>OU383778.1:55715565-58115565 GCA_910950805.1 Acrocephalus scirpaceus scirpaceus | reverse complement strand
TAACTTCTTCCATAGCAAACATAGAGGGAAAACATCTTTTAGTTTTGTTGTTGTTTGTAGGTTGGTTTGGTTCTATTTCTTCTTCAGCCTTTTTAGCTCTATGTAGATTTATAGGCAGATGTGTGCCAGGTTTTCTTTTCAGACAGAGATAGATTAGATTATACAGAAGAAGAAGGGATAGACTTTTCTTCTTTGGGACATCCCATCAACTTTCTGTTCCCTTTAACCCCAAGCAGCAAGAAGGGACCAGTGCAGAACTCAAGCCTGAGTCCTGGAGTGAACCTCCTTCAATGACGCACTGGTGAGGAGGAGGAAATTGATAAAGTTTAAAGTTGTGTGGGCATTTTTTTGTTATTCACTGCTGTTTGTTTTGAGTGGGTTGTTTGGGGTTTTTGAGTTTGTGGTGGTTTTTTTTAGTGGTTGTGCTTGATTGGCTTTTCAGGGTGGTTTTCTTGTTTTTGTTTTGGTTTAATTCTCTTTATTATTTCCCCTAAAGACAGCTAGGAAACTAAACATGTCAGTTATCTTAGTGCAACTTTACGATTTTATAATTAAAGTCACAATGGCAGGAAATGCAGAAGTTTAGGTTTCAGTAGCAATATTGGCCACATATAGACTGTTTTAACTTCCTGCCTTTCATAATCAATTCTTACTTACGTACTTTGTGACCTATATTAAGAACCAAGAGTCTGGCAAAACCTGATGATTTTTATCCTAATGATGCTCCTGGGAAGTTGTGGGGGAAATAAATTTTTTGGTTAAGAATTTAAGCGTGTGAAGTTTAAGTGACTTGCTGTATTTTGTGTATGAAGCTTATGGATCTTGGGAGCGAATGCAGACATCTGAGTCCTACCCCAAGGTTAACATGCTTAACTGGATTTTGTTTCCAGTAACATTTAGTGACTTTGCTGAGATTCTCTCTAAGAAAACTCCCTGTAAGCAAGGGAGAGTGAAGAGGAGAATAAAGGTGTTTGGATTATGAATAATTCTCCAAGGAGACCTGAAGGTTGGATGAAAGGGGTGGGTACTGTGAATTCTCTGGAAGACAAGGGTGTGGGCATGTCTTGGGAAGGGTCAAAATTACCTCTTGAGGGACAGCAGGTGACTTATGTATAACTGTGGAGCTTTGTCAAGGGGACCAGGTAAAAATGTAGCTGCTCTGTTATACACAAGATCATTTCAAACTATGCTAATAAGTTTGAGATCATACACTATAGGGAAGCAGGATATGAAATCCCTTAACATGCCCTGTGCGTTAAAACAATAGGCATGAACAAAAAGGGAGGGAAAATAAATGGGTTTGAAGCACATTTTTGGTTTTGTTTTCAGCTGGTTCATTTAGAGGAGGCCTGTTGGGAATCTGGATGATGGGAATTTGAGTTGTATTGCTCTTCACTAACACAGCTGCCAGGGCAGAAGAAGCTGAAAGTGGAGAGGTTTGTGACAAGCCTAGAACTGAGGTGTGAGGCAGAGGATCAGTTGAAGACTGGCTTTGAGACTAAAATCTTTGAAGTTCAGAGGCTATGCAAAAATTAAGGTTATTTTCCCCAAAACCACTAGAATTTGTCAGGATTGGACACGCGGCAGCAGTTGGAGAAAGTGAAGTTGCAGGTTGCAGACCAAGGATCTTGGCAGGTACTTGTGCAAGGGGCATGGGGCGTGAATGTACTCATCAGCCTAGACAAGAGAACCTGCTGGTCCTTCAGGAGATGCTTGCAGACATGCACAGCTATTTGAAGTCTCAGAAATTAATTGAACATTTTAATTTTTGTTTAGTTAATAGGTAATTTCTGCACTGTGTCAGTGTCAGTGGTTAATTACTTGCAGATTTCATTAGGAAAGCGAAAGGAGATTGTGCCTGGTCCTTGGCATGATCTGGTTGGTGTTGGCTGTCTTGCTGTGCTGAACTCAGAATTGCTCTTCTGACTTAATATATTGTTAATACTGCATATGGTTCTGTCGTGGCCAGGATATTCAAGTCACTGTGGGATTTTTATTTCGTTTTTATTTGTCCCGTAGTTGTAACTCAGCAGTGAGTATATGGTCCACAGAGCCATTCTTTTTCTGTCTTCTGTCATTTTCAAGTAACCTCAAGTGTGACTCCTTTATATTATGAATGGTATGTATTTCCAGTTGTGATGTAATGGTTTGGCTAGTGGCTGAGATAATGAGCTGAAGGACTCGAGCTGATGATCTCATCTTTCAGCCCGCCAGACTCTAAATTTTTTTGCTAATCACTGCCCATAATGAATACTGACTTACCTGGAATATTTCTTGGTACTTCAAAATTTTTCATCTCAAGCATGGGGTGAATTTAATAATGAATCAAATGGGACCTTTTATTATTTGAAGAATTTTCTTGTGCCTTTTTAAGGTAGATTATTTCTCTGATTTCCACTGTACTGATACCTCCCTTGTTCCCTCCATGGCTTTAGAGAATTCTTGAGCAGTGAAGACTAGGCGTAGTGTTTGATAAGGTAAAAAGAGGGGTTTTTTTCTGAGAAGAGTGTACATCTGATTATGCAGAGCCTCTCAGTGCACCAGAAGTGCTGTATGGCATGTTTCATAAAAGTAATATTTTAGTAAAGGAGGATCTCGTATGACATTGCTTTTCATCATTGCTGCAAAACACTGACATTCCTCCTTGGGTGGGAGCCACAGCACACAGATTTGTGAAATGGATGTTTATAAAACCAGAGTTTTCAGGTGTTTGTGGGGTTTTTTTTTTTGGTCATGTTTATTTTTCTGGAGTTGACTGGATCAAATTGGTTTAACTCTGCATGTAGTATGTAGATTTTTAGGTATATTAAGGGTCTGTGTTCATCCCACGGGTGGATTTTTGACTGAGGCATTCAAATTCGCAATGCAGCTGCTGTGGTCTGCATCTGTGATCCATAGAAGCAGGGGGGTGCTGCCAGAGGGTAATTTGCAGGTGCCTTTGTTTCTGTTCTCAGTGCACAGATAATGGAGAGGAGAGCAAGTATCTTCCCTTCTTTTTTAATTCTGAAGTGCTGTCATCTTTTAAGCAATGGGGTTTGGCATCCTACCTCCAGAGAGGTTTGCTCAGTCACAGCCTAGTCTGTGTAGGATGCTGTTCTCATACTGTTGTTTTTTTCTTGTTAGAGCTTTGATAATGTGACTGTCAGGTTGGCATCTTGCTCTGTTTTGTATCTACAACCAGCAGAGCTTCATTTTTGCATCTCTGTCATGTACTAATGAACTGAGTCTTGAATTCTGCTGTTGCTCCTTGAAAACGAAGTGCCAAATTTGTTTCCACACAAAGCTCCTTCACTCAAGATGTGAAGTAGATTCAGATGTGCTAGCAAATACACTTTGTAAAGTTTATCTTTCCCTGCTTTCTGGCTACTGGTGGAAAAATTGGATGGCAAACCACTTTCTGACTATGTAGACTTCATCTGTACAGAGGTTTGGAAGAGCAATAGGGTGGCTGTTTATCATCAATAAATAATTCCAGT
This sequence comes from Acrocephalus scirpaceus scirpaceus, assembly GCA_910950805.1. Lineage (NCBI taxonomy): Eukaryota > Metazoa > Chordata > Aves > Passeriformes > Sylviidae > Acrocephalus > Acrocephalus scirpaceus. The sequence continues at coordinate 58,112,089 of OU383778.1, read as the reverse complement.
AACATATGGCACTTGGAAATTTTAAACACTGATAAAATACAAACTTCCGGAAGGTGCCAATATAAAGAGACATGTTAACTTCCAAGCAGTTTTGCCCTTGCATTAGTTCAGAAATTGTAATATTCAGGAAAGATGTCTCTAGTAATTGTGTATTATGGATTGCTCTGTTTGGGGCATGCTCTACAAACCCGGCCACGTGACATTTGTAATGGGACTGGACTTCTTGAATTTTGCTGCTCTTTCTAAAAATGAGCATTGAAAACACATTAAAGGAGTCTGCAAATAGCCTTGCTGTTATCAAGTGACAAGTCTGGTGCCAGTCCATGGTGCTTTTAGAACCGACAGTGGAAGGGATGACGTGGTTTAAGGTTGGTTGTTTAAGGTGTTTTTAGAAGAGCTGGACAACAGAACACGGAAGGATTGTTTGAGAAGTGGGTTGTTGGTTCATATCAGGGGCTACTTCCTCTGTGCTGCTTAAGTACTTCGTTGGAAACCAAGTGCTGATCTTTTGGGATATAGCAGATTGCCTGTTTTTACCTTCTTACACATACACTACTTATATTTGTTTTAGCTAAATTAGCAGATGAGTTTAGCCTGCCCTTTGTAGTCACTCACCACCTAGACATACTCCTGACTAATTGAGAGATGCAAGGGTGGAGCAGTTCTCTCCTTACGCTGCTTGTGCTTCTGACTGATTACTTTTCTGTAATTATTTACAATTATATGAAAATTAAACAGTGTGAGAGGCCAAATCTGTAATACAGTCAGTGCATCGGGCACAGGAACCAGCCATAAGGCAATTATTGAGCTCTTGGATGAAGAACTGTGATTTTTCTTCCTAGATCTCAGTACCAGGGGTGGGAATGATTATGGCATAATGAAAGTGCAAAAGTTTGCTTCTTGGCTTGTAGCTGATGAGGTTTTAATGTAGCCCTTTGATAGGTAGAGGAATAGAAAGCTTTATAATTTTGACAATGCACTTTTATCAGATTTTATGAAAGGAATGGCAGGACAGGGTTACCTCTAGCAACAAGGAACTGGGCTTGGTTACTTGAAAGGTCTCTCCCAGTCTTATATTTTCTGTTTCTGGCTAGAGGAGAAAGATGACCTGCCTGCATGAGAAAGGTTTGTGTTGTCAACAGAGAGCGCCTCTGAGAGGGGAGCTCTTCTTTTGCAGAGAAAAATCAAGTTTTTCCACAATTCCCTGTCTGCTCCATATTAATATACACTTGATATAATAAAATAATTTTCATGATTTTATGGGGGAGAAGTTAGTTTTTCAAATATTTATAAAGGCCATTTGCCATTTAATTATCCAAATAATCTGCTTACATTAGTCTGTAACTCACAGTCCCACTAAATACTCAGTCAAGAAAGATTTACCAGTGCAGAGAAGGTATACTGAAGTGCCACAAAATATCTGAGCCAGGTAATAGCCAGTAGAAATAAAGCTTATCTGCATCTTACTTTAAATAACATGGAGTTTGAGACTTTTAACATATACTATTCTATCGTATTTATTTTCCAAGGATTTGTGTTTGCCCCTGGATTTTCTTCTCTTATAGGTCATTGAAAGTTCCTTAGAAGTGTTTTTAGTTTTGCTACGCTCAATTCAGATATAAATCTCAATGGGGAAAAATGGTGCTTCTGCTATAATAGTGATATCCCCCACAAATGGAAGTTTTGATTTAGGGGCTATGATTTTATTCATCAGTTTATTATACTTCACACATTTGTTTCTTACTTAATTTACAGGGATCAATCAGGAGCTGAATTTTGTGTTGGAATAAGAAAAATATTTTGAGTGCTCCTAGGTGCTTGTTATGTGTATCCTTATATATTCATATATATTTTATGGTAATTTAGATAATTTCATAAATAAAAGATAAAGACATTTCAAATGATATAAAATTTCAAACGATTTAAAACAGTAATACATTTAAGAATAGTGAATAAACAGCTGTATTTGTCAAGTAAAGGGAGAATATATGATGTGATACTGCTGCGTATGTAAAAGATACCTTAAAACTTTCAACTAGAATTTACACTGTTTTGGTTTCAGTAGAAGGTCAAATGAATTTTAAAAGAAAAAGTTCGTAATATTTACCGAAATGTTGATCTTTCTACTGGAATGCATTTGTGTAGTTTGTAATACCCATTCTTTATTCCACTGAATATTATATTTAAAAGTATGAAATGCAAATGCATAAAGAAAGCACACAGTCGAAATGGTAGGAAATATTGCTGTTTGGGTAAACTAAGAAAATATTTGCGTTCTCCACTCGCCAAACATCCCCCTTTTACCAAAAAAGACAAAAACATACTACCTGAGTCATTGTACTGCAGTTGCTAATATAACATTTTCCATTAAAAGTCTTTACCAGTGAATGTAGGAACTATGAAAGTTTTTACCAAGAAAAGAACACATAAGGGTTAATGAGATTATGGATAAAATGCTAGTTCGTAATGCTCTTTATATAATAAAGATACCCTTTGATATGAGAAAAAAACCCTGAAAGTTAATCTTGAACTTCATCTGAATAAAAAAATGCAGCTTTGCTCCTTATCACTTCGGTAAAAGCTTTTTAACAGAATCCAACTTCTTTTTTTTTTTTTCCCTTCACGTAGCAGAGGGAGCTTAGGAGCTTGGATATACTTGGAGATGGAATTAATTTTTCATGGCAAAAGCTAAAGTTGAAATAAATATTTTGAAAAAACGAAGGACCAACCGACATTCTTGGGTTATGTATGAGGTGTTTCAGGGTATTTTGTTTTGTTTTGAGTTCAGGTTTTGCCATGTAGACAAGTCTTGTCTCTTCTAAGTCATATTCACTCTTACTTACTGACTGATGAAATACGTAAAAGCTCAATATGCTTCCATATGAGAACTTGCTGGCAAAATAAGAGCAGTCTTTGGCCAGAGTCTGAGTCATAGATCTGTTAAGTCATATCTAAACTCATTGGAGCAAAAAACCGGAGGTCAGTTTTCAAAATACAGCGAACCCATAAGTAAGCTTATTAGTTATTCATCTTTTAACCTTTTGAAGTAGACACACGTTTTTTGGAAGACTGGCTTCTTAGGAGCTCTTCTTAAAACTTACTTCACAATATAAAGATGTAGCAAGCCACTAATTGTGTTTGATGGCTGCATTAAATACTTCACTTGCAAAAAGCCACAGAGATAAAATACCAACCCAGAGTAATGTTTTCACGTCACTTGGTTCCCACATGTATGTAGGCATACAGGTACTGCTCTTCTGCTGGCTGGTATTTCTAATGTGCTTTTCAAAATGGAACATAAATACTGGAGTATTTTCATTTTTCATGCTGTTTCCTGTGTCTAATCCCATGGGATGTGATGTAGAACTGCTAGTAAAGTTTGTTTGTTTTTTGTAGGCTGGGGGGGGGGGGAGGAGGGGCAGGTGGGGGTTACTTGCATTTCCTTAGGCATTGTTAACTATGTGTTTAAATGTTGGAAGTGGGCCAAGAAATTGCACCTCATAATTACATTTGTGGTTTAGTTGCAGAACATAATACCAGTGCCTTTAATAACAGATAGAGGAGAACACGCAAAACAACCCTCTTGTCTCCCTGTGAAGCACAGACCTCAGGGATAAGGACCCAGTTTTGGATACAAAAATCACATTCCTGAAGTTATTTTCAGTCCTTAAGGGAGATAATAGAACAAATGGTTGATTAATAAAGTAGTTTCATGAGATGTTGTTTGAAATATCTTAATTCTGGGTTATACAGTAATATATTAGATTAATAATAATCTGAAGGAGGCTGTGTTGCAGTAGGTCAAGTTGTTGACTTTCAGATTAGTTCTCTTCTATTTAGACAAAAAAGTAGCATCATTACAGGTGCTGGAAAATGTGTGTTCAGAGTAGTACTCTTGAAGCCCTGATACTAATACTATATATTGGAACAAGGGCTATTTTTCCTTTATTTCTTTGCATTTAATTTCTGGACATGGTAATTCATTACACTCTGTGTCTCTAGTTTAGCAGCTGTAGGGAACACAGAAAATCAAGCCACCAAAAGGAGTTTTCCTGCATTGAATGTGCTAGCAGCTGCCACACCACATTCAGTAGGAGCCTCCCAGCTGTTGTGCCAGAGGGGGAGCTCCCAGAGATGTTGAGATCTCACTCACCTGAAAGTCAGAATGCTTGTTCTGGAGCCAGCAAAGATGATGCATAAAATACAGAGAGCTGTACCAGAGCAAGAAGTTAAATAATCCCCTCATAAATATCGGTTGCATGAGTCGACTATTTGTGGATGGAGCAGCTCCATCCATGGGAATCTTAGGGGATTAGTAGCCTTTCCTAATTGTACAAACCAAAACCTACAAAGGAGAAGGGGTCTTTCTGTCCCAGTGTGGTCCTGTTGCAAGAGCCCAAGATGCAGCAGGAGCCCAGTGTTCATGGAAACTGCAGATGATTAGTTCTGCACACAGATTTATTTTACTGGCCTTGGCTGATGAGCTCATCTCAGGTAAAACAGATCCCTCTTCTGTCCAGGCATTAAGATACTTTAAAAGTATCTATTAGAAATTAAATATTGGTGTCCCTGTGCTAGTATTACTTGTGTTAACATTCATTCCTCACATAGGTCTCCATCATAATTAATGAAAAAAAAGGATGAACTTAACGCTATCCTACATTTGTTAATGTTTTTAGGATTATGTTGTTCTCACACCTCAGGCAGGTCTTCACCTTTGTGTTGATACAGCAACAGTCTTTAGCACAGTTTTATCCCAGGATGGACTCTTAGGATCGAGATTTTCAAGGTATTCCGACACCTGCAGATGACAACAGTCCTGGTCAGTTTTTTTAAGGTACATAAGCAGAATGGATGGTTTATGAGTGGTTAGGTCTCTAGTCCACTTGGACTTTAGTATTCCCTAGAAATGCATTTTAAAATACTGAAAAAATGTGAAAATCCTGCCCTAGAGGCCACATAGAAGCACACTAAACTTTTCAACCAATATTTGTTGCATATTTTACTGTTAGCAGGGAGCAGTGTCAATCTTTGTACCTCCTGAACTGTTTGGCCTTGCTTTGGGAGATGGACTAGGTTAATCTCTCTCCATGTGAAATGTGTTTTTATAACAACAACGTGAATTTACTTGGGAAAGCATAAGTCACTGTAGGATTTGAGGCATAGTTTACCTCAGTCTGGGCTTAATTCAGCATGTAATTAAACACATTTTTAACTTTAAGCATATGAATAGTTCTAATTAAATTAATGGCTCTCAGCGCAGTTGCGTGATTCTGCCTGCCTGAAACAGACTGTGGGATTAGGACCTTCATTTAAAGGTTGTGCTTTACAGAGTGCCAGAGTTCATCCCTGCCCTTAGTAGAAGCATTAGACTGTTGTAGCATCTAAGAATCGATATTCCTGTTTCAGAAAAAGATAAATGCCAAGTTTTTTGTAGCTTTTCTGAAGGCTTTCACCTATCCGTTTATACAGAGCATTAGGAAAACAGCACTGATAAGTAATAACGAATGTGGTTTTGTGGTTTCCAGTCTGCCACATCAATGCTCTGCAAATGAGTTTGGTTTGCAGTAGGCACTGCACATTGTGAGCTGTTTCTGAGGCAATATTTAAATATACTTCTCTAGCAGCATAGAAATATAAATAAACATGCGGTGTTAACTTGTAATGTTATTAATCTGAGTGAATTTCAAAAGCAGCTTACCAAAACTGCAGCGTTATATTTGTTGGATTTGAAAGGAGATGTGCTGTACAGATAGCAATGTTTTATCAATCGCACAATGAAATCAAAGTGGAACCAGCATTTGAAAAAGCCTTGTAGAGTTTTGTACTGATGTGCTAATCCATTCAGATTTTATTGTTAGCATCTGTACTGAGTGATTGGAAGAATTACCACATTAGGGGCCCTTGAGACAAGTATTACTTACATTTGTGTCAATGAATTTGATAAACACATTTTGAAGTTTAGGGAATCAGGTACTTAAGCTATTAATAAAATTTAAATAATATTAAATGTGAGACTATGATATTACTGCTTATTCTTGTTGTTACTGTTATTCTTGTTGTTGTTATTACAATTATTATTACTAACATTACTATTATTGGTATTATTAAGATAGTATTCCAGGTAAACACCCCCACGTTGTTTAGGTAGAGCATCTGCATTTATTAAATGATAATGATATTTTTGAAGAGCAAGGAAGAGTACATTATAAATTAATTAGGAGATAGATTACAACCTTCCACCATTTCAACCAGCTGCATAGATTTGCTGTTGACCTCTCTCAAAGCTGTACCTTTGCTGCTGACACAGTTTTCCTGGTGCGGCAGGGAGTTTGTGGCAAACTGTCCTGATGGAATTTCCCTGCACATGGTGGCAGTGTGGAAGATCTCACCACACAGAAACAATACTTGCTCTATTTGCTTTTTGTTTGATAAGCCACAGTGTAAAGAAGTGGCCCTTTTTTGTTGTTCTTTTGGGGCTGGCATTTTTGTGTTGATGCCCACTGATGAATAAGGTGCCTGTTGTCTGTGTGTATTTGCAGCATGCAAATACAACTCTGCTGTCACACTTCAAAGAGGTTGTTTGTGTGTCATCATGATGTTTTTAGTTAGCCGTGCTACCTGATGGGGTAAGTTAGGCTTGGAGTGATTAACTTCATAAATATTTTAAGTGTGTGTGTGTGTGTGTGTGTGTGTAGTGCAGCCACAAGTGCACCCACAATTACAGAGTACTGAAGATCACATGCACTGGGTAGAATGCAGGATTTCCACACCATTGTGTTGCAGAGTGGCATTGTGTTCACAACATTTGCAGTGCGTTAAGGGAAGTGCATAACTGAAAAAAATTAATTTTAAAAGCTGTCAGAACCGACCAGATATTTCCCTGGTTTTCTCCACCACTTCTGTGTGTTTTAAAGACCTACCTTGCTGACATTTTTAAATAAAGCAAAGGTATTCAGTGGAGAAAATGCTAATTTATGCTACTTGTGCTTTACATAGGTAAGGGTGTTTCTTTCAACAGGTTACATTTACCAAAATCCTTACGACGTGAAGGGTTTTAGTGTTGATGCATGGAGTGAAGGCACCCCAGGAGGCTGCTGTGCAGCTGTTGCCAGCTGTGTGTTTGGGCAGCACTAAGACACAGGGACCTGCACCCCTCCGTTAGTCTTTCTGCCAGTAAAGTCACAGCTGGCCAGAAATAAATGCCTATAACACAACAGCACATGAACCAAAAACTAGATGTATTTCATAAACAGTTACAACAGTTACAGTGGTGTTCCTGCATTTCTTCTGGATTTTTTTTTCTGTTACTAAAAGTCTGTTGATGCAGTTGATGCATATTTTAAAAATAAGTCCTTTAAAGAGAAAATGACTGTGGCATGATTAAAACACTAAAGACTTGTACTGTTCAGTGGACTCTTCCCTTTGAGAGACATATTCTAATAAGAGCTGTTCAATTAAGAAATTTTGTGGAGTTTGCAGGAAGACTGGTTTATTTTTTATTTTCAATAGAAAAATGAATGTATTTCTATGGTGTGTTTTATGCAAGGATGAGCAGACACATGTTCCTTCACTCAGAAGTCTTCTTTGTGGCTTTGTGAGAGGGCTGTCTGTATAACATTGGAATACAGAAATAAAATGCCTTAACAGTGGAGTTCGCTCTCAGTGCAAATATCTACAGACTAATCATGTTTGCTGCCTACACTGTATTTCCTGTGGTCATCTGTTAAATTATGATCTCTGTCACGTAGTTTAGAAGTACCAATTGCTTTCATATGGTAATGTGGAAAAGAATCATAGTTAAATAAAATGCTTCTTTGGCACTTGCTCTTGGAAATACATGATTGTGTAATTCCTAGGCAAATTTGAGTTGTGTCTTTAGGTATTTTAGGTTTTTTCTGCACTGTTGAACATCTCAGTAACTTACTTCTCTCACAGCCCCCATTTTTAGCCCAGTTAAGCTGTAGATCTTTCTTTTTTCCACACACCTTAATATTTCAGGCTGCTGAATAATTGACTGTTGTGCAAATGTTTTTGCCTCCCCTCCTCTTTAAGAGCCTTTCAGGCAGAAGCTGGGACAGAAGAACCCAAATTTCACAGAGGGAGCCTGGCCTTTCCTCCCTTAACCCCAGCACACATGAGAACTGGGCTCCCAATAAGGTTGAAAAGCAGGCTGGTCAGCTGAACTTTCCTTTCCATGCTTTCTTAAAAATACATTTCTTCTACCTCTCAGCTCCTTAGATCTGTGCTAACCAACTGTGTGGCTTTGGTAGCCGTCTTCTTGAAGACTGAGCCTGTTGAAAGTAGGGCACACCTTGCTCCTGGACAGAACCCTCTGTATGCAGAGAAGCAGCAGAGTTAAACACCGCTCCGAGTCCAGGACTGAGGATTGCTGAAATAACCAGCACCACCTTTGAAAATTGGTTTGCATCCTAGAGTTTTCAGCTGTAGAAGTTCATCAGCCTACTGGTCTTGCCTGCTGGTGTCTTTCAATCATTAGCCCCCAGATCCAGCATCTTTGTCGTCCCGTAGGAAATTATTCTGTAAGCGTTTTGATTACTTTCTCCAGAGAGATTGCAAGCTTCTTCCGTGAATGAGCAGATAGAAATGATGTAACAGACACTTAATTGCCTAAAAGCTTACAGAAGGTTTAGCGAACTACCGAAAATTCAGCAGTGAAATAAATAACTGGAAACATTACACCTCGGTGCACCTGTTTTATTTGAACATAAAGTTACTGTTTTGAGGAGTTTATGTCTATAGTTTAAATTGCAATATGTAAAACTGTTTTGTATTAAAAACAAAACAGTACATTCTCGCAAACTGGGCATGTTACACCAGAACTTTGACTAAGCAGTGATTCACAGCTATCCTCAAAAAACTGTGTCATGAGAAGTTGTAAAAAAGTATCCTACTAAAGTTTCATTTGGCAAGCAGAAATAGCTCTGCTACATTAAAATTTGTTTCTAAGTTCTGTCTAAAATGTATGTGTGGTGTGTTTGTAGCATATGCTGTAGTTCAACTGTATTTTTAATAGCTTTGTAACTGTTTTTCTCTCTACTTTGCCATATGAATTCTTTTCAGTTTGAAAACTGTTATGCTTGCATTCATCCCAAGAAAGGAATTATTTTGGGAAAGTTGAGAAAAATGTGTTTAAGCATTCTGTGAAAAAATTATCAGTTTTGGTCCTTAATGGTTGTAATTGAAAGTTTCAAGGACTAAAAGAACAAAGTCTCTGGCCCTCCTGGGGTGGGAGGACATGGGATGAAGCACAGCTGTGGGTGTGACAGAGCTTTGGTCCAGGTAGAAGTAGGATGTGTGGATGCTGTTGTAGGATGAACCCTCACCACAGCAATCTCAATCTCCAGTCCTGAGAACAGGCCAGGACTGGCAAAAGGATTTTGTGTGGCATGGACTTAACATGAATGGACCTATGCCACCTTCTTTTGGGCTCAGTTGTGAGGGGAGACTCCCTCACCACAAGGATCTTTTGTGTGCTGCCATACAAGGACGTAGGAAAGAACTTCCAAGAATCCAAGGAAAATCTGGTAGTCCAGTGGTCATGAGTAATTAAATCTGTAGCTTCTGAACCGCCTTTGGGTTCCTTGATTTTTCTTCTCCTTTTTGAGGTTTTTTGGAGCTTTTCTAAGGCCCCTCCTTTAAGACCCTCTGCCGTCAGTAAAAGTGAAGTTAATTTCCATGGCAATTTTCCCTCTCAAGATTCTTCTGGAAGCTGATGCCCAGGGCACCCCGTTGGTGCCACGAGAACCAGTGTGGGAATACACAGCATGGTTTGCCTGTGCTGTTGATCAAGCTTAGCAGAAAATCCCAGGATAAACATACAGATGTGAGGACTTCCTGAGCCACCTAATGGCTTCAGCTCATGTCTGCTGCCAGCTCATTTCTGTTTGATGATTTCGGTGCACTTGGGGAGGGCATGTGGGAGAGCAGTGTGGCTGCGCAGGGGACAAGACTATATTGCAGGAGTGATGGCTTTAAATAAAGGATTTCGGTCTCTCTTGGGGGAAATCAGGAAAAGGACCATAAAGTTCTTGTTGTCCGGCAGAGGAGAACCATCTGCTGGAGTTACGAACAGTTGGCTGCGTTTAATGGCCAGCGGTTGATGGTCTCTGCTCTAACGAGGAGGAATTAGTTTATTCAGTGCAGGTGATTGAAAGTGTAGAATAACACACCAGAAATAAGAAAGGGAAAAAAAGAAAAGTGGGTAAAAGCTGTTAAAAAACAAAGATGTGGTTCCACAAGGACAATATTTTTTTCTGGTGGGTTTTTTTTTTAAATTATAAATTTCTCAGATGTTAAAAGGCACTTGCACATGCCATGTCATGATGTTGGTGAGTCATTAACTTTGTCTTCAGAGAGAAGCACTGCATTTTGGCACTTCCTTGTCTTTTTCCTTTCTTTCTTTGTGGATTTCCGTTTCTGTTCTGCAAACAGTTAGGATGAAGTAAAGCATTCTCTGTTTTCCACTAGGTCTCATTCGCTACAGCTTTCTGCCTTTAAATTACTTCTGAACCACGGAATCTGGCAGGGCTTGTTGGAAGGCATTTGAGGACAACTACTTGATCTGGAGTACAGCCATGCACAGTACTTGAAGGCATAGAACAAAGCAGTATAAATTGAGATTACTTTACTAAATGTTTATGGCTCTTCTAGGACAGCCAGTAGAATTACAGAAAAAAAAAATCTTAATTAGGGCATAGCATGTAAATACTCAGTTTTTATTGCATCAAGGAATGCTTTTACCTTCTCTGTCTTAAAACAAAGGCCTGTTTAACAGCTTTTCCTTAGTTGTATCCCTAATCTAACATTTCTTGTCTAATTGTTGGAGCTCAAGTACATGTAAAGAATTGCTAACATCAAGGGCATTGAATAAATGATTTAAGGAGGACTGGCTAGGATAGGAGATGAATCACGCTTCCACAACCTTGCAGCCCAGTTAAAACTCCACACCATAAAACAAGTAAATGCATATATTAATAATAGTAATAATAGCAGTCATTTAAAATATTTTGGACCAGTTCTATCCTGATATGTACCCACAAAGCCTCACCAGATCCTGTGTGCCCCAGCTATGCACTGCAGGCACATATATGCAAAGCCAAAGACTATGGAATTGAGAAATTCAAGCCATGCAAATTGTTTTGCAAGGTGCTAAGTCATTATTTTTGCCTTGCATACCCATTAAGGTTTATGTTCTTCCTGCAACAAGCTCTGTGTGTACTCAAGAACTTCAAATATTTAGAAGCATGTTTTCAAAACTTGGCTAGTTACTTGAATGCAAATGAGAGGGACCAAGGTCTTTTGTACAGTTTTCCACTGGCAAAAGAAAGTGCCCATGTGAATAATGTAGATTATTCCTAGGCAGGTTCCAGTTTCCTCACGTTACAGGTTAAAAATCAGGAACACAAATGGAGATTAGCTTAAACTCTTGTGGGACTTCGATAAATAGACAGTGCTGTGTTTTCTCTGTGTGTTATTTCTTGTAATAAAAGGAATGAATACAAACTTCAGGGTATTCTAGATGTATGGAACATCTTTGATTTTAGTATTAAGATGAATCTGTTGCTGGCAACAGCATGTTTGTATTTAAAACACACATTTGAGGTCTCAACTAACACTGTGGTTATTTAGTGTTTTAAATTCATGATACTCATTCTGTAATTTTGTGGCATCCCTGCCATTGGTAATAATACAGTAATGAAAATGATATGCAGTGCTTGAAAGGTTAATGCTACCTGTTTGATTAAAATACAAGGATTAAACCTTAGAGATGGATGCAGGTTGTTTATTTTCTGTGCTTCCTCTGTCAAGTTTACAGTCCTCCAGCTGAGGGAGTGCTGGCTTGTGAAGTGTGCCATCAGTACCTAAGTGTCCCCCCCATCTTGTCTCTGTACTGTGTATTTGCCCCAAATCATATCAAATGGCTTTTGAAGGGTCTGGACGCTTTCTCTTGCTGTGGATTAAGTACACACAAAGCAGTAGATGCACACATGAAGCACCCAATGTACTCCCAGGATCATATCCCAGGTGGTAAGAGTTTCTGTTTGCAGGAATGTTGTCTGTGAAATTGGGAAGACACTTTCCATATACCCCTGTAACAATGTTTTGACTTGAGGAAGCCAACAATGTCTTCTGTTTTCTTTGCATTGTGAGTTCCAGACAAAGGCAAACGCTGCCCTGATGGAAAATGCTAAAGAAAAAAGTAAAATGACATATTGCTGATTTTAATTCACAGTCGTGCTTTCCTGCCGCAGTAACGGCACGACACATAATTCTGGTTCTCTTATACATCTTCTAAATGAATAGAATACTTCATGGAGAAGCAGATTTCAGTTATCTTGTGGCTAACTGGGCAGAAGTTGCTGTTGTGTCAGTATTATTTGAGCTACAGCGAGGGATCGCAGGGAAGGGAATCTCTTTGTGCTTTAGTGAAGTCTAGAATGCTGTTTTTCTTACTCTCTAGGAACAGGTTGAAGTCTTATGTGTCTTATTTCCTTGGGCCAAATGTGGAATTTATTTAGATCTCAGATACATAGTAACACATTCACATTCAGCAGTATGAAATTTCCCAGACTACTTTAAGTGATGCCAATTAAGTTCACAGCTACATGAGTCACCTAGAATAAAAAAGAGAGGAAAGTGACCAAAAAAGCACATAGCCATCTTTGCATGCTGTAGATTTAGGAGGTATGCCCGAATAAACATGTATGAATTTTATTAATTTTATACTGTAAAGTGCCAGTGAAATGCGTGCTGATGAATGGCTGCTTGATTTTAGGAGGTAAACAGCAAATCCAGATATATTCTACTAATATTAGAGAGAGGACACTTAACAGGCATCAGACTTGGTTTTATGAAACAGGAGGCAAGACAGCTAAATGCAAAGTTTTCCAGGGATGTTCCTTGTTTTGAATGTGCTGTCCAACGAGCTGTATGTAAAAAAGAATTCATAATAAGCATAGAAGTGACCAGGTAAGGTTCACCTCTTAGCACAGGTGCTCTGGAAAAGGCTATAAATGTTACATGATAAGCAAGTTTAGCATAAAAAAGAAAGGAAAAAAAAAATACCTCTTCCTTTCTAACCTGGGTCAAAATTCAAAGTAATTTTCCCTGGGGGGGGAAAAAAAAAAAGTGTGTGAAGGTGATTTCTCCAGACAGTTTATATTTTCTGTAAAAGCAGAGAGCTGTTTAAATACCAAGGAGAAACTTGGCAATGTTCAATTTGTTCCTGATTTCAGTTGGACTGCAAAAGAATGAGAGGGAGAGGAAGCAATTAATGTCGTTATTAAAGATATTACTGTCCTGCCTGTAGTGTGATAGAGTGTCAGTGCCTGACTCAGTGTCAGAATTACTGTGTTTGGTGTGGAATACTTCCCTGCAAGGTGCAGGCATACATTTATGTGTACTGGCAAAATATGGATGTGGGTAGAATGTAACTGTAAAGCTACAGAGAGATGTGCACATGGGCTACTTTGCAGGCAAAATGGGAGTGAAGCACATTATGAGTGCAATAATAGAAAATACATCTGAACTGCAAAAGCAGGAAAGGCCCGAGTATTTTTGTTGTGTGCTCTGACCTTGGTGAGGGCAGGATAAAAACCACGTGGGATTTAGCAGATGACTAAATGTGCACACACATATGTGTACACACATAAAGGTGAGAACCAAGGAGAGGAGTCAGTCTGGAGAAAGGGAATTCCAGATGGATGAGGCAACACATGCTGAAGGGCAACCCCAGCTGCATGGTCATGAGGATGGGACAGGGAGGAATGTATGAGTGGGCAGTATTGGGATGATGGACACAGTATTGGAGAGGCACGATGGAGGGGGGCCAAAAAGAGGTTTTGAAAAAATCCCAGGATGCTAAATATAAATAGGATTCAGACATCAACTGTGTCACTGTGATATAGTTACGGCTGTTACATTGTTTTGGTCTGGAAGGACAAAAATTCAGTCCTTAAGGTTCCAGTTTATAGGTGCTAAGGGACAAAGTTAAAAGATGTAAATAGTATGAATGGAGGCAGGAAATAACAAGACCACGAGCAGTGATGTAGGTGGAACAGGTTGCTAATGAATTAAGTTAATAAACCCAGTTCTATTTAGTTAGTTTTAAATTTGGAGAAATTTGGAAAAATTCCAAAATAAACTTTCAAGCTTTTTCTTAAATGAAACCTGAAGAGATTGGTTTTTGTTGGTAGTTTGTTTTGTTGGGTTTTTTTTAGATCTTCATATTCACTAACGTATTTTCAACGTGTTTGTTAAGTTAAATGTGTTATCTCAAAGTCCATTAATTCATTTTAAAAAACTGTCATCCAGATTCCGTAATGTGAATGTGTTTTAAATCCCTAGGTAAGTTTATTAGGACAAATTGCATTTCAAATCTTGGACAATAATAGTCTTGTATTTATTGATTGGAGAAAAAGTATAGAAAAACTGATTACTGCTGGTTGAAATATGTACCAATCTAATTTCCAGATGGTAAAAACGTACTCATAATTGAATTTAAACTTAGTCAAGGCACTTAGCAGTGCCTTACTGACTTTTTCGTCTACACAGAAAACTGCAAATAATGAAATCACTTATCTCTAATATTTTTTAATTGTAGCCTGTGTTCTCCTTCAAATCACTGTCGCTGCTTTTTTTTCCCCAGGATCAAATTCACAGGTGACTTCCACTCCTTTGCCTGCTCTCCGCAGCTGGCACGAATTATTTTTAAAAAAACTTTTCCGTGTAACCCGTGGTACCGCAATTTTCTAAACGCTCGGCAGCTGCGAGGCTGCTTTGCACGGAGTGAAGTGCCCTCTCTCGGGGTGGGCTGGCTCTGCTGGCTGACCCGCTGCGGCTGGGAAGCAGCAGCGTGGAAAGGGGCTGAGGACATCGCTGACGGCAGGCAGCTGCTCACGGGAGGGGGGGATCTGCAGCCTCCTCCGCAGGGAGCCCGCGGGGCCGGCAGCAGGAGCGGGGCTGCTGGTTATCCTGAGCTGGGATGGGCAGGTTGGTTATCTCTCCGTGGAAAATGTTGTTTGGGTCACTCCAGGCTGGGACAGGTGTCTGCAGAGCGCTGATTTGACCAAGCGGGGAGTGCATCATGGTGTCGGCCCGTCTGCGTGCTAAAAGTGATGCTTTACGTTTGGGGGGCTGCAGGCGTGGTCAGAGTGCAGCACCTGGGCTTCCAAACTCTGGGGGGCTGTTGCTGTCACTCCTCCCCTCTACTCAGGGGTGAGTAGAAGGTCAGGGGGATGGTGGAGTTTTTGGTGGCTGCAGTGCCACGTCCCTGTACTGGAGAGCAGCTCCTGAGGCAGGGGAGCAGCCTGGGAGTACTGCTTCCCTAAATTGGCTGGGCTGCCCGGGGAGTTCCCCGCCTCTGACAGCAGCAGGTCCTGTGGGAACAGAATGAAACTTCTGCCTTACCAGGTTCCTTCAGCAGTTTAAGAAAAGGGTCTATTGATGTATTGATTGACTTGGCAAATGGTGCCAGGAAGCTAAAGGTGATAAGAAATGACCCCAGGGAGTGCAGGACTGGACCCTGGCATGGGGATTGCTCTTGGCCTTGCTGGTCAGCCACACCAAGCTGTGTTCTATTTCTTTACCCTCTCCTACATGAACATCATATATTGGTTGGAATCTTAAGACCGAGAATCTGTGAGCTTTTTGTTGTCCTTGTGTGGATTTTTGTTTGTTTGGTTGGTTTTTTGTTTGTTTGTTTTTAATAAGCTCCTAGACAGAAATCCAAAATCAGATGTGACATAATATTGCACTGGGGGCCTCAGGCTCTACTGTATTCCAAATAATAATTGAAAGTCAGTGTATTCTGGTAGCCTGAGAAAAAACTTGATGATTCTGTACCAGCCTTTCCAGTGACAGACTTGTAGTTTTGTTTTAGAGGTTTTCTGTTAACCTGCAGAAAGCTTGAGATAAGCCCACCTGATTTGCCTGCTCTTCCTGTGATAGAGATACTTTGTCCATTAAAAACTTCACCAAACCACTTCAGGTATTTTGGACTGTGATTAAATAACCAGCACAACCATGAAAGTTACATCTTGTCTTTGAGGAGGTAGATTGTTAAATTTTACCCTGTATCCCACTCTGTTTTAATGCCACTGCTACTTCACCTCCCAGTCAGATTGGAGGGAAATTGTATGAGGGGCCATGGCCTGGGAGGTCAGTAATAATGACCTTACCAAAAAAATGTGGTGTGGTTTTTTTTGTGATTTTGTTCCTGATTAACACCAGGTTACCTATGGCCTTTGTATGCTCCTGTGCTGCTGTTGCTGTCTGATCTCTCCTTTTATTCCTGCTGCCCTAAGGTATATGTTTATTTAAAGTTTATTTAAGGGTGGTATTTTGTTATGGCACATGGGTGCATCCCTGTGCTAGCTCAGTTTAGCTGCCCTGAATAACAGAAATAGCAAATATGCAGGGACATGGGAGTGTCAGGCTGGCACCTAGGATGCCCCAGAGTGCTGGGAGATGTGTCCTGGCTGCCAGCCTTGGCCACTGCTGGCAGTCCTGCAGAGTCGTGCCAGTGTCACTTCACTGTAGAGATGTGCAGCAAGTCTTGGCCTGACATGTCTTTTAAACCAGAACAAACTTACACTATTCCTTCTCTTTGTGTAGATGTGACTCCTCTGTAGCTATGAACCTCTGTGGTTCTGCCTCTGTTTTCTTTTTATCCCTTTGCACTTGTGTGCAGCCACCAACAAACAGACTGCTGCCCTTTTTCCCCGTACCTGTGACAATACTTCTTTGGCATTTTGATTACATTTAATCGATATGCCGATAGGTGCATTGATTAAATACGGTCATTGGTGCCAAAATAGTATCTCCCCTCATCCACTGGACTTTGTCCCTTCTTTCTGAAAGAAAAATGTGCTCATGGTGTTCAGCTTGGTTATGGTGCCTTGCTGCTAAGAGCTTGTTCTGTGGCTGAAAGGACTGTAGGGATCTGGTGTTTCAGCAAAAAGAGTCTGGAATAGTTTCATTTAGAGGAGGTCACTGCAAACTGAGCTGCCTGAGGAGGGCAGGCAGCCTCAGGGCAGTATCTCCAGTGACTGCAAATTCTTTTCCAAGTCGTTTTTACCGAGGCCACTTTGTGTTGCTGGTTTGCAAAACAACCTTTACTTCTCTTCCTTATTTCAGGAAGTATCGCTTCTTTCAGTGGTGCCAGTTTGGAGATGCTGCTCGATTGCCTCCTGTGATTTTTGAATTGTGCTCTTGCTGTGTGTCCTCATGCAAGAAGATGTGAATCAAAAAACACATGGAAATGCATCTCAGTACATTGCTCACATTGCTCAATCTGCTTGTATCATCTATGTTTAGCTTCTCTTCTACTCTATCACTTCTATCCCTGAGGCAGCTGTAATTTATATCTGTTAATTATTTTCCTGCACCCTAACATGTTGAAAGAAGAGAGATTGAAAACCCAGAGAAAGGTGCTAAAGTGTAGATGAATGAAAATATCTACTCTGCATGTCCAGAACTTAAAATGGAAGCAAATAGAAATAAGTTCTTTGGGATGTTATCTGCTTCTCTTTGTATTTCTAACTCGGTGCTGAGGCATCTGATGACATACTTTGAAAAGTGAGAATACGTAAGTGCCTGTAAATCACCGTGGCTTGACATATGAGACTACTCATATCTTTTGATTTGTAAATATGATTTATATTACGTTGCAGAGGATCTGAGAAGTCCTCCCTAAGCCAAAAATGTACAAGCAGTTGGCATCTGCAGTTTTTCGGCACATCACTGCACTTAATAGCACTGGAATATTATGTGTTAGTGGTTTCACGTGCGTGCAGTGCCAATAAACTTGCTCTTCCACTGGTCTAAAAGACCTCAGCACTGGGAACTTCACTGATGGGCCTTTTTTGTTGTCTGAAGAGCGTTTCTCAAAGGTGCAAATTCCTGATCTGCTTGTCTCCCTAAGGTGTGTGATCCATGCAGTCAGTTGCAGCTGGCTCATAGCAGGCAGCAGAGCAGGGGAGTCAGCCCATCCAAGCCCTCCCTGTGAGTCCGTCTGGGAAAGGCTGATGTGCCAGCACGGCTGCTGCCTGGTCTTCCTGTGCACAGTCCGGAGCTGGGATCCTGGAGTGACATTTGCCTCTTGACACCGTTTATTGTGACAGGCTTAAACGTGTGTGACACCTATTCAGAGTTTAAAATCACTGCAAACACATCTAAAGGCAAGTTGGCCACGGCTGCTGTTGCTGTACGTGATGTGCCTTATGTCTGGGTGAGTGTTTAGTCCTGTCCTCCTGGCTGGAGGTCAGTTCTCAAAACAGCTGAAGTTTTTCCTCGCACTGCGGGTTTTTTTAGAATTGGTAGTGGAAAAACCGCGTGTAAACGCACAGGAGTACTTTGGGGACTGTTGGCATATAAAACTTCTAGTATGTTACTGTTTCAACTTCTGCTTTCAGAAGTACGTCCCTCATTCAGGCAGCTTTTCCAGGATGAGTGGAGTTTTGGGCTGCTTGGCTTATGCAGCACGATGAAGGCACTGCACATCTGCTGTGGCACCTTGAAGGGCTTCTGGGCTCTTCTCTGAGTGCTGGAGCACATGGAAATCACACAGGCCACAGGACCTTACTGCCACTGACCAAGAGAGGGGGAGAGAACAAGTGGGCGTTACACAGGAGGGTTGAAAAAGTAATTAAGGTGCCCGAGTATGTAAGTCTGCACATGACAGGATTTCCAGAAACGCCCACTGTTCCAGATGCACAAACAAGTTACAGTTCATCAGCTATTTATGTAATTGCATGTGCATTATTCGCCCCTGGCAAAAGCGGGGTCACTTGAGTTAAAGAGCGAGCATGTGCAATTACTGTGCTCGGCGGCTGATTCGCAGGAGCTTGTTATCACACGGTACTTAATTCAGCTTTTTTTGGTCTTTCCCAGTTTTCAGCAGAGAGGTGGTGTTATATTCAAATAAAAGCTTTGTAAAGCTTATTCAAAAAAAACCTTTGTGGTCCGTAGTGAGTGCTGCACTGAGTGCTTCCCCTCTGCAGAGACGGGAATTGCAGCCTTGCCACCCTGCCCGGGCACTGCCTCCAACATGATTTCTAGCAGGAAAGTCCAGATCGTTGCAAGCAAAGGGAAAACTTGGCTAAACCAGATTTGATTTTGCTGCATCTGGCGTTGGACTGTTGGCAGTGGTGCTTGGACACCAAAGCGCTCGCCTGTGGCATTCAGGGGCTGCATTTCCACAGATGGGGCCTGTGTCTTTTGGAGGGATGGGAGAGCAGGATGTTGCCCACTTCATCCTGGGAAACCATGTGGGATGAGGCCAGCTTTATTGTGCGTGTTTCTGGATTAAAAGCCCCCTTTATAATTTTCTTCGGGAAAATAGAGGAGCCTTTCAGTTCCTATCTGAAGAAATATCTCTGAATGGTTCAGGATATCGAATTTGGGGCTTCTGGGATGCCTTCTGCTTTAGGTTTTAAACACAACTTCAAAAACAATGGGAAAAGCAGCTACAGTAAAAGCAAGTTAAATTTGTTTGCTGTACCCTGTCTTTCTGCTGAGGGCAGTTAATTCTGTTCCTGATTCATTATTTGCAAAAGAGTTACGTGAAAGCTTGAACAGCATGCAAAGTCCTTTTCTGATTCTCTCTACCATCCTTAGGGGGTCTTGAGTGAAAGTATAGGCAGGAATTCTGGCACAAGGCATGAAGAAATGTTATAAACATGCCTGGGGTCAAGAGCCAGGCATGGCACTATGCTTTTGGGCTGTGTGGGGAGCATATCACCAAGGAAGCTAAAAACCCTTAAATTGAAAAATATATGAAAATTGAAAATATAGTTGAAAATTCAGCATTGATTTTTTTTCTTCCATTTTTAATTTGACAGGCAATCAACAGTCTTCATTGAAGCCAAAGGAAAGAGGAGGATTAAAAATTAAAAAAAAGAAAAATTATGTAGTTGCATTTCTTGTTCTGGTGAAAGCTGTTTTATTGTGACATCTCTGAAAGCATTGGTGTTTTGTACCAGCTTTGTGGAGTTGGATAGAAAGCTGTAAAATAGGATGTGCTAGAGGAATAGATGGGTTTGTTAAGAATACTGTAGTGATACCATGCTAAAAGCAGTTTGTATTCAGATCAGTATTTGTTACCTGTACAACAAACATGGCTTACTTCATAAGTGACCTAAGCAAGCTTTTTAAAGTATAGCAATAAAATAGTAGATGAAAATAGAATTTATGAAAATACTCCATGTTCATGTGGCTCCCTTTTGGTCTGACAACTCACTTTTCCCAAGGGTTTTCCTTCTGTAGGGGTGAGGTCTATCAGCAAAAAGTTATGAAGAGGGGTGGCTGGGAGCTTGCTTTTTCCTGCCCCATACTGAAGGAAAACATGGGAGGTTTGAGCTCCTGAAGGGGCAGCTGGGTGGGGTGTTTTGGTCTGGATTTTGGTCTTTTTTGGGTGTTACAGGTTTGTTTGGGGTTTTTTGTATGAAAGAGACAAATTCCTATTAATCCAAAAATAGAAAGGAAAGAAAAGCCCATTTTTATGAACAAATGTTCACTTCACAGTTTACCTCGAGTCTGTGCTGGGTCATTCATTAATTAATCACTGTTAATTTTTGCATCTTTAGAGAATCTTTTCTGCTTGGACTTGTTACTCCTGCATTTATTCTTTCAGCTATTGATGCCCATGTTCTTGTTGCATATGTGAATTAGTTTGATTCTGTTTCTGAGGCCTTGCCTTTACTTGGTGCATTTGACAGTTCCAATTTGCAAATTAAGGGAAGGTGTGGATAGAGAGAGACCTTAAAAGGCCCAGCAACCCAAGGAAGGGTGGAGACTCTAGGATCCTTTCAAAGGTAGTAAGAACTTGTCTTCATCTTCTTTAATTTCAGCATTATGATGATAAAAAGAGAGATGTGGAGACACCTGGCTTCAGGCACTCTTGGCTTGTTTTGGTTTTTAAGGGATATTCCACATGGGAGGCTTTTAGCTAGTCAGAAGAAGGGATTGTATTGCTGCAATTGCTGGAGTTCGTGTTTTGCTATCTCCTGTCTCAGCCTAAATAAGACATCTGCTTGTTTTGTGTTAATAAAATAATATTTTGGTAGCAGAATGTATTATTCTGGCTCTGTCCTAATTTCTAGGGGCTAGTTTGTAGTCAACCTCTAGCTAGAGAATATTTACAGAGAATGTTGTAAGACCTGAATACAGTAAATTTAGGTCATACTTGAGTTTTCTTTTTTTTTTTTTTAAACTGATATGGTTTAGAATAGGGTTTGTATTTCTAGAGTTGCTAAAGCTGCATGTTTAAAGAATTTTGTTCTTATCCATTCAATTTTCATCATGTTTTTGTGAAATGCGCTTGCATGGATCTCCTCATGGATCCATCCACTGTTGCTATGCATTTAACTTCTCAAGTAGAATGGCAATTTTTTTATAACTGTTCTTCAACAGTATCCCATCATTTGTTTTTTAACTGTTTTGTGAACTGCAATGAAGTTTGGTTTTTGCTGTTGTTAAAGCCTAAACCTAAACAGTTCTTGAACTGTTTTCTACTCTAGTAGATCTAATTTGGGTTAATATTATAGCTATCCAGCAGGCTGATTGTAAAAATCTTTGCTTTGAAATACAGAAAGAGAGGGGTTGTCTGGGAATTTTTCCCTATAAGGTTGTAAGAATTGTTAATTTCTTATTTGATGGAGCAACTATAATATGCTTTGAAATCAGAGATCCAAAAATCCCTTTTTCTTGTCCAGCATGTTGAATTTCCCACAGGAATCCTTAGTGTTTTTGTTATGTTCTAAGAATATATCAGAAAAGTCTTTTGTTGAAGTAGTAATATCAATAGGTTTCTGTAGCACCTCTGCGTTAGGCGAAGGTCTGTGAAATTGTAATTATTTTTGGAATTCTAATTTAGTTTCACTTCCACCTTGAAATGAAACCCTGAAAAGGTTGAGTAGGCTTCGCTGTATACTGTTCACTGTAAGAAAAAGAAAGTGATTAAGTTGATATCCAGCTGTGTGATGGAGCTGAGTGCTGGAGGGAAGGGATGCCATCCAGAGGGACCTGGAGGGGTGGGCCTGTGTGAACCTGATGAAATTCAGTCTAGAGACCAGCAGCTTTTCTATTGCTTTACCTGTTACTGATATATACCTAAAATGCACGTTTGATATGTATTAAGAGCAGCTCTGCTGTTTCCAGAGATCTTTAACTTAAAAAATGTGAGCATTGAGGAAACATAATAGTGTAGAAGTCTGATGAGGTTGTGTTTTAGCAGGGGTTCTATTACACAGCTTAGACGCTCTGACAATGTATAATTTGGTACTATTTATGTTGGTATTTAGTCACACTTCTGGAACTCAAAAAATGCAGGAAAGAGACAGACATATACTTATCCACCAGGTACCAAGCTTAGAGTTGGAAAACCAGAATATTCAAGCAGTTGCAGAGGGTCTCATTTACTTTGTATTAGCCCTTGTGCAGTAATTTTATATAAAGGGTTCCTCAAGCTTCTTTTGAATTTTGCAGTGCTGTTTCTGCCTTATTTCTGACTGTTTGGTTTTTCAGTTTCTTTTGGCTTCGCTTCTGTCAGTTTTGGTTTTGAATGTTTAATCTTCTGGCTTAGAAGTCACCATTTTGCCACTTGAAAAGCACAAGCCAGTTGGAAGCTCGAATCACAGAATCACAGAATGGTTAAGGTTGGAAATGATGTGTGACAGTTAACCCAGCTCTGCCACCACTAAACCATATCCCAAGTGCCAATTCTTTTGACCTCTTCCAGGGATGGTGATTCCTCCACTTCCTTGGGCAACCCTTTGCTGTCTGGCAGCCCTTTCTGTGAAGACATTTTTCCTAATGTCCAATCTAAACCTCTCCTGTTGCAACTCAAGGCCATTTGCTCACATTGTGTGGAAATAGTGCAGGACAGGAATCGCAAAGATGGAAGCTTCTGGGCTTTTTATTCTGATGAGCTGCATGGGTATTTAATATTTAATTCAGTCAATATTGTCTTTTGAGGTATGTTAAGAGGATATTGTGAAAATTAGAATGGCAATTACATGCGGTTGCACAAGCAAAAGAGAATTGTCCTCAGCTTTTGTTTTCATTTCCAGGTTTGTTGTATTTATTTTTTTTTTTTAATTGAGTTTTCTAGACAAATGCTTGGCTGTTGCACAGTGCCTCAAAAAACTAGCGATCTTCCCATTTTCTTAATCAAAATGTGTGGAACTGAGTCAAGTCTGTGCGGGAGTAGCATCTCATCAATGCTTGTCTTTGCAGCTAAAAACAAGTAAAAAACTAAAGTTCTGTCAAAAAAATTAATTAGTTTGACAGGACTTACTTTTCATGAGCTTGTTTGATATTAATTGCTTTAATTACTCGATGCTTATTAATTAAAGTCTTATTAATAAAATCCTAAATCAAACTTCTCACTATTTTGATGGGCTCAGTATTCAGATGACAGGCTATCATAAAGTTATTTTCTGCAATTATCATTTTAAGTACTGCAGCAATCCTAGTTTTCTTCCAGGCTTTTGGAACTTCCCTGGTACTCTAGGACTCTCTGAAAAAGGGTGTTAATAACTCAGATAAAAAAATCTCTTGAGTGGTTTTTTTTTTGCAAATTATTTGGACCTAACCATTTGAAAGAGCTAAATGTTTAGAGCCACTGTCTAATATTAACTAATCAGATACTAAACAAAAATATCTCTTGTATGTCTGCTTGTTCTTTTCTCTTTTTTTTAATTGTTTTTACCTTTTTTTCTTTTCACTACTAGCAGCAGTTCAATGATTTTAATATGGCTATTGGTACCTTTTTTGTTTGTTCCAGTGAAGCTAAATGAGGGTTGGTTTTTCTTTTTATTCATGTTAATGATGGTTTGTACTTCGCCTTTCTTGTGTTTTAACACTTCTAATTAATAAAACTTTCTGTTGGCTTCCATTTTTTTCACATGTATACCAGGGTGAGAAGCGTAGTTGGGAGCCGCTTTTTCTGCGGCGCTTAACTAAGTTTGTCTTGCTAATTTTGCGGTGCAATGTTTAGTACTAAAAGTTCCAAGTTACCATTTGCATCTCTAATTATGTCCTCAGTGCTTTTGTCTCAGAGCTGTTCTCAGTTTTACAGAAATGTGTGTGATAAAGTGCTGTGTATGGATTACAGGATTGGATTTCTTTTACTTGCTTGTGCATGGACCACTAATTGTTATACTCTAAGAATTGGTATCTTAGCCAGGGTAGATGGCTGCTATAAATTTTCTGCATATTGATGATTAAGGCTGCTTCCGACCCAAACCACTCTCTGATTCTGTTCTCTTTGTTGAGGTAGAAAATGGGTGCCCAAATATACAGGAATGTTGAGTAGTGGAATTGCTTATAGCACTTAAATTCCAATTAGCATGTGACTGTGTAAAAGGTTAAAGCAGTGTCTTGGCCTTTTCTCTGACAACCTGAGTCTGAGGGAGATGGTCATGCTGGACTGTTATTGTGTATTTTGGGAAGGATGGGTGTGGAGAGTGTTTGATCTTTATCAAATACCGCTAAGGTTTGTCTGGACTGCTTAGCTCCAGCTAAGCAATGAGATCCTTTAAAGGCCCCCGCACTGTCTCCTGCTTTTCTGTGCATCATCTCCTAAGCAGTCTACAGCCATTCATCCTTAGCATTCCAGTTGTGCTTTACTTTGCAATATATAGGGACTTTCCAGCAGTTTCCCTGTGCCCTTTTTCATGATAATAAGTAGGTGTTTGTGTTGAGAGCGAGGAGATAATGCTGAAGAAGAGATTGGTATTCAGACCGAGGATGATGGGAGCTGGCTTGGTCTCCTGGACAGGAAAAACTTCTGGTTGTGTTTTCTTGCTTTTTTTGTACAAGCTTTATTTGGATGGATTTTTCATTGAAAAAAAAATATTTCTGGTGGGTTTGTCATTCTCATGAGCTGACAGGGAGTTTTCTTTATTTTTAATGAGCAGTAAATCCATGGAAAATATTTTTACAGAGGTTATTATTTATTTGTGTGTGGAAAGAGACACTTAAAGCAATCCAAATAGTATTCAACACCTTAGAAGTTTTATACCACAAGTAAAGCAAAACTTTGGAAGTAGGCCAAAAATGTATTGTCTTATTTTAGTTCAGTTTTATTTTTTGATGAGGTTTAGCTAATGGATGAGTTAATTTCACAGAGACATAGAAACGTTTTTCGGCGTGTGTTGAGTACCATCCTTAGCAGAATGAGACCACAGTCCAGATTTTGACAAACCCTGATGAGCTGCTGCAATTCTGCCTGTTTCTGTTATACAGGCAGAATTGCAGCAGCTCATCAGGGTTTGTCAAAATCTGGAGGCTGCTGCAAAGCAAAAGCTGACATTTGTACAACGTTTTGCTTCCTCATCCATTATTTGCAAGGTCTCATTTCTGAAACCTAAACCACATTTTTACATGTAAAATACCTGCTCGACTGTATTTCGTGCTTTACCTCTGCAGTTGAAGGGCTTTTCAAGGACCAGGTGTTTTGGGAGGAGGGTTGGAGCACTGAGGAAAGCTAAGGGAGAATATATTTTAGAGAATATATTAATTAACATTGTTGATAGCATGGATCTGTTTTTTCTGACTGATACTGAAGCTGTGTAACCTCCCTGCCTAGCCTGAGCATGTGCAGAAAATAAACATTGGGCAACTATTACCCCTGCAGTTTCAGAGAAGTGTTTTGGGATGTGCCTGGATCTGCTAAACATGCATCTCTAAAGCATATTTGCTGACACAGCGACACTTACGCTTGTGCTGCTTAAAGATGTTGTTAGCTCTGAAGAGGCAGTCGCTGCTGTCCTGTCTCAACTTCCCAAGGCTTCTGTAGAAATATCTCATGTGGCCACTGCTCACCACCTTCTTTCATTTTCTGCATGTGATTGACTGATGCCAGTCAATAGGCAAACTAGCTGGAAGCGTGTATTTCTCATAAATATGCATGTGAACATCCACAGTAAGTGTTCAAGGCTGCTCATATTTTGCAGTAGGGAATAGTTCCTGTTGAGGCAGTGTGCATTTTTGTCTAGGTCACAACAGGAGGATTTGACTAAGTTATTTATAGTATATTTCAAAATAATAATTCTCTCTCCTTTAATGATTGATCTCCTTAAAGACTCTTATATTCTCTTTCTCATCGTTCTGGTATTTTTTTACAGGAAGTTCTCCCTAAGCCATTGAGGTACATGGAACTGACCTGTATTTCTCTCCATTCCCAAATGTAATGGCTGAAGAAAGCCAATGAAAAGATGCAATCTGTCATTTTTCTTTAATGCTGGGCTGTTGTTTCGGGGTTTTTTAAAATGAAAAGCTGAATACTGCAGTTTCCTGTATGGAATACCAGCACAGCCAAGGTGCTTTTCAGTGGTGTGGGGCCAGGTCTGCTGAGGGGCCAGGAGTGTGCTGCAGGAGGTGGGTTTGCACAAGCACCCCTTCTCTCCTGATTTCATCAAATACTCCTCAGATTTACGCCTGTGCCATGTGGAGTTGAGGCTTTGCAGTGATTCCAGTATTGAGGAGCCCGAGGTGGATGTGAGTCTGGTGAAGGAGGCAGAGCAAGCTCAAGCTGTAGATCACGCTCCCTGTGCTCAGAATGCTTTGCTGTTAAGTTGTAGGCTATCTTTAATGCTTAATCTTAAGGGTCTTTTGTCAGACTCACTTTAGAAATACGTGTCAACACTGAAAATTGATTACAGTTCTGCTTACAAAGGTTCATAAACCCAGTGTGATGCTGGCAATTCCTTTCATTTGACGTCCTCTCTCTTCAGCTGGTCGGGTGATGTTTTATCTTGCTGCAATCTGATTCTGAGGTCAGACAGTTAGGTTTCCTTCCTTCAGTCAGTGCTTCTTCATCAGAAATACAAATTCTTTAGATGAGCCTTGTCCCAAGCCAACTCTGGGCAACTCTCTGGTCTGCAGATTGTGCTGACCCACTGTGCAACCTTGTTGACTTCAGTATAGATGTATTCAAACAGATTTCTTCATGTGAAAAACAGTATTTTGTTTGTTCTGGAGTGGCACTGGCCTGCACAAATAAATGATGTGTCTGGGGTTAATTTTAATATATTTATTTTTTATCTACTGTTGAGTGATCTTTGTGGTGCCCACAGGAAGTCAAGTTGTTGGGTTCAAGTTTTGGGTTTTTTTTCCTGAATGACAGCTTGGAGGCTCTGCTATAGTTGATGCATATGGACTTAATGCATATAGATGTGTTTTATTTTAAGGAAGTGTTAGTTTTAAATTAAATATTAGCAGTTAAATATTTGTTCTACAGCAGTAAATACGCACTGGCTGCAAGTTTTGGTTGGTGTTAGAGCATCAGCAAATAATCTCAGCCATGCAGTGCAAGATTTTAACTCCTTGTAGCTTGCACAAGCTGCTGTCAGGCAAAGGGGCATCAGGTTTTGTGAAAAGATTGTGGATTTTTGGATATCTGTCACGCGTGGGTTAATTTTTGTATATTGATCCCATACACTGAAAAGGTCTTTACAGAATGTAATTTTTTTTTTTTTAATATTGACATCTGAATATTTGGATCATATTTTAAATGTTAGACAGGGGATATGTGGTGAAACTTTGAGGTATTTACAAATGCAAGAAGAAAGTCTTTCTTGAGGAAATCTAACTTGAAGCTTTTATAGTACATTTCTGTTGTAAATTATGCTTGAGATGGCCAGGTGTAGATGGACAGAAAAATAATCATATCCATTTAAAATGATTACAAGAATTTTTTTCTGCTGCATTGAATGCAGGATTCACCAGAACACTGCCATTAATGGGGATTTAGCCCTACTCAGAAAGGGGTTTACACGTGGTACACACTTCAGTTTCTCTTTAGCATGGTGAAATAAGCTCATTTCTAGCAAGTCTCTTAATGCTGTCTCTGAAAAACTGAGAAATAATGGAAGTTTAGCAAAAGATTTCATTTCTCTGCTTAAATATGTTCTGTAACTTAGAAAGTATCAGTTTTATGAATATTAAATTAACATTGAATGTGGTTCTGTAATATGCTTTCTTCAGGCTGTGGAAATAGTATTCATTTGGCTTTATTCATCTTGTGGCTAGAAATGAAGCAAATAATAAATCGGGAGTAATCTTTTTATTCTTTTGGAAAAAAAAAATTAGTCAATGCGTGCAGCTTCAGTCAGAAAAAAACCTGTTGCTTCCATGACATTTCAGCTGATGAAGGTGAAAACTCCGAGATGGTCTTCTAACATTTAAACAAGGCTGTGAGACCTGGAGAAATCAACCTTCTAAAGGGAACTGGGCAGCTCACAGCCTGGGCTCTTGGCAGAAGCTGCTTGGGAGCCTAGTGGCTGCTGAATTCTGCTGAATCCTGGCTGCTGACCCCACCACTGTGCAGCTCTGAGCTCAACGCTGCGTGATTAACAAAAGCACAACTTCTTCAGCTGAGGTATCTTCCAAGTGAGATCATGTGTCTTTTTTAGAGGATAATAAAAAATGGAGGATCTACAGCTTCCCTTCTTGGCTTGTTTCTGTGGTTTATTACCCTGCCTGTTAAAAGCTTTTCTCCTGATTTGGTCACAGATGCTTGTTTAAAAGCCCTTTAAAAGTCATTTTAGTATGCATAGTTTCTCCTAAGAAAAGTGAAGTGACCTATTTTTGAATTCTCTGTTATCTTCAGTGCTCAAAGAGTTCTTCTTTGCACCTCTCCCACAAATTGTGAAAGTTTCTATTGTGTGTTGCATGTTAGTTTGCTTTCACTCATTTCATATCTGACTACTCTAAACAAACACATCTAAAGGTTACCGGTTTACTGGTTTACTCCAGCAGGTCAAGGTGAGCTCCTTTGGAGTGGCTCTTGCTTGTTTTAGCCACCCTAAAGAAAGACAGCAGCAAAAAGGAAGGGTTTTCATGGTTGGCCCTCCTTTCTAGGTGGATATCAAATAAAAAGTGTTTGTTGGTTGGGTTTACCAGCCCAGAGTACTGCCGTATTAATGCTGTGTCCTCTTCCAGTCTTTAAATTCATTGTTAATCAAATATCCAGAGACATATCTGTGATGTAAGAGCCAGATGTGGCAGCAAGCAGTGTGGCTCCCTCACCTGCAGCTGCCTGTGGAGATGGCAGCCTATTATTAGTCTGTTGTGTAATGAGTACTTTCTCTGATTGGTATACTGATAATCTAAGTTAAAATATCCTAAGAATATAAGAATTAATTTTTCAGAAACCTTGAATCTGTACTTTACAGGTAAATTTATGTTCAGCCTCCATCAGTGGTGGACTCTGTACATATGGTTTGAGGCTTGTCTTCCAACAGCCTGGAAACCTTTCATTGCATTGCCTTCCTTTTTTTGGCTTCCCCCAAAACTGCTTTTAAAACTATATTCTTTGGGGCAGATCTCTCATTCAAGCTCCTGAATACGGGCTTGTTACAGCCTAGTCAGGCTTGCTAATCTCAATATGCATATCCCTAATAGACGTAAATTAGGAGGATGCTTAAACGACCAATGGGCTGGAAATTATTTATTGCCCTCCCATGATACAAGCCTCTCATTCTGGAACTGAGTACTCTGCTGCTCTCTGTTTAGCGTGCCCATCCTATGTGCCCAATTGCTGACAACTTAGCAAGGGGTCTGTTCTTTCAGGGTTTTCCTGGGCTTTCTATTCTCATTGTCAGTTTTGTTCGGAAACAGTGTCATTTGGGGAAAATTGGCCAACGTCTTTATTTTTGCCTAATGAATTTCCTATTCTTTTTTTGTTCTGTTGCTTGTTACTTGGTATTCTTTATTTTATAGTGCAGTCTCTCATTTGTTACCAAACTGGGATAGGCGCTTTTTTTAACCCAAATTCTGGGCCGCTATTTTGCAAAGCAGAGCTGTGTATTGGAGTTCCCTGTCTGGCTAATTCAGAGCTGCTTCCCCATCTCTCATGGCTTGATCCTTGGCAATACCAACACTAAGCTTGCTAGCTTAAGTCTTGCCGGGTCTGGGTGTGACCCTGCATGAAGAGTTTGGGATTCCCAGTTGGATTCCCCATATATGGTTGCTGGTTACTAATGCAGTACCTCAGTTGCTGATTTTTTGCATTGGAAGGCAAGCCATGCATTTAGAAATTCAGATGACTTGTTGCAGGCTGTGGGAGGTCTAGAGCATGTCTCTTCAAAGCTGAGCACTTCCGTTTCTGGAGCATAATTCTTCTCATTTATTTGCGAGCTGCTTAGCTGATGACATCCATTCTCCAGCACAGTTGGATCACAGACTCCCCTTGGCGCCCCTGTGCTTCAGAGAGTTTTCCTGCAGGTCTCTCCCAGTGCAAGATAAGTGAGCAACTGAGTCATCCCCATATGCAAAACAGAAAAAGGGCTTTCATGTAAAACTCCCTACGTATCTCATAACCTATTCAGGAAGGGTGGAACCTGTACATTTAATATTTGGAGGATGTGATTTATGGCACCCTTTTTCTCACCTTGTTTGTGTCACTGCTTCTCTGAAGGAAGAATTTTCACTTGGTTTTCCCTTTTAGCCAAACACCTGGCATTTGTGTAAGCGATTGGGGAAAACATGGGGGAGAATGTTGATATTTTTGGCAGTATTGCTTTGTGTGTCACATAGTTCTTGTGCTGTAACTTTGCCTTCAGTCTGGCATCCTCCTGGCTAGTCAACTTAATCCTCAGCTGGAGAATATAAGAATAGTGGAGATGCAACCAGAAAACCAAAAAATGCATCACATCTCCCACCATACTCGTTTGTAGTGTGAAACAGTTGACTAGGATTTCAGTCAAGGGAAAAAAAAAAAAAAAACAGACCTTAGTCTGTGAAATCAGAGTGGTTGCATTTGTGCTGTTCCTTTGCATGCCTAAACTTCAAGAAGTGGTTTAATATTCTCTGTTGCAGTTTTCCTTTTTAATTTTTGAAAAGGAAACATTTTAATCACTTCCATACATGTGCTAACTTAAAAGGGTAAAATTATTGCATCATCATTTTGTAGAACTTGGCAGAGAGACTATTCTTGCTAATTTTATACCAAATCATACCAACTTAAAGCACTTTTCATGCAATCTTGATTTTTTTTCAGTACATTTTTTTATACTAAATGCACAATTTAAATGCTCTCCATAAAGATTCAAGTCTGAATGACCTTGTGCCTGTTTGGATGCCCTTCATTTTATCTAGTACAGATTGTCAAATGTAATGTGGTGGCTCTTATGATAGAGTAGTCCCAAAAGTGATGCTTCTGTGAGAAAAATACATCAGGTATGACGGAGGGAGGAACTGGTGATATTTCATACTAAAAAATGCCAAATGGCCTCAGTAGAAATTCGTTTGTATAAAAAAAAATAGTTGGGGGAGGGGAACATGCCTCTCCAGGAATTGGTTTGGATTCATGAATTCAGTTTTGATTTGCCTTTTCTTTCTTTCCTGATGACTGCAGAAACTTTCCCAAGAAGAAATAAACATTTGCTTTCAATAGTTCAAAAAGCAGCTACTGGTTTGTAGAGCGTGGGCTGTAACATTTTCCTGCTGGTCTAAGTGTAATAACCCCCCAACACCTTGAAGGTACAGAGAGCATGTGTATAAAATCTCATCTATATGGGGTTTTTTGTTTGCCTTGTAATTAACCACGGGCTGTTGTCCTTTCCCTTCCTTGGAAATGAACTTCCTTAATGTCCCATGTTTAAAACCAGCCATAAAGATGGAGCAGTTGGGTGTCCTGTGCTGTTTGGAGTATGTGTTGAACGGCCAGACGTGGCTGGTTTCTGTCCTTGCAACAATGATGAAAATCCAGGGCTGAAGTTCACCAAGCTGGCTGTGCTGAGAAGGCTGCTTTCTCTCAAATTTATTCTTGCTTTCATTGCTTCTGGGTGAGGTAATGCAGCTTTTTATACACAATGAATCTACGAGTTTTCTCGGGTTTGATAGAGGCATTAATGACTTTGGGGAAGTTTGGCAGCATATTCATGCTTCAACAGCGTCTCCCTCGTCAGTTGTTTTATTCCTGTTTAATTTTTGCTCTGGCTTTATCTAATTTCAAGTAGCTTAAAACTTTTATCATATGAAGAAGAAAATCCTGTGCCAAAGAGGAAGTGAGAATGTTTTCATTTGAAGCAAAACGGTGTTTCCAGTGATTGGGTTTCTATCCTGCACAGGAAACTAAAAAAATTATCATTTTGCCATTTGTGTACTGCACCTCTTGTACTTCCACTCTTGAACTCCAATTACTAATATTGTTGAAGAGTATTTGTAAACAAAGTTTGGGCATGAGTTTATTTAGTCAGTCGAGTGGTAGAATCTTTTACTTCATCTTTTCCTGATGTGCAGGTCTCTTTAAGACATACGAGGTATTTGTATGACCTAGAAGACAACTGTTCAGAATTCTCTGTCTGAAAACTGGCTTCCTGCAATGTGTTTCCATTCTGATTTCAAACCCTGGTATACTATATATTTGTACCTATGGTGCAGGAGAGACAGAAAAAAAAAAGAATGTGTCTACCTTTGGAAATAATTCTTGGGTGAATCACACATCTTCCTTCATTGGGGAACAGAATTAATGAAATGTTGTATTTCTTGCTTTTGTAGCAGTTGCAGGTGGAACTCCTGTATGTGTATGGATTTAGGCAACCTCCAAAGAAGATCTTTATTAAAGATTTTTTTTGGAAGCAAAAGTTCTTCCGAATAAAATTTATCTTTGAGGAAGTAATAAAATATATTTGTGGCTATTCCAAGGGCTAGTCTTCCATATGTGTTCTGACAATGTTTTAGAGAGCTTTGCTGGCAGAGGCTTTCATATTTGATCAAAATCAATGGACCTGTTCCTTTTTTGATTCAGCTCAGGCTGGAGGAGAAGGTTTCACATTCCTCTCAAGGCTTATTCCATTAGAAAATACGTGAAACCTTTACCATGAAATACTGAACTTTGAGGAATGGAATATGTCGGTCCATGGCACTGCAAGCCTACAGACCTGAAGCCCATCATATGCAAAGCACTAGAACCACATTTGTTGGAGAAACAGGTAGATAAAAAGTAATTGAAATAAAATGTTTGCCAAAAGTAATCCTACCAGACTAAGGTAAAATTTCAATGGAGCCTTTGGTAGAGTGGAAAATGGAAAATATATAATTTCAAAGTAGAGAGGAATTAAAAAAATAAAAAAGAGGTGTTGGATTAAGACTGTCTCATGGGGAGACACAAATGGCCTGTGCCAGAGAATGCTTATTAGTAGATAATAGCTGGTCTTTGTCTTCTGTCATTTTCTTCTGCCCAAGCTTATGGCAACAGCTTGGGCAAGAGTAACTAAGTGCATGGTCTTGCATTTCCTTCACTTGAGCTTTGTCCCACTTCTTTAATTAGGTATCCAGTGCCTGTCCATGACTCTGATCCTTTTGTGTGATGATGATAATCCTCAACGGTGTGTTAAGGGCTCTTTTTAGTAGGACAGCCCTATTTTTATAAATATGGAAAGAAGAGAGACTTGGGGCACCATTCAACCACATACAAGTAATGTTCTGAAAATAAATAAGATGATCTAGGCTGCAGGGGTGGTTCAAGATTTTCTTGCAAACCCAGGAGAAGATCAGTTCTCTTCTGCCTTGAGGGTAGTAAAGCAGGTGTTATCTGTCTGGGGAAAGTTGAGAGAATGTATGGGGGGGTGGGTTGTTTTGTTTTTAAATAAAGCTTTTGGAGGAAGTAGAACTGTTTTAAAAAGTCTTGCGATTGCTTTTTTGTTTAAGGTGAAGATTGATACTGCTGGGACAAGCGTGAGTGCATATAGCTTGGGTTGGGTGCATTCAACCCATAGATTAAAAGTCTTGTCATTGGAAAAGCAGTACTCAGAAACAGCTCTTTGAAGGGGCATCGTAAGATCAAAACATTTGATTAGTTCTGAAATAAAGCTTGGGACTTCATGAAACTGGCTAAGGCTCTGTGGTTTGTGCCATCCTCCATCTTACAAGGTAGCCACTTCCATAATCAGAGTTCTAAGCATGCAAGAACTCCTGTGCTATAATAAAAAGATAATCTGTCTGCTGGTTTCTTCCGTTCTGACAGAAATAGGGAAAAGATGAAATTCAGACATGTCATTTGTTACAGTTCAGTAAGACAAATATCTGCTACACTTGCTAAGAAAATGCCCCAGAAAAAGCCTACTCTAGTACAGTTTGGACAATTCAGTTATGGTCAAACATGTTGGGGTGCATCTGTATTCTTTTGTCTAAATAATACTTGAAAACCACATAGTGAAACAGTTCAGACAGTCAGACTGGACAATTCTATAGCCATCTCACAGAGTATTCTGAGCTAGTTTTGCATAGAATTTCGGAATAGTTCAATGATTGCTTTATTACTGTGTTTCCTATCATCCTACCCAAGATTAATATTTTTAATCCCAGACTGAACAAGGTAATTCCTGTATCATTTCATAATTGCTTCTAATTTTACAAAGGCTGTAAAATGTGAGTAGGTTCTTCTTATGCGTTGAAGCAGAGTAGCTGAATCTAGTGCTACTGTTTTGATTTCAGATGATTTCTTTTTCTGGATTACTGCAATGACCGAGCAGAGATGGGAGGGGAAAAAAAAAAACCCTGATAGATTAATTTCATTCATTTTACTTCTGTGTTTTCTGTGGTAGTAAATTCTGTGGTTTTGGCTCAGTTCAGGAACATGCAGAATTGTACTTCTGGGTTGATTATCAACTTATTTTTCCAGGAGGAACTCAATATGAAATGGCAAAACTTTTAAAGATATTTGAGGAGCAAGGTTGAATGTGTATATATGAGTCTTATTTTTCTGCAATGCAGTTAGAGGGCTGTGCAGAGAATGTGGAAAACCTTTGGCAGAATTTTCAGAGCAGAGCACTTGTGCTGAATAGAAACTAAGCAGTCAAGGAAAAAAAAAGGGAACAAGAGAATTAAAAAAAAAATTGCCCTCCAAATAGAGTCTGGAAAGCTAATGAGCATATGACATCATTTAACTAGTTATAAAAAGATTACAGCTCCTCTGATCTAAGAAACAGACCCTCAAGGTTTCTGATGTTCCCTAGATGAAGGAGGTGTGGAGTTGTGCTGCTGAAGTTTGTCCTCCCCTGGCAGTGAGGGTTGCTGCTGGTTCTCCATAGGAGCAGCACCTGTTCCCGGGGCTGGCAGCGAGGGGCTGTGGCTCATCTCTGCTGGGACAGGCAACTGCAGCCCGAGTTGGCCAGCCACAAATAGTCTTCTGCTCTTGGAGTGCCTCCATCTGTGCTCAGAGAGCAGGAGCTGCTGGAGATGACCTTGTTTGCAGCTTGCACGTGCCTGTGGAGACCCATGGGCCCCTCCAGGGCCAGGAGGGACGTGTCTGCTGTGGGTACTGCACACACCCCAGGGGCCCTCGGGCCAATCCTCTGGCACCTGGTCCAGGGTGGATTGTCTCCTCTCAAACCCAGCCAGCCGTGGAGAAGACAGTGTGCATGTTTGCTGTGCCACCCCAGAGAGGGGAGCAGGTC
This sequence comes from Acrocephalus scirpaceus scirpaceus, assembly GCA_910950805.1. Taxonomy (NCBI): domain Eukaryota; kingdom Metazoa; phylum Chordata; class Aves; order Passeriformes; family Sylviidae; genus Acrocephalus; species Acrocephalus scirpaceus. The sequence continues at coordinate 58,076,657 of OU383778.1, read as the reverse complement.
CCCCATACTGTAGGGGAGCAGAGGGACAGCAGCATTTCAGACAAAAGCCAGCACTCGTCTTTGCATGATCCTCAGCTCTGGGTGCTGTGTATTTTCCTCCATCCTGGTGGAATGCTGCTGCCTCTGTAACCTTCCTGCTTCCCCACAGCAGCTTTCTTCCAAAGGCCCCCATGTTTCAGCCTGAAAGCTAGTAAAAACCATGGAAACATAATTTTATTTTTTCAGACTTAATAATTATGTTTCAGGCTAGGAATGTATTTTTAGGAGGGAGAAGAAAAGAAGTTATGTAACTCTTGATTTATTGCATTGGCTTAAAGAGCTAGGGAACCTGGGATTTTCCTCTCTTGTCACTGTGCTGGGAGCATTTCCCTTTATGGCAGCAGGGAGGCCAGTGGATGACTGTTCTCGAGAGCAATTCAAACTTTTTATAAATCTGCTGAATGTGTTCCTTTGCATCACATCTCAATTGCAGAGTGGGGTGCAGCCGCTGTGGCAGAGTCAGCCTTGGAGTGCAGATGCACCTTGATGTGGAGTGAGCACCTGGGAAGGCAGGGAGAGCATCTCTCTTGGGGCAGAGGTAGTTTCAAGGCAGGAGGTAGATTTGTTCTGAATTAAAGAATTTTTAAATTGGTTACATAGGAATAGCACACTTACCTGTTAATGTGCATGTGGAGATAACTGGGAGTAGCTCTGCGGAGGAATCCTGAAAGCTGGACAATGTGTTGGAGCAGAGACAGAAGTGAGTTATGATTCTGTAAAAGCAAACTTGCAGGTTAGGAAGTGTGTGTGTGTGCATGTGCCTCATTGGGAATAACTTTCATAATAGAAACAACTTGAGAAAAGCAGCGTGGAAGTCAGCATACATTTTGTCTGCTTCATCTGAGGTTTGCTTTTATTCTTGTCCAGCAACTACAAACCAAAGGGAGAACTTCCAGCGTTCAGAGAAGGGACGTGGTGGAGGGGAGGGATACTACAAAAGAAAAATAAGTACTGGATATAATTCAGAAAAGACACGCCATCAAACTGAACAGATTGCTCAGGAAAAGATCTATTCTGTTGCTGAAATCCAAGAAAATGGGGGAAAAACAGGAAATAGTGAAATCTGTTATCGACCATCTGCTAAGCCTAGGAACTTGAGAACCATTCCCATGACAAAAATACTAGATTGTGAACTTAGTTTATATTTCATAATACTTAAAGTATAGATACGAAAGTCCTATGGAGAATCTAGTATTACTAAATGTTTAAAAGATACTCAAAATTCTACTTAAAAATCAGAGTATTAGCTGGTTTGACACCTTTTTTCTGAGATCTTCATCGGTGGATCTAACAGATCATGCTTTGTGAGGACAAGGCAGCTTTTGCAAACTTTGAGGAAGAGAGAGGAAGCGGGCAAGCTGAATTTTCTTTGGAACGAGGCAGTGTTCCTCCTCTTTCAGCTCCTGTCACCCCCCCCTTTTGCTTGTTCCTCGTGGGTGTTGCCACCTCTGTGGCACTGTTGCCATCGTGGGACGGGAACTGTTTGTGCGCTCCGATGTTCGGGAGCCGCGCGCTTCCCGCTCCTGGTGGAGCACGCCGTGTTTGTTCTGGCCTGCTCCCTCCTCGCCTCTCCTTTCACATGGCACAGCCAGAGAGAGCAACATCCAGAAGAATTCCAGTGGGCCGGTGGGCTGTAAGAAAGCTGTGAATTCTCCTGGACTCTGTGCGTTCGCAGCGACTCCACACACACCTTGTAAAGGTGCAATCGCTGTTGGCTGTGAGCGTTTTCGAAGGGTGCAAGTGGAGTTTAATTGCTGGAAGTTGGGATCAGCACAGCCATTCAAAGGCTGTGTTGTTTGTTGAATTGTCAGCATTAATGAACTCGGTGCGCAGTTTGCAAATTGCCTTAAATGTGGGCTATTGGCTCATGCAGCTTTTTGGAGTCTCTTCACAGTTCAAAGATAAAAGTGAGAGAACTCTTTGGCAAAAGCATATGTTTGCATGAGAAGTATTATTATATAGCATGTGGAAAAGTTATGATAAATTCAGTTCTTCATGGTGATATTGTACTTTCTTGAACAGATTGGTCATTTTCTGCCAAAACTTTCCAGCCTTGTTCAGGTTTCTGAAATGAAGGAGGCACAGTCTCCTTCCTAATGATTGATTTTTTTTCAACTACAGAATATACTTGAATTTTCTCTTCCAAATTTACTGTCCAGGTAATAGGCTGTTCAGCTTGTGCACAAAGCAGAGTTGTAGTAGGTAAGACTGTATACAGTCACAAAGCTTTACCATCACAAGTACTTCTGAGACCTCTTAAGAAGGCAGGTGGAGTGAATCCCATTTTATGGAAGAGTGTTACCTTCCATGTGGCTCACTGAACCTTCAAAAGGAACCTTGCTGCTTCTGCTGACAGACTTGCTGTAGAAAGAGGCCGTAAGTAGAAGTGAGGCACGGGGAGATGCTCGTGATGTCCTGGAGTTTTCACTGCTCTGCCTCATCTTGTACTCTGTTCTAAATAACCCTGTATTTTCACCCACATTGCTGCAGAACTCTTTTGCTGCTCTTCCCATCAGTTCATCTCCTCCTTTCTTCTGCTGTTGGCATGTTTTCACCTTGCCCTTCTCCTTGTAATGCTCTGTTTACAACTACTCGTTGCACCTCAGCAGCCTCAAGTAAATATAATTTTGCAGCCTGTCCTGGTCCCTTTGTGTTCAGGTTGGAACCTCCTTTCCCTTTGCAGTCTGCATTTGTAGCAAGGTGTTTGCAGAGATGAGGTGGGACTCAGGTGCCCTCCATCTCAGTTCAGGTGCAGCCGTTCACAGGAAGAACGAGCGTCTGTGCAGAGTGAGGGAAGGAGGGAGGGGAGTGAACTTTGCTCAGCCCTTGTCTGCAGCTTGCTCAGTGTAGCTAAAATGGAGGGAATGCTGCTGCCAAGTACTGCAAACCACTCCCGAGTGCATGCAAACACTGCTTGTAGGTGGGTTTGAGTGGATTTCCCTCCACTGGAAAAAGCACCACCTCCGGCTCCAAGGTTAATTCCAAGTCTGTACACTAAAACAGGGAAATACTGGTTCTCAAAGGATCAATTGTAGGAAATATGAATACTGTCCAAACAGTGTTCTCCCTTCCCTTTGCTTTTTCAGAAACATCCATAGCATTTTTCTAAGAACACGGATTCTTTTGGCCTGAAACACACCCATGTTGTAAAATCTTAATGCTTGGTTTTAAGCAAAGTAAATAGAGAAAATTTTTTGTCCCAGTAGAAATAGAGTTGTTTGGCAGCTTTAGTTGAGGCTGCTGTTCCACTGTTGTTGCTTTGCTGCAAAATTTAAATGATGCAAAATGGGTGGCAGGAGTAGTTAATATATTATCTTTAACATTTTATGGTGTTTTGCAGTTGTAACTGTAGAACCTGTAGTCAACGTGAGCATGTATCAGATGTTAGTTTTCATGAGGTTTTGTTCTTTATTTTGAATTCTTTCAACCTTATCATCTGCTATCCATAGCAGAGCAGGTGTCTGGACAGGGACGTTCAGTAAGGGTAACTCTGTAATTCAATAATCCTATGGAGATCTGTGTACCAGCATTGTATATTCAGGTGCAGGGGTGCTCCGTGGAGCTCCTGCCCCTTGGCCAGTTGAACTGCAGTCTGCATCTTAAAGGCATTCAGCTTCTGGCTCCCAGCATTGACAGCCTGTGCCTTCAATGGAGAAGTAAACTTTGCAGATCATTTATTTGGTGACTTTTCTGTATATAGTGTGTGTGTGTATATATATACACACACACACATAATTTAAAAAAAACTTGGAACTTGGATGTAGTTCATGTGTAAGCTTTGTCACACTGCAAGTGTGCTTACCTTTCTGCTTGCTCTGAATGCCAGCTACCACATCCTTAAGTGTGGAAGAGAGGGAATAAAACATCATCTCCGCCACTTCAGCCCCTGCCCAGATGTACAGTTATTACAGTTCCTCTTTGCATACTGTAAATTATAATTACTGTTTAACTATTCCCTAGCTTCAACCAACACTGTGTGCTTTAAAGAAACCTGTATCCTGAAGCAGTTTCTGTTTTCAGTTTCTGCTTTTGGTTTTTGTGGTGCTTTTGTTTGTTCGTTTTCATTCTCTGACTCTGAACCAGAAAACATTGCGGTATGAAAGGGGGAATATAACTGAAATTTGAGTTAAAAATCTACTCCCTTGGTTGTAGGTTTTTGTGGGAGGAAGGGAGAGGAGGACATACGTGCAATTTGCTAATATTTAATATATTTAAGCTACTTTTCCCAGCTGCAAAAAAATGCCATTTTGAGGAGAAAATTTCTGTCGGGATTACATGTGCCTCCTGGCTGCTTGCTTGCTCAGTGTTCATGTTCTTGCCCTGGCTTTGTGGCTGGGGGTTGGTTTAAGGGAAGGACTTAATTGTGATGCAGCTCAGTAGCTGTTCTGGGATGCTGTGTCAGTCATGAGTTGGATTTCTGGCCCATCCTGATTTTGTTAGGAATTTTGTCATGGCTCTTGGCGAGACTCAGGTCTTTAAGACTATGAAATCAAGACTTTCCTGCCCATCCAGCTACTGGATGATGTCATCTGAGATTATACACATATTTACACTGCTCACCTCTGTGATGCCATGGCTGGACCACTCTCCTGGAAGCAGTGGTTGGCCCCATAGCAGACAGCAGCTGCAGAGACAGAGGTTTGGGTTTGATTGTGCTGACAGTCCCTGTAAAAGTACAGTCTTCCATGCTCAAATTGAATATTCAATTTGGTTATAATCAATAGCTTTTTAATTCCGAGGCTCAGAAACCAGAGTACCCTAAGTAGAGGCAGGGCAAATTCACATCACCATAAACCAGAAATGGAAATGTCCCTGGAGATTTTAATAAAAAGAGCTCAAGATCTATCTGTCAACTTCTTTAGCTGATGAATAGAAATAAGAATCCTTGCAGAAGATGTCTAATATTGTTGTAGAATGGATGGCTTGGGATTCTGTTCCTATTCTTAACTATACCAATGGCTTATCCCATCTCAGAGGAATGATAACAGAAAGAAGTCATGTCCATTTGGCATAGGGGAATGTTGTTCCTTCAGAATTCAGAAGTGCTTCACAGAGGGAAACAGTTCCCTCTGACATAGTTTGTTTGACATTCTAGTCTTGCTTTGTGTTTCCCCAGGAACACATTAGTAGGCTCATTTTTGTTGTTTTGCCATCTTCCTTGAGATGGCCAGCATGGGACCCTTTCTAGTATGCTTAAATGTTGATTTTTTTTTTAATTTTTTTTTTTTTTTAGTTAGTTAGTTATTATTTAGTTCATATCTGGTGCGGTGGGAACATGTCAATGCCAGGGTATCTGATAGCTCTCACAGACCTTAGGAAGACGGATTCTTGTGGGTGTGTGGGGTTTTGTGTCAGTAGAAGTTCCTTGTGACATTTCATTGCTATCTATTTGACATCTCAGTGGTCTGTTTCAAGATAGAGGTATGGAAGGAAAAAAAAAAGGAGGAAACAGACTGTATTTTATAGTCACTTAATCAGATCATTATTTATGCAGTAAGAAGGCAACATTAAATTTATAAGTAACATATAATTGAGTTGATTTAAGGGCTTGTGTCCAATATTAATCTTCAAGGAAACCAGTACCAGAAAGGAAATATTGCTGTGTCCCACCTGTCTCCATAATAACTTCTTTTAATATTTTATATTTTCCCAATTCCAAGACCTAGAAGTAAAACGGTGCTGTGCAGTAAAAACACCCAACCAACAGAGTATGTACTGTATCTCATATATATGTACATATGATTGTTGTCATAATAAGGGTTTTAATTATATAAATTTGTACTTAAGAGGCCTGGCCATGGTCACTGAACTCATGACACTAAGGCAAAGCAGCTTTTGTTGTGCATGTGATAGCGTGCTCATGGAGAACCGACTTCCAAGGCCCTGTAGCCTCCAGTACCACGGTATCCTAATGATATTCCATCCAGCCTGGTGTCCTCAGCTTCTGGACTGGCCTTTTAACTTGCTATAAGCTGCACCAGGCTTGAGGTGACTTCCATTTGTGATTAGAGATGATGCTAAAAACCTTGGCTCCCTCACTGAATACACGAGTCACTTGGAAAATCTGGCTCAGCAGCCTCCCTTGTGCTCTGACTTCCCCGTGCTATGGGGTGTTCCTGGAGCTCGTGAGGGGCAGTGCTCCTGTGTTACCGTGGCTGCCTACAGAGCTGTTGTGATGGCATCAAAACTGGCTTCATGAACCTTCCATTCCTGCTTTTTAGTTAGCGAGTTTGCGGAGTTTTGACCTTGATTTGTGTCAGAAAGCTGAGCTGCCAGTCCTCGCTCCCAAAAATGTCTCTTGACTACCCAAGGTAGATTTTTGAGATATGCGTGTGTCGGTCCGTGCACTGTCTTTGCATTTATCATTTAAAAATGGGAATGGTGAAGAACTGGCACTATGCTGAATGTTGCATATTTGTTCAAATATTGCATAATTGCTTTCTGCATGGCTGCCTGAAAAGCAGTGCCCACCATGGTGACTAGATATTAGACTAGATATTAGTCTCTTGGATGTACTTTGTTGGGAATTGAGGAAATGTTTAGGAAGAGGTAAAAATGATGGTGGGATGAGGGTTGTCTTTCTTGTTTTAACAAAACTGGTATCCTAACTTTTCTAAGGACATCTTTTGATATTTGGTTTTTAATGATTTTTTAACATCTTATCCTGTTCATGATGTATTTTTTGGGGGGAAGTAAAAATACTTGTCACAATTTACTGAAACAAATCTCAGTTCCATAAGTCTAGGATTTGCTAGTGCAGGGTGTTTTTCCTGGCTCCAGCTTTGAAGAGTTTACTTAAGTATTGAGTTGTTAGTACAAACCCAACAGGTGCTGCCTTTGAATTATGGATGATTACACAGTCACTTTGGTCTGAATAAAGGTCTGGCATAAACTGCATTGGGTTATACACAGGAGTCAGCTTCAGCAGACAACCACAAATGCCAAAGACAGTATTTCTACTTTAGTTGCATATGTAATTTCTGGCTGAGTTGGGAGGAGGTAAACAAGCTCCACGTTTTGTATTTAGATGAAAAAAAAAATCTACAAGAAACCTAGGAAGCTGTATTGAAAAATATATGAACATGCATAGTGCAGTATATTCAAGTTCCACGATGACATATTTGAGAAAAAAAAAAATTAATAATACAACATCTCTTATTTCACCAAAGCCAAGAGTATCAAGATGTCATTGCTGATAAATGAGAATAAAACTCAAAGGCAAGTTTCAGCCTCAGATGCACTTAGCTTTGAAATAGCCTACTGTACCAGTTCTGTTCTTAAAGGAAAATAGTTTACATACCTGACATCTGAGCCCTTTCAATCCTACCCAAAGATGTGTTTAGCATGCAAAAGAGTGGAAAAAAATCTCCGAATCTTGAGAGAAAAGCTTGAGGAAATAAGGAAGGGAATACAAACGAAGGCAGTCACAAGAGAAAAACTCTTGAAGTGAAAGCTTAGAAGTGAAAAGTATATGTAACTCTTCTGGTCTCCTTAACATATTGAAGTTTAATGCTTCAATTATGCTGTAACACTGCAGAAGGGGCAGTTCAAGCTGAAGTAATTAACAGATACTGACCAAAAACTGAGTGAAAGTCTTAAAAGCTTTTATGTATTCATCCCTAGCCATAATAGGGAGATGGAAAGAGAGTGAGGAATTGTTTGCAATTTTGTAAAGTCTCCTCAAATAGTTGGAATAATAGCTGTAAGAGCAAGCAAACATCCAGTGAAGGGAAGGGCTTTCTTGCCTGTTCCAATTCATACATAAATTTGCAGCAAAACTTGCACAGCACTGCAGGCACTGCTCGTAACTCTTGAATGGGACATTCAATCCCTGTCTCACTTGAGCACATTCAACTTCCAGCACTTGCAGATTCTGTGTATCAAGATAACATCCTTGTCAATTCTTACACAAATGTCTTCAGGGAGCAGACACAGAGCCAACAAGTGATATCTCCCTCCTGGGGAACCAGTGAAGTCCCATTTGTGCACGTAGTGACGGGCTCGCTTGGAACGTCACCAAGTGTGTCTAATCCAAAGTAAAATGGAGTTGTGCCATAGACTATCATGAACTTCTGCAGATTTAGTATTTAACATCCTTCCAGATCTGTGAATCTCACTGTTAGGGAAGGGAGAAAAAAAAAAAGAAAAAGAAGACCATACAAATTTCATGAAGTATGCATTGTATAAAGGATAAATGATTATAAGCATATGGTACCTTTCCATGAACAGACTTGCATATGCATAAAACTTTCTTTAGAAGTAGCCTTGGAAGGATGTAGAGCTTCCAAAATATCATTCAGACCACTAAATTAGACTTTCTGCTTTTCCTCTGCCTCCCACCCTGTTATGGTAAAATGGTAAGAGATAGGACTAAGTACTTAATTTCTTTCTTCTTATCTTCTCCCTCTCTTCTCCCAAGAGATTTCAGGGAATCATTGTTCAACATTGTTGTACCCATTTTGGCTCCATGATGCATAAAGTGTGACGAGATTGCCTTCAGCTGAAAGGCAAAAGGCTGGAAGATTATTAGAAAATACAGGAAAAGAAAAACTGTATCAATGGTAGTACGCTAAGGTGCTGATCCCACAGCTCAACACTGATTTTGCCTTACTAGGAAAACCAAGAGCAAATCATCATTATTATTACTATTATTATTACTGTTTTATTCTATTTTTCTTTCAGTGGGTACTTCTCCTGTATTTCATATACATCCCTTGTAGAGAATTAAGAAGGTTTGTGGTGGGGGAGGACCATTATTTTTCATGCATGTCATTTGTCCTCTGCTCTGTTAGCTCCCCTCTGCAGGCTGTCAGCAAGCTAAAACAAAACTCCAGAGTAGCTCAGAATTGTGTTTCTGTATCTAATCTGAGACAGTTTTGAAGTTGGCCCTAACAGGATCAGAGTTAGCAGCATGCAGCAGCTGAAAATGCCATACTTTGGCCCTGCTGCTGGGCTAAGTCTCACTATTGCCCTTTGTTGTTCTCACATATCGTTTTATTTTTAGGTGGCATTGTTTATGGGACACAGAGAAGAGAGGTGAGAGGGAAAGAAGGGCTGTTGGGCTGTCAACATTAATATACAGAAGTGAATTAATATACAGAAGTGTATTAACTGGTGAAGTATTGGATCCCTCGAGTCATCCTCGGAGATCTGGACGTGTGGGTGGGTGAATGTTAAGATCAGGTGTGAGCAGTGAGCTGGCATCAGGGTGTCAGCAATTTACAACAAGGTTCTTCACTTACTAATTTCTCTGTGTAACATGTCCTGGTGCAGGTGATGGTTATTCACATGCTTTGTTGCTGGAAAATGTTGTTCTGGTGCACTTGCAGCAGGGTGGGGAGGATGCCACAAAGTAAAGAGAGGGCTTGAGACAGGTAAACATGCCAGACGGAATTTCAGATGGGCTCCATCACGTTACCTTCCAGGAACAAATGTGTGGGATGCAGGAGTATTTTAAGCTACAAGCTCATTTGGGCTAACAAAGTGACACGTGTTTGAAACAACTGGGTAGACAGTAATTTAGAAGGTGAAGTTCAGTATCAGTTTGACAGGTCGTGCTTTGGTGTCACCCATCAATCTGATCATTTAGTTACGAAATGTTTTTTGTGGTTTGTCCAAAATATCTCTGCCTGGTAGAGCATTAGGTAAGACGGCTCCTGGGGTGCTTTGAATAAGGAAATTGCAGAAAACTGGGAACGAAGGACACAGCGTCAGGTAGTAGTGCTTGTTTTACATGTGTGAATTTCTTGAAAGGCTTGAGGACTGTAGAACACAAAAGTACTGGATATAATCTTTCTGTGCTATCAGTAATAGCCAGAGCACCTCAGAACACTCTCAAGAGTTTAGAGTGGTTGATAGAGTTGCTTGACTGGGACAGGTTTGCCATATTCTCCCCCACATCTCCCCATCTGCTTAGCATAATCAGAAGCGAATAATTTTCCCACTTATTTACTTAAATTATTTAAATTTTCCTCCATTTGAGAGAGGAATTTCAGCTTCGGAGTGCAGTTATTTCCAGTAGTGTTGTGGATATAAAGGGAAGCTGTGGCAGAGATTCCCTTACAGCAGGAGTCACCTGGAAGCAGCATCCAGTCCCTTTTTTTCCCTTCTTCAGACTTAATGGAAGCATATGCATGCCTAGGGTAAAAGGGCACAGAAATAATATAATGGGAAAGATTTGCAGGATTATCTTAACTACATTTCTGTCAACGAGACATTGTTTCTTACAATACAGTCCTAAATCCTTTCTTCATTAAAATTTTAAACCACTCAGCTCCAGAGGCAAATGCTTTGGTTCCTTTTCTCCTTAAAAAATAATGTGCATGTGTCTACTGAAATTGCACTGTTACATTTAAAAATACCTTTACAGGCTGCTTTCTAATGAGCAGGTTTTTTTCTGATAGCGCACTTTTTCTAGAGCAGTGGAACAGCTCATAAATAGTTAATTGGAGTCGTGGCTGTACTTGTGCACTTGAGTAACAGCCTTGGTGGGGAACTTCTCAGCTGTGCAGACAGGCCACTGCAGACTTATCAGCAACAGGAGCAAGATGTCAAATTTTCAGCAGGAATAGGAGACACTGACAAAATTTGCCATCTCCTTCTAATTAAATATAGAGCTGAAGTGCATTTGCTTAAGACAACAGCATCCAAAGTAATCCATTTTTTTTTGTAAACTTTTTTTTTTAAGGCATAATGCCCATTAAAATAAATTTGGACCAAGCTAAAATGTTGAAGCCTTTTCTTTATATATGAGGTTCTGGTTTTCTATATCATCTGGATTTGAACTGTCCAGTTAATCCCTATAATCTCTTTCACAGCATTGGAATTTAAATATGTATATCATGTTTTGTTAATAATATGTCAGTGAATTGAATTACTCTCTATTCTTAATGAAAGCTCTTCAGGTTTAATGAGTAAAGAAATAATGTAGAATATAATAACCCAAGCCTTAATTTTTTCTTGATCACAAGTCAAGCCTTCTATATAATTTATTAAAGTGGCATAATGTCCTTACATTTGAGGTCAAGATTTTGCAGGCTTAGCAGAGATTTTTATGCATAAGGGAAAGATGAAACTTTAAAAATATTATTTCAGCAGTTTCATAATTTAGGATTGTGACCTCATGCTCTAAGAATAATTATGGCGCATCACGATCAGCAGTTTATCAATATTCATTCATGGACTTAGACTCTCTTCATATCATAGTTTGTTGGGTGCTTTTTTTTTTTTCTTTTCATGCAACCATAGTAACTTTAAAATAGATGCTAAATGCCTTAAGGAGCATGGGCAGCTGCATTATTTGGGGATTGTGCTTTAAGCGGTATCTAAAATATTTATGAAAGCCACTATTATTCAGTTCTTTCCCTGAATTATTGTGTAGTTGTTATACCTTCTGCTGCCAGGTGGAACCAGTGTTTCTAAGGACCTCTCACAGTGATGTTTACCAGCTCTGCTTTCACTGTGGCCACTGTGAACTTGAATTTGTTGTGGCTGCATGTGCAGTTCCTGCAAAAATCAGGGGCGATGGGCAGGTTTGCCATTGGTTTAAGCTGAAACTGTAATGGCAGTAAAGGTGTGAGAACATCTATGAGGGCATGTGGCTGTAAATTCAGTGGTGTTGCATCAGTCCATAGTCAGGATGGGCAAATGCTGAGAACCAGGTACAAGGAAAAGCCAAATCAATGACGTGAACACTTCACCAGTTTATTAAAATGTCTATCTAGCATCTTTATTGAAGCATTACATGAAGTTTTCCGACCTACCCGGCCAAGACCAGCAGGCAGCAAAACAGCTCAAGCTCTTCTGACTGTCCTGTAGAGACTACAGAGAGGAGCAGTAGTAGGCACTTGTGCTACTTCTGGTCAGAGAGCACCACCTGGCCTGACGAAGGCACGACTGTTTGCAGGCGTCAAGGATGAGCAGATGATTGCTCAGGAGTTCAAGCATGCAGAGATTCAACTCTACAAAAAGAGTAGAGCTCATGCCTTGAGAAATGGTGTGTTCATTCACTTCTTGCAGGAAAAAGAAACTTCCACCCTTGCTGGAATAATGGTCACCTGACTGGAGGTTTAGCTTGGTTGAGGAGCAGGTGATGCAGTTTTACCGCCAAGGAAATCTCAGAAAAGCTGAGAATAAAGGCTTGTATATTTTCTTTGTCAAGTAAACCAAAGCCTGTAATACTATTAATTTCAAGGGTTTCTCCAGACTTCAGCAAAATTCAGCTGTTTGGTCAAGCCCTTGAGTTGGCAGCTCTGGTGTGTGCTTTCATTTGAGGCAAAACATCACAGCTTTCCTCCTTGAGACGAGCACGAGGCCTCATCCCTGCCCTGCTCCACCTTGGTATCTTGAAGGCAGGGCTGTTTCTTGACCTGTTTGAGGGGAAACTGCACCCTATGTCGCAGGGTTGGGGGAATTTCCAACTTCTTGCATCAAGTCTGAGGTTGCACAGGCGATAACCTGCAGCCTGCCGCTCTCTGCCAGCCACTGCAGTTGGTTCCTGAAGGGCTCAGAGCAGCAGGGACTGACTCTCCACCTTGTTCTGCCAAGCAGCTTGGCCTGAGCACTTGCGAGAGGCAAACTTGAGGTGCTGCTTCAGCCTGGCTCTGCTGGGAGACGTTCATGGGCTTGACATTTGTAGGCAATTTGTGCTGCTCCTGCAGCAAGCTGCCTGAGCACTGCTGCGCTTGACAACACAGTCACCAGCGAGGGTAACAAAAGACAGAGCAGCATTTGTGAGATTAAAGCAGTGTTTCTGGAATGAAAGAAGCGTTGAACTTCAAACAAGTGCTTGGTATGCATTTACTTTTATTAAAAATTCCTCTGTATGACTGTGAAATTTGGATAATAGCCTCGCTTCTCCCAAGCATTAGCAAGTTCCTCTTGGACTGTCTTTGAGTCCTTGGTGGTGTAAAAAGCCTGGGAAAGGTTTTGGCAGGTTCTTATAAGTGTGTTTAAGCAGCTTAGAAACACTGTTTTTGTAGATACAAGAGAACAGATAGATTTTCAAGGGAAGGTATGGACAGTGTTGCCTGGAGCTGTTTTGTATGGGCTCATTAAAATCAGAATGCCTCTGAGGCAAGTCCAGGAAATATTGCAAGGATGTCTTCAAGGGAAGTCCACATTTGGAGTCCAAAACCACAAAAAAGACAACAGTGCTCTCCAGTGTGGTCAGGCTTTTGCAAATTCAATAGCTAGACATCTATAGACAAATTCAAAACTAGAATTCAAAACTTTTTTGGGGGAAAACAAACGAAAATAGGTGAATCAGACGAGTATCTGATAACTGATAACATGCTGCAAAATGTTCCTGGTTTACAGTAGCAAGTCCAGCAGACCCCTAGACAGAGCCTGAGGAGATCTTTAACTGAGCTGTCTGTGTGTTCCCACCTAATAAGTTTTGAATGTCAGCCAACTCCAACTAAATTTGACAGTGGGTAGCTATTACAGCTATTCCATTTTAGCTGTTATCTCTTACCAGTTCCATTAAAAGAAGTGACTGGAAGGAGGAAAGGCACTCAATTAGTGCCCCCACTAGACAAAAGGGGCTAGTTAGCATTTTTCTCCTGTTAAACGTTGTAAGCAGGAAGGAGAAAGACCTAAGAAACGAGGTTTCATTGTTACTGCTCCTGAATGGCAATAATTTTTTTAAAATAGCAAAGCATTTTCATATACTTTGGAGCTCTACCCTTTGTTCTGTGTATGTTATTTAGGAACATGCAAAGTAAATATAGAAGTAGGAAGCTCTAGGTCTCTTTTTGCATGGGGTGGTCTGAAGCCTGAAGGTGTGCAGATGGGAACTTCTTGGACCCTCCAGCTGTGTGATAAAACTGAGTTACACTCTGGTTGCTGCAGAGTTTGAAACCATGGGTGCTCAAAGCTTGCCCTTTGTTGAGTCATCTTCTTTCTTTCCCAAGTGCTTATTCTGCATATTGCACACCTGTTTTTAACAGAAATAATTTGGATGGCTACGGGGCAGGGGGAAGGCAAAAAAGCAGATTGTTTTAGAATAGGCAGAAATTCAAAGAAGCCAGGTTAAATGGGGTTTGAGAACCGTGGTCAAATGGAAGGTGCCCTTGCCCATGGCGAGGGGTTGGCACTAGATGAGTCCCAAGGTCCCTTCCAACCCAGTCCATTCAGAGATTTGATGATACTGCTTAAGGAAGCAAAGAATGTGTCACCAGGTTCTTTGGTTTTAATTGGCTGTGTGTGGGACCTGTTGTGTCAGTGAGTAATATTTGTGCTATAACCACGAATGCAAATATTGCAGTCCTTGCTAAAGGAAATTGAATGTCTGTGCCACAAACAGGCTGCAAAAATGAGTTCTGGGGGGGGTGATGGATTAGCAAGTAATAATGTTTGCTCACTCTGCTATACACCTTGATTTCTATATAACTTGTGTAAATTTATGCATAAACACTTCATTATGCGCACTCATAAACTCTGCCTCTACAGTAGTGTGTGTTCTTTTGTGCATAAACAGTTAAACATCCTTTTCCTGAAATGGGAGGGATGGTGGTGTTTTTAATTATTGTACCAGCTCTGATTCCCACTGAAGTTAAATGGAAGCTGCCTTCCGAAATCAAGGCCTGCTATACATTGCAAGAGTGTTCTGGCAGTATGTAGCAGTGGATTTAGGAGATGAACTGAGGCTGTGTTAGTTGTAGAGCTTAACTCTTCTGGTCTGTGTTTTGCTTAGTGCTCCCATTTTCCTTTAGTCTTTGCTATCTGGGTTTCAGCTACTCAGCCAGAGAGAGTGGTAGTTACAGTCCTGTATATCATTAGTATGTGAGCAGAGAGTGAATTTCAGCTGAATAAAAATGAATTCTTTGACTTGCAATTGTGAACGTTTCTAGTTTGCCTTGACAATCCTGTCAAGACAAATTTGAACTTTGTCAGCAATTGTGATTTCTTGTGGGAGAATTACCAAAAGCCTTTGCTCTAGGTATCAGTCAATGATTGCAGCCCTCATCTGCTATTTGACCAAAATTTTCCATGGCACTAAGCAGGCTATTACTTGTCACTCTAACATATAATGGAGGAGTATTTTAATTGATTTAAAAGTTAAAATTTATGGTTACTTAATACAGTATAGCTGTATTACGTGTCAGTGGTTATACTTACTGTGAAAATAGAGAAAGGGGAGTTGAAAGGACTTGGGGTTTGGAATATTTTTAAAACACATGCCATTGATTTTACCTTCAACTTCAACAAGCTATCAATAGAGTTTTTATTTAGTTAATGGGAGCAGAGGTTTCCTATTATGTAATTATTGTTGATTTTTAAAAGGGATTCTGGAATGTTAACTGTGCATCTAGTTTCTAAAACTGTTTCTTCCAAGATTCAATAGTATTTCTGCTCAAAATTCTTTGCTTTTGTGCTGAACCTTGAATAACTGCATTTTGGCTCTGATGCTGTCATGTTCTATCACCTAAACTGTTCCTCTGTCGCGGTTTCCAGGTGCCCAAAACAGGCATAATTATACACAAATGCAAAGGTTCTGTGTAATTGAAAACTGTAAGTCACTCTGAGGGCTGTACAGCATGAGTGTGGTCGGTGCATTTGCACTCATGCAGGTTATGTATGTGATGTACATATGTAGAGTATGTATGGGTCAGATGTTCTGGCAATGCTCTCTTCCTAATTGCTCTCATGGGTGCAAGTATGCAGTGACTTTCTAACTGGAGATGATGAGTTCAAACCATCTTTTTCTCTGTGTTCATTTCAAGACAAGCCCTTTTGCAAGCAGGTGATGAGAGGAGGGGGCACTACAAAGACGAGTGACTTGTATTTCTCTTCTCTCCACCCTGCCCATTGCCAGCTTACCTGGCTTTCTAAATTAGGAAGAAGCATGGAAAGAATATCTGCACTCCTTCTACAGGAGTAGGATGGGAAGCTTGGCTGTTGAATACTCATTTATGTACCTCTCTTTTGCCTCACACTGCCTGACCCTCCACATAAATGACAGGCAAAGGAAAAACAGAGGAACTTGAAGTGTGCAAATCAATGTGGCAGCCGACAGTATCACCACCAACAGGAGTGAACTTACCTTTGGGTAAATGTAAGAGTAAGGATCTCTGCAAATTGTCACTCCAAGTGGAGGTGGGACAAGTGGGAAGTGATGTTCCTGTCTGAACTGGAGCTGCTGCTTGCTGTGTGCTCTGCTAATCATCACAATTTTTAAAAGCATTATACGAAGCCCGAGAAGGTTGTTTCACCTGTGACAAAATTCACAGGTTGGACTAGAATCATGGTTACTGGAGGGGATCCAATTGCAAACTGTTGGTAAGCGTCCTGAGAGCCAGAGAGACTGGAAAAGAAACTGATTCTTCAGGCAAGACAGGATTAGTAAAGATAGATGTGGAAACTCTACCTTCTATTTTTAGGAAGATATTTGGTTTGGGCCATGAGACCAGGAGAGTGGAAAAAACAAATTTACAAACCTCTGTATCTATACACCTAGAGCTGCAAGAGTCATCCTATTTCATGTATCATAGTGACATACATTAAAACACCATGAACAGGTTGAATTCCTCAAAAATGGAAAAATGTTAGTGAAAAGGAAGCCATCATTATTTCAAATAGTGGTTTTAGAAGCTGACAGAAGATGTTTCAAAAAAATGTGACTATTAGTCTTCTAAAATATATGTTAATCAGAGATGGTGGTAAAGTTGAAGTTTGGTTCTCACTGTATCATCTGAAGCCAGTGCCAAGCTGGAAACCTCTAGTAAAATATAAATACCTGTGCCTAATCTTATTAAGGATTATTACTTTTTGATTAGTGAGATCATTTTAGGGGGGATTATTTATTTTTTCAGTCTCCCTTTTACAAATGTGCACAGAACTCCCTGCATCTTGTGAGATCCTCAAGTCTGTTATATGAGGAATTTCTCTGATAGACTCATGGGCTTCAGTCTTAGCACTGAGCTGTCTTGGTACCCCATACTAAATGATACTGCCAGCTGCCTGTTGCTTTTCATTCTCCCCTACGTCCTGTTTATGAAGTTTAGATTGGTGTGCAATCCTACTTCTCTTTTCTGTTCCTGTGTGGTGTTTTAATATAGCAGACACTAGTGCTGTAATTCCAATACACTTTCAACATGTACCCTCATTTTGTCTTGGTGGATGGCAGGGAGGGGGGCATAAGGGAATAAAAAAACCCAAACCCCCCACTCCATTCTCCCTTTAGATTTTTTCAGATCAAGCTATAATTATACATGTTGCCTTCCTAAGCCTGTGGGATTGCTCTTATGAGTAAAGGTCTGCCATACTGGGGCTATTATGTGACAAGTTGGAAAATAGCCTTTGTTCCCATGGTAACCTTTTTTTTGTGCTTTAGTGCATTTTTTCCCTATGGTTTCATGGTTGCTCTGGAGGTTTTTCTATTGTGGTATTTTATTCCCCAGTAGACAGTGGATGGCAGTTCAGTTTACTTCTTGCTATTATGAAATAATCTAATTTTGAAAAAAATTTATTTGATTATGGAACTCTTGTAAACTTTTTTATGTTGTGGTTAGGGTATTAATGGTGTGGTAGCTTTCTCTGTAAGCATGTCATGCACTCAGAAGTCAAAGCAAACAGTTGGTAATAGGAAAGTAGTCCAACTGGACCAAGCTGCTTCTGTTGTAAACTAATATTTTTAATATAGTTATTCTTTTAGGACTTTTGGGGGCAAGCCATTGCAAGATGGTGGTGGATTTTTGTCTACAACAGAATAACACTTCTTAAGGTCATTGACAGTCAATACTCTGGTCATCAGTGTCATTTCAGGTTGCTGTAACAAGGGTTTCATAAAATAAGCTTTCAAACAAAGGAAGGCATTTTTAGGAGTTGTTTGTTTTTTTAGACTCTGAGGGAAGCACTTCAACTAAAGTTGTGAGCCTGTTTTTAAAAGGAGGAGGCTTTTATTACAGGTAGCATCTCCCCGCATTTGCCTTCTTTGTGCATTTTCCTCCCGTGCTCATTCAGTTTTCTTTGTCTCAGAAGCCTTCAGTAGCAGAGCTATGGCCTCATGCAGGCTTGTCTTGCCTGGAATTCCTCATGGTTGTGGTTTCCCACTGGTGCCCCCATCAGCAAGAGAGCCTCACTTGAATCATGGAATTTTATGCAGCTTTAAAATGTTTCTGACTGAGAAGGCTGCAGAGCCTGACCAGGTAAAAACAACTGTGCCCTGGGAGGAGAGTGAGTTACCAGGGTGCATAATGGCTCACATAGTTTTCAGTGGTGGAAAATGAGATGGTGCTATGAAAAATTGGATTTTCCAAGCTGTGTGTCTCCTCCTAGTTGGGGCAGGTGAGCAGGTGCAGGAAAAGAAAGAGTTAAATGTACTCCCTGCCCCCTCAAACAGACTTTCAATAATTAACCAGATAATTTTCCAGATAAACTGTTCCTGCCTTATCTTGCTATACATAGCAATTTATAATCAGCAGCACAAACACCAGAATTGCATGCATTTAAACTGCGCTAATTCTATAAGTGGACCAAATATGAAAAGTTAGAGCAAATGCACTGTTGAGGCTTACTGGAGTTCTCTGCCTTCCAAAGCTAAAGGCTTAATCCTGATAGGAAACTCCCCATCTAGGTTAACCATTCCATTTCAATAGATAACTATATCTATGTACTAAAAAACCTGCAGAGCAAGGAAATTTTATTTCCCTGGGGCAGTTGTGTCTTGGTAGGTTGTGACAGCAGTTAGAGGAGAAAAGTGCATTGCAGAAGAAAGGTAGGAGGATGTTATACTTCTCTGATCACTAAATCACTGGGTAAAAATCAGATTTATTTCCCTAGAAAATAAGTGCTCCTCGGTTTCAGTCCATCAGAACACACTTTCGTTGATGCTTAAGTTTATATTTTTCTGTAGTCAGACGATTATTTGTGGTTAAAATTTGGATTGCCGACTGTAGTTACTACCAAAATATTTCAGTAGAGAAGGTCAAGGAAAAGTCAAGGTTTACAGCTGGATGGAGGAAAATGCTGAGTCCTGTCAGCATCCACTAAGGTAAATGGGAACTGAAGGAGCATAGCACACTTGCTTCATTTTGTAAAATCAACATATGCCTTAAGGTGAAGCTAAATACAGGAACCTGTTCACTTTGACTGCAGCACAGAACGCATCAGATTCTATTTGCCGAATAAACACTGGAACTTAAATGCTTTTTTAAAATCCTAAGTGCATCTGTATAGATTTGGTGGGGCTTGGAAAAAAGGTTGGAGCCTTTTCTATTAGTGCATGTCAGAGTTTGCTTGTTATCATAATTAAGATCCAGGTATGAAAGTGTGATGTGTGACCCTCAGGCATTGCTAAATAAAGTAACTTAAAGTGAAAGCTGGAGCTGCCAAGGAAAAATACCATCCAAGTTCTCAGTTTGCTTTTTCTTAACTAAATGCACTTCCCTTCTGATTCCTGCGTCTTCCATTATACTAAGCATTTCTTAAGATTAAAAAAGGTTGTAGAGTTTGAAGTTCAAAGAATTGAAGGGTTTCTGTCTTGGAATACAGAAGCTCTGTGCTTTTAAAAAAAACCAACCTAAATAACTAATTGAGACTGACCGCTAATTTAAATGTAATATCACAGCTACTGAATTCTCTTTGTTGGGGTTTGTTGTTTGGTTGGTTTGGTTTTTTATATTTCTTTAAAATATACCCTCAAAGAGGGTAAATGTTGCTCTGCCTGCTTGGGGTGGTTGGGTTCTAGCAGTTCTCCCTTAGGTCAGCGTTCCCAAGGTCCCACGTGACTGCCTTCTCCAAAATTCTGATCATTTCATCTCTGCACCTTTTCACTCCTCTCTGCTTTCTTGGTCTGCTGACAAGAAGATTGGTTTATATACTCTGACATTTAAGAAATACCATTTTCCAGTCTGCTGATCTGCTTTATTCAAGTAGTCATAGGAGAGAGCCAGGGCTCCTTCCCACAGTGAAGCTCTTTAAAAATTCAGGTTATACAACAGAAACTGATCAAACTGCTGGTCAAACATTAGTATTGACAATTAAAGCATGGAGCAAAATCTGAGAGATGGGGGAGGTCATGACTACTATCACTGTGGAGTGAATTTGTTTAATAAATAATCTACTGGACAGGTTTTGACCAGCATGTCACTTTCTAAAAGAGTAATAGAGTTATCTTGGGCTGTGAAATTATTGTTGCTATGTGGACATGCACAAAAATACTGAAGGCAATGTGAAGAGGAGATTGTGTCTATGCTGTCTACTGTGATGGCTGAGGGAGCAATGAGTTAGAGAAAGGAAGGTACTGGGAGAGGTGCTAAGAGAAGTGAAATACCACTGAAATACCCAGCTCTCGTTTTGGGCCACAGGAAGGTTAGTTTCAGGATTTCAATGTGCAAAGTGGACTATCATGTTTTTATGCGCTAGTTCCCAGTAGAAGATGACTCAAGCTGGAGGTTATACCCCTTCAGAAATGAGGTGAGAGGGTAGAAGTAAGCTGCTGGCAGCCTCTGCATCTTGAATATCCTGATTATTCTTCCTCTTACAGTTACTTTTTTTTCTTCCTGTGGTAAAAATATGATTCTATTATCTCAAAGTCTTTTTACCTTTGTTTTTGCGTACCTTTATTTATTGAGGCATACCTGAGTTCCTTCTGTTTGGTTTACTGCCAGAAAAATTCAGTATTGGAAAGAAAAGTCAATGACGTGGAATTAAAAAGGACTCATCTAGATCTCATAATAATAAAAGCGCTTGGAACAAATGACTTTGGAATTCATATTGGGGCTTATGCTTCTTTGGAGTGCTTCATTTTATCATCGGAGAGGCATCATTTGTTTGAACTGTTCTCCTGTATGACATCTGGTTTGAAAAGCATAATAACCTATATAATCAGCTTTTTAAATGCTGGATTATCTGTGGGTTTATTGACTCTTCTTTACAAAATCTGTTATTTCTAATTAATTCTCCATATAACTATTACTAAAGCCAACTCTGAGAGACACAAATGAGTTTGATGGCAATGGCTAGTCAAGGTCAACATTTAACTGCCAGCATTTGCACTGTTGGGGATAATAAATCAGGCTTATTCTTAATCACATACCCTACAACGTGACAAATTTTACTGGAGCCATCGAAGCAACCATTTTACAAATCATTTAGGAGCTACATTTGGCATTGTTAAACTCTCCGTGCTGCCCTTGGCTGTAACAGCGTTGGGATAAAATATGTATGCTCTGGTAGATCTCTCTTTGAATCCTTTGGAGTTTCATGAGGGGGGTGTGGGGGTGTGTTTGCCCATTCTTGTCTGTGCATTAGAAATAATGAGAGAGGCATGAAAGCAGCCACACCTAATCTACCTGTTGGGTTCACTGGCTTCTGAAAATGGGAATGAGTAGCCAGCTCTATGGCACTATTTCATATTTCTGGTGGTTTTGGTTAGGAGTTTATATTGAAACTAGCTTGCCAGCCACAAGGAATGTCCTGGCTCAACAACAGTCCATTGTGTAAAAGTTTAAAAAAACCACCATGTTAAATATCAGAGCAATAGGGTTTAGGCTCTGATTTGGTTTTGTGAAAATACAGTGTTTTCACTCAATCTGAATTTAAGACTCAAACCTGCTGTGGCCCACATATGCCATTAGATTTAGTATGTCATTCAAATAGATATTTGGCATTAGGCTAATTACCCTCCAGGGAGTCAACTGTAACGTTTCTAATCTTTTTTTTTATGGTATTCATTCTTACATGGGCCAACTCTTGGATATTCCAAAGGAGAGAATGACTTGCTACTTAAGTAACTTAGAGTATTGTAACTAAACTTCTCGTCTGGAGCAAAAAATCAAACTGAGCTCCAAAAAAAAAAGAGCAAAAATTAAATTAATGTGGATATCTCTGCTACAATCAACTGAATTTAACACTGAATTTAGTATTTTGCTTATTAAGTGTTACCTGCCTGTAACTTTTCCCACATGCCAGTTTACATTAGGCATTTTTACTGGAAAAGAGTTTATGGCATGTTGCTGTGAAAAGTTAATGCAAAGGAAAACATTTAACTTGGAGCATACATGAAAAGTAATTTCAGTGTGAGGGGTTTAGTGTAGATTTTCTGCCTGTGCGTATTATAGAATAAAGAGCTATAACGATTAATAGAAAGAATTGTCTTAATAAAAGTGATGGATAAATGAAATGTCTTTTTATGTCATCAACGCTGGATGTCTGGCCTTGAAATAAAGGCCAAGGGGTAGGTTCCTCATCAGTCAGATCTTGTTCACAATGGTCACTAAGGGAAGGGATGACAACCTGAAAAGAGAGAGATTTAGGATGAAAAGGTACAAGCATCTGTGTGTGCCTGGTTTGGAAAGAAAAGCTTCCATGGAGAAAACTAGTTATCCTGAGGTTTAACTTGTGATTTGAGCATATTTTTGGGCTCAGCCTTTTATTTTTTGCACCACTTTACCTTTGTGTGAGGGATTACAACAGCATTTTGAATTGGCTAATACTCTGGTATAGCATGGGTGAAAGAGAACATAAGAGATTTCAAAAACAAGCCAAACATTGCTCATTGAAGACAATCATAGCCGGAGCTGGCACAAGTTGGAGGAGGTTTAAGTACCAACAGCAAATATCACTGTTTCTTTGCAGTAAAGTATTTGAGACCAACTCCATGTTTGATACTCCTGTTAAGAATGAAAATGCCTCATTTGTATTTTAACATATTCCACTTTTAAACTGAATAAAAGAATGAGTTAGTTCAATTTAATTCCAGAATGTTAAGCTTCCACCTGTGAGGCTGTGGCTGAGTAGCTGAATACATACTTGGTATTCAGGCTGTACTTTCCAGTTGTATTCAGATCTTCAGTGGAGAGGAGCACTGTATAAAATATGCTGTAGATTGCATCTTAGGTAGGCATTTAATAATAGTTGTGGATCAACTGGTGTCTTAATGTGTCTTTGCTGACTTTTTTTTAACCTAATAATTCTGTGAAAGTGCAATTTTATAGGGTAGCTTGTAGCTAAAAAAAGGCTCTCCCACCTTCTGCAAATCCTACACGACAATTTATTTTCTACTAAAAATAATACATAATTACATATATATATATGCAGTATGTATATATAGAGAAGCATGTGCGTGCGTATATGTATAAAAATAAAAATCATGCACACTGCTGTGATACCCTGGAAACCTCCATTTTTCTACAGGAAAAGCTCTCTAATAAAACTACCTCTTTTTCAGATATTAAAAGAAATACACTGACCTCTTTCAGGGTAGGAGGGATAGGAAAGTTTTTGCCAGTCTTGTGAAGAAATTGGAACATGCAGCATCAAAATTACAAATCCCCTGAGACATTTTGGTCTTATGTCAGAATTGAAGTGTTTCCCTTCTCAGGCAAAATAC
Source organism: Acrocephalus scirpaceus scirpaceus (assembly GCA_910950805.1). Lineage (NCBI taxonomy): Eukaryota > Metazoa > Chordata > Aves > Passeriformes > Sylviidae > Acrocephalus > Acrocephalus scirpaceus. The sequence goes on along the minus strand of OU383778.1, from coordinate 58,053,283 downwards.
TGATGTTTGCAATGAAAGAAAGAGAATTCTTCAAGGTTAGTTTTCCAGGTTATTGTCATTTTCTCTAGAAAGCAGACACCTTTTGAAGAATTTTGTTTAATGGGAGGCCTAATGTTTTTCATGCAGTATGGAACGTGCTGGAGCGAGAAAGTCCTGTTCTTTGCCTTAACACATCAGAGCTGAACACCAGCACAGCCCTGGCAAATCCTGGGAAAGTTGCTTTTCCTGAGGGTAAATTAATGCAGCGTGTGCAGGTATGACTGTGACTGGAGCACGCAGAACTTACTTTAACGTGGATTTGGTGAGGCTTTCTCTCTTAACAGATGAGCTAATGCCATCACCTAGCAATTATCAAGCAGTGTGATGTTATGTAATGAGAGCATAAATAGCGCAAGGACTAAAACCAGTAAATCTAGCAGACTAGCGAGCAGACAAGAGCAGGAATACTATTTGGAACATTTTGATTAACAGCTGAACACTGTCACTTAAGCAGACGTTTAGATTTGATGTTGCAACAAAGCTGTAGGCCAGGAGAGCTACGGTCCCTCATTTGGAGTGACAATCGAGCTGTGCCCCGTGAATAAATCACTTGGCCTCTGCATACCTCTTTAAAGGAAGTCAGAAATTTGGAAAAAGGATTCATACTTGAGATTTCTTAAGCAAGCTGATGATCTTATATTTGAATTAAGACTGTGGACTTTGTTTCACAGTGGCTGATGGACAAATAGCCTGTGACCTGCACTTCGAACTACCTGATAATTTCCTTAGTGGTGTGAAGTCTTTCAGGGTTGTTTTTGTAGTTGTTTGGCAGCTTTCAGAGAGATAACATGTAAGAAAGGCAAGAGGTCATGTTTACCTGGAGAAGGGAGGTTGTGTGGAAGGAGATACTCTCTCCAGCCTCATGGAGACATGGGAGGGATCCAAAGCTTTCATCTCCTTCAGGATCTGGCTTCTCCAAGCCATGCCCATTGCATGAGGGTGATGTTTCCAGTTCCTGGGGGAAGAAGGGAGGAAGGAAACTCACAGGACCAGGAAATGTGACTTGTTTTTGAAAAGCATTGTCTTTGAGAGTTGCCAGTGGAAGGTACTTCCTTAAGGTGCCCTGCAGTTTAAGACAGAGGTAGATGATTGAAGCAGGGCTTGCAAGGTGCATCGCTCTGCGAAACTTCAGGATGGTCTGAACCTCCAGTGCTGCTTTTCTGGCACCTACAGGCATATGGGAGGATCTTCTGCACTTGCAGGATGTACAAAGGCTTCAGAACTACATTGGAAGTAAGCTGCTGAGTAGCAGGAATATTAGAAATAAGCTCGTGCACTACTGCAGTGATAAGCCGGAGCACAGACCGGGGAGTACACACCACCTTGCTGTACTGCTTCATCAAATGGCCTTAGAGTTTCCTTACAGATCCTCCTTAACTGTGAAGCCTTCAAACAAATAAAGAAACAGAATGAAAATTTACAGCTGCCAGGTTGCTGCCAGAGTGGTTTGTTTTTTATTTTCAATTTTAATCATCTGCTACTGATAAATTCCACTGCCCTTGTGGTAATTTCTCACATTAACATTGATATATTATGGGTGTTTTAAAACAGACAATAAAAATATTGCACTTACTAATTAAAGCAATTCATGTATTCAGCCAGGCACTGCCAGAAAGAGTTGTGGTTTCCTAATTGTTCGGTGCCTTGAGCAATATACCTGTTATAAATTCTTAATTGAACTTTGTATTATGGCTGGTATGATTTGAAATATTCATAGCGGTTTTGTTTTGTTTGATTGTTTTCACTCCAGCTCTTCATTGAGAAGTGTATCAACTGGATCTTCAAGACCTTCCAAAGTGTGTTTGGTGTGTGGTGATGAGGCATCTGGATGTCATTATGGGGTGGTTACATGTGGCAGCTGTAAAGTTTTCTTCAAGAGAGCAGTAGAAGGTAAGAAAACACAAAACAAAATATATCAACACAAAAGACAAAATCCATTTTTTTAATAAATATATATATATATATATATACACATATAAATTTTCCTATGTGTTTTCTGCTGTTGGTAAAACTCTATGTTGTTAATATGAAAAAAAAAATGTTGAGTGACCTTTACGGACTTTATAAGCTACTTCTTCAAGTGGAAAAAGGTTTTTAATATAAGTGTTCATGGCATGCAAAGGGCATAAATACCATATAGGTTTTTGGAAGTCTTTGCTGATGAGTAAATGTTCTTACAACCACTGATGAACTAGGAGATAGTTACTGATTTATCTTCGTGGGGGAAAAAAATATACCTAGAAGGAAAAAAATAGACTCTTAATATGGTGTCCAGCTTGTGCACTGGGAAGAGTGAGGCAGCATGAGGTGTGATTAATTTCTTCTGTGATCATTAAATCTACTTCTGATGGCAATAAGGATTTAGCTCTCTGTTAAATAGACCTGGAGGGCTTGTGCGTCATTGAAGTCAAGACTTCGTGTAATGTCTATCAATCTATCTATCATCAAAAGTGTCAATCTAATTGAAATTAACTTCCCAGAGTTATAAGGACATGGAAAAGGTCCCCCCTTGCTGAAAACATCTTGTCTTACAGTTGTGCAGTAAGCTGACCTTGATGTCCTCATTCCCCAACTTCTTCTTGAGAATTTAGTTGCTTGATATAGCACATGAACTGGAAAATCTTCCTTTTTTGGGGTGGGTGATTTCCTCCATGTGCTTCCACACCACATCATGGATGGCTCTTCAGACATCCACGTCTGAGCTGACCTCTGAATCACGAGAAGATATTTTTTGGTTGGTTGGTGGTGATGGTGAAGCTTTCCATATACCTGCACATACTGTGTGAAGTGGCAGCACCTTCTTGTTGTCTTCCTTCCTGCTTCCCAGGAAAGCTTGTCTTGAGTCACTGTCATTTCAAGGTACTATTTGTCCACATTTGCATCTCTTTTGCTGACCAGTCCAACACTGTATGATGGATATTCCCATCCAGACTTACAGGAATTTATGAAAAATTTCTAAGGAGTCCCTTCAGGAGTTAATAGATCAGCAAGATTGTGTTTCCAAGCCTCAGAAGCCAAAACTACTAGGAAAAGATTACTCTCTGATCAGGCATAGAAATACATTTTTAAAATGTAATTAAAACAAACAATAATCAGTGAAAGTTTGCAAGTTAAGCAAAAAAAAAAATCAAAAAATGAAAGAGAAAGCTGTCATCCCCAAAATTTTGATGTGTTTTAAATTAGTTTAAAATACATTCTTAGAGTCATTATAGTCACATACATGTGCCTACCAGTGGTATGTGAACACTGTCTAGACTTCTTGGTATGCATATGACTGAACTCTTGATGCTACCAGTAGCATTGTTATTAGGCAGACACTGAAATTTTGTCTTGGCTTGCACTTTTTTTAATATATTGTAGGGTGTTAGCCCCAAAAGGGCATAGCAAAACCATAATACACATACTGGCTTCAAACATCCTGGCACTATCCAAATAAATAAAAGTTTGTGTAGGTAGTTTTGTAACAAGAGGCTTCTTGTAGAGCCATCATAAATTTTTCAGTTGGTACTAGGACCAATGAAACACCCCCTCCTGAGGTTTCCTATTTGAAATAATTGAAACAATTAAATATTTGTAGCACAGGGGCACACACATTTCTTTCATGATCCACAAAGCATTCCTCAGTTGAAGATGTCCCTGCTCTTTACAAGGACCTTTAAAGGTCTTCTCCAGCTCAGCCCCTCTATCAGTCTGTCAAGTGGGGAGATAAATTGGGTCAAAAAGCATGGAAACAGAGAAAGGAGAGATTTGGAGAGAGAAATCTCTGCACACCACCCAGCTTTTTGGGTCTCAGCTGGAATTGCTAACATTATCAGCACACCTCGAACAGCCTTTGAGTACCAATTCCTTCGTGCTCCTCTGAAATCCTACAAAACCAGAGGGATTATAACAGAAAATAACAACTGTATTGGAATTTAAAACCAAGAAACTAAGAAGAACAAAGATACTAAAGTTTGCATTTCAAATTATAAATCTGGTAATTGTATTCCCAGTTAATCGTATCTTGGAACTTTCAGGAAATGTCTGATGGATTTATGAGAAGGAGAGCCGTAGACCAAATAAAGTATTAAAATGGGTGTATTGGTGAAATTTCAAGAGTAATTTCAGATGGCATTAAATCCAAGGCTGAAAATTTCCCAAGTACTAGTTTTAGTATCAAGTAGGTACAGACCTTTTAAAGTCTGGCTTGATGAACAGGAGGTTGGTTTGAAGAAACGTGATTTTGTCATTAAGATAACTTTGATCTACCTTGCAAAAATTAAAAATCCTGAGACCGTAGAAGTGTTGATAAATGTCACTGCAAAAGTTAAGGTATATACATTTAGAATGCATTTTTACATAGGTTAATTTTATTCTATGGGTTTTTTTCCTTGATTACGGATAGGGCCAATCCTAAAGTCATTTGAACTTGAATTTATGATCAAAATAGAGTCATATGCTGAAAGTACACTGTACTGTGAGGAAACCTAAAGCACCTGGCCAGGCTTGTTTTCTCTTTTTCCACTGAAGCAGCTTTCTCTAAGGAGAGTAACAGGCTTGAAGTCAGAAATCACAGCTGTTCTTGCCTATGCTTTGCATTTTCAGTCTTCATTTGTTCAAGTTCCAGACAAGTATGAGGTAATCTCTCCTAAATCAAAATTTATATTGTTTCGTAAGTTGCTAATCTTTTATTCTTCCTTTGGCTTGGAAGTAAGAAAAAAGGAAGGCATTTTTTCATCTCCATATGGTGCTAAAGACTACAGCAAAAATGACCATTTTCTTCCAGTTATTTTGCATATTTGCTTGGAGATTTTTTGCTACTTAAAATGGAGCATTAAAAAATTATATTGGACTAGTTATAGGGAAGCTTGTCCCTTTTTTAAAATACAAAGATGGGATAACTCAGTAAAGATCAGATTCTGTTCTTGATGTCTATTCCAGAAGGTTAACCTTAAAGCTAGTTTTTCAGTTTAAGTTAAAAAATAGATTTCTCTTCAGCTCTGAAGTAAAAACACAGGCACAACAACAGAAGTTTCTAGGGTTGTGGGGTTTGTTTCTCACCTGAACTTTTGCCAGTTTAGGGTGGAGGGATAATTTGGCTGAAGGAAGCTTTTCAGTTTGATGTGATGCCTCCTGGGTGTAGCAAACTTACCGTGCCCCTGAATGAGCAGTGTAGGAACAAAGAAATCCTACCTGTTTTTTTCAGAAACAGGTGCTTTTCCTATGCACTGGAAGTGAAAGAACTTCCCAAGGCTTGATAAGCCCTAGTAGAAGAGAAACTAAAGGCTCTCTCTGTGTGCCTCCCTTGTTTTTTGGTTTTGTTTTCATTTCAGTTGAAGTGGAAAGCTTATCAAGGTATGAGAAATGCTAACATACATAACTCCTGAATAACTTGCCTAATCAGCATAAAATTTTATAGAATGCTACTGGTGAACAGGGGAGTTTACCATATTGATCATTTAAAAAAGCAATACTTTTTATGCTGTATGAAACTGAAGTTGACACATAACAGGCATTTTGCACACCATTTTGCAGTGTCTGCACCCATGAATTTTGTAGGTCTGTATTACTATAATTAATTATACATACAGTTCTTCACTCTCCACTCTTCTGTTCATTCACTATGATGGAGTCAGTGTTTTTCCATAACAGGCTGCAATTTTCCTTTTATCCACTTTCCTAAGGTCCGTAGCCTCTCTAAATTTGACACCACTTAGTACAGATGTCCATATGTTTTCATAGAAATTTTTATGTGGGATTTGAAGTTGACTCTGTTCCTGACCTGTTGCAAGAATCTGTTTTACAACCTATCAAACAGAAATATTAGGTGAAGAGCAAGCAGATGGGTGATCTGCTGAGGGCAAGTGAGCTGGTCAAATTCATGTAGCAGCTGCTACTCTTACTTGATATGCTATGGTTAATAGGTGTAAAATAAAATTTAAATAATTAAGTCATTATAGGTTTGAAGCTGCTACCAGCCTTCCATGCTTTCAGAGATATATGAAAAGGACTTTTCCTGGGTTTAGCTCTGGCAGGCAGTGTTGCTCTGTGAAATGAAGTCTTCATTCCTTCTCCAGGCTGGCTTTAGTTACTAAGGGCTTGGAGCTGAGAAGACTGGTAGGAGGAAGGTGCCATAAAAATTTGCAATGGGATCCCAAAAAGGAGAAAAAAAAAAAAAAAAAAACAGCAGCAAGAGTTGAGACGTAAGAAAAAAAGGAAATAAAGGATCGAACATATATTGCAATTGAATATTTTAAAGTTGTGGAGAGGTGAAAGGTGAGGAAAATCTTTCCTTGTGGCTCTTTGGAATAGGTGGCCTGTATGGAAAATGCTGAGCATTGTTCAGTAAATAATGCTGGATGCATTCAGGTGAATGTGAAGTGGAACACCAGGGGACTGAGCATAATGTGGTAGCATTTCAGATAGGAGGGGGGAGATTTAGGAACCACCAAGGTGATAAGAGTGCCTTGCTTTGAAAACAAGAACAGAATGAGTGGGTTTAGCAGCCGCAGTGCTACAAAGAACATAAGTTGGTTAATAGCTGTGAAAATGATACAAAAAATATTTTATATCAAGAGAACTGAAAATCTGCATTCATTCCTTTCCAAAAGCATTAATAATTTCTTCCCTTCCCCAAGACTTCCCAACATTTGCAGTTTTTTTGAGGGTAACTTATTTACTGTGTGAGCTGGTGTTGCTGTGGAGAGGGATAGATGAGTATGAGGATGAGAATTTAAATATGGGCAGCTGTCTAGCCTTGAAAAACACACGCACAGGGCTGCATGCAACCATTCTTTTCCTGCACTCTGTCATTTGTCTTTTGTTCTTTGTTTTATGAACGTTAATTTCTAGCCTGCTTTATCTGTAAAATAATATATTCAGTAGGTGATAGCTAGCCTGCACAAGCACAGATACCAGTAAATGGAGCATGGATGCAGTGGTAAGATTGGTTTATCTTGGGCAGAAGCCTTCCATTGCCACAAATTCAAGCACCATGCAGACTTTTACATGCTTACCTTCTACATCCTGTTAAGAGCTGGGAAATCTTGGCATTCATATGATGTGACAAGGAACTCAGTTGCAGTAATTTGTTGTTGTTTTCTTTTTTAACACATCATAGGGTAGCATCCCAGCAGGTCAGTCTCTTCCTAGAGGGGGGATGGCCCTGTCAGTGCATCCTGATTTAAGGTGGCCACAAATATTTGGCTGACAAATGTTCCAATGCTACGGCCGTTAGTTTAGTGTTTTCTTGAATACGTCAACTGCCTTTTCCTTAGAAAGGAATGGATCTCTTTTCCTATAGGAAAGGTAGACTTCCAGGGTGCTTCCCGGGAAATTCATCTTCTAGGTAGTAGTTCCAAGTTGGCTGAGCCACTTGCACAGTGTAGTTTGATGAAATGGATGTGTAAAATTCAGATGCACCGAGTACTCGAAGCCATCAGGGAGGTATTCACACTGTCATGGTATAAGTGATGCTGGGAATGCTTATGTGGAGTGTTGAGTATACTTCTGGTCACCAGCATGTTAAAGACAGCTTGATTCAGAGTCAAGTAAACACATGAGGAGAGCTTTTGAAATTATCTGGGAAATAAAAATTTATCTTATGTCAGGTGACTGAATGCTTTTAGCTTTTTTTAACCTACCCAAAAAGAGTCTGAGTTGGGACATGATTGCTGTCTATAAATATTTCACAGTTGAGGAATAGACAACCGAGAGGGAGGAGAATTTATTTTGAACTGAGAACTGTACTGAAATAAGAGTAAATGGGTAAAAATCCCATTAGTTAGTTTGCTATTTTGAGAATGCTGTAAACCACCGAAAAGAGGGACTTTTATGGGGGCACTTTCCTGAAAAGAGTAAGAAGGATTTAAGTGCCTACTTTGAAATTGCTCATAAGAGAAGTAGTCAATGATATAGTTTAGTTCTCTGTGATAATAAAGGATAGGCCAGAGGTCTCTTTTGGTTAATGCTATATCTTGGTGAGGCTGAAGACTTCAACTGACTCCAAAAATGGAGGAAGTGTGAGTAATAGAGAGGGTGGACTAACTAATATGTTTTTAGAACATTCCATTTGTAATGATGGGGAATGACTAGCTCTTCACAGGAATACAGAACTTCAGTTTGCAAAAATTGTTGTAAAGTGTTTAGATCTTGCATAAGGCAGAATTGCTTTGTACTTGTACTTAGCAGATGAGTGTCCATCTTCTGCAATGACTCTTCTCATTTTGAGTTCAAAAGAAAGCTCAGGAGAGTGAAGTCTTCTGGAAATAACTCCATCCTACCCAGCTAAGCCTCTGTAGGTACCCCCCAGGGCCCATCAGGTCTTTGCTGATGGGGTTTTGTTTTGTTTTGTAATGCCTGATACAATGCAACTAAAGGGATAACTAAAGTGGACAAAGGGATAATGAGGAGACATTTAAATTGGAATTTTCTATTGGACAGAAGTATATCAACAAGATCTATATCAAACAGCATAAAGCATATCAAATATCATAAAACATCCTTAATCAGATGCTTTAGCTCCTTACAGCTTTGGTAGTGGTTCTTAAGAGATATTACTTAATAAAATGCTGTTATCTGCCTGCCCTGGCAGCCTCTAGAAGCAGTGTTAAAATTTTCACTTTTAGGAGTAAATAGCACTTCCCTTCTACAACCCTCAAGTTCATGAAAATTTTTCAAGCCTGAAAAGGCTCTTCAAGTCTCAGGATAAGTAGTTAAAAGCCAAAAGGGGATAATCCTGCAAGGGGCCTTCAGCACTCCAGTGTTAGAGATAAGAATTTTGCAGTGTTGTGGCTGAAATAAATTCTTAATAGATAAAGCTGGAAAATAAATATATAAGGCAAGAAACAAAGCATCTTTTTGTGCCTCCTAATCCCATTTTAAATAAGGGGATGGGAAAACAGTCTTCAGACAAAAAAAAAGAATAAAAAAGAGAGAAAATGTACATACAGATCTGTCTGTTGTAGACAGAGGGAACAAGGCATCTGCTAGCATCTCAGATATAAATAGAGTGGGAAAGGTAATGGCAAATCTCCCATTGCTTTAAATGAAGCCAGGATTTCATCCTTTTTTTGGAGCACAGTTTTAGGTTGTTGGAGTTTGGGAGTATCTCTGTTAGGTTTGAAGTCTAGACTTCCACAGAGGCAGTTTGTCAGGTTTTTTAGAAACAATAATGGCCCATGGTCAGGATTGAAGCCCACAGGCCCTTATTGTTTAGGGAGAGAAAATTCTGTTAGACCAAAAATATATTACCTATTTTTAACCTACAAAATTATTTGGTGCCATTTCTCACTGTTGAGTTGCCAAATCCAGGGCCCTAAAATAGGGAACATGAGTTAGTCAGTCCGTTCCTGCCTATTTCAAGAGTGATGATGATGTTTGGCTCCTGTATGTACCTTGTCTGTGCTAAGAGCAAGTAGAAACAAGCACTTTGGAGTTACTGCTCCTCGGTGGGGATTCTTACATTAGGTGCAACAGGGGGTCTCCGGGGGTTTGAGGTGGTTTGGGTTTTTTGAGTTTGCTATTTTTAAAGTATATTGGGGAGGGAAAGAAAAAAAAAAATCAAGTTTCCAAAATTGTCACTAAATATGAAAGTAATGAACGTTCGTGGCCTGCGTCGTCTTTGTTCATCTGCACCGCATGTAATGATTCCTAATTCAGCCTTAATTACACAATCCCATACAGCTTTTTCCATTACACCTCTGCCTTGTTCATTGAACAGATTGGATAGTGTTCAATTAATGAGCAGCTATTCAATATCTTATATTCTTCTCATTGCTCCATGTATGGTCCTGTGCCTTCACTGCTGATTACTATTCATCCCTTGCTCAGAATACATAATTACTCATTTCTTACAAAGCTTTTTTTGTGGTGCTTTCACTAATATCTAAGTGCTTCACAAGCATTGTTTAATTTATGAGATGAGTGGTTATTACCCCTGTTTTACAGTTGAGGAGATAAGGCACAGATTAAGCTCAGACATATCCACTGATTTGGGGTTCATGATTTATGATATTTAGGACCTCAGGGGCAGAAGTACTTGGCATATTATAGCACTTAGTATGTCCAAAATGCAGTTCCCATTGATTTTACTTACAGCTATGGTCACTTAAACCACTGCAAATCAGACTCTGGATCACAAGCTGGATATTCAGGAAACAGGGAGGATAATTAGTGTTTTCTCTTGCTTATTATTATAAAGTCCATGACAAAGGAGATGCCAGTTCTCCAGGGCACCTGCCTCATGCATTGGTTTTCTCTCTTCTCCCTTTCTCTCTTTCTTCTTTAAATCTCTGTAATCCTTTGTGTACTTTGTTCTCAGTAATATGTGAATGTGGACTCCAAGGACAAGAGTCCTTTTGACTTTGGTCCTGATTCATCCTAAATCCCCATCCACAATGTCCCCAGGGTAAACTTAGAGGTCTGGCATGGCAGGGCCAAGGGTGTAAAAGTAAGATGTAATTGTCCTAGGTTAAGATGTGCCCAAAGTATGTATTCTATCCCCATCTTCATGAGCTGTTGAAGCCAGTTGGGGCAGTGTTTCCCTTATCTAATGAGCCTAGCAATGCCTTGCCCATGACTCATAGATTCTGGGAGTTATCTCTGTTTAATGGGCCATCAAGGACCCACTGCATGACTCATAGAATGAGATCATCCCATTGGGAGATGCTCTGCCCAGCGGGAGGAGCCAGGCATTACCACATGGATAAATCCAGGGTTTGGGACAGCACAGGGTGCCCTTACCCACTGGACTTCCAGAGGACAAGAGCTGCCAGACGTTTCTACAGGATCACTGCTTTGACAAGACCATTTCATCTGGACTGCTACTACCACCCTAACAGGGTGTCAGGTTATATTCTGACTCTATCAGTGGGTTTTTGTACTATTGTGTTTATTTTATATTACTTTATTTTACTTCTCTTCTTTTCCTCTTATTAAATTGTGTTTCTGACTTGGAGTCTCTCACTGGTTTTGCTTTCAAACCAGCACAGTAATGTAGTGAGAGACATGGAGAGTTAGAACAGAATTCAGGTTTTGAGGTGTTGGGAAGTCTAAGATTTCTTACAAGTTCAGCAACAGCAGCCGGAGCAAGGTTCCTAGGATGCAGTCATGTGCAGGAAACATGGATAATGGTGGTGGTTCCTATGAAAGCTGCTTGGGGCTCAGTAGTGCCTAAACCATTTGACTGGAGTAAATTTGGGAAGGCTGTAATGCTGCTTCTCTAGTACATTCTGATACTTCCATTAGTGGGAACTCCTCAGGGCAACCTGTTTGACCGTCTGCTCTATTAAAAAAAAAAGTATTCTTGCTCTTCTTAAAGACAGAAGTGACACCTGCATCCTTCTAGTCTTCCTAACATTTTTTTTTTCTTGATTTATTAAATCATAACTTTAAAAAAGGTTCATCTACACATTTTCTTCAATGGTAAGGCCAGAGGACCAGTAATAAGGGGTAAAAGCTGTAATGGAATTACTGCTTTAGGCAGTAGGTTTTTCTATTTAAAAAACTACTCAGTGCCTCCCGCCTGGAAAAGAATGTCTGAAGAAATTCAAAAGGGCTAAATAAATGCCTCAGAAAATAAATGTGGAAAGGTTATGGTTTAGAAATTTATTCTAGAGATTCAGAACATAGGCTGACAAGTCACAGGGTGAGAAAAATGCCAAAATGGGAATAGTTTCTGCCATAGAAAGACAGATACATTATTTTAAAACACAATGTGATGTCCGTATTACAGAAAAAGAGTGTAATGGTGGTTTTGAAGAAAATTGTGCTTCTTTGAAACTTTTGGACTGTTCTTCAAGATACCAACAAAAGGCATTGCCATTTGCATGTTACTGAATATTCTGGTAAATATTTTGAATATTTTTTTATTCTTGTAATTTAACATATCACACTTTTTCTAGAAAAGGTGTCATTGCTTTCAGCATTAAGGCATTTGTATCAGATTTTTACATCTAATTTCATTTGCCTTTAATTCTTCTTGATTCTTGCAGAAAGCCATACCCAGGATAGTGATATTTTCCCTACTCATTTGCCATTTGTGATGTATTTGCATTCACTTTGGGCTACCAGGCAGAACTAGAGCGTACTTCCCTCATTTGTCCTGCCTGTTTACTTTGCTTCCTCTGGAAATCAGTTTGTGGTGCTCTCCAGGACAGAGGAGGACCAGACCCGATGTTTGGAACTTGCCAAACCTGCTCCCTCGGGCAGCAAATCACGGATGTGATCCTGTGTGGTGGAAGGGGACGTATGGCAAACAATTCCCACACCGTGCCAGCAGCCAGGCTGATTCCAGAGCAGGGTGAGGGGTGGTGTTAAAAAAGGCAACGTTGCTTTCCTAGGGAGGACTGAACGATGCCATGTGTGGGAGCTGGGCTGGAAAACTGAGCTAGAATTGTTCAGGAGCAATCCAAACTGCAGTTTGAAGGTTTACAAACCTTTTGCATGCTCTGCACAAGTTCTCTGATAAGCCTCTTCTTGATTAGGCTGCAACAGCTTTTTTAATTTAAAGCTAATGCCTGTGGGGAAGAAGTGCGATTGTTCTGTACTTTCAAAACTTGGGCATTTATGCACGTTTCCTATAAGCATTTTAGGAATCTAACTATATCATTCCATTTCTGAAAGGACATTTTTTTGTCTTGGGTGTTTAGCTGTAGATGAGTATTATTATATGTATTTCACAGACTCGTGCTCTAATTTTTTTTTCTAAGAATAATTATATATTTGGAGCTAAGCATTCAATTATTTATTCATCCATTTTACCACGTGGACTTAGCAAATGGACTTGTTTTAGCCTATCCACCATATCATGCATGCAAATTCCACTCTTAACAATACTGCTTGAAATTATGTAAGCGATAGGTGCTAATTTTCTCTGATACAACAGAATGATAATGATGGACTGTTGGGAAAAAATAATAATAAGTACTTCTTAGGTTGTGTGCACTGGCATACTAAACTACTCATAAAATTAAAAAAGGATAATGAAAAGACACTAACCTACTTTAAAAACTATGCCTTTTACTTGCAGTCTTTTTAGTGATAACAGGAAGAGAGTATTCCAACAGTGATAGCACCATACTCCTGAAACTATCAGGTTGTGCACTTGTGAGAACGATGGGTCTCATCCTCCCCAACATGCACTCATTTCTTTTGGGAGAGTGGTTGTTAATGGCTTCACATGCAAGGTGTAAACAGCCAGGCAGGTGAATTCTAGATACTCAAGTGGTTTATAGAGCCCTGAGAGCTATGAGTAGTATTTCATCTTCCATTCTTCTGCACCGTCATCATGCAGGTAACTCTGTGCTGAATCTAGGGCAGCAGGCAGTCTGTCAAGTACACTATATTTTAATACAGCAACATTGCATACAGCTTCATAAAATAAATTATGGCACTGGAAAATAGTGCAAGCGCTTGGACACAGTGGTTTACACTGAGCTGCATCTTTTCTTGCTTCCCTTCTATTTCATGAAGGAATCCACTTCCATGTAAGAAATTTAGAAAGAATATCTAGCAATTATTCTGTGTTAATTATTCATTTCAAAGTAGGAAGAGGAAATATGGCAAGGATGAGATCTTTCACTGACTGTTTAATAATAAAGGATCCTTCGTGGAAAGCTTATGAAAAAATGAAGGACATAAAAGCACAAGCAAAACTTACGTGTTAGTACATGCTAAAAGCTCTGTGATGAGACAAAAGAGGGTAGAGCAGCAGAGGGGTTTTGAACAGCATTTGGGTAAATTTGCTTACTTGAGCATCCCTTTTTCCATTGAGTTAGAAAATGTTCCAGAAATAGAAAACTGAAGGACAGTATCATCTTTCTGAAATTCATTTCAGCCCTTCTATTGCCGTTCTCACACTCGCTGTATTTCCTATTACCATTCCACAAAGAAAGTGAGAAAGTCCTTGTTACTGTCACCATTCTTTGTGTCCTTGCAGCCTTCAATAACAAGCTCACAATGCAAGAGCACCTGTTTCCCACAAGGAATAAGGTGGGAAATGCTATGTGTGTTTCTACAGCCCAAGGTGCCCACTCAGATTCCGCAGGGAAAGGTGGATCTGAGGTATTGCCAGATAATGCAAGTGGGGCTAATCCAAAATCCATAAGCAAGTGCATTATGGGGATTATTCAGTCCTTAATCCTAAAATCAGCATGCCTGGGAATTTCTTGGAGGCTTCACTTTGAACGAAGGTTGTCAGCTGAAAAAATGAGGGAAATCCCCAGAATTAAATTACTTCCATCCAGCTGTGGGACAAATGTAAGATTTCAGCTGGAATCCAAAACAAAGGTTTAGAAGAGGGGAGAAGGGCCTCTGGCATCCAGCGAGGGGCACAGAGCAGGCCACAGCAAAAACATTTCTCCCGTTCCAGCCGTGGAGGTCACGCCTTACAGTGGCACTTGCCAAGACTAATAAAGGAAGATTAAATTTAAAGTGAGAGGAAAATACTTGTTCAGAAAAAAGCCCTGGTGCTCAGGCCCATCATGTCTTTGTCACAGACTGAGCTGGCATGTGCATGTTTAGCTTGTGTCCTTCTGCCAGGCTTTTACCATTTGCTCTCTGTGCTTCCTCAGTGCTCCGGGTCTCAGGGGAGAAGGGTTTACAAACAGCAGATTTGGGAATGTCAGGAATATGTGTGACAGCCCAGGCCTGAGGGACATAGGGGTCATGTGGCTGAGCCTGTGAAGGGGCAGAATAGCAAACCTGACTACAGGGGAGGGCAGGAAGGAAGGATTTTGGGGACAGGGATCTAAACAGGGCCACCTGCTGCAGTGCAGCGGCTATCCTGGAGCATGTTTTAGTAGGCTGCTGAAGGCAATCTGTTGCTTTTCTTTTGTCCTTTACTCCGAGACTTCCCCTCAGTTATTATGTGTAATTCAGGTATTATGTTTATGCACTGCTCAGTCAAATTTATTGTAAATTAAATTTTTATTAATCAGCCTGTCAGGGTTTGGGTTTTTGGGGAAGTTTTTTTAGGTGTTTTTTCCCCTGTATGTAAACACGGTGTACCTTTTGTTTCCTGGGAACCCTTGACCTCAGCAGAAGTGTGGCTCCTCAGTGCTCGATTAGCTGGGTTAATGCCATTTTGCACAACTATAACTAATGGCCATTTAGAACTGCCAGAAGCCCGCCGTGGGTTTCTCCTCGTGCCTGACCCTGTTGGGGAGCAGCGCATTAATCAGTGCTCCCTGTCACGGTTTATTGCTTAATGATGAGGGTTAACTGACCACTTCCTAGGAATAATGAAAAACAGAGGTCAGCAATCACTGCCTGAGCGGGGAGAGGAGCTCTTCCCACTTGTGCTTCTCCTCTTTGGTCCTCGGGCAGTGACAAACGTGTCCGCTCCGCCACTTCAGCATGAACGCTTATCTTTAAAATTCATCTTAATTATACATCAATCCCTGTCACGTGCTCGCCCAATTGAAACAATCAAAACCACTGAGCCAGTTACCCACTTAAAGTCAGTGTAATCATATTTGCGGGAAAACACTGTTCTCTTTGGCAAAGCCTGGTTCGGGAGGGTGCTCCTGCAGCCGCAGTGCAGCGTGTGCATGCAGAGCTGGAACTCCCCAGGCCAAACATTTTGATGATGGCTCAGTAATCCGTGTCCCTTCCAAGCACTGTGGTTTAATTTTTGTGTGCAGATACAGAAAAATGCCAGAGTAACCCCTACTTGCAGGTGCTGGTGGATGCTAAAGGCTACTTTGAATTTTCTTTTTCCCCAGACTGGTTGTGCTGTGTGCAGGCCTCACGTACATGGGATGTCACTGCTGGCCAGTGGCACCCACAGCAAGGTGGGCTGAAGTTACCCACTGCCTGTACAGGAGGTATTGGAGCAGGGAACATGTCCTGGAAGAAAATGCCCTCCCAGGTTTGTCTTCTCCCCCTTCAGCTATGGGATGTGCTTGCCCTGCCTCCCAGCCTGGACTGTGGGGCTGTAAGGTGTGGGATATACTCCTCTGCTCAGTGGTTAGGGTCTTAAAGCCCTATTTCATCTTCCTACAAAGTTTTAGAAAAGCAGAGAATGTAAATTAGAAGCCTGGGGTCGTCACTGCTTTCTAAGGTTATGTGTTTGCTGAAGGGGGAAAGGTGAGATACGGGATGTGTGTGGGACATCCATCCCTCAGTGCAGCACAGAGCACTGTGAGGCCACGCAGGTGTCTCTTGGCAGTAACCTGGGGGCCAGACAGGTTACTGGCGACAGGTTTTTGGGACATTTTTGCATCCCTAAGTTCTTATGGCTGCCACTTGCCGTTTTCCCTGTGCTGAGAGCAGCAGAGGGTGGCATCAGACTGTTTTGGGCTCACCCCCCGAGACAGACTCAGCAAATGAAGTCCCAGAGGCCATGAAAGCTTGCAGGCAGAGCTGGGAGCATGGGGCACCTGCTCCAGTTGCCTCACATGGAGAGCTGTACCCCAGCCAGCAGGGTGTCAGCCTCCTTGGAAAGCAGTCTCTTTTAAAAATGCTAAACAGTCAGAAAACTCAAGTTATGGGAGTGACAGGTCAGGCTCAGTGCATTAATAGACATTTATTTTTTGCCTTACTCTTTGCTTGCCTTTGCTTTTGCAACCTGTGCCTCATTCCTCTTTCCTCCAAGCTGTTCCCTTGCTGCATCTTGAGAGTGTGATGGGGATTTTCTGCACATGGTCCCTGTGCCAAAGCATTGCCTGGCACATGGGAGAGATGGCTGGAGCACAAGCTCAGCCCAGACCCTCTGCCCTGGTCCGTGCTCTTTGAAGAAGGGAGCTTTGGAGGTTGGCAGCCAACCTCCACCAAAACCTTTGCAAATCCTATCACGTACAAACTGCAACTTTTCAGTATTTTATACTGTGATCCGTTATAATTTTAAGTGATAATGTATGAGATGGCAAAAGGCACATCTGTGGTATCAGAGCAGTGATGCTTCAAAGGGTCTGTCTCAAAGTGTGAAGGCTCTTGAGCTTCTCAAATATGTCTGTGAAAAGTGTAACACGGGAGAAAACCAACATGTTCCTCCCTACCCTTATTCACAAACTTACTTTGCACTAAGCTCAGTGCTTCTCTAGCTGATACATTCCTACTCTCGCAAAATAAAATTCAGCCTCAGGCTGACACACAGCATGGAAAATTTCAGCCCTAGCTGCTAATGTGTGGTAAAGTTATAAGCAATAGAATAGGAGGTCTTAAAATGAGAAGTGTCAGGCAACCTTAACTGTATGTAGACCTACCATATTCAGTGATGATAATTCGGTTTTTGACAGATTTCAACCAATTTGCAGATTCATTCTGACATATACTATACAGAGAAAGGGGGAGAAGAAGTCCCTGCAGTAGGACTCTCAGGCTTACAGGTATGACTTTGTATGTAGTCAAAGCAATGATCAACCAACAAGTCATTTTACCTTCTGCCAAACCTTCAAAACTGTGCTGCAGAAAGTCCATAAAAAAAAAAAATCATAAGGTAAAATCAAGGCACCAGTGCACTGAAACTGGGACCTGTTGACTTTGTGCCTGTTCTTCTCATTCCATGAGTCTAAATGTAGGCTGCAGAAAAATGTTGAGTTAATAAAAATATTGCAAAAGTTGTCACTTAAAGCTTGCATTGCTTGCATAAACAAAAGCCTCAGCTAGCATGCTATTCAGGTATGCATAGCCAGCACAGTTTTAGTAACAAATGCTGACTTTCCAGTAAACACTGCAGACTTCTATTTTGTCTCTCATTTATGCACTGAAAATCTGTCCAGGGTATTTTTCCTGAGTGGAGCTATGAACTTTGCTTATTTGGAGCATCAAGAAGTGATTTTTAAGCCCAAGCCAGGTGAAGGGGTTTCAGGTGGAGGTGTGGGGACACAGGGTTACCTTTAGGATAACATTTCTGGGTGGGCTCACCTGCTGGTACAGGAGCTTGGGAATCCTATGTTGGCCTGGAATGTTGCTTGGAGATTATATAGCAAGCTGCAGGCTTGTTTGCAGGCTGCCTGCAGCTGGGCTTTGCTGGTTTTTGGCTAGTTTTTTGGTGCTTGGTTGTTTTGAGGGTTTTTTTCTAGATCACATGCAAAACCTGTGTGAATGGTAATCGCCTGTTCCCTGGATCAGGCTCTGGCAGTCTCTACATGACTTTTAAAGTGTCTTTCAGTAGAGCCCTGCTGACAGCTCAACAGTTACGTAAAATGCTGCCTTCCTAAAAATCACTTCACAGCAATGTCAGTGTGTGAGGAGCTAGGTTAATCCAGTTACTTTCCTGCTGGGATATAATTTGTCATTTTGCAGAACCGTTCCACCTGGCTTGCAGAGTCTGGGGTAAAAAATGTTTGCTTAGTCGTGTCTCTTTACCTGGACAGGATAACTTGGTGCTATATATGTTTGTGGCAAAGACTTGTATGGGTAAAACTGCTTTTATTGAACAGTCCTGTTGCTTTACGGACGATAAACTTCAGATGTGAATAACCCTTTGCATTATCAGCAGTAAAATGTGAAATTTCAAGCAACGCAATCTCCATCTTTTATGGTAGCTCATTTAATCATAATTAATTCCTGGGAGGATTTTGCTGGTATGTAGCCTAAATTTTTTTCTTTTGCTTTATCTTATTCTCTTCATCGGGTCAAAAATCTTTGGCTACTTGGTATTCTTAAAACTAGGCACGTGCTTAGGTGCCCAAGGCAGAAGGGCACGTGACTGGAGACTTGAACTAGGCTGTTATCATTTCCCCTCTCTAATTATCAGAGAAGTTACAGGCAGGTAAAAGGGCCACTTTAAGTTTTCTTGGTAAATCTGTCCCTCTGGCTTCTAATCATTTCCGTTCCACTTCTCTGGACTTCCTCTGGTTTGCTTATGTCTTCCATTAATGAAGTGCCTGAACTGCATACAATATTCCAGGTGTGGCTGCGAAAGAAATGCATAGAGCACTGCTTTGCCAGCCTGCCCTACTGTGTAATGCTTCTACAGAGCAAGACAGGGGTCTCACTGGCTCTTGATTCTCCTGACACATTTCTTCTTACATCTAGGTTATTCTCATGTTCCTAGGTCTCTTTCCATGGTGATGCTTTCCAAATTTGCTTCTTCTTTACTGTGCCTTGTTAACTCTTCATTTTGGATTTCTCCCTTGGTACGTGCTACGTACGTAGCATTTTTTCCAACTGCAGTTTTACTGCTTGTTTCCTATCTTTGCTTCCAATTTCTCTACACCCCTTTGTATTATTTTTCTGTCCGTACTTGTGCTGGCAACTCCTCCTTTCTTCCTACTTCAATGACGTCCCTCTGATACTTCACAGGATGTCTTCACAGTGTGATAAACTCTGAATTTGGCACTTACTTATCCACAGTAGGAATTTGCTGTAGAAGTTCTTAATGATAGAATTGGCGTAGGGTCCCTCCATCACGTACATCTTGTCAGATAATAACAACGAACTGGGTTCTGGATTTCCTGCTCACTGTATAAACAGCCTTTTCAGGTGAGGAGTAGAGGGAGAGAGAGAGAGGTTAGTAGATAAGAAATGCAGTGGATAAAATGAGCTGGGCACTGTGCATCACAGAAATAAAACACATTTTCTGCATGAGTGCATCTCCCAGTGGTGTTTCCATATTTGTGTACTTCACCCTTTAAAGGAAGTATTGCTGACCTGCTGGGTGGCTCAGCATCTTCAGGGACCATTACCTTGGAACTGTGAGGGGCAAGGATGCTCCTGGAGGCAGGAGCAGTGCGCTGTGCCCAGGAGGGAACTGCCAACCAGCACTGTATTTTTCTGCAAAGGCATTGTGGATTTCTTGCACTGATGGCCTGATTTCCCTTTTTACTCAGTGTAGACACCTGAACTGGGGTAAATGGAGTTTCCCTGCTTGCATCAGCACTAGTGTAGAGACATCTTCTTTCTGCATCAGCTTCTCCAGGCTTGGAGGGGCTGTAATGGCAGAGCAAGTCAGGCTCTGGTTGTCTTTTTGTATGTCTCTACTCCCTTTGTGAACAAAAATGAGTTCACTTCCACACTTTGTCTTGTCTACTTCAACTTGAGTCTTCTGGTTAACTCAAAGTCCGTCTGTCTCTTTGGAAACCCCTCAAAAACCAGCAACCACCAATCTTTCCACATAACTTTTTAATTATTTCTGCATGTGAGTTTTGGCTGTGCTCCAACGTTGAAATCATTATGCTGTTTCAGAGTGTAAATAAGTGGGACTGGATTAATAAATTGTATGAAACATGGTGCCACACTTCATTATAATCCATTTATCAAAGTGGAAAAACCTTTTAGTACATAAAGTGCATCTGCTTTTAATTTTCATTTTGATCTTTTCTTTGTGTGTTTTCAGACACAAGTGCACATTTTCAGGGAGGCTTTTAATGCTGGTGCCTGGCAGTTTCAAAGTTACTTCTGAGGATGGCAAAACAGCCTAGCAAATTTGGGATGTATAAGGAAAAGCATAGGACTGGATTATTTTCTCATAATTATAAACTGCGGTGCAGTACATCACAAGGAAATCTAGCTTAAATAGAGGGCAGATTTGTTTTCTTTATGTTAGTGACCTTTTTAAAATTTCCATTTTCTTAATGCAGATTTTGTCATTTTTACTTACAAAGCGTCTTTCAGACAAGTGGATTTTGCCTTCAGTGACTATCATTTTCCCCACGATAAAACAATTCATCTTGATGCCAAGTGTGAAACTCACCTTTTCCAGAGTACAGAAGCACATTGTGAGCCACCTGGAACTGCAGTTAAGCTCATGCCATGGTTTTGCACTAAGGCACCACCACCCTCATCATCTCTTCCCTTCCCTGGCCTCTCCTGCAAGCCTCAGCTCCAGCAGCTGCTCCTGAGGGGACTGGACTTTGGTCCCTGGCTGATTTCTATCACTTTATTGAGCAAATTGCTCTATTTTATGAAGATCAGTCCTAAGTATTTTTGTGCTGTTGATGCATTTCTTGTAAGCAATGACATTTCATTTCACGTGAGATTGTATTAAATAGCAAGTTGCAGGAAACTAAAATGAACTCAAGCTGCTTAGTACGACTGGAATTCTAATTATGAAAAATGAACTCTAAAAAAAAAAATCTGTGTCCAGACCTGCCCCTTGTGAAGTTAAATGGGAATAGACTGAGGACTTTTTAATTTTGTTCTTTTTAAGTGAGTTGAATGCAAAGGGTGAGGATACATACCCAGGAGGAACAGCAACCCTAATCTAGGGGGGGAATTCTGGATATAAATTATATATTAATTGGTCTTTAGTTTTCACCACTGAGCAAAACAAATTTTGAAATAACATTTACAGCAATTAGGCAGAATGCTCTTTGAAAGTAATTATATTTATGCCTGAGTTAGGATGTATTTATGTCCTGAGATAATTATTTTTCTATTGTCTTACGCCTCCTTTGTCATTTTTGGTCTCAGTGTCTACCATCATTGGGGCTGAAATTTGACACATTCAGTTTTACCTGAATAACCATTCCCTTGTAGCAAAAGGAAAGGCTGATCCCTTCAAGACGTCACTCTGGCATATGAATTCTGTGTCTGAGAAGTTTTGTGTGCTTTAAAAGATACCTGGCTTGTTTGCCTTTAACTCCCAGTGGCGCCTTTATATGCATTGAAAATGTCAGATTCAGAGCAAGTCATCCATGGCTTTAGGTGTTCAAGACCTAGGATGATTCCAGTGTGAAAGGTCACACCTTCATATATTTCTGTGGCAAAGCAAATTGCAATTCCTATGGAAAAGGTGCGGAAATGAGGGCGTGGATCCGGCACCCAGTGTGTGCTGGCTGTCACCATGGCAGATTTATTAATCTCTTGTTTTATCTCTCAGAGTACATTCTAGTGCTGGTGCCACAGCAAAGGTGTCAGATCCGGCATGCCTGGGTGAGGGGGGCCATGGGGGCTTTACTTGTGGATCAGCTCCAGTAAAATTTCAGCTAATTAGGCAAAGCTTTGGTTCATCAGTGTTTCTGCTGCTGGGTGATGCTTTGCTCAGCCTCTTGAGGTTGGATGAGTAAGCAGCAGAGGGGGAGCTTTGAAGGTTTGTTTTCAGGTCCTGTTTAGGGCTTTCAGGAGCAAGAATTGGAGGGGACTGGGACTCGTGGGTCTGCAGCCTAGAAATTCTGTGCCCCCTGTGGGGAGTGGTACTTGGAAAGACCTCTTCATCCAATTAAACATGGAAATAGTGATCTTAATTGGTGTAATATCTGTTCTGCTACTTAATTTACACTTTTTGTTTTAGATTGTTATAGTATTTTAACAATAAACATGCTGTGAAATTTCATTTTAATTGTCAGATCTTCTTTCTACAACCCCTAATCCTCTTCTTTCTTCAGATTTATCTGGGTAACAGAGAGCTGAGGTTCCTGATGAAAACAAACAAATGGAGAGAGAAAAAGAAGAAAATAAATAGGGAGACAAGCACATAGCTCAAAGGGTAACACAAGACTCCTTTTCAAAAAGTCAGCAAACTAATGCAGAGAATTTTTAAGTTCACTTTGGTGAGCATCTGATATTACTTTGGTCAACATTTCTGTGTTTGGGATCTCAAGACACTGTGCTAAAAGGCTCTGTTGTGATGGTATTGCTTGTAGCCTTTAAAAGAAAATTATTACTGACCAGAATTCTAGAGGAAAATATTTGTCAACGTGTGTGCTGGCAATATTTTAAATTGTTGCTATTATACATAATAATATTCATTATTATAAATTTAGCATATTTCCAGACTGAGCTGTAGTAAACTGTACATGAAAAATGCAAGAGAAAAATATGCTTTGAAGATAATGTGTCATTCACACAGAATAAAATTTGTGATCTGCTGAGCATGCTAAATGCAAGAACACAGCAGACTTGAACATCAAAATGTTTGCAAAAACCAAAGGGCAGCTAGTTTTAAAAACAAAAAAATTGACAGAACATTTTCACTGAGATCAAGAGTTGGGGAAAGTTTAACTTTGTGAAACAAACAGTCTATTTTTCTGGCAATATCTTTTATAAGTAGCTTGCATCTTATTGAAGGAGTCAGCCTGGAATTGCAGATTTTAAAATGGAGGTGCAAAACACAGAATTAATGCTGTGCGTCTTGATTTTTCTGTTTGTCTCATGAGAAGTTATCTCTTGGTTATTACTGCAAAGACAATTTGATACGTTATTATATCAGGAGGATGGTGGGGCAGACACAGAGGTTTGGAGGAATAAATAAAGTGTAACAGGCTTCAGGTACACTTGCAAATACAAATACTTTTGTAGAGGTGAGTATTTTCAATAGAGTGTTCACTGAAGGATGGTGGCTCAGGGAGCCAGAGAGTCATTCAGAAATCTTGACGTTACCAACTAGTGCTCCATTCTCCAGAATGCTCCCCCCACACCTCACTCTCAAACATTCCCTTAAATGAACTTGATATTTCACACAGATCTTATTTTACACTGAGTGCTTCCTGAAATCCAGTTGAAACAGTGAGCTATTTGTAGAGCAGGATACTACATCATGTATCAGTGTAGCAGATTGGCCGACCACTTTATGTCAGCAAAAAATGGAAGGGCATTTCAGTTGCAATTTAAGATTTTTGTGTGGCACTTATTTTAAAAAGTCTTTCCAGACCTTTTAGACCATTTCTTGTATGTTGAGATTTTCCATTAAAGCACCCGGAAATCTGTAGTTTGTCAAGAATGCCTTATCAGATTTGTAGCATGGGAAAGCAGAATAAGCCACCATGCATGCAACATGATCTCTTGTAAATCTGCCCCTGCAGATAGCAGCATTTACAGACTTCAAAAATATTCAGTTAAAATTTCAGTTAAAACCAAACTGAAAATTTGGAAACTTGCTGCGAGAGAAGATCCTGTAAAGTATTAGATGTGTGATTTTGTCAAAACATCCTCTAAAGCTCTAATTCTCACTCTCTGTATCACTGTATCCATTGTATCCACTGTATCCAATTTTAGATTATTCTAAAATCAAAAGTAATTGAGCTGAAAACTAGTTTCAAAACAGAAACAAAATTATTTCATTCGATAACAGGATTATTTTGGTGTTTGTAGATATTTTTCATTGGTTTTCATCCTAAACAGATTTCCAGTGCCATGTGATTTCACTGAATCAGAAATGCTTTGCCAAGATCAGGTTTTTCCTATTCCTCTACTGTGCTAACATCATTCATGTCTTTGACGACATGAAAAGGGGATTATCTTGTAGTCTGTCGTGTGGCTGTGTTCAGGTTTCCAGCAAGCTGAACTGAAAGATGGTCCTGGGGATGGTCTCAGCACAAGTTTGGGGCATATCTTGTGCTGGTGGCTCAGCCTGTCTGGATAGCAGGATGGCTGGAGCACCACACACAGGCTTGGAGGGGCTTTCAAAGTTCTGCGGTGTGTTTTAAGCATGGCATAAGAAAATGTGCACGTGGACCTTAAATATGAGGTGCTCACAAATATTTTTTGTGCTCATTTGTCTCGCTTTCATTAGCAGGTTTCATCCTTGCTGGATGGTTTCTCCTGCAGAAAATAGTAGCCTCTTTTGGGCTACATCCCATGCTCCCTTGCCAAATTTCCTCTCTCTCCTTGATCCCTCTCATCGGTGCCCTTTCAGTCTGCTTAAAATAGTGAGTGAGAATCATTTTTATAACTTCTCATCTCCTTTGCCAGGGTCACCAGACCATTCCAATTGTTGTTGTTAGCTTGGTCTGAGCCTAGTGTGAAAGCCAGCTTCCAGAGAACATGAAGGAGCAGAGGACAGTCTCCATGTTAAGATTGGCAGAGCATTGGAGTCTGTGTCCTTAGGCATGTGTGTGTAGCGAGTGCATAAACGACACCTTGAAAATTTTTGCATATAAAGCATCTGGAGATACAGCCCTCCTTGCTCCACTTCCAGAAAAAAAAAGGGGAATCAGCTTTATATGTGTGGTCACCGTTGGAGGAAGCTCTGGTAGCACATCTGTGAGCACCAGTGGGTGTGCGTGTGCTTTTTAAAAAGCCCTTGCTGGGTTTTGTGGACCCTGCAGGAAATGGTGCTGTTGAGACTTGTTTTTATCCCCTGCCATCAGTAATTTTAATATACTTTGCTTCAGTTTATTAAATCAGGTGTAGCCATACGTTTAACTGCAGTGTAAATGTGCCCTGTGAAATCACATTTATTGGCTGAACAGAGAAAATAATTCATTTAGAGGGTAAATGAGAAGCCTGAAGAAAGAGTTACAGAACAGGAAAGGGGTAAAAGTCTTGAGGATGAAAGTAGGTTAAAAAATGATTGGAAAACAAATTTTGTTTAAGGAAAGAAACAGGAGGGGGGAATAGAAAGTAAGGAGACTTTAGAAAATAATCATTAAAATGGTAGATAAAAAATAATCCAGTAATATGAAAGGGTAAGGAAAGTGAAAGCTATCTTGGGACCTAGAAGTAGCAGAAGGTAATTTAGAATGAGAAGCAGGCAGGAAATATCCCAGATGTGATGAATATTTTGCCAAAGTCAAAACAAATTTTAATTAAGCCTCTAATTTATTATAAAGGAGGGAAAGCTCTAAATTCTTGTTTCAGAGAATGATTTAGATTATACTTATGCTGTAAGCACGCTGTAATAATGTTAATAATAGACCAATATTGTCATCTTGTCAGATACTGCCTTGGTCTGCAGCCGAAAAGCATGTTGTCTGGGAATGATAGGAGCTGTGGAGTAATAAGGCAGATAAAGCCTGAATTTCGGGAAATTGTGAGATTCGATATCTCAAATGCAAACCCAGAGTATTCTCTGTGTAAAATGAAGGGGCAATATTCATATCTACGTCCCGTACCGTGGCTGTGGCATTTATGAGCTTTTTCTGCTGCACATAAATCTCAGCATGAGGAATCAAGTTTGTTATTTTACCATGGTCGGACTGGACTGGTTTAAACAGAGCTGAGGAAGTTAATTATCCAGTGTCTCAGGTGGGTCTGGCAATGAGTAACTAGTCCTGGAGAGAGCACTGGAGCTGTGCTGGGGGGACAGGTCCTGCCGGAGCGTGTGGATGGATGGCCGGCTGGGAGGGACTGCCCTAATCTCTTTCCCAGGTTGTTCGAACCAGTTCAAGAGCAGTAAAACAAGGTTATGTAATTGACATGTGATGTAGCCTAAAATAGTGACTGCAAACATAGGCTGCTGTTGCTGGGCAGTTGTCAACTGCTTACAAAAAAAAAAAAAAACCCAAAAAACAAACGCAAAACAAAAAGAAAGCGCCCTCAACTGTGTAACAAATGGACATTTGAAATGAAAATGCAGTTCTCATTTCCATTGACTAGCAGGCTTTTTTTAATTGCAAGAAATAGGGGCGTTGTGAAAACTGAAATTTGAAAAGAGATTCATCATCATGCTTATCATGCTGATCTATTTGAGAGTACCTGCCTGCTGCAGATGGTGAAGTGAAAACCCCAGGTATATGCAGTTTGTCCCTTGATAGTGTGATACGACTCCTGTCAAACAGGAAATCCTTTCCTGGATGTGGAAAACTATTGTGGCAAGTCTTGGCAGTAATTTTATTTGTATACTGGCTGTCAAAAGGTAGAAATAGTTCATTTTTAGTAATTGAAGGAGCTGGTATGGATACAGACAAAAATCTGTGAGAGTTCAGAGCTGGTTTAAAGGAGCACATCACATAGCTCAGTGAGCTCGAATGACAGGTTGGGATGTGCACATTTTGTGATTCCTTGCTGTATGAGGCAAAGCCCTTCATTAGGGCTATACCAGAAAGCAGAAAAACCTGGTGTTAAGTTCTGTTTGCTGACCAGATATTCCTGAGGTGAGAGACTTCCTTTAGAAAATCCTGATGATTTTCTGCAGAATGTTTGCTTTGTCTTTAGCAGGGAAGGTCTGTGGCTCAGGTTGGAAGGGATGCTTGGGCTGGGCTTGTGCAGTCTGATGGGCTGGTGGGTAAAGAGAAGGGACAATATTAAGAAATAAACGTTATTTATTCCATAAGGCTTTTATATGTATCACTGCTGCTGGGGAGATAATCTTCCCAGTTGGGAAATATTCCAGAAACTGAGCACTTATTCCGGCCCAGAAGCTGCAAAAGGGATCCTTGCTCTTGCATGCAGATCTGCGAGGCAGGGCTGGAGGTGGCTTCCAGCTCGTCTCTCCTCAAAGCCTGGAAGAAGGCCTAGCTTTCTGGCTGCCTGCAGGGAGAAGACATCTCTGCCTGCAATTTTACTGAGTCAAAGTATTAATTCTCATTGTGGAGGAAGAAGGGAAATTGGGACACACTATATGCATTTTGATGTGCCTCAGTGAGACACTATTTTAAAAGCTGAGTTTTTTCAAGCTGCTTCTGCTTCATTTGGTCCTCAGCTGCTGCTCCTGTTTTCTCGCTTCGCTGTCCCTTTGTGAGGCTTCCTCAGTCTTGGGACAACAAGGCACATTCCCGTTTCAGACATTGGACCCAGAGTGGATTTTGGACTTTTTCTTTGCCTTTCTCAGTGGATGTGTGTGTTTGTGGATCTAGAAGAGGAATAAAGAGAGCTGCCTGCCCAGGTAAAAGCAGGAAAGAACATATGGAAGGCAGCAGTGCCCCAGGAGAGGAGCTGGTTGTTAGTGACACACAAGTGAGCGTGAGTCAACAACCTAATGCCATTGCCAAAAGCCAGCTCTGGCCCAAGATTGCATTAGCTGGGCTGCTGTGTGTGCAAGATGCAGGAAATAACCATTTTATTGGCTTTAGTGATGGTGAGACTCAGCAAGAAAAATGTGCCCTGTTTTAGGAAAGAGGCTGGAGGAGAATAGGAGGAGTTGACGACAGATTCGGGAAACATGACCTACGAGAGAAGATTGAGGGAAATGGATTTGTTTAGCCCAGCAAAGAGATGGGGAACATAAATCTTTTGATAGGCAGGAGATTGTTGTGAGAAGGTGGTGATCTATTACTCTGAATGTCTGTGGGGGGAGTGTGAATATCTCTTCCTGTCGCAAAATATTCCTATTTGGGGGAAATGCAAAGGGAAAAGACACAACTTCAAGGGTGGCTAATCGCTAGCCTAATCACACGGGCTTTGTAGGTTAGTTGTAGAATACCTTTCCTCAGAAGATTTTAATACAAATAGAAAGAAAACTAAAAACCTGCCTGAACTGTTAAGCTAGTCTTACCATGCCTCCATGAGCGGGCTTGAATTAAATAGTCTTTGGATCCTCTTACATCACTATGCTTTTCTCCTTACAAAAGTTAACATTTGATCATAGTAGTTGCTATTTTAACAAGAGAGCAAAAATGTAGAATACTCGTTAATGACTTGCAGTTCCTGACTTAAACTTCAAAAAACTGGGGGGAGAAATTAGGAGGAAGATAAAACATGTGGAATGTTGCAGAAATTTCTGTGATTTTTCTAATTTTGTCTTAGACAGGAACAGAAATAATACTGACAAGAAATATCTACATCCTGTTCCTTTTGCAGCCTTACCTGTAGGGGAAGCATGGCAACCTTTGGAGTGCAGCAGTGCTCTGCACTCATACATAGCTTCATCTTAGCAAGTCAGCTTTGGGGACTGGTGACTCAATCACTGTAGTGGAGTTTTAAAATGGGGAAAGGCACAACTTCTGCTGTAGCCTCATTTTGGCAGTAATTCATAGGCCAGATAAGAACAGCTTTTTCTCCTCCCCTTCTTTACTGCTGAATTTTGCTTATTCAGGAAAACTCAGTAAGAGGGAAGACTGAATTTCATGCATACTTCCTTTTTGTTTTCTTTTGCAAAAAGAAAAAGCAGGAAATTATAGAATCTTTGGAGGTGAGAGAGTTGGAAACATTCAAATATTTTTGTGTGTACATTTGGTTGTGTCATTCTGTGGTGGCACAATAACCTGGAAAACGCAAATTCAATATTCCTCTACTGCTAAGAGAAAAGATCTAACTTTCTTCTTACTGTGTAACTGCGTTACCTATTTGTTATTTATTTTGAACAGGAAAATTTTCCTTGCATCTTTAGTGTCTTTATATTTCAGATGGAACAGGAATTAGCTGGTGTAAGTGCTCTTAATGATGGCATAAGTAAAAATTACTTTCATCTTAATGCATTTAGCACATGGGAGATGAGAATTCAATATCTGCTCTGTCACTCTCCAGCCCACTTGTGGGTGATTGAACGGGATAAAAAGAGCGACTGGATTAAGCTAAACACAAACTGCACAAGGCAGATCAATACATCTCTTGAAAGAGTCGGAGATCTCGCACCACAAAAACATCAGCCTCTCTTCAGGATGGCCTCCATCACCTCAGTGAGATCCTGAAGAGCCCTGGAGGTCCTGAGAGTACTGCATCAATTTCAGATATGTCAGGTTTTGGGTTGGTTCTGAAGTGAGGGGCCTCAGTGAGGCACAAATGGGACGTACTGATTTGTTATGGATGTCTTTGCTTTGCTGACTTACTTTACAAAATTGGTTTTATTTGAAATGTGCCATATTTGATTGCATGGAAGACTGAAGCTGGATTTTTTTTTTTTCATTAGAGGTGTTAACTGAAGAACTGTTTATTATTTTATAGCTGTACTCTGCATGGAGGGTTTGTTGGAATGTTGATCTGTTCTGGTTTTTTAAAGGGTTTTCAAGTTACTTCCATTAATGTAAACTTTATGATGGCTGTGGTTTTTTAGGAATTTCTAGAAATTAAAAAAATTGAGAAGCTGTTTGCTGTTTGCCTTCCTTACTAAAAAAGCTAGTTATAGATTTTGTACCATACATTAATACTTAGAGATGCTTGATTCAAAAATTGATGAACCTTTACTAAGTTATGTTTTCTGAAAGTATTTGATCTAGAGTAGATACGTCACAAAGCAATAATTGCAGGATACTTAAAGCATTTGAAGGGTGATTTATGGAATATTCTGCTGTTGCGGGAATATTTCTTAGGAAGTCCCATTGTTGACAGTGTTGGAATCAAACATTACCACAACATTTAAAAATGAAACCCAAGTAATTATCCTGGAGTGCATAAATGGGAACTTTTTTATTAAACCCATTAGATTTTTAAAGCAGTACTGAAAAATGTTGACTTAACCAGGTATGCATTTTTTTAGCACAAACTGCCTTCAGGGTAGTTCTGCAGAGGGGTTCACTTTGCAGTGTTGGTGCTGACTTGTCTTATTAATAGCCTGCACCCGCCTGTGGAAGCCTAAAAATGGTATTGCAGTAGTCTGATGTACAAAGGACATTGTACGAGTACTGAGCAACTGCACCTGCATTCCTGGCAGAAAATAACCATTTTTCCCTTCTCCCCACAATAAAAAAAGGATTATATGCTGTCAGTATTTGTAAGGACATATAAACCAGCATTATATCATAATTTTAAATGCTTTTGTTTTCTCCTTCTGTGTTACCTTCATGCTGTACACATTATGATTCTTTAGGGGGTGTGCTCAAGTCAGTTCAGAACAAAAATATAAAGAGGAATTAAACTGACTCCTCTCTTTCGTGTCTGTTTTTGTATAGATCACCATCACAAAATAAACCTTGTGCAGTACCCTGGTTTTAATTTTGTGATTAGCTGAGAAGGTTATCTTTTTTCTTGTTTAGTAGGGCCTATTAAAGGCCCGCTGATAGATCCTGGTGCTGTCACTATATTGTAGAACTTGATTTTATGCTTTATGGAACTTATTCTTGAATTATTTTGCTGAAGTTTTGTTCTTTTTCATCTGTGTCACAGTGCTAGGTAAAGTCCCTTAATAAAACCCTTATTTGCCCATCTGCTTGTTCTTTAAACATCTAAAGCATTATGTAAATGATGATAACTTTGTGATACTACGGTAACACTTCACTCACTCAAATGAGATCGGTTTTCTTTATGTGAGAAGCTCAGAAGAGATTTGAGAAACATCCCAGATTTCAGTTCACTGTCCAGATAACATTGTAAGGCTGGAAGGAAGACAGGTGCAGAGATAGAAAAGGACTTTGCTGAAGTTTCAGGGCAAATTCCTGAAAGAGTCCAAAGCAGAAGCCATGTCCCCTGTGTCCCATGAATATTCTCTTAATCTTTATCTCTATCTTTCCCTAGTTGTGGAAAATAGCTTAGCAGACATATTTTATGCCTCTTGTTCTACAGCAGCTCTGTCCCCTTATGGAGCTGCATCTTCATTCCCTCTCCCTGCGTGTCGGCCCCTGCTCATTCCAGTGCAGCTCTGCTCCTGACTCCTTCCAGGGATTCCCCTTCTCTCCCACAGCTGCTGCTTGCTTTGGTCATTGGCTTCAACTTTATTTGCATATCTCTTGGAGTTTCTGCACATTTGTTTTGGCTACCCCAGATCCCTGTGTGCCACCTCTGGATCAAGGCATCTAAACCAATCTTCTCTTGCTTCTGCTGTCATGCTACACCAACCCCTCGTGGCTTCCTTTATCCTTCCACATCAAATTCAAGCACCAGGCTTTGAAAAGGCCGTGTGGTAGTGCCCCTGCCTGAGACACTGCATTGGTTGGCTCCAACTGTGTTCCTCCCATGGAGCAAAATGCCTTTTGAGTCTCCAGGCTCTCAGCCCGTTTCCCTGGTTGCCATGTACTTCCCTTCTGCATTCAATACCTGCTGTCTCTTCAGGAGTGCTTCTGTGGGGCTTTACAGAAATGAAATAATGCTGTTGTGATTTAAGCCTGGTTGAACTGGTTGAAGAGAGTGGAATATATGGGGAAAGTTAACCTCTGTTGTGTATTTCTGCTTTATATCCTGAAGCATGAGAATGTACCCAATCTTAGAGCTGTCAGACTGCTCTATGATACAGCACGCCCAAGAAGATCTGAAAAAACTCAAACCAATTGTTTGGGTTTTATAAGAAGAAAAATTCCAGTCCTGTTTAGGGAAAAAAGTAATGAGATCTCTCTTGAGAGTGGCACCAAAACTCCTTCCCAAATTAAAAAGAAGAGATGCTCATAATAAAGGCCCATGGCAACTCACCAAGATCATTTGGAAAGGGTAAAGAATGGAATTTGAAATGTCTTCATTAATAAGAATCTCAAAATGAGAGCAAAACAGCAGAGAAGAACAAATTGGAATTATGTAAATACAGCCTTTAATAATGCATTTTATTTTTGGTTCATTCAGGCCAGCACAATTACCTGTGTGCGGGAAGGAACGACTGTATAATTGATAAGATTCGGAGGAAGAACTGCCCAGCCTGTCGATTACAGAAATGTCTGCAAGCTGGAATGAATTTAGGAGGTAAGCAGAATATTAATAGTTTGGTCTCTTAATTTGATTAGGTGAAAACATTGGAAGTGTGCAGTCTCTTTATAGTTCTGGCAGCTGCATAATCTCAGAAGTTTTAAGGTGGGATCATCCTGAAGAAGTGCTTAATAGCTGATAAACTCTATTGTCATTCTAAATTGGTGTTTGGAGGTGCATGTTTTATGGCACAGAAAAAAGAAAAGTGGGTGTTTTATGGTGACAGTAATTTTAGCAGAATACCATAAGCTAAAAATGTTAAGGTTTCAACTATGGCATGGGGTTGTTTTCTTTTTGATGAGCATTCTCTTGAATACTGAAAAACACGTTACACCATCACGAAAGCAAATTCGCACATAGTGAAACCTCTCAACTTCTTTGGTGCTTATTCAGCATTTTATTGTTTTTTCTCTGTTACTGTAGGGATGTGCAATAATTTTGATGATGTTACTGCATTGTTCATATACCAACAACAACAAGGAAAAATGTTTTCTTACTAATTATCAAAAGCTTACTGAAAACAGTATGATAACAAAATTTATAATAAGGTTTTTATTTCCTGTTGTTTTAATTCTACTTTGGTAATGGCTATGTGTTTCTGGCTGTGCTTCAGTGGATTTCCTGTCTCAAACTATCATCTGAGCAAATGCTATTACAAATGCCTTTTTCCCACCACTCCTGTGTTCATGATGTTGTCTGTGAACAGGGGTTTGGATAATGCTGCAGGTCCTTCCTCTGATGTACAGAGTTACCCTTCCCTTAAGAGTGTTTTCAGTGTACAGAAAATTACAACATGGTCACATTAATTTCTCCCTATCTCAAAATTCCCTTTTTGCCCTCCTGGACCTAGTGAGTTCTGGCAGCTGAGTTTAGTTCTACAGGTAGAGCTGCTTTGTCTTTCATAGGTTATGTGCAAAATCCTGGTTCCTTCCTTCTGCCTTTTTCCACCTTCCCAGACTTTTTTTCTGCCTTGTCTCCTGGCAGCAATACTCAGACAAGCCACACCTTACTTTTTCAGAGAGAGTAGCCCTATTAGACTCTCTTTCAACCCCCTTCCCAATTATGAGATACCACATTGTGCCCCAGGCCCCTTACTTCCTTTTCCCGAGGGAAAATGGGCAGATTGTGGCATGCTGGGGAGGTGACAGCTTTCCCTTGGTTTTGATCTGTGCTGTTCAACCTAGCCAGGGAAACAGAATGCCTTTGATGAAACGGGAGCTTCATGGTAGCAGCTCCTTCATCCCATAAAACTAGTGCTGAAAATGGTTGTGGAGCAGGAAGGTCAGCTCTCTGGAGTGCTGGGAATGCTGCTGCATCCTGCTGGCAGCTGGTGGAGGACATCTTCCCCTGGGTGTGCCCCATGCAGTGCCAGTGGGGCTCCAGCAAAACCCAGGGCATCAGAACCTTAGGGAACAGCAGCAGGGGACACTTCATCTGCAATGCCATGGGTTCATCCCTACGATGTCCAGATGGGTTTCAAAGGATGTGCTCACGTGATGTCCTCTGCAGAAAAGCAAGGCAGAAGGGAAACTTTGCTAGAGGGAGTTGCTTTTCTTTTTTTTTAAAGTACTGACTGGAATGCTGTAAATGAGGAATGCATTGAAAAATCTTCTCTTTTGTTGGAGCTTGGTAGGTTGCTGGAAGTCACAGTTCATGACCTGTGTTTATTGCAGCTTTGGGCCCCTCACTACCAGAAAGACACTGAGGGGCTGGAGCGAGTCCAGAGAAGGGCAGTGGAGCCGGTGAAGGGTCTGGAGCACAGGTCTGATGAGGAGTGGCTGAGGGAGCTGGGAGTGTTCAGCTCCTTAGAAAAGAAGGCTCAGGGGAGGACTAATCAGGGGAGGACTAATCTCGACAACTCCCTGAAAGGAGAATGTAGCAAGATGGTGATCAGCTAGTCTCTCCTCACATGAAACTACAGGATGAAAGAAAATGGCCTTGGGTTGTGCCAGATGAGGTTTAGATTGGGTTTTAGGAGAAACATCTTCATTGAAAGGCTGGTCAGACACTGAAGTGGACTGGCTAGGGTAGAATTACCATCCCTGGAAGTGTTCAAAAAACACGCAGATGTGGCACTTGGGGACAAAGCTTAGTGGTGGACTTGGCAGTGCTGGGTTAGCTGTTGGACTCAGTGTTCTTAGGGGTCTTTTCCCAACTTTATTGTCTGTGACTCCATGACCTGGAAGGCCAGGTCTGCCCCTGCAGTGTACAGCTGACACGCAGTTGAGATTTGCAGTTTAGCTGAAAATTTAGATTTTCATCACAGAGAGAACCTTCAGGCGAAATTCTCCCTCCTGATTTGATCCCTTTATGCAACCTAAAGGAACTTAAATGTGATAAAGGAGATCTTTCCATCACTGCCATGAGCGAGATGGCAGGGGAACAGTTCTGCATTTCCGTGCACTGTGCTTTCAGCTTGGCCAAAGAAGGAAGGGACAGGCTGGAGGGAGAGGACTGCCAGAGAGAGGTAAACTGCCTGCAGCCCAGAGGCAGCATTACTGTTTAGAGAGCCCCAAGGGCTCCCAAATCATGCTGATGGACGTTCCAGCCTTTGAGCCAGCCTGGCTCTGGCAAGAAATGCTGGGAACTCAGGGATTTTTCACTGCTTAGGCCATCTGTCTCCAGTGGTGAGCTCTGCATTGGGCATCTACAAAGGAGCCAATGCAGCGTCTCAATTTTGGGAGCTTCTCTGTGCCGTTGCAGGACATTCCTGATGTGTTGGAGATTGTCACAAAAAATGGAAGTGGAAATGACAAAAAGAGACATTAATTCATATTTGAAAACCGTGATTTTCATATAAAATGCCAAGGTTTGGTACTAAATAACTTTTTTATGTATATATTTAGCTTGAAGAAAATTAGTAAGGTCATATTATGAAGATACATTGTCAATTGTAGTTTCATGTGGTCAGCCTGGTTTTGCCAAGCATATACATTACTCCAGTAAAAATGGGCTTTTACCTGTTTCTAGCTTGGACTTACAGGCAAAATGGGCAAGTATTTTATTAGGTAGTACGATCAGCAAGGAACTGCAGAAAAATGAATTTATATATGCAATTTAGTTTAAAGTTCTCTTTGCAGCAGAGTGCTCTCTGTAGCTGTGACACGCTGCACTGTGCTGTGCTCCTGGTGGAGTTAGGGCCAAGTTCAGCTCTCACCCTCAAAAGAAAAGCAAATGTAAGAACAAATCCAAATTGTGTCAGAGGTGATGATGGGCTTGGTTCATGAGAAATAGAGTAGGATAATATGCAAAATGGTCATCAGCATAGCTCAGGGCTGGAATGTCTGCAAATTGCTGAAACCAGGGGCATTTATTTTCCACTTGTACATAGCTATGATGTTTTATCCCATCATTTAAAGAAAAAAAAAAACCCAAAACACCAAACCTGCAGTTGATCTAGAAGAAATGCTGCATTAGGGAACAAGGTCCTGTCTCCCATGGGCTGGAAAGGAGCTTGGCTCTCCTTTGCCACCCTCCCCATGTACAGATGGGAATGAAGGGCCCCAGGCTGCCCCCACCCAGCTCCTCCTGCTTACTGAAGATAGGGGGCTATGAAGCAAATTTTGTAATTTGACAGTTTGAGGTTGTCTTACTGAAGATACTAATCTCTGTAGTGGAAAACTGGAAATCAGAAAAAGCGTTCCATGTTCCCTGCAGCACGTTTTTGCACAATCTCCAATTAATCTACTGATCTTTTCTCTTAGGTTTTTTTTTTTTTTCCCCTCTTTTGGTAATATTCTTTCTCAATATTTTTTAAATAGTAAAATAGAGTGCTTTTGTACTCTCAGTCTTTCACTTTTGTTTTGATGGCATATCTTCTACTTTCCGGCATGCTGGGGTGGTTTTGTTCTAAATTTGAAAAAGAAAATTATTTTGACTGGTGGCAGTATGCCGTGATTAGGCACCTTGTAAAAAATACATACAATTCAGTGATACAAAATACACCTTTTTGTGAATTGTCAGCCAAAATAATTTGGCAGTTTTATTGTTTACCTCCTCATTTTGTTTGTTGAAAAATTGGGGCATTTTCTAAGCTCTTACATCCTTTCATAATCTTTAGAAAATTATTCATCAAGTCAGCAAATAATTTACCTAATTATGTTATTGTCTCAATTTTTGTTTTGATTTTATAAGAAGCATCTGCAACCTGTAATTTCTGCAAAGCTGAAGTTGCCAGGTATCACATGAAATCATCCTTCTCATTTCTAGAAGGCGTGTGTGTGCTCTGCAGACAGCTATATCCCCTTTGGCAAGTAGGACCCAAAACTTTTTTGGGAATCATATTTTGTTTGTTGTTTTGTTATCTCTTTTTTTTTTTTTTTTTAACTCCAGTGACATATGCTAGGCTTAATTGTTGGAAGAGATTCAGAGTGAGCAACTGCACTAGGAAGGTATGCTGGCCCATTTTTGGTTTATGCTCTTTTCAAGATTCTGTAATTAATTTTCAGTTAATTACGGAGCAGAATGACTTCACGGATTTGGGAAGTATCTTCCAGCATACTCTGTGATTTGGTTTGGCAAGGCTCTTGCTTTTGCACGAGACGTTTTTGTTTGGCTCCCACCTCGTGCCACTGTCCCTCAGTTGTGTCCGTCCCCGTGGTGGCACTGGGGGGTGTCACAGAGGGACCCCCAGTCCCACACCTTGGCGTGAGGTCTTGGGCCACCACCAGCTGCATCCCGTAAGGCAGCAGCCCCTGGGATGCGCCCTGCATTGCCACCAGGGTGGCACAGAGCCTCCTGGTGTCACTCCCGTGAACATGTTCCCTGGAGAATTGGGAATGTTTTATACGGTGGCGCTTGAGGCGACCACCACCTCCCTTTCCTGGGCAGGGTGGTCCTCACACCTCGGATGTGACCTAGTGAGCAGGCATCCCTCCTCATTCTGCATGTTCAGAGAACATGCATCCTCCTTCTCCATGGGATGTGCCATACGTGCAGAAGGGACACAAATGTGTGGAAAGATCAGTTCCATGCAGGGCTGGAATCCTTCCCTGCCTCAGCTCCCCTGTGAAACACTGCCGAGACTTCCCGGCGTTGGTCTCCCACAGCAGTGAGGAGCAGCTTGCTCAAGGACCCCTTGGATCTGGAAGGGACATAAAATAGATTTCACCTTGCAAATTACACAGTTCATCATTCTGTCTGCAGAGGCTGCCTGTGAAATCCGAGCCTTGGGTCCGCATACATTTACATATGTAAGACACTTCGTGCACAAGATGCTGGGTGTGATTTGTAGGCTTCACTGGCAGATACCCTTATTTTTCATACATTGAAATATTTCAGTCATCTGAAAAATAGGTTAATTAAGATAAGCATCAATAAGATATAGTACTTCACCTTTTTGCCAAGCTTTCTATTTTCTGTTTAAGAACTCATACTAGTAGGGTTTTAAATTGCACTATTACTTTCAGTTTCTGAAGTTTACATGGTTTATATTATCATTGTTCTTATCTTTCTGAGAAAAAAAGAGAGAAAAAAAATCTGAAAACTTAGGGAAAACGTAAATACAGCAAAAGGGTATCCTCTTGTTTTTCTTTAAAATTTTCTACTAACCAAGGTTTCATACATAATCAAGGTTTCTTCTATTTTAAAAGAAAATAAACCCCTTTGTGTAAGACACAAGCAATTTGAGGTATACATATGGTTAAATTTTATTTTTCATTTAAACTTCAACTGCAAAGTATTTTGAAATGCCATTAACTTTAATGCATTTTTATTTGCATTTATTATGTAGCGTTTTCTTCTGAGGGAGTTCAGTCAATAATTTTTTAGCGTGATCATTCAGCTGTTTCTTTATCAGTTCTTTCAACAGACTTTCACAAACACCAGCAGATTGGAAAAGACCTTTAAGTAATAAACAATACTATTTAAGTAATAAGTAAGTAATAAATAATACTTAAGTAAGTAATAGATAATTTGCCTGTTGCTGTTGAAGGTGTTTTATTAGGAGCCAATTTTTTCAGCAATTAACTTTTCCTGCCTTTGTGTCCATCCTACTCCATGTGTTGTAATGCTCTTGCCCTGCTCTTGGTGTGACCCTCTAACTTTCCATGAATGGAGTGTTTAGACTGGATGTTAGGAAAATTTTCTCCACTGAAAGGGCTGTCAAGCATTGGAAGAGGCTGCCCAGGGAAGGATGTTTTCCTTCAGAAACCATGTAGATCTAGTTCTTAGAGACATGGTTTAGTGGTGGACTTTGCAGTGTCGGGTTAATGGTTGGACTGAATGATTTTAAAGGTCTTTTCCAATCTAAATGATTCTGTGATTCTTGAATATTGTAAATAACTATGAGAACAGTCACATGCTACAACTATTAAGAAATTGTTTGTGAATGATGGTTAAAAATGCAGAATTTTGAAGAGGACTGGTAATGTCAGAGTAATCTCTCAGGCATCAATTAAAAGCAATATTGAAAGTGGTTCCTTGTACTTGGGATTTTGCTGATGATTTTATACTGTGTGTGAAGGCAGCTGGAGAAGACGCACTGCAGCGGTCCAAGAGCCCAATACTCCAATCCAGCAGTCCCTGATCAAACTCCTAATCGGGTTCATGCTTTGTTTTTTCATGTTTTCCTGGTTCCAACTCTCCCTTCTGCAAGCACCCAGCTGCCAGCAACATTTGTCTTTCCTCCTGGAACAGCTGTCAGGCTTTTGGTGTGGGGCTGCTGAACTCTAGACTTCCCATTCTATCTTCTGGACTCTCCACCATACCATTCAAGGCACAGCACCCTTGGTGGGCAGCCTGGCAAAGGAGCTGCATCCCTGCTGGGAGCACGTGTCCCAGCCTGCCCCGTGTCCTGCAGTGGTGCTGTGCCCTCAGGCTCTGGGGGTGCTGTCTGATTTTGGCTGTGCAGCATTCCTGTGCAGGCTCAGAGGCTGCTCTTTCCCCAGAGCTTCATACTCCGCACGTGGTGCCTTGCTTTGGTTCAAAACACGAGGTTGAATGATCACAGTTTTCTGAGAGGAAGCTGAAAGTTGTTACGTGCAGCTCTTGGTGATGTTTTGTTTTTTCCTGAATCACCAAATTATCACTTCCACAGTGATATTATTATTACAGCTTCCTTCCACAGTGCTGTAAGTCCATATCCTTTTTACTCTTCCTCACAGTAAAAGCAGATTCTCTGTTGTGAAAACCTGCCTGTGTCTCCTGTTCCTCTTTTTTTCCCGAGCTGCTGGTTGTCACCAGAACCCTTTTGAAACCCGCCCCTGTGGTCTGTGATGATGTGTTTCCATTACTCACTTCCCCATCACTGAGAGAAGCTGTAGGAGCAGGAGGAACTTGTCCTTTTCACCGAGCTGTAGCTCCAGAGAGTTTCCACCTGAATAACAGGGCATGAAGATTCAGCTTGCCACGCTTGCAACAACCTTGGCCAAACTAGGGTGGGCTCACAATGCTGAGTCATGGGTTTTGTTTTGAATTGTATTTATTTCTTTTTTCCTTCCTTTTAATTCCCAAGTGCATGGCTTTCTATGTTTTAGTACCTGTGTTTTGCTAAAATAAGTGTGAGGTGTGGCAAGCATACCTGGCTCAAAAAGCAGCCCTTGGAGTCCGATGGCAGTGGAAAGAACATTTCCCAGCAGGTTATGAAGGGAACGCTGAGCACGTTTAAGCCTTAGAAATACACAGCAGCAAGAAGCTGCTGTTTAACAAAGAGGCAAGGTGAAGGCACTGGATGGAGTGTTTCTAAACCACACAGTACACATCTTCCTGCACACTGGGGCTGGTGATTTGTGTGCTTTTGGGGTTCTCTGCCATCAGCTTTCCCAGATCATACAAATGGGTAATGGTAGACATTTGCCATTACCCCAGAAGAATGGTTGATATTACATATGAAGTGTTTTCTCTAATGTTCAGGGTGATTTATTGAAGCAGGAGATAACCAGGGCTATATTATCTTTTCTTTTTTAATGACTAATCATGAATTAGATGGTGAAAAATATGGCCAAGATGACTGCAGAAGATAAACAGCCAGCTTGTACTTCACAGGTATCGTTGCTGTTCTTGGAAATGGGGTAGATAATTTCTAGAAGATGAGGGGCAGACCAGCAGCATTCAATATATTAGGAGTAAGGTCATTGGACAGAAATCTGAGTTGATAAAAACTGGAGATATGGAAGTCATACAGATGAGGAGACAAATTTTGTTGTTTGGGGGAAAAAAGTCAAGCGGGAATGTGGTAATGACATACCCAGAAAGACCACAGAGGGAAGCACAGCGCTTATAAAGCTTAGTTGTAGCAAGAACAAAAATAAAACACTCTTTAGCATGGAGTGGAAGTCTGAGCACTCAGGATATGGAATGAGAGGTGCTGTGGCACAGTTGGTTTTGAAGGACTCTGAAATGCTTGTTGGGAACCTGTCCCTCCAACGTAAATGCAAGGTTTTATATGTGTTAAGTGTCTATCAGGGTTTTATCGTGTTGTGATCAGGATGGAGGGCACATAAATCTTGTAACAGACATGGAACATTGGGTATCAACCCAAATAAAAGCAAGAGAGAAGACTTGGATGAGGAGTGCCTGCAGAAGGTTGGATGGGAATGGGTGTCTTGGGAGGAGCGTTGTCGCTTGGCATAAGGCAGAAACCAGCGACCATAGCCAAGAGTATTCAGTCTGGTACAGTCAAAATCTGTTCTCCAAAGTTTCCTTAACTTTTTTTAAAACAAAATTATTACCAATGCTTGCAGTTCAAGCTGCTGATGTCTCATTCCAACAGGTGTCTTGGAGCTGTAGGTGGTCTCATTTTCACATTTGTTGTTGACTTTTTACTGCTTGTCTGTATTTGATGTCAAATAGAATAATCAAAGCCACTGAGGCATTTAGTAGACAACTCTTAGCTCAAAAATTATTGAATTTGCCATATGCTTGAAGAATGAATAAATAATCAGTAAAAAATGAGTTTTGGGAGCATCTGAAAAGGACTGATTAAGATTGGCTTTCATCAACATTGTAATTTTCTTTAGTAAGCTTTTTTTTTAAGGCTTTGTTTATTGGATGATTTAAATATTTACTAAATACATTTCTTTTGAAATTAATGAAGGAGTACAAGAGAGAGTTCTATATACCAAAAATGTTAGATGTGAGGTTGTGTTATGTGATTTTGGGATTTAATATGAAATATATGTGGATGGAAATTTTCATACTTTAGCCATTTCTCATTAAAAAGCTTTATCAAAACCAGCTTGATTTGATTTTAACAGGAAACCACTAATTGGCATTTGGTGAAAGTTGTTCCCACACAGGGAGGAGTACCCCTATGAAACTGTTATTTTTCATTTAATTATCGCTTTGAGGATTGCTGAGAAACAAGCAAATGTGTTAGACATTTTCCCTGACAACCTAAATATTCCTGTAAAATGCACTTTGGATCTCAGCTTTCTTTTGTCACTTTTGTCCGCTGTCTCTTCATGAATGCTTAGCCTGAAACTCAACTTAAAAAAGGGATTAATTCCTCTGTCTCTTACCCAAACTCTTCAGTGCCTTTCCTTCTTAATTGCTGTGCTCATTATGCTAGAGAGGTGGGTAACCTGAGCTTCATCCTTGGGTCAGACCTGAAAATGCACAAGATTTGATCTGGGCTTTCACCTGGAGGTTTTTGAGACAACTTCTGTGTGAGAGTGCTGGTGTGAGGTGCCACCTCCCTGCAGGTGCTTGCATTTCACTGCTCAGTATCTCGAGCCATAAGTGTAAGACGAAAATGTGGATTTTTCATTAAAATATTGTAAGGTTTCTCATTAAGTGGGCATGTAATTACTCAAAATAGTGTTCTCCCACAGTGGTTTCTTGTTATACTGAAAGGATGTCTGGAGTAGAGTCCTGCTGAGGGTCTAGTAGTAATTGTAACGATTACATGTATAACAAAGTAGAGAATAAATCTGTAAATCTACAGATTTGGATCAGAACTCAAAAGCATCTTCAGTTCCAGTGTTGGAAGCTGACATGATGGCATTTTTGGTACCGACTGGGGTGTTGAGAAGTGCAAGTTGTGGCATGGAGAAATGGGATACCTGAGAGCAGATGCTGAGGGACTGCAGGGAAAAAAGGAGCACGGTTGTGTGATGCTCATGAGTTAAACTTAGAGTCAGTGAGGTGAAATTGTTGCAAAAATAGGCAAGTCTTATGTGATGCCAAGGAATCCCTCTGTTTCTTGTCAGAGCTGGCAAGTGTGGGCCTGATGATTGTGTTTGGTTTCAACACTTCTGGGCAGGGTGGTGGGGATGGGGCAGCCTTTCAAAATTGTCACGTATGTTCTTGTGCCAGTTGGTGGGATTGCAGTGGTACCTTTGTGAAGTGAAGGATGTGTCTCATTTCTCCTGGGACTTGTCCAGTTTGAACATACCTACAGGTCCCTTGATAACCTACTCTGTTTTTCACATCAGGTCTTTAAATTTGGAATGGTTCCTTTAAGATATAAACAGAATCTTCCTTCCTGAAATTTCATATCATGTGCCTGAAGAAAGGTGTATACAGATTAGAGACTGTCCAGGGAAGAACAAGGATAATAAGATGCTTAGGAAAAGAAAAAAGAAGCAAAGAGTCAAAGAAACTCATTTCATGTTAGTGTAGAAGGGAGAGACTTTAAGAAGGTCATGATACCAGTCTTTCAATTCATAAAAGAGGACAGGAATGATAAGTTGTTCTTTATGGCCACTGAGGGAATGATGGAGAGAAATCAACTTTACTGCAGACAAAAATGATGCAACATTGGAGATGCTGGGAGAACACTGTGTGGTTAGATATTGGAGGAAGATGTGGGGTATTGTGGAATTCCCTTTATTGGGGATTAATAATGTACTGAGTTGGGCAAAGTATGGTTGATCCTGCTCAGGGCGATGGGATAAACTGTGTTGGATAAATTGTTTCTGTGCTTTACAGGCCTGTGCTCCAGCAGCATTGCACTGCATCATATATTAGAATCTGTTCCAAACCAAGCAAAATGCAAACACTTCTGAGGTTGTTCCATAAGCAACCAAAGTAATATTTACCTATTGCAGTCTGTTTTATTAGGAGTTTAAATTCAATTAGAATAAGAAACCAAAAAGACATCTAGGTGAACATGATGAAAATAGTACACAATTACTATTAAAATGTGCATCAGAAGCTCCTTCTTCCATCTGTGCTGTACCTCCCTTTTTGGTATCCAGATGTAAACCAGGAATAAGAATTACCTTATGGATAGTCTTGGCTCTTTGCAGGGTCTGACCAAAAGCAAATAAAATGTGACATTTCCATAGATCAGACTTCATGCATGTTTACTCCTTGTCTTTAAGCTGTCCAGTCATGTCAGATTAAAGTGTTATTTATTAATTAGTAAACAGTATGCCTGACTACGCCATTGTTCTGTTATGCCTTCCATTTCATTCTGCTGAATTCAATCATTGGATTGGAGCTTATTGTCCAGTAAAAACTTCCTTCTGCCAGTGGAGGATAAGAAATTAGGAAATTTTCTTTGCTTTGTTAATTAG
Source organism: Acrocephalus scirpaceus scirpaceus (assembly GCA_910950805.1). Taxonomy (NCBI): domain Eukaryota; kingdom Metazoa; phylum Chordata; class Aves; order Passeriformes; family Sylviidae; genus Acrocephalus; species Acrocephalus scirpaceus. The sequence continues at coordinate 58,009,715 of OU383778.1, read as the reverse complement.
ACTACTTATTCCTCAGGCTCAAAAGCAAGTGATAGCATTTTCTATCACTTTCTCCTCTGGGTCACAGCTGTCCGAAACAGATTTTAAAATTTGTTTTGCCATGTGAAGTCAGGACCTTTGTTTTCTTCCTCACCAGCTTCTTTGCATGTTTAGGCTGACTGCTGGGTCTCTTTGGCATATCCCAAATGCCACTGCAGAAATCACCCTTGAAAGGCCTCTGCTTTGCAAGAGTCGAGTCCTTTCGGCCCTGTGTCTTACGTGATAAAGTAATTTTGTGCTCTCCTTTTAAGTCCCTGTACAAGTTGTCCCTGCTTCAGTAGTTGCTTTTCGTTTGCTTCCTCCCCTTGGTCTCTCTAGCTGAAGCAGTGACTCATCTGCTTGCCTGTGTTACTCCCAGATTTGCACCTGGTCCTTCCTCTCACCCATGGCACAACAGGAGTTGGACTCGTGGGTCCTCGTGGGCTCCATCCAGCTCAGGGTATTCTATGATTCTAACACTCAGAGTCACATTTAGAGGTTCTTCCTCTCCTGGAGCTACCTGAAAATCAGTGGTTTGCTTCCCAAAGTGGGTAATGGGTTTTATGGAAGATTTAGGGCCCTATCTTGGTTGTTCCTTCTGTGTTTCTGGAAGAAGTGTACCTGAGTGCACTTTGTAGGGAAAATGGGATAATGCTTTAAGATCTTGTTTGCATTATTGCTTTTCACTTTATTCCATGCATTCCCAGGCGTATGTATGTCTGTATAGATGAAGTCTGTATTATTGTCTAGAAATTTCTCAGCAAAAGCTCATTCCCATTGTGCTAGACAACTAAGTGAAAAAACGTCTGTACCAAGTTAGCTCGAAATTTTCATGTCAAGATACAACAGATTTGGGGGAAGGGAAAACACTATTTGTGATAGCAGTAAAATAGCTAATGAGAACAGATGTCAGCTCATTGAAGTAAGTGAAGCAAAGTCACCAGGCAATCATGATGAAAAGATTCAGAGGAGGGAAAAGTAGCATTTTGATGGAGCATTTATCTGTACAAAGGTGGAGGCACCGAGTGAAGGCTCAGAGAAGAGCCTACCTGCCTCAGGGGGAGAATTGGCACCTCTGGTAACTGTGGTGCAGCGAGGTCCTGGAGGCTGTTTTTGGAGAGCAGAGGCAGGTGGCAGTGGCAGGATGTGCAGGGAAACCCTGGAGCATTTGGCATGGGGTGGAAGGGAGGAAGCTGGGAAAGAGGTGGTGGTTGTAGCTCAGGTGTGGAGCTCGGGCACTGGGCCTGAGCGGAGGAGCCCAAGTGTTTGAAATGCAGGTGTTCACTGGCGTGGGTACAGAGGTGGCCACAGTGGGTTTGTTTTGCAGCATATTGTCTACCCTCGGGCTGCCTAGACCACTAGTGGTACAGCACAGGCATAGAAATTGTTCCAAATTATACCTCATTCGAAGTGCATATAGTGATTTGCATCCCCCTACACGTCTTGTCTTTTATGTTTTATTTACTCCAATTGCTGATTTCTCTTCTCCTTTACATCTTTTTTAAATCTCCACTACTTTTTGTGTCCTCTGCTGTGTCCATTATGGTTTCCCCTCTCCCTCCACTAAAATTCTCTGTTTTACACTAGAGGTAACATATGTTCTTATAATGTGCCTTTGATATCCCCCATGGATTCAGATGTGCATTTAATATAATAAAGATCTGTTGGGTCAGGATCAGCTTGGTCCTGGCTCTGGCAGAGCTTTATAGATGTGATTAAATAAAGATCTTAGTCATCTAAATTGTGACTTCAGGTATACAAACAATAAATGGTTTTCTGATGGGCATCAAGGCAAGCTCTGAATGTCATCTTTAAAATAAATAAATCTAAATTCTAGGGAATTGTCATTGCAGGTCTTGTGATTCACCCTACATAGAACTACAGCTAATTTTCTAAACTTCAGATTTAGCTTACTTTTTTTACTTTCAGAGCACTGGAAGGGAGCATGAATATGCAGAGCATGTTACATTGTTCATCTTCTAGATTTGAACACTAGTACAGTTCTACAAATAAGCTATTATCTTAGAAATCTGCTGAATTAAATCATAATATTTATGAGATATATCTACTATTAAAAACGTTTCATCCTTTGACATTTCTGGATCCCATTTTTTTAACAGTAATGCAATGAAAATTATTAATTTTGAGCCTGTGAAAAATAGTGATTGGGTGTGTGGAGTCCATAACTTAATTTGTGTATATTCTCTGGGCACCGAGGGAGTATATTATATATGTAATCTCTGTGTATTGTCTCCCTCTAGACCCAACTTGTAAAGCATGTGTAAGTTTACAATGATATTTTAAAAAAGAGAGTATGGTAGTTCACCTATCTTGTGGCTACCCTAAATCCTCAAATTTTACCCTTAAAAATAAGGAATACCATAATTTGTAGCTGATGATCATATTAATTTGTATTCCAAAGCCACTTTACAATAGGGCCACATCCAGGTAAATGTCCTGTTATTGGACCTAGAGTAGCATTCCCTGTTGCAGATGACTAGAAACCTATTCAGCATTTTACAGATGGCACAAAAACTCCCATCCTGAGGAGGCAGAATCCCTCTTTCAGCTTCTGGACAGGAGACTTCCATGTGAGAGGTCAATACTAAGGAACCAGCTGTCCAACTGACTTGTATCTTACTTGTTCCACTATTTATTGTTAGAGCTACAGAGAATGGCTGTTGGAAGTGCCTTTTTAAAGTCCAAGTTTGTGACTTTTCAAATGTTTCACCTTTTTTTTTTATTCTTTTTTTTTAATTGGAGCATAAAAACCACCTAAAACACTCAGCAAAAGTCATGACAGATATTTGAGATTTTAACTTCGGGTATATCTGTGGTGTCTTTCTCTGTCTCAGGTGATTGAAAAATAGCAGAATTATAATATGATATTCTGGCTGCAGTAACACTGAGCAGGAGGGCAAGAAGTCCTGCAGTCGCTGCTACACAGCCATTTATTTGGGTGAAACTCTTGTCCTAACTCCAGGCACACTTCAGACATCAGCTTTGTCACTTGAAATGCCCCATGCTTGCTCCATCCCCTGGTCTGTGTGGAGAGCCAGGGATTTCTTGAGCATTTTCAGGGAGTAATCCTGATGAGCATGGCTTTTACTCTCCATTTCAGAGGTGGCTTAGTCAGTTTTGTAGTTGGTACTGGAATGAGAGAGCAAATGTGAAAAACAGCTTTTAAAGAGTGACTCGGAGTATGTACTGCTCAGTTTGTATTTAATCTTTACTTGTTGGTTTCTGTGGGAGTTACCAAACCAGTTGAGCTACAGCACTGGCATGGAGCCAAATGAAAAATACAGTTTTCTTCACTGTAAACATGACTGTCAAGCAGTAATGTTTTTTCTCAGCTTCATTTTAAAGGCATTATAATGGAAGAAAATGAAACTAAAACACATTTTTATGCCAGTTTTATACGTGGAAGAACGTTATTTCTTTTTTTTTTTTTTTTCTTTTAATAAAGAACTCCTGGGGAATAAAACGTACAAACTTATGTATTAAGTATGTGATCAGTTATCTGTGCTGCAAGATACTTGATGGAGTTGGTAAACCAACACTTTTTTTTATTCTGGTGTAGTTACGGTGCAAATTCATTTTTTTGCCTCTGCAAACATGAAAAAAGTGTAGAGTTTATTTTTAGTCCTGTTTTGATAATGAAAAAAAAAATAGCGCCTGATAAACTTAATGAATAATAGCAGCAAACACTAATCTCTCGACTCCTTCAGGCTTATTTTTAAACTCTGTTTTCAGTGTCCAGTGGCTCTGTTAACTCATCCTCAGACATTCAGCTGAGGTTGCTCCTCGTTGCTTTGCTTTTGGGATTTATTTTGTTGAAAAATCTGTAAGTCCAGCTTTGCCTTTCTAAGATAAATACAAACTATATTTAGTGCTCTCAGTGATTTCACCAGGACATCCTCATGTAGGTGCAACTGCACCACATGGGGAACCACTGCATTTTCATTTCCTTTTCAGGACTGAATTTTCCAGGGTTGTCTGCTTTGCCTGTGACTCCCTCTATTTTATTTTGCAGAGTGAGGAAAATGCTTGTTTAACAAAATGATGAGCTGCTACTTTGTAAAATGGATTTTTGGGTACTAGAGTTGAAAATGACATCTTGAAGAATGGGCGTTGCATCCATGTAACTTGATGCACCAGGGGATAAAAAATATCTTTCAGTTGTTTTGTTTTTTGAAAAAGCTTTTTAAGAATTTCATAGTAGAAAAGTAAGAAATAGGATATGAACAGACTTTTAGAAGGGTCTTGTCCATTCCTGTGTCTTGAGACAGAGTAAGCTGCAGTGAAACCTTTTTTGAGAGATACTTGTCTCACCTCTTATAATTTCAAATGGACAGCTCTTCCAATGTAACCTGTGCTAATGCTTTTGATAATTAGGAGGTTTTTAAGTGGATGCAGTTAGCTGAACAAAAGATCTTGAAATTTTATTAGGAGCAGTACATTTTTATTTGCATATTCAATCCTTTTATTAAAAAATTCAACTTGCCTCACTTGGTCTGTATGTCTGCAGGCGTGGAGGAAATAAGGAATTCTCGAAAGCAGACATGCATCCTGTTGGTGAATCACTGAAATTATTTTCTTTCACCTAATTTCCTCCAGCTCTCAGAAGGGAAAGAGATAAAAGTTAAAGATCTCTGAAGTTCTCTGTAGGCTGCCTGAGGGATGTTGGTGCTGAAATCAGCCAGGAAGATCTTTCATGGTGTGATGGAAATGACTACAAACTGATGTTGGGATTTTGGAGTCCCTGCTCCATGCAGGATATGCTGCAGTAGCAGTGAACTTTATTTTTATCTTTTAAACACCATAGTGTTTAAATCTTAAAAACACCAAAGTGTTTTTATCTTTTAAACATCATAGTCCTTGGGCAGCACCTTCAAGATCTTGAGTATGAGTAGTAACATCACTGTTTTCTGTAGCAGTGATGTTTTCCCTAATAAATATTTTTTTCCATTGAATCTTGGGATGAACCATCTCCTCTGAGTTCAAGGTACTGTCCCAGCAAGGAAGTGTGGAAAACAACAGGCTATTGTTGCTCTTGGGCGTGCATTGTCCTGGACCCTGGGTGTCTGTATCCTGCCTCGCTCATTCCCAGCTGCTGGCTCTGGGCAGGCAGCCCCAATGTCAAGGAAACAGTGAAACATTAATGGCTGCTGTCACCAGAAATGCTCTGAGGGCAGCAGCAGCTCTGCTGTTGAGGGGGGTTTCTTAAAGCTTTGGTTTGAAGGAGAGCAGTGAGGGGGTTCTGTGGGTCTTATTGGGGAATTTTCTGCACCTTAAATAAGAGGAGCAGCAACAAGTGCACAACGATGGCTTTGAAAACCTCCCAGGAGGCAGTGGCATGGTGAGCTGGAGTGGAAGTGAACATTTTGGAGAGGTGGAAGTTGTCCAGAAAGGATCCTGGAACTGCAGAAAAGGGGTTATATTTATGGAAAGATAGGGGAGGGGTATTGATGATAGGAAAAAACTTGTGGAGATAAACTTGGGAAAGGATATGGACTAGGAAGGGGCTATTTGCAATAGTATTCCAAATGGGAGTGAGCTTGGCTTGTATTTACTGATAACAGCAAAAAGAATGTTGTAAGAGACAGGAAGATAGAAGTCCAGACAAGGGTTTCAACTGTGTCCAAATAGATAAGAAAGACTTTGTTTGAGAGAAGTTACTCTGAAAGATCTGCGAACACTTAAATGTAGTTCATTATTTATTGATTTTAAAGAGTTGTTGTTGTTGTTGTTACGTTTCCCTATCACAAGAAGGGTGATGATGGGCTTTTGGTTTGGTTCTTTGTGTGTGGTTTTTTAAAAGAATTGTCTTGGTTTTTAATTCCAATTCTTTCCTCATGCTATGGCAGAGTTGGGAATGCAACCCCCAGGGAATGGCTGGCCTCTCTTCAAGGAGTCGAAGCACCATAGCATGGCTGGCTTCTAAGAGTACTTAGTAAAGAAAAGTAGGGCAGGTAGAATTAAAGAGAAAAAAAAAAAGGAAATTAAAGAAAAGGGAAGGCAAATCATCAGAGACATATATTGATAGCAGTGAGAAAGGTGTTACATGAGGTTCAATCTTTCTTCTTTAAGTGGATAAATATTTAAGCATTATTTCAGAATTACGCAAGAGAAGGGGGTAAAGCTGTTATGGATGTATCAAAGCAGCAAAGGCAAGGGGGATTCACTAACTTGGGCTGTTCAGAATGGATTGACTACATTTCAAGCTGAGGCAGAGGCTTAGGAGGGCTCTGGGTCTGCTAATATTGTGCAGATTTCTTTTGATGACCAGTGCAGTGGAGAACATGAATTGCAGTCTTGGAGGTGATAAGTGATTACAGTTCTGAAATGCTTAGTTGGCACTGACCACAGTAACTAGGATGTTTTATGCATGTCTGTATGGAGACAGATACTGGGCATTCTGTTATGTGTAAAAACATCCAATAAAGCAGTGAAAATGAGCTTAGAGGTGTCTTTTGGTCCTTTTTCCAGTGTGATGATGTGCAGGCGGTGAGGTATTTCTTAAGGTCCTGCGCCTGTTTCACTTAACTTTGAGATTATCCTTGGGCTTTCATTTCCTGTATAAAGTCCAGGCTTCTGCTGGCTTTGTGTACTGACTTGGTTCTCACGTTGCTCATCTTCACAGCCCGGAAGTCCAAAAAGTTGGGGAAATTGAAAGGGATGCACGAGGAGCAGCCCCAGCAGCGGCAGCAGCCCCCCCCGCAGAGCCCCGAGGAAGGGACGACGTACATCGCGCCCGTGACCGAGCCCTCTGTCAACACTGCACTTGTCCCCCACATGTCTGCTATCTCACCAGCACTTACTCCCTCTCCTGTGAAGATCCTTGAAAGCATTGAGCCGGAGATCGTGTACGCAGGATACGACAGCTCGAAGCCAGACACGGCAGAGTACCTGCTCTCCACCTTAAACCGCCTGGCCGGCAAGCAGATGATTCAGGTGGTGAAGTGGGCAAAGATACTTCCAGGTAGGACCGTGAGTCATCTGCTGAGATGTCACTTCACTGGTTCTTTTAGCTCAAAGAACCTATTTGCTTGGCAAATTGCATCTTTAATCCATGGACTATGTTGAGAAGACTGGCAGTTGGGGGGTGAGAGATGAACCTCTGAGAGAAGATTGTTGGGTTTTTGTCCTATTTTATGTAATGTTTGTTTTGTATGTCTGTGATTGATATTTAAAAAGCTCTCATTTTCAGTAGTAGCCTCTTAAGAAAACATATTTTTGCCACCAGAATGAAAAATTACGATTTTATTTTTTCCGAAGTGGGAGTGTTGCTTTTGTTTGTGAATACTGGAAAAGTAGTAAGCAATGTGTTTGGTGATGGTTTGACCAGCCCTTGTAGTTCATGGGTATTTTCTGGTTTGATCTCTAGGATTTAGAAACTTGCCTCTCGAGGACCAAATTACTTTAATTCAGTATTCATGGATGTGTCTGTCATCGTTTGCCTTGAGTTGGAGGTCGTACAAACACACAAACAGCCAGTTCCTCTATTTTGCTCCAGACCTGATCTTCGATGAGTAAGTATTCCTTAATGGCCCTTTTCAATGCAGGCTGGAACAATTGCTGTCCTTATTTGGTTTTTCAGGCATACTTGCAGTCTAAGAAAATTTCAGCTAATTCTGGCTTAAAAAGCAGCTGAAGTTTTAATTTTTTTCAGTGACTCACATTTCAATTGCCAAAGCTTTGATTACTGCCGTCCACTTCTCCTTATGTATGGGGATGTGTTCTCAAACTGGGACCATCCCACTGGTTTGAAATGTGACTGATACACAACCACAATTTATAGAAAAGAACATTTTTTGGTGTCTACTGGAGCTCGGAAAAATATCCAACTTCTAGGAAATGTGAATGTTTAAATTACTGGGGTTTTTCAGAGCAGTCATATAATGGTGCTTTTGTTAACAATATACAGCTGTTCAATGTGTTTTCTTGACAGTCTTAATTACCCTTCTTTGCGACCGTGAAAGAAGCCAAAATGTTTTTTCAGTAATGAAACATAACTTCTTTTATGATGCATTCAGACAAAAAGAAGGATCAACCATTCCATCTGAGTATGTGTTCCTTCATATTTTATGTTTGTATGTGTTTAGTGCTTTGGTTTTGATGACTATAATTTAATTTCTGTTCCGTTCTCCTAGTGTTTATTACAAGACAGTAAAGTCAGAAATCTTAAGTGAATGCACAGGCAGTCAAACAGGGCTTGCATCATTTGCTTATCCCAGAAGGTTGAGGTTTTTTTCTAGAGGCAAAAAGGAGACATAATCAATAGGATATGGGTGCACTTGGTGGGGGGGAAAAACAGGAAAAGAATTAACAAAAAAATAACTTACCACTTAATCTCCTGATGCATTCTGAAATCTTTTTCTTGGAAAAGATGCTTTGTCCCTGTCCGTCTTAGTAGTCGTCTTTGATTTAGGAATCCCTAAATAATTAATGACTATGAGATGGGTCCCAAAGCAATGAGCAATATCAAATAAGGATTGTTTGGTTTGGGTTTGGTTTTGATTTTTTTTTAAAGGGGAGGAACTGGTGATTTATTGCATGTGGCTGAAAATGTAGTGTCAGCCATTTTCCTTGTTGAAAGCACCTCCATTATGACTTGAACATTGGAGAATTGTCACAGGGAGAAAAAAAAAAGGTATCTGTAGCTAGAGCTAAGTGAAAATGTGAACTTTGAATAGTTTAGTTCTCCTGGGGGACTGTAGACTGAAAGTTCAAACACAAAAGCAGCTTTCCCTCATCTCAAGAAAGTCAGTCAGGGTGTCAGAATTTATTGGACAGAGAAATCAATCCTGCTTGCAAATAAAAGTGTGTGCATTGCTTGCTCTTGTGATACTGCAGCTTAGAAGCATCTTCGAGAATTTGAGATCAATTGTGAGTTTTATGCTGCAAACCTTGGAGATAGGTGCCAGTAGAATTATACTGAGATTGAGGTAGGGATCCATTTGGAAAAGTGCAAAATTAAAACATCCCAAAACAGGTATGTAATTGAGATAGTGGTCTGGTCTCCTGTGTATTTGGCAATATACTCATTGCAGAGAGAAGGCAATTGCTTATAAATAGAAAAAAAAAAAAAGCCAGGAGATGTGAGAGGGGGACAGAGCCTTTTGAAGTAGCTGATCAGGGCAAGAAACTTCCTTGGAGGTAAGAGAGCAGGACGTTTGGTGTTCACTCTGAAACAGTAATGGGCACATCTCTGGAATGGGAAGGGTTTTCTTTGTGTTTCATACTCTCTGGGCATCACAGCAGGCATTTGTTCCTGGTTTCTCACGGTGCCACTCAGGATGGTGGTTGAGACTGCATTTGGAGTCTGAGTTGAGGGCTCTCTGGCAAAGTAAAGTTGTTGAGAAACTGCAGAGAGCTGGCCAAGGTGGTCAGGGCTGACTGGGACAGTGAGGCACCTGATGGAGCAGTGCGGATCTAATTGCACCCTTCGGCTTCCTAATGAAGAAAAGGTGCAGGCTGGCTCTTCGTGGAGGTGCTCAGGGGAAGAATGAGAGTTTGTGATGCCAAGTTTGGAACAACATGCTGCCTCCTGGGCATCAGAAGAAAACATTTCTGAATGAGATGGTGAATCAGCGGAGCAGGTGCCCAGGGAGACCTTGGAGTCTTGGTCCCGGATGACATCCAAGCCTTCACAGGGCAAAGCCCCAAGCAGCCTGCTCCAATGTCAAAATTAGCTGTGCGGGGAACAGGGGGTTGGACTTGAGACCTCCAGAGGTCCTGTTTTGTGATTCTAAGTTCAGAGATGCAGTGCTTTTCCCAACTTTGAGGTAAGGCCAGAGATTATTTACTAGAATTGTACAAGCTGGCCAATAGAGTTCAGTGTAGAAACCATTCCCATAATATAAAACAGAAGTGCTTTGAAGCTTTGCACTGAAATTGCTGAAGGCTGGTCTTACCTTTACTTTTTGGGTACCAGGAATTTGGAAATGTGCTGTGTAATTATAAGAACTGGCATTTGTTTCTGTGCCACAGGGTTTTTTAGACCTCCCTGAGGTTTACTTGGTGAAACTTTGAGTGTTTTACTGCCCTTGGCATGTTAGGGCATTTATTAATTGATGCAGAATGAAATGAGGTGCTTTGCAATGCCTTTCCTTTTACTGGTTTGAGAGAGTTACATTTCTGTTATCACCTGGCCAAGATTTTCTTGGTATTTCTTCATATTGTGTCTAGAGAGGTCATTTCCCTTTTCTATCCAAGAAAAAATAAGAAATGCCCTTGGCCAGGCCCTTGGTGCCCCAGAGGGTTCAGCATTTTCTTCAATGAACAGTTAAGAAGGAGTGAAAGTAGAGGTTGGCATTAGTGAAATTATGTGGCTTTGTTTTACATTAAATGAATTTTCCGTTTTCTCTTAACTACTGTGAATAAAAGGAAGTTGTAATGTTTCTGGAGGGCCATGATATATGATCTTGTTTTCTTTCTTGCTCTGAAGGCCTGTAAACAAGGCCAATAACAAATGAGGATCTGTGTTGTTAATAGCTGTTAAATGGAACTTTGATAGTATAAATACAGTGCAAAATGCCTCCCTACTCATATGTGGTTTGATTTCCTGTTAGGCTTGTGGAAGACTGGAAATATTTGTCTGCCTTCATTTAGTCATGCTACCTATCTAATTAAGTGTACTGTTTGTCTTTCTGGTTCAGGCATATATTCCATTGATTGAATTGGGCTTAACTGAACACGACGATTTTAACTGAGGGACAAGAAAATGGCTGCTCAGCCTGTGACAGAAATGCCTAAAAAACAGCCTGAAAAGAGGCATAAAAGGGAGTGTTTTGTGTTTTTGTAAGTTACAGCATGTGCAGTTTTTTAACCCATTTCTTTTATAACGTCATAGCTGTGATCAGAACTAATATTCTGTAGACACAGCTTTGATTTTAATCCATAGTAAATCTTTAAAAGACCGTCATACACGACACCACAATTCCAGCTGAGGGTAAACACTCTTAAAGAATGACTGCTGCATATGGGATAGCACTCAAAAGATGTTGTAGTTATATTTGTAGGCCGTGCAAACTCAAACTCAAGAAGTTGCAAAATTTCAAAATTAAGGTGGTCTGTGAAATCACAGTGTGAGCCCTTTGGGTACATGCTTTGAAGACTGTATCCTTAACAAAAGCCTTAAGTTATGCTATCCCGTAATATTTTTTCCCGCGTGACTCCTTTGATCAGGTTGGATAAGATGTAAGGATTATGCAGTGAGAGACTCTAGGAGGTTTTTCTTCATTTGTTGTCATTGAGGAAGCCTTACCTTGAATGGATCTAGGGATTTGGGAGAACAGAGATATTAATGGGGAAGATTTTCTTAAGACATGGCAAAAGACTGTCCCTAATTCAAACCCTAAGCTCTGAGACTTTTCAGGTTCCTACTGCAAAAGTAACAGAAATCCTGCAAGAAAAAAAAAAAAAAGAAAAAAAACCCCACAACCTAAACCAGTCTATTTAACTCAAGGGAGGGAGAAAATTTCTCTTTAAGATTTAACCAGAGACTTTAGTTAAAATTTTGTAATCTAATTCAACCTGAGGCAGGCATATGTGTGTATAATCTAAGTCCAAAGCATTAAATGGGTAAAATCATACACAATTGAAAGCAGTGCTGGTTGGAATGAGTTCAAGAACAAAGCACGGTATATACAAACTCCATGGTTTGTAACACCAGCTTGTTTTCTGGGATTCTGGCTGAAGCTCTGCAAAATACTCCTTACTACAGGGAGCAGCCTTGGACAGGATTTCTAAGACATGGTTCTGGAAGGTAGGGCAGTTAATTGCAACTTCCATTGCTCTTTCCCTTACTGGATGAATTAATCATAGAACTAATTGCTGAAATTGCCATTTTGAGGGAAAAGTCCTCAACATTTTTGGAAAGAGGTGGTGTGACAGTTCGTGTCTACCTATAAGAAATGGGCCCAGCCTTTCAAAAGCAGGAGTTTCTGTCTTTGAAGTGCAGAAGTCAGATGCCCAAATTCCAGAGGAAGGCAAGGGATGCTCCTTTTTGCTCAGGTTTTAACGGGCTCAGGCAGCTGCTGTCCCGCCGGCTACTGGTGACAACATCCCAGGTATCTGCTTCCACCCATCCATTAAGTCAGGGCATTGGCTGGCAACCTTTCAGAGGCTCAGGAAGGAATAAAAAGCATTTACAAGTGCAGCACTGCCAACAGAAACCCGGCAGGAGCCAAGACACGGAATGGCAGGGATCCTCACTCACACAACGTGGGAAACCAGTGGGAGCGGTGGGACATGGGCTGCTGCCTTTGGGGCCATGGCTCTTGCTCCCAGCACATCTCCTCCTCCCAGCTGGAAGCCAGGAACTGCATCCCTCATGGCAAGCTGTACTGCTTGTCCATTCCTTCCCCTAAGGAAGATGCATGGTAGCTTCTTATTTCTCCTTAAGGCAAAACCACAGCTGATGGCATTGATGATGGATATTAAAACTCAAGCCATGCTCCTCCTCTGTGCAATGGTTTGTGCTGGCATAAAAGCCCCAGAGGGATGGCCCAACCCTGGAATTCCCCCACAGGTCTTGATTTATTTTTTGCCTTTAGGTTTAACAGGTTCTCTCTGTAGATTTCTGAATCTGCAGGGACTTCTGAAAAGACTGAAGATTTCAAGATCATTTCCTATTTTTAGCAAATCTACACAAATTGCCTAATTTACCATTCCAGCCTTACCTGGCTGGAATAGCAGTGATGTGGGATACTGAGAGAGTTCAGTGATGCTGAGACACACTGTGTGGAGACTCTTCAGTATGTTAAAGTACAGCATCAATATTTCAACAGTATTTTGCAAATGTACTGCATGACTAATGTGGTGTGTGTTTTCCTGCTCCTTTGATTTTTCTCAGTTTGTCATCTGCAGCAGAAAGAATAAATCACAGGTGCAGAAGTGTGCAGGTTCTGAATTTCCCAGCCATTGCACTTCATGCTGTCATTGGTTTTTTACCCTAGTCAAGGACTTGATGGGTTTGCCTAGTGAAAACCAGCACTAGGCATTGTATGAGGTACCCAAAATTATTGAACTTGAAAAACTGAGTTTAAAACTGGGGCCAGCTTTCACAACCATTTAGATCAGTTATGTTGTTTTTTCCGTCTCTGAAATTATTGTATTAGATCACATGCAGCTCAGTCTTTACAGTAAAAATGCTTCAGTAGAGACTGCACTTTACTTAATATTATGTACAAAACAGAGCAGAATATACTGATGGATATATATATTTTTTACAAAAATAAGTACTATGTATGTAATTAACAAAGTTCAATAATTGATATAAACAGATCTTTTAAAGCATAAGATTTTGCTCCCAGTAAAATAAAAATGGAGTATTGCAAGCATCTCTCATGCCATGCCTTTGGTAATTGCCCCAAGCATGAAGTTTTTAAATTTAGGAGACAGAGATTGGTATTGGCAATAGACGAACAATAGGGAATACATTTTTCAAATGAGACAGTTGAGGTAGAGCAAATGAGAAAGAGGAGGCAGGAAAAACAGCTTCAGTACAAGAGGATTTCTAGGAAGTTTGTGTGCTAGTGTTGTCACGGGATGTGGATGGGCAGAGGATTTTGTAACATTGAGGAAAGCCATAAAATTAAATTAAGAATTATGATGTAGCTCAACTGAAACAGCTAAGATTGTATTAAAAATCTGCATTTAGTAATTATGTATATTTTCTTAGTAAATAACATTTTCATTATGTTCCTGAACCCCCTCATAATATGCCTGTGGAAGTTGGGACCATTAGGATCTGGTGTTGTGTAAAGCAGTGCAAGGATGCAGCAGCCTCTCTGTGCCCTCTCAGTGCTGAAGCCTGTAATTCTTCCTGGTGTTCTGATTTCTATGGTAACAGCGGGAAGATAAACGTAATAAAATAAGCTGAATATTTAAAAACACCTTTTTTTTTTTAAATATATTTATTTAGCCTCATACACCTCAGGGCTTAGGGGGGGGATAATTAGTTAGATCATCTGTGAATTGGTGATAAAGCCAATAAGAAACTTCACTTATTGTTTAAATGATTACTCTTTTGCTTTTATGTTTGGCAGGATGATGGCTGTTAACCCTTTTGCAGTCTGTTAATCCTGTAGTTTCTAAATTTAGGTACATTTTTGTAATCTCTGTCATCTGGCAGTCTCCAAATCCCTCATTTTTAATTATTATTGCCACAACCAAAGTTGTTAAGAGTTGTCAGTGTTTATTTTTGCTGATAAATTGTGTGTGCAGTCGCTGGTCTTGTTAAAAGGTCAGCAAGCCCTCCTTGGTGATCCTTTCTGCATGGTTTTTGCTTGCATGTATTGTTTTGGTGAGGAATACTGAATTCAAGCAGAGTGTCAGTGCAGTGGGAAGTGAGTATCTTCATCAGTAAATTTTTTATATACATTGTTACTACTATTTACTTTTTCATAAAGTGCGGCTCAGCTCCCATCCAGAGAAGTACATAAAGGGATTTTGTTACATACCCACCCCACAGGAGTGCAGACAAAAGAAAAAGAAATTTTGGAAAGCTGCTGTCATACCTGTAGATAATAGATGTAACATGCATCAGCTAGATTTTCCAAGTCTATTTTGGGCTTCTTTTCTTTGCAAACAGGTCATCGGTTGGGCAAAGCAATAGATTTGGTTTCTTTGCATAAATTTCTAAAGGCTCTGCTTTTTAATGCCTCTATCTCCAAAAACTTCAAAAAAAAACCCCAAAATTTCAGAAGTGTTTTGGTTCAAACTGTGAAGCTATAAAGGAAATCAGGAGATACAGTAGTTTTAAGGAGATCTGTAAGAATGGGGAAATGTCAGAAACTGTCCCTCTAGCACAGATTGTCATCCTTTAAATTGGCCAGAGAAGGTTTAAGATCAGGACAAAGAGCTTCTTCATTTGCCCATTCTAGCAATTACTTAGGTGCTTTCTGAATGTGAGATTGCATTCGGACAGTTGTGCTTAATAACCCTTCTGTGTCTTTCTCTGAGAATTTGCCTATTACCTCCTTGAATACATTCATAATCTTGATATCTAAAATGTTCCGTGGCAGTTGTTTCTGCAATTTAATTATGCATATTTGTTTGTTGGAGATGCTTCTAAAGCAGGTGGCTGATAATTTAATGAAGTGCCACTTCATTCCTGTGTTTGCAGTAATAGTGGATATAATCCTTCTCATCCCATGCATGCCATTTATCACTTAGATCTCCATCAAGTCCTGTTGTATCTTTTGTGAGCTGAAGAATCAGTGAGTCAATTTGACCTCCCCTTGTGTATCAGTTGTCTGCTATCCCTGGCCGTCCTCAGCTCCTCCCCTCATGCTTTGTATGTATTTTGGGAGGAGACCAGACTGACACACTGAATTCAGAGCACAGTGGATGCAGCAGCAAAGTTACAATTTCTGTCTTGCTCTCAACTCTTCTCTCACATCTTTACTTTTTGTGACGAACACTGAACAAGCATTTTCAAAAGGCAGAAGCCCACAAAACCTGTCCCAGGTTACACGTGGGACTCTTTATTGTGTGATGCTTGTTAATCCAGTTATTTTGTATGTATGGTGGGAGATGATTATACTGTCTGCATTGTCCAATCAGTGATTTTCACCTTCCATTTTGTCAGCCAGCCACACAGACTTGCAGGATTTGTCAGTCTTTCACAGGCAGCTCTTGATTTCATCGTCTGGAGGCCTCAGCAAGCTCTGTCACCTTCAGAGGTCTGATTTTTCTCACATGATGTATGAGCACAGTTCCCAGCCCAGGCCCCAGCGTGGAGCTCTGTGAGACTTCCCTGGTAACCTCCATTACTTGTGAGAGCTGTCCATTTGTTATTACCCTTGGTCTCCTATTTTTAAGCCACTAATAATCCGCAAAGAGACGACCTCCTTATCCCTGAGCTCTCTTTAAGAGCTTTCAGGAGATCTTTTTAATAGCTTTAAAATCCAACCCTGCCGTGATTGCATCCTCCCATACCTCCTGATGCAAGGCAGCATGCAGGTCCTAGGCCAGTAATTACCCACACTGGCACGCTGACAGAATTTATTAGATCCCATACCCAAGCTGCATGCCCCAGTTTCCTTTCTGTGGAAACCAGGGCAGGGGAGAGGAGGAGGAGAGGGTTGGTGTTTGCTTAGGTCTCACCCCATATGGCTGTGGGATGCAGCTAGACCTGGCATGTGCAAAGCATTTCCGTGGCACAGACGTCGCCTGGATCCACCAGAACATGGTCGTGCTATCGTCAGAGCGCCCTTACGGATTCGTGAGACGCGACCTCTCTCTGCCAGAGTTGTGCTGCCTCTCTTCCCTTACAGCATGTTTATTTATCAGCTCGTGCTCCTCCTTGAATGGCTTTGCTCGATATAGAACTGGAGCTTGCTAGCCTGTGGTCTCGAGTGCTCCCTTCCCACCCTCAGACCCGTTTTAAGAAATCAGTCACGTTTGTCGCCTTCCATGACTTTTATAAGGGCAATTTAAGCAATAAGCTGCACAGCACAGTTAGTAGTTCAGCAATTCCGTATTTAAGTTGCTTTACAGCTCGTGGATGGATGCCATCTGGTCTTGGTGATTTATTACTATTCATTTTACTGTATTTTCTTTTTTTTCCTTTATAAACCCTCTTCTACTCGCACTTGAATCTGAAACTATTTCTCACACTTGCTCACTGCAAAGAGAGAGTGGTGCAGAGCCTTGCTGGGCTCCTCTACAGAGAGCTCTGATGCAAAGATTTTATTTAACTTTTCTGATCTTTCTCAAGTGCTTCATTTTCATCTTGCTCATCAGTTGGCCCAGTGGATGTTCTGGCAGATTTCCATCTTGTGATGGATTCAAAAAGATTTGACTGTTAGTTTTTATGACTTTAGTATGAAGACTTGCCCAATGACTTTACATTTAGCATAGACCATAATCATGCTCTCCTGTCTCAGCATGACTTTGGGACATCCACAAGCATTTTGGGGGGTTTCTTCTCACTTCTGTCAAGGTCTTAGAACAGAGGTTTGTTCTTGCAATGTGGTGATGAATGTGGTGCTGCTCTAATCTTCCTGCACGTTGATGAGCTGTTGGCTGGCATATCCAAATGCCTTTCACATGCACAGTGCTTGCTTCTGCTCCTTCCCCTGTAGAGTTAAATACGAGCGAAAGGAAAATTAGGAAGTCGTTTTTCTAAACTGGCATGAGAGGAAGCCGTGCCTCCGTTGACTTCCAGAAAATGCCAGGCTTTGCGTGACAGCATGAGCAAAGTCTTAATTTTTGAGGCATTGTTGGCATAAAAGGAGAATTGCTGCTGCATGTGGAATAGAGCAGTAATTTTGTTGATGAACCACTGCAAGTGACAATGAGCCCTGGCAGAATGGATGTATAAAACAATACCTAATGGGCACCTTTTCTGGCTCTCAATACCTTTCTCTGATGAACTTTGAAGTGGGGTATTTATTGCCATGTGTACATTATCTTCGCTTATTATTGCATGTGTTATTGAAAAAGCATTTTGGTAAAGGCATAATTATGTATTTTCTCATTTAAAACTGTGATTTGTCTCTTTTGAAATGCAAATGCAAACCAAAAGAGAGTATTTGGTATCAGCATTCTGCTAAGTGCATAATTAACTGTTAATACCAGCATATACTTGGGGTTTTTTTGCTATTGATGTGCTTGGGATTTTAGGGTTACATAACTGGGTGATTATTAAGTTGGATTTTATCACAAGTTCTCTGTAAGTGACTGAGAGCTGAAACTCTCCTTTGGCAGTCATTATCTGTGGGCTGTTGCCAATCCCTTTGTTGATAGGCATATAACAGGAGGACACTTGGCTGGAGCTTTTAAAGCAGTTCTAAATTTCTTAGTATCACTGATCCAGGATGGTATTCTCTAGGGTCACCATGACGATTTTCTTGTGAGAAAATTAATTTTCAGACTTGAATTCTATAAGTTCAGCTTAAAATTGCCAAGTTGAGTTTAAAAATTGCCAGTTGCCTGGGTGGCTAAAGGCTGCAAAATAGCAGCTTAATGTCTGTAGATCTGTTTTAATGTGAAATTATATTCTTTGTCTGATTATCAGTGTTCACATTGGTGGTCCTGGGTCCAGTCACTATTTTGTCCTGGGTTTGGCAGTGCCCAAATTGGCCATTGGTGCCAACTAACAGGCATCCTTGCCTCCTTGGAAGGAGATGACTCTAAAGCTTTGCTTTAGGAATTGAAGGTAAAGTGTTGAAGGGAGGATGTTTTGTCTCTTTCTGCTGTGGCTTGCAAACTAAGCAGAGATTAGAAAGTGCTGAATAAAAAATAAGTGCTGAATAAAAAATAAGTACTGAATGAAAAGTCACAATTGAATTTTGCCTGAATCCGGCATGTATTTTGGCCTGGATTTTGATCAGTATGTTAACTTAATGAGGCTGCTCCAGTACAGGTGATGTTAGTGGCACTTTTAATGGCTTCAAGATGGGACACAGGTGACTGGGTGCAGTCCATTGAGCAGAGGGATGCTCAGTGTTTCCTGCACCTGTGCATGGAAGAATTGGTTCAGGTAGTGAACCACGACTGGAGCTGTTGGAGTAGAATACTCCCTCAAGAGACAGTTGAGTGTTGTGACAATAATATGTTTATTTTTTTCTTTCCCCAAGAACCTCAAAACTTTTTCCAGTCAAGAAAGCCCTCCTAAGGCAGGTAAAATAATTCGGGCCAAGGGCTTTTTATGATTAGATGGTTTGAGCCACTGAGCAAGGGCTTCTCTGATCCCATGTCCTGGTCCTTTTTGAAACCTCTTTATCCCCAGTATCTCTGCCTTACCCTCAAGGTGTCTGGTGATGTTTTTACTCCTCTCTCTGTCAAGTTCAAACTGACTTCTTTTGGCATGAGGGAAAGCATGCCTTGTTTTCGGAGGCTTCCAAACAGGTTTTTACTTTCAGGCCTTTGGCAGGTTTTCTTGTTGGGCTGCATTTGTTGGATTGGTTGTTTGCCTTGGTTTTGTTACATTGTAAACTGCTTTCTGAAGGTCCCTGAAGTCAATTTAATTGGTGGGCAACCTTCAAATGGATGCAGGTTTTAATCTAGCAAGGGAAGGTCTCTTGGGTATAAAATTGGAAGTGGTTCCTACATTGGTAAAAAGTATAAAATCAGAAGACACAATAACTATCTTTGACATCAGAGTTTTGCCTCAAATATTTCTTGATCTTTTCCCAAGTCTTTTCTGGGCTGCAGAGGCCTAGGGACTAACTCAGGTGCATTTTTGTTCCTCTGAGGTGCTGTGAAAGGGGATGCCCTGGCCAATTTTTCCTTGGGATTATCAGCAAGTCACTTAAGTCCTGATGAAACCTCAACACACCCACCACAGCTTTCCCTTTATTCACTTCTCTGCCTAATTTAGGAAGGTGCCTTGTGCTGCAGCTTTGAATAGTACCCATGAGAAAGTAAATAGAACACGGTATCAGGTTTGGTTTGGGGCTGAGTTTTGCCTGTCAGTGAATATTTCTTGCTGCGTGGGTTCCTCTTTTTGGTTACGGTCAGTTGAGTTGCAGTTTCCATCCTCAGCGAGGAGATTTACGATACTGGGCTTTCTGATGACTTCACAAATGATGT
This sequence comes from Acrocephalus scirpaceus scirpaceus, assembly GCA_910950805.1. NCBI lineage: Eukaryota > Metazoa > Chordata > Aves > Passeriformes > Sylviidae > Acrocephalus > Acrocephalus scirpaceus. The sequence goes on along the minus strand of OU383778.1, from coordinate 57,990,149 downwards.
GTTACTTATTCATAACAAGCTGTTTCTGTCCAGCCTGCCCGTAGCTTCACAGGCTTGGATGTGGCTGCCTGGTTTCTGTGGAGATCACCTAAGGGTATGATGAGATACATGACTGGTATTTAGGATGCCTTGTCTTAAATGGTTTCCTCAAACCATCCCTGCTCTCCCAGGGTGACTGGTCAAATCCTACATGTCTGCTGTAGCTGAGTGGCTCCAATGGGAATTGGGCAGAGCAGTGGGAACGGGCTGGTGGCAGCAGTGGGAATGGCCAGTGGCAGTGGTGGGAATGGGAATGGCTGATGGCAGCTGTTGGAATGGCTGGACAAAGGTCAGACAAAAATGTGAGCTGGGCATTACTTTAAGCCTGTAAGGAGACACTTGGGGAAGTTAAGATGGATTAACTTCAGGTGTAAAGTTTAAAGCGTATTATTATGAAGGAGGATTAAGCTAAAGTGAGCTAATGACACCACTTCTGAATGCATATCCAAATAGCAGATTCAGAGCTTTGGCTCCACGCCTTTTGTTACTTAAATGTACTTACCTTCCTAAACATCCCCATAAAGATACATGTCCTTATATTCCAGATCTTCATATCCTCCCTTCTTTGTGTTGAGAGCTTCAGATGCTGTGTCAGAGGTGGGGCTGGGATTTGCCTTTTTTATCCCTCTTTTTTTTTTTTTTTTTTTTTTGTTAAACATAAAAGTTTGTTTTAATTTTTCCTTGGGATGGTAAAGGCATTTGCAATGACTTGATGGCATTTATTCTTAGATGATGTATTTTTGTTTGTATGATGTTTGGTGAGGAAAAAAATAACTTCGTTCATCTTATGCTGACATGCCTTAATTTCTCTGTGCCTCTTTGCTTTTATCATATTTCTATTGCTTTATTTTGTTGCTGCTCTCAAGATTTTGAATATCTGTGATGTCAGCATCTGAATTTTTCAAAAGCTCTGTACCCTCTTATTCTACGCAGCATGGGGTTGAAAACTAAATACAAAGTTGAATACTGTAAACTCACACAAAATGCTTGTCTTTCATTAAACAGAGTCATGAATTAACTAACATAATTTTTAGTTGGTAATATTTTGTAAATAAGTAATAAATCAACTTAATTGATTTTTCAGGTGGCAAACTGATTTGAAATAATTTGTTTGCTGTATATTAAACAAATCGCTTAGTAACTCATTCTGTGCATAATTTTAATCTCACTACAAACAATGCCATCAGGTTTTCCTTGAGGGTAAGCCCAGAGATCAATATTTCTAAGTAGATAAAAGAATGACTATTGAAAAGACAGAAAGAAATAACGAACCCAAAGCCCCCTGACTATGAAATTATAGGCAGTCACATATAAGCAAAACAAGTACAAAGAGAAACAAAAGGCAGGAAAATTTGGATGCCAGAAAAAGTGCAATGCAACGTAAAAAATCAGGTGTTTGAGTCAACACTTTTACAGTTAACTCCCACAGAGAGTTTTTTTGCCACCAAAAAACAAAAAACCAAACAAAACCCATAAGAAACCTGAGACAAAACATCATAATTTTTTTTCTTTTTTTTTTTTTTTTTTTTTTTTTTTTTTTGCTGTGTGGCTTGTGGTATCTGATGAAGTATCTGTCCCTTCTCTCTGTAGAGGTCAAACACAGGCAGGGATGGTGGCAGTGGCTTTATATTCTGAGGCTGGAGGAACAAACCTTGGCATCCTGCAAAAGTAATGATGGATGTCATAGATGGCTCTTACTTCCAGTGCTGCTGTCTCTGGCCATCTGAGATATACTTTAACATGTAGAATTTAAAATACAAATGTCCTTTATTAATCATTCACCTTTTGACTGCAGTGTGTATCCCTCAGAGCCTCCTGGGAGCAGTCTGTGATGCATAATAAAAACTAATATGTATGGCATTACTCCTACTATTAAATTTAATCAAAAAAAAAAAAAGCTGGAAGTTCTTAGTCTCAAGAAAAGAGGGTGGAGCAGGGGAAAAGTGCAGAGCCCATCTAACAATGGGGAGTCTGCTTTATTAGTATTAAGGAGGAAAATGAAATTGCTCTGGCAGTAGTGCAATAAAACAACAGGAAGATTATGTCAGTCTTTGTTTGCACACAGTATGATTCTTCTCTTTCACCAGCCAATTTGTATATTTGAAAAAGCAGTTGCTTGGTTAAAATAATGAGCTGAACTTCATCCAATTCCCCAGTTATATGAAAAAATGTTAGAAGAAATACAGACAATTGGTTTTGAGCAATCAGAAAAAAGAAGAGTAGTGGTCACTGAACAGTTATTGGACCTTGTCTACATACCTGCATGTACACACACACACACACACATATATCACAGTTTCTGCTGAGACAGGCAATTCTCAATGACTCTTTGCTGTAGCTTTTGTGGTTTGAAATGGAAGCTTCAGAAATTCAACAAAATTCTAACTCATTCTATCTGAAACTTACACAGGATAGGTTAGCCTAGGATTATTTCAGAGAAGAGAGAGGAGGTCTGAAGTTAAATTTATGAAAATATATTTAAAGGGAAAAAAAAAGGTATCTGGGTGCAAGTCATGTATCCCAATTATTTTATGATTTAACAGGAAGAAGTCTGTGTTAATGAATGAGTTCCTTGTTTTATATGCTCCTTTATTACGCCTTGTATGAGATTACTGTTTTGGGAAAAAAACCCCAAAACCACATGATTTTTGAGTATTTCAGTGTTTGAACAGGAGATGTCAACTGATGGGGGAGTGTATCATCTAGAGCAGGCATTCAGTGGGTGTTGCAGCAGCTCTGACCTCTTCAGCAGGCACGTTTCCATCAGCCAGGCCAGAGCTGAACAAACACTGACCATTCAAATACGTTTGAAAACGTTCTTGCCTCTCCATTAATGCCATCAGTGATCAAACTCAAATCACATCTGCTGCCGCTCCTTTTCCATGGTGTGCTGGGTGGTGAGACGAGCTCAGCCGTGCATTGCAGACAGCGTAGGGGCAGGGTGGTGCCCAGGTGCTGCCCCTGCAGGTGGTGATGCCCCTGCAGGTGGTGCTGCCCCGTATTTACGCCGTGGATGTTGTTCCCCTGTCTCTGCAGGGAGCGGATGCGCCAGTCGGCGATGTTCGAGCTGTGCCAGGGCATGCACCAGATCAGCCTGCAGTTCGTCCGCCTGCAGCTCAGCTTCGAGGAGTACACTATCATGAAAGTGCTGCTGCTCTTAAGCACAGGTGAGTTGGGTCCCTGGTTATGTAGCAAGGCATGAAAATACTGCAGTTCACAGAGAGATGCAGTGATTTTAACTGGCTTGACAAAAGAGCCGAAGTGTTTCCAGCTGGGCCGCAGGAATAAGCCTGGGTTTATGCCTTGGGGTTTATCTGCAGTTAGCACAGGAAGTGTCTTTGCAATCTGAGTGTGTCATGCACAGGACTTTTCCCCTCCTTTCCATAGGGGGACCACACCAACAGACATGGCAGGCAAGTGCCACAGGTGTGGGGATTGAGGGAACGTCCCTGCTCGACATTCAAAGCCGCCAGGGTTTGGCTGACTTAACGTGACCTTCAGGATCAAAAGCTGTGCACTGCCTGTTCTGCAGAGCAGGTGGTCTTGTAATGCCAAGTGACTTGAGAATGGAAAGCCCTTTTACAGGCTCCTGAAAGTTTAATAAATGACAGTGTGTGTGCTTCCTTTTTCTCTTGAGCATCATGCTTTGAGTTTTAAGACACAAAATTACATCTTGGTGCTTGTTACAGCACTGTGTAGTAATTAGCAGATCTCTTGATCTTATCTGACTGAAAATATTGAAAACCTCCTGTCCCAGTGCAATTGCATAAATACACAGGCAGTTTGTACATTACTTTTCCATCAGTAACAGCCTGTAAACCTGTAAACAAATGTTATTCTGTGGAATACTGCTCCTTTTTGTGGGGAACAACTCGGTGACACCATGACAAGCCAGCTCTGTGGTTAAACGACCTGCCTTTGAATGGGGGGGGACATGAGGCTGCAGTTCCTGTCAAGGCTGGAGGGGATTTGGATCCTCTAGCAGGAACCTCCTGGAGCTGTAAGTTTTTTGGGCTCAGCCATCTCATTCCCTTCCTTCTTCCAACTGAAGCTGTTGCAGCTTGCTGGGATTGGAAGAGACACCACTTTTTGGGGAGCCCTTTGTGCCCTGGCCTGCAGAGGCTGACCCCAGGTCCCACTCCACCAAGGGCTGGGGATGGTCAGCCAGTGACCCTGGAACAGTGGGGAGGGGCTGTGCTCCAGGCTTGCCCTGAGGGGTAAATAGACTTATTTGAAGGTTGTCACTCCTGGTGTTTCCAGAAGCAACTTGAAATGGATGTGCTCAGGGAGGGTTTGGCTTCCCAAATGTTCTTGAGACAGTGTCTGGACTGGAGATCTGCCTCTACAGCATTTTAATCAGCCCCAAAGGGGAAGAATCTTTAGAAAAAGAACCTGAAGGCATTCTAAAAATGTCGCAAAATGTCTTTAATCCGGGTATTTATTATTCTACCCTCTTGAGAGTATAAACTAATGAGTTATTGCAAGAATCTGTTAGGTGAGATCAGTTGGCCAATTAACTTCAGTGAGCTGGGTCCCTTTCAAACACACACCATAGTCATTAGAAAACCTGCTAAAAATAGTTTGTTTTGGGAGAATCAGGATATTTACATTAGAGAGAGAGTAAAAGGAGAGCAAAATGGAAATGGAGGTGGTGATAAAACCCAGAAAGTGTCAAGTCAAGGGCAGCAAACCTGGTTTTGAGTGATTACACCTTGGTACAGTCTTATGACAGAAAACACCAGGTTTGTTTTCATTTAAATTCTTTTATTGAATCATGTGATGAGCAGAGTACAAGTTATTCTGAAACTTTCATAGTGACCACATCAAGGAAGTTTCACTCCATTTACATGTGGAAGAAACCACACATTACAACTCAGTTGTTTTCTTGCTTTCCACAGACCATAGATTCTGGGAGCTTGCCAAGAGTATTGCTGCATTTAATAAGTAAAATCAGAAACACTGGGCAAACGTCCAGAATTTCATGTTTTGCTTGAGTTCTCTTTATTTGTGGTCTTTCTTTCTTCCTTAATAATCTGGCTGGGGTGATAGTATAGTAATATTCAGACAGAACAGTAAAATACATAGTAGTAGACAAAGAAAGAGTGACTCTAACAGTCTGTAAGCACTGTACATATTAAAGGAACTGTAAAGCTTGTGCATTTTGTGTGAGGGCCACAGCATGCTCTGATGGCTTTACTTATCTTGATTGGTGCCTCTGTGTTCATTCACCTTGAACTGATTTTCTAGATTTGTTCCAGACAGTTTCTTTTATCTGTCAGCTGACTGAGAGAGTTTGCATCTAGAATTTGTAAATTAAATGAACATACGATATTTATATTATGATTGTGTAATATAAATATATAATATTTACCAAGCAGCAGGCAGGTTGGTGTGTCACCTCCTAGGCTTTTTCTAAAGATTCTTCCTTGTGCCCCCTTCCAGCACTTGGTGGCCTCAAGTCCGTGCTGCTCTTGTGGTGATACAGCTCCTCCTTGTTCCCCATCACTAAATTGCTCTGGTAGATACTGATGCTTTTTCTTAAAGCTTCTACTCTGGAGCCATTTAGGGCAGTTGTTTGCATCTCTTGCTTCTGATGTGATTTCACTGGCACAGAGGGCAGTTGAGAGGATTTAGAAGAGAAGGGAATGTATGAACAAGACAGTTTCTGTCAAGATGTTAAGTCAGGGTAAGCTAAATTGGAAGATCACTTTTTTTTTCCCTCTGTTTAGTAGGTAACTTCTCAATTAGCTTAATCTGACATATTTTTCTGGCTTGCTTAGGAAATAAACTCACTCCTGTACAGATAAGTATTTTATTTTCCTTCTGTGGACTATGCCTAAGAGATACAGAGAAAAAAAATATGGTTAAGCAGTGTTCAACCAATTCAAATATTAAACTTCAGATATGAAACATTTTGAGCAATGTTGTTAATAAGCTCTTCAGAGTTTTCCTGGGGATCTGATTCTAATAAGCCATTCCTGTTTGGGGCAGAACCTGCAGGTGTGCAAGGGTGTTTGCAGTCCATAAAGAAACTGGGTATTTGCTTTTGTAATCAGCCTTGCTGATATCAGTCACAATAGAAAGTATCAGAAACTCTACTTTTGACCCATTTATAAAATGATGATTCCATGATCATGATTCTGTCTTTGTCTGGTAGATGGAAACTTTAACAGGACAATAGAAATGCTTGTAACTGTCTGTCATGGCTAAGCACTGGGTCAGGATGCCTGTCTGGAAAACAGTCTTCTGTTCTGTGCAGAAAAATGGCTCTGTTTTGTTCTAGATGCTATGCAGATGCTTGCTAACATTCAAAGAAATTTTAGATCTTACTTGATGGCATAAAAATGTGTCACTTGGTCTAGCATTTCTGCAGATAATTCTGTGATTCTGTACCTTCTCCTCTGCCAAGTGTGGGGAATCATTCAAGAATGATAAATCACATTTTCAGCTTCTAGCAAAATACCCTTGATCCATCTGCCTGGTTTTTATGTGGTTGGATTGTATGGAAAGCAGTTTGGACATGAGGTTAGCATGTGTGATATTTCTGAGATGTTATCTTGTCCTCTGCCACAGCTTCTGCAATCACACATCTGGAGAGGATGCCTGAATTGCTTGAGAATCTGTGTGATGTTGCTGATCCCTCACCAATGTCTGCAAAATATATACTTTGCTTAAAGGTTTCATTCCTTCATCCATTGACTGGTGTAACTGTTTAAGTATGCACATCAAAAGAATAAGCAATGCAGTTAATACTAATTTAAGACTGTCTTTTCAATGACAGTTCCCAAGGATGGTCTCAAAAGCCAAGCTGCATTTGAAGAAATGAGGGCAAATTACATTAAAGAACTAAAGAAGATGGTAACTAAATGTCCAAGTAACTCTGGGCAAAGCTGGCAGAGATTCTACCAACTGACTAAACTTCTTGACTCCATGCATGATGTAAGTATAACTCCTCAGGGAGTGCAGAAAAGTTAAGCAAAAAAATCTCTCCATTAAGGTAAACAATAGTCTTTAATTGTCTTAGCTGACAGGGAGACAAAAACCAACCATATTCTTTTTAAAGGGGTATCTGAGAGAAGTTGCTAAGAAGCTAAAATAAGAAAGTAGAAGTCATGAAGGTGAAAGGGGCAGAGTTAGTGTATTACACATCCACCATGCCTGATGTGCCAATAAACACAGAATTCATTTGATAATCTTTTATAGCTGGGTTTGTAATAATGGTGACTTTAAAAGATGTATTGAGACCTTGGGTGTTTGAAGCTTCATTTGAACTTTTCAAGTGGAAGATTCCTTGTTGGGTCATTTCTGCCACCCTGCCTTATTCCAGCACAAGGTGTTTGACATGTCTCAGGTGTGAGGTGTGATGAATGACACAGGAAACTAAAAGTTTGGTCTCAAAGCACCTGGGCTGCTGATGCCTCTGCCCAGAGTGACAGAGTGGTTGTGGTAGGTGTGATAGATTCCAGAAGGGGTGTCCATAATGTTGAGCTGCTTAGCTGGGAGCAAACTGGTTCTAGCCAGTGTAATGGTAAGTGCAAAATTTACTGCAGCAGCAGCAGCAGCAGCAGGGCAGTATCTCCTTTAACTAGCTCTGAGGGAGCCTGCAGCCTCTACAGAGGAACCCAGTGACCCAGCTCCTCAAGCTGAGAGTTTTCCTAGTGCCCCCTGAGAGTTCCCTGGGGACCAGCCCACTGCCTGGGCCAGCGAGGCTGGCACCCATCCTCTCTGAAGCTGTGCCATGGTGCAGCAAGTGATGGGAGACTCCTGGGGACAGTGAGAGTGACCTTTAGTCGTGTTTGGGTACATGACAGGAAGGCTCCCAGCATGCCCATCACCCTCCCAGTAAAATCTGGCAAACTGCAGCAAAGGAGAAAACTGCCTTACTCCATCCTGGGTGGGCAGGGAAGGATCTTTGCTGCATGAAGAAGCTACAGCACTTGCTTTCAGAGCCTGCATACAAATGCACGTCTTTGTGCTTGACTTAAATTTCATTTTGCAGAGCCGGTACAGTACGGTGCACTTCAGGTCAAATTGGTGTAAGAGCCTGAGGTCTGTTTACAGAATGTACATATGGAATTATTTTTCAAATATTGTTCTGTTGTTCATTAAAACATTGCAAACCTTGGTGGGAGGCAGGGAGAGTATTATTAGTACTGCGGTAATAGCTCATTCTTCAGAGATCGGGTTTCACTTGCTCAGTGCCAGCAAAGGAAGTTGTAGTGTTTTAGTGGAAAAAAAAAAAAAAAGGCATGAGTGATAAAATCATTTGCAAGAATTCACATCTGAACCTCGAGGCAGCATAACAAACCCCTGCATTTATGGAGTTTTCTAATCCTCTTCAGGATAGGCAGTGTCTGTGATTTGTTGCTGAGATGGGAGTGTTTGTGTGGTTAAGGTGACTGGATGACAGGCTCGCGCTTACTGAGAGCGCTCCCATGTCCTACAGACATTTTCCAAAACACAGCATTAACCATTGGGAGCTGAACTAACCAGGGGAAGCAGGCTGCTCTTGCATTTTATTTAATTTTTAATTAAGCTATTTTTGCATTACTTTTGTTTTAATAGAGCACTTTCTTTCAAAGGACTTTTTAAAGAAAGTCCCATTGTCAGCAATCTCTGTTAGAAAGGCCGGTTGTCTCTACAACAGTGCTTCCTTTCAGAGATGATTCTGGAGACTTGTTCAACGAGGGCACTTGTTTATTTTTTCTCTTTAAAACTGGTTTGGTTTTTTTTTTTTTTTTTTTTTGCATTTTGGTTCTTGAAATCCATCAGAATAAATTTAGACTGGTGATAATATTAATGAGAAGCGAGAATTAGTATTCTCTCCCCACTGCCTGTTAGTGCAGAATTTCTCCGTTCCACCGATGTGAATGCAAATTTTCTGCTCGGTTCCTTAGTCTAGGAGGAACGTTTCTTCAGCTGTCACCTATGTATTTTTAACTTACTCCATTATAATTTTAGAGGATCAGAATATATTTGGTGCTGGGCAGTCTAACTGGAGCTGAGGCCCCATGTTTACATGCTGCTGTAGTCTCAGCACTGGCATTTTCAGTGCAAGCCTGAAGGAGCTGGTGCACAATTCGTGCTTGTTCAGCCCTCCTGCTGTATTCAGCTTGTCCATCTGAGCAGAGCAGCATCTCACCCCTCATGGAATTCACTTTACCTGAGAGTAGGAGGAAGCAATAAAAAACCATTCTCCTTTGCACCTGCAGACTTGCTTTCATCAACCTCATTTTTAAGACATCTGTCTGAGGAATATATGAAATACAGTATGTGGAAATATCAAATTCCAGTATGCTTGGCTTATATAATAAGAGGCAGAAAAAGAAAACCCAAACAAGATGGTTTTACGTTGCTCAGTATGCTAAATCACTCATCCACACAGCAAACATATGTGCAGGTAGAAAAGTGCCAAGCTGAGGAAATACAGAAATTTTCAAGAAGGCCAGGCAGGTACTGAAGTGTTTGAAAACATCAGCAACTTTATTTAATGATCCATAAAGCCTCAAAGCACCTGAGAGGTAAGAGATGGAAACCCATCTCGGGCAGACAAGATGAACAGGGTTTTGTGCATGTGCACACCTGTGCTGGGCCTTAGGAGCCTGCCTGCAGCCTGTCCTGTCCCTCTCTGTCCCTTTGCAGGGTGCCACGTGGAAGTCGTGGGTGCTGAGGCAGCAAGACGTTGGTTAGTGGTATGGACATGGCAGTGCTGGGTTAATAGCTGGACTCAGTGATCTCAGAGGTCTTTTCCAACCTTAATGATTCTGTGATCCCATATTTCCTTCTTGCAGAGATTGTATTTCTCTTATTCCGGGTGGCTCACGTGCATCATTTCCTGAAGAACCACAGTGTAGCAAGGACCTGCCCCCCTCTCTACCTAGACCCCAGAGGTTTGGGTCTTTTGTGCCTGTGAATGGCCGTGGGCATTTCGGGGAGAGATGCACATGCAGCACTTGGATGGAGGTGAAGTGCCTGACAAACTCCCTCAGGAACATTAGAAACAGATGTCCTGCACATGGTATCAAAAACTTCATTTGGATCTTCTTCGGCATCTCCTGTTGGCTTTGGCAGGAAGGGCTGTATCTCGCATGGCAGGCCTTGTTTCATATAGGGACTGTGTAGTGTATGGTTAGGCAGTTTGCAGAACAAAAGCTGAATTTGGTTTCGATCTGGCTGATACTAAACAGGCTTTGAGTGAAGAGGGCTTTTGTTTCGATGCCATGACATTAAACCCTAATGTGAACCTTCCCCTTGTCTTGGCAAGGCAGAGCCCTGCGCTGTCATTCGCTTGTTGACATTTTCTGCCAAACAAAAATAAATTCTTTAAGGCTCATGCTGCTGAATAATTAATTTTTTATGGTTCCTGAAGGGAATACTTTATAGCTGAGGTGGATCTTTCCATAGGCTGAGAGCGCCAGGATTTCACTCACTGAAAAAGCTGACAGTGGGAATAAGGGCACGGATCCTCCGGGGGCAGGGTTGCAAGGGATGCTGTGTTGGATGCAAATGTGCCTCTGCAGGTTCCTAATGCTGCAGATACAAAGCTGCAGATGAGCCCCTCAGCTGTCACCAACACCTTTGGGTACACTTACTTCTGCTACTGATCAGCCCAAGTTGTGTCCCACAGACAATGAGCAGTTTGGAGCCTCGTTTCAGTCCTGGTGCCTGAATTCTCAGGGCGAGCATTTTCTCTGTTTATTGAGAGGATAGATCCAGCCTCTACTCCCAGAGCAGCAGCAATGTGGGAGTGTGCTAGGTGTGTGTTGCGGCAGCTAATATGCATCTGTCAAGTGAGAAATTGATTCCCAGCTCCCTAATGTAGACAGAAGCTACTCTGAGAATCGTCTTGCTCAGTTTGTGATGGTTGGATCTCTCTTCCTTCACGTTAATAGGTGTTTCTTGGGGAAGGGCAGAACCCCGCTATTGTTGGAAGAAGAGCAAGGGAGGCTTGGCTCCAAATTTGTGCTGCCCGAGGGATGAGGATGTTTCCCTGGTGCGTGGTGCTGTGGGTGCATACTCCAGGCACAGAGCACGAGTTGAATTCAGGCTCTTCCATGGCCTGTCTGGGTGTCAGGCGCTGTGGTTTGGGTGTGCACGTGGTTATAAAGGAAACCTGAAGCAATGAGAGCAGTTCTCAGTCAGATAAATGGCCCTGGGCCAGGCAGAACCAGGGGCCATGCTTGCTCTGCCAGGTACTGTTTGGTGCCTAATCCATGTGTATTTTAGCCACCTTTTACTCCTTACTAGCATGAGGCAAATACTCTGCATAGGTAAAACCAGGGGCTTCATCCCTTGGTCTTCCCTTGTACTCCCTGTGATGGTGGAAGGTTTTACTCTTGGGTTAGAGTTCAGGATTTCCTAGGCAGCTAGGAACTGGCCACTGTGGGTCACCAAAGGACATAATGGATCTCCAAGAATCAGCCTGTAAGCCATCCCACAGGGAATAACTTCCTTCTTGAGCGCTTGGAGTAATAATTATTTTACGTCACAGGATTTTCATACAATTAGGAGCAAAAACAAATTATAGTGGTAAGGGAATAATCAAGACCTAGTGGGCAGTGATTTTCCTTAGCCTTCCTGGTTGTTGCAGCAGGAGTTTTGCATCCACTGCACAAAGTGGGAAAAGCAGGAAGTGACAATAGTCCTAAACTCACTGAGGGCTCTGCTGGGTGAGGAAGGAGCTGGGTGGGCAGAGACCCATTCCTGAAAGGGACAGAGAGAGGCAATTTGGAGTGTGGTCTTTTTTTTTTTTTTTTATATATAGGAGAACACTGAAGTTTCTGACAGTAATAGCTGTAGCTAATAATAGGAAGAAATTACTCAGCATTGTGTTGTTACCCTACTGCTGTCTTAATTGCTGTCTCAGTAGGCTTAATCACAGAGATGCTCCTGATAGAGAAGTGACTGTGGGCTTTCATACCACACTCAGAGATTCTGAGAGAATTTGGAGACAATCAAGCACAGAAATGTGCACCCTTGCAAATCCAGTAGTTCATAACATTTCTGGAAATGCAAAGGCATCACGGTGAGATTTCCAAACTAAAATAAATTCTTTTTGCTGTAAAAATGGGGCAAGTGCTCGAAGGTCACTATAACTGTATTAACTTCAGGGACTTCATTAAAGGATTCATTTTTTTTTAATTATGAAGAGCAGTATGCGTGAAAAAGTCCATTTTCTGGACACCCCACCCTAATAACAGAAAATTACATTTGATTAATACTGCTATTTCTCAGAGGTGCTCAATACAGCATACAAATGCAAAAATTGATTAGGTAAAAATATCAGAATTGCTGAGACTGCTGTAGCCTTGAAAATGTTTGAAGTGCAGCACACTCTGCAGGGTAGTGATGGGAGAATTGGGAATTGTTTTAGTTGTGGCCTTAACTGCACTGCCAAGCTGTAAGTCTTCAGAAGTGTTCTTCAGTAGCTGAAATAATTGAGATTGTAGAAGCCAGGATGTTTCTAGTCACCATTGCACTGCTTGTGCAAACAGCAGTGCTTTCACTCTCGCTGCTAAATTGGAATTGTCTGTCACACTGCTGGACTGGGGAAGCTCTCAGCTTTTCCAGCATAAATCACCAGAAGTAGAGGGTAGAAGTGGTCAGGAGTTCTCAGAGCACAGGGGTTTTACAAGGCTTTAAAGAACAACTAGGAGTATATTTGCTCTAGGAAATTGACAAGGCACATTCAGAGCTGCTTGATAGCTTGTGCTTCCTTGCTTGTCCACCTTACTTGTGGCGTCTCAGTCGCTGCAAAGACAGAGCTTGTGTGTTCCAAGAGAAAACAAACTTTTTGATATCCTTACTGAAGAGGGAACTTCTCTTTTAAAGCAAAAGACCATCTGAATTATTTACCTGTTACAAATCAAAACTACATCAGACAAATGTTGTTTGGGATGCAGAAGCAAGGACTTAAATTTCAAAATTAGCATTGCCTGTGGGACCTGAGCTTTCCATCCTTTTAGTGCATCCTCCTGCCAAGGCTGCTGAGCTGGCAGGGGGCTGGTACTTCTGAAAATACATAGGAACACACCTGCAGAAAATAGCCTGCTTGTGGTTCAGCTCTTGGTCTCACAGCTTTATCTGTCTGACCTTAGCAAGGTGTTTACATTTTCGTACATCTGAGCTGGCTTTCAATTCTGCCACATTTGTTCCTCTTTATTTTAAATTAATGCTTTCCCAATCCCAAGAAGCCATGCAGCTTTCAAAGCTGGAGTTAAAAAGATGCTGACTGCAGTCCCATGGCCCTGGTGACACATGGGGTCACGTGTGGGACACACATGCTTCCTAATCCTCCCTTTATGTGCATGATTGTCATCAAGTATGTTAAAGCTGATAGCCTGAGAAAGTGGAACAAAAGTTTTAGCAGGCTAAATGGTATAGAAAATACATTACCCTTAGGGCTTCAAACCCAAGTATGACATGATGGGAGGGTTCAAGGGGTCTTCTTTAAAACTGTTGTGCAAACTTTACCTTTCTCCTCTGTGGTGAGATTTGTAGTGTGCTGTGCTATGATGGTATCCATGATCCCATCCTGGTTTTCACCCACTGGGCTGCTGACTTGTTTATTGCATAGAGTAGATTATGCTTCCTTCTTTAGCGTTATTTTTCATTTCCCCTTGTCTGCATATTCACCAGACATAAGTGTGTACTTGGTACTACTAAAAGCTTGCAAAGAAGTCAGAATTAGTAGTTTCTAGGTAGGATTTCCTGTGACCTGTCTCACTGGATCCAGATGTTCCACACAGGCGTGACAAGGCAGGAATTCACTTGAGCTGCACAGAAGGCAGTGGGACAGAGGTGACCCCAACGCCCTCTCACATTCAGTGATGTGAAAGAAGTTTAGGAAAAGGAGCACGTTCACAGGGTCATTGTCAAGGCTGTGCTGGGGTGCAAGGCTTACTTTGCTTAGGGCTGGTGTTTGATGCCAGAGGCAGGGAGGAGGGAGTGGCAATCACACCAAGACACAATTGCCTTCACTTTGGTTTTGTGCTGTTCAGAGTATTTTTGGCACACCGTATATGCAGTAACAACCTCCTCCTCATGGGTAAAGTAAACCTTTGAACATCAGCATTTTTTCCTTGAAAACCAGATATGTCTATGCTACTTATTTAGCATGCATCTGTTTAATTAATTAGTGTTGCTTCATGACATGCCAGATCATCAGGAATGACCTAAGCCCCAGCAAACAGACTCATGTAGTGCTCAATAGCAGCGAGTCATGTGTTTGAGTGATCTCAGCACTTCTCTGGGATGTTCATAAACTGCTTACATGTTCGCAAGAACAGCTGTGAAAGTCCTGAAAATGAACAATAAGGTATGGTGCTAGAGGATGGAAATGTGGCTGCCCATATTTTTTTTATTCATTTCCTTTTCTGCCTTCCAGAAGTCCACTTTTATTTGCTCTAACAGGGGCTTTATGGCAGAGTGCAATTCTACATGGTAAGAATTGAAATGACAAACTTGTCTTTGATAAACTACATAAGCAGAAATGTTTCATGTCCTCTGCAAGGACACAAGGAGCCAAAATTAACTTAACACTTGGATTTTTAAACAGCAGAGGCTCTTTCCTTCAGTCACACAAAACTGCAGTGGAAGTTCACACACTCACTGAAACCTGGACGTGCTTCGTTCCTTCACATTTCTTAAAGATTGGGAAGGGTCCAACATACTGTAAGGCTTTAGGAGACATATTTAGGTCACAGCCACCAAAAAACCTGGAGATTGTGTCGCTGTAAAACCTGAAATGCCACTGTGTGACGCAGCAGCTGTGTTGTTGAGCTGCAAACATCAGCTGCTCTGGCAGTTGTAGGTCACGGGCCCTGGAGAATGCACTGAAGTTAACCAAATAATCTGATTTAATGAATGTGTATCCAGCTGAAGCTGAGAGATACAATAGTTTATGGCTGATCTTTTTCCTCTGGGCAGAAGGCTTTATTTTTGTAGACTTGGAGTTTTCGTGGTGGCCAGTTGCTGTTAGTGAAAGGAAAAGTGCAGCTAGGCTGAAAAATCAAATCTGCGGTCTCTCGGGTTCTCCTAGTTTGCTGATTTTTAATGAGTCAAGTCGCCCTTTGGCATTTGGGTTCTTTTGTTTGCTTTATAACCCTTCTAAATGGACTGTCAGGTCAGAATAAGATGTTATTTCTTGGAAACAATCAATTATCAGTAAGCTGTTGTTTGCAAGCAAAAATCTTGATGTTTTCCTAAAAAGTGTTTCTTTCTGTATTTCAGCTTGTTAGTGACTTATTGGAATTCTGCTTCTACACCTTCCGAGAGTCTCAGGCACTGAAAGTAGAGTTTCCAGCCATGCTGGTGGAAATCATCAGTGACCAGCTACCAAAGGTGGAATCTGGGAATGCCAAGCCCCTGTACTTTCACAGGAAGTGATAGAAAATGTCTTAAATGGAAGAACTTTGCCTTAAGTTTCCCTGTGTTATTCCACACCCATGAAGGACCCAAGAAACCATATTTTAAACATGCTCTTTACACTTGTTCAGCAGTCTCTGAATAGTCTAAAATCATACGAAGGGTTTGGGGGAATGGAAAGCAGTTGACTTGGATTTGGCAAGACCTAGATGTTTGGAAATTACCCCATAACCCTAAAACACTTAGAAAATGTTCCTGTTCCTCTGGATGAAAAGCCATATCTAGTCAATAACTCTTTGATTTTGATATTTTAACAGATGGAGTTTTAAATATGCCATGTAGTTTCTGGTATTGTTTGCTTGTTTTAAAAGGGTTCGAGAACTAATGAGAACTTTTTAAAGCTTACCCTTGGTTTGCACATAAAACGTAAAGTCAATATGGGGCATTAATATTCTTTTCTTGTATTAAAAAAACCACAAAAAAAAATACAAACAAAAACTATATATATACACACATATATATATATACACACACACAAACCCTAACGTGTAAAGTAATAACAGAACATTTGGTGTGGAATACTGTTATCCCCACCTGTGGCATTTGTTATCCCATGTTATCCCATCATAGATGATATACACTGTGTTAAGTGTCCATTTACTATTTAATTCAAAAGGATAAGATGTGAAAAACAAATGCCCTGGTATCAATTTATAGTATCTATTGTGCTGGCTTTACAAATAATTTTTTGCAGTCTTTTGCTGTACTGTACATTGCTGTATGTATAAATTGTGAAGGACCTGAAATAAGGTGTAAGGAACTTTTGTAAATGAGACAAAAAATCTTTAATGGTTAATAGGATGAACGGGAAAGTATTTTTGAAAGAACTCTATTTTGCTGGAGACTATTTAAGTACTATCTTTGTCTAAACAAACAAGGTAATTTTTTTGTAAAGTGAAATGTTCTGCATGCATAATGAACCGTTTACAGTGTATTTAAGAAAGGGAAAGCTGTGCCTTTTTTAGCATCATATCTAATTTACCATCCTACAGTATCTGTTGTAAATAACCACGCTTAACCTTTTCCGTTGTGTTTTAAGCCTTTCTATTTCTCTTTTTTCCTCCCCTTTTGTCTCTCTTGCAAGCGTATGTGACTTGAGCACATCTTAAAACTCCTGCTTCATATATCTGTAGGAAACTACACATTCTTGTGTTTGCCACTTTACCAAGGTTTCATTTAACAAGACAAATTATGGTCTCTCTCCAAAGCTTTTGCCAGCTTAATGATCTAGTGAGTTCTTGCCCTCTATTCCCTTCCTCTCTCAGGGGAATGGGGGTGAGCAACATGTTGAATGATTTTTCTTTTTTTACTAAGGTTTCCCAGATTGTTTGGTTTTGTTTTTGGGTTTTTTTTTTCCTTTGAATACTGGATCTATGAAGCATCTTAAAAGGTCAGATTATTATTTCAGATGGGGGAAAGCAATTTCTGGTTATGCTGAAGGGAACATGCAGATCATTACAGTAAGTATATCAAAGAGATTTGTACTGGTGAGAGGGATGGTGAGGGATGATAAGGGCAGATAAGCTGAGTAGAATTTTTAGTGATAAACTAAAAGTGTCTAGAATTTTGTAAGCATTTTTGTAATAATCGGGATACATCCAAGAAGACAAATGTTCACACTACAAGTTCAACTCAGTTGGTCTGATTTTGTCTCAAAAATGTTTTCTCTAGAATAAGACTGCAAAGAAAAGAATTTTTGAGGTGATTTTCACAATTTCACAATTTATAAGCAACTACAAGATTTTGGAGTAGAATAGAGGACAGGTGAACTTTTCTGAGGCTCAACTGTTGCTACCATATGCTCATGTTTAAATAGAATAGTTTTTCAGAGTCCTAATCTGTAGTGTTCTCTCTGGGTGCCACTGGTATTTTTGAGCTATAGTGTGTCCCTTGGCCGGTCGGAATGTAGCATTTCTTGTCAATGGTGGTCGAATTAAGAATTCTACACCCTTTCTGAACCCAAATTTGGAGGTGCACTGTGGTGCACTGAAGACAGTCAGAGCTACTTGTCTTTTTAAATGACACCTGCCTTATGCAATGGGTAATCTGTAAAGACTGTATTCAGAGAGGTTTTTTATATATAAATATATACATACATATATTATTTGCATTTTGGAAGTCTAATTCATAGGCAGATCTTTAAATACTGACCTGCACAGCAATATGAAAGCCAAACTTCCAACGTGAGATATACAGCATGCAGACTGGTTGTTTACAGTAAAGACACAGTCATACATCCATCTTTTAATTTACTTTTTTTTTAAAAAGTCTAAAATAGAAGATTTCAAAGCCAGGTTCTGGGTGAATACAGTCTGCAGCAGCTTTTTATATTAACAAAGTTACTGCCTCCTTTTCTGTCTCAGAGTAACTTTGCTTGACTAAAATAGCAAAGCCATATTCTACACTTCACTGTTAAATGCCTGTCCCAGTCCAAATTGTTGTCTGTTTGCTCCTATTTTTGTACCTTATTACTTTTAATCTTGGTTTGGTACAATTCATAATTCACAGAAACTTCATATAATTAAACACACTAAATTAGTTTTAAAAAGCAATTTATATCTTTATGCAAAACGTATGTCTGTCTTTGCAAACAACTGTAAGCAGATTATAATAAATCCTTTACTTTAATCACCTGTTGTTTATGAAACCATTCATTGATTATTATTTTTTTGCTAGAGATCACTGAAGTAATAGATACAATTGGATATAGATGTTGTAAGAGGCAGTATTCTCTTATCAAGGACACTTAAGCAGAATAGCCATCACTTTTTTTATCTAAACCTGTGTACAGAAAAAAGAAAAAGAAACCACAAAACCCAACCCTACTTTTTAGCTACCGGGAAGTTCGTTACGTTCTTTTGAATTTGTTTAGAGCGAAATAGGCATTTGTCTCCTGCAAAATACAAGACAAACTATAACAGCTTTTAGAAAGTGGGCTTTTGTTCATTGAGCTAAATTATTTTGTTGTAAGAAGGAACAGGGATATGCAGCAAGAGCATTGTATACACAGTTAAAATGTAAAATAGTGTAATGTACTGCAGTGGGTATTTCAGGAATACTACACATCGTGCGACTGAGCAGTTGCACAGAGTAAAATAGAAAAGACTAAAGTTTGCAATATCAAAATCTTATTAAAAAGATACTTTACAATCAATAATGCAAAAAGCTAATTCACAGGGTGGTGTTTTTCACTGACTTGTTTAAACATTTATGAAATTAAAAAAGTCTACAGTTAATGCACTTTTAATTGTTTATTAAAGATTTGAATTTTTTTAGAGCAATGTTTTCAGCTGGAGGTCAATGACTTGATAAGATAGACAGCAGTTCTGAGGCCAGGAAGCTCAGAGGAATGTTTAAGAATTCTTGGAGTTTAAATAGATTCCTGGATGAAAAATAAAAGCAGCCAGCAGTATGGTGTAAACAGTAAAATCTATGCATAATGATGCATTTATAATTAGGGGTTTGCTTCTGTATGTTTAAAGCTTTTTAAATAAATAGAAAATATTGTTTGGTCTTTATGTTAATGTCTGCAAGTACCTATTTTTCTTTTTTTTCTTTTTTTTATATAAATTGTACAAATATACATGAATTAAACTGGTTTGATTGCAAGTATTTCTTGCATTTTAATCTCAGCTAGCTGCTGGTGCAGTGATATCCTTAGAGACAAGCCTTCTGCTCATGTAGGAACAATACAGAACCAGAGAGTGGGTTGGGTTGGAAGGGACCTTAAAGATCATCCAGTTCCAACCTCCAGGGACACCTTCCACTAGACCAGGTGCTCAGAGCCCCATTTAATCTGGACATGAACACTTCAACATAAAGTAACTTAAAATGCACTCTAACATCTTTCTTCAGACAGCTGGAGTGTTGGTTCCAGCAGGCTCTGTCAGCTCCAGGCATCGCCACACCTGCCATAGCTTCAGCCAGGGAGCAGCTCCTCAGGCTGTGAGAGAGGGAATGTCCAACACTGAGGAATGTGGTTCAGTGCACCTGGGTCCCCGTGCTTGACAAACGATGTGCTGACACTGTTCTGGGCACAAGCTACATCCCACTGGAAGAAACAAACCTTCAGTAGCCAGACCAGTCTGGGCTCCAGTTTCTGTTAACCTCCTGCTGCTCTTTCCATTGACCAAATGGTGAATCCCTCTTGCCCTGAGAGAAATTCTATTTTATATACACAAGGTCTCCCCATTGACCCTGCCTTCTCAGGGTCAGACCTTTTCCAGCTGTAATTACAGTAAGATAGCAGGAGTTTTATTTCCCCTTCTAACTCTCTTGGTTTGTTCTGGGCACTCTCTCAATAATTCACCACCAAGTTCTGCACAAAGCCTGGTCTGTGGTGTAAGACTACCATTTAATTGCATCTTGGTCTTTTAATAACAAGTTGCATAAACTTCTTTATTGCCAAAAAATCCTTGCACCTGCTTTCTCTTTGCTGAATTGTCAGAAGGAAAGAATAGTAGGGGATCAGCAGTGTTAAGAAAAATTTCCCATATGTTTACACGCAGATGCATCTGTCATATGCTGTTCTAGAAATAAGATGATGCTATCACTACTTAAAAACCATAATGAGGCTTGTAACCTGACCTCAAGCTGGGGCACTCAGGTATCTGCAGAGACTGGGAGTTCATGAGGAGTACGATAGCACTAAGAAAGGAGTATAAAAAATGCCCTTTCCTGTCATAGATTTTGCTTGGTAAACCATGCCCTGCCATAGGGTTTTTGAGGTGTTCTTAGTTTAATTGTAGATGTTGACAGGGTGAAGTTAATTTGGCGCTTACCTGTGGCTACTGCAAGGACAGATGAGGGCAGTCTGTTGGACTCTGATGTAGAAAACAATGTCCAAGGCACATTCAGCTGAAGAAGTGAAACTCAAGTGAAGACTTTCAGTGAAACCCAGTTTAGCACTGGTGCATTTACAGCCTACACAGGCCCTCTGTCAGCAACTTTTCTCCTTAAACTGCAAACCAGGTAAGAATTGTGAAATGGGTTAAGAGAACAAGGAACAGCATTAAGGAAGGCAAGTTTCTGCCCAAGTCTCTTCTGTGATACAGTTACAGGGGCTTGGGTAGCAAAAGCTGCAAGCAGTGTGGCAAGAACATATATTTTTATTACAGGACAGATAAATCAGCTAATGAGATTTTTCTTTCACTCCTCATAAAAGATGGCATCAGAAGGAAACCTGCCATGAAGATCAGCTGGGACAACACTTAACAACAACCTTCAGCAGCCTGAAAACCCCAGGGCTTTTCAGCCAGCAGAGTGGAAGTGCTGCTGGCCAAGGCGCAGTGCTGCACCCTGGCCAGTGAGTAACAGGCTATAAATTTCTGCTGAGCCCAGCCAGGCAGGAGTTTCAGCTTGGCCATTAATTATTCAGCAAACACATTCGACCTTAATCCCCAGCTTGAGGGATTCAATCTCTGGCCCCATAGTGATGGCAAGGCCAACACCATTTTGCATAAAAAGCACATTTAGGGTTTTTTTCCTAATTCACACTCTTAATTTTCAGCCCATGTCATGCATTCACTACCAGCAGCCTCAGCTTTTGAAAACTGACAGGTCCGTGGCCCTGCCCACATTAACCAGCCCAGAGCAAGGGAAGGGAACCCAACCCAAGGATTAATTCCTCTGTGCCCACAGCTGTGACAGGAGAGCACTTCCATGGAAGAGGACAAAGGCCACACCCATGGAGAATGACCACAGCTGCTGCCAGGCAAGAGAAGGATCCTGCAACCGGCTTTCTCCAGAATGGACTCCCTGTCCTCCTTCCTGTCTCAACAGCACATTATTGCATTCCTCCAAAATCTACCAAGCCATGGATAAGACAGACAAGAGGCATGCCCTAAAGGCAACCTTCAGGAAAGCAAGCAATCTCAAAAGCCTTTGTTTGTATTTTTTTTTCTATTTTATCATCTTTTAATCTCCACTTCCAAGCAGTCAGTACTGAGGGCATCGTTTACAGCTCTGCTCAGCGGCGAGGATGAAGAACGAGCTGTGCCATGCGTGGCTACTGGGCTGTGCAAGTCTGTACTTGGCCTTGGTGTAACTGGGCTGATGTGGAAACCCATCTGGTGGGTAGCAGTTCCCACAACTGAATTCCTCAGAGGCAGTGTGGTTAGCCAGAGAGCCAGATCTGATCTGGCTCAGCTCACACCACTGCCTTCAGACAACGGCTGGGACGTGAGAAAGTTTGGATTAGTGTTACCTCTCTTCAGTGTATCACTTCTCAGTAGAAAAGTTTTCTCCTTGTTTGGGTTCTGCATAGCTCCAGGAGTAACAGGAGTCTCAAAACATCTCACCTAAAGGTGAAACAGACTCACAGGACTGGATGGAAGAGACACTGAAACTATTATTCCTTCTCTATATGTCTCCTTTTTTAAACAACCTGAGTTATAAGGAAAAAAAGCCCCATCACACAGAGCTAGAGCTGAGAAGCACATTGAGAATTTTAGAGGACAGCAGCCAGAACAAGATCAAACATGCACTGCAGGTTTAAAACAACAACAAAACAAACGGAAGCAACTTCCAAAGCTTGTAAGCTTCAAGTTATCAGAGCTTTACCATCTGACAAGCCAGCATACCTCGCTGCCACACCTGCAAGGCTAACACCAAAGATTTATATTCTCCCTCTTCTTTCAACATTTTCTACCAACTGGTAGCCATGAAAACTGAATTTGGCACACAAATACCATCCTGCCTCCAGAATGAATCTTTTAGGCCACAGATGAGTTGATAGAGCTGTGGGCCCAGGCAACATGAGACCCAGCCAGAACAGAGCTTTGCCACGTGAACAAATGTGAGCAAAGTAACCTTACAAGCTATTGCTGCAAGTACTGGTGCAGCTATTTCTTTAACACTGAATCAAGGAGCAAATCAATCCAAAGTCATTTTCAGTGCTTCAGTGGGTCACTTAGCCAAGACAAGAACTGCCTAAAAGCTTTGTGGCAGGGAGTCACTGCTCCAATAGCAGGAGAGTTCACCAAATGAAGCTCCTCCAAGCAATGAGGGGGAGTGCTGGAGAGCTGTACTGGCTTGGCCCACCACTGCTCCATCTGGAAATGATTTGTGCATCCTCCAGTGGTCTGTGCAGTCCAGGCAAAGGAACAAATTAATGGCATGGAGTTAAATCCTCAGGAGGGAAAAAAGCCATCCCAACCCCAAGGCAGCATTAACCATTAACTGGTTTACTTATGTCATTTGTTAGGAAAACTTGCAAGCTAAGTAGAGCTGCAGTAAATGACTTGAAATCCACGGAGTCCAATTTAACAAATAAGTGAGCTTGTATTAGCATGTCATCCTGTCACACTTTCCTGCATCCTCTCTTACTTGAAGGAGAGAAAAGCAGAAAAATTAGTGATAAACTGCATGTAACTTCTTTAAAGTTCTACAAATCCTGAGGCATCAATAACACCTTGCAGTTGACAATTGGAGGAAGACAGGCAAGTTGAACAAGCGGCTAAAACAGTCAACAGATAAAATGCAGGAATTCTCCAGGATGCAAAAGCATTGCATCCAGTGATTCTCTTTTCCCTTTTGGCTTGAACTTCCAGAGTTGCCTGTTTTGTGTAAGGAAAGCGCCCCATCCCTTTTGGAGCCTGACTCCAAAAAGGAGGCTGACTGCACAGAGCTGCCAATAATTATTTCATGCCACAACTTCCAGAACCAGAGCAAAATACGCTGCAACACAGGAATGACAAGTCAAATAACAAATAACATTTTATTTCATTTACCGTGATATTTTTGAGTAGCAAAGGAACCATGACATATAGGAGCCTGTAATAAAAGTTCATGTGTCTTATCTTGATAAGATAAATGAAATCATACACGCAACATAAACGAATGTGCTCTTTGAAGACATTTGAAAAATGTCATGTCTTGATAACTATTATTTTTACTTACTGATGTCTGTTCTGCACTGGCTATTCCAGTCTGAAATATAATTTGTCAGCATGATAGCTTTTCTTATCCATCAGTATCTTCCAAACCTAAAATGATCATAGAATCACAGAATGGTTTGGGTAGGGAGGGACCTTAAAGATCATTAAGTTCCAATCCCTTGCCATGGGCAGGGACACTTTCCACTAGATCAGGTTGCTCAGAGCCCCATCCAACCTGTCCTTGAACACTTCCAGGGATGGGGCAGCCACAGCTGCTCTGGGCAACCTGTTCCAGGGCCTCACCACTCTCTCATTCTGTTAAAAATGCTGGTTATCAACGCATAATCTCCAGGACACTAAGTTGAGTCACACATCAGCAAAGTACTTGACTTCAAAAGCTATTTGTCTTGCAAACAAACATACTACTACTGCTCTTTACAACTGAAAAACAAGCACCCTATTAAAAAATTAGCCTACCCCTCCATCCCTCTTTCTTGCCCCCCCACCCATTCCAACCCTCAAAGAATTTTTTAATTCATATTTGGCAACACTTAATGTCTTTATACAGCTTAAGATCTTCAATCCATAGTCCAGCTCTTCACTGATTAAAAGCAGTCACAAAAGTAGAGACAAGTGACTAGAACAAAAATCCATGGATACCATGTACACCTTCTTGGCGTTCAATGCACAAAGCTATAAAAACTGAACATAATTTTGTGGAATAAGTCCTCTCTTGCCATTTAATGTGCCTTCTAGCCATCCTGGCTCTCTGGAAAATTGCACTGCAAAAGAAAAGGAGAGAAAATTACTGCATCTTTTAATGTTTGAATTAGTACTTTTCAGCTTTAGCTCCACGATACCAGGCAAAGCATCCATAAAAACTTCCCATCATCTGCAAGGACCAGTTTAAGAATCTGGCTAGGAAAGATAAAGAGCATTATTAACTTGACTTAAATACTTCATAATATACTTCTGCAAAGCCTACATGGTGAAATAGCTTTTAGGTGCAGGAGACTTCATTAGGGAAATGGTTAATGGAGTTTACGAGAGATTTATAAAATGGAAAAATCTGTGCCTTAGGAGTAAAGTCAGAATTCATACCAAATAGTGGAAACCACTTTCAGTAGGTGGGGCAAAACAAGAGCAAAAACCTGTCTTGAGCAGAAGTGATGAATCTGGAAACTCAGAGCCACAGAAGCACAGCATAGGACCTTACTTGGCATGAAAAGTAAGCATGGAAAGGATTATAGGGGAAATAGAAATGAGCCAGATGTCACTCCAAGTATCATCTCTTCAGAATAGAGCTGCTATTAGAAGTGACCAGTGGACAAAATGGGAATCATTCTCCTGATTAAATCCTCTCTCTGAAATTCAAATACATAGCTCAATTCACAAAACACAAAGCAAAAGCTTGAACGGCTCCTTGTGCCATCCTAAGTGTTTATCACGGCTGATCCCAAAGTTTATGCAAGAGTATCCATGTATGTAAAATAAGAAGTATTTCAGCTTGGACTCCCGATGCCCCAGAAGTTACTCTGTGAGCAAGAGAACTAATGAAATCTGACTTCCTGTATATATATGTTGACCACATTTGACAGGAAGTTAAAAAAGAAGCATAAGCCTCCTTCCTTTGGAAAACAGACTAAAAAGTCCTCAAATTCCCCTCTGAGATGTCTTTTAAGGATATAATACAGATACCTATTTACCTATGTAACTGTAAAATCCCACACTTTTTAGCAACCTACGACATTCTCTCCTGTATTAATT
Organism: Acrocephalus scirpaceus scirpaceus; assembly: GCA_910950805.1. Lineage (NCBI taxonomy): Eukaryota > Metazoa > Chordata > Aves > Passeriformes > Sylviidae > Acrocephalus > Acrocephalus scirpaceus. The sequence goes on along the minus strand of OU383778.1, from coordinate 57,965,040 downwards.
TATCCTCACAGTGCTTCTGAGACAGTATTTAGAGAAGACATCAGACAAATGCTGAAACATGCTGCCAGCCGTGTCAGTGCTTTATTTAAAACACATTAACACACTGGGAAATGTGATATTTGTAGCCTTCTACATATCAGGCAAATAACAGTTGAGAGAGAGCAACATGTTAAGTCTCACTTCCAAAAGCATTGTAAGGCTCTTATTTTGAGGACTTAAAAACATACTTTCCCTGTTGTTTTCCTTGTGTCCTATTATTGTCAGACAGCTGTGCTCAGAAACAACACTATAAACAACAGCTATAACTCCAAAGAACCCAGAAAACAAAACTGCTTTCAAATAATACTGATAGTTTAGATTCAGCACGAAATTCTGGGCTCATATTTGTAATAAATCTGTTCAACAAAAAGATTCTAAGGGAAAAACGTGCATAGGCAATTACCTTTTAGGATCTATGCTCACACAGTAACTTACATTACCATTAGTAATTAGCAGGCCCTCCTCTCCCTTTGTCATTTCTATTCCACAATTACAGAGTACACATGCATTTGAAACTGCATGGCTGACACTACCACAAACCTCCCTCCAGAGGCTGTAATTCTACATTTCCAGCAAATGCACCAGCAGCCAGCCAAACCCCTCCCTGAGGTCTCCCATACCTACAGAGCACATCTGTATTACAGGAAACAAACTCCAAAAAAAAAAAAAAAAAAGACAGATTAGGAAGAAAAACAACTAGAAAACCCAGAAGTAGGAAATCTCTACCTGTCCTCTTGGTGCTTAACCTTAATCTCCATTAGAAAGAGAGTAGACACCACTGGCATGTGAGTGTCTATAAATCCAAGGCCTGTTCAAACTGAGGGGAGCCCTCACCTGAGGGGAGCACACTGAAATTAAAGTTTACCTAAAATTTATGCAGGGGAGGAAATACTCAAACTATACTGAATCATATCACTCAACAGCAAACTTCCAAAGAGCTATTTTCTAAGCAAGTCTGATAGCATAATGGTGAACTCTGCACACGGCAGCACGTTCATGGCCCAGCAGCTGGGTTTGAGTGGCAAACACCATTTTCACCCCAGATGAGACCTAGCTGGTACCACTGAGCTCTGGCCTTAGTGTAATATAAAACATTGCACATGTATATTACACAGCTCAGGGCCTCACTTGTTGGCAGACAGTTCTTTTAGACTCTAGGAAGACTGAAGAAGGAATTACCACTCAATTACCCCTAAAGCCACCATTTCTAGGGATCTTTGCTTTTTAACATAAACACAGCAAAAAGTAATTTTTAATGTTCAGTAGCTGTGGTGACTGTCACAGCAGGGAAGGCTTCTGCCCCCACTCCAATCACCTTGTACATCTCTGGCTGCTTCTGTAGGCAAATGATATTAATGAAGGTGCCATCCAAAAGTAAAGCTGCTTTAAGCTCCAGTGATCCTGTTTTCTTTGCTAATCCATTTCTGAAGTACAGCGTACAACAGCATGCATTCCTTTAAAATCAAAACCACTTTAACCACACAAACCCCAGTCCTCTATCATGCACAGCTCTTCTTAAACACAGGATACAGCCTATTTCTGAAAAAAGAAGACTTCTGTAGTGTCCCCTTTCTGTCATTTCTTCTCAGTCACCAACAATTACAGTTCTTAGCACTTTCTCAGGCCTGCCTCACTTAAAAATACCTTGCTGCAGAAACTACACACTTGGCATTAAAACTACAACTCATTACTAGAGCAATCATCCCATAGGACTAAGGCTCGTGTTGGCATTGGACAGGAGGGGAAAATACTTGTATAAAAGATACAGAGCAGAGAACTAAACAGTAAGTATTCTCAGCAAGATTTAACGAGTGCATAGCAAGACTGCACAACAAGGCCAAGCACAGAACCTCCACTAAAAGCCATCACCTCTTAAGACAGTGCAAATAGCAGCCAAGTTGAGAGCTCAGAGGGGGACAGGAAATTCCTCAGTAGCTCTTGCAAGGCCTTTTCAGCAGTCTCACTCATGGAGGCAAAGTGCAGAGAAGGAAGATGTCTGAGCATCACTTCAACAGCAAATGCTATGGAACAACCATCCCAACTCAAATGGGCCAACAAAATCTACAGACTTGGAACTTGCAGTGAGATATAACTTCTTCTAATCAAGAAACACCATCAGGTCAGCTTGGCATTTGCAGCATCGCCTCTTACTTTTCTGTATTCTCCAAAGAAAATAGCTTTGATATTGCCAATGTTGTTATTTTCTAACTGCAAATACCTAAAATTTGCAAGCAGCTCTTCCCAGAAACCCAATGCCATAAGCAGACTTGGCTCTGCTCTGGCAGCTCAAAAGTTTCCTAGGTCTCAAACACAATGAGAGCAAGACTCACTTCCTCAGCAGAATTAGTTCATTGCCTGGGTGCCACTAACTTCAGCAAGACTGAATCACTGATTCACACTGATTTCCACATCTTTGTGGATAGTGGCTGTTTTGGGAGCAAATCTAACCTGCATGGTGTCTGGCACAAGAGGGACTCCCTTTCTCATGGATTGCCAATCAGAGTAAAAACCTCAAAAAGCAACAAAAGTGAGGATTACTGAGGGCAACAGAAATCTCACTGCTGAAATCACTACAGCACTACAACTCACTTCCATAGAACTCAATGATGCTAGCTAATTTTTCATCAGGAAATTCAATTACAGCAAGCAAGTGTGCTTGCAAGCCCTCTGTGTTTAGAAATCCCTTTGGGTTTTTGAAACCCTGTGGGTTGTTGATCACAGAAATGCAGAAATATTTATCATGCTTCAGGTTAGCCTGGAATTTGAAATTTCAAGACTTGTTGTTTCCCTTAATTATGCTGTGAGCAGCAGAATTATCTTGTGGCCAGAACACAGGACTAGGAGTCAGGGGCTCTTCTCCCCATGAACGTTTCCAAGTGCTCTGAAATACACAGATGAAAGGAGCACCAAGCAGTAGCTTTATCTCCATTTTTAGCTCAGCAAAAGAACCATTTGCACATACAGTGCAATACAGTATTTTGGGAGTACCGCTTCTCTTTGATGTAAATCCTGGATTGGTCAGGACCATAAAGACAGAATCCAGGAGCCACAGCATGAATTAGAGGGCAGAGAGTGCCTTGGAATCAAAACCAGGAACGTTAACTAAGGCTGGCACTTTGTTACAGTGGGGGAGAGAGACGGGGATGACAAGGGCTGTGTGAATGTGGCTTTTTGTGTTCCTTGGTGGGGACGATGGGTGCCCCACTTTTCCTCTAGGAACAAAGCACTCTCTCAGTTTTCCTCATGTTTTCTCTCCCCTAAGATCGGATTTTAAAAATTGTAAAGAGCCTTGATAAGAGCTATCTTGACAAGTTTTCAGGAAGCCTTCCTGCTAGCAGTTCTGCCAAGGAATTTTTATTGTGTAAACACCATTTAACCTATCTGAAACACTTCTCCCGAGTGAAATTCCCATTTACTGACTTTTAAGCAGTTTCTTTCAAGAACCAGAAATTTAATAACACTTGGCTCCAAGACTGGCAAAATTCCAGTGCCAGGCAGTTTGATTATTCTTTCTCTGATTATTGGGAATATCTGCCCCAACAACAACAGACATGCACAGCCAGCATATGTTTCTCTCAGTCTCAGACCCTGCTCTGCTTCTTCCTGTATGTGCCCTTAGCCAGCTGCAAACTCTTCAAGCTTTGCTTCCAACCACTTGAATTATATTGTTATGTGCTGTCAATAATACAGCCTGTAACAACTGGGAAATAAAAATATTGGCACAGCCTAAGGCAAATTGAATTGAAGATTTTAAAAAAAAAAAAAATCCAGTGGATATTGTTCAGATTACATTATTCATTTTCTTACACAATTCAATTAAATAGAAAACTTTGACTTTTCTTTTTAACTTACCAGATGGTGCCTTAGCATTTATATTCTATGGCACTTTAATGGAAATACTGTGGGATTTGGGGAAGCACAACATACATGCAGTACTGAAAACACCTGAATGTGAAAATGCTAAAGTTCTATACAGATTCCTATGAGGTGATGCAAAGCTTAACTTACAATATTAGCAAATCTAATCCTTGGCAGACCGAGACAGATTTTTTTTCCCCATTTAGAAATAGGAAATGGAGATGGGAGCAAAGGTTAAACTCACCTTCTTGCACCAATATTACATTTAGCAGCTATGACAGGTGCAAGACTACTTCCCTAAATGCCATTATCCTGTCTGAGGCTGGAGCAGCCAGAAGGATTCATCCAGAGGAATGACAGGTGAGAGAGAACCACTGCAATCAACATCTATGGACTAAAAGAGACAAACCAAGCATGGGGAAGGAAACAGGAAAACGGAAACAAAGCAGAAAAGAGAGTAAAGAAAAAAGAAAAAAAAAAGAGACAGGATTAGAAAGTGAGACAGGCCGGGTAGAGAAAGGAGAGACAGATAAAACCTTCACTAATGGAAGCAGCACTTTTTAGCAGACATTAATTTAACAGTTACTTTAATGGTTGATACTAGCTGTATGTCAACTTGATTGATGCGTTGTCACTTTGATAGTTAAGGTTATTGGTAGAGCTGCAGAATTGATGTATTATTACTTTAATTCTTCATTTGGGGGCTTTATTAGGGCATATGGGAATTTAAATTGAGTAACTAAAGAACCTGAATTGATTCACTGCAATCTGATTTCAGCACAGACACAGGGTGCCTGATACAGAAAGAAAAGGCTCATGTCGAGGCATTTCAGAGGTTTCAAATGTGGAGACAGGTCTGCCCCTGGCATGAAAAGAGCCATCCGTGACAACCTACCGGGAAAAGTTATGAAATGACCATTACATACATTTACTGCCTTATTACTTGCATGCTCTCCCCGGTTTTTTTGCCAATCCACAGCCTACCTGAGGGTGAGAGCCCTGCAGGGCAAGGACAACACCTGTGAAATAACCACGATACAGCAAAACAAATCAAAACTAATGTGTTTAAGGAAATGTGAGCTTTGCCACTGGAAATCTGCAATTGGGTTTTTCCAATGCAATCCATGCAACCTCTTCCCTAAGCTTTGAACCTTATTTGTATCATGACATGGAAAAAGTTACAGTTGAAACATTTCTCCACAGATGCCAGAGTCAAATTCCATACTTATTTTGGGGCAATCCAGCTCTCCAGTTGAAAAACTCAACCGAGGCTGCAATGCTCCAAATCATGGGGCCTTTGTCTCCACTTCTTGAGTTCTCTTACAAGGAGAGAACCTTAACATTGCTCTCACACAACAACATGGCACACAAGGAACTACTTCTTGAAAGACTTTCTTACCCCAAGCCAACAGAACTCTTGCAGTTCTGCAGCAGAAATGTCTCTCCCAGACATCAAATCTTTTCCACCATGCACTAGATTTCTTTCCTGTACACAGTTTGATGTCTGCTGAAGAGCCCTATCAGTCATGTTTGAAAAAACTTAAATTAAAATAGCTGGTGTTAAGGACTTTAAAAAGAGCAATCACTTAGCTAATTCATCTTTAAAAGGTTTCCCACCTAACTTAATTCAGACATGATTTGCCTGCAAGGCAGCTCTAATAAGAAACATCAAGGATGATTTTGTAAAGTGGGTGCTAGTAGGGAAGGACTTGGTGGGGACCCCAGACCACTTTATACTGAAAAAAAAAAAGAAGCAGAACTGAAGTCTGGACCAGGCTTGCTATTTGCTTGTTTGGGAGAGGACAGACGACAGGAATATCCTATTATACATACTATTAAAAAAAAAAATTACTGAGCTTCCCATTCTGCATATTCAGAATATTCAGAACTGTATTGCAGTAGTCATTAGCATAAGGTTTAGAAACTAAAACCTTTGCTACCAGTTTGAAGTCCCTGTGCATTTGCTGAAGGGTAGATCCATGGAAGCTCACTGAGAACGCAGTCTTGAGCACAGGAATCACCTTCTGCATGCTCATATGTAGTGCTATATTTGGATCCACAGAAATCATAAACACAGGCCTTGATTCCACATCTCGGTGAACATTCCTTTTTCTACAAGTACATGCACACACTAAGGCAAACCTTGATCTAAATCAGTAAAAACACTGTCTTTTTTTTCTCCACTGTTCACCTGATTTATCTGGCACTCTGCTTGAAAATCCTGAAGCAGTTTTTTTTTTTTCTTTAAAGGAAAACCTCTTTATTATTTTACAACAAGAGTTCACATTTTAAAATATTCAGTTTCATAGGCCAAAGTGTTTTCTTCTATTACTGAATAACCTTTTTTTTTGATTTTACAACACATTTAAATGATGCTGAAAAAATTATACCAATTGGAAGAGTCTATTCACCCAAAAAATCAAAAGCATTGCCTCACAGTGCTAAGGATATGTTAAGTAGCTTCTTCATACCAGAAAATATCTCCATCACCAACTGTGTGCCATCAGCAGTGTTGGCAGAATAGCAGTCAGGCTTGTATTTTTATCCAAAGCCATTTTAGCAGTTTTGTCAATTTGTTTTTCATTGCTTTATATTTACTCAAGCAGTACTTACCATCTTCAAATATTGCTCCTATCTGAAATGACAATTCAGAGCTGTGTTCTGCTTCACATGGATAAACTGCTCTTGCTTTTCGGTGGGCAACACTGAAAAATGAAATTATGAATTATAGCAACTTTTTACTATTATGAAGACACTGTCTCAACCATTCTCTCTCCATTCACATTTGGAGATGACTAAAACTTTAAACACAATCTCACATGCATCATTACAGGCTTATCATTCATACACACAGCCAAAGCTGAAGCTTCACAGCTTACTGTTGGCATTTCTGAATATCATACTCCCAAACTTTCTGCACACTTATTTTTATGACAAACTTGACTTTCAAATACAGTTAAATTTTTTTCATGTGCTAGTCAGCAATGAAGTCAATAGCAGGCAAAGCATAATATACTTCAAAAATTCAACCAGTAATAAGAAATAGGATTTTTTTTATCAAGTGTTGGGAAGAATCTGTGAATATACCAAACTATTTTAATTAGAAAAGCAAATATTACTAAATTTGAAGGGAAAAGCTAAGATGGGGAAGACCTTCAAAGAAAAAACTCAAAATACTTCAAAACCAGGAAAACAACATGGAAGGAAGCAGAAACAGGATGGAAGGAAAGCTGCACAAAAGAGCAAAACAAAACAATTAAACCACAGACAAAGGTAAAGATGGAAGAAAGTCTTTGAGAGGCAGCAAGGCTAGGATGAGAAACTTAAATTTGGCAAAGGTGGAAGAATCTGTATTTTAAAAGCCTCTAAGAGAAACACTGCAGGAGAGAGACACTATGAATTGTCCACCCAAAACAAAACCTTCCTGTATTAACCAACAAAGAGCACTGGCTCAGTGTGCTGTGTGCCTTCCAAGGAAGGTGTTCCAAGGAAAAATAAGATGAAGCAGCCACGTATTTTATTCTGTCAAAATCGCTACGGTTGCATTTCTTGGTTTGAGAAAATCATTCACGTGCCATGGGAGGCTATTTTTATAAAGATACAGAAAAAGGAGGCAGATAAAGAGGCAGCAAAAGTTGAAGTGCACACCGTACCTTTCCACTGCTTTGTCAGTGCCAGTGGCAGGGTTGGGGAAGAAGAAAGTGGATAGTGCAGCATTTGTGGCAGCCGGGTTAGCAGATGGAATATTCATCCATGAGACCATCGACGGGCGGCTTTGAGCAGGACTAAGAGGAAATACAGTCAAGGCAGAATTAACAATGTGAATAAAATTTCTTTTCGTACCAAAATATTTGAATCTTTATAACTGGACAACCTGTTAGATTTTCAAATTCAAACCAAATCATACTGTCAAGCTGATTTTGCCGAAATGGCCATTGTATGATTCTGCACTCCTCCTTAGAATTCTTTTTCCTACATGCCCTACATCCTAAAGCTAAGGAGAATTACCTGAGATGCATGACATCAGCAAAAGGGCAAAATTCCCCATTCCTTATCTAATAAAGACAGACAAAGTGAAATTGCATAGAGCAGGCTATTATTTGAGCTGCCACTCTGCCTTTACAAGTTTTGACGAATCTATTTAAAAATCTCCTCAGTGCTGTACAAAGGCATGTACAGCTGGGAAGATTTCTAAAGAGGCTGCAGCTATTACAGCATTGGGATCACGATGCTGGCTCTGGATTGAGATCTCCTTCATGAAGCTGTGCAAAACACTGCCTCAGTGCTGCCCTCACCAACACACTGCTCCAATACGTACCAAGTTAATGGCTGAACACAAAGTCGCCACAAGAGGAGAAATAGCAGGCCAAATTTAAAACTTGTATTAGTAAACACACGAAGTTGTTCCCAACATAAGGAGCATTTCTAATTTCACACCTTAAAGAATTAAAGTGTTCCAGCACTGGAAGGCTTTCCTTCATTGCATGGACAAAACAACAAATAGTCCAAAAGCTGGCTGTCAGCATGTCTTTGGAACAAAGGGCTGGACTTCAAGCAGTTTCTAAGCAGAAACAGAATTAAAATCATTTGCACACAGCAATCGTCCCTCAGAAGCAGAGACTTCCCAATACAGCATTTGAGACTTTCTCTTACTCCAAGATTAACCACTTAGATAGCACTGATCTGAAAAGCACCAGCAAAATCCAAGAACTCAGTCAAGAACGTTTTTGTGTGGATCTAAATGCACACCTAATCAGGATGAAGAGAACACAAGCAAAAAGAGGAAGTAAGAATCAGCCCAGTTATAGTTGCAGATGAATAAAAGAAAGCAAGAAACCTAACTTAGATAGCTAATTTTAATCTTATTTTACAGTGGGATATTTAATTTCTAGAAGAAATTGTCACTATTTGTTGGTTTGCATAACACAACTTACAAATTCAGCTTTTACAAACTCATATCTCATAGTCATTCTAGCAATTACATAGTTAAGCAGGCATTTATTTTGATTAATTTATCTTTTTTAATTTAGTACATAATAATGTGAATGTTGCATTCCTTATTACAAGACAATGGCTTTTCCTTTGGAAACGTGTCAGATGGCATTTGAATAAAAACTGGAATTCACAGTTTATAAAACAACATTCTACGGTTAATTCCACTTGTAAAAATGAAACTTAAGTGTGCTGGAATCATAACCAGAAGGGTTTATCAAAACATGCTCTGCTTTTAAAAATTATCACATTTACCAAATAAGGAAAGGAATCATATGTATTAAACTGAATGATGAGCTGGATTATGCTGTCTAGAAACATATTTCACGCTTAACTTTGGGAAGAGGATATCCAGTCATCATTTCAGCCTGGGAATCTTCCACTACACAATTTTTTTACATCTTCCAATAATAACATACTTTTATGAACAGCACCTATATAATTCTAGGATTTTGGTTCTTTTTTACCTGAACTTGTCTTCTTCGTCCCATTTTTACCTAATCATTGAAAAATTTTCCTCAAATAAAAGAAAAACCTTCAGCTAAAACGACTTCATTCAGAGACAAACCAAAAAAAATGAACACCAGCATTTGGATAATTTTCTCTAAATACTGAGGACAAAACAATTCTCAATGGTACTGCAGAGTTTATAAAGTTTGCCAGAAAGTAAATGATTTCTTCATCATTCTCCACATATGATGTCTACATGCAGAATTAATTTTAACTCAGCAGGTGAACACACAAAAAAAAGTTTTGCAAAAGTGAATGTAAAAGAAAGTATCCTACTTGCACAGACTAAACTCTTCTACTTAAAACAATCCTGAGACTTAGAGAAAAAATATTTTCCTTGCTATTTATTAAATTCAAATCAATCTCTTGGCAGGGAGGTTGGAATGATATGATCTTTTAGGTCCTTTCCAACCAAGCCATTCCATGATTCTGTGATTAGGATTGGTGTTAGGCTCATTTCTGAAACCTGTAAAACTACTGAAAACAGAAAAACTAACACTCCAAGTATAGTGCCAAAGGAGTATTAAAATGTGCCTAATGCAAACTACTCATAATTCAAGAATATTCTAACAAGTGGCCATTTGTAGTGCACACCTCAGATGTGTGGTTTGACATTCAACAAGTGAATATTAAAACTTGCATTTATTAAATATTTCATTGATAGATTCATCATGTTAATCCCTGCAATTTACTCAATCAGCTCTAGACCAACACACACCACCTGCACCTCACACACTGAATTAATGACTTCAAAGCAATGCTCAGAACAGAGAGAACACAAAAGGAACTCTCTGACCCAGGGAAGCATTGGTCATTCATAAGAATACTTGGAATAAATACCAGATGGTTTCTTGCTGAGACTTGGAGAGGAAAAAAAGAGGGAAAGAAAAAAAAAAAAAGGAAAAAGACGTGCACATAAAGGAACAGAAGATGAAACAAAAGTTCAGCTCCAGTCCATGGCATGTTAATTTCTCAAGTTACAGAGACTCAACAAGAAGCATAATCTATCACCAAGTAAGACTACACTGTCCTTTACCAGACAGGATTATATAGAAGCACGTTAAAATTGGCAGGTTTTCTACAAATTCTGAACCACTCCAACAGCTGTAGTGGAAAAACACTCCAGAAGTACAGGTATGTGGAGTGCTGGGCTGCTCCCTCCCCCAGTTTTTTGATGAATTCCCTTAATACTTTTCAACTGTAGGGAAAACACTGCAGCAGAATTTGCCTGTCACTTTAGGCTCCTGGTTACCCAGCAAGAGATCATCCTCTACGATCCAGCAGGAGACCAAAAAACCCAACACTTTTTTCAATAGCAATAGTCTCACCATGGTAAGAAGAAAGAAACAAAGAAAAAAAAAAGTTGATAGCTGTAGCTATTAAGCACATACTAGAATTTATGGATTTGGTTATGAGGGGGTTTTTTTTATTTATTGTACTTCGTTACCTCAGGAACCACTTAATTCTTGTTATTGAAACAGAAGGTTTTACTCAATAAGAAAAATAATTTCCGACGTTGCAGCGTGTAAGCAACAAAAGGTTAGATTTTATTGTTTTTTCCTTGAAAAGGTTCTTGTCATAGCAAGGCTACCTTGCCATAAAGATTTGCACACCTTGTTTGTCAAGATGATGATATATTAGAAAGTACTGCACATGTTATCACACAGCATCTCAACTTTAAGAAGGTACGTTGAAGAAATCCTTTCTCCTAAGGCTAAAATGAAGGCAATGCATTTCCTGTGGGTAGGAAAAAAAAACAAAAAAGGCTGACATAACCATCTCTCTTTAAAGAAAAAAATGCTATTGTCTAGCATAGTGAACGATGGGAAAAGGGAGGAGGGGGGAATGGCTTTACTGAAAATAAGCTAGAGATTTTGTACTGATATTCAGAAAGAAACTTCTGAAAACAAGATTTTATTGGATGTTTATCTGGCTGGTTCCTAAGGTAACACAGCTTAAGAGCAGCCTCTTATCTTGAGAGCAAGGAAGAGAGTCTGTGAAAAGAATCTACACTGCAACTCTTGAGAAAAAAACGGCTGTTTCATAGACAAGTTTGGCAGCACCACGGCTGTCGTATCACAGTGTCTGGCTGACAAACTCAGTGAAAGCGTTCTTGAAAGATTTCATTACAAAATGACAGTGTGTATCAAAGGGTGTTGGCTATATCAGATTCTATATGCAACCCAACAGTGACCACCACCATGTCTTCCTGCACGTTAAAATCCCCTGTGCCTTGGGGAGTAGGGAGCAAAAAAATATGTGGCCAAAATTCTAGAAATTGTCGTAGCTGCAGCAAAGCTGGAGACAAACAGAAGGCCAGAATTTCCCCATCTGTGTTCCCCCGGAAAGAAACTGCATCCTCAAAATTTAAAGTGTGTGACATGCACGCAGCTTTCCTGAACCCTCATTTATACAGAGCACATCAGTCAGCACTGAAATAGAGGAGTTTTTAACTTGGATTGTGAAGTCTCAGTGAAGCAACTAACACATTAGTGAAATGATCTTTCACGCCAGTCTGGTAAATCCAAAGCTAATGTCTACAGCAGCTGTCCCAAATTAAAGCATGTTTAAATGATAATTCAGACAAAGCAAAAGTGAAATATGTACATCTATAAGCTTATAGCTCACTGCTGCTACTTTCAGGAAGAAAAAATAACTAGGGAGCTGTGTCCCCCTGGAAGCATGCAAAGAAAATAAAAGAAAAAATAATAATAATAAAAAAAATTTAAAAGGAAACTTTAGGTCATCCCAGTGGTTGCATCCACACCCCTCCCTGCCCTGAGCACACACACCATTTACCCTGTGCTCACACAGCAGTGCTGCTGTCAAGCTCCCTGGCAGCCAAGGGGATGGCAAGGTCTCTTTTGTACGAGCCACATGACTAAGTTCTATTATGCCTGTCTCAAAGAAGCTGCAAAATGAGGGCTCTTGCTCTGCTTGCATAACGAAAGGGTACAAAAAGAAGTGCCTGCTCCGCTAAACCCGCTCTCAGAATGCTGAGTCACTGGAGAGGTGGCAGCTGAAACAAGAACAAACTGCAGAATAAGCACAATGACCCAACAGCAGCTAGAGCACCTTCTTTCAATAAAATAGGATGATGACATTAGATATTAGAAAAAGTTTTCAAGACAGTGAAACCAAAGTCACTCATCATTTATGTAAAATGGCAAATTCACACCACTGCCAGAAAGTACAAAAAAGAAAGTAGTACCATTTTAAGGAGACTAGACGTGCAGTCTACTGATGTAGATATAACAAGGCTGATGGGAATTCACTCAGCAGTCAAACAAAATTAATAACTATCTCCAAGGCTTCTGTTATGTGCAGAACACCACTATCTCTGCCCACCCTTGCCACCTGATGGCTCTTTTAACATCAGTTTGCCTACCAGCAATATGAACATCTTGAGATTGCATGAAGAATGAGTAACATCTTCCCAGCCTTCCCAGTCACAAAGACCCTGGATGCTGCACAGCACAGATCTTGTCACCCTTTTGGATATTAAAATTTCCAAAACTAGGCCCACAGTGTAGCACTTATATACCATTGAGCTGGGTAACAGAATATTTTACTGTCAGGAGAACCAATTAAGAAAAATTCATAAGAAATGAAAAAAAAAAGACTGAAATAATTCATCTTCCAGTAGTCCCTTGCAAGTTCCTTAAAATCCATTGATATTGGTGCTTCCATTTCTCCCCTGGGCTTTGAACACCTTTGGTATTTGGACTGTCAGGACTGTACCTTGCACACTCCTATAGAAGCATCCAAGGTGGGATTCAGTTTGGAAACTATGAGTCTTTACTATTCTTAGCCCAGAAAGGTAATTGCTTTAACAAGCTCTGTACCCACCCAAATGGAAATGTTTGAAGGACAGGAATGCTTTCCATCCCCTCCAATTGCAAAATCCCAAAGGCTTAGAGAAGGAAAGAAGAACACGCAAGGTAAACAGACAGTCAGTATCATCTTGAGGAAGGCTATTCTGTATCCCACATCATAATTCAATACAGAACCACAAAAAGTCACCATATTCCAGTCCCCTGGGAAACCCAGACACCCTGCAGTCTCAGATCCCAAAACTGAACTCTCCAGCTGAGAAACAAGACATTCGTTTTCATGATTTGAATGAAGAAGTGATTATGCAGTAAGTGTAGGATACTTCCAACAAAAAAAGGAAGACTGACCCAACTCTGAAAACTCAGCACTGTGAGGGGTAAGTCTGTAAGGTCTGTAGATAAGCCCTGGCACAGGGCATTGTATCCTGTAAGCACAAAGAAATCTCGTGACAACAAGGGGCCAGTTAGAGCAACAAATCTTTCCTTATCAGAAAGAGGTCCTCAGAAAGATGAATTACAACACATAGTGAGTCCAGAGAATGCCAAGTGTTCAGCTTTTTTGGTTCATTCTGAGGTCAAGTGAAAACAGACATAATGCAGCCCACAGTATTTTAGGACATGACTTGTAATCCACCTTTTGACAAATCAGTCATTGCAATAAGGGAAACCTGTACTAATCCATCAGAGGTGAGCTGCCATTACAGCCAGAACTCTGGAAAGGCTGAATAGGACAGGCCTCACATCAATAAATGATTCTGTAAGTAAATTCTATAATCTACAACAGCTGCAAAAAAATTTTCCCATATCCTTTTATTTTAATTTATTAAATCAGGCCACATCTGATACTGAAACTTTGGCAATGCCACCTCCCTCACTATAAGAGGACTTAAAACTACACTTTGTCTTTACTTGCTTAGGCATATTTATTAGACACCAAAGTGTATACCCAGTTTAGCTATCACTGTTATCTTCTGCATGTGCAAAGCCATAGTGGAACAGGATGAAATTCAAACTTTGTATCACTAACTTTCAACTGCAGGTAAAAATTGACTATAGCTCCACAGTTCAAATGCAGTTTAATGCAGATTCCCTTCTATCCATATCTCCAAACCCACGACCATCACTATTATCAAAACAGTTTGGGGACTAGCTTAGAAAAGCTATTCAGCCTCTTAGTATCTGAAATCCTGAACTTCTCTTAGGAAACTATACATTTTAAACTATTAAAAATTTGAGTTTCATACACCACAAGAATAAAATCTGAGTGATTAGGACGCATATTTTTCAGTGCCAATTAGGAAGGCACTGAAAGTAATATCAGGGTCATATCCTCCAGCAAAAAGCTATCAAGCATCTTGAAGAAAAAATGTGGCAGATTTACTTACTTTTTGGGCAATTGCAATAGAAAAACCAGAAACTGTGTAGGACAGAGCCTCCATGGACCCTTAAATCAGAGGAAAAAAGGAAGAACGCAAATGCTGTGGTTAAACTGAGATTGCTGTTGCTGCTCTACCTTAAAGGGGAAAAATGTCCATACTAGTGGAGAGCAATCCTTTACCCAGCTCACAACTAAAATTATGAATCTCTGTTTGAGATCACCTTGTGCAAAGCATCCTTGGATAGAAGGTATTTTCAAACAGTACATGTTTATGACACAGTGCTCTATCAAATAGAAGCAATTTTCCCATCCTTGGCTATTTGGAACTTGAATTCTGTGTTTACAAAAACTGCTCTGTAACTTGGTGATTGACGGGGGGGAAAAAAGCTATCTGCTGCCACAGAGTGTATGTAAAAATAAAACATATTTATTTTTAGTACTTGGCTTTAGATGGAAGTGTGAAGTTAAAAATAACTTCAGGAAAAAGGTTAAAAAAAGTTTAGGGTGCATGATAGTCTTAAAGCAGCAAACTCAGGTCTCCACTGAGAACTACCCCTGCCAAGCATCACCCAAGTCTCTACTCACCCCTACAGCAGCACGAGACAACACAGGACATATGTCTGATCCAGACAGATCTTTCCGAGAAAATCTAGCATCAGGCAGACACACACTTACAGACATGAAAACCAACAGCTTAACGGGGCTTCAAAATGGCACATATGTGAAACATCACCTTCAAGTTACACCGTATGCACAGCACATCTTTAAATACTGACATGACAATTGAGCAGTCAGGGCCGGGTGAGATATTTCAAATTGGTGGCAAAGCCCTTACTCTCTTAGCTTCTTTCACCACTCTGGCCATGAAGCCCCTCCTAGAGCCCATCAAGAGGTGAGGGTGTATTTGCTTCCATTTGGTGCTCACCTCACCATGCTGGAAGCTATGGCTCCTTTTGCTTTGGAAGGTGGGACGAGGAAAGGGCAAGCATCACAAAAATCTCTGCCAGGAAACATCATGGTGACAACAGCTATCATTCTGGAAAAAAAACCAAGCTTCTTCTTTCTTGAAAGCAAATACCACAAAAAGTATTCTTGCTACCCATCACGTACTCTTGCTTAAAGCAAACTACTGGTGTAAACCAGCTCTTGGAATATCTGACACATCTTGACCCACAATGCAACATCCCTCCCCCAGGAAACACTGCAAGCAACTCTTCTGCCACAAAGAAGTCACCATCACCTTGTTGACTGCGTAACTCCAGAGTGATCGATCTCCGACAAGCAACACCCATGTGTTATAAACATCAGCAGAAACTTGAGAAACCGGATCCTCTGGTATTATTCCATCTCCCCTAGACTCTGTATGGCATTTGCTGTAGCTCAGTGAACACCTGCAATACCATTTGAGAGACGACACTGTGGCTTTAAGAATTGCTTTTGTCCCAATTTGCCTCAAAATACAAAACATTTTGAAATCCTGCACAAACAGAAAGGATTGCTCTTCACCTAACTACAGGGATTGGTGCAGCTTATGAGAACCGTCTACAAGCAACAGCCAGTGCTACATTTCCTGGAGCTGTGAGGGCTACCAGAGCTACATTCTGCCATTACTACAGTGGAGCTGCTCTGTGTTTTGGTTTGGGTTTTATTTGTAAAGGCAGGGCCCTCTGAGTCATCCAAAGTAGAAGGGGAAGAGAAGCCAATTTGAGGTGAGAAAGCGGAGGAAAGGAAGAATGTAACATTCACAGACTACTCTCTGTCACTGTCTAGGCTTGTTACAGAGGTAGCTCTTAAGCAGATTTCACAGACATGTGAGTGGAAGAAAAAAACTACTTTTGACAAATAATCTAAATGCACATACCGTGCACTTTTATTTTTTTCCCTTCCAAAAAGAACTCTAAGTACTGTTTTCAACTGAGCAGAAAACCTCAAGCCATCAAGTTTCCCAAACACCAGTGCAGTATAACTTTTGATGAAAATTAACAAATGCAAAATAAAAAAAGAAAAAGCAATGTTCCTTCAAACACCTGAAGTTCCCAAACTCTCTGGATAAAACCAACACTCCTATTCTCTGAAGTGACATAATCACTGTCCTGCTAACCCTGTGTTCCTTAATTAGCTTTCAGTGACAGTCCAGTTTTATACCAGCTACAGCATCTTTTCCATACACACGTCCCTTTGGTACATACAATTTCTTGCTAATTCTACCCACTTCTAGAGGATGGTACGAGAGGATAAGGGAAGAGTAACTTCAGACCTTTACTGAAGAAACAACGTTTATGGAAAACACCTACAAATCTGGAATTCTTTCAATACATACGAGAGAAAAAAAATGTTCTAGTTAATAAAAGCTCAAGTCAACAGTTAATTATTATTATTCTATGACTATCTATATATTCTCATGTGTTACATACATCTACACATATATTTTACACTTGTTTCATCACCAGAGCTGGCTATTCAGAATGCCATTATGGAAAATATTTCTAATAGATCTTTTCTCCAGACCTACTCCTTCCATTCTTCTTGGCACTAAAGGATGGAAATTTTGTCTTGATAGTGGTTAAATTTTGAATGAATAGCAAACCAGAGAATTCAATTCAAGTTCAACTCTGATTTAAAAACAAGTTATGGTCAGCTTTTTGTGTATCAAACCTGAATATGTATTAGAGAGACAGGACTAACATTTCAATGTCAATTTTTGCTGTATTTAAGTCAT
Source organism: Acrocephalus scirpaceus scirpaceus (assembly GCA_910950805.1). Lineage (NCBI taxonomy): Eukaryota > Metazoa > Chordata > Aves > Passeriformes > Sylviidae > Acrocephalus > Acrocephalus scirpaceus. The sequence goes on along the minus strand of OU383778.1, from coordinate 57,947,711 downwards.
GCTCAAACACTGAACACTTAGAGCATCTACTGAAAGTGACAGACTGCACTTCCATTGGAAACCAGGCACTTAATTTTTAAGAAGAGAATATAAATGATAATGTTCTTAGACAATAGCATTTGAGCACACATTCATTGCAGTGTGTTTATCCAAACCCCCAAAATCTTAACAGTATGGCATCTAATGTACTTTAATGTTTCCTTGAAATAAAACTAGAGTAAAACACCATATAGAGAATAACTTATATATTCACTGCTTAAATTAAAAAAAAATTAAAAACCATTTAAAAATGTTCTAGCAGGTCACAGGAAAATGAAGTAGATTTCAATAGAACAAGAACATTTTTTTCCTACAAGCATTCAAGAAGGCTGTAAGCTCCACCACAACATACAAACACATCTTTTTGCAGCAGAAGAAAACAAACACAATTATATGCAATTTCTAAAAATCACTCCTCACCAAACTGAAAAGGGAAATGTGTTTCACAATCATACCCATGGAAACATCCTTACTTAATATTCAGTTACTTACAGATTTGCTGTCCAGCCTGCAAGATCTCCTCTGTCCATGATAAGGTGATTTTCATCCAAGAGCCCAGGGGGGCTGCTGGAGAAGGCAGGTGTTGGAGATTGGGAAGAAAGAGAATCCATGCTCCCAGTTGGGGTGTCTTCTCTGGGAGAGCTGTGACTGTCAGCTAGAAAAAACAGCACAAGTCAGGATACTCAAGGAGTTATCTCGTAAAGCCAAATAATCTGCCTATGGAGATCCTGAAATATGTAAGAGAAGAAACCTTACTGTCCCATCTCCATCAAGTTTTTTGGAGGACAAGCAATCTCCCAGTATTTCCCCAAAAGGTATCATTGTTCTCACCAGGCTTTCTTCACATAGAACATATTCCCAGTCCCTTTTCAGTATGTATTTTATGTGAATGAAATGACAAATTTTGGGGAGGTATTTTCAGACAAAGGCATCACTTCTGATAAGAAAACAGTTTAGGCTATGCGCATTTGCACATTTCCCTAAAAACACAGTCTCTAAAGATAACTTTACACACATTTGAGGAAATGAGTGCTCTCAAATACAATAAGCACAGTCTTCTCAAACATGAAACAATGACATTTAGAAAGGTCAGAATAAGCAAGAGATCTCTAACAAACACACAATACCCAAGAATGTTACTTTTATTACTCCTTTTTAATGGTGTTCCTTTTAAGGGAGCTCTTTGTACTTTGATCTACTATTTGTTTTCCTAGGCTACTCTTAGGATATCACTTGAGAGGCAACATATTCAGATATGATTGATTAGGAAAACATTAAAGGAATAGCATTCCTATCCCAAGGACTGTAAGATAAAGTTACCAGTGTGTCAGAGCAGTCACTGCAAACCATGCTGACACATCAAGCCAAACAGCACGTTCTTCACTAAACAGCTAACCTTCACCCACATAGCTTTTTCCTTTCAATCTTTATTTTTCAAACATCAGCTGTCCATTTCATAAATTCTAAAGGAGGTGCGTGAAATGAGGATGTTTGCAAGCACTAAAGTATCCAGCACAGCTAAGCCAGCACTCTCAAATGGGGCCTGTAGCTGTTTTCAATATATTAATATTTAACAGTAATAAAGATCAATTCCAGCCACCCTTCACAAGGCTCCCTGCATCTTCTTCTCCATCCTACTCCCAGTAGCACTCAAGAACACAACCCACAGACCTGCCAAATAACTCCACCGGAAAAGTCTAGAGTGAATTAGATACCGCTGCCCCCCACAGTCTTGGTAAAAGAGTTCTGCTCTTTTGGGGCAAAAAGTTTTTGGGGTAAAAAAACCAACAACTGAGTCCTAACACAGCATCAAAATAATACAATCAAAAGCTGTTCAAATCTTGTGCTGGCTTGACACGTTATATCTCCCATATACAGTAATATACAAGATGAAGTCCTGTACAACATTACTTCCTATTTCTAAATTAATTAGCATCTGCTCAGGGAACAACTGTGCTTAATTCTACTCCATCAAGCTAAGCACTACTGTTGCAATTATTTCTTTCATTTATACTTTGTTTGTTTTTGGTTTTTATTTAATTAAAAGTGCAACACCACAACAAAAAAATGTGGACAATGAAAAGCCACCCTTGCCACCTTGAAAAAATCGTTCTCATAAGGATCACAGCCTCAATTCCTTCTGCTACAATTGCTTAGAGGTAGCAAAGCCCTCAGCTGCTTCCCCAGCCATCTCATCCTCACCCCCTCCCAGCAGCTCTGAGAGTTCAGCTTCCCTAGAGAGTAAAATGACACACAACTAAAAACAGTGAAATGATAAAAGTGATCATTTGGAAATTTCTCCCCAAGCAGCTGCTAATCTAAGGATCTAAATTACCCCATAGTACCAAAGTGTGATCTGTTCTGAGGAGGAGAACATTAACCTGGCAAAGTGACTCCCTTGCACTGTGGCCCAATCCTGCTCACCTGGCACCTCCCCACTGCACCAAGGCCATGGTGCTGCTGCTTCACATTTACATAACATCACAGGAGAATCTCAGGAGTGTCAGGTAAAAACTAATTAATTACATCTCATCTGCAGATGTATGTGTCACAGTGGTAAACATCTGAGAGATTAGACAGTGGTACTGCAACCTTACTTCATAAATTCCTTAGAACTAGACTTAAGTCCTTTTAATCCATCACAATTGCTTTTCAAAGCAGTAGCACAGTCTAGATTATCAAATGATATACCATACTAGAAGGCCACATTTACCTCAACCATTCACTTAGCATTACTAAAACATATTTGAAAGGAATATTAATGTGGCTTTTATTATTACAAATACAACCAACTCACAGCACTTCCCTACAAAAAGCAGAGGATTTTCTGTTGAATTGTTGCTCAGAACACATAGAAAAAGTTTTAAGAAACCCCAACAAAACACTGAACACTTCAGTCACGCACAGCAGAGTCAACACTGGAGACTGTAGTATACTGGCAATTATGTTTGACATTATCTTAAACTGTGTGTTAAATCTTTCCTCAAATTTTACTCCTTCCTTCCTGAGCCAGTGTTTTCTCACAGTCTGTGCTGCACTGAACTCCCAAAACTAAGATCGGGTTTTGAACACTAAAAACAAATCAGGTATTTAAACAGGAAAACGCCTGCTAAATTCTATCGGATTAAGTAAAAACCCTCTAAAGATACGTTCAAAGACACTTTACATTTCTGATGTCTTGAATTATCTGCTTATGTAAAGTAAAACAATATTTTTATTCAGGAAGAGGAAATTCTGTATAACTGCAAATACAGATGACTAACGACCATCTAGCATATTTTCGTAATTAAAAACAATACATGATCCAATACATCTAAGTCTTCAAAATAGAGGATCATTGCTATGATTCCAGAAGCACAAAGATCTCACCCTCTATGTCTGTGCCAAAAGTTCTGCTAACTTCAGAAATTATAGTAACTCCTGTTCATGGCAGAGGCCACAGAACTGTGCCTCATTATCTCTTCATTCAGCTTAATAACCTGCTTTTGATTAATGCCCATCTCACATTGGGGTCAAACTACATCTTCCAAATAGTCATTGTCTGAAAACATTGGTAGATAATAAAGGGAATGAAGAATCAATTGGTTACTAATTAACAGACTTGCCAATCAATGCATGTACCTTCACTTTGTTAGGCCTTATTTTCAGGTATGACCCATGTAATATGCACTACTAATTATTATATTACCTCTCATATTAGTTTTTTGTGCTGTGCAACAGTATTTCAATGATCTCTTTTTTAAGTTTAACACCAAATCTCTTGCTGGGAGGGATTTTGCAGCTTTGGAATCACATACCTGTTTTATCAAGCTGTTAAAGTTTCCAGTGTTCTCTCTGAAGAGGCTACAGCAGATGTGATTCTATGGGGTTTTTTGTGGTTCCATCAGAACAACATTAAGCATTAATTCCACTGCTTACTCCTACTCATCAGTCCCATTTGTACATTTGTTAGGGCTGGCATTTGTTTTTGCCGTAAGTTTAAATATGATGAGCTGATTGGCCTCTGTGGCCAACAGACTTAGCAGAGTCACTGTTTCTAAGGATGTGCTCCCTTCTGTAATTCTGGGCTATGTTTTCCCTCTAAAATCTGTAAATTTGTTTCTCAATACAACCACGTTTATTTTGTTTGAATGGATGCAGCTTAGCACACAACCACAATTCCTACTGCCTGTCATTATTTGCAATTCTCCTAACTTTGTTCCATGTGCAAATATATTGTCAAAGATTTGTATTTACCTTTCTAAATACTGCTACTCCATCAGCATTCCTCCAGTTGCTTCAAACTTCTCCAGCAAGCTACAAGATGTTTTAGAAATTAACATTGCCAAGCTATACAACCCCGTGACCAAAGACCTCTTTTCAGACAAGTTAGGTGACTTTGCATTATTCAAAATATTCACCTAGCAACAGACCTACCTGTGAACATCTCTGCTTGATTACACATTCATTATCATAACTAAGTTCTTTTTGACACTTCTTCAAAACTTGTAACATGCACTGACTTCTAGCTATTTCCTCTTTTCCCACCCCCCTGCCCTTTTCCTGTCGTTTGCTTTGTAGAACCAGTAAAGACATTAAGCTGCCTTTTAATTTTGTCATGGTTTGTTTCTCAAGTGCATGTTAAGGACATTGCTGGAACTGAATCAGCTTTATGGGTTTCCTTTTGCCTCAGAAGTCAGGGGCTCCTAACATTGACAGTATAGTATTTTTTACTGTTTCTCTCCTCTCACCCCTCTTTATCTCCAGCACTGTTCTCCAGTGAGCAGCATGTCAGTTCTCCCACTCCTATGAAAAAGCTGACTGCCACATTGGACTGACAGGTCCTTTCAAAGAGGAGCTCCAAAAACCTCCTATTCTTCTTTCCTACCCCCTGAATTCTAATAAGCTCTTACCTTATAAAACATGCAAGATGTGACTGCCTTTAAAGCTCATTTATATTATTCTTTGAGCATACAGTCTGGTGTTCTTGGTGCCTTCACCTTCTCCTTCTAAAAATGTCAATCCGCCTCCTTTTTCTCTCTTATTACACTCATTTTTGGGTGCCAAAGAGTGCCTGAACAGATGAAGGACACGAGGGTTCTCAGTACAAAAGCAGTAAGTCTGTATGACATCTCACAAACTTCTGTCAACGTTCCAGCCATCAACTCTTCACCTTTCCTTCGTCATATTTGTGGGAAGGCTCTGAGTGCCTTCAGCTTTGGCCATCTTTCTAGAGCTGCCATCAAGCTGCTTCTACAATTCATGTCCCCATCCTACGCAAATAGGTGTAAGATCCAATTTTACTCTCAAGAGAGTTAAAAACTTGTTTCACATTCTCACCACCTTTTGCAGACTATTTAAATTTTTTGACTGCTTGGATCCTTTTAAACTGTCATGTAAATTATCTTCTTGTTTCACTGATCTAATCACAACACTCATCCAAGCCTTTGAGCTTTCACTGTGCCTCTGCAAGAGACACCCTCTGCTCTGCCTTTAAGGCTGTTCATAGTTCAGACCAGCCCCATCTAGAAAATAATAAATATCTTAGGCTGGTCCTAACAATTTACTGGTGTGTCTAGCTGGTACTACTAACCCCTCAGTTTTTAGCCCAAATATCCTTCCTCCTTCCCCCCTTCCCTACACCTCTTGTCACCCTTTCTCATAATAACAGATACCCCCAAAGTACCTGCACAGACTAAGACCTACCTCATATCCAGCTTTTCTCTAGCAAATACATAAACCCTGAATTCCTTTTGCTTTTTATCTGGAGGAGCCTCAGATAGTAAAGGCTCTCAGACCCTCCTTACCAGAAATCTGAACTAAGCTTCTACCTAACTGAGCATGACATGTCTCCCCACTGCCTTTTTTTCTCTTATTTCCATCTGGCTAGTCTAAGAATATTTTTTGTTGGCATCCAAGGTTGAAAAAAAAAACCTGAAATACTTTGGCAGTGTCAATAATCAGATCCTTACTTTACTCTGTGAATTCTAAATAAGAAAAAAGCATTTGTATTAAGAACCATGAAAAGCAGAGAGCTAACACTATCAGTTACTTGCTTAAGTGACAGTTTTCTTCCAACTTCAGCCTAAGTAAACTGATGAATTACATGCTTTAATGTTAAAAGCAAGACTAATCTTTAATGTCAACAGTACAACCAATGTCTATAGTTTATGGGTAACCAGAGAATGAAACAGTTTATGAAAGAGAATTTTTCTGGGGTAAATGAGGAATATGTGACTGTTTCTGTTGAGATACACAGAATACGCCAAACAGAACTGTCATATTTGTTTTAAATAGTCACTGCATAGGCAAATCATGGTAAAGTAAGAGGATAAAAATCCATCTCAACTTTGACACAAACAGTCATAGACAAGAGATGATGGGAAAAATACTGAGGATAGTAGGTTAAAGATCCTGCAAAATCCCTGTTGCCACCTTCAAGTCTGCCATTTTCTGCATCACGAGGTGGGGAAGCAGCAGCTGCACTGCTGTGCAGCCACCCATCCTCCCCCATCAGCATCACAGCTGCATCCCACTCTGAGACAACAAACATTCATTCTCCATAAATAGCTAACTGCCCACAATAATACAGAAGTTCAACCAAGTAGAAAGCGGCTCTGCTCTTACATTAATTTGTGGGTATGTACTATGTTTTCGTTTTAACAAGAATCTCATAGATCAAGGATAGAAAAGAAATATTGGTATCATAAATATCCTCGATCAAGCAAGTACTTAGTTCCAAGTGTTAGATCTTCAGCATCTACTCAAAATGGACACAATAAAACATAACCAAAGTTGCCTCACACAGTTAATAAACCTTTAAATGATGTCATGAAATGATGTACAAACTACTCTGGAAAGGATTCAGCCATTCCTGGAAAGCTAGAAGTAACTACACTGGAGAACGTTTTCTACGATAGTTATCAGAGGACTCTACAGTCAAGAAGAGCCTTTTCTGGATGCAGGGCTGCCCCCTTTATTCACTATTTACAGTGCCACTCATCCTGTGCTAAATCACACCAAACACCAGGTAAATTCAGATATTCTTCTACTTCTTCAAACTCTTTTAAAGTTTTCTGAATTAATGAAGCAAGGTCAGCTGTTTCTCAGTAAATTAAGAAACTGTGTACTTTCATTTGTCATACCACTAAAACTGGTCAATTGTTTATTACCTCCAGACCACAGAAATTATGCTTTTTAAACACGTGTCCAAATCAAGATGAAAGTTATCAGTGACCTATTATTTGGTTTAAAAAGTAACCGTAGTGAACGATAAAATCAAACAAGAGGGTTATTTCACTGCTCCTGAATAACGGGCATTTTGGAAGTCAGATTCTTGTAAATACTCTGAAAAATAGATTTGTATTACCACATTCCATTATCCAAAAGTGCCCCTCTAATAATTCCAGCATGTAGAAAAGCCTATACACTGCAGCCCTGCCCTGGTATGCAGTTAGTTCTTACATAAATCTAGACATCATAGACTCATCCAGCCTCAAGCCAGCAGAGCAAATGGACAGCAGACAACCCACATTCCCATCAGTTTCATGCTGTCACACAGAACACATGCAGCAAGAATCAGATCCCTGCGCCAGCTACCTTTTTCTCTCAGACAAAATAATTAACGCAATTATTTGAGCTGACTACAGTTTTGCCTAGATAAAGAGCAACTTTGATGTTTTTCAAATGTGCATGTAGCAGCATGTGTATGTTGGGCACAAAGTAGCTTTCCTGTAAAAAGGTTGTTTTTCCCAACCCCATAATGGTTCAGATACATCAGGAAAAGGAGGAAGCTGTGCTAGACAGAATTTGCCTCAAGACTGGATGATGCAACTCAAGAATTGTAGCCAAAAGGGCCACAAGGTGTTTGAGTTTGGGTTAGGAAAGGGAAAGAAATCTGCAAGTTACTTAGGGGCAAGTGGAGTTTGGGGACCATCATCCTGTCCTGGCCTCCTCCTTTTCAATTTCTTTGTCCATTTTTAAAATGCAAAGCTCAATTTTAAACAAGCATCTTTCTAGAGATGCACTTACCTGGTATCACTAAACAATAAACCTGTAAAAAATAGGCAGTTATTTCAATAAATATCCCCCTAACTGCAGGTCATCTTTCAAAATTCAGAAGAAATACTGCTTGGATTATTTTACATCAATAAAATCCAAAAGACAGGTAGCCTTTCACTGAGCAAGCTAAAACTAAAATGGGTAAAGAATCCCAATTTATTCCTCAAGCTGTGGAAAACCAGTTCAAGACAGAGTCACAGATGAAACATTGGTATGTTAATCATATCACACAATTAAATTTTGAAACACAAGAGAAATCAGATATAAGCATGCAGAGGGGTTCCTCTTTTGATTTGTGTACACCATGATAACAAGAGCAGTATCTAAATTCAAAGATTACTCATTTTTACCAGAGCTGGCTTGGCAGGAAACCACACATGATCTTCAGCCTCACCAGGCTGGCCAGATGCCAACCAATTTCATGGCTGAAAAAAGCAATGATGAACTGAAGCTACTTCCTGAAAACCCTGACAAATAGGAAAATAAACAGACTGTCCCACCGCTTTTAAATTTTTTTATAGCACTGAGTGTGGGTTTCCACCAGTCCAGGTAACATTAACCTGTGGTCAAGCCCTGTATTGAAACATGCAACAGAACTGCTCTAGTCTCATCCATGAGAATGAGAACTGTGAAAAACCAGAGCAGATCAAGAAGGGGTACAATCACCAGGCCTAAAAGTTCCCTAAGTCAGAAGCACGTCTTAAATACCATCAAAAACTGCAAGTCCATGAAAGTATTCTTCCGTGTTTCCTTTTCTGTTTTGCTAGCACCAGTAAGCTGGAAGATGTGTCTGTAAGGGTGCTTCCACCCCCAAAAGGTAAGGTGTTTAAAGGCTCTTTCCCTGAGCTGTCAAGCAGAGGTAACATCATGCTGTTGTCTCCTTTTCTCTTGCTATTAAGCTTGGTTCACTTGCAGTCACTTCCTAGGACTTCTTAAAAGAAGTTTCTCACCAATAATTCCACAACCTGGCCAATGATAAGGACTGTTACCACATTGTGTATGTGATGGGTCTCTCACAAGAAAGCCACTCTGAAATATTTTCACTATGCTGCTGACACTTGGCTCTGCCACCTTCCTCATTTTGTTCACCTCTCCACTTTTGCCGTAACAGTGACTTCAGCAGAGGAATGGATCAAGCTAGATACCTATGGCTTGTTAAAAAAAAACCTACTGAAAACAAGATAAGCAGTCCTTAGGGGAAGTTTTGTCAGTTGTTTCAACTGAACATCCAGGTGGCAGGTCTGTTGATCTCCCCTAAGAGCACCTTCAATCTCCCTGTTGGTTCAGCAAGTTGCAAGAACAGCTGGGAAGGAAAGAAGTGACAGTAATGGAATTCACCTTGCACTAAGTGCAACTTTCAAAAGAAGAAAACAGAAAATTAGAGGGAAAAAGAAGAGCAAATAGGACAGACTTCCAAAAGCTAACAGGTGAACAAGAATACATTTTTTCTGACCAAATGAAAAACACTGATGGAGTGGGAGCAAAACAAGAGGAATATTTTCTAACTTGTATATCAGCCTTGTAAAAAGTTCACCAGCTCTCCCCTGCAAGATCTCTGCTATGCTTGTCACCAGTGAAGAGAAGCAAGAGCATGTGAGGAAACCCCTAATTCAATGCAATGCATGTTCTCATCCATAGGAAGGTGGCTGAAGAGCTACAAGTCTTTGTTCTACTTACACTCTTGTGTGTCCAGTGAGGAAATTTACTTTTACCAATAGAGGTTGGCCAGGGCACAGCTGGCATGTAGCAAAGATATGTCAGTGACTTCCATCCTGGGATTAATGGCTTTTAGCATGCCAAATTGGCCTTCTTACAGCATTATCTGCCCCTGCGTGTCTGTGTGCAGAAGGTAGAGAATTAAAGAGATGAAGGATTATTACAGGAGATCAGAGATTTTTAATAATGTCTGGTCTCAAGGAAAGACTGACCCATTCTCCTGAACTCGCCCTTCCTTCTTTCAATTCAGATTCTAGTTTTAACTCTGTTGAAGTTCCCTTCCTCTGCCCCCTGACTCCTGTTGTATGCGTGTGTGTGAACACGTGGATGTGTTTACTCTGAACATTTCTACAGCCTCTAGGTTTCATACACTGAAAGCAGACAAGCACTGGCAATGAAACCAAGGCAATTCTCACACCAACCATGAAGATCTGATACACCTCATTCAACGAGATGTGAAAGTTAGATGTTTACTACATCATGACACAAATTTGATTTTTGGTAACACTGCAGTAAGGAGACTGTAGCAAAAAGATTAGTCACAGGGATAAAATGGCCAGACAATGTATGTTGTGTATGCAAAGTATGGACCAAAATTATTCTGTATCTCAAAAAAAAAAAAAAGTGCCTTCTATGCACCCAAAGCTCTCCAAGCAGAAATCAACTCTCTGATAGGAAAGTAGGACCCACAATTACATATGAAAAAGCTTTACCTTCACCAGCAGTAGCTCAAAAAGACTTTTAATTTTATACAGCACACATCTTACTTGGAGCCATCAGGTGGGAAAAGCTGTGATGGATCACACAGAATTGCAGGAACTACTCTTGCAGCAAGATGAAAAACAAACTGTCTGAAATTCCACATGGCAAACAGCAGTCATCCTAATCTTCCCCTCATGGCTAACATTGGTGCACTTATTTTGTGACAGCAGAGCTGTGTTCTGCCCAGCTGTTAACAATAGCTTTGTAAGCAAGTGTTTCAGGGCCTTATGGCTTTTTGATATGCCTATGTAGCTGCTTTTCTTTCTATTTCCCCTACTATGTGCCAGGTTACAGAAACACTTCCAAGCAGCAGACTCAGAAATAGAAAGAGTTCAAGGCCAGGTTTCACACCTGCAACCTTGCAGTTCTGGGCTGTTTCAGCCCTGAAGACCAGTTTCATTTTAAGTCCAAGGCTTCCTCTAACATCCAGGTCTTCTGTTCAGTAATTCCAAACGAAATTTATGATTTTTTACTTGTGTTTGGGGCAGGAAGGGATGGGGAGGGGAGTAGAGAGAGGGAATATTACTATGTAGCCATTACACATATCACATTTTACTCTGATAAATTTAATTGAATACCACAGTAATTCATGAAAATTAATTTATCACCCAAATTAAGACACTGTCTCACTCCAATCCCCACAAAAAGTCAAGACCAGCTACTCCTATTCAACACTAGCATACCATTCATAAGTATGCTTCCCTAAACATTTCAAAGGGCAATATAAGTTAGCACAAAGTTTTGAAGGGTTAAGTAGCAGCTCTAATTTTTAGTTCTTTTTGAATTCTGCAGAAGAATCTGTTTTCTAAAGCACTATAAATACAGTATTTAGTTTACAGCAGCAGCAGCAAGCTATCACAAGCTTGCTGATTCCAGAGTGGGGGGATAGGACACAAATGCCCTATAAAAAGAAGAATGCAGCCCCCCTTTGACACTAATGTGCTATGTCCATGTATGTGCCAAGGAGAAATTTTGGCAGCTAGAGGGTATTCAAATAGAATAAGACATCAGCAGGCACCGTGGTTTAAGATGTATATTCTGGTTTGTTTAGAAAACAAGTTGTTCTGTAGCTGGACAAAGTGCTACGCATGACCCATTTCTTGACTCCAGGTGTGACTTATGCAACTTGTGCTGATTTTCTGCTCACCCTGGATGGACTGCATCATACTGCCTACCTAAAGAGGACTTTTCTTCCCATATTGCCCTAACAGCCCTGCAAAACTGTTTAATAATCTCTAAGTCTCTGGCACTGAAAAAAATTAAAAAAAAAAATGAAACAAACAAGGGAAATCCCAAACCTGTTGCATTTGCTACAAGACAAGAAAGGTACATAAAAATCTAAATAAAATTGTAAGGGAACAAAATTTTAAATCTGCATTGCCCTCTAGAAGAAACATAAACGGAGATATCCTCTGATGCATACTGACTGCCCAAATGGAAAATAAAGACCCAATGACATGTTTAAAACAGGATGAACAACTCCGAGTTCTAGCTAGCAGTCTTTCCCTCTCTGCATAGAGAGACAGAGAGACAATGAAAAGTCATTTGTACATAGCTGAGACTGTAAGCCACAGTTTTTGCACTGCTATTCACTCTAAAATTCATCCAGATAGCAAGGGGGAAAGAAGAAAGTAATTTCCCCATAGATATAAAAAAACCCCAACAAAACAAAACAAACAAAACAATAACAACACCAAACCCACCAAAAAACAAATCCCAAATCTTCATTTAGAAGGCTAGAAAACTCTGGAACTGGTCCTAATGCAAATCTCAGACAAATCTGCATTTTGCTGAAATGAGAACTTTGGGTATAGGCTACATATGAAAGTAGCTCAGAGTTCCCCATTATGTCCAGTTCTACTTGAGGTACTAGGGTGTCAAAAAAAATTCAGAGTGAGAATTTAGTAACTGCCTTACCACAGAGCAAAGAAGAAAGAAGTTGAAAGAAAAACAGACTATCATCTGTGACTTAAGTTGATCTTTCAGGAAACAAAGATCCTCACGGTAGTAAATATAATCCTTGAATTGTTTGCAAATAGGTTTAATCATCTAATTGCCATGTACAAGGAAGGAAAATCTGCGCACTATCAGAATTCAGAACAGCTAATTACTAGAAGGCAAAATAAAGATTTTTATCAAACGTAGTGTGTGTTCTTCAGCTATTACATCTATCAATATTTATATATCTTACAGCCCTTTCTGGGTGGTTGCTGCATACATTTTGTGTACAGTCAAGAAGCTTCTCGACTGCAAACATGCTTTTAAAAAGAAACCTGGCCCGAACCCTGCATTTCCAATTCAAGCACTGGATTCTGAAGCCTGTTAACTCCCTGGAGCAGCTAATAGCTAAAGACTTGTTTCCGCTTTTCTAACAATTTCCTGGTTTGCATAACAATCCTAAAAGAAACACACTCAAGGAGTTTTCTAGCACAGAGAGATTTTTGTCTCCAATATAGTTCTAGTTTCAAGGCATAGAGAATATTTATATACAATTATAATAACTTTAGAGATATATTTGTCTACAAATATATTTACATATAAATATGTATCAGCTGCTTGTTTAAAACAAGATTATGATAATTTTGCCATATCCAGGAAATACAAAACACTGGCTTGTGCCTGGTGCTTTACTCATGCCATTGTGAATAAGGGGGGCGGGGGGGAGGGAAGGGGTTTAATGTTTAATTTCCTGTTAAAAACACACACAGGATAAAATCTTCCAAAGAGCAGTTATAAAACATGCATTTGTTAGCCAAGAAACTAGGTAAATATGGAATGAAGCCCAGGCTCACTTCTATTCCTTCACCCCCTCTCCAAAGAAGAAAGCAACTGAAGGCCATGGAGCGTATTTGGAGGGACTGGGCTCTACTGGAGGACTAGATAATTCATGAGCCTGGCTGCTCCCCACAGCCTGCAGGCACTGGGGCAGTGGCTCAGAGCAGTGATGCAGCCGGGCTCGAGGCACTGCAGCACTGCATGTGCACGGCACACGTGCCTGAGAGCCATTGTCCTGACTCCTTACCACTGTCCTGACACAGCTTTTGCCTGAATGAGCAAAAGAGCCATTAGCATGTGGCCAGCAGCTAGGGACAGCCTGAGGATCCTGCTACCTTTGCTAGTGGCTTTACAGGCCACAGAGGGTATTTTTTCAGCAGTTACAAGGGGAAATGTTATTGCCAGATCCCACCGAAATTTCACCTGCAGTGGTTCAGCCTTCACTACGGTTTTAATATGTACCATGATGTATTGGGCTACCCACTACAACTGCCAGACAAGCATCGAAGTTCTGCATGGAATGTAACTATCAGAGCCTTTAACAATCCCAGCTCTTTGCCAAGATTCCCAAATATGGACTGCATTTAGGCAAAATAGAATCTTTATGACAGTTTTCAACAGTAACACTGTCTTTTGGCTCTTAGAATAAAAACAGCCCACCAAGTGCTTTCTGTCTGCAGTGTTTGGGCCAAAGTCAACTCCTCAGTGCACACCTTGCTCCATGGTATTGAAGAAGTTGTAGTACTTCTTGTGTCCTGCTAGGATTCACATTCAAAATTATATGCAAACAGCTCTGTGAGTGGCTTCAGCTTTGTTTTGTTTTTCAAATGAGGATAAATTTATTATTGCAGATGTAGCTCGAGAGCTTTCTTAGCTTTTGGATGCATATTATTCAAATTAACACAGCTTAAGCTTTTTAAGCAGATACACCTTAAACATCTTCTAGTCAAGGCATTTAGTTTCACATTTGATGCAAGAAAGAAAGGCAGAGATTATGTATCTCTCTGGTGAATCAAATCTGATGGCAGGAATGCTGAGTTTCTTGCCGACTCTTTGCAAAACTGGCTTTGAAACTATAAACAGTCCTGACTTTATTTCTAAAACCTGCACTTAACAGCTGTCATAGGTATTTGTGTTCTTGCCTTATGAAATCTACCACTCTTAACCACCAATTTAGCAACAATTCACCAGCAAATCTCTTACTACTGCAGGAGTTCAAAACCCTCCTGTTTATTTTCGCTTGCTGTAACTGGACTTTGTGCCATGATCCCATGGCCCTTCATGTGAAAAGACAATTGGCTAAAAACATTAGGAGAGAGAAAAGGAATAGGGTGGAGAAACCCTGTAACACAAAATGAGCCCTGACTTGCTTCCTCAGTACTGTACGTACCCCCAAGCAATGAAATTTCAGGAAAATGATTATGGTTCTGGCCAACAGTCAGAATATATAAGATGTTATACACCCTTTGCTCCACTGTATGTTGCTACTACAGACTACATGAAAAGGGAAGACTTTTCTTTTTTTCTTTTCAGTGGTAAGGCAAGTTGACAAGTATTTACTGCTAGTTACAGCAAGGTATTAAAGATTCAAGTGAAGTACTGGTATTCTCCAGTGCAGTGGTGACCTGAGCCTTTAATCCAGATGAATTTAACTGTAAAGTGCATTAGCTCTTCTCATAAAAGATTTGCTTTAATTTTAGTTCTCTTTCCATTTATCTTATGGCTGTGTAATCTTCAGTAGAGGTCAAAGAGATTTCCCCAAAGAAACAGGAGCTGCTTCTTTTTTAGAGAAGAAAAGTATATTTAAGACAGCCCGTCCTACTTTTGAACGTAAGTCACAGGACAGTACTCCCTGCTGTCCTCTCTCTGTAGCTCTCCTTGCTTCTTTGCATGTTCCAAAGCAATTAAAGCAGCGTGCATGTGCATCCACACATGTATACAAATGAAACATGAAATGAAAACACCTCCTGGAGATAGGATACACAGCCCATCTGATGCGAGGACTGAAATTATTACTAACATCTTACCATCATCCAACTCCAGGCAGAGATTGTAAACAGCCAGAGGCCTCTTAATACGCTGTCCTTGTCTTCTTGACTGCCTTGGTGGGGCATTTGGAGGAGATACTGACATAGAGATTGGCTCAGGGAAAGTAGCATCAGGCAGGGTTTTGAAAATCTGCAATCAAGAACACAAAGGGTGTTAATTATTTATCATGAAGAGCAACCTGTGCAATGCAACTGTAAACCATTATCAAACAACATTTGTTTTGGATTTCATTCAAAGCAGAGAGGAGCCAAAAAATCCATTCCTTCAAGTTTGGGACTATGCCGTGGGTTTTTAATGAGTGCTTTTAAAATAAATAAATAAATAAATAGATAAATATAATATGGAGATAACCAAGAGCACTGTCTACACATTAACCAAGCTGCCAATCAGTTAATTCAAATACAAAACATTTGCAGCCACACTTACCAGCTAGGATGGAGGGGAAGGAGAAAATGAAAGATACTACCTTAGGAATCAGTAACCAAAATGCTTTATAGCTTTAGCTAGAACCTGTAATTTTTCCAGAATACCCATTTTTATTTTCTAAGTTTGTGATATCATTATATCAGCCATTTTATTTAAAGAAACACCACACTCTTGAAGAAAGCAAGAGGAAAATTTTGTGGGCAGGGGTTTTTAGTGAGAAATACCATAGTAACAAACCACATGAGAATTTATTCTGTTAACTACTGCATATTGAGACAATTTAATATTAAATACTGACATTCACAAACATGCATATAAAAAGGATTGCAATTCCTGTCATAATTTTATCTTTTGACTCATGACCATCAGCATATCACCACTCCACACAGAAATACCACATCATTTCTCTCGGAATTAACCAACAACATAGATTCACTGTACCTGATAGCACTTTAACTGTCACATGAAGGAGACAGTCCAACAGTGCTGATTTACTGCTAGAAATTATCAGGGTGCTGGCATGCAATTTACCAGCAGCCTTCTACAAGTGATCATGGCATGAACTAATTGGCTTCATATGTATTTCAGCAAAGACAAAGCAGCAGATAAAGAAAAACACAAACAGAAGCTGTGTAAGAAAACTCCTGTGTCTCTACAGCACCTCTCAGCAATGCAACACACTAATATAACAAGATATAATGAAACAGTGTATGATGCTCTTGTACTCTGCAACTTTATAATATTTACTGTAAGGATACATTGCAAAGAGGAGAGCTTTAATCAATATTTGAAGGGGAAGCTTTTTATGAAGTAGGAATTCATGCAGAAACTATAAAGGGACAACACAGATAACACATTTTTAGATAATAACAGCATGTGTCAGGTGCAGTATGACACTAAAACCCGGACAGGTGAGAAATAATGCCGTAAGCATCCTGTACTAAAGCACTCAAAAAATCATATTAAAAGTACAAGAAACCCTAAATGCCATCATATCCTGGCCTGCTAGCCCTGAATATTAACAGGTAGGAAGAAGATGACCCAAGATTCCATGTATGCATTGACTTACAGCCACTTCATCATCACTTTCGTACTGGCAGGTAAAAGACTGAGCTGGTACAAAATAATCAAGAGAGGACATATTCCACAAAAACAGTGGAGAAATGGTCATATTCCCAAAACTGGGCAGCAGTGGGCCAGAAGCCCATGTATGGTATGCACAGGAAAGCTCTAGTGGAAACATCACCTTCCTTCCCAGTAAGTGAACATTGCCGGGGGGAGGTAAAAATGCAGGAATTTGAAGTTCCCCATCCCAGCATCAGGAAAACTGTCTCCCCCTCCTTCACATGCCTATGAACACGGGACTATGAGAGAGTGCCAAAATAGCAACTCTCTAAAAACAAAATGCTTACAAAGAGAGGAAGCTGCCTAACCTGGTTCTCCCCAGTACAGACACAGCAGCACTCTCAGGCCATGACAAAGCTCTAGTTGTGCTCAGAGTTCTAAAGCCATTTCTTAAAACATGATGCAATATAAAAAAGTGAAATCTAATGTGCACCTCCATGGCACTTGGCTAACAGTACCACACTGCCCCCTTATGTGTAAATACAAGGCTAGATTGAGCAGGTTTAGGGATAAATATTTGCTTCTGAAAAATTCAAAGGTACCAAAACTTGAAGTGCCATCTTCTCCATGGACTAAGCATTGCATTTGGGCTCTCCGGCAAACAACTCTCTGCCAAGAGGTTTCAGCATGTTGTTTACTATGTCACATTCCACAGCTGTGTTTATTTCTACAGCCTTATCCATGGATCTCTGCTGAAATTAGTGTTGGTGAGAAGAACAAGTATTTCTCAGGAGTACTTCATAAGAGATGAGCTTTCTTGTATGCTTCTAGGTGACTTGCACAGGTTACAGTGAAGTTCTGCAGTGTTTTTTACTTGTCTCTCACAAATATTGCAATACACTCTTCCAAAACTATTAGCATGAGAAACTAAGAGTCACAAAGGCAAAAGACAAGAAGACCTTTTTCTCTTTCAAGCAGTTCATAGTTGTGTTCATCCCTATTTTGGTATCTTTTTTAGTCTTTTTAGCAGGAAAATAAACTCCAGCCCTAACTAGACATTTTTCAGCAGCAGCAATCTTTCTGTTGCAGACCAAAGCCTTAGCTCATACTAGAGGTTTGCAAAGGATAGCATCTGAAAAGCAAGCAGAACATCAACCTCCACCTTCAGAAGTGCACACAGAGCATTCAGCTTATCTTTCGTGCTTTATTTTCACTTAACTAGACAAATATGTTTCATCATGGCTTGGATATTAGTCTGCTGCACTGACAAAAGCACTGTTAGGTCTGCCTAAGAATGAGGGGATGGAGACCTCCTTCGTTTAAGCTGTGGGGAGAAAAGTTGGTTTTGGTTTTATTCCAATTTGCTTCTAACCTTATTAACTATTTAAACATCACTGAAGTATACATGTTTCATGGCTAATAAAAGATGCCAGCTGTGAGTGACCTGTTGTCAGAAGCCTGATGCATGTGCACAGAGGACATCACACACTCACACACAATATGAGCACTTGAAATGGCCCCAGCATCACTGTGTGCCAGCTGACTTGCACAAAGGCAGGGGACCACAGGTGAGCAAGTTTAGGAGCACTGTCCTGCACTACAAGCAGTTGCTACCAGAAGGCAACCATACATATCCACATGTCCAGGACATATCCAGCTGGAGGGAGATTCTCCCAAGAAAGAACAGATTGCAATGTTCTACCTAAGAGATTATTGTTTTGTTACTCAAAAAAACATGCTCCCTTAAGGTCAGATCTACCACTATTGCTCATCTGGATTGCAGAAGTCACCACAGCTTAGACTAATTCCTGTAATAAAGACAAGAGTGAGGTATGCTTATTGAATTATGTCATTCTAGAAGTGATAAAAATTTACTAAGCCAACCTCAAAGCTTAAAGACTTCACAGTCACATTCAGTATTAACATGGTTTTTGAGACTGTGGTCAAACTACATGAGATGTATAGACTATCAGTTCTCTACCATTAAGTTCTCAAAAGCACTGGCATCTTGCTATTAGCCTACCTGGGAGTTAACTCTGAAGCTAACTGCAGCAATTTACACCTGGGAGAAAACTAATATACGTAGCTCTCAATATTTTAATCCAGCAACAAATCCCTGTTAGTCAGTCCAAGTTAGTCCACTGCAGTAAGTGGTTCTTTAGGTCTGATCTTTATATGAAAGGAGAATTTCAAAGTGCACAGTGAATCAAACAGAGGATGAATCTCCGAAAAGTTACAGCAAAAATGAAACTGGCGGAGCAATTTAAAGCTCTGGTAAGTCTGACCTATTTCTCTCTATGTAGGAGTATAAAATGGATGCTTTACAAGGCTAAACAAACCACAAACCATCTTGGGCGTACAGCACTAATTGATGCCTTAGCTTTTATATTTTCAGATTCTGTGCGTGCTGCCTAGGGATGAAGCCTCGTATTAGGAACTGTACTGTGCTCCCTCTACGGAGCAGGTAAACAAAACAAATCCATTTCTGATGGAAGACCAAGGACAACTTTCAGGCCAAGAACGCAAACAACAATGGACTGAGGGGTGGAACAAGAAGGATGGGACCTCACGGCCTGGGGCTGTAATTGAGCAATTGGACCTCAATATGCAAATAGACCTAAACTTATAAAATGGCAAAATCTTGTGACTGCGGCGCCATTTTTGCCACCACTTGCGGACCACCCTGGGTGCAGCCTTGCGTAGGCTTCTGTAAGGCCCAGGGTGGATTCTGGGGACCTTTTAATAAATCCTAATTTTACTCTTTAGTTTTGCCTAGCCTCTGTTTCAGGTCAGCCCTCCCAAGGCAACAAATAACAGCTCTGTCTAGAGCAGTGAGCCCAAGATCATCCCTACATATAACCATTCCAATTCCTAAATCTGTGTCCCACAAAGTCTGTGGCAGCATTTCTTGAGAGTAATGAGCCAAATTCAACATATTATCGTACTGTACTCTACCAGCAGATCCACATGGCAGCAGCCCAAGGAATTCTGCCAGATTCCCCTTAATCTGCAACAACAGTGTTGGACTCTAGATCCTGAGCTCTTATGAGAGCTGATTTTAGGTATTCAAAAAAAACCCCATGGCTGGGAGGATTTAACTTGGCCTATTCCACAAGTTCATGACTAGATGTATAGCTGTACATGGAAATGTAGATTAGATTCTGCTGCTACAAGAGAATACTGATCTGTTTGTTCTGGTCTCAAGCAGAACTAATTAATGAATTTCAGTATGTTTGCCAGGAATCACTTTAGGAAAAGACCCAGACATCAGGTCATCTCTGTCTGCTTTGTTTCACCGGGGTAATTAAAATTTCCTCTTAGAATCAGTGGGAAGCAAACAGCAAGGACAGAGTGGGATGAAGAAGAGGGGAGAAAAAACTGGAGGCTTAGTAATAGAGCTAATGAGGATAAACTTATAAAAAAATCAGCTTAAATCTGTGCCATGATTTTGTTGCAAGACAAAACCCCTATCACTCTCATAACACCAACCACCCAGAATGTGCATCTATCTCCTTGGAATACACAAACACAAACCAGGGCACCAGAAGTCACTCTGCAATGCAAAGAAAGCTAGAACATGCAAGGTCATTCCAAATTCTCTGGAACTCCACTAGTGGGATAGGCTCCACTACTACATTCATATGTTGTAGAGGAGAGTATTCTCAAGACAAGAACAACGTAAGTTTCTATTTGGGCAATTTCCTTTCAATACCAACTTCATTTGCCATTGTTAAATAAAAGACACAAAGACACTTCCACTAATGTTCATTGAATAATATAAAACACCATCCAGCTATGGCACACGTACTGCTCTCCCCTTACACATTTTATCCCTATGGTACTCCTTGCATTTCCATGACAACTGCCTATAATATATGCTGATCAAAGAATATTTTATACATTAGCAGTTAATGGGATAGTGCAAGAGGAGCATGGTGTTTCCTTGACTTAGCTTCTTTTCAATGTAATGCAAACCCAATTCAGGTTAAACCCATCAGTCTGCACAAAACCAAAAATCATATATTTATATTAAAAACACTAAAAAAAAGGCCAACTGTCTTTGCGGTTCACAGTGTGCACTTACTCAGATAAATTTTCCAAGTTTTTCCTCTTAGGATAATGAAGACAATGGTCGTAACCCTGCTTTTTGCCATTTTCTGAAACCAAAGCAATGATATCTTTTATGTCAAACTACAATTTTACTGTAGATATAAGCATTTCAGAAATTGTAAGGTGAAAATAAACATCCTAAAACACTACAACTGTAGTTCAGCCACTAATTATAACCACTAACCACTAATTGTACACTAATTGTAAACCATTTTTTAACAGTAAAAGCCACATTCAATAACATGAAAAGTTCTGGGGTTTTTATTCCTTATTTGAAAGGATTACAGAAGCTAATTTGAGTTATTAAAAATTTAATCATAATAGAAGTTACAAAATATCAACTTCTAGAGAGCTAGGACAAAAGTTTTATTTCAAAACTGATTTCTGCACCAATTCTAACAATTTTATAAAACTTTCAGAGTACTGAAAGCTTTAAAAAAAAAGATCCTTTGTTATTGTAGTTTCTTACTGGTTCACATTTTTCCTTTACTATGGACAATGTTAGTCCAACATGTTTCGTTCCTGGTTTTAGTCAAAATGATCTATTTATTTTTCTTGTTCACAAACACAATCCAATAAATAAAAACTACATGCACTAGGAATTCTTGATATCTAAACAGAATCTGTGTTCAGTGTGCAAAATGTGTTTAAAATTGATTACTTCTAAATCTCATATTCAATATTTTTAAAATATTTATGAAATTCTCCAAGAAAAACTATCAACAGCTTCATCAGAATTCTTAAATAACTCCCAAAGGTTACCATTGTGTCCACTCTAATACAGGTGTGCCTGCCTCAAATTAGTTATCCTGACTTTTGCATTTCAACATTTATATACTGTAAAATATGATTTGCTGAGCACTGCTTTCTGAGACTGCGCAAGATGCACATTTTCTGAGGCTTTGGATTTTGAGGCTTGAATTCCACTACAAACCACAAAATACCTTTATACATTATTCACAATCATTATATTGGTGGGTGGGGGGTAGGATCAGATCCAGAGCTGGAAACCACCTGTGGCTCAGTCTCTAGAGGGCCACCAACCAGAAAGCATCAATAATGCTCTTGATGCTCCTGGCACACACTGTTGAATTGCAGTGCAACATTGGATGCAGCCTGGAAAGTAACCAGGTATAAGTCAAAATGAGAAACAGGAAACGTCCTTGGCTGTGAGCCAAACCACAAAGCTCTCTAAATAAATAAATTAGAATCGAATCCAGCCAAGACAGCCTTTTCTTCACTGCAAAGATATCATTTGCCAAGCCCATCTGCCTGGCAGCCGGACCACCCCTAACTAAATGAAACATTGTTTATAGGGATTTGTGGACCCTGTGAGTCTCAATCTCCTTTTGACTGGAGTATCTGATATCTGCTCTTCTTCTTAAACAAGAACAACTACAGATCTGGACAATCTTCAAACTACAAGAGTGACAAAAGAACCCAGGGACGTTTCAGACATACCTGATGTATCTGTAGACTCTAATAGCCACTCATTTGCCCTGATTGCCTTGAACTGTGTAGTTCAAGTTTTGAGATGTAATGAAGAAACTCAAAAGCCTGCAAAACACAACATGACAGCCTGGAGGACAGCTGTGAAGGAGGGAAAAAAAGAGGAAGCCATATCAAGGTTAAAAACGCATGTCCTTTGATCACTCGCGAATTGTGAGTTTGTTGAGTCAGCCTTTCTAAAAGTAGCACTCCTGATACAAAGACTGCAGCTTCCACCCTATCACATAGCACTCCACCTTTTAACAATTCATGAGAGGAACGCTCCTGATGGCAGCCCATTCACTGCTATCAACCAACCCATGTTAGCCATCGAGGGAAAGGAGAGAGTTAACCCACCAGCCTGGGAATAACTCCACGTTTGTCCTCGACACCAGCAGGAACAGCAGGATCACCTTCTCTCGTGTGCTCACCTACTCTCACTCACATCAAGGAGAGTATTCTAAAAAGGTTATCTTTCCCTGTTACACATAATAGCTATGTGTATCTTGTTTAGTTACAGGAACTACTTAAAATACCACAGAAATTCCTTAAAACTAAAAGATTGAGTAGTCAATTTAATTACCTTGATTTCTAAAACATGACACACTCCTCAAAGGAAAATAATGCAGAAGGAGAAATGTTTGCATGTATTTTCTATTACAAAGAGTGTGAGAAGTCCTAAGAAGATGAAAGATGGCACTTGGAAACTTAAGTCAAGACCTAGCAAAAACAATAACTACGGCCAAACACAGCACATGTAACATAGATCTCCCCTTCATTTGTAATTTTAAAAAATAAAATACATATATATATGAACATCTCTATACATGTGCATATACACACAAAAACACCATATATATACACACATCTATTTTTACTGCAGATTTTATGAACAGATAATATAATTGAGTATAAAACCCACATTTGACCCCCTACCACACTGTCATCGAGCAAAGCATCAGAATGAAATGACAAGATCTTCAAGATCATTGCAAATGACACAGTTCCAACCATAGCCACACAGCCTCACCAGCATTTTCTTTTTCACGGATATCCTTGCTACTATTGCAAGGATTTATACCATAATTGCATTTTCAAGTATTCTCTGCTCATTGCTTTTGTTAAAATACATTTTTTACCTTGCAATGTGACCATAGGCTCTTTGGATGCAAAGAACACACTGTTTTATTGTATGTCTACACAAAATATTGATGCCTTATTAGTGCAAGTAGCAAGCACTTGAAAATCTTTGAAATAAAAGTATTATCAGCTAACTGCCACATATTTTTAATACAAAAATCTGTTTCATGGTTTGCAATACACTAGCCCTTCTGGTAAGGCAAAAGCTCACTAGAATTCTAAAGAATACATGCAAAAAACATTATGTCACACAGTTTCTGCACAAGAATTTACCTTTTAAACTTTTAAGAAGCTCAATAACTTTTCCCCTCTTCATGCCCCATGCAATATTTTACAGAATATTTTCTTTTCCTAACAAGATTTAATTTAAGAACATCCATTTTAGCAGTTTGCATAAGGACTTCCCCCTTGCCTCCTCCTCCATACATGCAAGCACAGCACCCTGACCATCAAGACTGAAGTAAATATTAACTAGCTGAATTCCACTCCTTTGTCATCATTTCTCTTTATTTACTTAGGAACATTGCTTGTGGGCAACAGAAGATGAGATCTATACCACTTTGTAATTTTGTATGAAGTACAGGGAAGTTCCCCAAATTAACAGTAAATAAGGTAGGCAAATCAAGAAGTCAGAAATCTATGTACTATTTCTCTGTGCCATGAATTTGTAGTACAGTATCTCAGCAGGTCCTTTCCACCTGAGATCATGACTTTTGTTTTGATTTTCTGTATTAATATAATATGATTTCTCACAGTGCATGTTTTGTTTCTTTTGAACCAGTCTAGCAGCATACCAATCCAAGTATTGATCCAGACTGCTTCTAATACCATCAACTGCAGTCACAAACGTGAGTAGAGATTTGATATTCAGTCTTCTTACTATACATAGACCACATTTAGAAAACTGGAGTCTTTTAAACAAAAAACCCCAATATTTGCAGTCAATTTACTACCACATGTGTGTGTCTCACATGGAAGGGCTTTATGCTATCCACAGAGAAGAGAAAGGCTTTAAAGAGTTTGCTCACACTACAGAACAAAAGAGCTGCTCTGACTCCTACCAGAACTTCTTTGTTGTGTCTGTTGCCCTTTCTGCTTGAGACTCAGCCAACGATTAAGGCATGTAATTAAAATTAAGTTCAGGAACGGT
Organism: Acrocephalus scirpaceus scirpaceus; assembly: GCA_910950805.1. Taxonomy (NCBI): domain Eukaryota; kingdom Metazoa; phylum Chordata; class Aves; order Passeriformes; family Sylviidae; genus Acrocephalus; species Acrocephalus scirpaceus. The sequence continues at coordinate 57,922,951 of OU383778.1, read as the reverse complement.
TTCAATGACACTTCTGATAAGTTACATGCTTCAAGTTAAGCAGGTACTGAATACTCTCCTCAATACCCTCACGTGTTTTTACCACAAACTCTGCTCTAATGGAGGTATTTTAATGTCATTTTCCCCCCAAGTCCAATGTTTGTTGACTTGAGAAACATCCAGCTTGTGGAGGTTTCAAATTGCTGCACCACAGCGAACCTGCATAATTACACTTTGTTGCTTCTTGGTTCTCCTTTGCAGCCAAAGGCAAAGCAACAAAAAAGCTGAAGCAAGCCCTCTTTAGTTCTTCTCATGTGTCCCTTCAGTGGGCCTTCAAAAGATCTGCTCTGTTGCCAAAACACAGTCCTAAGTTTACATGGTGGCATTCCACCTAAAGCATTTACCTGCAACAGAACTGCTGGATTGCCAAGGGGAGACTGTGCTGCTTCATGCTCTAAAACAAACAACTGATTTCACCCGCTTCCATTCCTTCTGTCTCACAAATATTGCATGTATTATGCATAGTAACACGTTTTAAGACAAGATTTTTCAAGGATTACTACATGAGGTTAATGTTGGCTTAAGAGCTCAGTAGTATTAAATGACTCTTCCCTTTTTCGTTTGAAAAAGAAATCATGAAAGTGCCCAAAGTGCGAGAAAAAAGCATTTCATTAAAAAAATTCCCCTTAAACCTGTTTTGAGCAAATCAAAGCTAAGCCAAAGACATTTTGTCTAAAATATGTAAAATCTTTCCCATTTATAGAAAGAGCGATAGAGAAAAGGTATCTGCCCTATGTACAGGAACTATTGAGCTTTTCAGCATGAGTGTCTTTGAGATAATTTTGCCCATAGGTTGTTTTAATTGCAGAAAAAGGTATCTTTTACGAAGCCTATTCCCTTTCCTCAGATTCTGGTCTTCCAGTCTCCAGAAGGAACTTCTGTCTAGCCCCTCGCTTTTTTCCTTCTAAATTTCTTTCACTGTAATTTTCATCTTCTTTCTGTTTTTATAATCTTGCTATTTGTACTCACTATTCTTTCCTCCCCCATACACTGGTTTAAATATTCCAGTCCCACTGAGATTTTTATTCCAACCTCCTCCCTCATCTTCTTTCATTTCTTAGACTTTTTTTATCCTGCTGCCTTTTTTTTTTCCTTCTTAAAATAATGTTCAGGGAATTGAGAAACCAAAATGGCTCACATTACCACTGAGGCATCTCTAAATGGCAAATAAATAAGCCCTTCGAATAGTGACATTCACTCCAACAAGATGCCAAAACATTATAACAAACAGCAAGATAAACATGGCATGCTCTTCATGCTGCTGTGGCATGGACCACCCTTCTTCCTCACCACAAGTCAGAGAAAAGACCAGGAGAGCTGAAATGTCCAAGATTTCCAATCTGTTTAGCCCACAGGAGGAAAAACTGAAACCCTTGAAACTCATTTGGAGGAGGCAGAGAAGAGAAATCAAAACCTTTTTGGGGGCCAAGTTGACTAAGTCTTTTCATTAGAAGATTACCTAATGGCCAAGATTGTTCCAGGCACTGTACAAGCACAGCTGGAGTCAGCTCCTGAGCTTGTTACCTTAAAGCAAAATAAACAACGATAAGACACAAACATGAATTTCTTGATGCTTGCTTAGTGAAGGGAAAGATACAGGACACAAAATCTGGCTGTCCTACCCCTATAGCCATAAGACAGAAGCAAAGCAAGACATTTTATGGGTCTAAGTATCCTCTGAATTTTCCTTGCTTCCATAGCAGGTGGTTCTGAGGGTCCTGAGTAAATATCTCAGCTTGCGTCTAATATTTATCTTTTTCTTTCAAAGCAGAGATCTGCTTGTGCAGCTCACCTTCTGAGTGGGCACTGTGAAACACTCTGCCTGGCAGATACCTGCCTAGAACTGACAAAAGCTAAACAATTCCATCCCTGATGCTCTTCTGTCCCTTCCTACTCTTTTTGGCAATTGGGCAATTCTAATGCCATTTAAGCAACACATTAGGCTGTATGGTCTAGTTTCAGTGTTCCAATCTCAGCATTTTGCAAAACATCCCCTCCTCAACACACTGTAATTGGTTCACAGACATGGCTGGAATGTACATAGGCAGCCCGTAAACAAGGTGGAAGTGGTACTGACTGGTTTCTGGCCAGCAGGAAATAAAGGTACATATCAACAAAGCTTAAAAAACCCAAAAACAAACAAAACCAGCTTATTCACTAAGCGTGATACTCTTATCTTAGGGCAAGCCATTGTGTTGTTTCCAGACATTTAATTGCACAGAAATTCTTTAATTAGAACCCAGTAAAGTGATGATACTGGAATTACTGAACCAGGAGTTCAAAGCCAGTAACCCAATTATGTCTCCTCCTAAAAATGAACAGTGATTCTTGTTCAATAAAGCTATCCACAAAAGACATAACGGGTATCGATGGAATTTAAAAATATTTGAGGAATCTTAACCATTTTTTACCATTTTGTCTACCAGGTTGCTTAATCTATACCAGAAACACTGACTGCTACTGCCGCTACATTTGGAAAGTTTGATGGTTATTTCCTTTGCTACAGGGGAAAAGAAATACCTCTTTGCAGAGTACCAGAGCTGGAAATCACATATGCACCGAGTGTGAAGGGTCAGTGCACCTCCATCTTGACTCCATCACTCTCCTACAATTCCAAATTTTGCTCCTATCAGCAGAAGCTACTAAAAATTAGCAGAGTCAGAGTAGCAGCTGAACCAAATATTTTGAAATATTTTAACCCACAGCCAGTGACTTTTCCTAGGACTTCACTAGGGCTATAAATAAAAATAGCCCTAGTGCAAGACTCTCAGAAAGTCTGAAATGCATAGAAATTTAAAATAACAATATAAAATGAACATTAGACTGGCAGTGACCTTGCTTGCCTTTAAAAGTAGGTCCTTGGTCTGCCCTAAACGAAGAAAGGTCACTTGTAAAAGCAGCATACTCAGTTTGACTATAAAATGTTTGTAATGTCTCAACACACCTCTCCATTGCCTTTGTTATAAACACACAGAGGTCACACTTGGGGCTGCCTTCCATTCTGGAAGCAGCTCTAGCGTGGGAGAGGTTGCTGCAGGCAGACCGCTGATGGCAAGTTCACCGTTAGAAACGGCAGTGAAATGACAGAAATCCCTTAAAAAAATTATACCCTTCTAGTTCTAAAGAAGGCATAAAACCAAGAAATTATGGAAAATGATGCACTATTATATTGATGTACTTTCCATTCCTCGCTTCTCTGCATTTTCAGAGGAGCAAGAAAGGCCACTAATGTTTCAAATGTAAAACTCATGTCCAGTTTTTAGAGACATGTGACTGAGCTGGCATAAGAATGGGATAGAGCTAATCTGTGGTGATTTGAATAAACACCACTCAACCTCCACATGTTATTAAAACACCCTGTCTCTGCTTGCTCTCTCTTGACTTTCTTTAATTTCTGTGGTCACCTCAATAGCTTTAAAATCATGAGCTCAACTGCAAGGTTTACTTTCATTTCTAAGATCCAAAATTAATACCATGGCTTACAGCTCTTGGAATATTTATTGCTTAGAACTTGAGCCACATGTGCAGCGCAGTATTTTTCCAGCAGAACAATACCATATCTGCTCAGTGTGCGTGTGAGGACAGCATTACACCCTAAGTCAACTAAGCCAACAAAACCCACCATGTGGACACAGCTATGCCAACAGCAGCTTTGCCCAGCCTGTATCAATCAGGGAGGGAGCGTAATTACATTGTCAGAAAAACCTGAGACATATATTATTTTGAGTAGGTAACACTTGACTTAAATAGCCAATTTCAACACTGTTAACCTTTAAAGGAAATAACAATTTCAATGCTCTGAAAGTGCCTAAGAAAGGAGAGAGGAAAAGGCACATCCTGGGATTTTTCCAAAGCACTTCTTTTTTTGACAGTAAGAGTTAGGGAGATGCTGTCCATCTCTCAGTACAAAGTACCTTAAACATTCAGTTACAGAAGTCAGCTTAGACACAAGGGACTCCCAAAGGAGAAACCAAATAAGGAGACAAGTACAGGACTTTTTTACATGCAGTGATATCCTGGACAGTACCTTGTACATGTGAAGCACTTCAGTAACTGGCAACTTTAGTAACAGCAGCAACAACAACATCTATTTTCGGTACTACCTCAAATACAAAGGCTTAAAATAACACACATTCAGCTGAAAACAAAGGAAGCATTAATACCTAGCACCCTCCTAAATGCTTTTTACACAAAAAATTTAGAGTACAGCAAAGTCTTTTTTACTCTAGGAACTCTGAGATAAAATGAAGACATAAAACAATGAATTCAGATCCTGGTCAAAGTACATGATGGAAGAGCCAAAAACCAAGCCCAGGTTTCTCTTTTCCAGTGTTGTATCACTTTTGCTCAGAAAAAAAACAAATGCAAATATCATAATGCAAATCCACTGGTGTACTATACACGCAGAAGCATTACCACTGCCAGGAAATATACATTCCAAAATGTCAGTTCACCTATGAACAGGAATGATTACTAAGGATAAATAACCAAAAGCGTACAGTGTATAGAGAATATTCTTTAGAATTAAACAATTAGTTTAATGTCATGTCTAATTCCATGCTTAACCCAATTAAGGCTAGCAGATTGTTTCAGACAATGCTCAGAAATGTGAAAACATAGCAGACCTCACCTTCTCGTGATTTTCTATCAGGATTTCAACAACAATATTCTGAAACTTCAGGTCCATGATGGCTGCTACAGTTTCTTCCTGTGGCCTCATTAAGGTTGGTCCAAATACTACCCCTAGGTTTGCCACAGTCATTAGATTCCTCTTGGCATGCTTTGAAACACTTTTTGAAAAGAATTGAAGGAAAAAACAGGAAATGGGTTATGAAAAATTTCCATTACCGTTGGAAACTGCAGTCTACAAATGAAAACATTACATTTCCTTAATCTATGTTCTAGAAGTCTGTTTTGTGCAGTTTCTTCAAATAAATTCTTACTAAATTCTGGAAAACTGAAAAGCCATTCTTCCACTGGCAACTTAAAAACAAAACCAATCTCTTACTGAACTTAAATATATAAAATGCACTTAGCCTTGGACCAGGGCAAGTGTGAAACCAACTTAAATTTGCTAACAGATCTCCACTATTCCCTCTGCCAGAATTTGCAAAAAGAAAGTATAATGTTCCCTTTCTCACTTCAATCAAACCCTCAGCTGCTGGCAGTTCTGCTAAAGTAAATACTTCTATGGCTTCATTAAGGTTTTAGATTTCTGCCTTTCCCGCCAAAATATGCACAGCATGAGTCAAATGTCTTGTCTGCTTTTGCACGTTTGGATCTTGGGGTTGAGGATGACAGCATCAAAATGGGCTTCAGCTCCAGCCACACTTCACTAAAGCCCTTTGTAGTTAAAGAAAGGTAAAGACACGAATTCTGACAAGGTAGGAAAGCAGGTCATAGCACTCACTTCGCTAAATGTTTCACCAAAATTTCCAGCATCTCTTTGTTCTTTTCTGGGAGTTTGTGGACCAGGAAGTGAACAGCATTGACTCGAGATTCAGGACTCCCACTTTCTATGGGATATAGAAATAAATATCTCAGAAAAAAAAATTTAAAATAAGATCCACAGAAACACAAAGCTTCTCCCACCCCTGCATGGAAACACTTACCACTTATGTATCTCCAAACATAGCAACACAGAACACATGTGCTTGTTTTCACACATAATACTGTTCTAGAATTATCAACTTATTTACTTATTTTGAGACCTTATCTTTCAATCCACCTGCAAAAGGATGCCTTTGTTCATCTGTTTTTAAAGACTGACAGATGCAGTTATATTGTTTTGCTGCGTTGGACTCATCTGCTTACAAATACACTGCAAGGTGAGCAGCAATGTTCCCGGGTGCTACAGAGAGGAACTGTACTGCTTTCCACTTCCAGCATCATCAACTGATTGTCCTCATGATTAGAATTCAGTTTTGTTGGTACTGTGCACCTAATGATACTGCATTTATGCTACCTTGCATTGGAAACTGCATGCAGATCTAAATGCTTAGAAAACCTAATGACCTCTGAAGATACAGAAGAATGAACATGCAAAAAACCCTACTGAGAATACTGTGACAAAGGTTCTGAATAACAATGGCATCTCTAGTACAGTACAGAAATAAAGATAAGCAAAGAGTTTTTTATTTTTGTCTGTTGCATGTTAAATTGAATAATTTTGGCCCCTACAGGTTTCACTGTACACAGATGAAAACAAGAACCTGTAAAAGATGAAAATAAACCATCTTCCTACTCCAAGTTGCATTAAATTACAAAATTACATCTCTGTAGTGGTTATAATGAGAGGAATTGAACTACTTCTATTGCCCATAATAACACTTACTACAAAGTAGTAGTAGAATGAAATTCTCACAGAATGAGAAAAATTTAAGACTTTATTCTGAATGCAAAAGAAGTTTTGACATGAGAACTACTAATCAGGTCCCATTTCTCTCTAAGGCAACTTTGACTGCTACGTGTATTTCCTACAAAATAACATATTTCTTCAGATTTCTCCAATGCATATTGCTTCAGATTTTTTTTCTTTGCATATTGCTGTAGATTTTAGGGCCGTAATTCATTCTTTTCCAGTGAACACTCCTGCACAGATTGCAAGAAAAAAGGCTACCAAAAGCAAAATGTTTTATTTCTAGTGAGCTACTCAAAATTCTCACAGAAAAAATAGGCATTCTTTAAAGTAGGACTATTTTATGTATATGTGAGATCACAAATTCTAATTAAAGAATGGCTAAACAATTTAATTACAAGATACAGTCAAAGCTCATATAGTTTCAATATATACTGATAGGTATAAAGAGAAAAAAATTGAAGGAAAACCTTTTAATTTTGGCTCATCCTCCAACAGTTTCAGGGAAAAGGATACTCCATGCTATTTCCAGTGTTGGTTTTTTATAGCCCACATAGGAAACAACGCTGACTACCTATTTTTGAGCATACTGTAAATCAGATTTGCAATGTTGATTAAATTTCCCTCCCCAGAATCAACTCCTTTACTGAGCTGTTTACTACTTATGAACACTGTACTGTCTAAAACATGTAATTTCAACTGAAACTTCTCTCTGAAAGAGACTATAAAATAAAGAAAAATAAAGTGAGAAACTGCTGGCAAAACTTCAGAAGTCAAGAAATTATTTAAACACTTTCCAATACAAACGTGAAGACTCACCACGTAGGTAAGGATGTTGAATTTTGTTTAAGCACTAGCCTGTTAGCATGTGCTTTGGCAGTGAATTTCCTGAGCTAATTCTCATTTTGAATTAAGGACCAGAAGAAAACACATTCTGCAGTCCTGGAAAGTCATTATAGCAATCTGAAGATGATAAAGCAATTGTCTCAAAGTTTATTTTAATTTTGCTTTCCACAGTTTGCCAGAAGTGCTACAGGCTGGAAAGAAAATCAGCTAAATATCTGTTTGATACTTTGCCAAAATTTTTCTTACACAGTTTCCCTCTATCCCCTTCCAAAACAATTCCGTGTACACTAGATACCATACAACTGAGCTACAAATGCTGTTGTGTCTTCTCCAAGTCTGTATTTGAACAGCCACAGTGTAATCTGGCCTGCTCTCTTCCTTCTTCTAATACATGAGGAACATTCAAGCCAGCCTGCACACAAAGCTAGCAAGGCACTGAAAACAAGGGTCAGGCAGCTGTGCTTTAAGGACTCAAATGAGCTCAAATTAGTGTCCTTTCTTTTGCTAAGCTTCATAGTCTTTATAAATGGAAGGAAAAAAAAAATCACAGATTAAGTAGATGTTTATCATTATACAATTAAGATAATAGGAATAAATGTTTACAGTGGCTATCCAAAAGTTTTTCCATAAAAGTAAAAACTGTGCTAGGCAGTCACATTATATGTGACACACACTAGAACTGAATACTGATTAAAACATATTCTTAAATCATTTATTATTCCTTGTTCCTGTATTTTTACTGGGATGAAGCATTTTTCTGAAACTGCATTTGCAGAGTGCTCCTGAGGTCACAACAGCACAACAACAAAAGATTTCTATTTGAACTACAGTCATGTATTTACTGGCAGGAACGATGAATTCTCCATGCAACTCATATGTCATCAGTGGCTCTGGAAGGCTCCTGTAAAACAAAGATGACATAATAAGTTTAACTGTATTTTCTTTTAGCTGCATTTACTCTAAGCAGGAAATCTTTTTAACATTTAGTAGCATAATCCTTATACTGGAAGCAAGCATTGTTACAAAGGCCTTTGAATTCAATGATTTCTAGAACAAAAGGAAAACTTGGTATTATCAGGAAAATAAGACTAAATGCATCTATTCACCTTCCAGGAGTGAAGTGATGCCTCTATCACAAGACACCTTTCCAGTTTCAACACCTAGATTGTACACAAATACTGTGCAATTCATTCCTCATTAGCACTTTTTAAATGCTAAGAATGACAAGTAAATGCCTTACTGAAAAGAAACTAAAGTCCTACCAACAACCCCCACCACCAGAGTTAAAATCATTTATTATATTGACTTTACTGATGCTCATGAAATATTGGGAAATATTGTAGGGGAGAAATACTTCATCGTGTACACTTTTCCTTTTTTTTATATACTTTTCTATACTCTGTAGGAGTTGTATCCTTATGATATTTCTGCAGCACTCATTAATAGTAGTTGTAATAATATTTTTATTTAATAAAAATAGATTAAAAGTACAGTGTTTGTGTTATGCTACAAGAGATACACAAAAGTGCAACATTTTATGTTCTTAGGCAATGTAGTAAAATAGCTTTATCAGGAATTGGCAAAGACATTTGAATAGCAAATGTATTTTAAATATTTAAAAATTTTAACACTCAAAATATTATTACTATTGCACACAGAACATCAGAGCAAGGGTCAGAAGGAAAAGAGGAAAATATTAAAAATTTCACAGTCTTATCCCTTTGCATTCTACTACACAAACACAAAAAGGAAACAAATTTTAACAATCTTAGCTAACTTTCAGTAATCACACTCAGCAAGTTTAGTAACACTTCAGGTTTCTGAACCATCAGTGAAATGCTTCTGTGTCTAACACTGAAGTGTTTGGGGGCTTGTCTCATATGATCATGAGCATTAATGTTGCTTAAGTATTTTGCTTTCCCCATGACAAATAAAAGACCTGATATTTGCACAAAATGAGCTCCTATTGTAAAATGTAGCAAAACTAACTAGTGCAACTTAACACACTGCATAGGAGAACTAAAATAAGAATTTATAGTCTAAAAAACCAAATAAAGAAGAGACACCCTTACCGGAGATACTGCTTCATAGCACTAGTAATTGTCTTCACTTCCCAATCTACAGAGTTTTCCAGGTCAACTTCATTGCAGGTTTTTGAATCTAGAAAATACCCAGAAAGAGAAAAGGGACATGAAAAAAGGGAGTTCTAAATCAGTATGAGCTACATGAACAGCAATGCACTGACTTTCAACACTATGTGTTTGCTCACGTGAGCAAAGAAGAAATGTCTTTTTTATTATTATTTGGTGATATGAAGAAGACCAAATATCCAAATCTGTTTATAAATTCCATTTTCATATTTTGTTTTTAAAACTATTTACTGCTGACTTTCTTTAAAAGAAGGATTAAAAATCACCCACATTTAAAAAGATCTCTATAGCAATTGAAATTTTCACACCTCTAATTAAACAGAGAGATGTTCACAAACACAGAAAGATGTCCAAAAACAGTTTAGGGAAAAAAGACCCTCTAAGAGGAATTTATCTTTTATTCTTTTCTTTATTATTTAAAGTGATAAATTCTTTCCATAGTTTTGCTTGTAAACTGTTGATGAGAACAGTCAAAGTGCAGCTCGACCCTGTGCATTGTGTGCAAACCTTTAAGAGGTGCTTCCAAAGTAGGAAAAGGAGTCTTTGCTGAATGTTTGCCTTACTTGATCAGTTTTAGCTACTGAACAAGAAATATTTGTTTGCTTGACCATTGTCAGGTCCACAGAACTCCCATCTTCTCCCAGGTTAGTTGGGCAAGTCTCGGAACAAGACAGACCAAATCAAAAGTTTGTCTGATTGACCCATCAGGTGGAAGGCTTTTTGACAGAGCAAAAACAACACAGCACACTGGAATGTTTTGCAATCAAAAAGAACCCATTTTGGCTTCAAAACAGGAAGCCATGGCTAGCTGACACAAGAAGAGAGCACATGTACACGGCCAGCCTAGCCCAATGTGTTTGCTGAGTTTCCCTGTTATTATTTACTGCTACATGTTTCCGTCAGTCACTGCAGGGGCTGACACAGATTACGTGTGGACCCGTTCATACAATTCAGAATTCATTTATTACTTGGCTTGTCAGACAAACGACAGACACATTTAAAAAATCAAATTAGGATCCCTGATTAAAGGTGCAGTCCTTTTACCGCGACTAAATAATTTTGTTCTAAAAGCTGTGCCAAGCAATTATTTCTGTAACTGAATATTCTCCTTCATTATATCAATTATTTAAATCTCATTTTAAAATACAGGTCAGATAACATTTTCTAGCAAACTGTTATTAGCCAACCACCACCCAAAATACTCAGGATTTCTCAGATATAAGCTTCTTTTTTTTCTCTTTTTAGCATGCTAGCTGTTTCCATGTTCAAATTCTCTTTTTTGAGAAGAAAATTTGTCTCCTGAATTAATTAAATAAAAACTGCCATCACATCAGAAGCTACAAAATCTTTGGGGGTTTTGTTACTAAACTTCTATGTAATATCCAGTTTTTAAATAGCTACTTCATAATCATCAACCTCCTTAACATTCAAAGTATGCACTCTGTTCATTGAAATTTGTTGATGAATTTTGGGAGGAAAACAACAGGCGTCTGAATTCCAAAGCGAGCCTCTTAAAATAAAAAATAGAACTTATTGTTGAAACATGTCATTATCTCTTGCAGAAAAAAAAAATAGTCCTGCTGCAACCCCCTGGTTTGATTGTAGAAGCCATCAAGATTTAAAGACATTTTCTTTATTTTTGGTTTGGCATTTGCTTTTCATTGCTCAGTGCCCTACCACCCAATTCATTTCGCTATTCCTGCTCCATTTTCCCCCTCTACTTCAAATATCCCATTTCAGTAAGAACTGGAACTTCAACCAGATTTTAAGAAAAATGACTCTAGCTGTTTTCATGCTACTTGTTAATGTAACAGCCACTGTGCACTGAAGGGCAACTTTATGCCTGTAAAACTAACTGTGGATGTTCAAGGAACAACTTTTGACAGATCAGCTCTAAATTTTATGCCAATCTTTCTGACAATAAGGGAGCCAGAGTTTATAAAAACTGTCCAGTTCACTAAAGTTGGTTAGGAGGAGAGTCTCTCTGCTTTCATATGCAATATATCCACTGGAGATGTGCATGTATACTGTAATCTACTGTATATAAAATAAAAAGGAATTCCATGTCATTGTTTCGAAACCTGCTAGTTTTGGGAAGGCAGAAATACCCGAAAGCTTCCTTGCTATATGTAACATCTGGTATTTTTCACACCACACAGCATCAGAAATCAAACCTGAACTCATCAGCAGAAACTGCAAGTCCTCAGCAGTCCCTTACCACAGGCAATGGTCCATCTGAAAGCTGATCTATGCAGTGGCTTGTACAAAATCTATGTAACAGCGTGTAGGAAATGAGCCACATCAGATCTGTAACACAGATCATCGATGAAACAGGAACTGGGCCTGATGCACTTCCAGAACTGAGACTCCTGACGGCTGACAACTCACACTGCAGTGCTTGTAACACATTGCCATAATACTGGAAGTTCTAGCTTTCTATCCCTATCTACAATGAGGTAGCGGGTTAATTTAACATTTGCCCTTAAAAGGTAAAAAGTGTTTTCCCCAAGAGATGCCTCCCTTTAAATTTAAACAAGATCATTGCTGAAAAATAGCACAATACCAATTACAAGTAACTTCATGGACTAAGTTAGTTATAAAAATAACTTTTTTTTTTTAAAGTAGAATTGTGTATTTGATTGCTAAGCCTTATTTTGCAGAGACTCAGCTCCACTAGATTTTTGCATTACAGATGAAAATATATGCATTCATAGTACTAGAAAAGCATATGTTGGTGTTCTCATAATCTCTTGACTCTCAGTCTACTTTCCAAAATACTACAGAAAAATATTCTGAAAAAGAGACCAAAAAAAAAAAAAATTCAGAAGACTTTTTTCACATCAGGCCTGTCCAACTGTGAACCTCCTGGTTGGTAATAGGTACCTTAAAATACTTTGAAATCTTATCAAACATTTTAAAATACAGAAAGTTAATATGAGTTTTTTTATGATTCTGAAAATCTTTCATATAAAAGAGTATCTAAGAGTATGCCCAGAGACAAAGGATTAAAGATTAATCAGTCATTTTAAATTCTCTGTACCACTGTATATCAAAAAAGAACCCTCTTTGTTCTCCTCTGAGGACAGATAGATAAAGAGCAGAGCTAGGATCACTTTCAACAAATCATCAGAAACAAGCACCTGCTCTCACCCTAACTTTTTCCTGTTCAGTATTTTGCCTCATCTTGATACCACTGTACTCTTCCTATGTCAAATAAATATATGAAACTTGGGAATGACAAAAAATGTTCCTGATTTTAAAAAGTAACTAAAAGCAGATGCTGGAATCCCCAGTAAACTCTTCCAGCTGCTACTGAAGCACTGGCAACGTAAGTCTATTTAATTTGGATACCAGTAATGGCAGCAAGGAAAATCTGCCTGCCAGACCTGTACGCCCAAGCTAAGCCAGCCAGAATGAAACTGAAAGGCATCTTGTGATATCAAATGCATTTAATCAAAGCTCTCTGAGTGACGGCACGTCATTCTTCCCATGGTCAATGGCTAAAGATGGTTATTGCTTACCAAGGCTAACCCCAACACAGATAAACAACTAGGAAAATCTGTTACAGATCAGTCATTTTTATTAATCCCAGTTCATATTTCCAAGAAGAGCCTTTTTTTAATAATACTTTAAAGGTTTACTAATGGAGTACTTCAGGGTGCTGTTAATATTGATTAAAGTAAGACATCATAAATTAATATTTATCAAGGTCATTATGACAGATTGATATGACATGCAGGTCCTCAAGTCTCAAGATGTCTTATTTCTGAGGAGACCGGCTGTTTGAAAAAATAAAGGAAGGAAAAGAAAAAGTCTTACAGGTGGCACTGAACTGACAGCAGCACATAATATAAAAGCGCTTTGTCATTCACATAATGTCTGGGGTAATGAAATGAATTCACTTTCTGGCTTCCTTCAGTTTGCAGTGCCAAAGAACACTGTGTTATCAGCACAGATGGAGCATGCATGGTTCTGGAGAAGAGCCTGGTGCAAACTGCAAACAAGCTTCTTTGCATACCAATGAATCTCTGAGAATCAGACCTTTGCTGTCAAGTGACAGGTTTGGAAGCTCTATAAAAATGAACTAATCCCAGTGGTCTTGTCTGACTGCATGTACTGTCAGTGCTCAGGACAAGAAATGGGGGAACTCGGCACATTTTGCAGTCATGGCTACTACTTTGGTGAGAGATACTAGGCAGATGAGGGATTTCATCCAGGTGCCAATATTCCTCTCTTTTTCCCTCCCCCAGGGACAGCAGAGTGGCAAGAGAATTCCAGTCACTGGAATTAAAGATGCATCAAAATTTCCAGAAAGAAAAGGGAGAAAAAAAGTTTATGCGAATGATTTTAGCTAACTGGGTATAAAAGAGACTAAGATATTTAAGTTTACAAAACCAAATCCTTTCTCCATCTGTCTCCTGCCTCGACACACAGTTATTATTAATACATATATCATAGCCCTCCTCTTAAACCAAATAGCTGTTTAACAGTAGGCTTAAACTCACTGTCTTATTTTGCACAGTGATTAACTAAAGACACATGGGCGTGCACACTTGTACATTCTAGACAAGGGAGGAGGAAGGTGGAAACTTCAAGTAATGAAGCAACCAGCTTCAAACTTTCCTGACTTTGGTATTTTGAATTCTCTGATCAGATCCTTCAACTTAGGCTGCTTTAATCCCACTTCCATTGACCTTACAAAAGCACATACTTTTCTCCTACATGTCTCATAGTAGTTCTTAATTTATTCATACCAATTAATCCAGGTCTTCCTAAAGTAGGGAAACTTACAATGACGTGATTATTTGCATGGGCTAGAGTAAACTACTGGCAGGTGTTTCAAAAACTAAATATTGACAGTAAAACAACATGAAATAAAATATGGAAAAAATATTTGTAAAATAGAGGCATACCCATCAACAAACTCAGAAGTCTCTGGACCTTTGAACTCACCCCCACAACTCTGTACAATCCTTGGTCATTTATACCTATTATGTAAAAAAAAAAAAAAAAAAAAAAGGCATGAGATCAACCACAGTCAAAATTAGCATTAAAATGTTTCCCCCAGGCAACAAATTTTCTTCAAAGACAGAGAGACTACATAGTATTAACAGTCCCAAGAACAACATTATAAATGAAGTATTACAAGAATCCTTTTGTTACTCTGTTTTTAAGGTGAGTTCATGTTATATTTTGATAAAGATTTCATGTACCTCAATTCCACTTCCGAAACTGAGAGAAGCAGCAAACACGGACAAAGCTTTGCTTGAAAATAAATAAATTAACCACTGTCTAATTTCAAATTTTTTAACCTGCATTTTGGGTACATCAACAGCCCCATTCTACAACGCAAGAACTGAACCAAAAAATGCTAACTAGAGATAAGTTTAACATTTCTTTTTCCCCCTCCCAATATGTGGTGACTAAAACACTTTGGATGAAGAAAAGCTTAAGCCTATCCCTAGTCCTCAAAACCTGTACTTTTTCAAGTTTATAAATGCTTTTAATTTAAGATACAAGGCCTCATTCCAACCCACTGTGGTCCACATAGGAGTTCCAGAGGCACCACCAGAAGTTACTGAACAGTTTTTCTTGGGATGAACAGAGGAGCTATAACTAGCACAGTATTTTCAGTCCCCTATTCCCATTCTATATGGACACTAGACCACTTTCCTGGCCTTCCTCTGTGCCCTTCCATCATCTCACTTCTCTACACTTCTTTTTCCCCCCTGCTTTTGCTTTCCATTACATTACCCAGTTTTATCCCCAGGGAAGTAAAATTGTGACTATAAATTGAAGAAAAGGGGGAGGGAGAGAAGGGGCAGAGAAGAAAAAGGGCAAAATAAGGTACTCTTTGTCTTTTTCTGCTGCATTGTTTCAGAGCCCAGATAGTGGGAGGTAAAATACTACAGGACACAGATGTTTGAGAGGCTTCATAATAAGCAGCTATCTACAAACACAATCTACCCTCATAATCACACTGGCCTGGAAGAGTAGAAATGCCACAAAATACCTGTGTTTCTACTCCAAGGAAATCTTTTCAAATAACAGATTATGTGGTATTCTTATTCAAAATATCCTTCAACAAAGGAAGAATTGTGGAGAATTCCCAGCTTCAATACCAAGCTGTTCCAACACAGAGAAGGAAAATTAAAACCAGTCATATGAAAAAAAGTTTCTTCCCAAATAAATATTAGATGAAGTATGTAGAAATCATTAGCCTTTTAATGAATTACTGTCAGACAGAGCCATAATACACAGCAATAATTCTCAATATGGTAGAGAGGACTTAGCATTTTCTACCTCCTCCTCCTCCTGCCTAGCCTTGCTGCACCTTTCTCTCTTCTCTGATGCCTTCCTCTTCTTCAAACAGTCTGCAGCCTTCTCGGCCACCCCAGATTCTTGAGCCTGCTGAACTCCTCCCCGCCAGCACTACTCCTTCCTCTGTCCCAGCAGGGAGCTGCCAGGCTATGGCTGCAGCTCCTCCTTCCCTTGCTGGGCTTCCACCTGGGCAAAACTGGCTCTTTTTCCTCCCCAGGATGCAGGCACTGGTGGAATGGTGCTGAGCCTTAAGCTAGGTTCAGAGCTGGCTCAAACCATAGAATAAGCTAAATCTCCTTTATTTTATCTGTGCTCATCAAAACACACAACTTTGGAGTATGCTCACAGTTCAGCTATGGACAAAAGAACAAACTTAAAAAAACCAAACAGCTATATGGGGCCACAACAGTGTTCTTCTCAAAATATGAAGTTATCAACACAACCAAATAAGTTTTCCAATGATCCTTCGAACAAGTATGATAGCATGCTATGCACCACTTGGAGACATTAAAAAAACCCTCAGCAATATAGTCCTTGGTACACCCTAAACAAGAATGCACTACAAATCCGTCCTGAGAGTAGCAAATACTTTTTGCTTCAAACTTCTCAGACGTGTCCAGGAAAATTCTGGTACCAAACTAACACCAAGCTTCGCCAAAATGCATCACACTTTTTTTATACAATGTCTTCTACTACTTTTAGTAACACAGAACAAGCCTTCTGCATCACATGCAAAATGCTAAAGAGCTGAAGAAATACTGTCAAACTCAGCTTTTGCTTATCTCAGAAGTTGATTTGTGACTTCCTGTGCTTCTAATATTAAAACTGGGGGGAACCAACTGTGCTGACCCCAAACATACATTTACAGGCTTAGAAATAATCAAGGTCAAACCACAAAACCTACTGCTCAGACATGACATTAAAACAGACATGATAATGCAGAAGTCTCTGAAAAAATGGCAGTATTGAAACTATGACAATCCTCCAGTAATAATCATGAGTCTGTGATAGAGATTATCAGATAATTGATCAGTTTCAAATTCATCAACCTGAAAAAAGCACAGCTAATTGCTTGCAGAGACCAAGGAGTGCAAAGAGGCATTAATATTCCAACATAGTTTTCGATGATACCCTTAACCATACTTCCAAACGATGTTTTATTTAAAATATACAAACCTGGTTTGAAACAGTCCTATTTCTGATTTAATCTGCACATTTCAGATCTTCAGCACATCCAACACTGATAATGCTTGGCATTTACAGAACACAATTGACAGGATGACTCACTGCAAGGAATAGCTCACCACTGCCTGAAACGCTGAAGGGTTCTGACGCTGTGTCTGCCGGCTCAACCACTATTGGCAACCTGGAGCGGTACAGCCCCGCAGCACAACTTCCTTCATATTTACATTATCTCAAGATGTTTGGCTGCCTGATACCAGAATTTGGCACAGGTACACAGTCTGTGAAGCATGCTTAGAAATATAATGTATTGAAAGCAAGATAGTCATTTATACTATTGTAAGCAAGGTATGTAGTAGGCAAATATACTTTGCGACTGGCATTGTACTTGAGGCTGACACAGATGTGCAATATAGCTGCAAATACAACTTTTTATAGCAAAATCCATGGCACAGAGACAGCCATACAAGTGACACTCTAAATTCAAGGTAATGACAGAGGGGGTTTTGTCACTTGCATAGGTTTTCTAATGCCTCATCACCGTGTACTTTCTGCCTGAGGAGCAGTCGGCCTGGACACGCAGCTCAATGCTGCCATCTCTCTCTGCAGCTCAGATTGGCAGCTCCAGTAGCTCTAAGCTCAAGACAAACCCTGCTCTGGCAAACTTTACTCATCACATCCTCTCAGGAGGTACAACCAACTACTTGCACGCAAAAACATGCACAGAGCCTTTACTAGTGGACCAAGCAGCTCTTTGATGTTTCTATAAACATCTACCCCATTCTACTGTTCTCGGTAGAGAATAATAAATGAAATACTCCAAAGAAAATCCCAAAATGCTCTCTCCAAGACAAAATATAGGTGCACGTCCACCCAGCACGGTGCTCAGTATGTGAGAGATGGGATGCATATCCTGATGCCTCAGCATTTCCTACCAGGTAAAGCACAGCAAATCTCTTGTAAGGCAATGCTGAATCAGAAGCTCACACGCATTTTTAACCAAGACACTGATTTTTGTGCTTCTATTCATTCAGAGCAAATAATTCCCTTGTTGGCTTTATAGAAGGGAACATAACTGAGAAAAAAATTATCCAGCCATTGACAAATTTATGTTCAATATCTCTGTTATGCTCTTCTCTCTCTGAATACCAGACTACTTCTGCTGTGAAATGACAAGACTATTCTCAGTTTCCACCCACACTAGACTGTCCTCTCTTTCCACCCACGCCAACCTCACACCCATTATGATTAAAAGAGATAAAAACATGGCACACAAGCACCATCTCTGAAGAAGCATCTGTCCTGTTTTCTCCTGCTGAATATAACTTGCTTTTGATGTGTTATCATTAAAGTAAAATAACCAAGTAAAAACTGTTTTCAGGAAAAAGTACAGGTAGAAAATTCTGCAGTTTGAGAGATGCATTTTCGTCATCATACAACTATTTGTCTAAACTCTTTTGAGACAAACTACTGGATGCTCTCCTGGCCCTCTGCTTGTTTAGCTCAGCAGAAGGTCCTCTAGAGTTTTTTTTTTTTTGTTTTGGAGTTGATTACTTGTTTTGTTTTTTAAATGCAGTTGATGTTAAGTTCAGAATCAGTAAACAGAAAATCATCAACTACTGCTTGAAATGTAATGGACAAACCAAGTGGATTGAAACCAGACTAAGTGGATTGTTGAGTTCCTGGAAGGTAGTACCCCACCTAAATATATTCTTGGAACCCCAGGATAAGAAATATTCATTGAAAACTGATTTATTTTCTTTCTTGAGTACTGTCCAAAACAAAATTAATAGACACAAGTCTTTTTCATTGGTAGTAATTATCACAAAACACTCTATTGACTGCACATTTTACAAAGGCTGTGTACAAGGGAGAGCAAAGCTGCAAAGTCTCCATAGACTTGGGGAACTTTATTTCTTTCCCAAGTATGTTTCAGCGCAGATCCCACTACAGGAAGACATGCTGCTAACCCATGAAAATTCATCATTTGTCTTGAAAAGAGAGTTACACAAATACTTTGCACCTTCTTACATGCCCCTAAATCAAGGCATAAAGGACAGAGTGAACCTAAACCTCCATTGAGTTTAACCTATCCACCCACAGCCCTGTAAAGGGAAAAAAAAAAAGGCAACAAAAAACCTTTTTCCAAATAGTCATTTCATGAAGAAAGTGTTTGCATTTTTTCCACAGTTGTGTTCTTGTTTCACTTTTCTTGTAGGGTATCAAAAAAAGAAAAAATAGCCAACCCACTACTTGAAGAAAACTATTTGAACACATTTATAAATAATAAACCAAAATATAGTATACTCCACACTGATTACAGTAAGGAGAATTCATGAAGTATTGTAAGGTAGCCTCTAACTGTACTATAAGCCAAAACTAGCCTTTCATTACATGAGCACATGCCATCCTTTTTATTAAATCTGCCTCATTCACTGTAAAGAGAAGATCCAGACTACACTGAGACAGGGTTTTGCAGTGAAGACAACTTATCTGTAGGACGCCAGCTTTATCTGCAATGTTTCCCAGCTCAAATATTCAGATTGTAAAGGCCAGTAACTGAAATTTTAAAGTGATGAGACAGGCAAACTTATGTGAAAAATAAGTTCAAAATCTGAAAAACGTTCAAAAAACCAGAATGAACAAAAACAACACCAGATAGAATGTGGCCTAATCTGGAATAATATCTTTAATGCATCAGACAGGACTGATACAAAAAGGTCTGAGAGAAAAAGGACTTCAGATACTTCTTGCTGTTTAAATACAAAATTCTAGGTATCACAAAGGCTGCTTGTGTTCCTAAAAATATTGTATAGTATGTGTATACACGGAAGACACTTTTTCAGTAAGATGCTGCACTGACAGCAAGCATGTTCTTCTGTTCATCTTATTTAAGCTGGATTGTGATACAGATAAAGGTGTAAGTATTCTGCCCTGTGCAAAGCCAGATCTCTAAAAAAAAGATACAATTCCTGAAAAATTCTAAGTGTCCCCTTTGGGACACTTTGGGAGTAGGAAGGAAAGTCAACAATTTAGGAGAAAACCAAAATGCACACAGAGAAGTTACAACATCTCTTTTAACAAACTGAGAAATGTACTGTAACCTTACCTACTTTCATGCCTTCACCTCTTTTTTTAAAAACCACAGCCAAACAAGCTGGTTCTCCACACAATGCCATATACAACACAGTGAGCCTTAGAGTAGCTGGTCATCACACACTTCAGCACAGCCTCTCCAAAATCAATCCCAAATACCTCTTGAATACTGTCTGCACACTGACCTCTCCTCCATCTCCAATTCTGGAAGTACAGCAATGATTATATGTAACAATAAATCCTGACAGCATCTTTGTCCCTGGGGTGATACTAACTCCACGAAAAGTACTTCAGCACTTTTTGTTAATCACCTGCCTGCTCAGCTCCTCTTCTTCTGCCTTAAGAGACTGAATAAATTACTCTGTTCCAACAGCAACGCAAAGGTGCAGGCACTGCCTACAAAACACAGGTTTCTTAGCTATTGTACATAAAAATTGGCTCCCTTTGTCAAGAGAGGTGTTATTCCCCACTTGGGAGCACTTCTGCCAAACATTTTTTGAAAGAAAGCCGTGCATAAAAAAGGATGACCAAGACTCCTGTCTTGGTCAGTGTAATCAGTGAAATGTCTTCCACAGTAAAGTCTTTTCCAGAGATCTGCAGGAGACTTTACAATACAAGCCTTCTTCACAGAGCAGACCAGCTGCTTCACCCTCTTCTCAAACAGGTTGGGTTGACCATTACCTCGTGTTTCAACAGCACTGATGCACTTTTTGATGATGGTGAACCCTATCTTATCCAACTGTGCACCTACAAAAAAGACAAGAAGGGTTGAACAGTTTTAAAGCACCATTGCAATTATGTATTTCACTGAAAATAAGACTGGACTTAATCATAAAGCTAGTACTTTTGAGGCAAAACTAAATATTCTGAAATTGATAGTATACATCACTTTTTACAGAGAAATTCTGCTTTTCTCCTTCACAAGCCTGCCTAGCCAAAGTAAAGGCTTGTTCTGGTGATAGTGGCTTCAGTGAATCTGTTCACAGCAGCATCCTTTGAAGAATGGGATCTCTGATTAGATACACATGTTGGCAGATGCAAGATGGAATTTAACAGTACTTACTGCAACATCGACAACATCTGAGAGAGTTCACCAAATGGGACAAGGAAGTACTTATGATGAAAAAACATAATTATCAACAGCAGGGCTTTTACTGAGTCCTACCCTCAGCCAAAGAAATTCCCACACTAAAGATACAGGACACATGTATATCATTTCACAGCAGTTAATGATCTGACTACATGAAAGCAGATGCATGAACAGGACAACAGCTGAGCTCCAGCATTCCTTTGTTGTTCCTATCTTACTCTTTTTCTTCACATCAAAACTTCATTTAAATGCTTATGTTGCAAAACTGCCCTTCCCCCAAACATCTGGCCGTCTTGCTCCTGGGGACCTGGTCTTGCACCATGAAAAGACAAATCTGAGGAAAAAATTCTATTAATAACACCAGGATCCAGCTTTAATCAGCAACTTCAAGTTTTTAAAAAAGCAAGCAAAAACTGTCTCATAATCAAAGAAGGATACCTCTTTTCACTCTTACACTTTGCTAACAGAAGAAAGCTAATGCTGTCTAAAGAGAGCCATCTCTCCCACTTCCATATTTTGGTTTATATTTTAAATGCACAAATTCAGCTTTTTTGCTATCTTGACATTCAGCTGCAACTGCTTTTAAAACCATACCTACGCATTCTGACAGAAAGGCACACACAATCTGGATTAAGAAATTGTGATGCATTTACATACAAATTCACCCTTGAATTAATTTCAGGCATGAAGTAAAATGGCAAAAACAATCAGACTGTTTCTCCAGCTGATGTCCAGTCCTACAAATCTTATGTATATACTGAGTCAGTGTGAAAACCCATGTAATTGTGAAAACCCATGAATTACAAAATCCACAAGCAATATTCAAAACTCAAGATTTAAAAGTAAAATAATTAAGCTGGATCCAGAGGGAAAAACCAGCAAATTACCTTTGCCTTTCTCAATTGTAAAATATTAACAAAATCAGCCTTAGTGTTAATTCAAATACTTACTTCCCTCTCGTTTTGCATTCGCTCTATTCATGTTGATAAGCACCTAACACAAAAAGAGTAAAAAAGACATATGTTATTTTAAAGACTTTCATGAAACCAGAAAAAAGATACTCTCAATCTTAATGCTCAGTAGGCACAAATACAGCTGTTTACAGCCAGAATATAGCACCACCAGCAGCTCTAACAGCAGGACCAGGGTGTGTGCCCCCTCAGAACAATGTCAGCTACACCCATTGATATTAATGGGATTTATGTGCTCCATGTTCCTATGTTTCCCTGAAGGTTCAATTCCCACAGTTTCAAGGTCATTCAAATTATTAAGAATGTGATGATTCCTGGGACTCATGTCCTATTTTGGCTTTCCCAGAAGTTGTAAACTTATTGGGGAGTCCAGCTCAGCCAATATGTTACGGTAATAAACATCTCTGCAAATGAAACCAGATTAGTGTATTAATGAGGTCAGTCAAACCTACAACTACTGGGGCAGACACGACTGTACCATTGTCTAGAAAACCCCATTATTTCTGGCCCACAAGACCAATATATTATCACTGTAAGAATAAATAGTGTGTTTCAGTTCAACATTGCAGACCTGTTTCCTGATGTGAGGCAGAAATTAAGCAAATTCGTGTACAATCTCAGTCCCATTGACAAGAGCTTTTTTGATCTGGTTTTAAAAAATAAAATAGTAATACCATGTAAACCACTCATGCAAGTTTTACCACTGGAACGCAGCACGTTAGCATAAAACTAAGTGAACATGCTTATACTAGACATTTCCTATAGCACCAATATTATTATTGGGATGGGAAACCATTTATAAAAATCGATGCTGTCATTACAATGGAAAATTCTCGTATCAGCTTTAGCAGTTATCTACACTGAGCTTTACTAAGTTACTCACCTCTCCTGAGTTTTCTTTCACTTTTATCCTTTATTTACTGAATCTCTCATTTTGCAAACTACCTCCCAGTTTATTAAAGTATAAATGGGATCAGAAAGCAGAGGGTGAGAAAATTCCCCATTACACTATAAAAGAATATTTTAAAAATTAAGCTTACAGGTTCTTTTCCATCCAAGGCTTCCATCCACAGCTTCCTGTCTTCCTCAGAAAATGCTTGCATGGTCACAGGAACTCCAGGCCTGCAAATGTACCAACAACATAAAGTAACTGCATTCATCAGCAATTAGAAAATGCTTGTCAAATTCTATTTCCAACTACAAGCAAAAGCCTATTGTCCT
The DNA here is from genome assembly GCA_910950805.1 of Acrocephalus scirpaceus scirpaceus. NCBI lineage: Eukaryota > Metazoa > Chordata > Aves > Passeriformes > Sylviidae > Acrocephalus > Acrocephalus scirpaceus. Next base: position 57,899,677 of record OU383778.1, on the reverse strand, counting down.
AAAAGTCAGGGTTCATTTTCTTTTGTTTAATAACTGAACAGCTGCTGATCTTGAAAATAAAAGGTATACAAGTGATACATGCAACAAAAATTAGGGAGAACAGAGAGGAAAATGGAAAGTGAATGTAATCTGCAAACTATTTATTTGAAATAGCTCATTCCTGATCACCTGCTGATTCTAACACTTGCTGGAGTTACTGCATTTTGTCAATTGTAAATAAACTTGGACTTCCATTGTTGTTAGATGAAAAATGGCATTTGTTAAGTCAATACATAATCTTCATCTTTAAAGCAGCAACAATGATCATAGCTTGCAAGTAAATATCTTATGAGAACAAACATCTTACTTCAATAAAAAACGAAAACCAAACCATTTCATTCTTTTCACTAAATTACAATTGTCAAGGTATCAGAGTATCAACCTAGAAACAATACATCAAACTCAGTATATGCTGCATGAAATATCTTTTATTGGTCTTCAAAATAAAGTGAAAGGAAACAAAACCTTCCCTCATTGTCATGTATTGGTAAAAAATAAAATCTAGGTAGTATTTCAGAAGCATAATTCTCTTCATCAATAAAACAACTTTTTCCTATCCTAGAAGAACTCTGCTCTTCTGCTTAAGATTTAAATTTCTCTACATTTACTACTAGTCCTTCAAGTAACCTAGTAAAACTAGTCCATTTACCACTAGTTATCGTCAAGTAAACATGAAGGAGTACTAGAAATAGAAAAAGTATCACTTCCCAGACATTTAACCAGAATCTTAGCACCCTCAGAGCCATAAATATCAGAATTTAAAGAAAAAACAGCCATTTCAGCTTTCCTTTTGGAAAAAAAAATGCAAATTTTCAGCTAGCCCCAAGTTATGCTTCAGTCATACACAAGGCTGAATGTTTGCTACTTAAAAGTCTCCCCTAAAATTTTACAACCTTGTCTCCTTCCAAAGCACAGTACCAAAGAAAACCCCATGCCCAGCTGTCAATCCTTGTGTTATTTTTTAACTTGGACAAGCTGAGGGATAAGTGTGCCCTGAACTGATACCAAGGAAACAAGCTAATGGCCTGCAGCACAGAACTAATCTCCATGGGAACATCTCAGTACTATACACATATATTATTAAATGAAAAATGTCTGATATCAAGGTCACAGTGCATCAAATTGTGTCTATTATATCAAGACAGAAAGATGAACTAGATTTTTCCCCCTTTTACTGGAGAAGAGAATGAAAAGATGTTTTGCAGGATCAAGGAAACCCTGCTCTCCATCCATCTCTGTATAAACCCCACTGCGCAGATGACACACAGAGGGGGACAGACTGACATTTCTCACACTACTTTTTAGCCATTTTATCAGACTCAGTTTGAAATCTGTTATCCCTACTGACCAATCAATAAATACACTGACCCAAGAGGAGCTGGTGCCTGGAGTATAAATCTTTATTCCCTTTCATACTGTTGGGACACAGTGTTTGAATAGCTAAACCACATCCTCCTCAACTCAAAAATGCAAGTTCAAACCACGCTAGACAAACATCACCTGAGCTGTAAATGCCATATACATGGCATTTGTAGAGTGATGACAAACATCACCTGAGCTGTAAATGAGCATCTTGTCATCTGCCACATTGGCTAGAAGTTTCTGATGCAGTGGGAGTTTCACATCCCTTTACCCATTGCTTGTTGTAGGAATGAACATGCCACAGGCCAGTCTGACTGGTCACACAAGCTCAGCATAAACCCTGAATAAAGTTTGAGCACATAATCACAGACATATCTGCAGACCATTAGCAATCACAGGACAGGGGGGATCTGACAGCATTGGCCCTGCTGCTTTTGAAGTGAAAAACACTAAGAATCTGATGGGAAAAAAACCAAAAGCCTATAAAACTTGAAGATCTACTATATTATAAATTAGCATGTAATTAACTGCTATAAGTAAGGAGCAAACATAGATTAAAAGCAGCTCAGAAGGGGTGTATGGAAAAACTTACCAGCAATCCACTAATTTATACCTAGCACTTAATTAGACATGATCAATTTCTGCATCAAAAGAATGTAGCATTACCACAGCCATATTTATTTGGAGTACCTTATTAAGTTGGATACCCTCACCTTCATAAATGAAGGAAAACTAGAATGCTGTTGAAAGACAATATTTATCAAATTTTGTGATCCTTTAGAGAACAAGATTAGCAAGTATTTTCTTTAGAAATAGAGCAACAAGTGGTGCTTCAAAAAGATAGTGCCAACAACGTTCAAGGTGCAGTGGATGATTATACCAGGCACAAAAAAGCCCCCAAATCCCAATAACTTTATTTCAATCTGAAAATCCAGCATACCTCCTCAGCAATCCATCATTTTGGAATGCAGGATTGTGATACAACGTGGTCTTGCCTATATAAATTATTACTGCAGTCTTTCACTATAGCTATGTGTACTTCAATTTAAGCCATGTTTCTTCACTACGATAACAACTCTTAATAGCTCCTCTTAACTTTGTCTGTGCTTTTCTTTAACGTGAGCTCAGGCAATGTCTACATTTCAGTTTAGTTTCTCTCTGTTTCTGCTACACACAGCTGAGGTAAAACCCAATGAGCCATAGCAGTGCTTGCCTGCTCCTCCAGTGACCATTCCCATTGGAACTCTGACTGAGGATTGAAGAAACCAGAAGAAAAGGCAACAGTAATTTTGCAGCAGTTTTAACTACTACTTAAAAAGAGCTCTTCCTAGTGTGATTCACAAGCTTACCTGTCTGAAGCTTCTAAGTCAAAACAGAATCGCCTGTCTATTGTATCTGTATTTCTTTTGGTACAATACGTAAGGACAAAGAGTTCTGCATCACCCTGTGAAAATAAAATTTTTATAAGCTTGATCCAGTTTTTGTAAGATTTTTATAAGCTCCAGTAAGCCAGCTGTACAAAGCAAGTAAGGTAAATTTATATTAAATGGCAAAAGCTATACTGAAAACTGACGCTTGCAAAAGAATTCGCCCATGTTTACAGTTCACTTTTCTACACAATAACATAAATTCTATGGTCATTTCTGGGACATAAATCTAAAAATATTGAGTCCATTTTAGCTGGTACGTTACAGAATGACTCAATACCAAGTAAGTTAAACTAACAAAAATATTTTGCACTGGTTACAATATAAATACACAAAGAGACTTTTCACATTTTATGTCAGCCACAATGATTTCCATAGTAAAGGCAACACTAACTAGAACAAAGGAAGTGTTCTTTACTATCTGTAACATGTCTTACAGAACCAACTTTTTTTTTCTTCAAGACCAACACCAGGATCATTTTAGGAACCACAAATTCATCTGTAAATGCTGTCTGAGTTGTATCAGATTAAATCAGGATTAATTGCACATTTTCATTATTTCTTGTCTTATTCAGCATCTCCAGACATAGAAGGCTGTCACTGAAGGAGTAACTGGAGAGGTTTCCAAATGGGAGATCTTTTAATACAGCAGAAATGGCTTCATAGGTGTTTTAGAATGCTGAATGCTCAGACACACATACTATACACTATACTAAAATAGTTTACTACAATTAGAGTAAATTAGGATAAAAAAACTCATAGAAGTACTGAAGTGATTAAGGAAACCAAATACCACTAATTCTCAGTACATGTCAGGTTTTCCAAAGCTTTTGAAAGATTCTTCCAAATTCAATATATTCTTAAATACATGGAGTCCTCAAAATTACGAAAGCCATCTCACCTCTGCTGAAACTAACAAGATATAGTAACTTGATAAAATTCCAACAACATGATTTTCTAACCAAATTTGAAGACAGGGAAGAGTGCTGCATTTGCAGGCATATTGACTCAAGCTATAGCTTCCAGAGTCAGATATCCTTTTTCCTTGCAACAAAATGCATTTTATCCCTATCAATACATTCATTTAATGTATCATCTTCAAAGGTAATGAGTGCCATTAATTCCCAACTATTTCAGTAGAATTACAGGCATTTAAAGATAAACAAAGTCTTGGGTCTTGAATTTTTCAGATGCCTTTAAAGATATCTGAAATTACATTCAGTTATCAGTACAAATTATATTCCTATGAAAATCCACTTTTCTAGTCACACTTCTACTATTTAGAACTCCAAAAGAAAACCCCAACTGAATCATTTAATAAAGAAATTTCTAGGTCTGTTACATTTTCCTGATTTATACTTCACAAAGTTAAAGGCCTCATCAATAAACAGGATTCTAAATGGTGAAACATTGCATGTTATCTGTGCCAGGTCCTCTGGTCCTCTAAAAGGAAGCAATGAAAAGTCTAGAGAATTCTTATGTATTAATCCATCCACTACTTTAGGTAATGTCCTTCAATGGCAGGCTGAATTGCATGAGGAAAGATGAAAGAAACGGGCAAGGAGGGTAGAGGGGGAAAGTACTTGACCCATCTGACACACTCTCTGATCTTAATACAAGACAAGTGTAAGAGTAAAATATATAAATATACATACAACTTTGCCTCCTGATCTGTGTTCAAATGGGATCATGGAGAACTTCTTTGTCTCTTTCCTGTACATGCAGTAGTGCTTCACCCAACTGGAACCAAAGGGAGGAGGCCCTACATAACATAAAAGCAATAAATACTTTTTTCAGTTTCTGCATTCTCTTCTCCTGCTTTCTGAAATGATACTTAAAAAAAGCCCTACTTAATTCCTAATAATGCAGTATTTAAAGCAAAGGTTCAAATTAAGAATATTATACAACATCATATAAATGTTAAACAGTGCTTATTATTCTAAAAACTGATGCATGTTGTACTTCACTCTTATGCTTAATGACAAATGGAAAGAATTATTAATGTATCTTTCTCTTGCCACTGCAGACAAAATAATTTTTCTCCATAAAGTAAATACCCCCTTGAGACTTTATTTAGCAGAACACAGAAAGCTAGATTTACACCTGGTAACTTGAAGCTAAATAACCACAGATTATCACACCCCTGTTGCAAGTTCTAAACAATCTCTTGATTAAGGTCTGATCACAACTTCTGACACCAGAACTCTCTCCTATTAATCAGCATACCCTATACAGAGTACACTTACTTTAGAGCCCAGCTTACTGCAAATAGTATTGCTGAGATTTGCACCACAATGCTATCTGCTCAAACTTGGATTCTGAGCCTTTGTACCTACTCATTTCTATTACTTTACTTTTCCTACGAAATAGGTCTGTCTGCAAGTGAATCTTCTCACTCTATAAAGGCAAAAATATGAATTATGCAAAACGTTGAAAAATAAATAATAAATTACAATAAATTGTCATTCCTTGAGCAACAAGAGCTCTGCATCTTGTTTGGCTTTTTTACTAGTGTGAGAAAGATTTATAATTGTTTGAAGTGTTGGCAGGATATGATTTATGCAACATGCACCTTCACAGCAAGAATTTTAACACCAGCTACCTAGCATATAGCCTGCTTTAGTTGACCCTATCATCACAATTAGGTAATGAAAGTGTATCAATGAATCAAGGAAATGACACTCAATTTCATCATACTCAACAAGCCAAATTTTCAGAGGCTAATTTGACAACTCATGTTGCTGGCTGACAACAAATGTTTGACAGTTCTAGGGGAGGTCATTAGTAAGTGATTAAAAATAAGATGAAATCTATTCTTTGGTCAAACAAAACTTGCCTGAATTCAGTCACTTTTACTAAAAACTGTCACATTTTCAGCTCCATATTCTTTTTATGAGCCACAGTAACAACGCAGTTAAAAACTTTGAAAATACAAGTAGACGATTCTTTAATCAACTGTAAATTCTTTGCATCTTCATGCTACCTGTAGAGACAAGACTTGCCTGTATGCTCAATATGGACATTGTGGAATACAAAATACACCTTACTTTTTTCCTGTACATAGAGGTAGCCTTCCATCGTGAAGTGATTTGCTCTTTTATGTTCCTGAGGATTTCTTCTGATCTTGTTCATGAGCTCCTCTACCTCTGACCTTGTTCCTTCAAAACGATTTCGAGTCTAAAATGAGACAACAAAAACTCTTTGGTAATGAGAGTGGAAGAAAGACTTACTCTTCCTGGCTGGAAGGAATCACGTACTGGGTTTGCACAGCAAGGTTTTGGTGGTGGAGGGCTACAGAGGGGCCCCCTGTGAGAAGGTGATAGAAGCTTCCTCCATGTCCCATGGAGCCAGTGCCAGACAATTCCAAGACAGACCAGCCACTGGCCAAGGCTGAGCCCATCAGTGACCACAGCAAGAGCCTCTGGGATAATGTATTTAAGAGGGAAAACCCACACAATGCCAAACGCAGCCAGAGAGTGCAGCGAGAACATGCGAGAGGAACAGCTCTGCAGACCCCAAGGTCAGTGCAGAAGGAGGGCCAGGAGATGCTCCAGCTGCCAGAGCTGAGATTCCCCCGAAGTCCCTGTGGGCATTGGATAAGTTCATGGAGAACTGTCTCAAGTGAGAGAAACCCCATGCTGGAGCAGGGGAAGAGTGTCAGGAGTCTTCCCCCAGAGGAGGAAGTAGCACTAGAGGCATCATGTGAAGAACTGACCATAACCCCTCATTCTCCTGCACCACTTGGGGAAGAAGGGAGGGCTGATGGAAGGGTGTGTTTAAGACATCTGTTTTACTTCTCATTACCCTACCCTATCTGGTAAGAAATTAAACTGCAGTCTCCCTGTCAAGTCTGTTTTGCCTCTAACTGATCTGTGATTGGTCTCCCTGTCCTGTTCTTGATCCACAAACTCTCCAGCTAAGGAGGGCAGTGACAGAGCAGCTTTAGTGAGCCTCTGGCACCCAGCCAGGGCCAACCCACAAATAACTATAAAAGGAGACAATGATCCAGGCCATTTTAGGACAATCAGTGCACAATTTCTATGTATGTGTTTACTCTCAAAGTTTTCTGATATTCTTCAAAATCAATGTGGGGTTTAGATATCAGCTGCTGTGACTGTGGAAAGCACACTAAGACTGCCAGAGTAGGTGTCTAAAACAGTGCACTGACCTGTTCAGAGAGAAGTGAAATACTGAGTGCAGAATGAATTTGAATATTGAAATTTCCTTAGAAAATATTACTACATATATTGTCTTAGTTCATGAGACTCTTACTTGTTGTCAGGAAGTAGAGGATTTTCTGTGGTAATTGAGGAAAAAAGTGTCAGGAAGATCATCAACAATGCATACAGACTGTGACTATAGATGTGCCAAATGCTTTGACCATACACAAGCAGAGACATGCAAAAACAACCCCAAAAAACTCGGAAGTCCAGTTGATTATTATTCCTGACTGTCACTTATTCCAACATCTGCAAGCAGCCGGAAGAGAAATGTTTATCAGACTATTAGCAAAAACAATCAGAAAGTAACTATGCCACCCACAAAAAATTAGATGACAGGACTACATAAAACAACAGAGTAGCTCATACCTCACAGAAGAAACTCTTTGGTTTGGTCTGAAAAACACTGGTAATTGGTCAATGAGCCACTAAAACCAAAACAATTATGGTAATGCCTGGTTTTCTCTACATATGCACCTGTCCAAGCTGCAAACACTGAAAAACACTTTAAAATCCAAGCTGGTACATGTGTTTTGAGGAGAGCAAATAGTTCCAGATGCATGCTTATGTGTCTTTTTACTTTCTGACAGCACCTTTATTTTTCTGAAAATGCCACCTCATCTATTTTATCTTTTCCCCAAGATAAACTTACAAGACTTTTAGAAAAATCAGCTTTCTAGAGCTTGGGCTACAAGGCTGGGGTAGGTCTTTTTCTTTCTTTTCTTTGAGGGGAGGAGATGGGCAGTGAGAGGAAGGCAGGGTTTATGGTAGGGTGTGGAGAGGAAATCCATAGGATAATTCTCACAGTAAAGACAACCTGAATGAAAGGAAAGGCAACTACTATAGCTATACTGGCAACTTTTAAATCACTCTCCATATCCAGCTAGGCTGTCTGTACTGGATCTTGTACCCCTCAATTTCTAACACATCAATCCAGTGTTCTGCCAGGAGCTCAGCTGTACCACAGGCAAAACCCAGTTCTTTTTTCCTTTGGGATGTCTTGTTGATCTTCAGCACAGAGGAGAATGTGTCATGTCCTCTCACAATCTTTTCAAATGTTTCCTTCTATTCTCTTTTACCTCAGATAGTTGTTGGGCCTTGTTCTGCCTTCCCTCTACAGCCTCTATCTATTCATAAAACTTGAGCTGCAAAGCTCAAGCTCTTTAGAATTTGATGGGGCACGCTGTGATACCATTCAGTCAATTGAAAATGCAGCTGCTGAGATTAGCTTACTTTCTTACTGCTCATCACTTCTTCAGATCACTCCACTGGCTCTTTATCATCTGTATTCTGAAACCCAGCTCTTCAAAACTGTATCAGAGTTTCCCTCTCACGTTTCATCTGGCATCAGTTCCCCTCTATGCTGCTCCTCACTCTGTTAAGCACATGGAGGAAGCAAGTCTGGTCTGACATTTCCCCCACGAGCACTGACTTTTACCACAAAAGTCTGCTTATGAAGTTACCACTAATCAGTTCCCCTTCTCAAACCAAACAACAGCTCAAAAGGAACTTGACACTTGAACAGACAGGAAGAAAATTAAAGGAATGGTATCGTGACGTGCAGATCACGTCACTGTGCATTACAACAAGAGTAATCCTCCCTTCCGCCTCCCTGCTAGTTAAGCCATTTCTAAAAACAGACTGTCCTCTCCAAGAAGTAGTTTCTGTGTCTTAATACCAGATGCCCTCAGAGGTCAAAATGCAGCATCAGGAACTGATTGTTTGCAGTAAGGTGTGTGGTTTGCTTCCCACCAAGAAGCCTCTGGCACACCCAAGTTCCTCTGAGCAAGCTTCATAAATATCAATGAAGTAAACAGACCATCTGACTGGTGACTCTGTCAGTCCCTCTGCTTCAGCCTTCACCTTGTTTCCTGCTCTCCCAGTCCAAATCACACTGGGAGATGTGGGATGAGGGCACACTGAACTAGTGGTGGCCCCATTTGCCTGTCCTTGAAGAAACACATCATTTTGCCAAATACACCATGGGTGCCAACACCAAGTGTCCTTACTGCACCCCAAACCAACAGGGATGTTCTTGTCTGAAAGGGCTGCCACAAGACAAACAAACCCCACACTGCTATGACTAGCTGTTTTTCTTCCCTTTTCTTAGCTAGGGATAATGTAACCCTACAGGGAAATGACCCTCACACATGACCACCACATACTCCATTTCAAAGCACACCCAAAACGCTGAAAACTCTCTATTTTGTTACCCATACTCTTGAATTCTCCAGTTTTGTATGCATTTTCAACAGACTCCATTCATTTTTAAATAATCCTTGCACTATTTCTGTCTCAAAAAAAAAATGAAAGGAGTGGAGGCCTTCTACTTCATGCTTGTTTTTTACAGTATCACTAGAAATTACAAAGATCTCATCGGAATTAGTGATGATTTGTTCAGTGATGTGGCTGGTTATCCAGAAGATGGCACCATATCCCCAAAATTCACAGTCATGTATGAATTGCAGTCATGGAACCAAGTGCTGGCAATACAGATACTGCACATGCAGCAACTTCAGCGAGTGGTTTTATTCACAAAAGTAGACTCTACTTACATTTTGTATATTTATCTGCAGGGCCATTTTGTAATGATTGAAGTCTTTAGCAAGTTCATATCCCTGGTGATAGAAAGTGAACAAACCCTGAAAAAATGATAGCACCTGAAATAGAAATAAAAGACTTGTTAGACATAAAACTCTATTTTCTTCAATACAACTGCTGCACATAGGCTTTTTTGGGAAGAGAGATTACAAACTGATTACTTAAAAACAGATTTCCACGAGTAATATTTAAATCCAAATGGTGATCTATGTATACAGACATTCTGGATAGTCCTGTCTGGAATTTCACAACTGATCTCCACTTTCCATTTGACCATAGGGAATGTATGTGTTCCTAAACTTTCCTATGTAATGTTTTCCTACAACTGCTCTGATACCAATGATGTCTGGAACACATATTTGTGCACAAGGAGGTAATGATCATTCTGTCTTTTAGTCACCATTTCCCTGGTCATTCCTCTCTCTGCTAATGCTCACGTGGAGATGACTTTAACATCAGTCATCTGGTTTGCTGGAAGAAGGAAGCTTTCCCCACTGCTGCTTCTTGTGCACAGATGTGACCTTCTGTCAGAACCAGCAAGTGACCCACTTAGCATATGCTGACTTCAGTATTTCAATTTAAAAGGACAAACAAGTTGTACTACACTGGAAGCAGCATGAGGTCTAAAACAATCATGTCTAACTCTCCTGTTTAGTTTAGGGTGCTGAAACAAAGCAAGTGAGACATAGAAGAACAACTCTCTAAAGGGAACAAGCCAAAGAATGTATTTAATAAAAGTCTGAAATCATATAGCAAATAAACCACTTTTAAAAAAATGCAAAAAACCACACACTTTAAGTATTATTAAGGGAAAAGGAAATAAAAATCTGATTCAAAATAATTTCAGCTTTCTAGTCTAGTGTAAAATTCTAGTACAAATTAGGCAACAAAGTTCAGCTGCATCCAGAACGAGATTTCAGAAATGAGAAAGGGACATGTTGCAAGAACATAATTGGAATATTCATTTCTCTAGTCTGGCTCTGAGGAAGCTTCAAATGGTCTGAAACACAATAACCAAATGCAAAGCTATTAAGGCTTAGAAAACTTTTTTTTAAAAAATAATTTTTAAAAAAGAAAGAAGCCAACATATCTACACAAAAAAAACCCCTCCACACAACCATTCTTTTTACAGCATTTTGCCAGTCCTTAAACAATGTTAATATAATTGCAGTAATTTATTCCCCCTTAAGTATTTTGGCTTTTTTTTCATACAGGAATTATCTATGTTAAAATAGACAGTTCTTACTAATTGCATAATGACCAGCTATTTTGATTAGGGTAATTTGAAACTTTTTTATTATTACATTAAAGCAATTGTATCAGTATAAAAGGACAGACTTGTCCCAAAAGCACAGACTTCAGAGCATGATAGAATGGACATCACTTCTACAATCCATTTTCCCTTTATTCTCAGTATACACTTACTGTTCTGCTGTTGTTTGATAAATTTGTATTTAAAACACCAAGTTAATGTACATTTCAGAAAATTTTAGAATAAGTTCTTCTCACAGATTTAAGAAAGTCTTGTCAGTGCATGCACAATTTACACCAAAATTCAATTAAACCCCTTGATTTCTGCACAGATTCAATTGCAAGTGAAATGAAACACATCAGGCTACCCAGTAATGGGCGTCTTAAACAATCTTCTAATTGATTTGTATCTGCAATACTTTACTAGCAGGGCTCTAAGCCCAACCTTCACAATTAAAATTGGATTCCTCGCATTAATTAGCAATAACATTTCATTGGTTAGAAAACCCAAGGCAAGAATCCTGACACCAATATCTTGAGTCCTCACAATGTGAATCGAGTTTTTTGCAGTACAACAAAAGGTTTCACACATCTTCTGAAAATCAACATCAGCGGGTCCAAATCAGCTCTTCTTACTGAGGTAAGATTTGACATGCCTGGTTTAGTTTATCTGCACAAGAAACCTGTGCAGATGTAACAAGGTGATTTAAACTCTGTTAAGTCATAAAGTGGTTGTGTTCTCCAGAAAGCAGAGCTTGGCTTTTGTCCAAATGCATTCCTTCTCCATCCCTTATGAAAGGTAGAGTAGGTTGAATTCACCAATACTTACAGGCTCCACACACTCAAATTTCTTCCGCTCCTGTATCTCCTGCAACTTGCACACGTACTCAAGGGACAGCTCATAGAAGTGTTTCCTGTTCTGCTCCACTTGGTTATCTGCCTGCACACAGAGCACACCTCATGAAGTTTCACATACATTTTGCAGACAGCTTCAGAATAACATACACTCTTAAGTGGTAAGCATATAATTTTCACCATATTTGAGGGATTTGTTACAACATAGATCATTTAAACTTTCAAAGAGCAGCAGCAATTCCCTTTCACTAGGTAACATATGTTGTTTTGAATCATGAGGCTAGATTTTTTAGGAGAATTCCAGCAACATCTCTTCAACCTTCTTTTCTAGGGAATCCAACTTTTAACAGCATTGCAAAGGTACCTGCCCAAACAGAGAGTGGGAGCTACGAGCATCTTCCATTAGAAAAGGAGGAAATTGTCTCTCCAATCAAATTAAGGAAGAAAACGTTATTTTTGAAAGCTAAAGTGCTAGTGCTCTAAGTTTTACCCTACAACCTAATTAACTGTTGTAAATAGCCAAAATGCTGTTGTACCCATTCCACACCTGCGCTCACTTGGACTGACAAGAAATGCAATAGAAAAAGAGTTCAGTTATTGGTACAATACTTCACAAGTTTCCCCAGAGCAACAAGTATCTAAAAATGCAGCCTTTCTACTTGCAGCTGATACTCAGCAGAGCTTTGCAGAAATGCCAACACCATGTTGATGCTGAACAGTTATGTTTCAGCTGCCATCCATCTGCATATAAATATTTCACTTTCTAGCATCTACCTAGTATATCATGAAGTTATTATTTAAGGTACGTGTAAGATTCATTTATATGGATCTTAAAATTTGGTAATAGAAACTGTTATTAAAATACATTAGAGAAAAGGTTACTCTAAGTAACCAACACTTAGTCTTTGCCCACAAAGATAATACAAAATGCTTCTACAGTGAATTACTAAAGGAAGTGAAGAAAGGGTTGGGTAAAAGGACAAGATTTCTTAAATACTGATACTACATCCTTCAGGCAGAACAGTGACTGCTGTGCTTTAAGAGGATAAGCCAAATTAGCTTTAAGACAGTTTTGCCTTAAGATGTGCTCGGCTTTACTGCTCTGCGCTGGAGAACACTCAGCAGTTAAAGGGGCATAACCACAAATGCCATTAAATAAATAAAGCCCTGACAAGTATTTCAGTAAGCAAATGTGTTTCAACAAGCCATGCCATTTTGATGCATCCCATAAACTGTGGAATTGTTTGAGTTGTCAGCCTACAAACACAGGAATTGTTTGAGTTGTCACCTAAGCTTCTAATCATATATACATGAAGGGTACCACAACACCCTAGAAAGATACTCTGAAGTGGATCTTCAAGGACATCTGGCTCACCACATAATTCAGAATACATTATCACATCTCTCCATTTTTTGAGGGATGAGCCTCCCCATGCACCCAGCATGTTGCACTGTATTTTGTGTACTGTTGAAGAAAGATAGTAATAAGACACACACTATGCCTCAGTGAAATTACAGGAATATCCCCCCACTAGGAGAGTCAAAACTTGTGTTTATATTAAGATACACTCCACAACATGGCATGTTTTTCATCAATTTTTTGTCATATTTATCCCTGCAGTATTTATTCCAGTCAGGAACTGATAAAACCAGACATGAATAAAACTAAATTATATACGCTATAATGCAACAACACCTGTTCTCTAAGCTTGTGCAAGAAATTGTTTCCTGTTTCCTCTGCAAGGGCCTTTTTTCTTTAAATTGCTTATACATTTATACTTCAAAATTAAACACACAAATGTAAGAGCCTGACTGAAGAATTTCAGAACTTTTGCTCATGAAACTTTGAAGGACATTTAAAACAAATGTTTTTGCTCATTCTAGATTTCACACATGCTCTAAAGCATCAGGCTATATTTGATACTGCTTAAAATGCCTCTTACAGGCATTATTTATTTTTCCATTGAGATTAGGTCTCATTTCAGATTTGATATCCAGAACCATATTTCATCAAGTGATCATAATCAGCCCTTTATCATCTCCTCTGCATCAAGTTCTTTGGCAGCTGATCAATTTGACAAAAGTACAGGTCCTGATACATGAGCCATGCCCAGCAACTTCACTGGGACAACTCAACTCCCCAAAAGACACTTGTTCACACATTTGAGGGTCTATGTTGCAAATGCAGCATGGTGAAGTGACACCTTAGTGAAATTCAAGAGTAGAGAAGTTCCCAGGTAACTTTGCCAGTAATATTAACCATTTTAATGGTTAAAATAAAAATATTAACCATTTTTTATGAAAAATGGCATAGAATATTTGGGATTGGGTAGAGGGCAGGGACAGGAATTATCCCTGAGGAAAACGTAAGGGTTTTTTATAGTCTAAGCATTAATAATTCTGACATAATTACATTTATCTGGGAAAAAAAAGTCCTTCTGGCTACAGCAAGTCTCTACAAGGTCTCCCAGCAGTCTTCTCACATACTATTTGCTGTTGCTCCAGAAATAAAAACTATTACAAATAAGTTGATGATGATAATAAACCCAGAGGGACAGAAGGAATGCCAGGCAAAACATATCTATCAGTTATAAATTGTCAACAAACTTTTTTATAGCACTACTCAAAAAAATCCCCAAACAAATCTTCAAAACATGAGAAAAAGAAAAGACACAAACTCACTTTATTTGGAAATAAAAGTATTGCTGTCCTCTGCATAAAGTGTTACCGCAGGACATTCAGTCAATACTCACAATGCAACGCAAATTACATGAGTGGTAAAGCCTTGTAAGAAATGCAGAGTTTTTCACAGTATGTTTGCACTTCACTATTCCCTCAATTATACATTAAAAAATGACATGATGCTCAGTGCTTCATACACACAAAACCCATGATTCAGAAAATGGTGGAGGAACTAAGTTCAGCAAATACTGCTTTTCTCACCAACCTTTCCAGATGAGGATTGTTTTACCACTAAGAATGCCATTTCTGCATTTGCATAAAGCCTTCAGCCTGCATAAAAAAAGAGCAGCAACAATACCTCTTGTAATTGTAGCTCTTTCTTCTTAGCTGATAAATTCAAATGTTTTTCTAACAAACTGTAGTTCTTCTCTGTCTCTTTATCAAACTTCTTCTTTTCCTCCTAGACACAGAAACAAAGTAGCAACTGTGTAAATATAAAAGTGTACTATTTCTCTTCTTTTAAAATTCTAGTTCATCAGAAACAAAGAGAAAAATATCATAGCTCCAGTAAACAGAAAAATATGCTCCATTTCATTATAAAAATTAATTTAAAAGCTAACTTTAGCCTTTAAATGAAATGAAATGAAATCCCATTGCATTGTTATGGTGTAGCTTATCACACAGATGCTTACATCTTCTAAGTTAAAAAAGAAAAGAAACCTGACCTCTTCTTAATTTATTGCATTTTTCGTTACTTACAGGCATCATCCACACCACCTTGTTTTTGAATAAAAGGCACTACATGGAAATACCAGATTCACTGAAAAAATAACTTTCTAAGATTGACAAGGGAAAAGTTCCAACAGCTCAAAACCCAAAGCAAATACACAGTCCATGTATTTGCTCTCTATATTCCATAGGATTTCTTCACTTTAAAGCTACATAACAACCTCAGTGCTGAATTCCTATTTCTACCAGAGTCCTATTGTGCCCATGACAAAAACCCAATAAAAATAAAAAATATCCATAAAACATAGTATCATAGCATCAAAAGAGAAACTCTCACATACACATATGAATATCATTTGCAAATCCATTTCTCTGACCACCAAAAACAATGTATTGGAAGAGGGACAGTCACTACATTTTTTTAGTAAAACTGAGTTTCTGAATCTAATTTAGTAGAAGATATTGTAAAACAAATTGATTCCTCAGTTCCATTGTATTAAGGCAAAAATCAGTATTCATTAATTCAACCAACCAGTTTTGAAGCTATTTTTAGTATATTTGAATGCAATTGAAAATAACCTCAAATAAGTAAAATCTGTCAGTTATTGAATATGTACTTAAATACTTGATTTACTCATCAGAAAGATACTAGTTCAATTAAAATATTTTTCCTCATCTGTAGATGTGAAATCACAATTAAATGTATTCTAACCAAAGCCCCGGTTAAACTCTACAGACATAATTGCTCTTTTTTAATTCTCTTAACCTTTCACTTCGAATAATACTATATTATAAGAGACACACAGTTTTGTTCTCTGAACCATTAGATTCTGAAGATGGCATTAAATTAAAGAGGCTGTTTAGGATTGCTTCTCAGCAAGGACTGCCAGAATTTTTTTTTCCCACTCTGAAACTCAGAACTTCCTTTAAAAAAAGGAGCCTTTAAAAAATATTTGTTATCAAGTGAGAAACATGAAGACATGCATATAGTATCAGGGTGATTAGAGATAACATCTTAGCAATATGGGGAATGAGGAACAAAGATTGCAGGGAAAGAGGTGAATCTTTGTGTTTATGTTAGCAAAATTTCCATTGATGTGGTAAACATTTGAATGCTCCTAGGAAAAAAAAAAAAGAGTTCTCTTCTTAACAGGCAAAGCCAGAAACTTTACACACATATAGCTCAGGATTAGTGCAGCAACACCTTTCTC
This sequence comes from Acrocephalus scirpaceus scirpaceus, assembly GCA_910950805.1. Classification (NCBI taxonomy): domain Eukaryota; kingdom Metazoa; phylum Chordata; class Aves; order Passeriformes; family Sylviidae; genus Acrocephalus; species Acrocephalus scirpaceus. The sequence continues at coordinate 57,883,300 of OU383778.1, read as the reverse complement.
TAAGGGGTAATTCAATAAGTGTCTCAGCTTGCAGCTCTATGAAGCTAAACTTTCCTCCTAAGCTTAACTGAGCATTTCATCAGCAAAGGGATGTAAGATGCAAAAAAAATCTGAGGCAGCAGATTTATTTTGCAATGGTAGAGCATAAATCTTTCCTAAAGCAAATACTACACAATGTTGCAGATATATCCCACCACTAGATGCCATAGCTTGGTTTTCAGAACTAAGCAGAGTTATATTTCCAATGTCAGTGTTTTGATTATATTGAATGAATATTCAGTTATGAACATTCCAAGAGCTAAATATTTTCAGAGTTTTTATTTAAACATTATACAATTATGTAAGACTTCTATTTAAAGGTCATTGAGAATTCTGTCAAAAAAAGTAGTTTAGATCAGAAATAAGAGCTACAGATTTACAGAAACAGTGTGCAGAGACACAAGGAAAGAAACATCCATCCAAACAAAATGGGAGCTGTAGGCTGTGTGAACGTAATTTGTGTTAGAAGCATCGGGGAGAGATTTCTGACTAGGAAATGAGTGAAGATATGAGATAACTTAAAGCAGTAGGAGTTCTCACCCCAAACCCAGCAATATTCTTTAACAGCAAAATTACTGCTGAAATAATGCATTCATTACACAGCTGCTTCTATGACAATCGGTTACATTCAGAATGAATTTTCTCTTTTCTTGGAAAACTGGCTATATTACAGACCAAGTTTTTATCATGTGTTGGTTGGGTCACCTAATATACTTCTCTCAAGTCCATAAAATTACACAAAGCTCATTGTATCATTGCACTGAAAGGATTTGTGATCAACAGAGCATTTTCAGTTCATGAACACTGAAATCATATGCAGAACATGCTAATCATTCCTGCTAAAGTCAAAATGTATAGTGCTCTCATAAGTGAAACACTGTCTTAGCTACTAAATATCACTGGTGATGAAATCACCAAATTGTAAAATAAACCATATGCAGGTATTTTGAAAATGTATGAAGTTTTACAACAGAAAACTGTAATAAGATGCTGGTTTCTTTCTTTTCTACTTTTTTAAATAAGCACTTAAATTTCTCATAGAAAGAAGGAAGGTAGACAGAAACAAATTTCTCCTTGTTACTTTTATCCAAGTCTAGTCTGTACTTAATACATGAAGTTTACTTTGCCTTTTTTTTTAAATATTCACAACTTAGTGACAATCTTTAAAAAATGGCCAAACACTTCTATCAAAATATACTTTCAATGAGATCTTGTCCTTAGCCTCTTCATCCCTATTATTCCCATGCACACAGAGCCAATGAGTTATGTATTCAAAAGAAAAAATTCAATAAAGGCAATTCTCACTTGCAGGTGGCAAAAATGCAGTTAAAAGCACACGGATGAGCAAGCTCATTTAGGTCGTTAATATTTTTCAGCCTTTGATTGTGCAACAGCAGGCAAATACAAAGCCCAACAGGGTTACCCATTAGGAAGGGGGGGGCAGGCTGTTAGCAGAATTCTTCCTATTCCAGACAGAGGAGATAAGGGAGGTGGGGAAAAGGAAGGGAAAGGACACATTCTTCTCGTCTTGAAACATTCCATTTGTTTCTGAAGCAAGTTCTCAAAGTAGAAACAAAAAAAAGTGTGAACACATGAAATATAAACAATCATATGTTTCTGCCAATTACATGTCATTATTACAATGCAATACAAGTAAAGAAATTAAACAAACTTATAAAGGCAAGGAGGGACAAACCTTTACAGCTCCTAGCTGCTCTTTCCTAAATCTTTCCAAAGGTTTGATCAGAGTTTCAGTAACACTGAGTGCCTAAGGAAAAAAAAAAGCATGGGTTAGGTTTCTGTAGCCAGATTGATGAGTCACCTCAGCATCAGCAATAAAAAGAAAAAAAAAAAGCAAGCAAGCTCTGGGGTAAAATAATAGAAGCATGCAAGTTAGAACTTCTAACTCAAAAAACCTCCACATCTCTGAATTCATTCAAGCTTACAAAATTTCTTAATTCAACTCACTATCAGAAAAATTATATTAAAACAAACGCAAAAGTTTCAGATATTTCCAGATTGCACCCAAAATTTCAACTGCTTCATTTGTGCCAGTCTTGCAGATCAGGTTGAAGGCCTCCATGATTGAACACCAGAATGAGACAGAGGACAAATGAGTTTCATTAGGGAATGCAAAGAACTCTGCAACAAGAAGCACTACGGACAACTATGGAATACACCAGTGAGTAGCAAATAATAATCTTTTAAGACAATTAAAGCCATTAGGTATTCACATAAATCTCCAAATATTTACACACTTAAGTACATTAATAAGACCTTAAGCTAACTTATAAAATCAAAGAGGTGCAAAGTCAATAAACAAGAGGTTGAGATGATTGGGTGAGCACCCACCAGGGCACTCATGATATAAAGTCTCATGGCCATAAGAAAAAGAAAAAAGGACACAGTATTCCATCATAAGCCAGAAAACTGTAGCTTATTCGATCTGCACAGCTACTAATTCACATGAAACTTCCCTGAAGATGAAGCAAGGTTCTGTTTGGTGCAAACAAGACATCAAATTTTTAAAATATTTGAGATTTCAGGAAAGGCTGGTACTTTTTGAACACAACAGCAGCATGGGAAAGATGGCAAGAGCATTGCAGCCATGGGGGAGCATGGGATCCTTTTGGTCTGTCCTAAGGCACACCCCCACAGAATAAATCATGCCCAGGACTGGGCTTAGCACAGCCACTCAGCTGGGATGCTGAGAGCTCAGGCAGAGCTCCCTGGAATCCCCCTGACGTACAACAGAAGCCTTTCTCTATCTTTCCTCCCCTTTCCCCTCCCTTTATAGTGAAAATCTTCAGATAAAACATCACATGCTTAAACCAGCCTTCTGGAACACTTCTGAGAAATTCTTATCATGAAACACACACGGGATGTATTGGAGATCTGGCACAACACAAATCTGAAGAGCACTGTCTGCTCCCACCCATCCCCGGAGCCATGAGGGATTACTGTAGGAGTCATCCTGCCAATTCACTGTAACCAGAGCAACTCACATTTCTCAAGGGCCAGCACAGCACACTAACCTGCAGCTAACTGGAAACCCCAAGAGATGGCAAGTCTGGGCCAAACTGAGTGCTGCACAGTCATCCATGTAACAGCTACATCCTAACTTCAGAGCACATTTTCTCAGCACAAAACTTCCTTCTGCATCCATTTGCTGATTTTGCCAAACACATTTTAAAGCACCCTTTGGTGCACCCTTGGTGGGAGCAACAGGAAAAGGAAGAACTCTCAAGTCAGAGTGGAGAGCATGGAAACCACACAACCAGTCCTTCTACATTAGAAAACTTTAAATTGTTCCTCTGTTCTAACAAAGTGAAGGGGAAAGCTCCTCAGAGGATGGCACAAGCTTCCAAGAAGTAGAGCACCACAGTTACTGGAATCATTCCAAAGCATTTAAAGGTAACAACTGAGCACTCACATGGTTAGAGGGTTAAAAATAATTAACAAATGACAAGTTGCTTATTAGTTGTTTGAACTTTTACACAAAAAAAGTGTAAGGTTAACACGCATTTAATGAATGCTGAACACAAAGTCCAAATCAAAACCATAGCACCTTGATGTAACAAAGGAAAAATTTTAAAAAAAAAGGAAAATATATGCATAAAAGTCTGTACTTCATAAAATAGCAGGGCTGACTGTAAATCACTTGTTCTGCTACTTCTGTGCAGTATTAACCATGGGAACCACTACAGGAATGTGTTTGAAGCAGAAACTAATCTTTAAATCAAAATGGGATGTTCTCTTCAGCGACTGCCAACAAGCAGATTCCACTGCTGCCAGCGGGATGATACGCCAGTAATTCTTTCATAAAGAAAAACAAACTTCCCCTTCTTCCAAAAAAGACATTTCTCATCTTGTACAACTTAAACTTTTGTTAACAGATGCATCCCCAGGTGCCTGCCATAAAGATATTTATGATTTGTCACCCAATTGCTTTCTATGCCTGGGTTAAATGACAGGACTCTTGATTACTTCAGAGTGGAGTGAGATTTTGCAGATCTTTGGATCTGCAAAATCATGAAGCTTCATACCAGGCCATATATTAAAATACAAGACTGGTAAATTTAACAGTGAATTCCAGAGATGTTCTTCTGACTGACAAAAGTTCATCATTAGAATACATCCAATACAAGATGAGAGAGGCATTCCTGCAGTTTTCCAGTACATAGAATCCAGTGCTTGTCATGAAAAGTTACAAAACGATGTATTATTATTTATAGAAAAAAACCCATTACTTACACTGCTATTCATTCTTCACTTATTTATAACTTGAAAACTTAAAACAGCTCTTTTTTTAAAACTATAGATAACAAATTAGCAAACAGGAAATAAGTGAGGGATTACATGAATGTATTTGTAATTATCACTAGTACCTTCCTTTAGAACTAGAACCATGTTAAAATGTGAAATTTCCAGCAAAAGTTAAACAAGGCATTTAAGTTCATTAATATGAAACTAGATGTTCCTTCCTTTTTCAACTTCTGTCTCGAATCTTACATTCATTTTCATCCCTCTACTTCTTTAATCCTGACAGATTATGACAGGAATGTACTATTTAAAAGGACATTTAAAAATCCCTTTCCTTACATCTCTCATCTATCCAAACCTACACGAAACAAATATATATTCAATTATATCTGGCAGGCAAACTGTGGCATGCAAGTTGTAAGTGAATCAATCTAACGAGGTCATGTCTCAGGTAACAGAATCTTAACCAGCTTTGCAAATGTCAAAGTCTCAGGAATGCTTTGAGAAATGTTTAACCCGATGTGCACACGTGTCTCAGGCAGACAGTCTCAAACTGCTTACACTATTCCTGCTCTGCCTGCAGCACCTACAGAAAGGTCAAAGAATTAAGTTAACTTGAACATAAACCTGGCAACAGCAGCAATAAAATCATTAGTGCCATCACCACCACAGAAGATCACTGCATCCAAAATTTCCAACACCCTGAAGCACGCTGTCAGCTTTGTGTGTATCTCTCTATTTCAGATGCCTTTACAAAACTCCACCTGCTCAGGCAGAAGTTGTACAGAATAGTGATAACCTTGCCTTTTCCAGCTCCATTTTCTCCAAAGAAATAAGTAACAGGCCATAGATTAAGGAGCCCCAACCACTCTTTCCAGCTGCAGCCTCAAAGGCACAGGCTAAACCAATGCACAGGCTCATTCACAGCTGTTGGATACTTCCTCAGTCAAATCAACAAGACCCAACAGGTCACTGAGCAGTCAGTGCCAGTCCACAAGATGACTCCATTTACACTGTCACTTCTTCCCAGAAAAGGTAGAGGTAGAGGTAGGAAAGGGGTAGAGGTGCTTAGAGAGAAACTGCTTCCCCCAACACCTCCTCCTATGCACTGTAACCTGACAGAGAAGACCAGCCACCATCATTCAATGCTCCTTTTGCCTTCTCCTGCAGTAGGCAGGAGCAGGTTCTCTAAGTTCCCACTCCCTTTCCAGGTGCAATCAGGCTTATATTGCAGAGGAGGAAGGCTGCTTCAATGGCCTGCAAAGGAGTAGCAACTCAAAGAGCTGCTCTCCCCAAAGTTCAGTGGCTAAAAACGTTAAACCCATCTAAGGTAACCAAAGTTTAATAGACAAATGCAGCACTTAATCCTAAAAATGCCCTTAGAGCTCAGCCCTTACTAGAAGCACTGGAAATTGCACACTGCTCATCAACAACTCTGGTGGAGAGGTAAATGCATATCCTGACTCTGCTCCATTCTGAATTGAAGCATTCTCCCATTAAAAAAAAAAAAAAAAAAAAAAGGTTTACGAGAAAGAAAAAAAATAATTAAGCCATAAAAATACATCTTCCTGCAGACTGCACTGACACATGGGAGTGCTGAGCTCCCAACTCCCCTCTCACAAACTGGAATGCATACTGGATGCCTTGCATAAAAGAGGTTTCATTTCTAAGCATACCAACTGGAAAGATTTATTTGTAGTCAGGGCCAGGATTGTTCCTCCCCTCAAACAAGCTATGAGGGAGGCCACCAAGTCAGTAAGGCAAAGCTCATGAAACTGAGCAAGTGTCAATGAAACCAGATCTGGGAAGGAAGCTTTGCCTTAGTGAGTGCAACAGAGAAGGCAGAAAGGAAGACATACCTAGCAGTGATTCAATAACAAAATAGTTGCCAATGCTGCTAAATAAAGAAGTTTACTTTCCAATACAGATATTTACAACTACAGCTGCTTTTCTACTTACAGAGGATACAGTTGTGTTTTCCCTAAGAAAGTGCACCATTCAGCCTAATAAAAAAGAAACCCATTCTGATACCTCCAATGTTGGGGAAGAGAGAAATATATTTTAAAAAATTACTTTCTCCAAAAAGCTTTCCTACTTCACATAGTGATTTGCTAGTGAAATTTTTCAAAGCACTAAGACCTATGCCTGAAACCCTGCACTATTAAAAATTGCAGATACAATTCCACTACTGAAGCCACCAGATGTTACTTGCAAAGCCCAAATCTCTATTCTTTCTCTTCCCATGAGAATTTGATTTGCTCTTATAGTTACACATGCCCCCAGCTAGCTGCACAGCCAGCTGCCCTGCCAGCCCTACAGATAGAGGTGTATATAGAGAGAAAATAACCACTATAACCACTCCTCAGCACTGCGTTTGTATTTAGTTGGAGCACTGATGACTGCAGACAGTGCAATCCACCCCCAAGGCTCATTATTTTGTTTTCAAATCAAGTTTTCTAGTAAACGTGTTTGGATTTTCTCCTTGCTCTAGAGCTTTCCCTGTAGCTTTAAAATCTTAGATAACAAACATGCCTCAGGTACACTTTGGGAATACAGACATAGGAGGTTTTTGGGTTTTAGAAGGTTTGCAGTGTATAGACTAAAGGATTTTTAAGGAGGTCTCATAGCACATTAATGCTTTCCATGTATGCAGAGGCTATAAAACAGAAGTGACATCCTTCTCTGTGTAGGAAGCCATCTGGTAACAAAAGAGCCAGGTGATACATCTGACTTAGAGACAACAGATTTTATGCACTACTGAAGCATCAGGAGGCATCTGTAACACATCACCTCCCTCTTAGGTGTTCCAGAAAAGTACCCTTCAGGCTTTGGTAAGAAGATAAGAAGTTTCTGAACTGTTCCCAGTGGAATTTCCTAGACCATTGAGCCACTGCTTCACAGGCCTCAATACAGGCAAAATCCTGTCCTCTTCACTTCCTAATTCCTTCACAAGCAGCAGCCTTACAGGAAATGTAACAGCCGGACTCGAGTTCACCCTTCTAGAGAAAAGTTATTTCCTGTTCATCTCCTGGAAGTTCACGACTAACCTAAAGGACAGACAGCTAAAAGAGCCTCCTATGACTCATCTGCTATGATGTGCCCTGCCTCCACATTGATTCTCTTGTCATGAAACCGCTGGCCTCCAAAATCAGATTGGCATCATAAGGAACAATACACAATTTCCTTTTTTAAAAAAGATCATTAAATAGACAATGGGTTTTAGTAAACATTATTTACTGAAAGCTGTTTAATAGTCCTGGCTTCTGAGTAAGTTTATTCTTATGCAATACCTTTGACTATAAAGAGAAAAATACTACAAAGCCATAAAAATAACAAGAAAACAACATAAAGAGAAACAGACTTTCACACACTGCAATAAATCAGCTTTCCTCATCTTCAGCGAAGGAAAGCTGGGGATAACTCTCCAAAAAAGACCTTCCCTTAGCAAACCACAACACACCAGAACACTGCTCTGGTTCTCATACCATAGACATTGTATGTGATCATATGATGATCCTGACCAAGCAAAAAGACTGCTCAGAAAAGAAAACTGCATAATTCCCATTTTCCTGGTGCATGGCAAAGCTCCCCACTGAGGAAAGAGATGCCTCTGAAAGTCAAGGAATGCAGCAGCGAACAACAGCATCAGTGTTCAGTCAAGAATGAATTGCTCAATTGTCAGCGCTTTCCTCCAGAAGAAACAGTGGTGTTATTAACAACCAGCAAAATCCAAACTGGTGACAGTTTTACAATGCAAATTCCAAACATTTCCCAATGATGAACTAACAGAATGAAAATTGTCTAGTGAATTATGTTGATGCATGTGAGACCACAGAGTTAGCTGGAAGAGGAAGCCAGTGGTAAGAGAACTTGTCAGCTTTGTTCACTCAGAGGTGGGAGGAACACACCCAGATCTGGCTTTGCACTCTTTTTTTCTGTTGTACAGACAAGTCATCTTTGGTTTATAGATTAATGTGCACAAGTTCATATGTAATTCACAAACCTATTTCAGAAGACTGTATATGAAATTCAGAACCCAACAAATAGATTAAACATTCAGTGTCAGGAATCACCAAAACAGAGCAAGATGTACCTGAAATACTCATAGTTCTAATCCGCGTTCTCTAGTCTGATAATTGTCATCTGGTCTCATGCCCAGCAGAGGAAAAGTGATAGCTTGGCAATGGGATATGGCAGAAATTGTTCTGCTTCTTTTTAGAACTGGAAAATGTTTTATTAAATTGGAAAACTTGTGCAGGAGAGACAATAATGTAGATCCTGCAATTAAGGTACTCAAATGCTGCTCCTGAGACATGTTGTTTCATCCGCATCTCTATATCTTCATCTGAGATATTCAGTGTACTGTTGGCAGCCTAATTTTTCAGAAGTGGTCAACAATTATGTCCTTCCACTGTCTTGGCAGATATATTTAGCAGTCTGCACTGTCAGCAGACTTAAAAGGATCTGAACATATGGAGCACTACATAATGCCTTGAACTCCTATTGAATAGATCTTGAATGGATCACACATCCAAGACTTGGGTATTTTTTTACTCTACATCAGTAAGTAAACTGATTGCTCCTTCACAAAGATTTCTTCAGATTACTGTCAAGACAGATTAAGATTTTACAAACCCCTAAATACCCACATGAAGAGTGCCAAAGAAAAGCTTAGAAAAATTAATACCACCATCTTCACAGTGGTCAACTGCTGAATCAAATCCAGATATGAAAGTCACTGGACAAAAGGTAACAGAGTCAGCTATTCTAGAACACTGTGTGTTAAGTGAGCACTTCACCTGTGAAATAAATACTCATGCACTTCAATATCTAATCGTAAGAGGTAGTTTAAGTAAGAATAAATAAGTAAATGTACATATTTGTACAGATTACTTAAGTATATCTTTAACCTTTTGAATGTACACCTTTGAATGTTAGCAACTCCTTTTAACCTGTGAAAGCACAACTGAGAAACCCTCTCCCCTTTTTTAAGGAAGAAATAAAAAAAAGACAGAGTGACTTTACAGGGATATCTCTTAAAAAATCCATAGAGAAATCATTTCTTTTGCTCCTGATATATGCCAGGAATACCTCTGCTTGTCAGAGAGATGTTAATCTGGATTTGATTCTCCCAACCTTTGTCAGGTAAAACTGACAAAGAATGCAAAAGAATTTTTCCAAGAACAAAATTGCAAAGACACCCATGGCACAAGAACAAACCCTTCCTTTAAAAAAAAAAAAAAAAAAAAAAAAAAAAAAAAAAGGAGGAAAAAGACTTTAAAATATAGCTGCGTAGTACCTTTTCCTTTAAGATATCTGAAGGAATAGAAGTGTGCAAGAAATGTAGTAGGAAATAGAAGAGAACATATCAAAGTAAAACTTCTTGTTATATTGTCTTGGGAAATCACAGGAAATATATCTGGGTGAATATAATTGTATCAGAAGTCCTATACAAAGAGAAATGTGATAGAGTAAAAAGGAAATAGCAGAGTATTTTGGGGCAAAGTTAGAAAGAAGGCAAAAAAGCAATTTATTTGGCAACAGCAAAAAAAAATATAAGGAAAAGAGGTTCTTCACTTATATCTGAAAAGAGAGAGGAAGGAAGCTATAAAACCAATTATAGAACTCAAATGAGTGTTAAATCAATGATGCAGTATAAGACAACAGATTTTAAATGCCTCCACAAAGGAAAAAACCCTCAGTTAAATTATAGCAAACTATCTAACAAAGTAGGGAAAAACAGGTATTACGGGGAGTAAGGACTCTTTAAGAGCAATTAGATTTATTCCTACATTACACAACTGAAGTATTAATTGCATTCAAGTCAGAAGGAGCTTTTCTTCAGAATAGTTTAGGAAGTCAGCAATGCAAACTAAAGGGAGAGGCAAGCAAGGTCCCAGAGGATGGTAGAAGAGCAAACATAGTGGCAATTTAAAAGCAAGAAGAGGAGGAGAAAGCAGTAATTCTAACATAAAAGACAGAAGGTCTAAACACAGTGTAACTAAATTGAACAAGGAAAAATGCAGATGTAAAACACCACTTGGAAAGGGTAACCATGAAAATACTACTACAAAGGAAAAGTGATCAATTCTATTCGATGACTACTGTAGAAAAATTCTCAAAAATTTCCCAGCTTCACTTGTAGTAAAGGAGACTCAGTATGAACATCACGTGAAACAAATGAAGACTAAACATCAGAATAAAGAGAAATCCATGTTCCTGGAACTTATTAAGAATAGGTTAGACCAGCTCTTGACAAGGATCATGTGAACTCCAGAAGCAGATAAAGGGCAGGACAGAGGAACTCCAAGGAGGGAAAGCACTCAAAGCCAGCACACCAAGGTGACCACAGCAGGAGTGCCAAGCACTGCCAAATTTACTCAGGGAACAATACAAGAGCTATCAAATTTGGTTATGACTTAAGCAAGATTGGAATCAACAGGGAAAACTAATTAGGGGCCAGCTGGTCATTTAGGAGAAGCCCGGGATGGAGAAAGAGAGAAGTGAAGGAAGGGACCAACAACCACAGGCTATTGGTACCTACCAGGGAACACTTCTCTGCTTGTCACCACAGCTCAAATGAGGGCAGACAGCAAAGCCTGTTCTTCTCAGTCCCTCACAAAATCAAAGCTCCTTTCTGCTGCCAGGAAAACTGGGGCTGGGAAGGAGGGTTTGGTGCTCTCCCTGGCAAGCAGGGGAACAGCTGGGTACTGGGACAGAGCATCTGAGCACCACCATGCTGGGCCTTGCTCATCCCCACCTTTTCCTACCACCTTGCCAAGTTCCCTGTCGTCCCTGAGCTTCCACAGCAATTCTGCAATGCCAAAGGAGCAAAACCTGAGTCCTATGATTCCATTCACCCTCAACATGTAAAAATAATTTCCAGAATGTTCTCAGGGACAAAGTGATCTATTTCATATTTGCCCTGGGGAGCATCACCAAGCTACAGTGCTATGGAAAAATGTAATTTGGTTTTGTATTGACCATTCTGTAATAATTTCAGTGAAATGTTTGGATTATTGCCAGCATCACTTTTCATATGCAACTAAATCCTTTGACACCTGGGATATAATTTCAGCAATCTTTGAAGGAGATGGGAGAAATGGTAAAACCATGAAGTGGAACTCCAACATCTGAATGAAATTATATCCACCAAATAAGTATTCATCAGATAAATTTACCTTTTTGGTCATCTTTCATTGTAAACACTGACAACAAGTTTTATGGACTCTGGATTCACCACAATTTCAGAAAACCATGAGAAGTATAGACTTTCCGTCTAGAATGTATTTTAAGTGCAAATTTGTTTCATTTACAATGTGGTTCTGAAACAAATAACCCTTTTCTCAAGTATCTAAAAAACTAAAACGCACAGCAGTGTCTGAAATGCCTCTAGTCCAATCAATTCATTGATTTCTTTAATATTACTTTATGGGACTGAAATGTATCTATCTATCTAACTATGCACTGACACTGAAGAGAGCAGTCCAAAATTCTCTGGTCATCTTCAAAATAGTAAGAGGGGAAAATGCTCAATAATGAGCATTTTTAACAAAGCGTGAATGCTTTTGAAAAAAAAATCCTCCTATATACTTTGCATCTTAATGGAAAGTCTTTGTATCCCTGACCTCATTCCAAACATCTGTGAATGCAACATGCCCTAATATTCTCCACGGGAGTATCTCTAGAGCTCATGCCACTGTTAAAACATCCACTGAGAAGTCAAAAAAAAAAAAAAAAAAAAAAAAAAAAAAGAATGTCAGAGGAGCAGATGCTGGAAATTCTCTTTTCCAGTCACCACACAATCATTTTCTCAGAGACTTATAGCCATTGTTACATAAGCTCACTCCAGAAATGATACATAACATTTGCTAGGCTACAGATGCAATAAAAAGGCCACACATCTGGTAGCTCAGAGAATATATTCTGTTTCTATTTGGTATTAAATATTTTCCCCATTACAATTTATACTCCCTGTTTTTCATCAGTCACAGTTCTAACAAAAACTGCTTTTCATCCTTTTCCTATCAAGAAACTGACACTAGTTAGCTTTCAGTATGATAGCACCTACTGTGTAAGCGTGGGCATCATACCAAAAAGTAAGTTAATACAGTTTCCTGGCATTCAGTTTGAACAATGGAAGTGTTTTACAATCCAGACAGCACTGGATTCTGCACAGCCTGCTGTGGTGGTGATCTATCCCTGCTGAAGAGCTATTGATACAGTCACTGAAATGTGCCATGTAATTCTTAAGTCATCCCTCAAAAGGCTGATATCAAAGTAATGTGGCAGTTCATGATTTTTCATTACAAAGATTTTTGCTAATTAGATTTGAGCAATTCATTAAAATAAAATACAGTTATGGATGGCAGGAAAATGCAGAGTGAAGACTATATTGTAGAATTATGAAAAACAAAAGTAGTATTGAAACATACTTGAACCAATCCCTACAATTTGGCAAAACAACTCAAAACACTGAAAATTTGTCTCTACTACATAAAGACAGTTTTCAGGAAAGTGAGAAGAACCACACTGACCCTAATTCAGATCCAAATGGGGTTCCAGATCAGAACAGCATACCAGAACAGAACACAACACTTACAAGGAACCATGACTATTACTGGGAACAGGACTGCAGAGAGAAACATGGAAAAAAGAATTGTTCACAAGTTCTTTTATCACTTATCTACATATTCCTGCACTGCAGGCACAGCTTCTGGCAGAAAGAAACAGGGAAGACAGCAGATTAGTCTCAGTTTCCTCTCAGGGATGCCAAGGGACCATTGATTTCCAGGAAGGCAAAGATATAATCACACGACAGATATTGAGAAATGTAACTGCTATCAAGTCAGATCTAAGTACGTTTCCCAGATGGAGAGTCTGGCCCGACTCAGAAGAAAACTGGGCACACAGCAACTGCTCTATGAATCCCTGCTCTGAAACAAAAGCTGGGCATGCAGCTGCTGAGAAGAACCAGAAAAAAACGATCCAGAAAGAAACCCCCCATCTTCTGGAAAAGTTAGGAAACCCAGGTAGCAAGGTGTTTTGCAGAGCTCTTAGCCCCTGCTGTGTGCAGCCAACAGGAGCTGTATTTCGCTAATTACACCCCAAGCAATCACAGGCAACAGAACGAAGAACACAGAACTTTTACACAACAGAGCAACTGTCTGCAGCTCCAACCTCTCACCACAAAGTTCAAATACAAGGTAAAGGTTATTGAGTCTGCTACTTCATAAATACAACAGAATGCATCTGTTATAAATATGTAGTTTAATTCGAGGTTTTTTACTGTTATAATTATATGGTTTAAAGGTACCCCATTGCACAGAAACCAACAAGGGGGGGGTAGGTAACTGGCCTGCCGATAGAACAATAGACCTGTATTCTCCATATCAATGAGGGGTGGACCATGCTAAAGAGGCACCAGACAACGATCACTAAAGCCCATCAGAACTGATTCAGCTCTCAGAAAATCCCATCACTCCTGGAATCCTGCGCTGAGACCAAACCCAAACCAAGATATGTTCGTCTGGCAGGAGCCTCAAGAATAATTCATAGACATGTTTAGTGAAGACCTCAAGAATAATTCATAGACAGATCCAGAGATGTGACCAGATTTCCCGGAATTCTATTCTACTCTCACTCCAGGTGGACGGAAATCCTATCTGCATATTCAGACTGGACAGAAAACTAGCCTCGGGGCCTAACAACCTTATAAAAACTAACCTTGGAGAGATGGTTGGTGTGAACTATGGGGGACCCAGTGCGATAGAGGCTGGGTCTTAGTTCACCCGGCAGTTCAAAACCCGGGCTCAGAGCTGCCGTTTGATTGTGGGACTTGTCTCTTTTCGATCTCATTTTGTCATTTTCCAATAAACCTCTAAAACGGAATACTGGAGAACTGTCGTTTATAACACATCCCAGATCCACATCAGCATTAGAGCTGGAGCTACAGAGATCCTGGATCCAAAGTTGGTCAACTGCCAGAATTTGAGCGTCACCTGCCACAGTTTAACTCTTTCAATTTGTTTTTTACTGGAAATGGTGAAGAAACTTATGGTGGTTTTCCCATTCACCCCAGCCATAATTAATCCAGGCACAACTATTTTAAACCAACTCATATTTATCCATCCCTACCACACAGACTTCTTTAATGAGAACTAGTTGTTGTCTGTACTCTAGACTACAGAACCAGAGGCTGCACAACGAGAGCTCCCATTGTTAAGTCAGTGGTCAGTCAGTGGTAAGTCAGTGTTAACCACCTTGGTGGTTAACAAAGCAATAAAAGCAACTTCACCTATTGTTGGTCTCTTTGCTATGTGCACAGATTTTAAATCATTTATTGCAACTCACCAAAATTTCTCTTTGCTCTTCAAGATTTTTTAAAAAGTTTGAAAACTCATGAAGTGATGCATCTGTAATACAAAACAATAGAAAAAAATCATATTTAATCATATTGCAGGATGGCACTGACAAAATATAGCCACTCATAGTACTTCTTACCTACCTATGTATCTTTCATCATCAGTCTCTGCATCGCCAATGAATTCAAATTTAAAGTCTCTCAGAGAATGGGCAAATTTTCTCTGGGCTGCTGAAAGGTCTGCAAGAAAGAAAGCACAAGTTGAAGGGTAAGCAGTCATTTTAAGTAAGCCAGAAGATCTCCCTAAGCCTAGAATAATCAACTTTTACAAGAAACACTTAACACAGGCCTGCCTAAGGACATCTACTGTTGCCTAACCCTCCTCTGGTAAGGAATTTGTCACACAGATTTCTTTATGCAAGGCTATACAGTAGAAAGTAGATGTGATCATGTGTATAGTATTACATCTGTCCTTACACTTCACTTCAAGTTAGGGCACAGGCCATGAAAATAGATCTGTAATTACAGAAGTTAAGGGGACAACACTCAATTAGTTGTACCAGTTGTCTTGCTCTGCTAACCTAAATTCACTCACATATTCATCCACACAAATACACATCTTGAAATTTTCTAGATACTATACACAGATAGCTCCACCAGTGAAACCTTTATACCTAAATATACATAAACCAAATACAAAATAATTGTTGCACTTGAATTAGAAATCCCATGGAGTTGAACTCTGCCAAAACAGCATTAAAATTGATTTTATATAATAACTGTTTTGTAATAACTATAAAACATTTCCAGCAACCCAAATTTTACCTGCTAATGTTTGACAATTTGAGGGTCAGAGGCTGCACTCATATTCTTCAGGAAGTAGTCAGACTCCATAGTCAGTCACAATATCATTGTGATAAACCCTCACTGAAACTCATAAAGCTGTAAATAAACAGTGTACACACACTTTTCTGTTGTACTGACATGCAGGTTGGGAATGCCACAAGCTCTGGAAGGACTGAATTGCTCAGTAGGAAAAAAAAGGATGCATGTACTGGTACACCTCTACCCAGGAGTGAAGGTTTTACTCACATTTTTGTTGCAGCCAAAGCTAAGGACAACTTAGAGTATTTAGTTAATCTATAATCTTTTTCTTATCACATGCAGTTCTGAAGGGTTAAGAAGAACTTTTAACAGGCCAGCTAAGCACTTTGCTCTTTAACATTAACAGGCACTAAAAGATTACCAGCTTGGGCATTTTTGTTCTAGTTTTAGGAGGGAGGTAATTTCTTTGTTGTTGGTAAAAAACAAACAAACAAAAACAAACACAACAGATAAAAGCCAAAAAACCCAAACAGACAAAAAACCACCCAATTTTATATACCAGTCCTGCATCCAAAACATCGTGTATTTTATCAGATGTCATAGTACAAGCTCACGTACTGCAAAACACAGTCTAAAATGGAAAAAACACCACCTTTTTGTTCCCTTTCCTTTCTTTTTTCATTAGTCCTCTCCTCGCCCATTGTATAACAGCTGTTCCCTCCTAAACCTGTGCATGTACCTTCCAACACATGATGTTAGCAGGATGCTGCACAGGGTTGAAATAACAAGGATAAGAAGACTGAAGGAAGCAGTAACATAACTCCCATGTGAAAGGAAACACGGGTGTTTTAATTCAAATGTCTTGTGGGCTGAACAGCTGTTCATAAAGCAGACAGCGAAAGAAACAAGTTCTGTTGGCTGTGAAAGGCTCAAATATGGAAAATAACAAGGTTCTGAACCATCTGATGTTATGCTTATTTCTGAGCCAGGCCACAGCACAAGGTTGAAGAAAGTTTTATGGAAGAATGGTTCCAAAAACACAGACTCTCCCAAACTTATTAAATTTTCTTGAATCCGATAATCCCCTCCCAAAGCCCTGTCATATGAGAGCCAGCCCCACGCTAGAGGAAGGAATTGTTTATTATGTTTTCTCCTACTTGTAGAGGTGAAGCATTCGAATAATGCTGAGCAAGGTACATGCTAAGAGACTCATGCAGCACCACATGCACACAACACCCCTGCTACCCTTCATGGACTGAGCAGGTAGAATATTAGTGAGCTTATGAGCCTCTCTAGAGTGCTGACAAACTGCCACCTCTCTTGTGACAGTGACAGCAAACAAATCCTATGGCCACACCCAGACTCTTTCAGTGCAAAGTCCAATATCTTCAGTCAGCTTGAGAACGAGCTGAATTAAAACACTCAGCTTCTGTCTGGATCAGAAACCCACACTTATGCATTTCTCCTTACTGAATCTGCTCAGGGATTGGAAATTAGTGACCCAAGGACTGACTGTTGTTGGAAGCAGTAACCTTTTAACACACCAAAGCTGTATTTGCAGAGTTCCTCATTAAAACCATGAAGATATATTACATTTTTGCAATATCTTTCCACAAATCATTTCTGAAATGTTTAAGAACCATACAGGAAATTTTGGAAACCATCAGTGAGTGGGAAGGAGTTGGGGATTTGTGTCACAGAATAATAACCTGATGGGCCAAGAAAAGCTGCAGATACCTGAGTATTGAATCATCACCTGGAGGAAAACAAGAAAAGATTTTCTGGATTTTAAGAACTTGGCACTTTCAAGAAAGGTAAGAAGTCACTGGAGCAAAACCAAAATCCAATATCAAGTTGCAATGGAGGAAAATTTTCTCAGAAGGCCAAAGCAAAAATAATGATTTCTATTTTGTTGAGGCACAGGAAAAATTACAAGCATGGTGGCCAGAAGCAACAAAAAAAAGATAACAGACTTGTGGTGGATTTTCTTGCCACCTGACAAACCACAGCCAGAGTGAGATACCTGAGACCACGTGCAGTCAAACCTTCTACTGTGGGACAAACAACACGAAACTGTTGTGATAAATTCCAAATGCCCTACAGTACATACACAGAAGTTCACCCAACTATTAGCATTTACGAAAAGCAACTAGATGCTGATTAAGTACTATAGTCTTTGACTATTGTGCTACAATTTAAATGTAGGGCATTGTTGCTTAAATTAGAAATTTCAGAAATGTAACTTGGCTTTCTTCCACAATGTGTCAGAAGACCTTTACTAGAGCAAAATTAAAAAACCTGTCTGGCATTGACAGATACATCCCAGCATTGTTCCACTCCAGCATGGGAGCCTGACCAGCAAGACCAGTATGTGTTATATAGCCGACTGCAAACCCGACTGGATTCCAGCTACCAACACTAGAATAGGACAGCACTTGAGCACAATTATGTATCAAACAGCATGACCAGTTACGCTGGTTATGTGAATAATGCTGCGGCCTACTGAAGAGTAACTATTTTATTCCCTTTATTCCTATATTTTACAAAGTAACACCAAACTAAAAGATAAAGGAAGCAGCAATAGGGTTGTTGCTTGTTACAAGCTGCTGTTATCATGGAAAGGGAGGAACAGAGCATTCAAGATCAAAGAGTGCTTTAACTATCAACCAAACACTGACACTGCTGCATACAATGGAATCCTGGCAAACCCATAAGGCAGAGTAATTTCAAAGGTTCGCCTTCTAAAAACACTAAAAGAAAGTAAGCATCTGCTAAATGTTTTGACCAAAAGGCTGAAGACAGACTTCCAAGGAGAGAAGGGAGGAATCTAAGGACACCATGGCTTTTTAACTTTTTCTTTGGCATTGTTCATATCGGTACACTATACCTCTTTCATGTTTGGATGCAACTATTTAAAAATACAGCAAAAGAGGCAGGAGCAGCTGCCTGCTTCCTCACTTGGCTCTGAAACACCTTGGTAACAAGTGCTCCTGTGAGTTTGTCCAGTGCCAGATGCAAACCAATGCAAAAACCTCATTATTTTTTCCATTTGGATTGGAAAGAAAATACTTTTGTTCCTTATCTGAGTCGAGCTGAGCCAACATGACACCATTAGTTTCTGGGTGGTGGCCAAACCTCAATTAACAGCACCAGAATCCAATGATTCCCTTTAAGATCAGTACTAATCTCAGTGCTAGCCACACAAACCAGAAGTCTTGCACAAAGCCAGACAATATTGCTTTCTAAGGCTATTCTGGATCTCTTCTGGAAGGCAGAATTACATCTGTTTGTATGAGTGTTAATATTTTTTCTACCAAAATATATACATTTCTGCATCAAACTTTTAAGAAGGACTGGAATTACATCACCATTCCTCATTCCTAACTTCAAGTTTCACTGACTCTTAACAGAATGACAGACTTCCAGCAGCTTTATTTAACATAGATTAAAACTGCTCTGGCTTCATTGAACAACATCCTCCCCAAAAAGCTAAAAGGTTAACAAACACTTAGATTTAGCTACTAAGCTCATCTGCAAGCTACTTTAAGGACTAATATTAGACTTCTCAAGGTATTTTCTTTGCAGTGGGCCAAGATCAGGCAAGCCATCGTGAAACAGGCAAGAACAAGCTGAGCCAGAGTTGGCTTCTCCCCTCTTCTTCCCAGCCATCAATCTCCTACAAGAGCCAACAAAGCAGCTTCAGAGGAACAGAGCACTTAAAATAGTTTGTCCAAGAGCTGCAGTAGGGCTTACTGGTGTAACGTTTCATACAAAAAATGCACCATCTCAACACTTTAAAAGCAACTCTGTTCCTTCTCTGTGTCCCCTTCCACAAGGTGAACAACGAACCCAATATAATCCAAGACACTGAGAACATGAACAGGATTTAGTCACTACCTTAGCAAGGTGGATAAACAGGATTATTTTAGCAACTTAGCAGATGCAGGCCATGTGGCAGAGTTCCTAAGAGCAGTAACACATTCCAACTCCCAAAAAGTAAATAAACTTTCTACTCCTCATTTTTATCTGATAAATATATTGAAAGAGCCATCAAAAAAGAAAATTTACAATGGAGCTAAAACACAAAGTTACTCATTCCCATCCAAAACCTGAATGGAAATCAAGTTCAAAGTCTAAGAAGTTTCTAGAGTCCCATTTTAACCGTGTCAGATTACCCACGGCAGCTCACAAGTTTCTGAAAGCTTAGCAATTTTAGCGATGAGGATTAAAAAGCAACGTATTACTGACTTGTCAAGTGGCTCAACTTCCCTTCCCCCTGCCTCCCATGCATAATACAGCGCATTTGGTCTATCCCACACCTTTAAAACAAATAAGGAAAACATCAACCTCTCACCATTTCAGTTTAATCCAACTAACATCCTGCTCCTGCTGGCCCAAAGGCTCCTCTCCAGCTGTCGACAGCTTCACACCCTCCTCATTCATATGCTCAGGTCTGAGGCAATTCCACATTAAGTGTACCAAAGTTACAAATTGTTTTATTATTTTAGAAAAACACTCAAAAATTTTTTTCCAGGCATGTAAGTGAGAGTTTAAATTTCCAAAATACAACAAAAAAGAGGGATGGCAGCAGCTATGCTTTAGGAAAAGTCTTTCAAATTTTGACATGGAAAAGGCTTTTGCAAGTTGAAAAAAAAAAAAACCCACATGCAACCAAACACCTTGCATCAAACAGAAAAAAGGAAATTGCAAGAGTAAAATGAAAAACAACTCTGAGGTAATTTTTATGTAAAAACACAAGATCAATAAGAATTTTAGCAATCTTAATCACTAATGGAATTTTTCTTCTTAACGTGACATAGATAAGAACCAATGTCGTTCTTCTATTATGCTGAAGTCCAGACTTTGTCATGACTCTCCCAACTAATGACAACCCAGAAACAAAAAAAACAAAAACATATCTTTAGTATTCAATCTAATAAAGAGAGAACAACTAATATTGAGGCAACAAATAACATTCTTCCAAACAGTGCTTCTGTTAGGAACCTACTGCTCCCAAATGCTTCTTTCACAGTGTTGGACATTCCCTATTACCAGTTTTACTGCTTGCTGGGGTCATTAATTGTGGTGCAATTTTGGGACAAGTAAAACCAGGCTATTTAATCTGAACAAGTCACATTAAGCAGCACAAAAGACATTCTAACCTCCACACTTCTTAAAAGAGAGAATCCAATTCTTGCAAGAATTCTACTTCATAGGTAACTTTTGCTTATATTTTATGGTTTTCCGTCTTTCAAATGCATGATCCCATGGTCTAAATGCTACTATTCCCCATAGCAATCAGAATAGGCATGTTAAGAAATCTTTCAGATGTCAGCAGAGTAGACTCCTTTTTCATAAATATGTAAAATTCTTTAGATGCCACAATTTCCAACCATTGTTTTCTCCTATAGAAAGTACAGAGCACAATAACATAAAATATGTATCAATTCATCCATCTTCTCTAGTTCTACAACTTTTATCAAGCAAAACCAGACTTGACTCATTTATCTTCTTTCTACCCTTGCAACTACAAGGGTACAAACTCCATAATTCTCCACATCAAGAAACATGTAATTAGCATGTTAATTACCACATATGAAATCAAGTAGCATCTTAGGAGAGTATGGGAGAAGTGCCAAGTCCTGTTGGTATTGTCCCAGGGCTGCACCACACCCTCTTGGGCTCTGGTTATTTGCCTTTTTAGTTGGATCTTTGAAATCTGCCAGCAGCCCTACTCCACCCTGCCAAGGGCATTTTCCTCTTTGAATCACAGGCATTAGGCAAAAAAAAGCACATTTAGTATCTCAGCAGAGATTAAAGTTTTTTTTCTAAAGAATCTCCAACAGCTCTTGGGAAAAAGTGCCCCCACCCCTCTGCCATCTCAGATGGTGACTCTACATCTTTCAGTTCTGCTTTTCAGGAACACAGCATAAGTTACATTATGAAACCAAAAGAGAAGCTCCATTCCTGGTTGTACAATCCTGCAGATAAATTCACTGCTTCAGTGGTGAAGAAATATTCCTGCAACCACCATGACATAAGACCTGTTTCCCAAGTCTCTGCTGAAGGGTCTTGCAACTCTGAGGGAAGCTCCTGTGAAGCACCACAAAGATAATCTGTCTTCAAAGGAATCAGAACCACCTTCCTGATCCCTACAAACTCTGTGCCTCTTACAATGAAGCAGAACAAAAGAAATAATGAATTAGAAAGCAAAGAATAAGGAAAAATGAATTTGCAATGCAGAAAACTATGAGGGCATTCCACCAAATTCGCATGGTTCCCAAAGATAAAAAGCAGCAGTTCAGGATTTGCTGCAAAGGTTTCCCTTTGTCATACTGCACCAAATGACAGCAAATGACAGAAGGACACCACTGTTCTATACTCTGTTCCCCAAAGAAAACTCTTCATCAATCCAGAAGCAATGCTGGAACACACAACACCAAGTACTTATACAATCAAAGCTTTCCCTGGTAAAATTTCCTACAGTATCTGCAACTCTTCAAGTAGCACAGAGCTGGCAATTGCCTTCCAAAAGTGACAGCATTAGAAAACGTGAGATGAAAAAATTCCTTTTCAGAGATCAGGATTTTACTATTATTAATGTGAAAATGCATTAATTCAGAAGGTGAGATTACATTGCTAGTAGCAAACTTTAAAACAGAAATTTAAAGCTGATAGCATTTATAAGACAACTCTGATCACTAAATAGATCATAGATTTCCAGATGTTTTATTCTTCAATTAAAATTCTTGTCAAACAGCACAGATTTGAGGGCTTTCATGCATTACTGCTGTTCAGTAGCAAGTAAACCAGAAGACCATACTGCTTAAAGATGAAAAATTGTGCTAGTTAGCTGAAATAATTCTCAACTGGGAAACTCTGTGGAAGAAATAAAATACTTAGAGGAAAAAAATGTGTTTATTCTACAGATACTTATCCAACATCAGCATTCTGAATGTTTAAATTCTGGAGCATTGCTTTCATTCCCAGACTGAGTTCCCAGACAACTACAATGTTTACATTAAAAAGAATATATAGTGTTGAAATACTGTTTTGATTGCAAAAGAAAAATAACAATTCACTGTTGGTCAGAAGCTAATTTTTGCCATTATAGTCTGCAAATGATAAGTGAGGTTTGTGGTCTGGGGACAACCACACATAATCAAATCTACACTGTGAAAATGGACAATGAAGCATTAACCCCACACAACTCTTCTTTAGTAAAATAATCGCTGAATTCAAAGCACTTTTCTAAATTCAAATAACTGACAGGACACATCCACTTTCCTCAGTCAGCAAAATTTGCTCATGCAAGTCAGGTCAAGTTGTGACATCAACCCAGCAGAGGTCTTGACCCACCACCAAGGCACAGAGATTCCCCCTTCCAGGAAACAGGACTGACCTCATTACTTGAAGTCTCTTGTTGTAGAAAGTACACGTGACCAAAATTTCATCTGGTTGGGAAAGCTGGAGGGGAAGCCCAGCTCAGCCTAGGATGGGAAAGTCAAAACAAACACACCAGCCTGCAGGTTCTTCACATGCCACATCTGCTGCCACTGGGCAGAACATCATCTCAGAGTTCACATCCAAGAAATATTTCCAGCAAGACTTTCTTTTGCAGAAATGTCAACATTAAATATTAAATACCTTTGCAGGAAAAAAAATCATTCACAATGTTTTCTCCCTTTAAAATGGCAGATATCTCAAAACTTTTTCATTTGTATGGAATTACTACCTAAATATTTGTATATGTAGAGAAAAACCCAGAAGGAGATCAAACTTGCACGATACTCTGATTTCTCCACAAGAAAACATGTCCAAGCATGCATCCAGCACAAGTGCACGTCTATAATTAGAGCATTATATGAAATCGCTACCAAATACTTCATCGTCAGTAAGCCCATACAAGGCTCAGAAAGTAAAGTTATATTTTCACCAATTCCTCTGCTCATGAGTCATGAACATTAAGCAAAATTCTTCCAGTAGGCAAGGACTTGAGACAGCACAGCTTTATTTTCCCAAGTGCCACAGGATTCAAGTGGGAAAGGAGGGAGGAAAACACAATGAGAAATCAGATAAATTAACAGCTGAGATCTATAATTCAACACATAACGATCAAGTGCCCAATCCTTGGGCTATTTATTTACTTATTTATTAAAAGATGAATCTTCAGCATCAAGAAGGACAGAATGCCCACAATAGGCCCTCAAAGGTAGAAGAGTTCAAGAATAACTTTGCTCCAGTTTGACACAAAAGTGAAATGAATCCAAGTTTTGACAGAGAAAACAGCTGGCAGCAACTGTGGTGCAGAGGACAACCTGTACTTCTGTCATATATAGTTTCCAGAAAAAGCAGCAGACAGCATAGCAATGGGTAACTTAAATAGATACCCAAATAAGGAAAAAAAAAAAGGTTTTATTCCACACCTCTCCAAAACTGTCAAATAGGGACTTAAAGTGCAAAGTGACACAACAATTGTGTGTCAAAAAAACCCTTTTCTGACAGCTCTCATATGAGCTGTTTCTGACTGAAACATATTAAAAATGAAGCTTCTAATTAGATCAGACCAAAGTATTACATGAACACCACAGAATATTTCAACATCTTTATCGTGAATACAAGGTTCCTTTAGATAAACAAAAATTGCAGAAAGCACCAAAATACACAAAACTTTACATCAAAAGATGAGTTTTATACTCCCCTTTCCCTGCTCTCACTGTAGCTCTTTTTTAAAAGGTATTGCTAGAGAAGGCCCAGATGTTCATCATTTCACCTGTCAGCTTCTCCAACTATTGCAAATTATTTGTCTGGGCAAAAGAATAAAATTATTGCCTCTGCCACCAATAACTGCTAAGAGAGCTTCACAGGAAATACCAATTTAAACAGTCAACCATGTAGTGTGGTACATGCCAAAGGAGAAACTTCACTCATCTTTGGTCTGGACAGTTGTCCAAGAGTTGGACTCTGTGTGCAAATAAAACCTGTAATCCCTCTGACAGATTCAGATTAGAAATTTTACAAGAGGCCAATGAATCAAATGTAGGCTAATAGCGTGTATTTCAAAAGTGACACACAGTAAAACTCACTGACTCTGACTGGGAAAAAACTTTTGACCTTAAAGCTTCTGGCACACAAGCATGTGAAAGCCTCACTGCTTTGGGTTCTCAGTACATTTCTCCAAAATGAATCTCCAACCCTACATATCAGTGGCACTTGGTTCCTGAACCAAAGATCACTTAATGATCAAAAAACAAAATAACTGAGCAAAAGCAATTAAGGATAGGCAAGAGCAACCACCATATCCTAATGAGCAGTGCAAGGCATGAAAGAAACACCTTGCAATCCTACTGAGTACGAAACAAAAAATGTTTTAGTCTTCTAATGCAAGTCCATATTTCATTCTGGTTTTTTGTTTTTTCAAACAAAAGGAACACTTACAATACACAGTGAGAATCTTTTTTTTATATTGTTTGTATCCTTCATGCTTTGACACAAGAATTAGCTTAAATATACTACTATGATTTGGGGGAAAAGTCGAGCTGGTTTTGTTTCTAAATAAGCATAACATGTAAAATTTCTGAGTGAAAGCACAAGCCTAAGTAACTTTTTGATTTATCCCTCATTTAACTGTTTCAGCTGCATTACTATGTATTGTGCATTTTGCCATACAACGTTCTCATGAGAGAGCACATAAAGCAGTTTCTTGCCCAAGATAGGCAATACCATGAAAGAATTCACAACCTCCTTTAGAAACTCCTCTGTGTGTCTCCTGCAGTGGAAGTGACTATTCTCCCCACTCTGATGATATGAGGGAGACTTCCTATAATAAACAGAGTAGTAATACAGAAGTTCAGGACTTGGTTCAGTCATGTTGGAGTTTCATTGGTGGAAGCTGAGGGAAAAGGAGCGAGCCAGCATTTCCAAATAGAAAGATGTATTCCAAAGTGTTTCCATTGCCATTTCTGGAGTTGAGGCATTACTAAGCTTGGGATAATTTGTTTATAAAACTGAAAGAATTGATTTTTCCTTTGTCTCTCTTCCCTGGATCCTGTGAACAACAGCTCATATTCAAATACTGACCCTGTTTATCATCAGCCTAAGGATCCACAATCCTGCTCTCATAGCCCAGACAAACTGAGCACACTTGAAGCTTTAACTGTGCGTCAGAACAAGTGAGAAGCAGGCAAAACCAGAGAAGAGACTAAAGTGCCCCATGGCTACCACAAATGTTGTCAACTTAATCTAGTCATGGGTTCCCTTCTCTAGAACATGACAAAATGAAGAAAAAAATCCCAAAACATTTTGCCAGGCTAACAGCTGAAATGAGAAGCTGCTTGGACTGTGACAATCTATGTTATTGAGTCATAGAATCATTTCGGTTGGAAAAGACCCTTGAAGATTTGAGTCCAACCTTGAGTCCAACCAAAACCTAACACTTCCAAGTCCATCACTCAACGTATTCCTGAGTGACAGACAAATCAACACATCTTTAAAATACCTCCAGGGATGGTGACTCCACCATTTCCCTGGGCAGCCTGTTCCAATGCTTGACAACTCTTTCAGTGAAGAATTTTCTCCTAATATTCAACCTAGCCTTCCCCTGGTTCAACCTGAGGCAGTTTCCTCTTGTCCTGTTGTTTGTTCCTTGGGAGAAGAGAACAATCCCTACCTGCCTACAACCTCCCTTCCAGGGAGTTATAAAAAGGGATAAGGTCTCCCCTGAGCCTCCTTTTCTCCAGGCTAAAAAACCCCAGCTCCTCCTCACAGGACTTGTGCTCCAGACCTTTCTCTTTGTTGCCCTTCTCTGGACATGCTCCAGTCCCTCAATGTCCTTCTTGTCAGGAGGGGCCCCAAACTGAACACAGGATTTGAGGTGCAGCCTCAGCAGTGCTGAGTACAGGGGGACCATCCCTGCCCTGCTCCTGCTGACCACGCCATTGATGATCCAGGCCAGGATGCCACTGGCCTTCTTGGCCACCTGGGCACACTGTTAAATGTACTATACTCGCAGAAGAACTCCAAATTTCAAATTTGGGGAATGATAAATCTAATTATATATACAAATATGTGATGATAAACTACACAACCATCTGAAGGAAAAGCTTCAGCTTTCAGCAGTGCCTCTGTACAATCCAGGGAAGGGACATTGTGCTGGTTTGAAAGCAAAACCAGTGAAGGACTCCAAGTCAGAAACACAATTTAATAAGATGAAAAGAAAATAAAGGAAAGTAAAATAAAATAAAAGTAATAGTACAAAAAAAAAAAAAAAAAAAAAAAAACCAACAACACAGACAGAGTCAGACACCCTGTTAGCTAGGGTGGTAGTGGCAGTCCAGATGAGATGGTCTTGTCAAAGCAGTGATTCCTGTAGAAATGTCTGGCAGCTCTTGTCTCCTCTGGGAGTCCAGTGGATGAAAGCTGCCTGGGCTGTCCCAAACCCTGGATTTATCTAGGTGGGAATGCTTGGTTCCTCTCCCTGGGTGGAGCATCTCCTAATGGGCTGATCTCATTCTGTAAGTCATGCAGTGGGTCCTTGATGGCCCATTAAACAGAGATAACTCCCAGAGGGAGTTATCTATGAGTCACGTGGCAAGGCATTGTAGGGCTCATTAACAGAAGATAAGGAAAACACTGCCCCACCTTGGCTCTAACGGCTCATGGGGATAGAATACATACCTTGGGCACAATTTACATTGTAACCTAGGACAGACATGCTCACCTACACTGAGCTGTTCTGTGAGGACAAACCCCACTGCATTCTGCACTCCAGCTGGACTGGCTTTATAGCTCAGCCTCAGCACTCACTGGTACAAACTGTCCTGCCTGCTCACAGAACTTGAAATGCACTTGCCTTTTATATCTGATTATTTATTCATAGATCTAGCTTGGAAGCAAGCAGAAAACAATTGAGATGACGGAATGGAAGGATTTAACTAATAAACACCAAACAAAACAAAAATTTGAACAAGGCATCACATGTGAATTATCATGACAACTGCAGGGTGTAATTGCTTGACTAGGTCTAGATTTTATCAGATTGATAGGTAAGACTAAGTAGTTGTCCTCTGTTTGTCCCACCCCCTGTCACAAAACACATTACCATAAAAAAAAGAAAAATTTGAAAATATTAGCAGTTAAAATAACCATTCAACTTACCCAACTGCCATGTGGTTAAGTTTATTCATTTAGAGTACAAGTCAACAAGAAAGCAATTTGCTTGGCTGACATTTCAGTGAAAAGGGCTGTTTTGTAAACTGTCTTAAAAATAATAACCAGATTTAAACAGGTTTCTGCAGATCACACTGAAGGTATGGTGCTTAAATACTCTCTGATCTCTGGTTTGGAGCAAAAGAAGGGACTCAGTCTCAAGCCTGTGTCTTTTGAAACCGAAGATGACAAGACTCCTACATGGAAACTCCTGATCTCTGAGGAAAAAAAAATCATAGGCTGTTTAGGAAAAACATGCACCTAAGTTTAGTTTTTAAAAATCTTCCTTCAGGACATCACAGGCCTTTAGAAAAATAAACATTTTGTTTATTTGAAATAAACTAGGAATTACTCTGTACCCTTTCTCCTTTTTTTAAAGCACTTTAACAGGTGACAGGAATGGTTACAGAGGAAAAGAAGGATATTTATTCATATATTCCTGAAAACATGTACAAGTACTTTAAGGAAGGCTGGGCAATATTGCACAGAATTACTTATAAAATTAAGAAGAACCTGATCTTGATGATTGGTAAGGGGGGGGAGGGAGGATTTTATTTATTTTTTTTAGTTCTCTCCCTTCTCTTTGACCTTTTCCTTTAAGAAAACAAAGCCATGTCTTCCCTAATACAATACCCCTTGCTTACTTAAAAGTTTTACATTACATTTGTTCCAGCTGCAAACCAGAAATATTTAACAAATACTTATCAAAACATACAAATTAACTATGAGATAAGAGTCACTCAAGCAGAGAAAAGCACCCTGAAAGTCACCTAAGTAATAAAACTGAACCCCACATTTCAACAGATATGGGAGTGGCAGAGTTGTTAGACAACGTAAGGTACATATTTCCCAAAATTACACCTTTCCATCTGACTCCATCAGCAGTCTGTTTCTTCCCACACTCAAGGGAAAAAGGAAACCTACAGCTCAGGCTAACATGAAAGAGACACATAAATAAATAAATTCAAAGTCATAAGCTGAAAGCAAGAGAGGGAAAGACAGACTGACCACCAGTGCAGTGATTACTCAGCTAAGGCAGTCAAAGGACAGCATGGGTTTTACCTCAATTTAGTATTTACCTCCCCCATTAGCACCTAAAATAGTATTAAAGGAGACGTACTGTCAAAAACATCCTGTTCTAGAGAACTGAAATAATTGTATTCTCCTCCTTTCCTCCCTCAGAAAGATTAAAATCCAATAGAAGGCATTACAAGAACTATTTGAACAAGTTCGGTAGCTAAGGAAAGAGCAACAGTAACACCAGACATAAAAGTGTCCCCTCAGGTTTTGGTCTCTGGTCTCACCACAACCACGCTCAGTCTTGCTCAGCTATAGGGACTTAATGCCCCCTGCCTTTCCAAGTGCCACTGTAATCTAAAGACCTTTGTTTTAAATACACATGAGACACACACTGATGTACAGCAAAACAACTGTTCTGGTTGGACATTCAGCCATGCTTCCCTACATCAAAAAACAAAGCCCAAAAGGAACAACAAACACCAGGAGAGCAAACATTTCACAGCTGGGCTCCTTAATGCAAGATAACCAGCTATTAGCATATGTGAAAAGTCTGTTCTTTCCCCTGAAGGACCACCATGACTGATCACAGTATCCTTGGGATCCAGCTACAGCTCATGGCGGGCTCTTTAACTGGCAAAGCCTGTTCCTGAAATTCTGCTACTACTTCTCACTGGTAGTTTCATATAGACAACTAGAAGAATCCATGCAGAAGATCCTTTTAGCTTTGGGAACAGTTTACTTTGTGTATCTGGAGCACTACCTTTATGAGAAAACTTCCGAGCACCTGGAATAACAGCTACATGTTGTTCCAGTGACAGATACTCTGACATGTCAAATTCAGTCCTGCAACAACAGCATGCTCAAGAGCTACTCAACACACAAGTATTTAAAAAGCAAACGTAATTAGAGGAGTATTGTGAAGCAATTATCACATGGCAAGCTTCTGAAAGGCTGTCAGTAGTTTTCTGATTAAAGAGAAGAGCCTGTCACAAGACAAATCAAGTATACTTTCATTTGCTCAAACCTTATTTTGGATTATTCACAGCTCATTTGCCACACAGACCAGAAGGAAGGAGTCAGGAATCCCAGCCTTGTATCTCATTTGTGCTGCACTGCTGCTTTTTAATTGTAGGACTACACTATCAAGGAAATATCCCCAAAACAAACCCCAAACCATAAATATCAATAAAACCTCTCTACACCAAAGGAACTGGCCTCATTCAATCTACCACATGTGAAAATAAGGCAACAAAACACTGGAAACCCTAAAGTGTTCAATGAATGCATTTGCCAATGACAGCTGGATAAAACATTTGCTGATCTCTGTAGGACAGAGAGGATTCTGAAAGAGTCCTAGTGATGTAAATCAGACCAGAAACTTCTAACAATTCTGGTCCATGGCAGACTGCACAGACAAAAGTGGTCCATCCACATGTGCTCCTCAGAACTACCATGAACAACCTAGCGTACTGTACTGGCATTAGCAACGCTCCTACCTCTCACATCATACAAATACAACATTTTTATGTTGGGATGAGTGAAATTAGTATTGAAGACAAAGTGTCAGTTCAAATGTTCAGTTTTTTTCTTCTGCTCCTCACAAGCAAAAGCTCCTTAGGATTGTTGTAAAGCTCCCCAAGATGCGTGAAAGATCCCTCAGCCAACTAAGGCATATGCCTTAAAATTCTTCCTTAATCTCATTTTCTAGTCCCAGGTAGCACCAAAAGATAATTTCTACACTGGAAGTTCCTCAATGCATTTCTTTCTTCATTTACTAATATTTCTTCTCATGTCCAGGTTTATAATAAAATTATTGCTGAAGCAGGTAAAAAGAAAACCCATTTTACCACATTAGCTGTGGTATTTCAAACTTAATTGGTTTTCTTAAGCATTAGGCTGTACATTGAGGAGTTAAAATCAGGCTGTAATTTTCTATTTTGCCCATTTAAACCAGCACTTTGCCATGCTTTACAGGAAGATGCAACCATACACACTACAAACTCAGCAAAAAGCAGCTGTTCAAGGTTCAGGGCGTTCCAATGTGTTCCATTGCTGTTCTGAGTATGTGCAGCAAAAAACAGTATCAAGGGCACAGACCACAGAAATCAATTAGCACCTTCCAGATTCTGGGGAGGGAGGGGGGAAGGGAGGGAGAAGGAGATGAAGCAGTTCAGTGGTGCTCAGCAGCACAGGCCAGACCACAGATACAGCTACAGTAGGTTTGTACTTCCTCCTACTATCACCATGATTTAGGACTACCTGCATATTAAAAACATTACAGTGTCATGGCAGTGTTGTTTCTTACTGTCCTGAACAGATGAAGGCCACGCTGGCACAAAAATCTCAGACAGGATCAGTCTGAAGCTACGTAACAAAGAACATTAAGCCTTTAAAGATGATTAGCTTCAACAAGTAAGGCTGCTGTACTTTTGAGTTGGCACTTTCAATCACAATTCACTCTGCTGCCAAAGCTTTAGCACTGTATACCCACACTATGTTTGTGACTCTCCAGCTGCAGTCCCCGGGACCTCTAGTAACCTGCAAAACCTGTTAAATGTGGTTCAGTTGCAACTCCTCTGCCTTTCTATCCCAAAGACCAAAGTCCATGAGAAATTTTGAGGGGTGACACCAGCCAAAACAAATGTGGGGAGGTTTTTTGAGTGATTGCACATGGTGCAAACTCCACAGGAAAAAAAAAACACCCAACACGTGCAGACCTGTAAATGCCACTTCATCTTATGACAGAGCTATTTTGCAATGCCAATTCAAGAGCAGGAATGCCCAACTAAAAAATGCAACGGACTCACTGACTTTTATTTACCTTTCTTCTTACTTTTGTTGACTGAGAGACAAATGAGAAAATCCAGAAAATCCACATGACTGCTGGAGAACAGATATCAAGGATGTTTGCTGGTTGGTAGTAAAACTTCCCACACCAGCATTACAACTGCAGCTCTCCAGAAGTAATAGATCTGTTGAGAAAAAGGACTGCAAATCATTGTATTGGTTGAGGGTTTTTACCAAATTCCTTCTACCAATCTCAGCATACTTGCAGCTACAGCAGAAATAACTACTTGGATGCATAGCTAAGACACAGATATTTTGTTTACATTTTGCTTACATGGCCACAAGCCTTTTCTAGTTATCAACAAAGGGAGTCACGACAAAAGCCTTTCACTGAATAGAAAACTAGTCCTGTCTTTCTGGACTACCTGAAGAAATTTCAAATTTAATACCAGAGGTATAGGGAAGAATAAAGAAAAGTGAAGGCAGGACACAAGCACAAACTGAGAGTGCAGTAGCCTGACTCCACATGTAGATGGCTAATTTTAATGATACATAAAAATGTACTGCTGGATACACAGTGTAGTCTATTCATAATACAAACCTGCTCAAATCAGACCTTTAGGACCAAGTTGAAATAATCGATTAGTAAACTCATTTTTTCCAATTCCATAATCTCTTTGTTTCATTATGCATCTTCAGTATTGTAAGAAGTTACACTTTAGTCACTAGCACATATTTCATAGAATCATAGAATTATTTGGCTTGGATGGGACTTCAAAGATCATCTAGCTCAAAACCCCTTCCACAGGCAGGAACACCTTCCACTAGACCAGGCTGCTCAGAGCTCCATCCAGTCTGGCACTGAACATTTACAGGGATGGAGCATCCAAAACTTCTCCGGGCAACATGTTCTAGTGCCTCACCACCTTCATAGTAAAGAATTCTTTTCTAAAATATAATCTAAACCTAGAAACCATTCCCGCCTTCTCCTGTCACTACATGCCCTTGTAAATACTCTCTCTTCATCTTTCTCATGGGCTCCCTTCAGGTACTGGAAGGCTGCAATTAGGTCACCCTGAAGCCTTCACTCTTCCAGGCTGAATAATTCCAGTTCTCTCAGCCTTTCCTCATAGGAGAGATGCTCCATCCCTTTGATCATCTTGGCATCCCCCTCCTCTGGGCTTGTTCCAACAGCTCCATGACCTTCCTGTGCTGGACCCCAGAGCTGGATGCAGCCCTGCAGGTGGGCTCTCACCACAGCAGAGGGGCAGAATCCTCTCCCTCCTCTGCTGCCCACGGTGCTTTGGATGTCCAGGATACTCCAAAAATAAGCTCACAGTGTCTGTGACCCAAAGAAATGAAACTTTATTTTTCCCTCTTATTTTCGTGCCACCGGAAGATGCCACCTAGCTGTGATACAAACATGAGAACCACTTACACAAGGCATCCAGAAATTTGCTGCACAGTGTTGCATTGAACAGCATCTTGAACTACATGTGCACCACAAAAGATCAAAGACCACGAAGCTCCTCCCCACCTTCCTCCATCAGTTCATTCAGCTGAAAGCAGCCCAGCAGCTCTGAAGAGCAGAACACAGAAGTCCAGGCAGATCCCTTGCTTCTACATTATGAAGTGAAAGGAAATACATTTCCCCTCCCACAGCCAGTTTCCACTTCAGAAACAAACACTGATGACCTGTAGTTTCATTAAC
The DNA here is from genome assembly GCA_910950805.1 of Acrocephalus scirpaceus scirpaceus. Classification (NCBI taxonomy): domain Eukaryota; kingdom Metazoa; phylum Chordata; class Aves; order Passeriformes; family Sylviidae; genus Acrocephalus; species Acrocephalus scirpaceus. Next base: position 57,850,085 of record OU383778.1, on the reverse strand, counting down.
TGCTGCCATGTTGATCCTGGAGCTTTTATCACATCCAAAAGCCAGAGCAAAGTTCAAAGCAGATGATAACCCCTACACATGTGACTGCTGGGTGTTTAAGCTGGAAAAAGGCCAACACACAGACAACACTCTGCCGTGGTTCACCAAGTATTTCCAGAAGCAGATCAGGGAAAACATAATAGTGCATTTAGTGCAAACAAAAAAAAAAAAAAAACCAAAAAACCAGATGGAAACACAGAATTCACTTCCCAAGGAGCAAAAACACATGCAGAAGAGCAGATAGCACCTAAAGCAAATATTTTCTAAGGCATCTCAAAGTCTTTATATCCATCACTTCCAACCATGCAGGTAATGTTAGATGATGATGGGGGAAACAGGTTTTGAAAAGCCCCAAAAGAACAAAATTTTCTTTTTTTTTTTTTTTTTGGAACACTGAGACACTATTTTGGGACATAAAGCACACACATATTGTATAAGCAGGATTTATTTTCCAAGAAAGACTGTGTATTTGAGCCAGTTATCTGGTAATTTGACCAAACTGCACATTCAACAGATGTCACTGAAATCCCTGATCAATGGCAGGGATTTTCTATTACCTTTATTTCTGCTACCCCACCATGTGCAAACGTTATTCCACAACTAAATGTGGGATCAAGATGCCAACACCCATCACTGGGCTTGTGCAAATCCTGCAACCATGGGAAAAGGACCACGAAGGACATACAGCACAAGCAGAGGAAGCACATCACACTCATCCTTTTAAGAACCACAAAGGCAAACTGATGGCCAGTATTGCAAGGAAAACTGGATTCAAACATGAAGCAAGTCTGACCTGCTGCTGGCTGAAGCCAAATCAGGAACCTGCAGCAAGACAACATGTGAACTCTGATGACACCATTTATAGCAGCTCAGCAGCTGGCAAATGCCACACACATCCATGTTCTCTGCACACATCAGCCTGGCACAGCAATGGAAATACACCTTCTTCCCAAACCAACTTGGAACCTGCATGTTTGGAAACTCCCAGCTGCAAACTATCTGCCTAGCTTCATATACCTGCCACTGTTCCAGCATCCCAAACTCAAAACAGCCGTAGTTAGGCAGGAATTCTGAAGGAGCAGGGGGCAATGATTTCACACTAGTGAAATGCCCAGAGAAAACAAACAAATAAATAAATAAAAGTAGTGCAGGTCTGCCAGTACTCAAGTGTCTTGGCATAAATTGTGTTTAAAAGTAGAAATAAATATATTGAATTAAGAAAACTGGCTTCATGCACAAAACAATAGATCCGGGTTCAAGAGACTTTGTTTCATGTTCCAGCCCATGAATAGGGTTTGATAAAGTCACTGACTAATACTGTACCCCAGCTATTACACAGGAAGGTACCTCAGCCTCTTATCGGCAGGATAAATACACTCAGCTATTCAGGTCACCACATCTTCCTCTCACCACTTCTGCTACAGGTGCACTGGTAATGAAACAGGGTACAGCTATCTCACTAGAATATCTATAAATCTTAAATGCTGGGGTTTTAAAACAGTGGGCAGAACTTACACTGTTTATATGTTAAAGGGAGCATTAGTTATTCTTCAGGAAAAAAAAAAAGATGCATAAACCCACAATTAAAACCTTTGAAAAGACATCTGTATAATGAAAAACCAGCACTTTTGGAACTGAGGAATTTATCTTTTCAGGCAAATCAATTTACAGGCACTGGCATAATCCCAACACAACCTGAAGATGGAAATGTAACAAATATTTAATAGATAGACACTATAAATCTTAACCTTGATTACTCTATACAGCCTGTGTAAGGAAGCAATAGCTTCAACTACATACAAAAAATTAGGATCCTTATCACTAGTCTTCATTCTTTTTAAATGCTGAATGACCCAAACATAACCTCAGAGTAAGCCAAGTGTCTTCATGCAGAATTTTCCTTTCTTAGTTGTATTTCACAAAAATTTTTTTAAGTTCTCTTTAATACTACAACCGAAGAAAAAGGGATGATGCTGCAACTTTACACTTGTACATAATGTTAGACAAATGCTGTAATCTATAGTGAAGGTCCACTGCAAGCTAATTGCCAACAAGCTGGGGGTTTATTATCCAGATCACCAGATTCATATCTGACCTAGATCACAAGCATCTAGGATGATGTTTAATCCTCTAGCTGCCAAATTCTTCATCATGCTATGAAGACATGCCCATCAAGCCACATTCACACGGTGCAAGTATGTGAGATAAATCAGTCAATACTTATTAAAAACTTTAACAAGTTAGCAATTAAGGGGTTATTTTAGGTGCTTAGGATTCTGGAAGCTGGAAACAGTTTAATTTGCTTTTAGCCACACCTGAACTTCCTCCAGCATTTTCTAAGTGTTAGTTGCTAACTAGAGACAGAAGTTGTCACAGTTTCTCTCTTGCAGTACTGACATGATTCAGCTGACTGAGGGGAAGGAAATTTCACCAGGCATCAGGCAGTAAGGTTTCCCATCCATTCTGCATACACACAGGTTAGCTGAGTATGAACTGGGAAAAACAGAAGACATTATAGCACTTCTCAGGATATTCAGGCATCTTCAGGAAAAAAAAAGTGTTGAAATCTGTATAAATAATATTGTAAGGTTTTTAAAGCACTAATTCTCTCATGGATCATATCTTCACTACCTTTTTTTTTTAATGTTTTGTATATTTGAAGTTTCATTCAACTTCAGGAATTTCACAATCCGCTCTGTGGCTCCAAGGAAAACATCAATAGGCAAAGTTGTTTTGCTCAACTGGTGCGACTCCAGCTACTTGCAGGGATGTGCATTTCAGAAAATAACACAAACCTGCTCCTTTTCCTTCTTTCCCTCAATTGTGAACTGTCTTTTGGAGCTAGAATTAAAAAAAAAAAGAAAAAAAAAAAAAAGTGCAGCCAACCAAATTAAAAAGCAGAAAAAAGAATTATGAAGGCAATTGAGCAACTGGCCACATTTGGTTGAAAGCAACCACAACTATTTCTGACTATACCCATTTAGCCTGTTTGCCACAGTAATCCAGAAAGACTTTTCCTCTGATACTAGGAAATTAAAAGTAAGAAAATCTTAAAGCTAGAAAGCAACAAAACATCCAAAGCTCTTTTAAAGGAATGAAGAAAAGACTCTTTACTTTAGGTTGCATCATGCACTTACCTTCCTTGCCTCTCTCTTGAGAATTTGCCTATGATATGAATAATTTCTGAATTGCTTTAAAGCAATTCTCTTTCATTTATCAGCAAGCTAAATATATTTTCATTTCTTAATATAAATGAGCAAATTTTGATCTGAAGAACACAGAAAGGCATTAAGGGAACAGAAAATAATTGTTTATGCTTTTTCTTAAACTCAAAAGCCAGCATTTGCATATTGTGTATTTATTCTGCAGAAATGATGTCCATAGAAATCCCAGGTTGCTTAAAGGATTCTTCCAACAGTTACATGATCTTGGTCATGCTATCTGCAATTTCAGCAATTAAGCCCAGGGACACTCATGTTTTAGTTGATTTCTTTTTCTAAATTGCATCCCTCCCCAGTCATTAAAGAAAGCAACAGAAGCACCTAATACATTGCATGACAGCCTCACTTAATCCAACATTATAATCCATTAAAAAAAAAAGGGAGACAGGAGACATGAGGTCAGTATTAAACTAAAGAGATAGAGGGTTAAATGTTGCTGTTCCTCAGTGCTAGGAAGGCTTGACAACATAACCCCATCCTGTGACTATCAGATACTCAGAATTAAAATTTTTGAAGTATTTTACAATGTCTGCACATCTCCCAATCTCTTCTTATCAAACAAGGAAAATTCTTACGCTTTAATTAAATATATAAATAACCATTTGGCATAGCAAAACTACAGCCTTTTCTTTCAGCACAGAATGGACGAAGCATCTACACATTTTTTTCTAGATGTTCTTTCTGCAATGCTCCCTTCCCAAAAAACAACACTGACAACCCAATACAAACACATTCACTGCTGACAAGCCATGATTTGGCCACATGACTGTCCTGCCTGTATTTCAGGTATTAGCTATGTCAAATCTAATTATCACAGACAGCTTGACAAGGTCTTTCACTTCATTCAGGAAGGGTGCACTTGCCAAAACCCTAGTGGAGGCTGTGGTATATAACAAATCTCACCCAGCTGAACTGAGGCTTGCAGTTCTGCTGACAGTTTTGCCCAATAAATCACTTCACATAAATAATCTCAGTCTAGCAAGCCTCTGTGAGTACTGTGAGGAATTTAGTGACCCACAATGTGTAAGAAATACTGCCCTCAATGTTTACAGTCAAATGAATGAGGTCTTCTTCCTACATGATGACTGCAAAAGAAATTATGCTGGTATTAATTGTACCAATTATGAAAGCTTCTGTGTTAGTATGACAGAGTGCTCCAGGCCATTCTGCCCTCAACTGCAAATCCTGCAATTCAAATAACAACCCTGTCTAGGAAGGAACAGCATATCAAAGAAGGTGTATGGACAGAATTACAAGTTTTTCTAGTTAGTAGGTGTTTCTCCCCTTCATTTCCTGTCATGGGTGAATGGTACACAGATACCAGGATGCAACACGCAAGCACACATACAAGTATCTGGAGTTCATGGGAACACAACTAAGCATAACTCATATTACCACAATTTTCCTGCAGAAATACCCATCCAAAGCAATTAAATGGTCAGGCAGTGTTTCAAGCAGAAATATCTAACTGAAGAATGCAAGGAAAATTACCCAAGGGGCATCATGTTGGCACATCTGATTAAGCCAGTGTCCAGTATAGTGGAAAGCAAGAAAGGAAAGTACAATATCCACTTTCCTCAGAGACCCTACAACAAAAGTTCTGCAATAATTTACACTTCAACTCCTTTGTTTCTGTGTACAGAAATTATAGAAATAATTGTTTAAATAGAAATGACAGCTACATCTTACAGGGGTAGAGGCAGAGCAAGCAGGGAAAGCAAATGTTCTGTATGGCAGAACAGGAGAGCCAACAGGAGGGAGTTGCAGTGCCTGAGACTTTGCACCAAAAGCTCCAGCAAAGGACAAAGTCTCTCCCAGACAGGCTCTGGCCCTTACAGAAGTTATATTAACCAGGGAGCACTGGCAGCAAGAGATCAGATCAAACCCTAGCCCCAGTGCTGCAAAGCATCATAGCTTTTACTCTGGAAGCACCAGCAGGGCCTTTCTATATTCTACCATCACAGCTTTGCACCCACTGTGTGCAAGGCTCTGAATACAAACGTGTGCCCAGGTGAACATGGGCCCTCAGCACTGTCAAGCATTTGTTTATTTTTTCATCTTCTTTCGAGGCACATTTAAAGCTGGAAGTGCAACTTGTACTAACACACGTTACTGACCACAAGAATGCTCACCAAAGTACTGTGTAATTGTGGGGGGATGCAAGAGAAAGAAGAGATGCCCTGGGATGTCAAGAGACAGAGTCTGATGAGAAACCGTTAAAGAAAAATAGAAATAAGATCAATTTCACTCCTCTGAGAAGACCTCTCTATTCCTGTGGCCAAAACTCACAGCAAAACATTATGGCTTTTCTCCAGCCCAGCCCACTCTCTCAAAACAAGTGACTTGATCTCAAATTTATTTAGAGTGTAGAGTTAGCAGTCAGGCACTTAATAAAATCAAACATGAGAATCACAAGCTGATCGTCCCTATTTCTATGTTGCAGAAACTTATACCAAAAAACAGTAAAACATACCAAAGATCAGCACAGGATTCCCAAAGGCAGTACAGTAAGTTTTGAACAGTGCTCACAGTTGCACAGGTTATATAGAACTGAGGGCAGAAAATGGATGGTGATTTCCTAATTACAGCCTGGTAAATGAAGAGAGCTTTCCCCACAAAAATTAACTTCTCTCAGTAAAAGATATATAAAATCATTATCTAATCCTTCTGTGTTTAAAACTTTAAATAACATTTAAATAACATGCCATCAAAACAGATGAGACAAATGGTTCCATATAATCAACTATATGGATACAAAGGGAAAGGAAAAGCACTCATGTTTTCTTTCTCATATATGGTTGTGGGAAGGAGGAGGGTAATCTTCCCTTGATATGTCTCAATCCCACAGCAGGCATCTGCAAATGGGAACCTCTGCATAAACAGTCTTCTTGTATTCTTGGTCTGATGTCAACTCAAAGCACAACCATCCTCTTGTCCTTATTAGTAACAGAGATTAAAAAATTGTTTATAAGGCAAGTAAAATTACTAATACAAAAATAGCTTAAAAATTGAAAACTTTGTGACTATTGGCAACTTACAATTAAGCTGGCTTGCTGACTGGTGCCCATGAAAAACCCCAAAACGTTTCTGATACTCAATTTGTCATCTCCTTTCCCACTGGTGGAAAAAAAAGGCACACTGGCTTTAGATACATTTTATAATCTTCACTCCCCGTTTCCAAAGATTCACGCTACTCTAAGGCATTTGTCCATAATTAATCAACATAAAACAACGGAACCAAGTAAGATTTAGTTCATTTAGCAGTTCAGTGGGAGCCACCTGCTTTGTGTTAGGGCAAGACTTGAGCTAGGATTCACTTGCAAGGCTCTCAGATAATTTTTTTTGTTATTAGTTACCACTGTCAACAGACAGAAAGAGAAGGATCCAAAAATCCAGTCAATTACTTTCAGGGCTGGGTAGCAGCCAGCAGGAATACTCATTGCTGGGTTCAGCAGAGGTTTGCCAGATGATGAGAGATGTTAGCATCGGCAGGGAAAATTTCCTTTCTTGGCTTGTATCTGCTACAGGCTACAATCACCAAATTAGGACTAAGGATGGGTTCAGAAGGAAAAATTTAGGGCTAAATTTAGGCCTCGTGTCAGTAGTAACCATCTGTAAGGGCAGAGATTATGTTGGGTAGGGTCACTGATAGGAAAAGGAGAAAACAGGGTCAAAACTGGCAGTGAGCTTCAAAGGGTGCAGCTGGTTCCATGGCTCCATGTGAGGCAGACCGAGCAAGGGGCAGCAGAGAGGCAGCACTGAGCCAGGGGACACTGCCTGCATGGGCACAGGGTGGCACAGCCACCTGCACCTTCAGCCTGAGTGCTGCTGGGCACAAGGTGAGGTTTGGACAAGCCAAAGCCTCTGTACTGTGACTAGTGCAGTGTGTGTAGATTGTTGCCTGACTGCATGTAGTTCTGGAACCAATTGCTGGAGTTGGGGTACATTTCCAACCAGCACGAGCCAAAACATTCCCAGTTCTATCAGAGCACCGAGGTAAGAACAGTCCCATGTCCTTCACATTCCAGAAAGCACAAAGAATCAGATGGGTTCACCACCTTGCTGGAACATTTAACATGACTGCATGATAAAACTTTAAAATCCAACACATTGTCTTCACATGTGCAAGAACCTACACCAAAACAGTTCTGCTCACTGGTTAGGGAATTCAACGGGCAGTCCAAAACTCTCACAATTCACAGCATAATTCCAATGTCTCCAAGCTGTCTTACAAAACAAAATATGCCAATGCATGGGTAAAAAGGTTAAATGTCAGGGCCTCCTAATAACTAACTACATCTCCAGTTAGAGCTTGATGTGCAATCCTATCTAATCACTCAGCCTCTCACTTCACCCATGTGTAAACAGAACCACAACCCAAGCTACTGCACAGGATGTTGAAAGGTTCCCATCTAAAATGCTTTACGCACTTTGGATTTTTAAGTGCTATTTAGGTTAAGAGCTTTGTTTATTTATTCTTAAGAATAATCTCCTATTAATGTGTTTTAAAGTGTACATACTTTACTTGACAAAAAACACAGTGCTACAAATAGTACACAGGAAATCATTAGCAAGATTTTAAAATGAGTTGTGACTTGGCTGATCATAAGCAAATAAATTCACTTTTAATTCTCCTGATGACATTTCCTGCACATAAATCCTTCTGCTGTGTTTTTCTAGTGGAAACCCTAAATAAGGAACTTCATGTGATCAAGAATCCCAACCACACCAAGCTGTTCACTGCAGGAGTATAGGACAAAGCAAGGAATTTCCCTTTGACTTGAATTCAAAAGTATCTGGTATCATTAAGAGTATGCAGAAGAATTAGTCATTGCCAGACAGACGTGCTTCATTTTGCTGGGACACAAAACAACAACTCTCAATTCCCTCTATTCACATTCATTACCCACTTAGAGCTGTAACTATGTATCTCCTTGAAATGAAAACAAACATTAAACCAGCTCACAGACAAACATCATTATAACTTAAGAAAACAACTTTAATGGAACTGTTTATGACACCAAGGAATTCTCAGCTCCCTATACTGCACATACCACTAAAACATTCCCATGGGCTTTGATCCAAAAACCATGAGAAGTCCATGAAGTATCAAAAGGCAATTTGAGAAAAGTGACTGCCAGAAATCAAATCCAACAGGTTTATGCAAACAAAAAACACAAGGGAAAGGAAAACAAATTAACAAATACACTCAAAAAGGCTCAGGAAATGAATGCTACCATTCAATATTATGCAATATTATAGTGTTATACAAAACAGTATGGTTTTATTTTTCCCCCTGGAAAAGGTTAGAGAATCCATCACCTCAAAAGGCTGTGGCAAACTGCTCTAGAGAGCAGTATAGCGGGTCCCTCTCTGGAAACAAAGCAACTGGGAATGAGCAAGGGTCTTAAAGAAAGCAAGCGAGGAAGGAACCCCCACCACACCCCTCCTCAGAAGAGAACTGACGTGTTCTCTTCCTCTGATGTTACTAAATACTGACATCAATCTATTCTATCCACTGTTTTATGGAGCCACAAAAGATATGTCTTTCCCCCTTCTAACTGTTCTGCTGTGACTAAAAATTCAACTGACATTGGCAATGCAGGTCTGAGCATATCTTTTCCAAAGCCTAGCAAGGAATTAGAGGTACATACTTCAAAGTGGACTTGATTCAGCCATTGTTCTGTCCTACAGCTCTATCCCAAAATGTCTTAGGAACCATGAGCATGTCTCCATGGTAGCATGTGCTAAAACCCATGCCTATTAGACCTTTGCTGCTCATCCCTAATACTCAAACTTGAACAGTCACCTGAGTTTGCTCTGTAAATGTTCACCAGAAAGGCAACAAAAGACATCAAATGAGGTGAAGGAGGCAGTAATTTTTGTATGGCAGGAATCATCTGAAAAGTTACGCTAGTCAGACCTCTCAGAAAGGAGACAGAATCACCAACCACTGAGCTCATGTCAACTATTTTCCAATCAAAATTCCTTCCTGGCATCCCCCAGTGCCTCTGCTTGCCACTGGTAATGCCACCCCAACACACCCATCCAGGCACTCAGAACAAAACTCAGCAGCTGCTCATATCTCTCTCGGCTACTACACTAATAATAGTGTCTAGGAAGCAATGTTCCAATAAGGCTATTCAATAATGTCCTCATGATATGTGAGATCACCTCCAGACCACTATTAAATGTGGAAATATTCTATGTTTAAAATAGAAACTGAAAGAAAGGGTTTCAGGAAAAGAAAATTCTATAAAAAACAGTATCCTTATTCAAAAGATAACACTCTTTAAAGATAAATTCTCTTAACAAGGCTTTACTATCAAACCTGACACATCAAAAGCATACAATCCTTTTCATCTGCTCACAAGTCTTCAAGATCCTAAAAGCAAGCAAACCATAGCTATCACTACAGGAATGGAAAGCACATACAGAAAGCTTTATTTATAAAATGACTGAAATTTAAATAAACATTGATAGAATTATTTGGGAGTTATTTGACATTTTAGTGGTATCAGACACTTTTGTTTCAGGAGGGGCTTTGATTACTTGTTTCGGTTACACGTAGCTTACAAACACAGTTAAGTTACACTGAAAGAATCTTTCTCTGTACCAGAGAGAAGTGGTGGAGGAGGCACTATCAGATTAACTGCCCATGTGGTCCAGCTGCTTCTCCTATCCAAGAAAACCTGCTGCTTTTCCTACCCAACTCTTAGTTCCTAATTCCATTTTTAAATGCATCAATGGTAATTATGTCAAGCTAATTTCCAAGAAGGTATTAAAGCCAGCTTCCTTCTAAACACTTTCATTTCAAGAACAACAACAGAAAAATTACAAGGGGGAAAAAAAACCCTCCTCAACGAAGCAAGCTTTGCAATAACTGGTAAATAACTTTACCAACCTGAAGTGGACTTCAGTACATCCATGAAATGTCATAGCAAGGTTGGCATACCTCTTTTTCTTCACATCTGCATGCTTTCTATTAAAAAAGTGAATGACAAAATGCTATAAACCTTGGAAAAGCCAAACCACTGACTGAAATTTCCACTGGAACAGTCTGCATGACAAGGATAGAACAGCTGCTTTCTGAGCTCATACTGCCATGCCCTCCATTCTGAGGTGTCCACCACATGACTGCAGGAGAATACGGAACATCCTCCTCTCCGATTCTATATTAAGCTAATTTACTTGAAGAGGATAAAAACAGTTTACAACTACTGCTCAATTCAAATAATGACTACAGAAAAAGAGCAGTGGGTGCAGCCTCTGCTAATGCAGAAAGGACTCATATACAACACTTCTTTGTGACATTTCAATATTCATGAAATGATTAACAGATAAATAACCCTAAATTTGAAGCAATAGATTAAACAGTGATGGAAAGAAAGATATAAACAGTTGAAGGGTTTGCCCAAAGCTGCTCACGAAGTCACTTCTCGAGACATAGCTTGGTTTTCCATTCATAACATAAAATGATTCAGGCATATGAAAAGAGAACAAACTTTTCAGACATGAACCATGTCCACTACAGAAAGATGTTCAAGACTGACAGCAACCTATTTGCAGCAATTAAAAAAAAAAGTGCCCTATATACAAATTATGTTGCACCAAAATATGAGGTATTTTTGTAAATTAATAAAGAGGAATTCATACCTAAGACACTTTCTAATTACATATTTATTAAATTGGGTAATAGAGGCAGGAAGGGAAATGGAATTTCTAGTTAAGTGAAGGCAAAAAAATCATTTCTGTTGAGTCTCAAAGCTACATTTTCCAAATAAAATTTGCATCTTGGATATCACATACTACATGTACTGTGTAATATTTGTATACACACAGTAAAATTTTCTGTTAGGTTGAGTATGGCTGACCTTTCTCAGTATGGAAATATGACAGATCTCCCATCTGCTTGTTTTCCGGTCTCAGTCCTCTCAAAGGGCATTTCTAATCATCAATACCCTCAGAGCTGGTTGCACTACTTGGCTCACTAGGTTCCAGTCTCCTTCAGTTTTGCTCTCAGCAAAGTTCATCTAATTAAGTGTCAAGGTCTGCACGTGACATTCAAGGATGCAACACAAACGTTTCCTTAGTTCATTATATTAACTACACAAAAACTTGAGCTGCATGTCTGGAGCTTAGAACTATTCCTTCACAAAGCATTGCAAAAAACTGCAGTGAGAGGAGAGACAGGCAGCAACAATAAATTTCCATGTTTGACTAACTAGTTCCCCACCCCTCCGGATGGCAGCCTTCCCCCTCAGGTACAACCCTACAGAACCTCATCAGACAAGCAGTAATGGTGTTGGAAGACACATAGATGTGTTTTGTGAAACAAAACAAAAATAGCCATGGGAGAGAGGAGCATTTCTTTTCAGCATAAGATTCTTCTATTTCTTTTGTTGTTTTTGGCTGGGAAAGAGCAAATTTTCTTCATAGTGGTTGGTATGGGGCTGAGTTTTGGATTTGTGCTGAACACAGTGACAGTAATAGGGATGTTTTTGTTATTGCTGAGCAGGGCTTACACAGAGCCAAAGCCTTTTCTAGTTTTTGCATAGCCATGCTGGTGAGGAGACTGGGGGTGCATGGGAGGTTAGGATGAGACCCAGCTGGGACAAGTGACCCCAACTGACTGAAGGGATATTACACAGAATATGATGAGTTGGAATGGACCCACAAAGATCACTGAGTCCAACTCCTGGCCCTGCACAGCACCATCCCCAGCAGTCACACCATGTACCCAAGAGTACTGTCCAAATGCTTATTGAACTCTGTGAAGTCAGTGCTGTGACCACCTTCTTGTGGAACTCAACCATCCTCTGGGGGAAGAACTTTTTCCTGATATCCAAGCTAAACCTCCCCTGACACAATTTCAGGTCATTCCCTTGGGTCCTGTCACTGGTCACCAGAGAAGAGATCAGTGTCTGCCCCTCCTCTTCCCCTCATGAGGAAGTCCTAACTGCAATGAGGTCTCCCCTCAGTCTCCTCTTCTCCAGGCCAAACAAACCAAGTGACTTCAGCCACTTCTTATCAGGCTTCCCCTCAAGGCCCTTCCCCATCTTTCTTGCCCACCTATGGATGCTCTCCAGTAGTTTAATATCTTGGTTATATTGTGGCACCCAAAACTGCTCTTAGTACTTGAGGTGAGGCTGCCCCACGGCAGAGCAGAGGGGACAATCCCCTCCCTTGCCCCCTGGCCATGCTGTCCCTGATGCCCCCAAGGACAGGGTTGGCCCTCCTGGCTGCCAGGGCACTGCTGGCTCACATTCAACTTTCCATGGACCAGGAGCCCCAGGGCCCTTTGCCCAGCGCTGCTCTCCAGCCTCTCATTCCCCAATCTGTCCATGCAGCCAGGGGTGCCCCAACCCAGGTGCAGAATGTGGCACTTTCCCTGGCTGAACTTCACATGGTTGGTGATTTGCCCAGCCCTCTATTTTGTCAGGGTGTCTCTGAAGGGCCTCCCTGCCTTCAGGGAGTCAACAGCTCCTCCCAGTTTGGTGTGATCTGCAAAATTGTTTCGTATCCCTTCCAGTCCTGCATCCAAGTTGTTAATGGAGATGTTGAATAGCATAGGGCTTAAGATGGAGCCCTGCAGAACCCCACTAGTGACAGGTCTCCCATCCACCCCCTTCACTACAACCCTTTGTGCCCGAGCCTTGAACCAGCTGCTCACCCATTGCATGGTCTGCTTACACAGCCTGTGCAGAAGGATCCTGTGAGAGACAATATCCAAAGCTTTACTGAAATCCAAAATGTTTACATCAGCTGGCTTCCCTTGATGAACAAGGCATGTTACCTTGTCATAAAAGGAAATCAGGTTTGATAAGCAGGAATTTCCATACCTATGGTGTCATGCTCCATATATAAAGAAGGGAGAAAAAGGAGGAAGTGGGGGAATGTTAGGAGTAACAGCACTTGTCTTTCCAAGTAACCCTTACATATGATTGGGCCCTGCTCTCCTGGAAATGACTGAACATCCGCCTGCCCATGGGAAGCAGAGAATAATTCCTTGTTTTACTTCATTTATGTGTACGGCTTTTGCTTCCCCTGTTGAATTATCTTGATCTCAAACCCAGGAGTTTTCTAGCTTTTACCCTTCTAATCTTCTCCCTAATCCCATTGACGGGGAGAGTGAGCAAGTGGCTGTGTGGCTCTAAGTTGTTAGCTGGGGTTAAGCCATGAATGTCCAAATCTTTGGGAAAAAAAAAAAAAAAGGCAATAATTTCAGGTAGTTTGATTTCTTTTAGCAAAGATGCTGAATCCCCTGGAACAAGGCAACAGCTAAAAAGAGGCACAAGTGAAATTTGAAACTGTGCATTTTGAAATGACTGAAAGCATAAAATGAAGCACAATAAGAACAGTAATATTACCACAGAGCAAGTGTTTGAGAGCAGACTGGACAAAGTTAGCTTTGTTCCTAAAAAGCTTGCAGGCTGAGGACTTGAACAGACAAAAGCTTTGGAGAAACAGTCCTTTGGCTCATGACTGAGTTTGTCAGTCAGTCCAGGCCTCTCCAACAGAGAGCGCTTACAACGTGGGATTTTAAGAGGAAAAAGGTATGGACAAGTCACACTGCTTTGCTCTCAGAGCACTGATGTGTTCCAAAGGCTGACACTACACAGCACTCACAGTCTGTTAATCCACACAAACTGCAAGCTCAGCCCCACAAAAAATTTCTAAGGGACCCACTGTCAAAATGGTATTTGGACAAGTTTGTGTCAGGTCCTCCATGACCTGGCAGCATGTTTGCATGACATGTTTGCATGTTCCACCTGTTTGCAAGACAGCGGGATTTCTTCTGAAGAAGCACATTCCAAGCAATTATATTTTTATGTAAAACTGCTACAAGTGTCCACTTTTTTTTTTTGTTCCAACACACCTACATTCAAATATTATTACTATTTTTCAAAGCAAGCAACTCTAATGACTGACAAAATCACAGATTAAACCAAACAAACAAAAATGCAATGTTCTCTCTGCTTGGGAAAACATCCCAATTCTTGAGATTTGAGACATTCCAATCTGATTTTTCTTAAGGCTTAAACCCTTGATGTGTGACAAACTTCATAATCCTCAACATTAATTCATTCATTATTTCTAGGCCACCATGCATCAGCCTAACGGAGGAAATGGACACGTTTCAAAGCTAAAAACCATTCACCAGCAACAAAGCGGTGAGGACCTATTCCTGGACACCACACACACAACGTCCTTCAAGGCCCAGCTCTGGTACAAAGCCCTGCTCAGTTTCATCCTGGATACTCAATTTTCCCAGCCAAATTAAACAAAGCATTGTTTTTCCTCTTCAAGGACACGCAGTCCCAACCAGCCAGGTGCACATACAAAAGCTGACAAGGACCCAGGGAAGCTGTAACAACCAGACCTACTGAGAGACAAAGCTCCTCTCTGACCTACCTATTGAGCCAATAACCTTCACCCACCCAGTCCTCTCGTGTAAAGAGGCAACAACAGGAGGTTTATTCAAAGGTCTGGGCTGCAGTAAAACCACAATCTGTTTAATAACAGTGATTTTCCATCCCTGTAGATTATTTTTCCCCTCACGCTGTTCCTTTCCCACAAAGGACAAGCGTAGCATGAATGATTTACAGGAACTTCTGATCTGGCCTTGGCCTGTGATGGCCACATAGCTTCTGAGGGCCTGGATGTTTTCTCTCTATTTTTATCTTGAAAGATGAGCAAACACACAGGATGGAAAAGAACAACAAAGGGATGAAGCAACAACAGAGCAGAAGGAGTAAAAGACAAAGAACATGGTATCTGCAAGAAGCTCCATCCATAGTTACAAGCAGGTATGGAAAACCAACATGACATCGAGGCTGTCTGTCAAAAATATCTGTTTAGAAAAAGAACTGGAGGATAGTGTAAAATATCACAGGCCACAGACTTCCCTTTCCAATATCTTATTTCTCAGTGAGATACCAAAATATGTGCTTTGGACAGAAGGCACACATTTATCCCAGATGCATAATATGGGGCTTCATCAATTACTGCCCTCTCTCCATCAAAGTCACACCCAGAGGAAAACAACCTCCACAGGATGGGATGGAGTACAAGTGCCTGCTTCAGCCCATTGCAAAACTGATGGCTGAGTTTAAATTTGGCAAGAAAGATGGGTTTGACTTAGCAACCAGGCAGATTTTGGGTGCTAATTAAGATTGACAACTACAGTGGGTGACAGCAACCACCAGCAGAGAAACGTTACATTCCCTGAACAGCAGTTTCTTAAACTACTCTTCCAATATGTGCTCAAGTTTATTTGATCATATATTCCTCATTCATTAGATATTCCAGAAAGCATTCAAGTGCTCCAAGTGTTTTAATTAGCCAATTAGCCTAATTATCTTTTTCAAGTCTTCAGAAACTTGAAGACTTCTAAAAAATAACCAAAACACTGAGCATATTGTAACATATTATGGACAACTGTCATAGAACAGTAAATATGGTACTGAAACTCAGAAAAGTGGCACTAAACACAAAAGGAAACCCCATTAGACATGAGCAAATCATAAAAATTATCACAAGAAGCCACAACCCACACTATCAAAACATCAAGCATATTGCCAAGATTCACACACTGTGAACTCTCTCTAAAACAGCCAAGCCCCTGGTTTTTAGGCTAATGCGCTGAGTGTTGCAGCAGTGACTGAAGTTGGCATTGTAAAACAAAAGCACTACAGTCAATGTAAACTTCATACATTAATTATGTAACGTTACAAAACAGCTGGGAAGGAGGAGACAAGTACTGGGATGCAGCTCTTCAGTGCCATTCCAAACATGTTTCCACGTGCTCCCTGTCTAAAGCACGAGCAGAGCACCCAGCCTATTTGCTACTTCCAAAAAAATAAAAAGAAAAATCACCATAGCACTCTCCTTCCTGCTCCCTTGGAAAAACATCTGTGCCAGGCGGAAAGAGATGTTCTGCCTCAATAAAACTTACCAAGTAATTTTAGACTTGAGAAGTGTTATCAGTGTCATAAGGTCAGCTTGCTAAAATTTGCAGCTTTTTTTCAATACAGAGCTGGCAAGCACAGGATAATTTTAGGAACAGCACACACCTACAGCCTTAGCAGTGGGCCTATTTTTCTTAATTGCAAGCAGGTGTTGGCACTTTACAGCCTGTAGGGCAAATCCACTCCTTTTTACAACTCCTTAAGATAGAGTGAGATTCCATATAATTCTAAAATTACATTTCTAAAAGTCTTGTCATTAAAAAAAAAAATCAAGGATAAAAACCTTCTCAATATGATCTACCAGACAACTTCTCAAAAAATTATAAACTTATCTCTGTTCGTTTTGTCCTGAAGACTGACAATTACACTTCAGTGATGCTCTCTTTAATGACCACGCAAGCACTTCATCTAAAGCTGAAAAATGACACATTTTCCCCAAATGATTAAAAGACAAAATCACTTCATTGAATGACAGTTTGTCACATCTCTCAGAACTAAGAAAATCCATATAAATTAGTGAAACTTCATGTTTCTGATATCACAGATGTTCAGCAGCACAATGCTCTGCTTTCAAAAAAAAAAATGAAGAGTAGAACATCTACAGGACAAAGGCAGTAATGGAGCTAGTTAGTAATTCAAGCTGAAGAGATGAGATTCAAGCTGACAAACTGGCATCCTCCACAGAATGAGCCTGACACTTTTTATAGCTACTGACACAGTAACGAATGCTCTGCTTGGGGTGGAGCTAAACAAAATGTTCTTTAGAGTACTTTCTTAAATATAAGCATTTCCCTGGTCCTTGTACAGAAGCAACTTTACCTACAAGGAGAAAAGAAAAAAAAAATAGTGTTGTCATAGTTAATTAGGCCCCAGCTGCAGCAATTATCTTGAAGGGAAAAGCAACATTTTATTATGTTATTATCAGCAGCTCTTTCTTAAGGGAAATCTCTATTAGAGGGGCCCCAAAGCACCTGTTTGCCTCAGTTTTCTAATTAACTCAATAATGGAAGCACTTTCAACAGAAAGTTGGGTTTTTTTAAAGGTACATACAGCTCAGTAGCCTTTGCAATATTGCCCTTGAAGTAATTTTTATCTAACATGGCCCTAGTAGAGTATATTTCAAATTTAAATCTCAAAGCATTCACATACAGCATTGTTTCGCTTATGGTTATCACACCTAAAGCATGCCCTACAATAGAAATAAAGCCTGGGTTTGAGTTAGTGATTGAAAAATAAAATAGCTTTCTAAAATGCTAAATGTAAAGATTTATTAATTCAGAGGCCTCACTGAATTCAAGGCAAAATAATCAAATACAGATCCCTAACTAACCACAGCTGACTTAGGAAACTTTGCACACAAGTTCAACTAAGACGTTCTTGCAATATTCCCTCCTTCCCCGATAAGTAAGAATGGCTTTAAGTTTTTACTCAATCTTTGGATTCTACCTAAATCTTTAGTGAATGTCCATTTCTTGTCTAGAAGTTATTAATAAGCCCTATATTAGTGGTTTTATCTTACTTCTTTGGCATGTACTGAAATGTCAGTAGAACATTTTTGTTGCAAAAAAAAAAACTTCTAAGGCTTTGAAAGCTGGCACACATTACACATGGTTTCATAACTGCAGATTATATTAAGGAAAGCTTTAAAAAATAGACAATTAGTGCTTAAGAAAAAAATGCACCACAGCTCAAGTGGTCTGAGAGGTTTTTATGTGGTGTTATTATGTGGATTACCACAGCTTTTATATTTACATAATAATATATACACCAGGTCAGGCCAAAATCTAACCTAGACCAGAGTCTGGAAGGTCAACCACCACCACACACCAAGGGAACTGGCCAAGAAAAGGAATATGGGTTTGGACAACTCAGACATCAAACTGAGGCTTGGGACTGGATTAGGTTTTTCAGTCATCTTTGTCAAAACAAACACTCATCAGTAACTCTGTATATTCCAACAAACTCTTTCTACACATAAAATAAATTTGGTTCCCATTACGTATTCTGTCTAGAAAAGTGCAAGAAATAACTCTTCCATGCAAAAGACAAAATGAAAAGAGCAGTAAGAAACAGTCCCTGAGTGTACTGGGCTGCACTGGATAGCCAGGATGCCCACTACAGCAAATAACACATCCATCCTCTGTGTTCACCAGCCCACCACAGTCACTGCAGTTGACTCAAACAGAATTCTGCTCCGATTTGAGCCTAAATCCGAGAATGGGGAGGCTCTGCTTACAGGCACATGGAACAGCTGTGAGCATGCACCCACAAGTATCCTTTGCAAAGGCCCTGTGAGATGCCCAGGGCCGAAACTTACATTTGTCCTGACTCTTCCTACTCCACCTTGGCATTTTATTAGCAATGGCAGCTCCTGCTGTAGGTAAACAAAAAAAGCCTTAAAAAATATCTTCAAAAGCTCCCCAAAAATCTCACACTTGTGTGAAGAGACCAAGAGTTGGACCAACTTGGAGAGAAGAATTCAGACTATATAGAGTATTTACCCAGTGTATTCTTTAGCTTCCAACAAATTGTACTGCAGATTTTTAAGAGCTCAGAACTAAACCTCTTACATTCCTTTCATGATTCAGAAGAAGGATTCTCTTATCAGGCAGCTTCAAATTCACTTTCACTGAAGCACAACTACCTCCATTGAGACTTTATTTATAAACTCTATTGATCTTGTCTTGTTTAACTGAACTGGAATCCCCTAAGAAATATTGCATTTCTATTTTAAAAAGCATACGTGTATACCACTTGTATTAGTAGCAGTAGGGAAAAAAAATGGGTTTGTACTTCTTTTAAACACATTTTACTGTCATAAAAAAGGAAGAGCCACCTATTGTTTATTCATCCTTCCAATATTTAGCTTGATCTAGACAATTCGGTGATTCAAAACCTTACACAGGAAACAGACAGCTTTGAGTCACTCTTGTTTATCTTTTTATCACATTTTTCAAACTACTGAAACTTTAAAGATACACTTGAGGTATGCTTTACTCTGAAAATTTGACAATTTAAAAATGCCTTTTTTTTTGTTCTCTTTTTAAGCAGTATAGTCCTGTACTAACAAAAATCAATTCTTATAAGCTTTAGGTGAAAAATACAATTCCATACAACTGAGGAGACAAATGGAAAGGAGCCAATGAGAAGATCCACATCATGTTACTGTTGTGCCCTGCAAGACACTGGTGGTTCCTATGAATTAGAGGGAGTAGTGGCAGTATCTGCTTTCACCTGTCAAGAAGTAACCCAGTGCAGGCAGCACCAAAGTCACTTACAAGGCTGTCTGTCAGGCAGGAAGTGTGATCTATTCAATTGCATCAGTTATTCACACCTAAAGAATCCCCATAACGTTTGCTGCCAGCTTTACAAGGGAAATAAGGAAATTGCTAAGAGAGGGAAATGCTGGTGGTGTCTATTGCAGTGCCACAAATTACGTATTTCACACAAATTCAAGAACAATAGTGCACCTACTACATTTTATACTTTACACACCACTCAGAGCACCTTATCACACTCACATATCAATTACATCAGGTGCAAATCTCATATTTTACCTGGTTCTAGAAATAGGGAAATATTTTAGCTATTATCAAGATGACATTTTTTGTTCAAAAGACTAAAACAATTTTCTAAAAATTGTCAGCAACTGTTGTTTATAAGAGGCAGTCATCTAAGTTCACTACACCCTGCTTTATTATCACATTCTCAAAATTGCAGTGAGACTATCTTTGTGCAGAAAATGCAGTTTGGACACAAATGAATAGACCATTGTGTCTAGACCACTTCTCAAGCTTGATTTTTTGAACAAGTACTAATCTCATCTGGTTTCCTGACAGCAAATGAATCAGGTTCCTCAAAGAATTTCAATGATAATGTTTTCTTCTGAAAACACAGGGAGGACCAATGCCCTAACCACTGGGGGTTTAGTGGGTTTTAACTTTTTGTGCTTTCCCTGGTTCAATTTGTCTTTAAATGACTGTTGAACAGTGGCACTCCTTCGACAGTGCCAGAGGAAAGCAAGTCAGCTTCAAACCTGTCACTCAGGGCACTGTAAAGAGGAGGGACAACTGCAGAAACCTGAAATGCGGAAGGAAGGGTCTAACCTGTTTGTACTTTTCAAACAAGTACGCTGAAAATGTTTGTTAGAATTAGGTACAGCCACTAAACTCAAGAATAAACCTTCTGACTGTCATCTCAGAAAGGAAGACAGTGCTTAGATCTGAGCACCAGGCAGGATCTCAGATAGCTTCTCTAAGTATTCCTCATGGGCTAGCCCTAAGTATTTCACCGAGCACTCTCAGGCCAGGTGGTTCTGGCCAGCACACTTGGCTTCCACACACAGCAAAGCACCCTGAGCACTGCACACAAGGCCAATTAGCCAGCACAGAGTTCTGGTGTGCTGTGGGCAGGACGCTCATTTGAGTTAGGGCTTTCCTCACCACAGCCAGCTCCACACTTACAAATTAAGTTCTGTATACATTACCGTATACCAGCAACTGAGGGTTTGGGGCAGTCACCAAAATACTGTCTAGATGCTTGAGGAAGATAAGTGGATGATTTCCCTCTACTGTTTTTATACAATTTTCAGGACACTTTTTTACTTTACACTCCAAGTTAAGATGATTTATACTGACACTTCAGGTCACAGATTTTGAATAATCCTCTAAGATCACAATTTGCAGTAACTGAATGTTAACTGGCCCAAGAATAACAGTTACAGACAAGTGAAATTTGATACGGCATTTTCCACCAGGGACAAAACCAGAAAGCAATGTTTCTTTATTTACAGAAATGAGTCAATTCTGGTTTTAAAAACTTCACCATATCCAGGCAGCTACACTGATCAAGCCACTGGCCAAACCCCTATCAGTTTAATGGAAACATCCTGACAGCACGGTTTCCTGGCTTCAGAAGTTTACCATACCAGAGGTGCTGTACACTTCCGAGAACACAGTGCCAGAGCAATGTATTAGTGGTTTATTTGAATAAGTAGTATAGCAAATCATCCTACTAAATATTTAGGTGACTACAACTGTGTCTTAAGTTAAATGGAAAAAATACATTAGCACAATACTAGACTGAGTATGAACATGGTCATTCAAGGCAAAAAACATGATTCCCACATAAAACGCATTATAGCTAACTATTTTTATACACTATGTATATACTCAACAAGTAAAGGCAAAATTAACAAAGCACTATCACATTTTAAGAGGGCAAAGGCATGGAACTGGTAACCAGCGCTGTCAGCACAAAACTACATCTGCTAATTCCTGAACACGCTTCTTTTGACAGAGCTATTTTCCAGCAGCCTCTCCGCAGGCTGCAATGCACAGGCACGACACGGTTACGGTCAGGTACGCGATTCACAGCCGCTCAGCTTGCAGCGCACCGGCAACACCTGGGACCGAGTCCCCCCTGCGGATTTCACACGGCAGCCGGGCTGCTCCGGGCTCGGCACCGCCGGACACAGAAGCCAGGCCCGGCCCACGAACCGGGCAGATGCAACAGGAGTCACCAGGCGCTGCTACCGCCTCTATCCCTTATCCCCCTCCGCGGAGACCTGCGTCTCCAAGCGGCTGATGGAGAACCCAAGGGAGAGGCTGGAGAACGCCAGTGCAAAGCTCTGTGCCACAAAGGCGAGCGCCGCCGCCTCAAAGGCGAAAGCTCCCGGCGCCGGGCAGCCGCCCCCGCAGCTCCCCCCGCTCCCCGCCACTCACTCTTGGTCGCGGCGATCAGGTTCTTCCCATCCTTCAGCAGCTCCTTGATAAACTTATTGGTCTTCTCCAGCTCGGCCTCATGGGCTCTCACCCGCTCCCTGAACCAGGGGCTGTCCAGGTAGCAGTCGCTGAACTCCAGGGGCTGCAGCCCCATGGCTGCCACAGCCGCCGCCGCGCCGGGGCTCGGCTCCCCGCGAACCGCAGCACCGCCGCCCTCCGCAGCCGCGGCCACAAAGACGGAGCAGCGGCTCCCCCCGCGCAGGGCAGGGCGCAGGCACACACAGCCGAGCTCAGCGGAGCCGCCCTCCCGGCAGCCCCGCCGGGACCCGCCCGAGCGGGGCGGGCAGAGCCCGCGGCCCGCCCCTTCCGAGCTCCCCGCGGCGGTGGCACCGGGCGGGGCGCTGGGGCCGCGGCGGTGCGCCCGTTCCCCGGGCAAGGCAGCTCGGCTGAGGCGCTGCGGGCGTCCCCGAGCGGAGAACGTGGGCAGGTACCAGAGAGCCTCTGCTCCGCAGTGATGCCTCGGCTGGAGGCCGAGATGGACAATCAGCATCCGCTCGAGGTGCGAGTGCAGGATTCTGCACCTGCGACGGGACAGCCCTGGCTGTGTGCATAGCCTGGGGAACGGAGAGCAGCGCCGGGCAAAGGGCCCTGGGGGTCCATGGAAAGTTGAGTGTGAGCCAGCAGTGCCCTGGCAGCCAGGAGGGCCAACCCTGTCCTGGGGTGCACAGCAGGCACAGCATGGCAAGGGAGGGGATTGTCCTGCTCTGCCCTGGGGCGGCCTCACCTCCAAGGCTGGGGGCAGATTGGGGTGCCACAGTTAAAAAATGACATTAAGCTACTAGAGAGCATCCAAAGGAGGGCTATGGGGATGGTGAAGGGCCTTGAGGGGAAGCCATATGAGGAGCAGCTGAAGTCACTTAGTCTGTTCAGCTTGGAGGAGACTGATGAGAGACCACATTGCGGTCTTCAACTTGTTCGTGAGGGGAAGAGGAGGGGCAGGCACTGATCTCTGTGGTACCCAGTGACAAGACTTGAGAAAATGGCACGAAACTGAGTCATAGGTGGTTTAGGTTGTGTATCAGGAAAAGGCTTTTCACCCTGAGAATGGTTAGGCACTTGAACAGGCATCCTAGGGAAGTGGTCACGGCCTCAAACCTGACAGAGCTCAAGAAGCATTTGGACAGTGCTCTCAGGCACATGTGGGATTCTTGAGATGTCCTGTGTAGGGCCAGAGTTGGACTGAATGATTCTGATGGGTCCCTTCCAACTCAGCATATTCTATGGTTCTATGATTGTACCAGCCACTGGGCCCCCTGCACCTCACGGAAACCTCTGTGAGCTTTAGGAAGGGGCTGAGCAGGCTCTCAGAGGGAGGATGCACAGAGCAGCACATGGGCTGTTTGATGCAAAATTTGCCATGGTGGTGGCTGTCTGCCAGCTGAGAAGGCTGGTGTCACTCACCCTGTCCTACTTGTGTCTGCATGTGAAATACTCAGTAAAGCAGATACAGACTCACCTTTATTTCTTCATTCAATACACTACTACAGTTGTGTGAACAAGAACTGCAGCAAGATCAAGACCTTGAGAAGACCCCTCAATGCTGAATTGTATCTGTTAAGAATGTTAGGAAACTCGTGAAGAAGACAGAAAAGACTTATATTTGTATTTATAATTTAGCTATAATTCTCGGTTTCAATGGTTTGACAGTAGTGCAATTCAGAGTGCTTTTGTGGGACTTTCTCAGATAATTGGGGGATATATATGTTTTAGTCATGACTGTCTACTTTGGGAGGCAATTCACTCTATTTCTTTTTCTGTATTTTGGCAAACTGAGTGTTAGTTCCCCCTCCATTTGAAGCAATGATCTTTGGTATTAATTAAATGTATCATTGTTGGGCCCACAGTAAAGCCTTAACTGCGTATCTGCAATGAAGATAACTGGTGGTGTAACTATCGAGCTTCTTCTGTATGACCCCACGCACTGACCTGCAGAAATATGGAAATAGGTGGGCACTTTACAAACCTCATTTTTAATTACTCCTGTTCATAGAGCTATGTATTGGGTAGCATTCAATTTTGCAAACATTTGTGGTTTTTAATACCTATCCACTTCAGAGCCTGCTTCAGAAACCAGACTGAGAATGTATGTTACCCATCTGGCAGCAATCAGAGTGCTCAAG
This sequence comes from Acrocephalus scirpaceus scirpaceus, assembly GCA_910950805.1. Taxonomy (NCBI): domain Eukaryota; kingdom Metazoa; phylum Chordata; class Aves; order Passeriformes; family Sylviidae; genus Acrocephalus; species Acrocephalus scirpaceus. The sequence goes on along the minus strand of OU383778.1, from coordinate 57,825,951 downwards.
TGAGTAAACACAGAATTTCATGATCAAAGGCCAAGATAATGTCTTCATTGTTCGTGCAGATAAGGATGATAAGAAAACACAATTATGTAAAGACAGGGGCAGGGAGAAGGGGCTTGAGATGAAGGCTCATAAGTGTAGTTTCTGAAAGCAGTCTGAGAATGGCCTCTCCAAATGAGATGCTACCTAAAGGTGTAGATGATTTGCCTGAAGTCACAGCAGACCAGGAGGGGCTATTGAGAGCTGATCCTGAACGTTCAGTTTTTCAGCCAAGTCTTCCACCTGCTAGATCACATTATCTACTGATACTTATTTTCTTATATTACTTTGCTGAGAAGTTTCTATGCTACTCAAAAATCAGTTTAAAAAGAATTTAAAAAAAAATCTTAAATAACAAACGATGCTTAGCTCTGTTTAGATTACTGGAGCAGCATTTCAAGAAGAAGTATGCCTTCTATGCATAGTTTGTTTACTTTGTTCTGTAGTTGTCTTCAGCACTAAACTTAGAATAATATTTTTCATGGCTGTTTATGGTTCTTTTCATTTCCCTATTATAATTCCACTGGAGTGTTGTAACATAGTGGGGTCCCCTGCTTTGTGTGGAGTTGTTTGCACTCAATTTTTTTCTTTTAATTGAATGTTTATCTTAGTCCTGGGGATTTTTAGCTGGCAAAAAACCCCATCAGGTCTGGAATTTAGATTTGTCCTACCGTGACAGGCCCATCACGGGAAATTGGTCCACCTGCCTCAAACATGTGAAGTAAAAATGTATTCTTTTCTAGACACAGCTAAAAATAGCAGTCAGTTCAACAGAAATACATATATAAAAATAACATTTTTTCTCAGAATAAAGGGAGTCAACTTCTATTTACATAATAAAACAAAAAAGCAAACTTACTACTACATTGATATTCTACACTGTTTATCCAGTTAACCAAGACAACATACTGGTTTCCTACCACCACAGTTATTAAATATATGTTTTCCTTAACTTGACCCACCAGTTGAAAATATTGTCACACTCTGAAACAGCAGAATTGTGATTTAAAACAAAAGAAGGAACACTGAGGAGAAATAATAACCTGTTAATTTATGCACAACAATTACCTATCTAATGAGCAATAAAAGGAGTTGCCCTTTTACCACTAATTAAGGCTCGAAGTGGCTTTATATCAGAAAAATCTCTGCTTTTCTGCCACTCGCTACTCAAACTCATCAAATTTTACAGCCTTCTTCTAGCCTGTTTTAAGAGACTATGACATAGATTGACTACGTGAAACTGCAGCAATATCCTGTCCATAAGCTGTGCATTTGTCTTTGCTTTGGTTATTTTCTTTTGACATTCACAGCAAGCATGGTTTCAGGAAATACCGTTTTCAAGTCATTTTATACAACAGGCATACACCAGCATATCATATGTTTTGTTCCATCTTACCTTCCTTATGTTCTTTTCAGATCACCATTCTGATTTTTATGAAAGATGATATTCTGATGTGTGGCTGACTGTGTCTCCAGGCTGCATGCTAAGGAGAGACGGGTTACAAATTAGTGAATTTAACTTTCAGTTTTACTGACGTTTTGTTACAGAGCATTGATAGCAGCTCCCACCATTTCCAACACACAGCTGTGTTGTTAAAAACATGGTTAGCAACAGCAGCCTTCCAAGGAATTGTAATTTTTTTTTTCTTGTCTAAGCACTTTTACCTCTGTTAGTCCTGTCATGGGTTTAATAGAGGGTTTAGAGAGTTTCCTTCTAACTCCCATTTTGCTTATGACTGTGTCATCATGGTTGGCTTGCAAGATCTTAGGAGTCTGATGCATATGTGAGATACCTCGAGGCTGCATGCTCCCTCTCCTCTCACCCATCAGCAGTTCATATATATAAACAGACTGCTCTGCAACCACCCACGATGCAGACCAACATTATTTATCCTACTGTCAGCCATTTTGATGATTATTATGGCAATCATGTATATCTCTGATGGGCACTCCTTCACAGCACAAGCTTTACCCAACATATTATTTTAGAAAGCAGCTGTATGCTTTGTCAGTGTTATAAATTGTATTCTGGGGCCATTTTTTCCTGAAGTGTTCTGTCAAAAAGTTGTGAATATGAAATTAACAAGTATCCTCCCCAGCCTTTGAAATGAATCGACTCTTGTGATTTCCAAGGACTTTACACTGCCATGTTTTAGTAATCTCCCTTCACAAATGGGTCAAATTAGCACACAGTACTATTTCATTTATGCTTTAAAATAGGCACTATAATGAACTTTTGCTATCCACTACCATTTATTTGCTCTGACAAAAAATACAGCTGAATTAGTTTGGAGAACCATGGAGTGCCAGAGATAATTGCTCATTACAGTATTTGGTACAGTCCAGCTCTTGTTACACCTCACTGACCACAGGTGATAATTGTATTGGCTTTTTTCTCTCTCCTTCTGACTCCTGATATCCCACAGGTGCTAACATTTTCTTTGCCTCATACTATCATCTTCTAGCTGGAAAGAGTAATTAAGCCAAAGACAGGTTGTTCCCTATCTTTAATTTAAAGTTCACAGCATTTTTTTTCTTTCAAACTGAATGAAGGCTTGTTGGTACCAGTTGATTTAAAAAGGTATTATATCCTCCTTTGGAGCTCATATAAAGTATTTGATACTTTTTGCTACTGATACTTGCACATCCTCATGGACTTCTTTCAGCCCAAGTGCTTTACCAGTTATGCTTTTCTAGCACAACTTACAGTTTAGCTGCTACGCTGATCCATTTAGACTCATGCTCCCACTCCACTTGTACTCTTTTCATCTTGTTCAAAATACTGGCCTGGCATTTTTACATAATGCTCATTTGTTTCTAAAAAGGGCACGCACACACAATATCCACAGCTGTAAAAGCATGGAAGAGCTGCATTCATGCTTTAAACCGGGAAAGTATAGATGAGCAGCTTCCAAACACTTCATAATTAGTAAACAATGCCACGGCCTGTTCCTGTCCCAGAAGTAGGACGTGACCAAATGAACTCTGCCTTTTCAAAGCTGCACCCCAGGGCTCTGAATGCGGCTGCTCCCCGGAGCAGGCAGCTCCACAGGGAAGGTAAGTGGTGTCACAGGCATGGCAGGGAGCAAGATACGGAATTGAGATGCGGAGCAAAGCTCTGCATTTTGTTCCTCGCCATCTGCTGCTGTCGGGCAGAGCCGTCAGTCAAAGGTCCAAGAAAAGCTTGTTTATGACTTAAAGTCTGTGTTGTTCTCATAACTTCTCTTAAAGTCTGTGTTCCCTCATCCGAGGGACTTACCAAGAGGAGAATTGAGAGTCAGGAGCACCGTGACTCCAGGGCAGCGGAGGGAGGTAGTGCCTACACGGCGCCGGGCAACATTTAAGGTGGTGGTTCTTTCCTGCTGGCCGAGCAGCCCTGCACAGCACGGACCGCCAAGGGACCGCATCGGGCATTGCTGCCGATCCCTTCTACAGCCCTGCGTTAGCACCAGCTGCATTGCCAGCTTCCAGAGGGTTGGATGCGGGCCGGGAAAGGACGCGGATAATGAAACCACCTTTATCCCACAGCCCTGGCTCCCGCCCGGCGCCTGCGCGATGGCTCCGGCCCGGCAGCGCTATGGCGGCGGCCTGGCAGTGCTGCTCCGAGCACGGCCCCTGACGGACGGCCCTGGAGCCCGTGATGGACGGCCCTGGAGCAGGTGATGCCTCGGGAAAGCTACAACCTCCCCCCCAGCCTGCCGGGGCAGCCCCTTGTGGGGCATCGCCTGGAGCCCTGCGGCCCCTCGGCCGCCCTGCTCCAGCCCCGATGCGAGCGGCGGGGCCTCCCCGGCTCTGCGTGTCCCGGGGAGCGCTTGCGTCTGCGTTCTGTTATTTATTTTACTTTATTTTTAAGAAAACAGAAAAAAAAAAAGAAGAAGAAAAAAGGTCTAGGCCTGATGGCGTTGTGTTTCTTGCAGTCCCTCTCCACGAAACCTTCGTGTTCTTCAGCTTTGGGACCCGTCTCTACGTACTATAGCCCTGCTCACCTGAATACCTTTAAAAGTTACAGCAGTAACACAGGCAGGTATAAAAATGTGCATATTGGTTCTGGTCGCCCTTTTTAATGCTTTCTTAAGGGAAAAAAATAGCCGCGGTGCCTTGTGTAAAATAAACTATATTTTTGTTAGCTCTTTCTGTGAGGCTTTGCTTTATGAAGATGCTGTTGTTCAAGAAGAAATTTAAGCTGCAGATTTTTGTGGTTGATTGTGAAATTTGTTAAGTGCATGAACTTCCAGTGTGCAAAACTGTTTGGTCAGAGACATGCTAAAATGTCTGTTACAAAAATAAATTTTACAGAGCCAGAAGTGTCATCTGTCTCCAGGACTTGGTTTAACCTAGATGTGGTGCACACTTGACTTTTGAATGGTGAACACTCAGAGCTGATGGAATTATCAGTAGTGTAAATATTGCATGTGTTTAAATCTTTAGGACTTGGTGGGAGGAGAGATGTCTTTACTAAATGCCAGTGAAAACTGAAATGTTTTTTGATCTGACAACTTTGTGCACAAATGTTTTGGCCTACATTATATAGTACGTGTGACCTTTTTTTGTTTTTTTTTTAAGATAAGTGAGCATCTGCATCCTTCAAAATGCCCAACTCCAATGCCAAACTTCATTCTAACCACAGAGGTGGCCGAGAAGCCAGCAGAAGGGAGCTGGTTTCGAGGTCTTTGCAGAGTGCTCAGCATTGCCTAGAGAACCAGGATTTTGGAACTGCATATGCTCACTATCTCCTGGTTCTAAATCTAGCTCCCGAGTTAAAAACTACTGTCAAAGTAAGTGCTCTTTGAATTACTTGAAATTTTATTTATTGTAATTCTCTTGAGGTCTTGGTGACATGTTTTGTACTTGTGATTTGTTACATGTAACTGATTTCTGCTTTTATTGAGGACAGAATTGGGAAAATCAGTAGTAAATGGGATGGCCAATGACTTCTTTAATAAGCTCTGTATGAAGGGAGTTCATAGAATCTTTTAGTCTCTGTGTGTCAATCACATTTAATAAAATAAAAAATACTTGTTAGTAGTGGAACATACATTAATATACATGCAGGCTCTCAGTAACACTGCTGGGTGCTGATCCTCGTGTGTGGGTGTCCAGGACACCTCAAGGTGTTTTCAGGGCTCAGTTCCCTACTTCTGGCAACTCCCAGCACCTCAGTAGTCTATGCTTTATTTTCTAGGAAACATTTCAGTTTACTCTCTTTAAATGGGCAGAAGAACTGGATTCTCTGGCACGGATTCAAGATCTGTTTAACTGCTATGAACAAGCACTTGAACTGTATCCCAACGATGAAGTGATCTGTAACAGTATGGGAGAACATCTCTTCAGGTTTGTAGTGATGTATATTCAGCTTTTGTGCGGGTCATGTTGTAAGTACAAACACATTCAAATCTGTTTGTCTTAAATAGCTTTAAAAGTGTAGCCAGTGCTAAAATAAATGTTGTTAATCACAGCAAATGTGGGAAAAAAAAGCCACCATGTTTTGTTGTTGCTCAGGTCTTCTAAGGCTGGAATTTTAAGACTGAAATCATAGATCATAATCCAGGTGGTTTTAGTTAGGTTTCCTTTTTTGTAATTCTTTGTTTTAAAGGAACATCTCTCTGAGCATTGTACTAAAATGCATACAAATATTTGATAGATTCAGGGCTTTTTTCATTGCGTCTGATTTGAGAGTATGCTGTAGGTATTATTAAAATTTGATTCAGATTCACAATTTGGTTTCTTTTTTGTTTCTTTAATTTTTTCAAAATTGGCACTTAATGCAAAAGGTGGCAACTCAAAATTTGGTGATTTTGCAGGATGTTCCAGTTAGATAGAGTACCAACAGCTTTATAGCATTCTCCTGAGTTTATAACATTCTCTTGAGTTGAGTATCTGTGAGACCGGATTGCAGAGCTGCTGCTGTCATGTTGTTGCAGTGCGTTCTTGTAAATAAAACCTGTTGTATACTTTGCCAAGGATGCAGGTTGGTGCACACAATGGTGTTTCTGAACTGGCTTTGCATTTGATGTACTCGGTGTACAGCTATAAATCTTCCTTTTTTATTAAGTTATGCCACTGTTTCTAAAGATAATTTTTCTAGCTAAGGCAAAATATTTCTCTGGTCTTTAAGCTGACATAAGATCTCTTTACTCTTTACATAAGACCCTCAGATGTTCACAGCTGCATGCATACTTTCCATTTGTTTGTCATTTTTGCTCTCAGAATGGGCTTCAGAGACGAAGCAGCTGGGTATTTCCATAAAGCAGTGAAGCTCAACCCCGACTTTGCCGATGCCAAGGAGAACTTCTACCGTGTTGCAAACTGGCTGGTGGAGCGCTGGCACTTCATCATGCTCAACGATGCCAAGAGGAACCTCACCTACCTCAGGGCCATTGAGAACGCTGTGCACTCAGGGAGCAAATCTGTCCTGGATATCGGAACGGGAACAGGAATTTTGAGGTATGCCACAATGCACACTTCACATGAATTTAATAGAAAAGTTAATGGAAAAGATTGGTTGCCTGACAAAATTTGGCTGAGAGTGGAAAAAATAACTACTTTGATCCTTTTTTGGAGACAGCACTTAAGAAAGCAAGCAAAGCTTTCAGAAGCCAGTGAGTCTGGAGATTAGTGTCTAGTAGTATTTTTTGAACCCTTTTTCGTTATTTGTTGCAGATGCTTTTTGTGCCACTAAGTGCTGTTAAAATTGTATTACTCACATGGGTTTTGAAGTTGTAATGTTATTTGTCCTGTCTTTAAATATTGACTGTAAAGAGTGGATTCAGCATAGCTGAGGTAGTGTCCTTACGTGGTGGGTTTTTTTTTTTGCTGCTGTCAAGAGGATATCAACTTCTGCAATATCAGTGTTCACACAAGAGATACCAGTTCATTTAAGGGTGATTTTTAGATTTTAACTGGTAGAAATATGAAGCAGATGTGGAGGAGGGGAAAACCCCTGATTCTTGTTTTTCAGTATGTTTGCAAAAAAGGCGGGAGCATCTTTTGTCTATGCCTGCGAATTATCCAAAACCATGTATGAACTTGCCCGTGATGTGGTGGCAGCAAATGACATGGAAAGAGAGATCAAGCTTCTGCATTTGAAGTCACTTGATATAGAAATTCCAAAGCACATACCTGAAAGGTATGTTGTTGCTTTCTCTTCTGATGGTATTTTGAGTTTGCTCTTAATTTCAAGAAAATAGGAAATGTCTTGTGGCCTAAACAGGAAATAACACTGCTGTGATATTGTTTATAATGTGAGAAGGTTCTCTGTGTCTTTTACGTGTTTAAAGAGCAGAAATGACAACAGTCAGATCATCCTAATTTCTGTGGTAGATCAAAAATGACATAAATTGAGGGGTTTTATTCTTTGATGGTGGGAGCTTTGCGGCATATGTAATGATACTGCAGCAACAAGAAAAAATTACATTATTATGTCATAAAAGTAATTTTAACACACTTTTATACTTTCAAGATCTTGTGGCTCACTTCTGCAGCCTTTGAATAGGATAGAGTTACTAGCATCTAATAAAATCATGGTGATGATACAGGCTCGTGATCTGAAATGATGAAGCTCCTGGTTTAGGCCAGTCAAGCCTTGCCTAATTCTGTCAGCTGAGCTACTGTAACATATGTATCCCTTTAGTGCATATAATGAGTTACTAGATGTCAACTGTTAATAAATAAATTACTGCTGTTCTGGAAGTGTCTCCTCTTATTATGCTGCATGGTTTTTGGTTTAATTCAAGAGGACTTGGGATTTTAGGGTTGTTAGTCTGTGTAGGAATTTTATTGTGCTTTGATTATAGTTTTAGGGGTTTTAATTCCTTTTTATACACATGCGTGAGTACGTATTATTGCATAAAATAAACATTCTGCAGTATCATTGGCTGTGTGCCCAGGCTGAAACATCTTCCTGTTTTGGCTAGATTCTTCCCACACAATTTATTTATAAGTGCTGAGCAAGAAGCTTTACAGTAAATACTTGCTCAAATTTGCTGTCTTTTATCTACATTTTGAATAACTTCTAACAACAGTTCAAAACACATAATTTTTTGGAAGAATTAAATTGCCCACGTGTACTGAAACTCCAGAATGCTGGTAAAAGTTTTGCTCTGAGCTGATATTGGTATGGTGGGTTTTTTTTCTTTAAAAGAGTGGTTGATTGTTGACAGGAGTGTTTGTACATCATATTTTTCTTGTCTAGAGTTTCCTTGGTTGTCACAGAAACAGTCGATGCTGGCTTATTTGGAGAAGGAATTGTGGAGAGCTTGATACATGCTTGGGAACATCTGCTTTTACAACCAAAGGTAGGTGATGTGGGTACCTGTGCATGTGCAAACATTCCAGACATATGGGAATGAGAAACAGTTGTCTTGTAAATATTTCATTCCTTTTGTTATGCTAAAAATGAGTGGTCTGGGCTTGCTCCATGAATTTGATTTTTGGTGAGTGGCAGTGAGGCATAACATACATTGTACTTCTGTGAGTTCTGTGTTCTGAGTAAACAGGTATTTGCAAAGCATGTTTCCCTGATGTAACCTTCCTTCATCACACATGGTTTACTCTTAATCACTGTTCACTCATTTATTTTAAATCTTTCTTGTCCCCCATCTTTGTAAATAACACCAAAAAGGTTTGTGTGGATTTTAAATGTACAGTCAGTCTAAGCAGAAAATCTTAAACTATGGTAGAGTTATTTCTCATTGTAACACTTGGGAACACTCAATTATAATTTGGTAAATAAATTAATTTATTTTTGCTGATTTGAACCTTTTTGGAAGATTGAGCAATTCCACTGGGTCTCAGATTTTACTTTACATTTTGTGGTTTGGCCAGTACATTAAGCAAAGTAATATGACAAGGAGTCTTACCTAGCTTATTCTCTGTTAAGCTAATATTCTTCCTAAGAGAAGGACTTCTCTTTATTTTGTCCTTGCCTTGATACCAACTCATTTTAAAAAAAGTTTTAGCTGGCTGAAACCTTTCGTGTTGTACTGAATTGAAACTGATGACCTCTAGTGTTAAGTACAGGAATGATGCATAATAGAACAGTCGAATGTTTCAGTATACTCTTAACAGTGCTTTTCAATCTGCATTTTGTTGGAGTTACACAGAGGAAGCCGTAGACTGAAGAGTAGGGCTGATGCCTGGTTATATTGAAACACTATATTTAAAAAACTCCTTTAATGGTCAGCAGAATGCCAAAGACTAGTCACTCTGCCAGTCACTTCTAAGAACTTGGCCATGTCACTTGAATGGCTTGCTAATATGAAACTTAGGCTTTTCAGTAATGGTAGAAATAGGCCACTGTCTTATTAAATGCTGTTGTTCATATTTTCACAGCCTAAAAATCAAGACGTTAGTGCTGGAGACTATGGCAGAGTTATTCCTGCAAGTGCTACAATATTTGGGATGGCAGTGGAATGCAAAGAGATACGTAGACATCACAGGTGTGTCTAAACTCTAGCACAGCTTGAACCCACATTTTTTATTTGGGAAGAGAGACTGGTTGTTTTTATTGACCATTTCTCATTTACTTTGCTCTTTATTTTTTGAATGGCTGATTGTCTGTTTAATTGAAAAGATTTCTGCTCTCACCATCCCCACCCCTTTTCCAGGCTGTCTTTTTTTTTTTGCCCCACCTCCCGACCCCTTTGAGGTTCAAATTTTCTGGACCCGTTAATTATACAGTTATGCTGAAATACCTGCCTCTAACACATGCTAAAGAAATTTAATTCCTTTATAGTAAAAATTCTTGATTTCTGAATTGGAGATTCTTGGATTAACACTTGGCCTTTATCCTCATTTTATCCTCTTTATGATCTGCTCCATACCTCACTTCTGGATCAAACCCTGGATCTAACCCCTGTAAAGCCAAAGTGTTGATAACCCCAGCTGTCTTTATCTGTCTGAATGTCCTTTGCCTAATTCTGAACTGGCATTCAGTAGGGTTTCTTTGCTGAGACCAGTTCTGACTGTGCATCAATTACTTTCATATTTATTCTAATCTTTTGGAACACTGTCATTGTGTGGAGACAGTCTCTGTCTGAGAGGTTTGGACTTGGTGTATTTTGTTTAGAATTAATATTGTTGTAGATTGGAGAAAATACTAACTTGGAGAAGGAGCTCCAGTGCGCTGGATGAAGAGCAGCCAGGCTGCATCAGTGATTTCTCTAAGACCTGCAAAGTGGCCAGAAAGACAAAGAAGTTCCCATGGCAGATGGTCACAGAATAATCTTTTTTATAAGTTAGTTATTCATCAATTAGAAGAGGTTTTAACATGAAACTGGGCATTGACCATTCCTTAAAAATTTAAAGACAATGAAAGGTAATTTGCTGTTAACTTTGGATTGTTGAATTGATATTCCATTTTAATAGCTTAAGCTTAAGGTGATTAGCAGGACAGAAGTGATTGTCACAAATTTTATGCTATAGGGAAAAAAAAAAGTAAATTTTAAATTTCTTACCTTTATAGTTTGAGATCCCTTTTTGCTCCATTTAAGTATTTAAGACTATTTTAACAAGTCCTGTTTTTATATAAAACACTTGCCTGTTCTCAGATTTAAACTGTGCAGATCTCTTTGAATTATTCTGATGTTCATGCCTTCACATTTCGTCAAATGTTTTCACAACCTATAGGAAAGCTTTGGGGTTTGGAAATTTTTTTTCTCAGCAGGAGGCCTAATGAAGTAGCAGTGTGGAAGTATCTCTTTTCTCATGATTTTTATACCATCTAGCACAGTTTCTGATTTGAACAATTAATACAACTTTTCTTTGAGCTTTTCCTCATGCTTTAATTTTTTCTTTTTTTGAGTGGTTAGAAGTAGACATAGAGCTCAGAATTGAATGAATACATGATTTTTTTTCCTGAAGTACATTTAAAATTGTGTTTAATTTATCATCAAACTGATTCATTGTTCTGAGAGAATCTCCTTTCAGTCCAATTGTTGATAATCTTGCATATCACAGCCATCTCTCTGTCTGATCTGATCTTCTATTTCATATTCTGTCCAATTCTTTCAGCAATTTTAAGTTATGCTTCTTTGCTTGTGCTCTGATTGGTATTGGGTGTTTTTCCTAGGATATAGTGAAATTCTTAATATGTATTGGGCTTTTTCTTAGTTTCTAGTGACAGCATTCAGTTCTGATTCTTGAAAGTGAAGTGAATTTTCTGCACTTCAGAGCTGCTCTGAACATGACAAAACCCCCACAGAATTTAGTATTTTTTAACTTCTCTATTCTAACACTGTATATTTTAAAATAATTAGTCAGCCTAAGGAGAATTTCCTTTAAGTTTTTGGTCAAATCACTTGGAATTTAATTTCTCCTCTGTTTGCCTTTACTCCCAGAGTGGGAACACAAGAAGTTGCTGGTGTGTGCTTGTCAGATTCAGTGCAGTTCTTCAGTCCCACATATGCTGCTGCTGCTGGCTCAGAGGAAACTGTGGAGCCCTACACCACTGAGAAGCTCAGTCGTATTCCTGGGGGTTACAGAGCCCTCACAGAACCCTGTCAAGTCATGACAGTAGATTTCAACGATCTGCAGGTAATGATTTTTCTTAAACTCTTCTTAAGTAATCTTTTTATGATAGTGAAAGTCCCATATCTCATTTGGTTTTGGGTTCTACTTCAGAAGAGTGCACAAGTGCAAAGTTGGCAGGGCTGCACTGAAATCCTCTGCTGGTTTTGATGCTTGTCTGGATGTGTGGTGATGTGATTCCTCAGGTGACAGTCTGCAATTTTTTTGAAGGTAGAGGTTTTTTGTTTATTGGGCATAGCTTAGGGAATTTTATAAACTACTTCACCATAAGATCAAACAGCTACTGCCCCAGCACAGGGAGGGGAAGGAAGGATGCAAGAGATCCATCCTAAATGATTTATGCAGTTGTGGAACTGACTTAGTTTATTCCTCTAAATTCAGTTTTCATGAAGCTCTTGGAAGACAGGAGAAAGGCTGTGTTTTCCATCTGGCATAAAAATGTAAATGTTAGTGGGTTAAAAAAAAAAGTGTAAGAGAGGAGATGAAGAAATTATTGTATTCAACCATTTGATTCTGTACTTCAGCTCCTTTGTATTTAGGGTATTTCTGTAATAGGGCATTCTGAAATCTAGTAGCATAATTTTGTGTATTTAGCACAAAATACATTTGTATGTATGTGCTAAATAGGCCTGAACTGGAAGGCAAAGAGCCCAGCCCCTGCAGCTGAGCTTGCTAAAAAGATGACACATCTGATCTCTGGTGTGCTTCTGGCTCATTGACCTGTGGTGAGGAGCTAGCATTGAGTCAGAGCTTAAAATAGATTCTGTTATATAAATGAAATTATTCTTGGCTGCTGCTTGGCCAGGAGTTGCAGTTTCTGAATCAATAGCTTTTCCTAGTTGGCTTGTCTGACATCCTGAAATGAAAAATGAAATAAGACAAGGCTCTTCAGTATACTGTTGGGAACAATCTCTGTGACCTAATGTTGCTTCTGCTTCCAGCATCAATAAGAAGCTATTGCTCTCATCTGAGAGATGTCTGTTCTTAAGCATCTGCCTGCTGGCAAACATGTAAAGATAATTTTAAAGAGTAAAGAACAGTGTTATTCTTGAAATCGTGTTTCAGAAGTGCTCCTTTGAAGTTTCAGTTAGACTAATGGAGTGCTCCTGTCATGAAATGTTAAGATATCCTAAGTAAAAAGGAAGAAGTGCCACTGTTGTGAATCACTGATGTGGCTGGAAGTCCTTGGTAACTGTTTGTTGTTACTTTGTCACTGGCAAATGTGGCAGTTCCAAACACTGGCAGATTTCAGCATGGATTTTTTTGTTTGTTTTCATTTGGGTTTTTTTCTTTTTTTAAATGTGTTATGTCATGGCCACACCTGGATGTTCAATCAGTGCAGCTAAAAATGAAAAAAAAATTGTCTTTTTTCCTGTTGTAATAAGAAAAAAATCCTCCTAAACTTAAAAACAGTAGCAGAATTACCGACTAAGAACAGAAATTCAGATAAGAAATCACTTAGCACTAGTAACATAATTTCTAAGACCTATTTTCTAAACTCCCGTTTCAAAGAACTAGAGGCATGTTGTATTTGTTCTGCTGGTGCTAATTATCCAGGCAAAACTGGCAGAACTGGGAAGACATAAAATACAGTACAAAAGTGTTTCTCGAACTGAGTTGTAGGAGACTTCAAAGATGTCAGTACAGATCAGAGAAATAATCAGTCAAAATTCACAAATAATAATAATTTGAAAAAAGCAGCTGCTTTATGGTGATTATGTTATTACTGCTGTTATTAGCAGCAGCAGCTCAGTCCCTCCCAGGCAGGGGAATGAGGTGTGGCTGTAATTACACTTGCAGCCAGCCAGGTGCTACATGTCTGCCTGTTTGCTGGCAGCAGATCAGTGCCACTGGCAGGGGAAATGTTTACCTCTGTAGTCAGTAATTAAAGCTCAGTCTCACTTTCAGGCCCTAAAGGAACTGTGTTTTTGCCAACAGTTACAGATTTTGGCTCTTCCTAATCCTTCTTGAGAAGTTGTGGCGTGGAATATGTGAGAAATGGTGGATCAAGACATAGGAAACTGGATAATTGCATTCATTCTGTAGATTTTCCTTCTGTTTATAGGTCTTTCTCATTCAGAGGACATGTGTGGCATTGAATCACTTTGGGATTTTACTGCCTATTCCTGTGCCATTGCCTTATTTCCTTTGCTCTGTCTTTAACAAGACTACTTGATAAATTGCCATCCTGATGTGCTACGGCTGTTTAAATCTGTAATTGGCATAAATAATAGAAGATTTATAAAGTGGCAAATGTGAGGAATAAATATGTGTTAAGCAGCATGGCAGAGAGCAAGGAAGGCTGAAATAAGCCTTCAAATGTGTTTTTAAGTGATGGCAACATAACACTGCAGTTACTTAGAACCCTCCAGATGAGAACCTTGGGCCTGCTACTTTTGTGGAATAATCAAGAAGAATATTAATTCTTCTAATATCAAATACACTTCAATACCTCTCCAGCTTCCCAGAAGCCAAGAACAAGGTGCACGCATATGCTATTGCTGTCTTATTTCAAGGGGCTTGATGCCAGCAAAGCTTCAACTGGCTACTCTTTTCTTCACTAGCTGAGGAGGTACCTAAAAGGTGACTGGCAGCACAGCACTTCTGTTGAAGAGCAGTCAGATATTATTGTGCACTTTGTTATCATCCAGTAATTTTAACTTGCCCATTGTTCAGCCACTTCAGTTGGGAGAAGAGGGACAGACAAGCTCTTGGAGAACACAGAATGAAGAGGGAAGAACAAGAAACCCAGCATAGCATGTGACAGCTACTCCTCTCCTCAGAGCAGGACATGAACTTTTCTTTTGCCATGTGTATTTTAAGATTGAAGAGAACAAGTGTTGACACAAGCAGATCAGGAAGTTGATAAATGATTTGGAAGGGCTATTACTAAGCAGAATGGCTGTGACTGAGAGAACCTTTGGTCCCTTGTGCTTGACCTCCTGTTAATGGGTTTATGCCGGAACTAAAACATTAGTGCTGGTCCTTTTGTGCTTGTGAATGTTGGTAGCAGAAGGTAATTCCTGAGAAAATAAATTTTACACGCAAAAAGACTTAATTCCTGTTACATATTCAAAATATTTTAGGAGTATTGAAGAATTTATAAATGATCCCTTTAGGGTAGACCTTAAGGTCTTCCCAGTAGTGCAGTTGTACATGCCTGAGCTTTTACACAAGGCCTACACAGCCCAGCTGGCAGATAAAACACTCTCAAAGGTGTTTGGCTTCCTGTTTTTATAATGACTCTGCAAGCCTGTGTTTGAGCAAACTCACAGTACACAGTATTTCTAGAACTGATTGAACACAGGTTTTAAGTGAAACATGTGCCTGAGTATTGGCTTGAGTCCAGCCAAAAGCCTGGCTCTGTTTTTGTTCCTTGTCATAAGGCAAGTCCTGCCAGTCTGAAGTCTTTCTTGCACTTTTCAGTGGGTTTAAATGTGTGTGTTCTTAGATGTAGGCACGTTTGCTTCTCATGGATGCAGGTTGTCCGTGTGGGAAATGGCTCTTGCATGTGGAAAGACAGTTCCTATGCTAGTGAGTGCTGACTGATGATAATGGGTATTTTAGAGGCTTGGTTACTCCAAGTTTCTTTTGGGTGCCCTCATGGATTGGTGCAGAAATTTTGGATGATTTAGTTTAATGAAACCAAATTTTTATTTATGGAAATAAACTCCCCCACTTTTTTTTCTCTTTCTGCTTTGGTCAGGAGCTGAAAAGCCTGGCAGCTAGAAAGCCCTGGAAGCTCAGCCTGCCAGTCACTGAAGGAGGAATACTGGATGCTGTTGTGGTGTGGTTTGTTCTGCAGCTTGATGATGAGCACTCTCTCTCTACAAGTCCCAGTGAGGAAACTTGCTGGGAACAGGCAGTGTATCCTGTGCAGGGCCTCCTTGGTACGTCCTGTGGGTTTGCTTTTTGTGGTACATTAACTTGGTTTCATTTGGGGTTTGATTTTTTTTTATTTTGATAAGTTAGCTTATCTCAGAGACTAGGAAGTCCAAGTAGGTTTAGAAGATCAACAGCAAGTAGCTGAGAGGTGGTTCCTGATCTCCCTATATCATGCTTGTTCGTGGGAGTTTGCTGATAAGCAGATGCAATCTGGCAGAATACTTCTCATTAAGTTGGGTTTTTTTCTACACGGAGTTTAATGCATTGTGAAGCATCTCCAAAACATGGGGCTACTGACTGGCTCACTTGGTGAACATGTGACTTAGGAGAGGAAGGGGGGCAAGGTGAGGTAGGAATTGATAGCTGCTACTGCCACAAAACCAAAACTAAACATTCCTACCTACCCCTTGCCCCATGTGGGATTCTACTTGGAATACTATCCATGTACAGGCATTGGCAGTGTCATTTTTAACAGTGTCTGCTCTGTATTCACCCACCTTTTATTTTCCTGTTTCCTAAGAATATCTCAAGCTGGAAGAGACCCATAAGGATCAGAGTCCAGCTTCCTGCCTCTTGCAGGACTACCTAAAATTAAATCACCTGTCTAAGAGTATTATCCAGGTGCTCTTTGCACTCTGTCAGGCTTGGTACTGTGACTGCTACCCTGGGCAACCTGTTCCAGTGACTGATAATCCTGTGGGTGAAGAACCTTTTCCCAGTGTCCCATCTGGACTTCCCTGATGCAGCTTCATTCCATTTCCTCATGTGCTGTCTCTGAGGGAGATCAGCACCTTCCACTCCACTGCCACCCTTGAGGGGGTTCTAGACTGTGATGAGATCTTCCCTCAGCCTGCTCTTCTCCAGGCTGAACAAAACAGGTGCCCTCAGCTGCTCTTCATAAGCCTTGCCCCTGAGGCCTTTCTCTATCGTGGTCACCCTGCTCTGCACACACTCTAATTGGATGTCCTCATATTGTGGCACAGATATAAAAAAAGGAGATAGTGGGCTGGGTGAGTTGGTTTGTTTGTTTTTGTTTCAAGCACCTCAAGGCTCTTCAATAATATATCTGTAAAGTAACTGACACAATGTTTTTTATGTGCTTTTGCCTAGATTATTCTGTGAAGACTGGAGATACTGTGATGATGGAAGTTTGCTGCCAAGACTGCTACTTGAAGATCCAGAAGATTTCTTCTTTGCCTTCAGAGTGTGGGATGGATTTCAGTGACAGAGACGACATGCTGAGTTTGGGCAATGAGGCTGAATTATGTAATGCTCTGGCTGGACTTCAGACAAGCACCAAACAGGATGGCAGCACTCCAGTGTGTGTGCTGGAATCCACAGAAATAGCCCTGCTGCATGACGTAGCCTACCACGAATGCTTTAAAGCTGCCATGAGCAAAGTGCTGCTGGCATTAAATCCAAGTAAGGACTTGCACTCCATGGATGTTGATGGACATGGCAGCGGGATAAACCTCCAAGAGCATCAAAACAAGAGCTCTCTAGGTGTGGATCCTGATGCTTTGTACATTTTAGATGTATCTGAAGGCTTCTCCATCCTGCCAATTATAGCTGGCAAGCTTGGACCCGTTAGAGCCTACAGTTCTGTTGAGAAAGAACAGCATCAGGCAGCACTTCATGTCATTGCAGAAGCAAACAATTTCCCTAAGGAAACATTAGAGTTTTGGCTCAGCCACTTAGAAGAGGAAAGTGTGGTGCTACAGAGACCCAAATCAGACAAATTGTGGAGTATTATTATCTTGGATGTTATAGAGACATCAGGTTTAATCCAGCAGGAAGTGATGGAAAAGGCTGCAATATCCAGGTACAGTATAAAAGGACAAAAATATTCCTAGGAATCTGTAATTACCTGAAAACTTTTAAGAATATTCCTTGTAACTATATAATTACTGTTATGTTGCTTCAGTAGAAAAAGGTTTTTCCTTTGATCGAACCTCCCATTGTTTCTGGCATGACCATTGTATACATGATATTTTTTAAAAAAGCATCAAGATTTCACCATCTCAGATTCCTTTATCTTTTTTTTATGCAAGAATATGAATGGATGATCATATTTATTGGTCTGTCAGAAGTCTGCAGGATAGCAAGGAATAATAACCAAGGTAGTTTTTAGTGCAAGGTTAGAAAAGCCAAGATTTGTGTACAGGTCAAATGGTTGTCAGAACAAACTGGTCCTGCTTAAAGGCAAACAGGTGGTGTTAGAACAACCAGGGAGGCAGCAGCAAAGCTGCTGTTCCTCACAGCAAGAGGAGTGGGAAAGAAGGCAGAGGAGGAGAAGTAAAATAATGGAAATGGGTAACTAAGTGTGAAATGGATTTATCCCCTTTTGTGGGCCTAGGGAATCTTTACTGTTGACCTTTGTGTTTAGTGATGGCAGGTTATGCTTAGGAGCACTTGACTTCAGAGGAAGAACTAGTGTGCCTTTCTTCAGTGTAGTTACTGTTGTTTCATTACTGTTGATTGCTCAGCTTTACAGGTGAAATCCCTCTCATTTGACAGGTGTTTACTTCACAGTGGAGGGAAGATTTTCCCACAGTATGTGTTGGTATATGGGATGCTTGTAGAATCGGAGTCTCTGTTGCTGGAGAGCGCTGTTCAAGGAACAGAACCAACTCTGGGGTTTAATATAGCCCCTTTCATCAACCAGTTCAAGGTAGGAAGCTGGTGGGTGGCTTCCAGGCATGGTTTCAAATGCTGCTGTTTAGCTGTTTAGATTTGGTGTGAACTGTAAAAAACCACTGTTGAAACTATCAAGAGAGGTTTTCGTGACCACACAGGGACCTTGAGATAAACTAAAATGGGTGGTTTGTTTCGAAACTGGTGTGGAAGTTTTGTCCCAGTTACTGTACAGAAGAGTGACTGTGCTGTTACTGTTCCCAGGCAATTGTATTCCAGTGTTTCAGCAGGGATTAGAGGGCTGTGTTTTGCATTTTTGTCTATCTCTGACAGCCATTCCAGTAATTCCTGGCAACTTTCATGTTATGTTTAAGTTTTCTACCTTTTCCCTTTGTAATGGCTGTTGCTGCCTGAAGTTCTGGTCTATACTTTCAGGTACCTGTTCGTGTGTATTTGGATCTCTCCACATTACCCTGTGTACCCTTGAGCAAGCCAGCAGAGCTCTTAAGGCTGGATCTCATGAACCCTCTGCTGAACAGCCCCAGCAGAGAAGTGAAGGTGAGTTCTGGGGCCCTAAGTGCATTTAACTACGCTTCTGCAGCGCTGCTTCTTAATTGCTCCTGTGGGCTAAACATTTCAATACAGGATTTACTTGTCTGCAGCTGTCTCTGAAAAGAATCTAAATGGTTTGAACTTTCCTTTTCAAAGGTAGTTCCTATTCAAAGAACAAGGTAGTATAACTGATTACTATTTTAAATATTTTTAGATACAGATTTGTAAGTCGGGCCGGGTCACTGCCATTCCCTTCTGGTATCACATCCATCTAGATGAAGACCATAGCTTGGACACATCTGACGAGTCCTCACACTGGAAACAAGCTGCAGTTGTTCTGGATGAGCCCATCCCAGTTCAGGTTGGCGATGAACTTGTACTTGATGTCCAACACCATAAAAGCAATATCAGCTTTACAGTTAAAAGGTGAAGAAGGTCCTGTGTGAAGTGATTTGTGCTTAATTACCTATGCATAAATTATTCAGAACAACACTGCTGTTACTTTGTATTAAAGTCTAAATTTTATTTACTGATCAAAAAGACTGATTTGTTGCATTAATAATAGATACCTAGGTTCCACTGGTGGACTAAAATTTGCACTGTAAGGGTGTTTTGCCAAGCAGTTAAAGGAGGTATTGCCTTCACTGCAGCACAAACCTAACCGTTGGCTTGTGTAGTGACTGCAGCACTGGGACAGAGTTCTGCTACCACGTCAGCTTTAGTGAGGGGAAAAACGCATCTGGGTACCTGTACCAGCCATAAACAGCTGTGGCTGTTTGGGATACAGTCTTTGTTTCTCAAACTGTGATTCCACTTCTCAGTTGCCAGAGCCTCCTACATCAGTGTATTGAGATGTTACCCCTGTGGGAGGACTGAACAGCATTCCAGCTGCAGTATCACGTATCAGTGCTGCACACAGAGCATTCTAAAAAGCTGTAAAGGAGTGCTGTTGGGTAACTCAAACTATATAATGGAAGGCAAAACATAACTTCTTAGAATCTCCCAGAAAAATTTTTCTGGCAATACAACAGGCATTAACTTGTCTGTGGAAAGTTGTATAAAATACATCAGTCACTGCAGTGCACCTGACTATCTTCTACAGCATTACATCTTGATACAATGCAAGTAACCAGTTCCTTCTATTAAATTTGTATACAAGTGGAAGACTAACAGAAGCTTTGAACGCAGCACTGATTCCACCTCTGCTGAGAGGAGAAGACTGTTAGCCAGATTCTTCTGTAGCTAAGCTTCTTTTTACTGTGCAGTCTCTTCAATGAAGAGGCAATTCTGTGATCTTTCCTTAACAGCAGCCTGTATGAAGAGCCATCCAAAAATGATTCTTCTAGAAGTTCTGGGACTGCTGAAGTCATTATATACTCTTCATTAGGTCAAACATTTCAGATACTTTAACTTATTTTTATCTATAGATTTCTATTTATTTCTTTCAAGTTTGCTCAGTTCAACTTCAGGGGCTGTTAGAGCTGGGATTGTCCCAGCCTCAGCTGAACCTGCACCTGATAAATTGCTGCAATAAAGCTCCTTTTGGAAGGATGGAGGAAACCTTTAAATTGGAAATCTCCAATTTATTTTTTTCCAAAGCAGAGGCACAAAGTCATGTTTTCTGAAGATAAAGTAACTGGATACTGTCCTTTACCCAAGGGATACAGTGTATAATGAAATGCAAGTGAATTACAGTAGGACAGAGACTTTTGGTACTACATAAAAACCAGTGTTTCTAAAACCTAAAACCATGATCCGTAAAATTTTAAGTTAGTCTGAGACAACTAAACCTGGCAGGTATATGGTGATTTCACCAGAGTGCAGTTTTACAGGAAAGTGTTTAGGTTTCTTGTGCAGGAAGACCTCTGCTAAAAACAAAAACCTTACAGAGTGTGTTAGGTGTAATTATTAAGATTTTAGTAATTAAGATGAAAGCAAAATGACTTCAAGACAAATGAAAGACATTCTAGTCTCCTTGAGTAAGGCAAGAGCAATCCTTAAGACTTCTGATTAAAAAACTTGGCAGATTTGGCATAAAACAACAGAGAAATAAATACAGTTAAGAGGAAAATGAACTATTTGTAAATGAACTTCTTATATAATTGTGATAGGTTATGCTGTGGAATACCGTGGTAGGGGTTTAGGTAGTAGGTCATTGCAAGCTTTCTATTTATTTTTTACATTCAGTAGCAGTCTTTAGGGAAAGGTACGATCCTATAAGCTACTGCAATTAAAAAAATAATTTTTTCTCAGAAAAAAACAAACAAGCAGGAATATTATACTGTGCAAATAGAATAACTGAATGATAAAATAACTAGTAGCTTTCAAGAAATACTCTGAAAGAAGTAACCAAGACCCTTAAATAGCAGTTTTCCTATCAAGGTCCCCTCTGAACCTTAGTTTTACACCAAACAGACATAACTTCAAGTATTAAAAAAAAAATTCTTCAAGGGTTTTGAAGAGCTAGAGCACAGTAGGTACTCCATTTGCAGCAGCCCTGCTCCCTCAGATATTCCTCCTACCCCTGCCCCTTTTTACCTGTACACATGCAGGAAATCAGGTTATTTCTGGTAGTGGCTGCAGTGGGCACTGAGGTCCCAATGCATTGTGAACCGGCACAAGTTTTTCCTTTTAGAGAAAAGCTTTTACATGCATAAGGTGATACCTGGGATCAAGCATGGGTTAGAAGATTCTGATTCTTCATAAGCCCAAACAAGAACTCCATTTACAGTACAAGTCATGAAATACTGGAAGCACAAACTCTTGCAGTAGTTCTACTTAAGATGCTCTCCTTCCATGAGGACTAATTCCATGAGTTGTAGTCACGTGTCATTCACACTCTTAAATCAAATTGATAGAAGGTGAACAGTTTAAATAAAATCTTTAATTGCTTATTTACAACAAAGGCAATGAGTTGGCAAATTGAAAATCATGATTTTCACTTTCTCACTAACTTCAGATACAGCAAGTACATACTCAGCTATAAAATATGCAGCCTAGTGAGTAAGGCGCAATATTTACATCACACTAGTACTGCAAAAAAAGCACTTAAGATGAATTTACTGACAGCCAGAAGTTAAACATTTATCCTGGAAATGCTAACAATGCTGAAAAACAAACTTAACATCTTGTCATTTAAAAAGTAGTGTTCTACTGGTTTGGTTGTTTTTGAAAGATTGCAAACATGCGATAATAGTAAAAATCTGATCATTGGATAAAAACAATACCTCTCTGACATCTTCGGTTTTTGCAAAGTAACATTCTGATACAATGTACTGCTTCTTGGGCTGAAATCTAGTCCTAGTAACTCCAGTATTAGACTAGCTACATAGTTTTACCTCAGCAAAGATCTTCTCTGGGGGGAAAAAAACAGCAATTACATTTGAATCCAGGCTATACTAGAAGCATAATACAATCACACACAGACACAAATTTAAGAACATAAATTACTACAGAGACAAGATATCCTGCTTTAAACAGCTTAAAAAAACCTTAAGCGTTAAAGAACTTATTGCAGCCCAAAATAAAGAAATCGTTTTGCTTTCTACTTCCTTTTCAATATCCTTCATTCCCCCTTCCATGTATTTTAAGGTAAGTAACCATTATTCTTATTTTAGAAGGACAGGGAAAAGAATAGTCAAGGTAGAGTATTAATCCAAAACTTACCATCCTGGCTGTCTCTTCTTAAACATGAAAGACTTACAAACTATGAGCCTCAAGGACAACAGATAACACCAACCACATGATCTGGGCATGGACTTTGATAGCGAGGCCTGCAGGGCATGTTCTTTGTAGAGGTTCTTTACTAATGCTTGGCAGTAACTATCTTCATGAAGGGACTTTATTTAACTATGTAGGAATGGGAAGAAGGTGGCATCTGTACAGAAGCTATCATTTCACCCACACTCCATTCAGCATTGGGTATGGGAGTTAACCATCATTAAGACAAGCAAAGTTAACACAAACAGTTTTTGCTACTGCTCTCCTTAAATTATATTCTTGAAATTAGGCTTTTCCATGTGCTAATATCACTTGCACTTCATTTTTATATGGGCAGAATATTTTCAAATGTTTCAGTGTGATTTTGATATGATGATAAGCATTTAGCAGGTTAAGGAGATGATGCTTAAATTTATGCAGAAACGTTTACAGTGTGCGTGTTTCATATCCATGGGGTACTCATAGATGCTCATATCCATTATAGATTCTGGATTCAGATGCAGTTACAGCCACACCATATCCTCTTCCTTGTCCATGCAGCAGCTTTCCCAAGCTTTTCAACTTTCATCCTTAATAGTTAACAGGACACGTGTGGAAAGTATGTAATGACTCCTTGACACATTCAAAGAAAAGGCGAGTTTAACTTTTATCCAAAGCTTTCTCTGCTAAGTTGTTCTCTAGTTCAGGTGACTCCTCAGCATCCTGACTGGCAGAAGAGTTAAAAATCCCATCTACTGCAGGGGCTGTGGTCGGTGTTGTGAGAGGGGTCACAGTGTGTCCAAACCCTTGATAGTGACCCATGGGTGAAGATGGCATTGAAGAAGCATCAGAAATTGGGTCTTGAGTAGATGAAGACAGTAAACTGGTATGCTCATTTTGTTCATGATCCTCAGCAAAAAACATTTTCCTTGGCTGGCCCAAAACTGTCCTCCCTAGAATTATGCGAAATGAAAAGGGTTTTTAATCCTTTGAACACATCAACTCTAAAACAGTCATGTTAAATGATGAGTCTTTGTTTTGTATTGGTTTTTACACAGGCATTGTTAGTTTCAATAAAGAAAATTATGTCTTTACATTTAAGAGAAAAACAAAGTACATTCCTCTACTTACCTAACCTTTTCTTTTTAAAAGAAAAATTAAAAACTAGACTCTAAATCAGTCAGGAATTCTGAAAAGAAAAAAGTGCCAGATAAACCATAAAATCCTCTAGGGATGCAGCTGCCACTGATTTGGCAATAGAATGTTCTCAAGCTACTATAAAGATGGGCAATAATGTGACATGAAGCTGGAAATACAGATGTATTGATAGATTATACAAATCTTGTTACAAATCTGTTACTTACCCACATTTCGAACCTGTTCAGAGATATCTGCCCTTAGATCAGAAATATCCCACATTGCAAGGAAGGAGTCAAAGCATGAGCCCTCTTCAGCTTCTTGAACGTAAGGTTTATAGGAAAAACTGTAGTGATGTGCAATAGCAGCCAGAAACATCTCCACACAAATGATAAAATCCTGCAATGACAGAGACACTGACTTAATCCATCATAACTGGAGAAAAATAGTTCTGGGTTTCTTCTACAACTGAAAGGCTGTGATTGCCCTGGGATACTGACATCAGCTACTTTTCCAACAGGATATTCTTGGCAGCTTTTAGAGAGCCATCCATACAGGACTTGATTTAAACAGATAATTTAACAAGCAGCAGCTCTACAATGAATACCTGCAAGAAGAAATGCAAGGCTATCTAGACTTATTTCACTGGGGCACATTCCTTCTGCCCAATATATTGATATAGAAGTGTTGAACACAAAACTCACATGGGCTCATTGACTGAAACTTAATCCAGCTTAGAATAAATCATTACTAGTCAAGCCTGTGTTAATTACAGTGAGTATGATAATATTTCCTTAAGATCAGCTGTGTCATCTTACATATAACCATTCCTCCCCAAAAATGACCATTTGCTCCTACCTGTAAACCTGTAGCCACAGCTTCCACACTTTGCCAATCCCAGGTGTGTTTCTCAGAAATAACACCAACTTTCACCAGCAATGCAATGAGCACAGCCTGCCTATAAAGAGAATTTATTATAAGAAGTATTTGTATTAGAATTGTAACAGTAGTGTCAAAAATCTGCAAGCAGACTGGTCATATGTATACGTAGGAAGAATCTTAAAAAAACTTTTCTGTTTGTATACTTAGATTTTAAGAGGAGAAAACAAATTTAACAAGAGATGTCATTCATCCCTGACCCTAAATACCAACAGAACAAACAGAGAACCAAAGGAGAGTTTGTTGTTCCTGTCAGTCATTAGAACAAGTTGCTTCTCTTTCAGGATGTTGCTGCAGCTCAGAGAGTAATGCTCTGATAGTCAAATACACTCCCTCATTAGCAGCTAAGTGTGAGCAGTGCTCAAACAGGAATTTTTATTTAACTTACAGTAACTTATTTTGGAAAAGTATTTTTACTTTTAAAAGGAAAAAAAAATGGATTTCAAATAACTGCAAGTGAGGATTCTAAAATAAGTTATGTTCTTGAGAATCACCTTGCAAAAGAGCAAGTCTAAAAAATAATCTGAAGTGAACAAGACTGCTCTCTCCAACATATTAGTACCCTCTTCCCTTCCCTGCCGCTCACTAAGATTATGGATAGATATTTTAAGGCCTAGAACCTCAGTAACAAATCCAGCTTTTTTAGCTCTTTTAGGACCCACCCTGAGAACAAGAAGTAACAAGTACAACATCCACTTACCAGAAAGAAACAAAAACTACCATCTTCACACAAAGGAACTTGCCAACAGGCTGGATAGGGTTCAGTTCCTCACGCAGTACTTTATAAAACAGCACCAGACAATACATGGCAAACTGACAAAGAAAAGAAAATGAATGAAAGCTTTCAAATCCTTGTTTATTTTGTGGGGGAGTTGTGTTACCCCATCTCTACAGATAAAATATGTATCACAGTATGATACAACCTTAAAATGCTATCTGTTTTTTTAAAAAAGAGACTTTGGTTTTATGGAATCTTTGCCTTTCTGTTTTAAAGCACTTTCCTTTTTTTTACTCCTGAAATTCCAATTATTTCAACCAGGACACAGAAGTTCATGCTGCTGCTGGGACTGTTGTCACAGCAGAAAGCAATTACAGCTCCTCCTGTGACAGTCACCCATCAAACACAGGGGTGGCAGTAACGGGAGGACAGAATTTCCAAATGATCCCAGCTGTTATGCTGTTCTGACTCCTGCTGCTGTGCCCAGAGAAGTAAAACCATGGACTCCAAAGTCAAACTCTTAATTTTACAGGCTGACATCTTGCCCTGACATTATCTGACAGCTGACCCAACAAGAAAAGGTGTTGGGCAGGCCAGACTCTCAGCACTGCACACACCATTTTCATTTTTTCCTGGGAATGTTATCACCATTTTTAACACAGAATTTTTAACATACTGATTCTTTGTATGAGTGCTGGGAGGAAGCTGCGGGGGCAAGTGGAGTCATCTGTTACCACAGAGGGGCAAGCCTTGAGCTCCAATGCCTGGGCCATACCACCTCACCCATCAAATAATTTGGGGTAGAAAGGTGCTTGCTTTATGGAGCTTCATAGTAAAAAGAATAAAACATTTAGATTATCTGTTTTTCCAGTGTTGTTCATACATAACATTTAACAGACAAGAATTTTGACTTACAATGGAAAATATTCTACCTGTAAGAATTACCAGACATAAACACAATCACTGCCAACAGTTCACATGGAAGAGTCACACAGTACTGATGAATTCAGAGAGCAGAAAGATGTACTCCTGATACTCACTAGTTGTGACATGTTGTTAAGTATAACCAGGTAAGTCCATGCATTGTTGAAGCTGAAGTTTCCTTCATCATACACTCCCACTAGTTCACAAATTCTGGAAGAATTTTTAGAATTAATCACTATGTTGTAACAGATCACCTCCCTCAAGTGCTACATCTTCACTATATCAATCAACCCTTAGAATTCAAAACCTCTTCTGGTACTCAAATATGGGCACTGGAGTCCTGCACAAAAATCTGTTTCCAACAGCATATGTAATATAGAAATATTTATATGGATATTCATTCTAAGTAGCAACTTTTTCCATAGTCCCACAGAATTAACAGTAACAACCATCAATACAAAGCTCATGAAATTAAGCTTTCAGCATCATTATGCATGACTGCCTACTGTTCCTTTACAAATACAGGCTGTATGATATGAAGGCACACAGTCAAGCTTGTCACATGCAAAGTTTAAAAGAATTTTAGAAGTTACATGACACCTGCCTTTAAAAATACTCAGTTGTTGAAGTCAATGAAAAAAGGGAGGAAAAAAGAATCTAAAAATTAAGAGATCACAAAAATGTGTTTCCCACCCCAACAGTACTTCACATTCTATCCCACTGATTACAGAAGCTGGCATAAAGTATTTATGATTTCAATTCTGCAAATAGTCATTTGCTATAGAGGAGTCATAAAGAAATCATAGGTTGATTCAAACTGTTGGGACCCATTTAGCATGTAACATGAGTCTGCTTTCAAACTGCCTTGATCCAATACAAAGGGCATGAAAATTCCTTCCAGGGAAACTCAGAATCACATCCTGAAGGTCAATATTAATTATTTATCAGTGTACTTACAAAGCGATAATGGTAGTAAATGGTCTGACAACAGTGTACTGCAAAACACCCAGTTTACATCTAAATAATAAAACTCTGAAAGAGAAACACAAAGTTCATTGTACAAGGATTTAAATACAATTCACTATTCTCAGTAGATTTACTATGGTAAATTTTAATTTTATGGTTATTTCAACTTCTGCATCCAGGACTCCAGATGTTACAGTATATGGTGTGTATACACAAAATACACAAAACAGCTGGATTTTTACAGACACATTACAGGAAAAACTCAATGATTCACCTATTTTAGCCATGAAAAGCTTCTGGCTGGGCTAAACAAAGAGAATGGAATTTTTGCTGTGTTTGAAGATTTAGGAAAAACTATGAATCTGAGGGTAAGAGACTTAAAAATAATAATTGCCCTAAACACTTAAGAAAACTAAAGCTCTTTGCCTGCTATGGCAAACTGTATAAAGAAGCTGTGAGCACTGAATCCCACCTTCCCCTGCCCCCATCCCAAACAGCTTTATCAAAATCAAAGTCTCCTAAGAGAGAGAGAGAGAGATTTCATCAGTTTAAGTATTCAGAAACAAACAGTTTAGGTGCATAAGGCCTTTCACCCTTCACCTGAATTAAAAACAACAGGCTACCCAGTCTACTCCCAATTCCACATGTTTCTGGCAAATATTTTGTAATAGCAAAAGAAGCAGATTCCAGAAGACCTTTTTTTCACATTCTTGAAAAAGAAGAAAGTTTCCCTCAGCACCCCCTGAGTAAATCAATGCACATTAGGAACTAAGTCCAATTCACAGGATGTTTTATAGCTTGTCACTCATCCACAGCTGCTTTCAGCAGAGGTTCACAGCTGATCAAACACACACAAACCATAAACTGACTCCATCAAGCAGCAAAAGTTGTGCTGCTAAATATGACAACAAAATGTTTGGGTCTGCCTACAGGGCCTAAAGCTTGAAGATGTCATCATATACTCACTCTCCCATAGCCCACGACGGACAGCAACAGAGAGGGGGCAGATGCCTCTGCTGATCCTTTGCTTCTATTATTAACACGAGGTTTGGGTACCGGTTGGTTAAGTAATTTGAAAGAAAAACCATAAAGTTATAGATGACATAAGCTTCATAGCATTCTCGACACGTATCCACATATATTGCAATCTTGGGGTATTTCAAAGCTATCCACTGCAAGAAGAGAGGTACACAAAAGGTTACGTGCAAGAAAGACAAAGGGATTCCAATGACAACACTGGTTCAGCAAGCTCTTGAGCCAGCTGGCACTGATCAAACAGGGCTGGGAGCACTGGGCTAAGGGGAGAGCAATGCTACAGCTACAAAATAACCTTCTCTAAAAACACACACCGAATTTCAGATTCCACCTGTAGTACCAGCTCTCTGAGTTTCAGACCAAAAACTGATCCTTTTATTTTTAGTGAAACTGTGGTTATGGATCAACTGTCAGAGCTCTCAGTTTCTGACTATCACAATGCTGTTGTACTGAGCAAAGGATATTATCCTCTGTCCCCTGAACCAAAAAGGAATCATTTTAGCACTAAGCATAACTCAGGAAAAAATTCTAATAGTAAGCCTAACTTGGGTAAGGAAGGTACAGCACTGAATTTTGAGGCAGTTCTTGGATCAGTCCAGTTTCCACTTCTGCTATTAAGATGGAGAGGCCAAAAGCAGGCTCCTGTCATACCCCCTTCCACATCCATCATAAAGGATACTCAAGGACAGGGTTAAGAACAGTTATCAAAAGCAACCCCAAATCTCCAGAAGAAGAATGTGTTATGACTAGAACTATGCTTCTGACATACTCCATAAACGGGAATGCCCAGAACTTTCTAGGGCTACCCCCACCCATGCAGCACAGTTTCTGCCATGACACTGTTTTCCCTCACTCCCACAACAAACAGAATTTGACTGAGCTGGGAACAATAAGAGAACACTTACACTGTCTAAACTGTAAATTGGCACCATCCACAGAATCCTGTTAAAAAAACAAAAGAACATTTTATATTACCAGAAGTATTTTAATTCTAAATTAAATCCAATATTTATAGCATAGGTAAAACGTGAAATATTACCTTATTATTGGTTTCTGTAATTCAGGTTGAGTATAATGGACTAGGTGTTGTAGTATGCCCCAGAGAGATATTGGTATAGTCATTAGCAGAAATATCCCAGCGATAAACCATGCCTTGGTATGAATTCCAACCTTGCAAGATCAAAGTTTCAGTCTTAATACTTTCAAAGTAGTTACAAGTACACAAAACATTCCACAAAAACAGAGTGATGCCCAGTACTTGATTTACTGAAACCCACAACAGATTCCTTGCTTTACACATGAAACTTGTCTTGATTCAGTGCTGCATTAGAAAATTTCTGAAAACCTGTGGATTTAAAGACTTTTTAGCTTTAAAATCAAGTTCCAAATAGTAATCAATTAGTTTTCATTTAACAAACTGAAATAGATACGCATGTAGATATATAAAACCACAATGTCTGCTAAAACACAGGGCTGAAATTTTAAATCAAAGCTCTCTGAAAAACAACTAATAATCCCAAGTACCAAAACCTGAGAAACATAGGAGACTCTTTTCAGTTTCCTTTGATGAGAATCTTTTCTCTGATCCCCTACTTTACATCAACATCCCATGTCTCCTGTTGTTTTCTAGTTTTACTTCTGGTCATTTTCTCTACAAGTGTCAGACTTAATGGTATAAACTAGAATATAAACATCTGTTATGCTGAACATGCACTATGCATCAGAACAGGAATTCAAACCTGAAAATTTTAAACACATTCAACACAGATCTCACTGTCATTAAGTCCTGAAAATTATACCTTGAAAAAGCCTCCCTCCAGGGGCACAAACCTGCATCACATTGAACAATA
Source organism: Acrocephalus scirpaceus scirpaceus (assembly GCA_910950805.1). NCBI lineage: Eukaryota > Metazoa > Chordata > Aves > Passeriformes > Sylviidae > Acrocephalus > Acrocephalus scirpaceus. The sequence continues at coordinate 57,796,050 of OU383778.1, read as the reverse complement.
CATATATTTTAAGGTTAAAATTTTACTTCTTGTTTGAGAAATCATGCGATCATATGTGTGTGTAATTCATACACCACAGTTATGGTACCATCAGCATGAAAGAGGAGCTTCTCTATCCATAGAGATGCTCTACCAAATTCTCCCAAAACAGACAGAAATACCTTTAGCATTAGTATTAAGTTTCAAAATCTAAGTTCTGGGATGAACTTATGGAGAGAGCCAGACTCTTCTTGGTGGTGCCCAGCAACAAGATAAAAGGCAATGAGCAGAAACTGATGCCCAGGAAGTTTCACCTGACCACGAAAAAGTACTTCTTTACTGTGCAGGGACCACACACTGGAACAGATTGTCTAGTGAGGTGTGGAGTCTCCCTCACTGGAGACATTCAAGAAGTTTGGACACAATTCAGTGCTATGTACTCTGGGATGACCCTGCTTGAGCAGGGAGGTTGGACCAGGTGACCTGCCGTGGTCCCTTCCAACTCTAACCACTCTCTCACTCTGTGACTCTTGGCTAACTCAAACTTCTTCAGAATTGTACCAACTGTTCAAACACCAACTATTACAGAAACAGAAGAGGAAAGAAACACTGCCTTGTTCATCTGAAGTTCACTAGGGCTTTAGTAGCAGCTCAAATGTGTCCAGCAGCACCATGGCACTTCTCCAGCCTCTCTTTTCACGGAATGGGCCAGGTTGGAGGGCACCACGGTGGGTCTTCTGCTCCAACCTCCCTGCTCAAGCAGGGTCATCCCAGAGCACATGGCACCGGATTGTGTGCAGACTGTTCCTTAATATGTTCAGCAGGAGAAACTCCACACCCTCTCTGGACAATCTGTTCCAGTGCGTGGTCACTGCACAGTTAAGAAGTTCTTCCTCGTATTCAGGTGGAACTTCCTGTGCATCAGTTTCTGCCCATTGCCTCTCGTCCTATTGCCCCGCACCACCGCGCAGAGCCTGGATCCATCCTCCCGGCACTCGTGACTTCGATACTTTTATACACCGATGAGGTAACACATTTATTTCCCCGCCGCATCGCTGCCCGCGGCCGAGCCCGCTGCCAGCGCCCCCGGCCGCGCCCCTCACCTCCAGCTTCTGCAGCTCCCACACGCAGAGCGGCACCACCACCAGCAGCCCCACGATGTAGAGCAGCACCACGAGCGGCCGGATCCATCGCCGCCAGTTCCCGCAGGTGCACGGCATGGCCGCGGCGGCGCCGCCGCCAGCGCTCCTCGCACCGACCTCAGCGGGCCGGCAGCCCCTGCGGGGTGCGCATCACCGGCGGGGCCGCCGCCTCAGCTCCGTGGCTCGGCTCCGTGGCTCGGCTCCGTATCCCGGCTCGGCCCCGTCCCGCCCCGGCGCTCCCAGCCCAGCCCAGCCCTGCCCCGCTCACGCCCCCGCGGCTCTTCCGCCCGGCACGGCTTCCGGCTGCCCCGCCCCGCCCTACAGCCTCTCTGATTGGCTCCTCGCCCTGCCCATCAACGCCGCCCCGCCCACCGAGGGACAGAAGGGGGAACCGCGCGGCCGTGCCCCCCCCCCCCCCCCAGCTCCGGGAGGGTTGGTGTGTTCCACCGGCCCCCCCCGCCGCCGGCAGTGGGCTGTGCCGCGTTCCCGGAGCGGCTGGAGCTGAGGGAATAGGCGTCAGGGAATGCGCGGGAATGGCAGCGGTTCCGACTAAAGCGGGGCCACTGCTCGAACTGCGCTGCTCAGCACGGCCCCTGCCTTCAAATGCCTCCCCTGGGAGCCGCCCGGGGGGAGCAATCCCCGGGAGAGCCGCATCTCGCAGTGCCACGAGTGAATTGCGACATGGCCGAGACATGAGGGCTCCAGAGGGCACACCAATAGTGCAAAATATTGCAAAATAGGTGTTCAGCTGTTTTGTTGAACGTTTATTTTCGTGTTGTGGAAGCGCCGTGTAAAAGTTGCTAAATTGCCAGCTAAGCCCGTAGCAGTCAGCGGCAAACACGGGCCCTCAGGTGAGGAGCTAAGTTGGGACCGCAGGTGGTAACACTGCCAAATGTCCAAGGAACTGCAGCTCCCAATTCTCGCAAGGAAGCAAATGCAGATTTTGCTTTAACCCCCATGAATGAAGAGGTACTAAGGAAGAGGATCTGTTACTTCTCTGGGAAAGCTGTAATTGACATCTTTAAAGAAGGGTTCAGCTTCCCAGGCGTTGTATGGGTTGTCAGTGAGCGAGCAGCACTGTGTAGCACTAACTCCACCTCCAGAACACACACATTCTTCCTGGTTCTCAGCGAGACGCTACTTGTGAAATACTGGTAAAAACCAAATCGACAGAGTTCACTAACTATTAGGGCTTCTAATATTAGAGAAAGAGTAACAAAGCTGCTCCCCAGAACTTGCAGGTAACAGCTGTACTAGCAGCATTCCCTGCTGCTGGAAAGACTGATGTGAATTACTGTTGATGTCAATCATTATGTACATTCTGCTCTCATGAATTTCAAATTTATTTAAAGGAGTCGAAATATAATAAACTGGGATTATTCCTTAGCATATGGAACCCTATAAAATTTTTACTGAATTAAAATGGCAAAGAAAGTAGACTGGTTTATAATTGTGGCTGGAAAACTGTGGTATTTATTATTCATGAATTATATTTTTATTTGTATGTCATTTGTTTCATAGGTTTCATAATTTTTTGTTTTTGCTTTGTGTTATGCAAGTGCAGATGCATGGTGATAACCGGGCTGTCCCTCTTTTGCCTGATCATAATTTCCCTGTGAGGTGGACAGTAAGGATTAAATTCTAATTCTCATACAGTGAAAAATCATAGATTTCCCCTCAATTATGGTGGTCTTCTGTCAGCTCTTTGGTATCACATCCAACAGCAAACCCCTGATCAGTCCACTCTCCTCTCTGGTGCTTACTCACACCACCAACCTTTCCTGAGAGTTTTTATTTCATTTTATTAAACCTTAATGAGAGTTAAAACTCAATTTTATTTCTTTTTTCCTTTCCATCATTATTTCTCTGTCAGAGGGCTGTCACCAGTTAAATTGGTCTTTGTTACAGAAATGCTGCCACTGCATTCTGATTACTTCCTTGTTTCTTTTGGTGGTGATCATGGAAGAGTGACTGGGTTTTGGATCTGGAAGCATCTGTAAGCAGTAGTTTGGGTGGTAATTTTAGATGCAGCTTCTTTGTTTTCTTGGTCACTCAGGTTTGTGCATATTAATTACCTGGGGACTTTTTAGCTTCCTCCATAGGTCCCTTCAAACCTCAACCATTCAGATTATGGCATTCATGGGAATAAAATTGCTGCCATAATAATATGGTTACAAAATATGGTGGAAAAAGTTGCTGCTCAACGCCTCTACAATAAAATTGTTCAGCTCTGACAAAGATTACAGAAACAAATCCCTCCCATACCCCATCATCTTTGAAGAAAGAAAACTGTAATGTGGACCATGATCAGAGGTCCCTTCCAACTAAAAATTATTTCATTAAGCTTAAAAATATATTTATTTATAGCCAATAGTATTACCTGAAGAACAACTTTTCTCCTTTTCCTATTATGTGTCCTTCTATTGAGAAGTTAATAGATTTTTACTGAGAATTCCTTATGTTAACTTTTATTTACAGCAAGGATTCCTGAACTCTGGTATGGAAATTATTCCAGAAAATAATCTGGCCTGGTAGAGAAGTGGGCAGTATTGTTGCTTAGGTTGTACCTGCTGTAACAGGCACTGTCAGTGCTCATTTAGGAAATGTTTGGGGCCTGACAAAACACCCCTCTCTTATCTCTCACCTTGCAACTACAGCTTTAAAACACGGTGTATGTAGCCAGCTGGAGTTGCTAACAATGTTGAGAGTGCTGGAGCCTCTCCCTTCTTTCACTCCCCTTCTCAGGAGAGAAATTTTGAGAACGGCACAGCGTTACAGGGAATGATGGATTCGCCTGTAGGTGGGGCACAGGGACTATTTCTGGGCAGCTTTTCCTCTCAGCCAAAATAAGACGTTAGCACTGGCAGTAGTAACACATCGAACGCGAGTCAAGCAGCAGAAGACCATGAACTAAAAAATGGGGATCCTTTTAACTGATTTCTGATTTTTGAGCCTTTGGAAAAGCCACATATTAGTAGCAGAAAATCTGTTTCTCTCATATAACGATTTTAAACACTTTAACCATAAACAAAACACCAAAACTTTATCATGTGATAAAATTGCCCTGGAACAACTGAAACTGGTTCAAGAAGGGGAAAGAAATATGTGAACCCAAGTCCAGAGGGGTCACTGCCTGTCTTCCTTCATGGTATCAGGTTCTGCTGCAGAAGTGTGCTTCCTGCTGATTAGTACAGATGTTCAGCAGGCAGATTATAGAATGGAATGGGATGGAATGGAATAGAATTATTTCAGGAGGAAGGGACCTACAACAATCAGCTCTTTGACAAATTCAGTGCTGACCAAAAGTTAAAGTATGTTATTAAAGGCCTTCTCCAGACACCTCTGAAACACTGACAGGCCTGGGGCATCATCCAATTGACCAAGAATTCTGTTCCAGTGTTTCACTCCTCTCTTGGTAAAGAAATGCTTCCTGATGTCCAGTCTAAACCTGCCCTGATGTGGCTTTGAACTTTCCCCAGCTGTCCTATCACTGGATGCCAGGGAGAATAAATCAGCACCTCCCTTTCTACTTCCCCTCTTCAGGAAGCTTTAGAGATTAAGGGGGTCACCCTTCAGCCTCCTTTTATCCAGACTACACAATCATGGAGTTCGTCGGTGCTCCTCGTAAGATGTCACCCCAAGTGCCCCTTTCACCAAAATTCAGCTTGTGGAGCCTGTTAAGGATACAGCACTCCATTCACAGGCCTGCTTCTTTAAGAGGCATGCATGTCACCTCATCTCTCCTATGGAAAATATATATTTATGAATATGACAATACCAGAGAGTGAGAAATATGCTGAAAGGTTTTGCAGCTATGCAAAATTGTGAACTTACTAGGGAGAAAATACCTTGAACGTTTTTCATGTGCGTATCCCCTACTTCACAATCCTTCCCACATGAAGTCCTTTAAAAATCTCTAAATGGGACTTATAAAATGTGACAGAGTTAAACAGCATTTGCTTTTCATTTTCTCTTGATTTTTGTCTGCTTCAACAGACAGCTCTCTGATTGTGCTGCATGCTTCACTGGCAAAGCTGCTCATTAAAGTGCTGTAATAGATGCATTTTTGATGAGTAAATGTATCATTTAATTGATTAGCCTAGTGCTCAGTAATATGCACATATTACTAAGCTCATATTTCCCAGGTAAAGCTGCCCTGATGACACTGAAGTTGTTTTTTCATATTGGCAAATGAAAACAAAAGAACAAACTACACTACTGTTCATTGTATGTTGTGCCTAAAATTGGTTAAAATTATGCATATTCATTCTTTGTCATTCCGTATAGGGTAGGAAGAAGAGTGCATGCACCAAAGGATGCCTCAAGAGTGTTTATGCAGCTGTGACTGAAGTATAGTTTAAAAGCCATGGAATAGTGTGAGTACCCACTAGGATGTGCTGTCTGCCTAAAATTGAAACCCCAGTGTTTAAGAAACTGAAATTTCAGAATTCTTAAGTGTGCGGTAAACATAATCCCCATAATATTCTCATTTGGGGATTTCAAAGAAGTACAAAATACAGGATTTTGTAAGAAAAGGCATGGAATGGTTGGATAATAAGCAAATTTTCCTATCATTCAAGTATTAGCTGGCATACTTGAAGTGAGAGTTTCCCGAAGGAGTGTCAGAGCCATGACCATACTAAATTTATTCAATATCTAACATTAGAACTTTTACAGCTGGAAATTTTTGTTGTAAGGTTTGGTCTCTGTGCTAAGACCTCCTGTATATATCACATGGGCAATAAATGCAACACTTTTACACAAAAAAAATTGAAATGTGTTCTATAGTGAGTTACTTGAAGTTTTGGTCTTTTGTAGTTTTGGTCTTTTTGCCTGTTGTGAATGTAAACATGTATCAAACAGTGTTCAGCTAAGATCTGTGGCTTTAAACTGCTATACTGTATTATGGGGTGTAAAGCAATGTACATTTATCAAGATGTAGAGTTCTGAAAAGTGAAATGATGGAAATATTTGATGCGTCATTGCTAAAGCTTGTGGCTTATCGTTTCAGTAGTACTGACATTTATCAATTTTGATATTTTAGCCTAGAAATGGTTTCCTCTCTAGGAATTTTCCAGCACTTGCAGCTTTACAGTGGCCAACATACTCTTTAGTTGTGTATGTAAAAAGTAGATTGATAAGATGTGCAAGAGAACTTAGAGAAGGGACTTTTTGAACTGTTCAAACCTAGAATGTGATGTGAAGGCCTTGGTAGCTGACAGTTCTTTCATGCCAGCAACAGTTTTTGCAGGCCCCCTGAATTGTAGAATTCCTTCAGCAACAAAGGGAGAAAGAATCCTCCTATTAATTTTCTTCTGGATTTTCCATCTTGAAAAACAAAGCAGGAGTGTAAAATGTTAAAGATTCCTAAAATATTTCAATGTCAGTGTAGTACAGACAGTGCTTCCAGTGGTAGTGATTAAGTGATCTAATAAGCCTTTTCTTTGAGTGATTGTCTAACTGATGCATCAAGTTGGCATAATATGAAACATAGTCTTTCCAGTCATTCCTTTCTAACTCCAGACAGAAACTGAGTTTTACTGAAAGTAAGTTGGTCATGTTTTCTCAGTTCTTTACCCATCAGTGTTGCTAATAGTCTACTAGAACTGAAAAGTAGTGCTGCAAAGTTTTGTGTATACCCTGAAAAATCCCCAGTCTACAACATAAACCACTTTCAAAGAAAAAGGCCTTGGTCAATTAAAACCTGTCAACAGCACAACTCTTCTTTCTGAAGAGCAAGATTTTTTTCTCTTCTGAGAGCCATGAACTAAGTTCTATTCTGAGAGCCAGGAATTCCTCCATTCTCATTCTGATACTGACTCTGTTGTAGCCTATGGCAATTTATCACAATTTTTTGTGTATTTAAAATGGAAATATTTGCCCAGGGGCAATATGAAGATTAATTACTTAATATTTATAAATCGTTCTGAAAATCAGCATTATGCAGATATGATTATTTCTGAGCTGTGGATTCTAATCTGGGATGAGGCCCAGAAAAGGACATAAACAACTGATGCTCAAGTCAGGTGGATCTAAGTGGAATTTAGATGCCGTGGGTCAAAACTGCAGTCCTAAAAATGCTTACACATCTGCCATGAAACCCTGGAGGTTCATAAGGTTGAGAAGGAGCACCGGCATTTTTTATTATGAGATGCATTTACTGCAGCAGTGCTCATTCATGCTCCCAAGGGTCCTTAAGTGCTAATAGGACTGAGCAGCTTTGTAATGAACTCAGGCTAATGCCCAGTAGGTGTCCAGAAAGGAGGCATTCCTCTGCATGTCTCCCTGGAGAGTTCAATCCAGTAGGGGAGCTCTGAAAATGCTGGCCCCACAGTGGAAAAATATTTCCCTTCAGACTGTAACTCTGTGCTTAGTACGGACAGAAATGTGGATGAGGGCCAGGTTCAATTCCCTTGTCTGTCTCAAAGGATCCAACCCCTCCTTTGGACCATGCTTTAGTCAGCAGGCAGAAGATGTTTTGGAACGTTGGAAGGATTCTCTTCTCCTCTTCAATTCCACTTTCCAAAGAAAATACTCACTATTCACCCACCGTGAGTGTTTCAGTCTTGCAGTTATGGCATATTGGTGAAAAAGAGGAATTATTGAGAAATTTTACAGAAAATAGAGAAATATTCAGTTCTGGAGAAGTACAAAAATAGTTGTAGGAGCTGGGACTAGTCCTCTTCAGTGAGTGCCTGCTTATATTGGTCTGATCTCTGTACCACATGATGGCTTTGTGGGTGCATAAATGCAAAAAATGTCCTCCATTCTCTGTATAAATACCCTAACCTCTGGATTCAGTTATGCAGATGAAAATCAGATGGTGTGGTACTTGGCTGTGCAGTGCTTTGTCTTCTTCCAGATTTGTCCCAGGTTCAGCCATAGGGATCTGTCCAATACAGAAGGACCAAACTCTTCCTCCCTTTCTCTCTTGCCTTGGTTCTCTGTTTCTCTCCAGTTTTGTGGTCAGTCCTTAAAATGAACAGACAAGAAACATAGACTGAGCCTGACCTTCTTCTCCAGAAGTCAAAGGGAAAACTCCTTGTGATGTTCATTACATTAGAATGGGGCTCCAAGTATTAATGGAAGACTTTTTAGAGAAGTTTCCTGTATAATACCCATTACCTAAAACTGCTGCATTTCTTCAATTTCTCAAAACTGCTATTCCCACCAAATCAATGCCTGCCTCAACACTTGAAACAATTTAATTAAGAAGTAATTTTATAGTAATTTAAACTCAAATGCTCTGAAATGTTGTCTATTGAATGATTGAAAAGACAGCTAAAAAGGAGGAAAAGAAGAATAAATAGGCTTTTTCTTCCAGAATATATGCATGCTTGTGCTTTTACCCTTGCAAGGATATGTTTAGCAAATGTATTTGTAACAGCTTATGTCTATGACTAGGCAGTCATTGTGGCACAGCATTATGAAGACAGAGTCTTCACTTGTGGAGAAATGTTGGTATAAAGAAACACAAAGAGCTGGAGATGCAAATAGACTTTAATCCCTGCTGACATGTAAACAGTGATGTGACCGAAAGAGAGTCTTCACACTAAATACATTTCTGAATATCTACAGATATATAGATAAATATTAGTGGGGAAAAAAACCCCTTTTTTTCAATAATCAGTAAAAACCATAAACCCAAATATTTTCATTCTAAACCAACATTTTTGTTTAAACATGATGATTTTAGAGGCTTTTTTTTCTGTGCTGCAGCCTAGAAAAATCCATGAAACAGACGGAAACCCCTGAACTGGGCCCCTAGAAAAAAAAAAAAAAAAGAGCTTTTCCATATTTCAAAGAGGCTTTTTAGGCCTCTCGAGTCTTTCTGGCACATCATTCTCAGACCCTTATGGACTGGGATGCTGCCAAACAGCTTTTTTCCCACAAAACTTTAATAAACTTTGAGTGCTGGACAGAAGAGTAGTGCAATTCCCAAAGAGAGATTTCACTACAGGATTCCAAAATGTGTACAATATAGAAGCTAGCCTCTGAATGAACCCAGCAATACTTTTCCTTGGATTTCTTACAAATACAAGTACAGTTCTGTGTCTCACACTGGTTTAACATTTTGCTTTTCTCTTACCAGTATGATTCCTAACACTGTTTATAAATTAGATGTGCTTATTCTAATGCAAGGATACTTTGATTTTGCCAGACATGAAGCCATACTTATATTTACCTACAACCACATGAAAATACTTCCAACTACAAAGTGTCTAGACACAGAAGAAATTTACAGGAGGTGACAAAGAAAGAACTACAGCAAAAAGATTCCCATTAGTCACCTCAGACTCCTAGTCAGTGCTACAGCTGCTGCTCCAGTTGTGGGCAGGAGCACTGAACCTGATTGTTTCAGTTAATTTATAGAGTGTTTATACATCAATACACATCGATCATTTATGCAGCAGGGGATCATTATCACGAGCTTGGTCCTGTTTTCTGAGCCAGCATTCCCAGGTGCATGTGAGCACCCCTGTGGATTTGGCTGGAAGTTGCTTTCACATAATTCAGGAAAAAAATCGGAGTCAAATGGTTAACTCAGTTCTGAAAGACACTTTGACTATCTGAAAGAAGACATTGACTCACCTTTTAGTTTTCTGGTCCTTATGCTGCTCACTTAGGCAAAGTTCCAGCGACCTCCAAGAATACAGTTTAGCATGTAAACCAGCAGTTAATTCCATTTCAGTGTAAGCTTTGCTAGAGTGAAGAGAACATAATTACTTATCCCCAAAAGATAAATTCATGGAGGAATACCCGTCATTTACGCAAAATGTACCGATTTTCACTTCAGTTTGGTGAAGGCTTGGGCACTCTACCAGGGAGGTGTTGTTGTATCCTTATACTATCCTTACACCCTTCCCTAGGTGCCTGCTTTGGATCCTCATGGGTGACAGGAAGATCTGACTCAGAACAGCTGAGATTTTTGCATCCTTTTCATCATTAGCACAGAGACAGCTCATACATTTACAAAACAGAGCTGGTCAGGAATGTGTTAATTTTACATGGAGAGTTTAAACAAATCTATTTTTATCGCATTAACTTTTTCCTGTATGATTTCTTAAACAATTATTTTGCTGTTGAAGAGCCTCTCAAGAAATGGGTTTGTTCACTCCCTAAACAGTATGCTACCAAAACAGAATGTTTTAAATCAACGTTGTGCAGTCTGAATGCAATTATTTCACATATAGTCACACTACAGTCACAAATTAAATCCTTACCTTGTGATGCGTAATATCTCCATGTATTAATCCCAAACTGCACTTCTCTTTCTTGATGCCATATTTCAATTACAAACACATCACTTACTTGGTGATCACAGTCACCTGCAGGTCTGTTTCCATGATTCCATCTTCCCATTCGAGAGTAGCTTCTGATTATCTTCTTTAAATGCATTCTTATCCTTTTTCACAAATTGATGACATTTATCTTTTCTCTATATTTCTCTTTTTAGGCTTTAATCTGTTCCATGATGTTATTATAAAATTAAATTGATTCACGTAGTTGTTTGGAGCAAATCTTTTATCTTCTAAATTTCTTTGTGGTTTTTTTGAAGTAGTACTTATGAAAGGTGTCAGGCTGATTGTTCTAAAACATAAATTCTGCAGCTATTCTGGATCATGAACAATAGAGAAAGAGCTGTAAACTCCTATACTGTTAAATTTCACACATTGCTTTATTAATACTCTTCAAATTTGACTTGAAAGGGCTTTTTTCTAAGCAGTGGTTATATTAGTGAAATTTATAATGCAGCACTCCTGCCACTCCACAGATAAAAACTAATGGTTTAGGTTTGGGTTTTCTTTCTTTTTTCTTGTAAGAAGAAAGCTTTGGGACAAGAAGCTTGTTTGTGTTAAATTCCTCTTAAAGGATACATTTTTTAATTGGAGTCCAGAAGAGGTTTTGTGTTCTGGGCCATTGTTCCTTTCTTAAAATTCGTGACATGAATCACGACTGCTAAAGCTACACTTGATCTATTTCTAAATTAATTCATTTGGGTACCTGTAACCATGAATTGCAGTTGCATGTCATAATGTTTGCTGTGCTGCTGAGCAAAATTTGGGCTCTCTAGGCTGAGCTTTTTGTCTGTGTAGTGGTATTAAAAATACTGAATCTAGATTAAAATTACTTTGGCTCTATCCCTTTCTAGCTGTAGTTCGACAGCTCTGAAACAAATCCATTGCAAATGAGACATCAAAATCTTCTATACTATGTATATCTAAAAGTTTAAAATGCTGTTTATTACTCTTAATGTAAAGTGTAAAGGCTGCATAAACCCTTTTGCTTCCTTAATGGGAAACAGAAGCATTGATCTTTAAGAAGCTTTGAGAGGGCAGTTGTAGAAAATTGATAGAAAGCCATTCCTAAAAATGGAAAACTCATTTCAATACAATCTTTGTTTGGTTTTCCCTTGTTAATTTTTCACTGTTTCCTATAATCACCTGCCCTAAAACTGTCATAGTTTGATCACTTGATCATCAGAAACTACCTGAACAATTCAAAGTATGTTCACATAGGAACTTTCGTTATAGGGCAGTAACACTTAAGGCCAGTTTTAGGCATGCATAACACCAAAATTTGAAGAAGTGGAAGCAGTCAAGAGTTGAGCATAAGTTAATTCATCCTGCTTATTGGCAACAATAAGTCAACAATAAGAAAGGATCTCAGAGAGAAGGACAAGATAACAAAAAAGATTTCAAGGGCAAACTGTAAGCACCAAGTCACAGAAATTGGAATTTTCAACTTCCAATTTCTTTAACTTGTTCATTATGTTATTTAGAAAAGATTTCTCTTAACTTTGAACTTGCAGAGTTTTCAGGGTTCTGTAGAGTTTGGATAACAAAGTTAACACTGAAAATTTCTTGCAGGTCATTGCTTATCATCAAACTTGTAGGACTAAACATTATAACGTTGAATTTTTAGTGTTCCATTAAATTGTTATGCAGCCTATGTTGCCATAAGCTTGCAGAGAATAGTTTTGGGAAAAAAATATTAAAGTATTTATACAGCAGGCAGTTAGAGCAGCATTTGGAATAGATTTTCAGCTCCCTGGTGAGCTCAAAATTGTTCTTGAATTGTATTGTTTTGTTTATTTGGGTTGGTCACTCCTTTCCATTTTCCATCTTGGCACCCACTGTAACAAATTGTTGCTAACACGTCTGGAACTGTTAACCAGTTCTGTGGGTAGCATGGCAAGTCAAAGTAGCCTCACTTGAACTAAGACATAAGCAGCATGTTAAATTAGTTATCTGTGTTCAGTTTTGAGACTCAACGTGGAAAAAATCTACCATTACCAAGTGGATCTTTTTTAAGAAGTGTGTCAGTGTCTCTTAGTTAGAGAGTGCACCTTTTCTTGTGACATGTAATTAATTTTCATGTAATGCATTTTCCATAATTTTTACTTGATTTTTTTTTATTTGCATACAGAGCAATGTTTATGAAACCTCACCCCTGTGGCAAAAAAAAAACCTGCAAAGTGGAAATGTCTGTACATGAGAGTTCTCATACAGTGTTTAGTTAGAGCAAACTGTGTTTTCCCAAAGCTTAGAAAATACATCCCTAGAACAGCTAAATATGTAATCAGCTACAGGACATGAAATTTTCTGAAAGGAGGCACATCCCAAAGGCCTGCATGCCAGAATTGTAAGGGTTTTTCGTTCTACTCAGCAAGGTAAGCTCCCACAGAGATATTTTTGTACATATGGAATTCTTCAGGAATACAGCATGCTACATCCCCTGCAGTAATAAGTATTGATCCATGATTCCTCTGACATAGGATCACTACATTTTTGAGACATATGTGCTCATGCTATAATATGTCCACATTGATTTCAGTGTAGGCCAGAATTGGTTCAGTAAAACTGATCTGCATAATTGCAGCAGGCATGTCAGGGATACATAGTGTGAGGATATTCTAGCCAATGGTACTTTCAAAATATTTGCCTGAACAGGGAGCAGGACACAGCAATAAGGACATTGAGATAGATTGATATTGATTGACATTGATTGCAGCATTGACATCTGTGCAATAACTGGTTTAAGTAAGAGTCACATCTTGGAGGAAGGACAGGATCAGGACAATACTCTGGATTTTCAGAATATCAGTATCCTTATTCTACAATGAGGATTGCTCCTTGCAAGTAGACAATATTCCTTTTCTTGTATTCTGTCTCAGTTGGTGGAGTGGTGTGAGGGGAGAACATTGTTACCTCCGACTTCATTTATTAAACTGATTTTATGGGAAGCAAAGTGTGCCAAGGCTTCTTCCCTGAGCTTATGAGATGATAATTTCATAGTTATTCATCCAAGCCCCACAGAGTCTTTTACTTCTCTCCTGCTTAGCTGTAGTAGGCTTAGTCACGTTACTACAGTTACCATTCCAGTGGGCTCCATCACACATTCTGACTGAAATCCCAGTCCTACTGAAGTCAGGAGGTTCAGCACTTTATCCCAAGTTACTACTTGAAACTTGACATTACTTTATTGTCTAGTTTCAATTTTGTTTGAGGTCTTTTACTGCTAAAATAAATGGACTTGTTGGGGGGGGTATATTAATAATGCACTTTACATGGCAGAACAACCACTGCTTAAGGCTCTGCCAAGCAAATTCTCAAATGATACATATATACATTTATATACAAATATATACAAACGATTGTAAAAAGGAACTGATTCAACACTGGATTCCTTCATTTTGGAGTAGTCCCTGGTATTGCTATTGTTGCATTTCATGTGTGGTGCAGGAAAGCCAGAACATGCTGGATATTACGGAAAATGTTAGTCAAAGATTTTTTGCATTTCTTCACAGTTATCTCTGTGTATGAGATAATTGTGTCTTGAAACTAATACTTTAGAGAAACATTTCAGAGAAAGCAAGGAATCTTGTATTGGAGAGTTCTGTCTTCCTAATCCCCAGAATTTACATGTATTTTATGTAATGGAGCATGAAGATTTATTGCCCTTACAGTATTTCATTCCAACTCAGGAAATGTGGAGTTTCTCATTATTCTTGTAAACACCTGCTCTTTCTTGAATTAGCAAAAGTGGTATGGTTTCTTGTTTACCTATTAAAAAATCAGTGTATTTTCCACTAGTAGTACCGCACTGTAGGCATTTGTCCCAAGAGTACTCTCTGAATTTTCTGCTTAAAAATTGACCGTAAAAATTTGTGACTTTTCTGGTGGTGTGGTTTAATTGTGCTTCTGTATTGGAATATACTGTGTATTTGGAGATAAATGCTTTATTAACACTGTGCAGATATTAGAAAGAAAGCTAATCCAACTGTATACTTTATTCAGAGGCAATACCAAAGAGACCACTGTACAACAATTTTAGAGGGCAAAAGACAAACTTGAGACACAGACATTTCAATAAATATGAAGTGTGGCTACAGGATGGCACGGTGGTGTAATGATGGATTTCTAATCTTCCCTTCTGTTTAAAACATGCAGCAGGAGGCTTGTTCTCTTGGAGAGCTTAGAAGTGCTTCTCATTAATTGTTCTGGATGCTTAAGTGAGTAACTTCTCAACCTTTTTGCTCCCAAAGACTAAGACTGTGGGACTGAAGTAAAGGCCTTATTCCGAGAGGCACCAAATCATTGATTTCAGAGCAGTTGGCAGACTCTCAGTTACCCTCAGAAATGTGGGAAGAGTGCTACTGAAGTTCAGATTGGGGACTTTTTTCTTACCAGTTGAGCTTTATTATTGTAATAATAAGCTACTGTAACTAACAGGACTGCAAGGCTGTGACTCTAGTGACAGCTCAGTTCAAATGCAGTGGTGTTTGTGCAGGGGAAAAGCTGGTTCTACATGAGATACTAGAGGTCAATTAATTTCATCTTCCTTTGGAGAAACTGGAGATGACCTACATTTTTTTATTTAGTTCATATCTTCCTTTCCCACACTTGGACTAATGATAAGCTGTATTTCTTTTAGAGCCACATTTTAAACATGCCTGGGTTTGGTGTCTTTTTTTTTCTTTTTTTTTTTTTTTTTTTTCTGTTTTTTTTTTCTTCTATGCGACTTGAGAGCTGTTTCTTGTCTGTAAACTTTCTATGTGTCTTCTTTTACTCTGATTTTGGAGAATTGCCTTTATTTAGTCTTTGAAAGAGTGAGGAGTGTAAATTAGGAATACTTTGCTGAGACAATACTTTGCAGCACTGATTGCGTGGAAGAAACTTTGCAAGGCAGTGTTAGCATGCAGTCCCGGTGTTTCTTCTAATGAAAATACGTGCTTTGCCTCAGGGAAATTTGAACAGGCATCTGTTCATACAAGTGCAGCAGAATTTGAATTTGTACCATATCTTCTCACATACTGAAACCCATAAGGCTTCACCGAATCAAATTATATAGTAACAAGATTGCAGTAAATATGTAAATGATGAAAGAGAGGCAGGAAAATAAAAAGAAGCAGCAAGTAATTCCACAAGCAAGGGAACTTACAAATACTGGCTTCCAAGAATTCGTGGGTTGTGGTTTGATTCTCAGATGTCTTACAAGTTGCATGCTCTGATCAAGGCTTTTTCTGCATCTGTAATGTTTATAACATCTCCCTACCAAGTGAATTTATTACTATGCACAAACTACATTTCAGAAATTTTCTGCAAAGAGCATGAGTAGAATTTTGTTCTTCCTGCCATCCTGCAGTTCTGGTGAAATTCTCTGTAGCTTCATAATGATGATAACTCTGTTCTGTAAAATGTATTGAAATTGGGCAGGGGCTTGATAGTTGGTTTGGAAGGATGGAGGGACAGACAGGTAAACACCTGAAACTGAGTGTATTAAAATCAAAAATAAACATATGCAGATATGACGTTAGCATAAGTATCTTTTCTCAGAACGAAGCTAATGGTTTTTTCAGGTGAGATTTATGATGAACTACACAAGTATACTTTTTTAATGCACAGGAGCTGGCTAGGTCAGGTCTGAAGCACAGAGTTTCACATGTAAATAAATAAATACTGACATAGATATAAGTGAAAACCCACATATGCTGTCTCCTTTAAGCAAATAAGTATAAAATATACCAAAGAGGACATGTTTAGTGAGGTAGTTTGAAAAAATGCATATTGAAAATAAGGAGAACAGATGTATTCTAAAACTAAGTTAAGAAGTGACACTGTCAATGAAATTTTACACTATATGGTCTGACAAAAGTTGGGAATTCTGAAGATGAATGTGACAGTTTTGATTATGATGACCAGACAAAAAGTTCATGAAGTTAATCTGAAGCTTGTGGAATAGACCTTGTTATCTGCAAAGAAAAGTTAGGCTTGGTTCAGTTGAGATGAATGCAAACATCAGGATTAAAAACATCTCCAAAGTAAGGAGAGAATGGAAGGATACTTGTGGAAAGTTGTACTGATGTAAAAGAGAAAGCAGCTTGTGTGTGACACCAGAATTGTGGAATAGTTTTGTTGGTTCTTTTTGAAAGACAGCTTATTCAGAATTGAGGCTACATACTGTACCAGTAGGAATATTTACCATTCTCAGAGGGAAGAAGAGGAGAGAATGAAAAAAGTACCTTGGGAAGTTTTTCAGAAGCATTTCCTCCCCCCTCCCATTGCAGCTGCCACATCACAGCACCCTTTGTTCTCACAATTGGTTTGTGAGTGAGAGCAGCAGCCACCAGCAAAAATACAAAAAAGCAAACATGGCAAAAAAGAGTCTGAGACCTCCCAGGACCTCACTTGTCACTGTTATTTAAACTCTCTCTGCCGTGCCACAGCTGGAGAAAAGGAATGAGGGTCACCAGTTAGTTTTTGCAGGCTCTGATCCCTGAGTAAGCTCACAAAAATAATTCTAAGTACCCCACACTTCTGTTAGATAATTTACTTTCTTCTTTCCATTAGTTAAAAAGTTTTGTATTTTTTTTAATGCTGCTGCTAAGGTCAGTCAGCATTATGAGGAGCAGGAAGATAGTTTTTCCATCTAGGTTTAAAGGATGCTTTGTGTGTGCAGGTTCGTTTATCTCTGCCACCTAACAGAGCCAGCTCTTGGGTTGAAGGCAATAGGTGTTGGAAATGTCAGTGCTGGAAGGAAAAAAATTAAGTTTTTGTGACTCATGGTTTGCATCAGTGCTTGTAAAGCATAAAAGTGACCCATTTCACAGTCTGAAGGTTTTGCAGGTAGATGGGGCTTTTTTGGTAGAAGTTAAGAATCCTAAACTGACCTAGATTGTCTCTATTACTCACCGTCTTTAGTAGACAGGTAGAAATACTGTCTCTGAGCAATCACACTACTGGTTTGCAGGTCTATGAAATTTTTTGGTTCATCCAGCCATCAGCTAAATAGCAGAAAAGGGGAATGCACACAAAGCTTTCTCCTGCCTTGAAATAAAGGAGAAATTTAGAACTTAAATCCATTCCTCAGGTCTTTTTTCTGTTTACCTTTATCATCTCCTTGATATGTTCAGTCAAAGCAGCAGGGAAGATTTCAGGACGTAAAGAGACTCAATCACTCAATCTTCTCAAAGGAGAGCATTGTCACTCATTTACTGTGATTTCTGATACAGTTTGAGGATGAAATGTTTTAAGTAAAATTCAGCCAAGTCTCATTCCATACCATGTTCTTAGGCACTACCACAGAGCACTGTCAGAAGACTCTATTTAGATTTATAACATATGAACATAGATTTATATGTATTTATACATGTATATATGTCACAGAGACAAAAGCACACAAAAAATACACAAACCAATTTAAACAACATTTTTTTAAATATACTTCAGAAGATTTGTGTGAATGTAAACATTGGGGAAACTTGTGCAGCAGAAGTCACTGTAGGCATTAGCATTTTGACCTCTTAAATAAAACTATGCAGGATTACATCTTTCACTGGAAATGAAAAGGATTTTTTTTAAATTGTGGAATTTTGATTACTGCTTCTTAGCCTAGCACAAAAGATGCTCTAAATCACCTAACAGATTTGTGCATGAGACATATTATATATGACACCACACTGTTGAGTTCCACCATTTAATGAATGGCTACCTATTAAAAATTTTTATAGACAAACCAGGAATCTCTTGCCATGTAGACTTAATGGATGGAAATAATAAGGATATCATCAGTTTACATATATGAAAGCAATAGTTTCTATACATTGCTAATAGCATTTGTACGGTTAACAATGCTGATAACCTATTAAACCCCATTAAAATCTTTGAGTGTTGAGTAAGACAGAGAACTCTGTAAGAAATAAGGCACAAAATATCCTTCTGCACATCCAGCTGTTATGGACTTCCACATTTCTACATTCACTCTGACTATAACCTCATGTTCACAATTTGAAAATAGAGTGCATAGCTGCTCTGATAATAACCATATTCTCAGAATGCTGTGGACAGCTTTGTTAATGTTTCATTATGTTCCACTGACCCTCATTTCAACTTAGATTTAATGCAGCTATAGTCTAAACAGATTAAAAGGTTCATGTAGTTTAAGAATTAACATGTCAGGTTAATACAAACATATTATAAGGTGCCCGTCTGTGAGCATCTTCCATTCTTTTCACTGATACAGATAATGTTTATTTTGTACAGAGCATTAGAATAAATAACACAGTATAGTACTGTATTATTAATACCTCCTTTTTTTTTGTTATTACTCTGTGCTTAAGTGCCAAATGTTGATGCTGCTTAAATGGTCTCTTCCTATATTTGAATACTGAAGTGCTACAAATATGAACTGCCCAGCTAATGTCCTGATCCATTGTAACATAAGTAAGTAAAATGCTGGCATGGACCAAAACATTTTCCAACATAAACCTGAAAAACAGCAAAAACAACGACATGCAAAACAAACTGGTGCTTGGACTTTATCCACCACAGAAATAGAACTTTAAAAGACAAATGGGCAGAGACGAAAATATAGTCACAGATAGATTCCATTTTGATATCTTCTCAAAATTCCAGAGTGATTAATTCTAGGTGACAATCAGGTAAAAACATTGCATTGTACCAGTCACAGATACTGGACAGTTCCTGCCATCTTCAGAACAACAAAACCACCTGTGCAGTTCAAGCCAAGCTTTTTGTGCCATTATCACATCAATATCCTTTTCAGAGGCAGAGTTACCATCCAGTGGATTTCGGTTCACAGAACATCACAGTTACACTCACTCCATCTACTCAGTCACCTCTAGAATTAGTACAATGGTGCACGTCTGAATTCATTATGGAACAGTCACTGGGCTTCCTGTTGCAATAGCTTTGTAGTGACCTTTCTTTTCCTGTTTCATTCTGAAACAGTGTGAGGGTCCTTAATTTTCAGTTTATGCTGTCTTTATGGCTGCTTCGGTCTGTATTGTGATTGTTTAGTTCTTGGTTTTTCCACTGAATGCTTGTTCCATTCATGGGCACTGAAGTCACCAAACTCTTAGACTGGGAGCAGCAACAGCAAAGACATGACTGAAAATGAATTAAACAAACAAATAAATAAATAAAACTTAAGACAATTTCAGTTCTGTGCATATTGCCAGTGATATTTTTCATTCAGAAATGACAGATAATTCTAGCTGAAGGGAGTGCTTCCTATATTCAGGCAAATTTTTATCCTAGGACATAAATGATTCTTGTGATTGAACATCACAAATGCAGCAAATTAGGCTCAGCCTGTGCCTCTTATTTACAAAACGTTTTATAGTATGAAAAAGGGAATTTTTTTGACTAAGGTAAATAGATTGAGAACTGACAGAATTCAATACATATATTGTTAGGTGATTGGTTTTTCCCCTTTTTATCCTTGTACTTGACAAACTTAGGGAACAGCATGCTGCTTAGCATGGAAGAGAAAAGAAGAAAAATTCCCCAGCCCATGACTTAGGTCTTGCCTTACATCTTAGAAAAAGAAAAAATTGTTTCTGAAAAGAATCAGTGAACACACTGAGGTGTAACATTTTGCAGTTAGGAATAGAAGCTGACTTCTCACTTATCATGTGAAAATTCTCCCTTAAAATAGTTTGTTAATCTGAGCAGGCTACAGACAAACAGATATTCCCTAAATCTAATAATCCTTTACATTTTTCACAGTTGTTTGGACTCTGCCTCTTCTCAGAGTTAAAGTTTATTGGTACAGTCCTGTCATCCCTTTTCATTGCAGATAAAGCTATTTCAGTCTTCCATTTCATTACTTTCTTTACTCTCATTTTTTTTACTTGCTGTGTTGTCTTTAATAGGTGGACAGGGACTTGCAGAGTCACATTGTCACAAGGAGATTATTTTAGCCTTAAAATATGTTGGCATGTGTAGGAACTGGAAAATGCAGGTAGAAGACATAAAGCATATTTAATTTCCGAAGTCAACTCAGGTGCCTGATTTGGTATTCAAGCCTGAAAAATTTAGTCATTAATGAGATTGTTTAATGCAGGGAGCTTAGTGCCATTGAGAGTGGAAAATTGTTATCAACCAAATTCTATATTTCATGTGCATGTCACGTGCAGATAAATAGTATTTATAAGAGCATGTCTATCTCAGTTTACACATATGAGGACTATGTCAAACTTATTTATTGGTTTAGTATTTCAGATAAAGTGGAGAGTTTCACTTTCAGCTTGGTACATCTGCTATGTGAACTGCTAGCTGCTAAACCACAAATTTATATTCTTTCATTCCTTTGCACGCCTCTTCTCCCAGCTGTTAAATATAGATAACAGCCAAGTGGTTGAATACAGTTAGCTAACGGGACATAAAATCTTATCAAGAGAAGCTTACCTGGAAACAGTTTTTAAACTTCTTGCTCACAAAATACAGAGCTATGGGATTTATACAAGAGTTCATGGTTGCCAGGTTGATGCTGATGTAATCCAAGGGCAGCAAGAAACTAGGCAAGAGGAAGAAAACATTTAAACAGTTCATATGCTACAGAAGTATCCGTGTTCCTTGTGGTTGCAGCCTCTTCTGTCACACAAACTAATTCTCTCTTACCTAACTCCCTCAATCTAATCTTGCACCATGACATGTCTGTAATAACCTGTCTCACAGATGTTCAAAAAATCCAGAGCAAAGTGACTGAAATGATGACAGACAACATTTGTTGAGATTACACTACCCCGTTAAAACTGAAACCACTGAAAATGGGTGCAGCTTAAAATTAATAAACACCACAGTTGCATTGCACAGTGACATTCCTCATAGAAATTCTAAGCATGCAGCTTAGAATATTTTTTCAGTACAAACTATTGGCATAGAAAATGAAGTACCTGAGCAGCTCACATCTGCTGGGGTCTTTTTCATTGTATACCATTTTCTTCAATATCCGGCTCAGATGGAGAGGGAACCAGCAAAGAGCAAAAATCACAACTAAACAGAAAACTGTCTTGGCAACTTCTCGGCGCTAGATAAAGGAGATAAGAGTGTGTACTGAGTGCCCAGTTCATACTAGCAGGTGATTGTTGTTAGTCATGTTGGCAGCAAAGTCAGTAATATGGATAAACTATAAAAGGATTCCCAAAGTGAAGCTTCCAGACTCCCTGATGTACTACTGTTTTGTTATGGGGTTGTCATGTTCTTGATGCTGGCTGTCCTCAACAGAACCTGCTCATCACAGAGGCTGGAGCCAATACACAGGTATTGGTGTTGCTACATTATTGTAGGATTCTCTCTGATATATTGTTCCATAAAGGGACACTGCCCAGTATTTTGATTTTGCTGTGTGATCCTTACTATGAGATCTTGATGTTCTCAGGTAAATAGTTCCTCTACATTTTAGGAATGTCAGTGTTACAGCTTAATCTTGTAATACTTAGGAAATAATTGCAATTTAATGGGTATTTTATGTTGCTCTAGAGAGTTACAGATGTTTTAGTGAATTTTTGGCAACGCATACCAGCGGTGTTTTGTAAGCATGGGTTTGATAAAGAGAAGCATATGAAGGGGTAAGGATTGTAATGTAACAGTGACAAGCACTGCAAGGCTCTCTCATGAAAGAGCTTGAAGTCAAATGAGTGGTTACAGTCTTTTTGGACTTTGAATATGATTATTATAGCTTCTTCTTTTTAATAATAGCAGCTTTTATCAAAATAGGAAAAAAATCATGATTAGACATTAATGTGGACAAGGATATAGGGAAAGAAAGAAGTGGAAGGAAGGAAGGAAGGAAGGAAGGAAGGAAGGAAGGAAGGAAGGAAGGAAGGAAGGAAGGAAGGAAGGAAGGAAGGAAGGAAGGAAGGAAAAAGATGAGAGTTAGAAAGATAAGAATTTGTAAATTGTGACGTAAAGTCTTCCTGCAGTAGGCAGTCTGAGAAGCTTGGTGGCCATTGCATTTTAGGATGGGAAAGGGTGGATTCCCCCACCTCCTGGTACATACCATTCTACTTCTAATGGGTGGAGTAGCCTGTGTGTGGCCCTAGGACGCACTGTGTTGCAGTCTCAGGGCCTGATGAGGGAAAAATTGGAGAATCTGCACAAGGGGAGGATTTTCCAGTCAGCCCTGATCTGAAATGAACCAGCAGAGGAAGAACCTCTCTGAGAGCTCACTCTGATGCAGAGAGGAGTGCTTTAGGGATTCACATCTGTGAACATGGAAGTTGAAAGAGTGGGATTTGAAGGGCTGATGTTAACGCAGGGGAAAAGCTCCAGATGGTTTTTAAAATTACAGTTAAGCGTTAAGCATCAACCAGCGCTGCCAAACCAGCAAAGAGACCTGACGGTTCTGTGAGCGACTTTGTTCTGTGATCATTTGTTTGTTCTGTTCTCCTCTTGCTCTTTTCAAAGCAGCTACAAGCAGTGGTGCTGCAACAGTGCAATAACCCTGAGAAACAAAATCCACTTTTCTAAACTAGGTTATTCTGCAATATATAAAAGCAATATACAATTGCTTTTTATATGAAACTACAGTTACATATCAAAGAGTGCCAAAAGGAGGGAGGATCCACGGAGTCATATCTTTATAGAGAAGAAGAAATTTTTTTTTGTCAAATCTTTGTGGTTAAATTTCAAAGCATTTAGCCAGTAGTGATTTGAGGTTAAAGAGAAGGAAGGCACAACTGTCAAAATAAGAAAAGAAAGAAAAGGGTTAGTTTCCAGAGCATACTGTCTCAATGCCTCCTTATAGTATGATTTAGTCTTTTGTTCCAGGTTTAAATGTGAATGCCTTAACATCATAAATAAACCACATCCTCACTTTCTATTTCTGTAGTTTACTGTATTTCAAAGTACACTTTGAAATATTTCTAATGTAACCCGTAGAGAGAGGAACAATATTTTCAAGCATTGGTGTTTCTAATATATTTACCTGCTTCAGGTGTTCACTGAGAGCAATTCTCAAGTTGCTGTTTCTTCTGTTTAACATTTCACAAGTCATTAGCGTATAAAAGATGGCAGTACATGCCAGTGGCATGCAGAAATAGAAACCAAACAGCCACCAATCCTTTGCATCTTTGTAAAACTGTAGATAAGGAAAAGAAAAGAGCAGATATTTTCTTATGATTCAATGCAAAATACCACAGAAAGGTCTTGGAGAAGCGTGACAGTTGGTACACTGGTATCTGTCTGCTTATTGTTGATCTCTTTTTGACCAACATCAAAATAGGAATTGTGGCAGTGTAAACATTTACAGATAGCCTGCCTGAACCTTTGTTCCAATCTGTCTTGGGTTGATATTAATTTTTTTTTTAGTTGTACTTCCTAAAAATTTATATTCATTCATGAAAACTGGAATACAGCTACATGAAAAAGGCATGCCAGAATGTAGACAGTGTCAGTCTGAGATAACGAATCTTACTAAAAGCCTGTCTCAGGAAATGCCATTTACCTCTACAGCTTCTGTCCTGATGCCAAAAAAGGAAAATTCAAAATGTCTCGTAAGTTTAATCACCTTTTGTTATCAGTGAAAAGGTTGGCAGTTGGTTTGCTTATGTACTGGGCAGATAGGAGCCACTTCACAAGTGTTTGTCTGATATGTGCAAAGCTTAGGGATGGCTTCCAGTGGTACAGTTACTTTTAACCCCTTGACTGCCATTTCCACCATTTGCCTTTTGTGACAAGACACTGAGATATTGATAGAATACCAATACTTTGCTCTGTGTAATTTTAAGTATTAGCTGTGGTGTAAGCAGTGTTGTAAGTTAATATATTTATGTATTGTGGGAAATACTACATTTGAGAAAAAATTTAAAATTGTTCTTTTCTGTAGAGGATAGTGTTTTCAGTCTTCAGAAAATACTGTATCTTGGCTTTTAAATTCTATGCTCAGCCAAAAGTATGCACTGAAATATGGCATTTCAAATACTTCCTGTGTCTAGGTTATTAGTTTAAAAGGGATGTGTCACTCTTTCCCCCAGCTTGTTTGTTCCTAGAGGATGTGCTCTTGTAACATCACAGTTCCCACACCAAATGTCAAAATTCTTATGCCTGAGGATTTTATGAATCCTGTTTGAAAAAGTCAAACTTTTGACATCGTGTTTACCTTTAAAACCAAACAGCACTAAACTTCAAAAGATGAAGAAAAGTTGATACAATTCATATTCTGGCGTTTAATAATGTTACTTTAAAAATCTATTTCAGTTACATTAGAAAGTTGATTTATTCAGAAAAAGGGAATGCTTCTCATTTTTTTCCCCCTGCCCCAGCACAGCTGCGTACAGAATTTGCTAGTTTAGATTATGCTGCTGGTTTCTAGGCCACAATCGCACCTCACTCTAGGACACTGTTGTGTTGATTAACTTGTTTCCTCCTCCTCATTAGCCTCCTCCTTAAGGAGGGGCTACAGTCTCCTGCATAGCTGCACTTTCCTTGGGGGCAGAATTTCCCCCTCTGGGAGCAGAGCTTTTGCCAACAGAAAACCAGAAAACAATACACCTCGTACTTGAAGAGTTTGTACTGAGGGCAAATGTAATTACTGCTCCTTCTGCAGAGAAAAGGATTACAAATACATGGAGACAATTATCTTTTCCACGGCAAATTCCTCCAAGTCAGGCTAGAATCACATTGGCTGGCAGCTCAACCGAATGTGTACTACGTGAATCCATTCCCTGTTTACAAGGAAAACTCTGTGTACTATCAGTGTTCCAGTCTCCATGAGCGTTGCCTGTTGGTCAGGAAACCACACGAAAGGTCTGTGTCACAGCCCTGACCAATACATCACTTCTGTATGAGGAGTTGGCCTCATGGAGCTATAAAACCTATTCTAAAATGTCTGTAAATGATTAATTGAGGAATCTGAGTTTCACAAAGCTTACATCAAAGCACAAAAATGGGTTGATTAAAGAGAAGTAGACATTCTTTTGTTTGTCTTGAAAGCCCACATGGAACTGGTTTTCTACAGGAAATGTGCATTTTAAACAAGTTTCCTAGTACACTCAGCCTCTTGGGAACCGTGGTCTAGCATGAATCTTTTAAATCTTTCAAAGATAGTTTTAAACATGAGTAAAGCTCCTATTAAAAACAAAGGCTAATAACAAATCCTTCCTGAAGTTTAATAATTGTTTATTGTGGTGTTTGTGGTAGTAAATACTATAGTTAAGGTTAAAATGGTATTTTCACTTTAATCTCATGTTAGTACTTGCTTGCAACACATTGAAACACAAAGCTCTCCATTTTGACTGACACATCCAACATTTACTCTCAGCTTGGACATAACTTCTGGTTTGTTTCCTTAAAAACCAAACTGCTGAGGGGAGATTGGCACTTCTGAATTATACTGAGCAAGTAGGAGATACTACTTCCTGCTAGGAAAACAAACCAAGCTATTCTACTTAGAACATTAAGAACAGAACAGTACTCATTAAAGTTAGCATGCCAATAGAAGACCTGAAATATAATGTTTTTGAGAAGAGGGAAAACTATTCTTTTTCTTAGGGAAAGAGGAAGTGAAAATTGTCCAGGCACGTTTGAGGAGAAAAACAGCCATTAGAAAAGGGAAATTTTGCTGCAGAGTGTAATTCATAAATCACAGTCTTGTAACTACGGTATCTACAGTCATATAGGCTGAGGAGTTAAGAAACAAAAATATAATAAGCTCTGCAAAATTTCACTCCATCTTTACCTGCATTAAGGAATTAGGGAATTAGGAAATTTCTTTTGTCTTCTCTTTCAATTGTCTCATGCTCTTTCTGCCATTCCTATGGTACCCTCTCTGTGTAACCCTACCAAAGTTGGGGATGTTCCTCTGAAAAAATAATCATCCATACTATTTATTTTCTAAAATTCCTAGTTCCACTTTTCCCTATTCTTCCCGATTCTAGGCCAAGTTATGTTCTGGTCCAATAAAAGGAGAAGCACCAGACATTCAAAAAAATAGAAACTTATACTCTATTGTGAAAAATTCTAGTCCGGAAAAAAATTCTGAGTTTTTCTCAAGACTTAAGAGCTGGTGCTATCTGCCTGCTCTGCAACAAATCAGAATATTACTCCTTCTTTTTCATTACTGAATGAATGGTACCTGGCCTTTCTCTGGATTCAGAAATTTAAAAATTAAGATATTTGCTTATTGCAAGACCAGGTGGAAAACCACTATGCCCCTATGCAGTAATCTGTTGGTTCTGTAGTGACTTCTCATCTGAGCTGCTTTGCAGAAGCTGACGTGGGCACTGACAGCTGTTAATCTGCAGGAGCACAGAGGGTGCAGGGTAGGAAACGAGCCGAAGCTGCCTGGTGTGTCTCAGGCACTCTTCTTGCTCTTGAGCTCCTGTATCTAATTGCAGCTAACACTGCACAAGCGCCTAGCTGGAGGTGTGGGTCTGTCAGCATTGTAGTCATGATTCCTTGTAAATGAAAGGATTATTTTTTATTTGACATTAATGCGTGTAGCATGGCCCCACCTTTTTCTGGGTGTGCCAAGAGAGCTGACTACTGCATACAGAAGGATGACTAATCATGGTAAAACATGTGTTTTGACATTTACAGGCTCCAAGGTGTTGTACCTTGAAACTCAAAACTTTTCAAGGCTCTGGCTACCCTGATACATCTCTTGATTGTACTTTAGGCAGATGCGAATTGCAAATGTCTGTAGTAAGAATCCTCAGTAGCAAAGAAATGAAAATGCTGTAAAGCCTCACTTAATCTCTCTGGCTGAAAGCAGAGGCAAGTCACTGTGAACATAGGATCTTCTTTGCACCAATACACATTAGAATACATTTTGCAGTTTAAGGCATTAATAAACTCTATTATCACCCAGTATCTTAATTGTCTAACCCATGTACTGTGGGTTCCAAAAAAGACAAGGCAGGATGTTGCTTACCATCATGAAATCGTTTGTAGGTTTGAGCATGCAGGTAACATAACTTGCATCCTTGTATCTGAAAGGTACCACGGCAAAGCCAATTGCTTCAGGGATGGCCAGTATGAAGGACAGAAGCCAAATGGAGAAAATTTCAATGGCAGTGATCATCGGGATTCCAATCCCCTGAACGCGGCTCCAGGACGCAACTGCTCTGTACCTGAAAGAGACAGGTGCTTGTTTCCAGCCTGCAGTTTCCTTCTTAAAAGATCACGGTTTGGTGTCATGGCAAGTAAAATCCCTAAAGCTGACATTTGAGACTCGTACTACTTGTTTTTTCTGCCTATTCCAGGGCCTCTGCCAGCTGTCAACTTACCTAGGACATAACAGGGCACGTGAAGGGGTGGAGAGCAGAGAGCCAGCTGCTCCTGTTCTGCTTGGGTGTGGGATTGGGTGGAATTCTGCTAGGTGGACTGCTCTAATGATTTCTAATTAAAGTAGGCAAGGATTGTGAGGACAGACTATATCTATCACTAAATAACTGCCATAAGAGGGAAAAAAAGCTTCCAGGCACACAGCCATTCTAAGAGACACAAAGCATCCATCTCCTTCAGCTACCTCAGCTGTAGCAGCAGTTGCAAGATGAAGCTGTCAGCTTCCAGGCAATGAAAGACCGGGAAAATACTCTCGATGAAGTGAAAATACATTTGTTCTGTTTACACTGTTCAGTGAACTGAGAGGATCTTTCTCCTCTGCTTGTCTCTCAGTTTTCAATGAGCTTGTAGAAATTTATTAGCTTTGAAACCTCAATCTGTCTGTCAGCTCTGGTCAGAAGGTTGTAAAATTACCCAGAGAAGGCTGATAGGCATAGAATACAGAGTACAATCCAGTCCATAAATTAAATTTTCAGTGGTAGATTTAATTGTTGTCCTACAATGACTGCAGTAAACTACTTACTGAGCATTTCTAACAATTTAGCAAAGACAGAATCAGTGGGAAGGCCCAATATTATTTTTTGATCTTGTAATAATCTGAAATTCATTCTAGAGAGCTCTCTGTCATTAATGATGTAACAGCTTCTGAACTGCTTATTTTACTTCCTTAAAATAATAGCACCTTCCCATTTGGAATGCCAGTGCCACATGGATATATCATGGCATCCACTGATGAAATAGTCTTCTTTAGTTGGCAAAGTTGACAATAAAAAAAGTCAAGAAAGGTTCTTTGTCTGGTTAAAAAAAAATCAGATTAGGAAGGGAATTACTGGAGTTTGAATTTTTGAGATCACAGAATCACTGAATGAACTAGATTGGAAAAGACCTTTAGAGATCATCAAGTTCAACCAAGATGGAAGGAATGAAGAGCTTCTGATGGGAAAAACGTTTTTTGAGGGCTACAGGACCTAGGCTACAGAGATCAGGAAAATTTAGTTATTGAAAGACTTTCTCAGTCCTCCTTTAACCAATACAGTAACATTGGATTCACACACAAAGCATTTCTTTTGATTTCTTGTGTCACATCCTCATTTTAATTTGGAAGTGTGCTTATTAACTAGATGGAAGACTTGGAAATTCCATCCCTTGTAGCCTCAGTGTCAGGGGGATGACAATGCCTGAATGCAAATCCAAGCTTAAGATTGAGCAAAAACTTCAGCAAGCATTGCTACCCAACACCACTGGAAGGTGTCAGGGCCTGGCATGTTGTCATCCCTGCAGAAAACAGACTGGAGAGCTTTGCCTGGATATCTACAGCAGTGTCATGCACAGCACAGTCACAGGTGTACTACAGACAGGCTCTCAGAGCAGCATTTCTACAGAAATGAGGGTATAGATACTTTGAGCATAATAAAGCAAACTACGACTTGGAATTTCACATTAAAAATAAAAAATATAATCTAAAGGCATCCTTATCTTCCGAAAATGTGAAAAAGGAGGGAGGCAGTGATTCACTAATGGGGAGGAGGTTTCTGAGATTACAATTCTGAGACCATTGAAACAAATAAAACTATACTGGGAGAACTAAGAAAGACATATCCAATATCATATCTTCTCACAAATATTCATATTAAAATCCAAATTTAATTTTAAATAATTTGTCATCCTGTCATATTTCATTTTGCCAATTATCAAATTCTGGCTTTCATCACCAAATGGAATATTCATAGAAACTTTACCTTTCACACAAATGCTCAAGTAGTTGTAAACTTTGGAAATTTAACAATCAGTTCAAAGTTTACTTTCTACAGGCTGGCAATTTTACAATCATTTCCATCAGCTGCACAAGGTATTACCCCGTCCTTGACTGACTGATGCTCTTAGCAAACAGGGGCTTGTACAAGTAGCAAATGTAAAGTTTGTTTTATGTTACCTCTCTAGCTATATAAGTGACAACCAATGGGTTGCAAACTGTGAATCCAATTATTTCCTTTCTTGCATTTTTGTACCTTTCTTTTGAGTTTCATCTGTTTTGCAAATGAGATCACTATGCACAGCAGTAAGGATTTGGGTCCTGTATGTATTTTACTGATTTTTTTTCAGTTTACAATTCACATAACTCTCAAATAAGGAATTGTTAGCTGAATAATTTTATATATATTTTCAGCTAAAACATTAGAAGCTCAGTAATTAGATCAGAATTTGCTGAATGTGTATTAACCTGCAATTACTCGATCTCTTTGCTCACTGCTGTAGGAGTGATTTGAAAAATAGTGGTAGTAATAATAATTTTAGTAGTAATAATTTTTCAGGTGGGTGTTCTGTGGGTTATGTAATATAGAGGATCTTTGTCTAGCCACAAATTTCCCACAATTAAGAGTGAGAATGTATGGCAGAGTTTATTTCCCTCATACTTGGAAAACATAGGATGCCTGCCAGGGAGCTGACATAAAATACATGCATAATGCATTGCTTTTAGTTCCTCAATTTAAAATCTGTGTGAGATTTGTCTAACTTTCCCTTTTTTTCTGTTTATTTCCCTTTTGTCTCCAATCTTGTCTAAAATGTCCACTTTTCCCCCCAGGTCACTTCATGTTCTCTGTTTGATGTTGTGGCTCCTCTTTTCTCTCCCTTTTTCATTTTCAGCTGCTCATGCATGTGCTGTCAACTTGTACATATACATACACTTAAATATTTTGCTCTCCTATCTAGTTATAATATGCTTAAAGCATTTCTTTCAGGACGTCTTGTCTGGATCTGAGAACATCAGCGGGTGGTTTTGCTCCTTTTTGTTCCTTTTACTTTTAACTTAGATTAGAAATCAGGTGTTAATTAGAAAATTAGGTGTTCAAATGGCCCAGTAATATAACAAGTGTCTGTTCTGTGAGTATCATCAGCCCTTTGTAAGAGTGAAAAGCAATGCAGGAACATAAGGGACAAGATCAAGCACATATGAAACAGTCACTGTCAAGCTGAGTGCCAGGCCAGTTCCTAAATGTCCCTACTGTTGCTGATACCGAACTGTTTTGCTTCGTTAT
This sequence comes from Acrocephalus scirpaceus scirpaceus, assembly GCA_910950805.1. Classification (NCBI taxonomy): domain Eukaryota; kingdom Metazoa; phylum Chordata; class Aves; order Passeriformes; family Sylviidae; genus Acrocephalus; species Acrocephalus scirpaceus. The sequence continues at coordinate 57,765,297 of OU383778.1, read as the reverse complement.
TGGCAACCACAGCTGTTCTTCATTTTATGCAAATTTCTCAATACAGTAAAGGTCTTAGAGTTTTATTTTAGTGGCAAAATCTCAGCTTGTCTCATACTGTGAGTTAGTCCAGATAACAATATCTACTTTTGGATTACTGTTCTATGCAATGTGCTATGCGGAGGAGGGAGGAGGAGGGTGTATACACATGAAATGACACCCATATCTTCACTTTTGTTCTTCAACTCATTTCTTCACCAAAATCATTATGCCCAAGACATAAGCAAGAGTTAAAACTCAGGTAGGGAAATAACCTTCCTCTTAGTCACACTCAGGCACTGTTTAGAAAGAGTCACACTACCATGACCTAGAGTTTAAAAAGCCTGAGGGGCATCTGAGGCAACTTCGAAGTGAGCTTCCTCCAAAGGGTGAATGGCTGGCTTTCTGTCAGCCTCTTAAAACCCTCTCCACGTGAGAGTGGCCATTGTTCCCCTCGGGCATGCACAGTTAAACCTTAATGCAGGGCAAGTCACTCCAGGGCAGTAGTAATGAGGGGAGTTTCACAATAGGATGTAGTTAGCACAGGGAACTGTCCTGGCAGCAAAAAAAGGAATCCTGTTCTAACTTAAGGCTGAAGTCTACAACAGGGACAGTGTCAACAATGACTAAAAATATAAACATATATACACAAATATATTAAAAAAACCCCAAAAACTCTGGATTCACTTTACCTATTGACTCCACCTTTTCTGTGTCATAGAATGCAATATATAGGGGCCCAAAATAATTATAAACAAGATAGCTTTCAGGAGCTTTTTTAAAGCAACGATTAACTTGCCTGTAGATCAGAAACAGTCCACCTGTGACAGCACACTATTTCATATTTACTCGTTTTCCATTCTAGAAAGCAACCATTAGCTGATGTGGAATTTTGTGTTAATGTGCCCAACTTCCAGTGTCCTACCTAACTTATTGAAGGTGCTCTGAACTTTCATGGTGATTGAACCTAAGTGCAGTTCTTGTTAGCCAATATCAGAATCTAGCTCTGTACATCTGTTTTCTAACACACATCCTCTGCAACTGCTTACTAGAGTAGCAACAGATGATAAAGAATATGTCCTTGGCAAAGTGTCTAAGCTAAGGGAGTCTGATCCCATACCAGACTTTATACTCAAGTGGAAACAGCATTTCGTTGTTGTGAGGATTAGCAAATCAGTCCTTGTAAAAATACGTATGCATCTACAAAAAGGTAGCTTCAGCTGAGTTAGTTCCAATTTATAAAAAGGTATATAACAGTGGAACGTCATCTAGTGAAACTGTAGCTGTCAGAATTATCTAACAAACTGTCTGTTTCATGTGCTTGATCTATGATTTATTCCTTAGAGTGGTCCATGGGATTTTATTTAATGGTGAGCAGATATTGTTTGAGAAGTAGAATTCTTTTTGTAGTTCTCAGACTCCAAAAATGGAAGCAGAACAGTTACCTGTATTACACTTTTTTTTTTTTTTTTTTTTAAATTTAGGCTTTGACTAATGCAGTAAGGAACTGTTTTTCAGGTATGGACACTACTAAGTGATTTATCCACTGCAAACCTTGTACATTAACTTTTTCTGTGAAGCCAAACCAAGATTAATTTTAAAGCTTCTTTGCATCCCTGTACTAATACACATACTTGCATTTCACTTAACAGTATTTTCTGTATTTAGAGGTACTGCTATTTTGGAGTAGAACACAATGAAGTAACTCAAGACATAAAATCAACTTTTACAGAAGTCAAGTGTTCATCTGCTATTGCATTTTATGTCTTAAGAAAAAATAGCAGAGGCATTAATTTTCAAACTATCAATGTCAAACTCTCAAAGCAAGTTTCCAACATGTTTTTCAGTAGAGCTCTGTTAGTTTGAAAGTTATCAGAATAAACCCTTGCTTATTGTCCATAGGCAGTGAGTTGAAAAAGTAATTTTTAAGCCTAAAGATCATGATCTTGTTCAAATACAAAACAAAACTGAGTTCATATGAAAGAAAGAAATCTGAATACTGAGTCAAACCCCAATAAACTTTTGTCTGGTAAAAGAAGTTAAAATAATGCTTTACCAGAGCTTTTAAAAACCTTTAAAATAACATGTAAAGTTCATTAGTCCAAGGACTTAATATTTTGCTTTGAGCCACAAATATGGTGCTTGGTGTTAGCCAGAATATAAAAGACCAGAATCTAAGTTATATCTATATTGTAATCTGCCTGCTAACAAGACCGTGCTTAGTGCTCCCAGATTTAGGAAATCTGCATGCACAAGAACAGTGCCAAAAGAGTAAAACATACTGTACCTGTCCACACTGAGGGCACACAGGTTAAGGACTGTGATTCCCACTGATGCCTTCTGGATAAAGGGGAGAAATTTGCAAAGAAATTGTCCAAATTCTGTATTTCCAAAAGGCCACTTCTGAGCCAGGAGCTGAAGGAAGATACAAAATAATCAGAATATTTAAACAGTAAACTAGCAAGTATGTCACAGTTGTAGTTATTTCTTGTCTTAGACACAGCCATTGTAACCTTGACTTCTCTGTACCTCAAGCATATCCTTAGTACTGAGTGAATCTGGGAAATAACTGCTACTGTGGAAGCACAGAAGTTGAAAGTTTACACTTAAACGTTGACCTTGTGCTGATGCAATTGTAAATTGCATTGTTAAAAGTGGTTTTTTTTATTATTGTGAATCTGCCAGCAATACTGAATAATGAAAATCAAACTCAAGCCTGTCATAAATGGTTGCGATTGGCATGTCCCAGAACCAGGCAGTCAAAACATAACTCAAGGCTCATGATGAAATACCTCAGAGCCAAGTCCTGATGCTGCACGCAAGTAGATTCTTGTCATCCTAAATGTACCATTGTGTAACTCATGGCAATATTCAGAGCCAGACTCCGAGGAGTGTGAAGAAAACACTGTGCATACATAATTTGTTCCATATTCCATTTTAAAGGACAACCGTGCAAACATGTGGGCTCTTCTTCAAGGCAGCAGAAAGGCATCCATTGGAAAGATGTGAGTGACTGAGAGTTAGAGTAGTATTTCCAAGGAGGCATTTACATAATAAATATTAGTACAGTCATTCATGTGCACAGTTGTGAAGAATTAGCATATAAAAATAATATTTCTAGCTATAACTGTTAAAGCTTTACATGTATTTGAACAGAGCTTCGGTAGCAAGTATACACACAAAATACAAGACAGAAAATTATTCAGGATAATTAAATCTAGGACTGGCTGCAGAGTCACAGAAGATCACCCTTTACTTGTGCTGACAATAAAATGGCAGATTACTTTCAATGTAAGTAAGTGTAGTAAATGAAAAATTATTCAGTCCATACAAAGTACTGAGCCCTAGCTTAGCTATTTTAACTCTGGTGAGGGATATTTCAGCCCTCATGAATAGTTCTATTGAAAAACAAAGTCACTGAACCTTCTCACTCTTGCACTACCATTTTGCTCATCTTCTCTAAGTCTCTGCTGCTGAGACTTTCTCAGCAGTAGGATGTTCATGTTTTGAGAGTTAGCTTTGCAACCACAAGGACTAGAAATATTTTGCAGTAAAGGTTAGGTCCTGGAACACACTTGTCTGGTAAAAGTGGGCGTATTCTAGCTGTAGAATTAGAAAAACAAATTCTGGTTGTAACTCAGGACTGTAGTATTCAAAGTAAACATTTTATTTCTATTTAAATTAGTGTTAAATAGAAGCATGTTCATAATCACTACCTTTAGCAATACAAATGTTAACTGTGGGCAGTTCAAATTCACGTCTTACCTCAGTTAAGGTAGGTGTTACCTTTCTGTTTTTTCATAGAGTGAGTTTTTCAGAGAACTTTAATATAATGTATGGTTATTTATCACAAAATTCTACCTCAGCAGGAATTAATCTTCTCCTCATAGACATGGTGTGGATTTTTTGCACCCCCTATATTTTATAGTCATTCATCACAATGCTGAATTACTTGTGATTTTGTCCCCCAAATGATATCTTAAAAATGCTGGAAGCAGCTATGCACTCCACATTGCCTGTGTCTCTCTAGGACTATATTAGCATTGTCATTTGACTATTTGTATTTCAGGACAGATTTTAACAACTCACAGCTTTCAGCCAACTGGGTGGAAACTGGACCAAACTTATGTGTGCAAGCACATTTGCTATGGCATCCCAGTTTAGGTTAGTCACATTTCATGGAAGGAAATCCCCCTTTTCTCGAAAGGCTAGGGATTATTAGATTGCTAGGATTGGTGATTTAACTGTAGTCAGTACCTTCAGCAGCAAAGATGGTAAGTTTATATCTGGAAGCTCTTGATTAGTTCCTCTGATTCTATCTGTATTTATAGACTGAATGAAATACATTGAAAGCTCCAGCAGAATTGTTTTTCAGATAGGTTTGCAATAGTGTAACAAATGTTTTCAGAGCATATTCTGAATTTTGCCTAGAACTCTCAGAAGAGGTTTTAGTTTTTATCAGAAAAAAAAAGTTGAAGAAAGAAGGGATGATCAGGACCCATAGTAATTCACCCATGTTGTAGTCATGTGGAATTTCAGCTCCAAACTCTTTGCTGGGTTTGGGTAAATTCAGAGTAGTTCTCAGGCTGGGAAGGCTAAATTATAAATGGTACTGCCACGGAAAAGCAGCTCTAGCAGACTTCTGTCAATCCACTGTGCCAACCAGAGCCCCTAAACCCATTTATCATTACAGATCACTCTTGAAAAGGCAACTGAGAGCCACCTCTTCCTTTCAGGGCCCTGACTGGGGCTGTAGCTGCACCAGCAATAGAAACGAACAAGCGCTTTGTAGTGACTGCGAAACTCTGTCACTACAAGTCAAATATTAGCTTCAAACAGAAAAGTGTTGTACTTGAAAAAGGTTCACTAACTCATTACTCCTCACGGGGAAGCTTTATCATGCTTCCAGCATGTATGCTTCAACCCCACACCCCAGGAAGCTCTCCTTTTTTGAGATTAAAAGTGTTTTATTCCTTTTGTTTCTTACACTTTCCACTAATTGAAGTAATGTCAGTACCAAATCATTAGACATTCTTTTCAAGTGGGTTTTAATCAAAATCCCTGGGACCAGAAATAAGGTTTTTTGATTTCAAGATTCACTTTGCAATCATTTCTGGGGGTGTACTCCATTATCACTCCACATCAGCTATGCATTCATTATTTCCCCTTGGAACAGATGCCAGTTTTTTTCTTCTGTAGATATTTTTAGTCAGCAAATCTGATACTGTCCTTAGTTTGACAATTTTTGCATCAAAACAAGTCCATTTCCCTCTGTTCTTCCCTAGCATGGTGTAGAAATTTCAAAAGGGAAAAAAATACATTTATTTTGTATTAAAAAAATGAGCCCAGGAATTTAATTTAATTAATCCTGATTTACTTAGGTACAAGAACTGGAACTATTGGCTTTGCTCTTTGAGTGCTTTTCCATATTTTAATATCCAAACAAAATTATTATAAAATTATAGAAAATAACATTTCCTCTCAAGGCTCTAGGATAGAAGAAATCAGAATGGTTGCTCCTACTTGTGTCCCAGTTCTCTATGAGTTCTGGAAGTGGATTGTGCTTTTTGTAAACCCACTTACAAAATCTCGGAGGTTTCAAAATAAGACATGTGGCAAAGGAAATACACTTTCCCCTTGTGAAGTTTGCAATTTAGGAGTATTTCATATTGTGGTGCAATTCCTGAGAAAAGAGTGTGGTCAACATGTATTTTTGCACTGAAATCAGAAATCAAGACTGCTCTTTGAAAACTCAGCAAAGTGACCAGACAGCCACAGCTTCCTTGAGCATCCTCCCTTCTCTGCTGCTTTATATGGCCTCTCTGCCCTGAGCTGCAGCTGAAGACAAACAAGACATCAGCACTGAGAACATTCCTTTGCAGTGATTTTTAAATGTCACTCCGTTGATTTTATTCTGCTGCTGCTGCTGCTGCTATTTTCTAACCCCCCTCAGAAGGGTAGCTGATGTACAAAACATCAAGTCCCACTGTGCATCCCAAGCAATTTATATATAGTCTGAAAGAGAGAACGTTGTAGCCTCACCACGAGTGTTGGCCAGAGCATGCCCATGTGCAGCCACAGTGTTTATCTCATGCCAGGCTGGTACTGTGTGTTTGCAGGCAGATGATGGCCCTGGAGCTCAGCCCAAAGTAGATGGACTTGGTTGGATGCTGGATATGAACTGGCTCTGAGCTGCTCTATTAAAACTCCTTCAGCTCAATAAGTGCATGTCAGGAGGTCGCCTCTCTCTGCCATGTGGCATTGAGGGTGGCAGCAAAGGCTTCATACCTGCCCTTTCCTGCTTTGCTCTCTAGAGAATATATCTATGCCTCTTCCTATATCCACTTGGGACCATTGTTGTGCTGACACACAAGGTGTTCTTCCCAGAAACTGAACTGTGTTCCGTACACACAGTGCTTGCCCCTCATGGTGCTGCCATCTAGGACACTCTCCTGAGTTTCATGGCATGATACTGCTGGAACAACTCTAGCACAACCATGGAAGTCAGTTTCTATTCTGTCTTCAGGAAAAATAGAAATACCTTCTTTATTCCATGACTTAAGTTACACTTTTGCAATAATGGAGAAAGGGACCAAGCCAGCAGATTTCATCTGTATAGATATGATCCAGTTGTATAAGCGACCAACATCTTCTAATTGGGGAGCAGGAGTTACAAAACCAGTGTAGTCTGGGGTGATTTTCTTTCCTTGCCACATAGCCCAGAATTAAAGATAAGGGAGATTCTTTTTGGTTTTGTTACATCAGCACATTGGGTTTTGCTGGGTTGTTTTCCTTTTTTTTTTCTTTTTTTTTTTTTTTTTAAAGGCTAGTTTCCTCTAGGAAATATTGAGCTGTCTTGAAAAAGCTCTGTTTTAAATCATGTTCTACAATTATATATGCCCTTGTCTGCTTCAAGGCATGGGCCAGAAAAGGTATCTGGTGTTTTGGATGGAATCCAGGTGATATCTGGCTCAGCACAGAAGTGTCTAAACTCTATACCACTGAGTTGACTGCATTAAGTGACAAAAGACGATGATTGTGACTGAAGTGTCTCACCTATCTCTGATCTATAAGACCGCTTAGTTAGGAGTAAGGATGTATTGAGTCCTCAGCAGTGGTATTTTGGTTGTGGTGACTGGAACAGCACCCTTCTGCCCTCATGGACTGTCATAGGGTAAGAATTCATTGCACTTTTCAAGCCTTCCTATTCTTCCTAAAACCCATATATACAGGAGATAATTGCATTACTGGACAAAGCTCATCCATTTATTGCTTCACAACTCAGCTCTGCCCCAGCACTTTGCAGAAAAAAGGGAGAGCTGTCAGGGTGAAGAGGAACACAGCCTAAGTATTCCTTCCCATTGCTGAAGTGAAAAACCTCAGGTTTTGAAAGGACAGTGACTAGAGGAAATCAAAGAGTAGAGAGAAGAAAAAAAAGAACAAGGACAGCCTTTATAATGCAGGGCATAAGACTAGTATTGAGTACATGATGAGATGATTGTTCAAGCTTCTGCCAGCTTTGGGATCATTTGTTTATTTCCTTATACTTAGATCCACAACCCTGGCTTGGTAGAGAAAACACACTGTATCTCTTCAACTCTTCTTTGCAGGAAATATATTCCTGATTTTGCTACAACCAAGAACTGTCTTTTTTCCACTTGGGGTGGATAAAAGACTGACTAATGTTCTTCCTGGAAGGAGGAAAGGTTATGTGGGGATGCATGAGAACCACATTCTTTACTCTGAATTTCCTGCCAGAGCTTTTTCTGCTATTTTGCTTACTTTAGCCCAGCTGAGTAAAGGTGAAGGTAGCAAAGGATCTCATGGCATTTACTGAATGCCTACAGTGTTTTTCTCCTGCTTGGGCAGCTATGGAAGGGAATGTATAGTTTTTGCACAAGGGAAAATAGATTATACTTGAAGAGATCCTGAAAAGTAAGGAAACAAATGCCCTGCTTTTGCAGCACAACGTTCTGTCTCAACTAACTGGAAAAAGAAGAAATCATCAGTTTTAGGTTTTTGTTAAAATGCTTATATTTATTACAAAAATCTACTTAGCAGTTAAGCATTCCTAACAACTCTAGGCACCTCCCCTGCGGTATTTTTGCTGTTTACAAAGCAGGATTACTTTCCATGGTGTTGGCTATCCTGTTAGGTAAACTGTTTCTCAAGCTGGGCTGCTCTTCTTCAGGGAAATGAGCTGCAAGGTGTGCTGATGTGCATGGTGATTTGTTTAAAGGAATTTTTTCAATTCCTGGGCATAATATTTCCTTTGTTATTCTTCCAGCTGTGTTTTCTTTCGTGTGTTGCTAAAAAGAGTGACAGGATTTCTAAGAAGTTACTGCAGAACCAGTAAGCCCTGGATATGAGCAATCAAAACAATTCCTTGTTATCTGCAGAGTTCAGCTGGTTGAGAAATAAAGACAGAAAACATACTAAAATATTCTCTTAAACCTAGAGTCTCTAAGTACTCTACACTATTTCAAATCTACAGAGTAGCAAGGCAGGCATGAGGAATTGAAGACAAGGGAGGAGCTGTGCATCGATAGGAACAGCCATGAGTTAGAGGCAGCATGGATCTTGAACTAAGACCTAGAATATAAAATCTCTTCCCTAACTACTACCCTGGAATGCACGTTAAATGCTGCTGGGAAGCTGCAGTTGGTAAATAGAACAGATTCCTGATGGATTCCCTGCCCCATTTCGGGAAATTTCTGCCTTCAGGACTCAGTGATCATTTTCTGTGCTACCTCTTCCTGCTGTGTTTGGTCACTACACAGAGACATTCACATGAATAATAGGCCCAGCTTGGAGCAGGTTCTATGGATTTCTGCATCACACTGTGCTACCCATTCATTGCTTCCTGGAATCCCTGATAAGAATTTCTTGAAAGCCAGAATGTAGTTGTTAAGTTGAGGACTCAGAATTTCCTACTTGTGTAGGTACTTCATTGAGAAATACACACTATGCCTATGAAAAATTCTGCCTTTAAAGAGTTGCTTTTCCAAGTGCCCTTAACTTTTTGTGTGCTGTTGGCTTGGCTTTATACTCCTTTGGTGAAGGTATTCAGATGTGCCAAATAATTTTTGATTCAGAAGGGATTGCTCTGACACTTACGCATGTGCTCTAATGTAAAAAAGTGTCCATGACTAGAAATGCTTTAGCTGAGTCTTCCTTTACTGCACACAAAATGGATGAACATGTTTGCTTGCTGTCAGCTGCCTTCTGTATTTAGATTTTTAATGTTCTAGGTGGACTACTCAGATTTAGATAATGTTGCAACTAAAGTAAATATGAATACCAATTAAATAAGCAAAAAACCCCTGCTTTATTCATGAAAACATCTTTTTGAGCTGTCTGAGCAGTGAACACTTGCTTTTTTCCTGGATAGATGCAGCTTTATACCAGTAAAATTATTCAGACAATGTTATTAAAAAAACCTAAATTAAAAAGCTGCCTAATTTGCTTCATCTGCTTTATGAACTAATGGTTTCAGGAGTTAAGCATATTCTGATCTAAGGCAATGCAGTTTATGTCAGTCCTATGTCAGCCAGTTTCCAAGAAACTAATTTTTATCTCTTTCTCTAAAGTGCATAAAACTGGAAGCAGAGACAGCTCAGGACTTCCCAATAGCAGTTAAAATTTTGCCATTCTAAAGGCGAAAGCCTTGGTCTAGATTGTTTCAAGCTCCATGAGCTCAGGAAGGAACAGGGGACATCGATGTCTGTGGTGAGTACCTGTTGTTATTCCTGTTGCTCTGCTAAACTTCAGCCATGACAGCAGCAGCAGAACAGGGTTTGCCATGAACCATGAGGGTTTGCCAGAGCTCAGAGCAGCCAAGGCAACAGTGATGCTGTGGATATTCTGCTGCTGCCTTTGTACAGCCTTAGGAAACAATGTAAAACCTTTTAGGAAAGCAGCCCTCTAAAGAAGTTTTCTTGCATTGCATCTGAATTTATTTGGTAAAAAATGCACGTGGCAGTGATGGGTAATGCAGGTGATCAGCAGCTTTCAGGTGCTAATGCCACCTGATACAAGAAAAGGGATTCATCTCTTCTTCAATGCCTTAACTCTACCTCTACAGCAGTACAAAATATAAAACTTTTAATTCCTGCTCTTCTTTTCCCTGCAGAGAAATAATTCCTACTGATACAGGCCTTTAGGCTTTGACATCTTGGATGTCTGAGATATATTTTGGGTAAAGAGGAGACTATTTGGGTCCTGGTGGTATAAAAATGTGATTGAAAATTAAATTGGTTTGGTCTATTAAGGTTGCATTTGTAACTGTCACCCTTCCTGTAAAACTCCATCTATTAAGATTTTTAATACTGATTTGATACTTCAAGTGGATATATTGTGGGAATTAAGCGTAATGGGGCTTTAATATATCCAGAATATCTTCAAAGGAAAGTGAATATTACTCACATCACAATCCACTTAACAATAAGGGGAATCCACTCTATAATTATAGTAATTGGAGAGAGTAGGGAGTGAGAGTTTTTGAACCTACTGTACCACAAAGGAAGGTTAAAAATGTCAAACATCTGTGACCACATCTTTAGTTGACATAAACTACATAATTACTTTTTTCACAGCATTACATCTTTGTTAATTGTATAAACACAGAGTAGAATGAAGGACTCAATTCTCCTGGGATCTTGCATTGCCAATTACTACAATTTTATAGCTGCTTCTTTCTAAGGGTTTGTAAAATGGATTTGAGTACCAGTAGCATTATCTACTTCTCTTTTGAAAGTAGTTTCAAAATAGTTAAGGCTACGTTATTTTTCAGGAAAGTCATTATAACTATTTCTGATATTCAATTATAATTACAGGTATTATGCATTTTGTTTTATACAATGTGGCCATCTTAATACTGTACTATTTGTCATTTTAATATGCAGCTGAATGCTTGTTTACTCTGATTCCAGACCTGTGTTGTCCTAAAAATGAAGATCTCACCTAAAAGGTATGAAGTGTTTGACACCACTTATTATGTAGGATACTAATATATGGTTCAACATGAGGCTGACTCTGAAACAAAAATAATCTTTTTAAAATTAGGTTCAGAAGGGTATAAATTGCTTAAAAAAATAAAAACACTTGAATTTTTTTTCCTTAAAAGCCTATCACTTCCATTATCCAGTCATGGTATTTGCAGTGGTGACCCTTCACACTGTCACTCAACAAGAGGAGCTGAAAGGTGACACAGATTTTAGGATCCCTAGTGGTACAAACTGGAATGGCATTTAACAAAGCTGAAACTCAACTCCTAATGTAAGCATCCACATTACTAAATGGTCCATATGAAAAATGGACATAATAATAATAACTGCATTTCTTCTCAGATGTACCAGAGCTCCCTTATAAAGCCATGTTTCCCTGTGTCACAATTCTTGCAGCTAACCTCAGCCAACAAGGGAGTTGTATATGGTAATTTATAAGTAATTTATTCTGAAAGTTAAATAGCTGAAAAGTAACTAAAAGCTAGAATTAAGCTTTAAAGATTATTTTAATTATTTAGTTAATTAATTAATTAATTTTACTTATTTTAATTCTGCCTTCATACATGTGGAAATTGGCAGACATTGGTGTCAAGGGGCTGCAGATTTGTTCATAGCCTCTATTTATCCAATACTTCTCCACAGCACAAAAATAATTTCTCATGTAGGCTAAGGAAATTTCATTCATCAAATCAGAACCATAGTTCAGCTCATCATGTAAGATAGAGCAAGACAAACACACCTATGGAATTCCAGAGAAGCAACAGAAAATTAATAGAAAAAAATGTATTGCAAAATAATAAAGAGAATATATTAAAAAGTTACTTTCAACTAAACTTCTAAAGAATTTTCAGAAGACCATTAAAACTCAATTCTGAAAGGCAAAATTAATTCCAGATGTCCATTCCTCTTTGCAAAAAAGAAGCAGAGCTCTTGAAAGGTTAGAAAAAATTGTGTAATAAAAATGCTTGTTCTTTCCCAAACTTGTCTTTGGAAAGAACTCATGCCATTTTTCCTTAAAATATACTCTCAGATATACCATGAGAAGTGAGAATGTTGCCTTAGCAGTTATCCATAAAGACATAAGGGAAATTTACCAGGGAGGAAACTGTAATACATCATGGGAGGTGCAATCACAGAATCACTGAATGGTTTGGGTTGGAAGGGACCTTAAAGATCATCCAGTTCCAACCCCCCAGCCATGGACAGGGACACCTCCGACTAGCCCAGGTTGCTCAGAGCCCCATCCAGCCTGGCCTTTTGTAGGCTCTGAGTCCAGCTAAGAACCCCAGTCCAATGTCCCATTAGGAATTCACCCATCTGTGGAAGACAAGTGAATCTCAAATCAGGTAGAAGCTAATCTTTCTCATCAACTTGTTAATCCAAAATACTATACAGAGATCTTATCAACAAATTGACAATTTAACTTTCTAGGTGGAGTATTGAAAAGTGTAAACTAGAATTTCCATTAAGTCACATCCGTAGTTATTTACAGTCATCCTAGTTTCAAATCCATGTTATATTAAACCCAGTTAAAGTTAAAAGACTTATCTGTAATTTATACAACTGGAAGATCAGAACCAGGTGTTGCATTTCACCATAGATAATATCACAGAATCCCAGAATTTCTAGGTTGGAAGAGACGTTCAAGATCATTGAATCCAACCCATGCCCTAACATCTCAACTAAGCCATGGTACCGAGTGCCACATCCAGTCTTTTTTTAAACACATCCAGGGATGGTGACTCCACCACCTCCCCAGGGAGATCATTCCAGTACTTTATCACTCTTTCCATAAAAAACTTTTTCCTAATATCCAGCCTATATTTTAGCCTATCCTTTGGCACAGCTTAAGGCTGTGTCTTCTCATTCTGTCAGTTACTGCCCAGAGAAAGAGACCAACCCCCAGCTGACTACAGCCACCCTTCAGGAAGTTGTAGAGAGTGATAAGGTCACCTCTGAGTCTCCTCTTCTCCAGGCTAAACAACCCCAGCTCCCTCAGCTGTTCCTCACAGGGCTTCCAAGCCCCTCATCAGCCTTGCTGCCTCCCCTGGATGCGCTCAAGCGTCTCAACGTCCTTCCTGAACTGAGGGGCCCAGAACTGGACACAGCACTCAAGGTGTGGCCAGGATGCTGTTGGCATTCTTGGCCACCAGGCCACACTCCTGGCTCATGTTCAGCTGGCTGTCGACCAGAAGCCCCAAGTCCCTTTCTGCCTGGGCACTGTCCAGCCACGCCGTGCCCAGCCTGCAATGTTGCAGGAAGTTATTGTGGCCAAAAGGCAGAACTTGGCACTTGGACTTACTAAACTTCCTTATTGGACTCTGTCCATCCAACCAACCATTCCAGGTCTCTCTGCAGAGCCCTCCTACCTTCCAACAGATCAACACATGCTCCCAGCTTAGTGTCATCTGCAAATTTGCTAATGAAAGACTCGATACCTTCATCCATGTCATCAATAAAAATATTGAGCAGAGCTGGCCCCAGCACAGAGCCCTGAGGAACACCACTGGTGCCTGTCCCCAGCTGGATGCAGCACCATTCCCCAGCACTCTCTGGGCCCGGCCATGCAGCCAGTTCCTAACCCAGCACAGAGTGCTCCTGTCCAAGCCGTGGGCTGCCAGCTTTTCCAGGAGTGTGCTGTGGGAGACAGTTTCAAAGGCCTTGCTGAAGTCCAAATAGACAACATCCACAGCCTGTCCTGCATCCACCAGGCAAGTCACCTGGTCATAAAAGGAGACCAGGTTAGTCAAACATGACCAACCCCTCCTAAACCCGTGCTGGCTGGATCTGATACCCTGGCCATCCTGGAAGTGCTGCGTGATGGCACTCAATATAAACTGCTCCATTACCTTACCGGGTACTGAGGTCAGGCTGACTGGCCTATAATTACCAGGATCATCCTTCCCACCCTTCTTGTGGATGGGTGTCACATTGGCCAGCTCCCAGTCATCTGGAACCTCACCAGTCAGCCAGGACTGTTGGTAAGTGATGGAGAGTGGCTTTGCAAGCTCATCTGCCAGCTCCCTCATCACCCTGGGGTGGATCTCATATGGTCCCATAGATTTATGAACATCCAAGCAGATCAGCAGTTCTCTGACTGCCTCCTCCTGGATGACAGGGGGATTATTCTGCTCCCTGACACCATCTACCAACCCAGGAGGACAGCTGTCCTGAGGACAAGCCATTTTCCCACTAAAGACTGAGGCAAAGAAGGCGTTAAGCACTTCCACCTTCTCCTCATCTGCAGTGACTAAGTTCCGTCCTGCATCCAATAGAGAGCAAAAGTTGGTCTTACTCTTCCTTTTGCCATTAATATATTTGTAAAAACAGTTTTTATTATCATTTACAAAAGTTGCCAAATTAAGTTCATTTCTTCTTCCTATATGACCTAGAAAACCCCTTAAATAATTCCTGAGAGACCTGACCATCCTTCCAAAGATGATACATCCTCTTTCTAATCCTAAGTTCCATCAAAACCTCTTTGCCCATCCAGGCTGGGTGTTTGCCTCCTAGACTCATCTTTCAGCACACAGGGACAGTCTGTTCTTGTGCCCTCAAGATCTCCATTTTGAAGCACACCCACTTTTCCTGGACTCCTTTGTTTTTTAGGGCTGCTTCCCAAGGAACTCTCTGAATAAGTCTCCTAAACAGGCCAAAGTCTGCACTGTGGAAGACCAATGTAAAAGCCTTATTGATATTCCTCCCAATTTCACCAAATACTGAGAACTCTATAATTTCATGATCACTGTGCCCCGAGCGACCTCCAAACACCACATCTCCCACCAGCCCATCTCTATTTGCAAACAACAGATCTAACAGAGTCCCTCCCCTGGTGGCCTCACTCACCAGTTGTGACAAAAAGTTGTCCTCCACACACTCTAAGAACTTCCTGGACTGCCTCTTTTCTGCTATATTAAGTTCCCAGCAGATGTCTGGTAGGTTAAAGTCACCTACAAGGACAAGGGCTGGTGATCCTGAAACATTTTTCAGCTGCTTACAGAATAATTTGTCTACCTCCTCTTCCTGGTTGGGTGGACAATAACAGACTTCCAGTGCCTCTGTACAAATGTAATATATGCACATAGAGATTTTTTTCCCATTAATTCAAATTTTATGATCTTGTCCTGTGAATACCTGTGTTATAATGCAGTTATGATGTCAATGTTATAAAGATGTAAAATGCATGTTTTAAAATCATTGTTTCTTTAATTTTAAAATCCAGTTTGAAACCACAAGGCACTAGTTATTATAAAACCATACATTAAAATGTTTCATTTAAAACCCATGTAAATAAAAGTCATTAAAATCTTTAAGGGCTGAAATTGTGAAGAACATTTTTTCTTAATTGTATGACTTCTAGCTATTATATGACTTAGTGTTTTATTTACAAACAGAAACACTTCATGTTTCTGCTGAAAAAGAAAAAGTCAAATATCCTATCAACTATGCACCTGTATACGGTCCACAAAGAGACAGATACAAGGGCTACAAAATTCTTTGATGATTTTCTAAGATAAGTTAATACCAATGAAATACATTTTTAAAGGGCTCATTTCTGTTCATTCAAGCATGTTCTGGCCTGAATTATATTAGTAAATATAAATTGCATCAGAAGCACTGCTTTATGGCTTTGTTTAATTAAAATGGAAAATCAAAACAGTGGGACAAGATAACTTTATATCAGACAAAAGAATTGCTGAGGAGCCTTTTTACACTTTGACAAATCCAGATGAAATTTAATATTTCAGAAATGGTCTGTGATAGAATTGGAATAATTTTGAGACTCTGCTATTAATGAATATTGAATTAAAACCTTAAGGCTCAAATTAACTGAGACAATGTCTCCCTGCAAAGTCATAATATGAAGCCTGCATATCACAGGGAGTATTTTCGGTAAAAATATAAAGTAAGGGTCGGATAATATAAAAATAGCAACTAGTCCATCAAGGAGGAGAACAGTTTATAAAAAGTCTTCCCTCATAAATTCTTTTGCTAGCTGTAGCAGCTATGAGAAATGAAGAGCTCCTGTGAAATGCCCAAGGCCACACTTTGGTTAAGAGCTAAGAGCTACATCATCTTTAATGGGAGATACACTTTTTCTTGATGGAGGTGACACCTGAGAGAAAGGAGCTTGTTGCAGAACAAAAAGGAGTTGTATTGTTTCCTTAAGTGAACTATTCATTGACAAAAGAGCACTAAATAGAGGAGGAAGCACGGAGAACAGCCAGGGAACTGGAAAGGAACTGCAGTTGGAATGGATGGTGGTGTCCTACCTTGTACACGATGATGGGGATATCAATGACAATGTAGATAAGGTCTCCCAGTGCCAGGCTGGCTATCAGTGCGTTCGGGCCGTTCCTCATACACTTGTTCTGGTAAATGATCCTCAGCAGTGTTGCATTCCCAACCATCCCAATGATGAAAATAGCACAGGATACCACGGTGTTGATGTATTTGAAAGTTTCAGCAATCTTAGTCTGCTGGGAACATTTGACAGTTTGGTTGGACACCGGGGGCTGTATGGTAGTGAGGAGAATGCTGGATTCCATCCCTGAGAAGGTGGAAAGGGGGTTTCCCGAGTCGCTGCGATTGGAAACGTCTCTGTCAGAGCTGTCACTGAGGACAAATCCCGGGACCAGCAGCAGCAAGGAAACTCTTAAACACAAGGCTTCCATCCTGAAGTCCCCAATGAGCAAATTCAGTTAGACAAGGGTTTCACTTCTTTCTTCAGTATTTCTTTAGTATTTCAGTGAGATACTTCTCACTTTTTCACCTGCAGAGAGAAACTGTAAGCAAAAAAAGAAAAGAAAAAATGCACGTAATCAGTACAACAGGTAGTCTAACACATCCTGTTTCTCACTTAGAGAGTGTTATCTGAATGTTCAGCCTCTGCAGCACATATGTATAAACACCTGTTTATACTCACTATGCTGCTCCGAAGTGTAGATTACCCCCATTACCTGTCTGACAAGAGGCAAACACAAAAAGTTCCTTAAGAAAGTGATAGCTTATGCAAATAAGATCCCACAAAACCCTGTTAACTTGAGACAGAATTTGTATAGGGATGGAAAAAAGAAGGTGGATGAAATTCTGTTTTAAAATATAGTCTTGCAGGAAAAGTTGACCTGGAGACTGCTGAATGGTATTGTAGCTAAAATAAGAACTTATTCTTTTTTCTTGAAAAAGAAAGGTGAAAGCACTACATTAAAAATTAAAGGTAGAAAATTCATCAATTTTCTGAGTATTTTTGATATACTACAACAATTTGTCTTTATATTCTTATTGCCTGGATTTCAAATTAAAACGAAAAAGGCATGCGTTTCAAATCAAAATCTGGACCAGATCCAAAATCCCTAAATATTAGGAAGAAGATTTTATAGTCCTAGGATAGACCTCTGGCCAGGATAATACCTTCCAACTTTGTCATTTGGTCCTAAATGTGATTGCAACTCATACTCCATACTTAGCCACAGTGAAGTTAATAATAAAAGAATAAGCTCTTTATGTATAAAAAATACTTGGTTTAGTATTCTAAGCAACAACTCATGACATTTCCAGGTAGGGAAGAAAGTATCATAGCATCCTGCCCTGGTAAGTGTTACTGCCTGTGTGTAACCACTGCCACAGGGACTGTAGATACCAAACCTCCAGTGAAACCAGGGATGCCACTTAAGTCCATTTTCCTGAAGCCTTGGTTTAATTTAAGGTGGTTTTTTGGTAGTTTTTTTTTTTTACATGGCTTATATCTGCAAAACAAGATAAAGTGTTGCAGTGTTGACAAAAGAAGAGTAGAAAATAAAGTATTTATAACTTTCTGATTTCCAGGGACTCGCCTGAAGTATTTGGGAGGATCCTTTTAAATAAATGAATCCTAATTTCATTCCCTCTGGGGCTGTTAAATCAGAGTTTATAGCAAGACGTTTACCAGAGGAGAGAGAAAATTTACTGATAGTACTTCTGGAGCAGACACAGTATAAATATTTACTAGTATTACAGGCTCCTGTTGTATGTGGTCTGGGGAAGTGCGTGTGTACCTCTGTAGAGCAGCAGATGCGATGCTAACCCAAGTATTCACGTCTGGCATGCAGAGTGCTGTCCATCACAGACCCGGGATCCACCTTTCAATCCTTGTACTGCTGTATTTGAGATCAGGAACTGGCCAACTGCGAGTCCCCATGGACTTAATTCCAAAGTTTAAGTACTAAATAGTAAATCCTTCTTTATTTCATTAAATTAAATGCCGGTTATGACGGTATCTCAGGGCACTTAGCAGTGGCATGGTGCAAGTTCGCTTTAGGTTTCTAAATCTTACCAGAAACAACAGAGATGTTTCACTGTAATTCTTTTCAGGCAAGGATTAATACTTGTATTATTTCCTATGACTACGGTTCCTCAACTTACAGATGGGGAACATGTATGACTATTAAAGGGGTTTCCCGAGTAAATGTGATAAAGCTATGAACCAAACCCACAGCCCTATGTTTTAGTAGTTATATTAGTTTCCTCCTTACTTTGTATCCTTTTTGTGAAAATTTGATGTATGTATCGTATGAACATGGTGGCAACATGGCAGTCATGCCGCCAGCATGCAAAGCTGGGAACAAAATTGCCAATTACTATCTCTTCCCTCTCCCGGAAGAAACTTTTGCCTAAGAAGCAAAACTAGAAAGTTTTTAATAGGGTAGCTACTTTTTTTTATAGATTCCTGACAGCCCTTCATTCCTCTGTACATATTTTTAAAGTATTTATCTTGCTGCAGAATATAACATGCAGCCTGCCTAGTATGAGTAACAGACTGGCATCCCTGGTAACTTTCTGTGATAAGGTAATCTAGGATTGTCCTTTTTCACACGCAGCCTGGGTACCTGGAGGGTGTGAGGGTGCTCTGTTAAGGTGAGAGCCACTCGCCTGTGTTGTGCCTGTGCTCCTGCAATGCTGCAGAAGCAGCCGCGGATGCAGGGAACTACAATTCCTGACTTCCCTGGACTATCAAGCCAGAAAAATTCCCATGCCGAGCTTCACAAGAAGAGACCGTACTAGTGGAAATGAAATTGTTCCAATATTAAAGACAGCTAAAGCATTAACAGTGCTCGATGGGTGTAAGGCAGCTGAGATGTGAACAGGAGCAAATGAAGCGGAGCAGGGCAGGAAGGCGCTGAAGGGACCAACGCCGGCGAGGGGGATTCTTTGGGCTGTTCCCAGCGACCGCTGCCGGGGAAGCCGCCCGCTGCTCCTTCTCCATGGAGAAAGGAAACACGCTCCTTGCACCACCAGCGAAGGATCAATTCCATCACGCATTGGCAAACTAGTGCTGCCTGCCCTGCAGCCTGTCTAGAGAGCCTCTGGCAAGATCCATACATTGTTAAACTTTCTGGAATAGCAATTTCCCCAAGCTGCCTTGTGCCCGTCTCTTGTTCTCTCTCCCTTCCCCACTCTCACACACTCCCACCCGCACCCAGAGGTGCACCGCCGCCACGGAATCCCCGTGCGAGGCGTTCCCAGTGGCGCGGAATGTGCCCGCGGCTCGGGCCGGGCTGTTCCCGCCGTGGCACCGGGATGGGGCTCCCGCAGCATCCCGCGCACTTCCCCCGCCGCGCCTCCCCTCCCGGCTCACCCTCATGCTGGGGCTGCTGGCGCCGCCGCCGCCGCCTCGGAGAATTTCTTCGGAGTGGCTTTTCCTGGGATAGTCTTTCCAGATCCTCCCGCCTCCGTCTGACTGGGTGGAATTGAAAATCTCCACCTCCGCTAAATCAGTGAACGAAAGAGACAGACTGAAGAAGTCGGAGCGTCCCCTCTTCTCTGCCCCCTCCCCCAATTAAAACAAACCTCCAGCCCGAGCTGAGCCCCTGCCAATGTTAAACACAAAGGCTGCCTCCCGGGCACGGGGGAGCACGGAGCTCTTTAACTCTTTCCTCGCTGAAACGGAGCGCAGCTGCTCTGCTGGACTCATCTAAATCACAGCCCCAGGAGCGCGCTGCTGTAGCTGCCTGCTAATGGCACGCAGGATTCTCGGCAAGGGCCCGTACCTGATCCCACCGGACGGCAGAAGAGCCGTGAGCAAAACGGGGGAATCTGATTAAATACACCGCTTTTGCTTTGCGCTTGCCCCGGGGCCGGGATCAGTCTCTGAGACAATCAGTAAAACTGTGTGTCAGAGTTTCAAAAATGCTGGATCCGTAAACAGAAACTGCTCCTGAGTGAAAATTTCTTTGATCCATCCAGGACACATCTTGCTAATACATTTTAGTTGCATTTACAAGGACAATAAGAGTGTGGCATTTTCTGTAATTCCTGTGTTTCCTATTACTGTTCTTCGGTCAAGGCAGAGGTGCAAAAAAATTGTGCAGAAAAAGTGGAAAGTTCATTTATACCTAACGATATTGTCTCACTGTGAGGAAAAACTGCCAGTATATCAGAGGGAGTAGCTTGTACAGGAAAGAGTTTCAAAATCCCTTCTTTCATGCTAGCAAGTTTATGAAATTTTGACTCCTTTGTTGAATCGTTT
Source organism: Acrocephalus scirpaceus scirpaceus (assembly GCA_910950805.1). Classification (NCBI taxonomy): domain Eukaryota; kingdom Metazoa; phylum Chordata; class Aves; order Passeriformes; family Sylviidae; genus Acrocephalus; species Acrocephalus scirpaceus. The sequence goes on along the minus strand of OU383778.1, from coordinate 57,744,768 downwards.
CAGGTTTTTCATTTCCTGGCAAATTTTCATCTGATTGTACCACAGAAATTATTTTCTAAACATATATGGGCTTCTTCTGAATAAAAAAGGGCAACCTTCCTAAATAAGATGTAGAAATATGTCATCCTAAAAATGCAAAAACAGACTGATAAGAGCAATAGAAAATGTGATGCTAGTGGCCTGAAGAATTAAAATAGCTGGCACCAAATCATCTGGGAAATTTTTTTTTAACTTTTTCAGTTTTGCATAGTTAAAAGAATGCTTCTGTAATATGTCTGAAATCATCTGATATACCTTGAACAGGAAAAACCAGCATCTGGATCGACTGGTTAGCAGTATTTTACTACTTCTGGAAAGTTATCTCAGTTAAATGAAGTGTCAAAGCACAGGATCTTTAAAGGAACATACATGTTCAGGCTGAGAATCAAAAGGAGCCTACTGTTTGCAAATAGAGTAGAAAGTTTAATTCTAAATCTCAGGTTGCCATGAAGTAGAATAAATGCTGATAAGCCACTAAATTATCCATATACTACTAAAAATAATCTTTACAGTTTGGTAATATATGCTTAGTATTAATGGTTTGCTTTGTCAAGAATCATCTGCATGGTAAAACTTGTTGGAAAAACCATTTAAGAGCTGGAAAGGCTGTTATTTAAGATGGTGTGCACTTTATGGAGTGCTTTATTGAATGCAATCCTTAAGTCTCTTGTGTGTTCTCTAAACTTTGTTAAGACCTAATTCCTTTCCTGGGATCATTTGACCTTTATGTCTAAACAATTAGAGCTGTAAAAAAATAAAAAAGGCAGAAGAAAACAAAGCCAAAAAGCATATTTCCGATCTCATTCAAACAGACATTTGTTCTTCCAATTCATCATACCATGATTCCATGGTATATATCTATAGTAAATATCTATATTTACCATTACATGAAATAAATGTAATGAAATTATCAAATTTCCTATGCTGATAAAGATCTATTTCTAGACAGCCTTTATAAGTGCTTCTTTTACTGCCAACCCACAGAAGTAGTATTAGCTACTAGAAATTACTGATCCATCTTTGTTATTTTTACTGTTGCTGATTTTTTAAATGAACCTTTGTTTTGTCTTTAGTCTCCTAGATGTCTAAAGCTCAGTTGATATATTGTCTTAAACTAATTAAATTCAAAAATTATATTTAATTGTTCCTGCTTTCATGGTGTTCAGGTAAGTAACATGAAAAAGGGAATTATGCACAAACTGCAGTTGCAAATGCAGCTGACCTCAGCTGCGGAGAGAAGTGATAAAATGCAGTTCTTTACACCAAGATATTTTCAGCTTTTAGAGATGCTTTCGCCATCATTGTAGGACTGCTGTCTTGTGCAGGGAAGAGTTCTTGACTGAGGACTCTGTGTACCAGTTTCAGCACAGTGAAAGTGTTTCCTCTGACCTCTTCTGTTTTGTGTCTTCAACAAACTGCTTAGCTTGTCTTGCATAACTCCAGAGATTCAGAGTACAGGCAACTTGTCAATATCATTAGAAGAAAAAACAATTGGATTTGCAGCTGGAGTCGAGAATATATCTGTCGGCAAATATCAGCTTTTGTAAAGCTATTAATTTCCATGAAGCTTTCAGGTATTAGAAAGAATTAATTTAATTTTATTGGATTGAAAGGTGTGTTAAATGTACTACCCGTTAAGCCACTTACCTCCCCAGATTTGGTATGAAATAGGAACATGTGATCATCAGGTCATGGAGTTCTGAATTGAGTTGCTGAAATTCAAAAGACCAAAATCAACAACCAGGTATTGTCTATAATTGCCATTTCCATAAGCAGCAGGGTTTATAATCCACAGCATTTTCAGAAAATCAAAAGTTACTAATCAAAAAGATTGCAAATATCTGATTATTCTGAATTCTTTTACTAGAATTCTGATACAGTTTTTATCAGAAACAATACAAACAATAGAAAATAAGAGCCATTTGGAGAATTTGGAAAAATGCACCTAAATACTTTAGTTACAATGCTGGATAACTGTTCCACTTTGAATTCAGTATCTAGATCTAGTGAACAAGAACTCAGCAAATCCAAAACTTCTCATGGAATCCTGCTAATTTCAAAAACACCTGTTGGGCAGGTTTCTCAGCTTTTACTACCCCCAGCTTTTTCTACCCCAGTCAGAAGTGGCACCTCACTGAACAAAAAGAAGAATCATCCAAACCATAGAGAGTATTTCTATCTTTGACAGGAGATGCACCTATGCAACTGATTTAGAAAAATTCAGTTAAAAAGGGCACTCTCCAGAAAATCTAAATTCATTGAAACTTAGGGCTCATTAATTCCAGTGATCACTGAACCAGTTATTTGCTTCTGTTGCATAACATGTCTGTTTCCCAGCAGCTGCTTTATTTAAATTGTATCTCTACTAGTGACATATCTATAACTCTATTTATGTGCTTAACACAAATAAATCCTGTTTCTGGCAAGGCTGTCTTGCTCTTCCCTCCCTTCTTGCCCTCCCCTTTCCTCCCTATCTTCCCCCTTTCTCTGCCTCCCTCATCTGTTTCCTTCATGTTAATGGAAAATTTTGGCAATTTGCAGTAGGAATTTATAATTTAAAGAGAATTGTAGTGATTAATAATAAAAAATTATATTAAAAATTATAGTGATTAATGATAAAAAATTAAGCTCTATGAGAATACTATTGTATGGAAAGGTGTTCGTATTAGAACCACTGAAATATTTCTGCCCTTGGACTATGGGAACCTGAACTGTGATAAAATCAAAAGGGATAAAGGATTGAAGTTTAAAGGACAAAATTGACCATGGAGCCAAACAATTAATACAGGTACAACTTCAGGAGCTACTACACTCCAAAAGAGAATATTAGTCAAGAACTTTGGATTGGATGTATGTAAATTTTGCAGAATCTTGATGGAAAAGTTTGAGTAAGAAGTGAGCTTCCTGAGCCTTTAGTGTGCAGATTGAAGAAATAATAATATGTGTTGTTAATTCCCTTCAGTTGCTGAGCATTTCAGATACCTCTAGGGAGTATTTACCTACTGTGTTAAATGCGACAGACTAAGAACATTTCAGAAAAGATTTACTGGGAGAGGTAATGCTGTTGGTCTTCATTTCCATAGATGGAAGCCCTGGTTTTCAAGGTCTGGATCTTATCAGTCTATTTGGTGGGAGGCAGTAAAGAAGAGAGAACCAGACTCTTCTCCCTGGTGCTCAGTGACGGAAGAGGAGGTGAAGGACACAAGAAATGTGTTCTTGAAATACAAGAAATTAATTTTGAATATAAGCAAAACCACTTTCACTGTAAGGATCATCAAAGAGTGACACAGGGTGCCCAGAGGGCTGGAGAATCTCCATCCTTGAAGACACTCAAACCCCAACTGCACATAGTCCTGAATAACCTGCTTTAGGTGGCTGGGCTCTGAGCATGGGCATGGGCCAGGTGATTTCTAAGGGTCTCTTCTAATCTCAAAAATCTGCAGATCTGTAATTCTGTGATTCATGTGAGACTTCCATTGCATCAAGGGTATTTGACTTGAGCTCTGGAATTAGGGTGTTCAAAATTCTTCAAGTTATTTTGTTTGTATTGGGAGCTGATGTGGTGATTAATTCAGCATGGACTACACACACATGCACGCACCCACACCCATACATACACACAAGAGTGCTTGTAAGTTACTGTCCTGTGGCAAGTTGGATACTATCCAAAAGGATAATGGGTGATGGTTACTGAAATATTTAGCAAAGGGTGTACTTTTTTAGTATCAGCTCTATACAATTAAGAAAATATTTTCTTCTTCCCTTTTGAGGCCAAGACAGCAAAATGAGTGACTGTAGGGAGCATTTGGGGGCCTTCACCCTCATTGTTTCAGGCAACCCTGAAACTAGCTCTGAGCTAAGGAACCTGCTCTAAAAAGACCAATCTTCAATGGTGACAGATAAAAATCCTTCTACATAAACCCCTCAATATGCAGTAAAATATATATATATACACACGAAGAAGAATAAAATAGCAATATGTCAGAGAAGATGCCTGTTACATAATCATGCAATGAGTGAAATTATGCAATGAGTGATTATAAGCACACAAAAGAGAAAAAACAGAAGGAAGGAAAACCAGATATAAATTAAAATTTGATTTAAAGAACAGTAAGAGGAAGAGAATGTCTTAGATTAGAAAATCTTCCATAATTTACAAAAGTGTCAATCTGCATTTGCAGATGTGAGCCTGTGCAGAACACAAGTTCTGCGATAGAGGAATGCTGTTCTGCTGCCAGATGCATCTTTTATTATCTTAAGCACTAATAAAATTATCTAGATAAGATAGTGAGACATTAGAGTGCCATTTTATCTTAATCTAAATAAGGTTAAAATTATTTCTATTGGCTACTCTGCAGTGAAGCTGTTTTTCATGGAAAACCCTGACTCATCTCACTTCTTTCTAATGTTTCTACATTATCTAATTTTTTGTTGGTGTAACTAAAACTGAGTTGAAATAAGCTGCTTGTATATTTTCTTTGATTCAGTTAAGTCCCATTCTTATATTATTCAATATTAAATGGTTAGCATAAACTATTCCACATATTATCCTACTGTAAGCTATATATATAGGCCTATTTACAAACTTACTGAGTGATAGATTAATTACAAACTTCTGAGTGTTTTTATAGATGTAAGGAATTCTCTGCAATGCAATTTTGAGAAAAACAATCAAGGTTTCTGGTAAAAGATTCACCATTCTTTTCTGATATCTAGAAAGTATTGTTTATTGGAAACCAAAGCACACATTTAGGTAACTAACACAGCATTGAGGCAGTGTGAATAAAAAAATCTAGATATGTAATACTTGAGAGAGAAGGAGCTGACAGTTCTTTAGATTTTGGAGATAAAGGCTCTCAATCCTTTAAAAAGGGATCCTTCTGGTTTTATGTTCATGCATGAGAGTATTCTGTCTATTTGTTTTAACAGTGCAGCTGGCTCCATCTCAAGTTTGGAAAGGCTGGGTTGGGATATGATTGTGTTCCTGGCTATAGGGTTGGTGTGATGTGCTGTATTGTGTTGTCATGGCCTTACTATGACCTGGATTTCCACTGCGCTGGTTTTTACCTAGCGTGTGGAAGAAATGTTTTTATGGTTTGGCTGTGTTAATGCAGTTCAGTGATACTAAGTTTCGGAATTGTCAAGAAATCTGAATTTTGTCTTGAGGATTCAGAGGGTTGGGAGGCAATTAACCTTGGCTCCCTTCATCCCTCTTCCACCCCAGCTTCTTCTCAGAAAGCCTTGTCTCTTCAGCTGTGTTCTGTCTAATGAGAACCCCTCACATCTCCACATGTGCCTGATAATCCTCAGCCACCGACACCAGTGTTCATCAGCCATCTTCCTCTTCCTCATCCTTGTCCTACTGATGACCCACTGTGGTTTCTCCAGCAGCTGGGTGTGTGCCCATTTCTTCATACACTGAACAGTAAATGGTTGGATTTTGCTGTTTTGCCCTTAATCCCAGTCACAATGCTGGGGCCTGGTGGGGTGAGGACAGACAGACAAGCAAAGTGGGAGGACTGTGGTATGGCCCTTGGCTGCTGGCCATCCCTTGCTGCTCCCTGACAGAGGGAGGGTGTGCTCGGAAGAGAAGAGGGGAAAACTTTATGTGTTTTAGCCCAAGTATCCCAGACAAAAGATCCAACTCAGTTCTGCTGTCTTTGGACAGAAATGTTTCTTTCTCTGGTAACAGCAATTTTATTTGATCTTATAAAATAGCTTGAAACTGAGATGGTTTTCATGTGTCAATTCACTATATCCTCTCAAACAAAAGGAAATTATGAAAAGGTAAACTAATGATTCTGTTAAAATATACTAGCATATAATAATACATGTGTATTGTTTATTTTTATTCTCATCAGAGTCACTACTTATAGATTGTTCAGAATATGAAATGAAAAGGAGCAAGAGATATTGTCGCCAGTTTCCCTTTCCTGGCTGATATTCCACTACAGTTATAAGGACTTTCATTTTATGATATTGGATTTTTGTCATAAATAAATACAGAAGCAAGTATACAGTAAGTCCTTTGTATCAAGCTTTAACACAAGACTATTCTGCTTGTATAGACTAAAAAAATAAAATTTGAGACCAATGCAATTCCTGGGCACGGTGAGGTCAAAAATGATAGTAGTTTTCTAGGATAATTCTTATGAAAATAGCTGAAAGAGCAGTATTGTCAATAATTAAAATCATGTTTTTTAGGTATGAATCAACAGGAAGCTCAGGTTTTGTATTTTTAACTAAAAATTATCCCAGTCACAAATTTTCATCTCCTCCTAATTGATGTAATGTGCTATTCAATTAAGCTATTTAGGAAGGAGGTTAAAAAATGCAGCCAATAAATGCATGTAAACAGAAGTAATGTTCTGTTTTCTCCATGAAACCTCTGTAGTTATTTAGAACATTGGATTATGAATATACTAAATGCCAGGAACATTGTTGTGAAGCAGGTGCTGAAAGCATACATATCAAGCTTGTGTTCATGCTATTTCCTGCAGACCCACTGAAGTCAGAGATTTCTTGAGGGACTCTTACAGCACTGTTGGATCAGATTCTCAGCTGACATAATCAAGTGTAAATCTCTTGTTGGAAATGGAAATACATTTATTTGTATTTTCAGGGAATGGTCATAGATGGTGTAATTCTTTTCAAGTCATGTTAGTGGACGTTGAAGGGAACCATGCCATCATGTTCATGTTTCTCAAAATATACCTGAAATGGAGCAGCTGCTGCAATTTTCTGCAAAAGCTGATCCTGCTTCCTAAGAATTTTGATTGATTTGAATACTTTTTTAGTACTTCCTGAATTTTTAATAATTATTAATTTGCTAGTGGCTATAATAATCTAGATAGGCTAATTTTCAGTAAGTGTTGAAAAAAAGTTGAAAATCAAATTTGGATTCTGAAATAATCTCTAATTTAAAACACTCACCTGAGAATAAAAATACTTAAAGAAATCTATATCCAAACAGGCTTTAAACTGAAATAAAACTACTTTGCCCTGACATTCTGAATGGACTCTACAGCTTGAGTGAGGGCATATTTAAAATTATTTAAAAATAATGTATATGTGTGAGGTTATACTGATCACATAAAGTTTATAAGCAAAGATGAAGTTATTTTAAAAATGTAAACAAATTATTTATACAGCCATATGAAAATGAAATGAGTGGGCAGGGCTGGATTCTTGTAAATAAAATAGTTTAGCTGTTTGGCATATAGTCATAGTGAAATATCTGGATCAAAGCATCAGCAACTGCCTGTGGTTGATTTATAGCATACAAGTAGCTATCTCCTTTTCTTTCTGTTTCCAGTAGCTGATATTTAAATCTCACCTATACTATTACTTTTGAAGTGATGGCCAAGAAGAACAGAATTATGAACAATACAGGACAGAAATGCCTTTTGGATTTAGGTCTAGAATACAGTAACAGTCTAGCAAAATGCAAGACCCTAACTTAAAATCTTTGTTTTATACCTTAGAACTTTATTTGGGTCAGGATTTGTGTGAGACTTCTGGAAAAATAGGGAAAGCTGTATCAAAAGCCTCAATATTATTTGCTGTAATTTTGTAATGCTTTCTTGGAATTTTGCAATATACTGAAATACTTGAGGGAGTTGCTTGTGAAAAACTCCCGGTGAGATATTTTGGTCTCTGCAACCTTCTTTTAGTGCAGATTGAAAACCAAATCTATGAAAACTCCCACCTCTGAGGAAGGTTTGTTAGCTCCACTTTGTGTTTGTCAGGACCTTTATTCCTAAATAAATGCCCTCAGATTAAAGAAATTTACCCACCTTTGCATTTCTTTGAATACACATGCCTGTACATATATATCAGATACAGAACACTAGATCTCATGTATTGTCAAAATTCATATATGCAAAGGAGTCTTTCAAGTTATGCAGAAGTAGGAACAAAAAGTGTATGATTTTTGCTGCTAGCATTTGGCGAGACTAAAGGGAAATGAAACAAACAGATGTCCTAGAAGCTGTCAAGACCTAATAAGTCTGGTATTAATAGACGTGTCTGGGCCAAGCACTCTCTAGAGATAGTAACAATAATTGTTGCCTCCAGATAGTCACATGCCTTGTCTCTTCAATTTTCTAAAGGGTTCAAATTCTCAATTGTGTTTTTAAATCTTTTTTTAAATTAATCATTACTTGTTATAATGCTGTCTGGAGATTTAAGTTCCCATCCCTAATGAGGTGTCTCAACATGAAACAAATTTTAAGGGTTTTCTTGGTGGCGAGTAGGAACTGATAGTTTAATTCCTTCTGCCCTGGAGGGCCGGTATGATTTGCAATATTAAGAAAATCTAGTTCGAACACATGTATTTGGCAATTTCTATAAGGGTCAGGCTATCTCCCTCTAGAAGTTTGTCCCATGGTAGTATCCCTTGCCTTCCGTTGTCACCTGAAGATTCTGTCAACTAATTGACAGAGCATTTCCCATGCTCAGGAAGGTGTAGGAATAACACACACAGTGTCTCCTCTTCACTTAGGACTTTGGATGTGTGATGGTATTGACTCAACTTTTAAAAACTTTATTTCTTCTGGTAGATTACAGCAATTTCTGGTCTCTTATTTAACCACTGTCAAACCACTTATGTGAAAACACATTGGCCTAGTGGGGGACTTCAGTTTTGTATCACAGTGCTCCTTCATGGAATACATGCTCAGAACAGCTGCAAATGAGGGAGTGACACAGAGTGTTATTGTGTTCTAATATTTTCCCTGGTTGAGCTTTGTGCCATTTGCCTTGCTGAACAAGTGATGGCATCACTCCGTCACCATCTTAGGAAGGTTCTTCATCAAAGAAAGCAACTCTTTCTTGTGCTTTCTTATTCTCTAATTTGCTTGTACATTGTTATGTTTATCAAATTTTCCTTACTTCACTTGATTATTGTAGGAGAAGGGAATACAGGTGACCTCACCCTTGATAAGTAACAGCTGTGTTAATTACCCAATACAGCCTCACTCCTGATGAGTCACAGCTGTATCCAGTAAGGATGAGAGAGATAAAAGAGGTGGGGTGAGCTGCTAAGGGGAAGGATCATCTTGGAGGAGGAACCTTGTGGAGCATGAAGGAGTGAATCATGAAGCAGGATCCTGGGGAGAGAGAATCCCTGCTGTGAGGTCAGTCTGGATGTGCAGTCAGAGCTGTTGTTGGAACCTGCAGTCACAGTCTAGCCAGGTAAAAGCCTGCAGTCACAGTCTGCAAACTGATCCCTGCAGTCAGAGTTTAGCAGGAAATACCCAGCAGTCAGAGGCTACAAGGGAAACCTACAGCAGGAGCTGCTGCAGCCAGGGTTAGTGAATGGTTGGAGTCAGGATGGCTGAGCTGTAAAGAGGAATAAACCAGGACCCTTTTTATGCTGTGAGAAACAAGAAGCCTGTGCCTTGGCTCTAATAAGAGTGTTGTTGCAACAGATTATGTCCCCTCTCTTGACCTACAGTATTCTATAGGCCAGACACCATATTTTAAGATTTATACTGAAGCACATATCACTCTACCTTGTTTGCTGAGGTGCTGCTGCAAAAGCATATTATTGTCTGCCTTGATTAAGCTCTGCTTCTTGGAGGCCCTGCACTTCTGAAAAAAAGTTCTGTTACTGTGCTCATTACAGACATTTGTTGGGACTTACTGACAGTGTCTTGTGTAGTCACCTATTTCTAGAGTACTTTGCTTATTGTAAAAGTTTTATACTTCATTGTTTCAAAAATGTAGTTCTTGAGATTAACTTTGAGTAATAGAGAGCAGAGCTACATCCAAGCCTCTAATGAAAACCACTATTCTGTTTGGAAGGCAACACATATCATGATATGCATTGCATTTATCTGAAGGGCTGGGGGTTCATTGCTATTTGCTTTATTTATGCATGCATAATAACCTCAGAGAAATATTTATGGACTGTGTTGATCCTGGAAAGCATTCAAAAGATTGAATTGTCAGTTTAACCAGATCTTTCATTAAGCATATCTAATTCTCTCCTCCTCGTACTAACAAACATCCAAGGAAGTAAAACTATCAATATTTTTTAAAAACACACTCTTTGTATGTAACATCGCTGTAAATGCATTTGAAATGCTCTGTGGCAGTCCTATGGGGTTTTTAAAGAAATAAAGGATTTTAGGGGTTTTTTTATTTCAAAATGATTGAGTCAAATGTTTTCAACCACTTAATGAAAACAAGCTGGTACTAAGCTTTTAAAATGGCTGGCACTAGGAAAAAACTTTGCACAGAAATTAGAACATTTCTGCAAGTCTGTGGTATTCTCTGGGGTTTCACTAGGAGGAACCAGTATACAGACTCTGCTCTCTGATTGCTTTGAAGTAGAGTAGCTCCTCTCTCCCAGTTCAAATGAGGCCACAAACAGGCATCTTCTGAATGTAGTTACCCAAATTTCACATGGTGCTACCCATCTGTTGCTTGTCATCAATCAGAAGCTGAACAAATCCATCTCCTAAAGCCCTGTTAGGGGAAGAAAGGTTATGTGTATTTCTAATTCTCTTCATGCCAGCTCCACCAGATGATAATCCCTGCTTGCACTTAGGTGTTAAATCACCACAGCTGAGTTGGTCTGAAAACAAGAGAACCTTGGCCAGGCTCTCTGTCTGGAAGAGTGGGCAGTGTGGAACAGATAATGCTGTGCAAAAGATGTTAGTTTGTGGCTCTGACTCTGGAGGTTTTTATGAAACTCAGGAACGTTTTTCAATTATTTTTACATCAAAACTGTGGAGTACTTCTTGGGAAGAGCTGGTTAGATAGCGTGTGCTGGCAGTTGCTAAAGCTTAAGCTTTACAGAGAGGAGGAAAAGTTTAAACAAAGTGATGTTTTAGTTTAGTGCTTTCAGCTTCCTGTTTTGCAGTTTGACTTTTCCTTTTATTTTTATTTCCTGTTAGCTTGTGAGTATTGTTCTGATGAGCCAGAATCGGTTGTACTTTGCTGATACTACGTGAGTTTGCTGACAATTCTCACCTTGTCCACTTTGATGTTGAGATCAGTTGGTTGAAAAAGTTTTTCAACTGTGGAAGACCAACTTCTAAACAGAGGGAGAAGCTGTACCTTTATTTTTTGTTTCTTGTTTGTGTTTTTTATTGTACTACTGTGTTTACTTGTGGTTATAGTTACTTAATTCCTTCAGTATGCTTTCTGAATAGGTGCTAAAGTAGAAACACAGGTTCATGCCTAATCAACATGCCTGATTTTCAGCTTTTAAGTCAGTCTATAAAATATTGTATTTATTTTTTTGATGACTGGGGTGTATGTGACTCTTTGGTGGGAGGCAAATTTCATTCAAAGTGTATTTTTTGAGAGGAACATAATAGTTGCCCAGCCACAGTCTATGATTAGAAAGCTATCCAACAAATATGAAAAAAAGATTACCCTAATTCCAAATCACACAAAGGGTTTATAAAAGCAACTTCACAAGTTGTAGGTTTAACATCTGCCTAGACTAAATTGTCTAAGTGATTTGAATATACTGGTGAGCAAAAAGATAATCTTTTGCTCTTGCATATGTGTTTTACATAGTAAAACATATTTTGAATCGGATTGGAAAGATTTTTCTCTTTCCACTAATCTCTGCCAGAATCCAATTATAGAACACATCCCAGTAATGGCAATAAACAATAGTTATAAGAGGAAAATGGATGCTACAACTTGTTGTTGCCAAATAAGACCCTTTAATAAGAAGCCTGGGTTTTTCTCTTTAAAGTGACATTTTTAAAAGGTTTTCTTTCCCATTTACAACTAAAGAATTGGTACACTTCAGCATCTTGGTGCATTTGAAAGTTAACTAAAGCAAACCTATTTTTTATACTTCAATAGCTTCTTCCTTGTCTGAATAAAATATCTGAAGCACATAAGGAATGAAATCCTGACCACTTTGAAATCACTTGGAAAATTCTTTTTGTCTCTTAGTGAAGCTAGAATTTCACCCCAAGTGACTCAAATATTATGTTGTTCTAAATTGCTTAGTGGAGGAGGTTAGATTGCCATTTAAACCATTTTCCTGTTTCAGACTTTAAAATAAATTCCAACTGGCTTCTTGCATGAAGCCCTTAAGAGATTATTCTCTTCAGCTTCCCTACCTTGTGCCAGAGGTCTGAGAACCTATATGGATTTTTTGACATTTGTATACCGAAAACAAGAAAGTCCAACAAGTGTTCATGCTCCTCTGTCTCTACACCAAAGATTTTATACAGAAAGTCTGCTTCCGGAGGATTAAGGGTGTTTTCTGCAACAAAAAAGCAGCAAGTCCAACAGTTGTGGTTCCTGGAGAGTCAGAGTCCCTATTTCACTGACATTCCATCACAAGCTTTTTTTTTTACAGCTGATTACAAACCTACTGCAGAGGAGGCATTGGGCATATTAAGAGTTTTTATTTGTGCATTTCCAGATGATTACTTTCCTTCCATTTATTTGCTACCTGTTCATTTGTAGTCTGGAAATATTGTACTTGTTTTCTGATGGCTATCACACAGCATTCAAAATTTTGGGGGTTGACACTAATTCAGCAGACATAACAAGCTCTGTGTTGGAAGGGTCTCTTAGTAAGGTCACAGCTGTCAAAGTGATGACTTTAGAGACCTGCTATCACTAGGACTTAAAAGTCTCAGCAATTTTTTGGAGCCTTTTAGTTCTAAACCCCTTTCCCTTTTCTGTGCTGACAGAATATTCAGAATAGCATGTGGATACAGAACTGGTAGCTTGTCCAGGACAGATGCAAACTATGTCAATGTTACAAACTATATTTTTTTTATTACCAGGGAAGTAAATTGTAACACTTCTGAAAGTACATGGGATAAAATATTGGGCAGAACATAGATATAAAAGATAGTAGACATCCCAAGAAAGAGGGTGAAAAGCTCAGGATATGTCTTGCCAAGAAAAATTGTTTGTGTTTCCAGAGCTACAAGAAGCATAGTATGTTTTTTACTATAAACCCTGTCCAAATTCCTTTCATTAGAGCAACATCCTGTAGAGGCTATCCAGTAATAGTCCATAAATAAGTATGACTGGAGTAAGTAAAGCTGGTAAATAATAAATGATAGCTTGTAATCTATAGAACAAGTTTATATTAGAATGTTTATAGGGCATGGGAGAAGGGTAACCCCCATGGAGATAAACAGGAAGTTTTTTATCCCTATACCTGCTTTTTTTGATCACAGCCATTATATGTTTTCCTTTGCTTCCTGTCCCTTCCCCTTATAAGGAAGGAAGCAGATTATGTAATTAAATTGCAGGTGTATATTTTAAAATATATATGTATAATGACTATATCACTGCCTCTGTGTGCAGTTAATGTAACTGGATAAAGGAAAAAAGGCAGTTGTTCTCTATGCCTTAAGACCAGTATCATATAAAATCAGTTGGAGTCTATGATGAAAAAGTTTTCAGTGGTCTAGATTCATATCTGAGGTTGGTCCAGGATGTAGTGGCATTGCCCTAAATGAAGAGATAAGATTGTACTGTGTGACTTGTCAGAAAAATTGGTAATAAAGACCTCAGGTCACAAAACTGTCTTGCAGATCACATTCATATGAAGACAGTCTTTTTTTTACCCTGATGAATTCCATGGATTTCAACTAATTTGATTGCTTGATTTTGCAGGTATTTTTTCAATTCTCTTAATATTGACATTAATAGTCTTGCTATAGATTTTGACAGAAATAAAGATAACTTTTACAAATTTATTTCATTTTTGAGAAGTTTCTGTGCTTCCAAGAAAGCCATAGAATCATCCTATGATTCCATGCTGCTTCTCAAAAATGTATTGCCCACTTTTGAGATGAACAAAACTGGTCTGGAAGCCTCAGGAGACTAGGTTTTCTCAGAATTGTTCTGTCTTCAGTGGAAATACCCTTCAGACTGTCTTCCCACAGCATTTCGGTGCTGCAAGACTTGGCTTTGTCTAAAGAAGCTTCTTAAACATTCAAAAATGTAACTTACCAGATCTCAGACTGAGCTCATGTTGGGAGTCAGTGAAATTGGTTTAATTTACATTCACAGAAATACTTTTTAAATGTGTTTTCTTGAGGAGTACACTTCTGAATCCAAAGCATAGACCTTGTTCTACCTGTAAATTAGAGGGTTTCAGTAGTTCTCTGTTTATCTCATGTGTAGTTTGTATTCTTACATTTCTACAATTTTTGGATTTCTTAGCAGGTCCGGATTCTCCATGTAGAATCTTGCTTCCCTCTGGAGGATTTAGATTATTTTGTAAACCAGGACAGCCAGAAAGTATGAAAATGCCAACAGAGTTTAGTCAACATTTGAGTACAAACCATCGATATGAAACAGATCACAGACTTGCAGAATAGCAGGGGCTGGATGGAGCTTTAAAGATCAGTGCAGAAAATGCAGTATTTAGATGCAGTGGCAGCTAGGAGCATTTCCCACGGATTCAGGGAAGTTCTACAAAGCTCTGGTGAAATCCTTGTGTTCTGTTTGAGAATGCATGTTCCTGCTGTGCATATGGCATTTAAGTTTTATTTAAATTCAATACAGCTTGCCTCTGTATGTAAAGGTTATCTGTTCTCCTTCAGAGATGCTATCTATGATGATGATATACCTAATGTCCTGATTTGCATGATCAGGGAGTGTTTTCACACTTAAATGTTGGCAATGAACACACAGAGGTGTCTGTACTCATCCCACCCAACTGATACACCTAAGCTAGAAGGGTCATCTGTCTAGAATCTTTCCTAATCGATGGGGAGAGAGATCTTTCTTTGCTGTAAAGGCAACCCCCAAATCCCTGCTAACATAGGCACCTACATGTGATGATTTAAATACCCTCCTTTCTGCCTTCAGCTATCTTTATTAACATACTCCTGCTTTGTCTAAGAATTTATTTGTTCTGTGTCCAACTTGGTGTGAGAAGACTTTGCTAGGTGTGTCTACTAACTCATAAAGACTGCTGATCCTTGCTCCAAAACATTTGGAACTTTTAAGGAAAGGGGAAGAGATACAGAATGATACACACACGATGTTATCTACTTAGAGGTAGTGTCAGATTCAAAAGTGCCTCAATCTTGCAATGGTTATGGAGATGGCCTTTGAAGTTTTTATCACTGTGCAGCTGTTAATAAACTATGTGCATAGATGGATGTTTGCCAGGCTTTAACTTATGAGAGTATTTTTTGCATAGTATCCTCATAGGAGTGTATCTTGATCAGCCACTGAGAAGGTTCTAGAGAGACTAGGCTGAATATAGAGAAACTGGGAAATGATAGAGAAATTAGTTTATCTGATAGTACGCTCTTTTTGGTTTGGGGTTTTTTTGAAAAGAAACTGCAGTGTATGTATAGGAATTAGAGAGTTCATTTGCAGTAATTTGCATCTCTGTGCAAAATGTGATTTTCCCTTTGCCAGTCCTCATGCAATATTTCACTGTATGATTTTCACATCCTGCCTGTCATCTTAATGTTCCTAATTTACTGAGAAGTCCCTTTGTGTCTTTAATACTTGGACTCTGAGTGGCTTCCTCAAAATATTAAATTCCTAAAATAAATATATCTATCTATATCTGTAACCACTTCTGTGCACACAGATTGACAATTGCCAAACCATGGAGGAGTTGAGGTTGGAAGGTGACTCTGGAGGTCATTTGGTCCAACCCTCTGCTTATGCGGAACCTGGAGCTGATTGTGCAAGGTCTTATGATAACCTCACAGGTGCATTTTCTGACAATCATTACCATTTATATCTCAAATTGTGTTTGTTGTCAATAGTGCTCAGAATTTTAAACAGCAGCTAATTACTGCATAACTTTTGTATTTTGAATCTGTAAAAACCACATAACCGCACTTGGGAATGTTAACCATGTCTTATTCTCATAATTTACTAAATATTAAGTTATTGGATCTTAAAAAAATGGGTTTTAAGTATTCAACTCTCAAATGCAAGCTAGAAAAACCAGCTTGAAATAAGTAATTGGTTCCTTCTCTCTGGTGGCAGTGATAGCTTCTGTGAGATGCTTCCAGCTCAATTTTAAACAACAGCAATATGGATCCTGTCATCCACCTCAGGGATCAGTCTAGAGCTTGTTGTCCCATGGAAGCATTTCAGTTCCAGGACATCCTTTTGCCTTCACAGAACTGTTAACAACTGCTTCATGTATTCTCTGAAAACATGGTCACTCCAAAGAAGTTGAAGTGCAGGCTTGATGTGTATAGCAGTAAGAATAAAGTTCAAAGGCATATTGTGAATTTTATCACCAATTCCCTTTGTGGCTTGTTTTTCTAGAGAAAAAAGTGCAAATACAAAACAAAAAAAAAAAAAATTGAGCTCAAATTGGCACATGTCCCTGTGGTTTTTCTTGGTAATGTGAGCAGAGCTTCCTGGTTAAAAGACTAATCTTTCTCTGAGCTCCATGCTTTGTTCACTGATTAAATATTGTTAAGTGTGCTTGGAGGAGAGTGACACTTCAGGTGTATCTCTACAAGACAGTCACAGTTATTCTAGTTCATCCCCAGCAGCTTTAAAGAGCAAAAGCTCTGGTGGAACATACCCAACTGAATGTGTGTGTTTGCAAACTCCACACTTCTGCCCATGTAATTACTGCTTTCCTCATATATAAAGAGTTAGTTGGAAGCTATTCCAACAGCCTAATTCAAATCTTTCTGAAATTAAATGGATTCTAGTCCTTGACACAAACTTTGGATGATGTTGTATCATTTTCTAACTTCAGTTAGAAAATGTAGTAGTTTGAACTTCCATTGAATTTATGAGATGACTAACGTGCTATTTAAAAATATTGGTATAAATCATTGCTTTCTGAGTTTCTTTCCTTATTGAATAAATCCAGTACTAGGAGAAGTCATAGCTGTATGAGACATGGTGAGTATGAATGTGTGTCTGTGGCTAAAGAGTGGAAACTGAAATGTAACAGAAACAGAGCAGCTCCAAATATACAGCAATCCATAGGTCAGATTCTGGTTGCAATCTGTGGGTGCAGACTGTGTCAGTAGCACCAGTTCTGGATTTACAGTGATATCAAATAGATTTGAATTGAAGCTGATGTGAATTAGGTCAGAATTTCAGAAATGGTCAACTTAAAAATTCAACTTAAAGTTAATATTTGGTATCTTGATTAAATGACCTAATATCAGCTGGGATGAACTTCTCAGAATTACATTGGAGGTGAAAATGATCTATGCCCAACCTCTCTAAAACTTAGAACATAGTATTATAAATTTTAGGCTGGCTTGGAGAACAAATGAGGAAATTCCCATGAAGCTTGCCTTACAGATCAGAGAAAAGTATGACTGTACTGACCAATAGCATGGACTATATTTGATTTATTGAAATACTCCAGGGTTTCTATAACAGTTCTACAAAAGTGATGTTTTCATTATTTAATTTCTTTAACTGTATTGGTACAGCAGGTAGTAGAATGGGGCTTTTTCCATGATAAAAACTCAAGATGTTACACTGACACAAATGCCTACCTCAGATGCTGTTAAGAATCGTTTAGCCCCATGTCTTCTAGATCACAAGCACGTGTATGTATGAATCATATGGTTATATCTTAGGAGATGTAAAAGCTGGGCATGTGTGGTAGATTTAGGCAGTTAAGGTGTGTTACAAACATCCTGTGTGTGCACTTCGGAAATTCCCATCTCTTATGTCCTCTTCTACTCACACTGTTGATTTGGTTTGAAACATATCACATTGCTCACTTTCATTTGTATAGAAAAAGTTCCACTTTTTAAAATTGCCTGTGTATTGATAACATTATCTGACAATTCTGATATTGAAACTGCAAAGCAAACACTGTGTTTATTGAGCAGACAGAGCTATATAAATGAGCTTATTACAAATGGGAAGGATTTAACTCTTCCTGTAGTGGTTTGGGTGACATTTTTTTGTTTGGCTTTCGTGTCCAGGGTTGTTCTAGCTTTGTGTTTTCTTACTATTCTTACTCTGATCAGGCTACACCAAAACCCACTGGGAAATGTGTGCATTTTTGTAATTACTTCACAAATATAGAGCACTGGGGAACAAAAGATCTCAAGGTGGAGTCAGCTTTGGCTAAATATCCAGATGATTTTGTCCTGGAAATTGAGCAAGAACAGTTGCCTTATGAGTTTTTATTACCTCACTGTGACAGCCAGATCAAAAGTACTATAAGAGTAACCTCTCTCACGATCTTCGTCTCAATTCTTTTTTTCCCCTCTTGTTTCTTTGACTTCATCCTTTGTATGTTTCTTAAAGGGGACAGTTCAGACTGAACAATATATTCTTTTGAAATATGTATTATATATGCTTTTGGCTGTAATTTTCAAGGAGTGCTGGTATGAAGTAGTTTTCCTATTTATGAAGTTATTCTCTTACAATGTGGACTTGGGTCAAAACTCAGTTCAGGTATCTGAATTCCAGTGGGATGTAAGCCTCTCACCTGTTTGTCTTTCTGAAAGCTGAACTAAGTGGTGATCCAGAGGCAGGAGCAAGAGATGGGACTTGTTGAAGAAGGACAGCTTGAAACTGCAGATTTAGGTAGTGAGAGTGCTGATAAAATGGAGAAGGGATATAGAGACTTTCTTGAAGAGCATGTAAAGATAGGTCGTTGCTTTTTAAGGTAGTTGGATGCCAATGCACGCTTTTGTTGTAAAGGATGGAGCTGGAGAACATGAGGGAAATTAAAGAGAAATAACTTTTATAAAACTTGACAGTAGAAAGTTAATTGCTCTATTGAGGCTACAGAGAACAGCTTTTAACCATATTCTTGTAAAAATTGGTTATGCCTTAAATTCTTGAAATAATGCATCTTTGAAATATTTGAGGCTTTCTAACTGGTATTCTTCCAATGAATAAAATTCCTTTACCACTCTGATATCAGCTATGTTGCCACTTCTTCTGCCTATTTATATTCATGCTGCATGGATGAAGGACAATAACATTCATAACTGCTTTCAGTTCAGAAAGTGTTCACTGAAATCTCAACTCATAAAGGATTGATGCCAGACTTCTTGTCAATGACTGGTCTCCCCTCATTCTGGTAGTTAAAAGTTTGAGTGTCCAGTCAAAGTTGGTTTTTTTAAACTTCCTGTGACTCATGGTAACTCTGGGTCTGCACTTTCGATGACAAAACATGAAATACATTTCCCAAGTTTCAGATGAGGTTTATCCTCTTGCATTACAGTAACTCTGAACTGGTGTTATATAAAATTGCTGTTAGGCAATAATATAAAGGAATTATTGAGAAATTTCTCAATCTGTAAAACAAAAATCCTGTGGTTCGGTGATGTTCTGCAACTGATGTCCTGGTTCTCCAGTCCTACATTTTTTTCTCTTCCCTGTTACTTATTCTGTAAAAGGAACTTCACGTTGAATATCCATTTAGGAGCAGTAACTAATATCTCTTTTGGGAAAAGCAGAACAGGGTGAATGAGGAATTAGTTCCTTGATGATATATGTTAGTCACAAAACAACTTTTTTTCCAAGGAAAAAACTACCTGCATTTGACTGGCCTTATTACTGCTACTTTCAAAACATTGCTACTCCTTTTTTTTAAGTATTATTTTGCCATCACAAATATCTTCATACCTACTGGGATATTTCCAAGGATGGAATTCTGTCATCTCCTTTTCTTCTGGATACCTGGCAAAGGCTTTTGAGAAGCAGTGACTCATGAGATTTAGCTGATTTATTCTCAATGTTTTCAGTATCCAGCATTGCAGTTTGGGAGGCTCTTACATTGTAAGCAAGGCATTGAAGTGAAAATTATTACATAACTTAAATGAGTTACTACATAAATTTATTTCTTTTCTTACTTAATAGCTAGTTCAGATGCCTTTTCCTCTTCCATGCAACATCTTGTGAATTTAATGAAGATAAAGAACACCAGTGCAAATTAAATCACAGGTTTTCAGCAGCATTTGCCAACAGTCACTTGTTCTTGTACTGTGTTAAAACACACAATGTTCTCTGAAGAGCTGGGTTCAAACTGCTCTTGAAATAAGAACACTGATAAGTCATTAGGAACTCTGGATGAAGAGGAAAGCTGGGACATTGTTTTATGTTGCTTATGACAAAAATGTGGGATGTGGTTGTATTTCAAGTGCAATGCCATTGTAAAAGAGGTGCTGTGTAGGCAGGTGACCAATCTGTGGTTATGCAGAAGGTCAGGTACTGGAAGGGTGAATTTTCCATTGGAGATGCTCACACAGGAGGTTTTGCTCCAACAATGTGCTGTGCTCAACCCTCAGGGAGTCCTGCTGCAGGTGCTGCTCATGTAGAAAAGTGATTTGGCTGGTTGGTAAACATACAGGTCACAAGAGTTCTTTGTGCAGTGTGTTCCTGTCCCTGAGTGTAGATGGCACAGAACATGGCCAAAAGCATGGGAAAGAGGAGAACCCATCCTCCACAGATATATTTGAACAAATCAAATCATATTGGGGTTCCCAACTGTGCTTCAGAATGGGGTTTCTTCAGGGAAAATGAGTAAAAATTGGTGGTGTCCTGGGCAGGTAGGAAGCTCTGAGCTGTTCATATAACTAAAGGCACTGAAAAAGAAACCAGACTTTGGTCTCTGTGGACAGATTGGGGATTTTTCAATTGGATTACTTCTTCGTGCTGTTGCCATGGAATTCATCTGGCAGCAAAACTGTATGTGCAGGCTGGCACTAAGAGAAATCCCCCAGTTTTCCATGTTAGGGAAGAAGGAGAAGCAGTGACCAAAGTGGGAGGACCATCTTCGGCCCATCAGATTTGGTTGTTTGCATTGCCGCAAGGCATGAGAAGGCTGATGGATTATCTTGCAAGGATGGCAAAGGGGAAGCACTTTTGTTGTCACTCACATCCCTGTTATATGAACTTTTTTAGGCTCCTAAAGAAGTTTAGCTTCTGGTCCATGTCTGCTCCCAAGTTCAATTCAGAGGGAATGTTCGTTTTAATGAGTGGGAAACAGGACTCCAGAATTGAACAAAGTGAATGCAGCTGCACCTTAAATGCATTGAAATCCCCCATCTCTGACATGGTCTTTCTCCTTTCAGCCATCTGATTTCCTGGAAACTGCTTCATATGTATGCAGACCACTTAAACCTTTCCAAGGATTCTAAATTAAGGAATATTTCCATAAATTGTCATCTACATTTCATCTTGTAGGGCTGGCAGGTCCTGGCAGAACTGTGCACTGCCGCTCAGTGTGAAGAGTTGGTGGTTCATTTTTACGTTTTTACATCAAGCAAACCAAAAGAGTTTTTCATCTTGTTTCACTTACAGCAGAAACCCCGGAAAATGAAAAACCAGAAGTGCAGAACTGACTTTCTCATGTTTTCATCCAAGTAACTTTGTCCTACATTATTTAATATTATGCAAGTGGATGAAGTGTCTGACCACATTATATGGTCTCGTCATCAAGAATGAGAAGTATCACATATCTTATAGGGACAGAGAAATGGGAGAATCATCCAGAAGAGTGGAAGAAAGTGGCATTTGTACACCCTGCTGAAATATGTGACCGCCTTCAGCCATGATGGGTCACACTGTCTTGTGTGATCAGGGCTGGATAATTTTCTACCCTGGGTGTGAGCCTAGAAACGTGCTTGAATTATATTTTATTCATTATAGATTCATGACCTTGTGTATTTATTTTTTTAAAGCTCTACTGCCCACTTCTATTTTGCCCTTCAGAATTCTGACTTGTTTTGCCTTAAGTTCAGATTCCAGTAGTTTGGTGGGGGGCGGGGGCGGGGTTGTATTTGGTGGGGGGTTTTTTGGAGAGGGGGAGGTGTTAGTTTTTATTTTTTAAATGGATTTATATCAAGTAAGTTTTAAATGTCTGAAGAATTACATAAGCTACAGTTTGTTCTTTTTTGTGCATTGCTGCTTGTGGTTGCTTTTTTAAAATAAGGATATGGCTTTTAGGCTGCTTTTTTAATGCAACTTTCTCTTATTTTCCCAGTGATAAAAACAGGGTGGCAGATTTCGCTCCCCTGCATTCACAACTGTCAGAAATCAGTCAGGTATTACAAATAACTGAGTGAGAGTTTGGCCTAGATTGTGTAAAGCCCCAGGGAAATCCTATAGCTGTGTGGGAAACATTTAGCTTTTCTTGTGTTTTCCCATTCATTGCTCCTCCTCTTTCCTGTTTGGCTTCTGGGATCTCCCCAAAGAAACCCAAGACATGTCTCTCTCAATACTAGTAGACAGAGCATAGAGACAATATTGGATTTTGTGCCTCTTGAAAGAACAAATGAGTGTAGGTTCACATCATTTCCAGTTCATGTAGTGGTATTAGCTGAGTTGCCTGGTTTTTATGACAATAAAACAAAAGCCATTCAAACAGATTGTGATTTAGCCTCTCTAATTTTTGGCTGGTTAAAAGATCAAAAATAAGGTGGTGCGGGATTTGAGATAAACCAGAAAATGAAACACCAGATTTTATTCTTTTAGTCATCTGGAAGGACGTTTTAAGTTGTGAATTTTCCCTAAGAAAGTCAGCATTAGCTCAAGTTAATGCTTTGCTCTCTGCTCTTACTTGGACATGCTGTACTTCATGTTATTAAACTGTTTTGACTCATGATCAAAGTTCATGCTACCACAAATCACCAGCTGGCTGGAAGGATCTGTGCAGTGGCTGTGGGATCCACAGGCTGCAGCCCACATACATTTCCTCAGACTTTTGAAATTCCTTGCTATCTTTGTTCTGGAAATACGGAGAACACAGAAAAGACGGTTGCATTACCTGTTTCTAATAAACACTAAAAAAACATGGAAACAGTCTATAATCATCTGAGGCTGGACATGAGAGATGAATTAAGCTTTAAAGTGTGTAGTTACTTTGCTGGTTTCTCCCTGTCTTTAACCCTCATGCTCAATTTTTCAGTTTGCTGTGTTAAGGCAGGGGTGTATTTCATACAACAACCAAAAGATAAAACACAGAGAAAGCAAGTTTGGATTCAACTATTTAAGAGACCAGGGTCTGATGCATTTCTCCCAAATGATGATATTTCTCATCCCACTACAAAAAAAGTAGCTCGAGTAGGTTATATATATTTTTTTTAATATAGGGACTTGGTGATCTGGTTTATTTGCAGAGATTCTTGTTCCCATGCTGATTTTTCTTCTCTCTATATTTTCAGTGAATGATTTCTTTTCCCTCTCTGCTATATCCACTCCGATCAAATTACCATATGTATAAAATTCAGCTGCAAGTTTCTGGCTTGCCCTGGGTCCTGGGAACATACCACCCTCATTTTGATCTCTCTAAATTAGCTTCCTGTACAATTTCCTGTCAAACATGAGTTTCATGAGATTTGTCCTTGAATGTGTGTGTGATCATCCCTTCTCCCTGTAATAAAATTTTGGCTTCCTAACTAGCTGGAATGTTTTCACCAAGCCTGTTTTTATAAGAGCCAATACTAATGAGATTTATTTTTATTTTTTTTAAATAATGACTCTTGGAAATAGATCTGCAGAGATAATTCAGGTTAACTCTCATGTAAGAATTTTAAGCAGGAATATCTGGTAGTTGTGTTTGTGTGAAAGAATCTACCCCTCAGCATGTTGTAAATTACTTTTTATATTATTTATCCTGATCTTAATTTCATGCATTTTCTTCCATCTAGATAAAATAAAATGCAGGAAGAAAGCATTGTCTGCTAGCTAAAATTGTTGCCGGAATAGTTTTTATTGCAACTTGATATATGACGAAGATGACATTACTACACATTCTCAAATGCAAATGTTATTTTCTGAGGGATAGATCCTGAGGATGTTTTGAGTCAGCTTCTGCTGCAGGATGCATTTATCTCATCTGAAAAATCAGACAAATATGACTTTCCTTGAGTCTAAAATCTATAGATGCTTTCAAAACTTTTTCTCAGATTTGTATTTTTATCACTTTGTTTTGGGTGTTATAAGATTTAATTCTGTGTGTGTGGTGCAGGATTGAAGGTGTAGACACAAAAATCTGTAAAAATCTCATTCTTCACTTCTCAATTTGTTTCACAATTGAATTATCTAAGGCATGTGTTCTCAAACTGAAGATTTGCGGGGTGCAAGGCTAATTATGGCTCTGTTTCTGGCATGGGATGCTTTTTCTGCTGACTGACAGATGTAAGAAAAAAGTTCAAAGAAACATCTCCAGGTAAACTTGGAATTGGAATAGCTGATTTGTAATAGTTTGCTGAAAACACCATTTCAGGAAAGCAGCAAAAAAGTATGTTTTGCTTTCATGCATTATTTGTAGCATAACATTCAAAAACTCAAAACAAAAAAATTCTTAACACTCAGAGTTTCATGGACTTATCTAATGTTAAGAACTGGTGACTGTTGCACAGTGTTTTCAGGATTAGTTTTGCTCTGACTTCATAGTCAAGCAAGAATACTTTGCACCCACAGCTGGGAAAGGACAACATGTGTTAGAGGAAATGCTCCTTCTGCTGCAGAGCACTTCTTTTTGTAATCTGATTATTTATGTGGGATGTTTACATATGCTTCAATTTCTCACATTTTTTTTCTTGGCATTCTGGATTGAAGCTTTAGTGGAGTGATACCATGTGAATGATTTAACAAGTCTGATATTCTCCTTCAATAAGTTCCAGTTAAAGATGTGAAAGCATTCTTTAAGCTTTTTGAGCTTTTTGCTTGTGACCATTCCTTTTGATAATTATTCTACCCATGGTGTCTCTTATTGACAGAATTTAGAACAGGAAAAATTTTGTGGACTTTTTTGTAGGTGTTAGGGATAAAAGCATAAAAGAATCTTGATGTGCCCTCTGGCACTTCTGGTGTGCACTTTGAGGTCAATCAGCAGCTTTTTTGCTCTGTACAACAGCTGCCAGTATATGGGGTCTTGATGCTGCAAATCTTAGTTGTAGAGGCACCAAGACTGATGAGGCAAGGGCTAGGGGTGAGATAAGAATTGCAATTCAAGTCTGTGTTCAGATACATAGTGACTGATAAAGTATGCTGACTTTTGACTTTGGATGTAAGTTGGCAAGGGCAAGACATTCTTGGCTGTGGAGAAATGTGGATCTGCTGGAATGGGGAGCAGGCATTGTTTCCTGGGGTTGACCCCCAACACCAGAGATTCAGTCCCTGACAGTTGAACTCAGCCTTAACTTTAAAACAGGGCTCCCTGAGGGGAAATAGCCCTGCAGTGGCTGCAAAACCTGTGGAGGTGATGCCTACGCCTACCCAGATGCATCTTTTTGATTTTGCCACCCAGTCCCTATGATCTGACATAGATATTCAGTCTGAGCCTGAACAATGTGCAGCCTGGTTCCAGGAATGCAATCAGCAACTGCTACTGGCTAGGAAATAGTAAGAAATCATGTTCTTATGACACAGCTCCTCCACTCCTTTGCCAAAATCTAATCAATCCCTGCAGCCTGTACTAGCCTGAATCCTAAGCCTAATACTTAACATCCCCCAACTCTATAAGCAAGAAACAATCAGAGGAACTTTGCAAACTCTCCTAAATCTAGCTTAGCAGCTCCCAGGAAGTCCTCTTGTACCAGCAGAGTGGCAGGGAAGTTAAGGGTGGATGAACACTTCCTGGTCTTGTCAAATCTGGGTGAGAATCTGAAGCCTAGCTAAAATTCTGGGATGGTGGTTTGGGTTTCACCTGAAAAAGGTTGGAGACTATTTCAACCTTCTTTCCCTTAACAATGCAATCTGCCTGATGACTGTGAAGGATTATTTTTGAGTTTCAGGTTGTGAGATGGTCATTCAGTCAAGGCTTGTGAAAGGAAAGAGGATGGCACAAATAGCTTGTAAAGTTTGGTATTCAGCCTGGCTGGGGAGAAGTATAAGGTATGCGTGGGGTAATGAACAGGTTTTTCATGTGAATGCTTGACCACATCATAGCAGGGATACTATGCTTCATGTAAGGAGTAAGAGAAAGTAGAGCTAAATATGGAATTTAACCTTTTATTAAAATGAAGACTCATCTTCCGAGAAGTTTTTGATCCATCTGTCTGGATACGGCTGCTTGTCTCAATAGGGCTGCTCATCAAGAAATGCACTTGAAAGAAATAAGTAGTTTCTGATGGTTTTGTTGACCAGTTCTGGGTAATTCTCCAGGCTGTTTGGGGAACTTGGCTGAGGTTTTTGATGTGTAGGTTGGAAGGAGGGAGATATCTGGAATTTCTAAATGGGTGGCAGACCAAATCAATGGCTGATGCCAGGATAGGTCAACTGAGGGAGTTTTTGAAACCTGAAAGAAGCTTGGTTTATGGTTAGTTAGAAACGGGATATATTTAAGGTATGAGAGTTAGGAGTTCTGTCTGGTTGTGAGCTGTGGTCCACCAATTGAAGAACTGAGGAATGAGAACTTGATGCCTCCAGTGTAAATAGCCACAGGCCTTACTAATGTCTGTGATGGAAAACTGCCAAACAGATTCCTCTGTGCTAGGAATAAAAAGCCTTGCAATGTGAGATTTGCTTTATACCATCATCACAACCTGGCCCCCCTTCCCCTCACTGTGCCCCTCAACAAGCTGAAATTTACCTCTTGTAGTAGAGAAGAAATAGAAGCAGCCATGGAGAGAGGGAAGATTTTGGTAGGTATCAAGAATAGAGAAGCAGATGGATGGAGGAGAGGATAAGAAATAACAAGAATACAAAATATTTTCCAACTGTAGATAGTTTGCCGAGGGTGGGTGGAAGGAATTGGGCCCAGTTAGATGTGAAAAATTCATCTATCAAAGTGCATTTTGAGAGAGAGAGAAGTTACAGCTTTATCCTCTTATCTTTTCTCTTTGAAGTATCCCTTTGTCCCACTCTATATTTAGCAGATGCAATGTGGCAAATGTTAGATGAGCAGTTGCTTATCATGTAAGCCCAGAACATGCGTCAGCCCTGCTATGGGCATGTGTCCAAGTACCTGCAAATGTGTCACAGAGAGCTCCTCCCACTTATTCCTAGAGGAGAGAAATTTTCCTCAGATATTCATCAGTGACTTACAAATAATGATACCTCATTTTTTAAAAAGTCTCACTATAGTTGCAGTCTGACACTCGTGCATTCTGAGTAGCATATCACTGTATTATCTGGTAATTTTAGGTAAATAATGAATCTGGAATGGCTGCTATTCCAGGGTTTCTGGACAAAGCAAATATATGTTTATGACCTAATTATTTTCTAATTTGCCTGCATATAGCCCAGGATTTGGTTGTGATTTACCTCCACTTTACTGGTGCAATGAACAACATGCAGACAACAGGGTTTCAGAAGATCCATTTTCATTGTGGATCCTTGTTTGATTTAACATTATTGTTGTAGTTCATACATTATTATGTCACTGTTACACTTGCATATGTCCATTATCATATGGTTTACTCTTGGTCTACACCAGTTTAAGCAGAATAACAGAGCTCACAAGCTGAACTAAAAGGTTGAACCTTACGGTTAAACTTCACCTTTTGATTCAACAATAAGGGAGCTTTCACAATGACAGCTTTCTTTTTCTGTTCTTGCTGATCCCTACTCTTAATTGTCATTCAGGAATATAGTTTTCATGCAGGTTTTCCCAGAATACTCTTTTTTATATTGCTGACTGCTGTACTCTGAATGTTTCTGCTAGAATGTTTTTGTCATTGGGTAGAGATCCTGAATTTTACACTTCTTGAGGATTGAGAGTGTTACTCAAGTATGGAAGCTGTTCAAGACCCTGGATATGTACCTAATTAAGATTACTAGGAAACCATAGATGCTTACTGGTGCTTAGATCTCTGGAGTGACAGAGCCTGCTGTAGTTTGCCCTCAGTTTAACTGTCTACATTCTGCTTAAACCACCCCTTAGGTACCTGTATCTTCTCTTTAAATCTGTCCTTCAACCAACTTTTACCTCATTTGGTCAGTGAAAGTAGTAATACCTTTCTTTTTACAGGATAATTTGAGTTTCTTTAATCTTCAGGTAGTCTGCTAAGACAGGTCATATGAATGCTTTGACAGCTTTTTTGGCCAGAAATGTGATTTTTATGCCAGAACAGACAAAGCTGGAAAGGTGAAGAGTCTAGACAAAAATTTCACAGGGTGTTTGTGTGATGCTGAAGTTCTTAACACTTGCACACCTTTTTATTATTTTCAAATTGTAATAAGAAACTTTTTTATTTTTTGACAATGGCCAGTGGGAGAATCAGAAAATGTTTTTTTTTTCCTGAAGCTAATGCATCATTTAGCATAGGAAACTGGTTCAAATACACTAAAGTTTGGCTACCAGCCCAAACAATTTAGGAAACAATTGTTACTTAAGGAACACATTTCTTACTGATTTGCAGAACAAAATGGCTTTCCAAGTATATTCTACTCAGGAAACAATACTAGGTAGCTCAAATGAATTGGTGCTTCCTTTGAAGATAAAAATGAAATTATTCATAGCAAACCTGATCAGTCTCATGTATTTTTTTACGGCCAATTATTTGAATCTGTTTTAGAAGAAAGAAAACTGTAGTAAAGTTTGAAAAAGCAAAAGCTAATGTTAAGTGATGGCATTATTTACTCTGATTACTCTTATTTATAATATGAACATCAGTACATGGTACTCTTTTTTAGTTCTTTGTTCTCTTGGCTTTTTCTCTTTGTTTTCCTGTACTTCAGAAAGGAACTTACGTGCAGGGGGGTTTTTTGTTGTTGTTGAAGCACCATGTTTCTTTTAAAACCAAGATTGTCTACTGATTTACTACATCAGAACAAAATCTCATTGTCTTATTTGCAAATAATTACAATGAGGAAGAAAAGCAAAATGCTTTTCTGAGAACTGGAACATGAAATAGATATGAGCTCATGATGGATACCGCTAATCTCAGGAGATGCTCTGTCCTTTAGCGGGAGCCTATGACTTCTTTCCTAGAGATTGGCCAAGTGCCTGGTAGGAAAATCAACTTTAACTGTTACATGCTGTATTAATTTGTAAGTCATCAGAATATTTCATCTTAAATTTAGAGTAAGAGAGAAACTGCTGCAAATAGTGTTCCAGGTAGAGACTTAATGGTTCTTTAAGAGAAATCATGTTCAACTATTATTTTTCCACACCCTTATTGTAATAAAAGCTTCTTGGAAAAGAAAAAAGGGAAGAATGTTTTGTGAGAAAACACAGTTGTCAGAAAATGCAGAGAAACCCTGGAAGTTCTCACTGAAAATTAGCCAGACAAGCAAAATAATCTGTCTGTAAGACAGTTGGATTTCAAAATTTGCAAAAAGATATTGTCCTTTTTTCTAAAGTCTGCTTCGTCACTCTGTTCCTTTGAAATGGTCAGCACCAGCTCACAAAACACGAGCTTTGATTGTTGCTCAAGAGAAGTGCAGCCACTGGCTCTAATGAGTTGCTTCAGTGACCCTTCACTAATGTGGTCTGATTTGATCTCGGAGATCAAAAAGTTCCATTGCTTCCAGAAGACTGAAAACCATTTGTTCATACAGAGGCAGCCTTCCACACAACTTTGAGCAGGCTCATTTGACTTCAGCCTCAGGTTTGCCACTTCAGAGTCCCCGTCCCTTGCCACCCTGGTGGCCTGTAGCTCTGGCCAGGCTCCAGCTCCCTTCTTGGCTGGCTTTCACAAGAGCAGCTGCTTAGCCCAAGCCGTGTACCTGCCAGCCATTCTCCTTGCTTCTCTTTCTGCCTATGCCATCTCTTTTCTCATCCCTTTCCTTAACCTTCCTTTAAGTAAACCTGGTTTTATAACTGTGAAAGAACAGTTAACTTCAGTCCTGTTATCTTTTGCTGTGCATGTTTATTAAGTCAAGCCCTGGAAAAGGTAATTTTCTAAAGTGACACTGCAGCAAATCCCAAACTGTTGTCCTTGGTTGCTATTATCACTTGTTTAATCTTTGACTGTTTTTTAAATAGTAAAACCATCTGAGCCTCTGATTTATGAGCATGTTTTGATACAAGTAAGAGTCCCTTCCCTCCAGAGAGTACTTTCTCCTATCATACAACACAAAGCAAGATAGAAAAAGCCCTGACTTGTATTTGTGGTGTCATTCCTATCTTAAGCTGCATAAAGAATGGATTTATGGGCATGAAACCTTGAAACATCCCACTTAAATAAGCTGGCTTTTGTTTTAGAATAAATCATCTTTGGACTCAGGCAAGCACAGAGGGAAAGGGAAGAGATGGCAGACGCACTTTGCGTTGCCGGAGATGCCCTGCAGAGTGGAACAGGCTGTCCTGTAACACAGCTCTCCGAGTACCAGTCAGCTTTTCTGGTTCCACGCTGTTCCCAACTCAGTTTGGGTTGTTGTTTGCATCTAAATCTAATCCTGTTCCTTAAATTCCCCTAGGTTTTGAAATAAGGGTGAACTTTTGGCAAGACCCCCTCTTGGCAATTTAACAACAGCCCAGGAGAAGCATATAGTCAGTTCTGGATCTGCTGGGTTATGCAGAAGGGCACGCTCAGACCTGCCCTGAGAATTTTCAGCTGCATCCTTTGACACATTTTTTTCAAACTTTACTTAAACATAATTAAATGCTGACAACAGTATTGCAGCTACATTATGAAAATATTCAGTGAAGACATTGCTTGATGTTCTCTTGAAATCAACATGGAAAGGGAAGAGATTTTCTGTTTACTGTTTTCCTTGTCTGATGCAGAAATTGAGTCCAGCTGCCAGTGCTGAGGGCTGGCCACATCTGCTAAAAGATAGTGATCATTTTTCAGAAGGGAAAATTTCCTGGTATTCAGGAGGTTAAAGCTCCTCTTCTGTCTTATGTTTATAAGGAGTTTACGTTCTGGTACTTTTCACATTTGAGTGAATCAGGTTAATAGAAACTAATTCCATGCTGAAGTTCAGTGTGTCTTTCAGAAAACTATTACCTTCGATTAAACAAAAAAGGTTATTATAAGAGAAGCCTATCCCAAGTATTTAAGAAACTACCAACTAAACAAAACATGTTTTACTGTTGCCTTGAAGTTGTCCTTTTTGAGTCCTATTTGTAGTATCCCCTTAGAGCTTTGATGCTGAAATATTTTCTATCATGTTTCTACTTCCTGGCCAGTACTCCCAGGATGGATTAAGTTGCTCCTTTAACTAGTTTTGATTAGACTAGATTATCAGTTACTCCTATTCCCCGGTTCAAAGTTGTATTTGTGTTACTTGGACCTCCCTTAGAGCCTGGACATGAGATCTGAACATGGTATTCTGTTAGTGTGAAACCTCTGGCAAATACTGGGCCTTAGTTGTTCCCTGTTGATGTTCTGGATTCCCTTCAATAGGTACCCATTGATTACATTTGTCCTTTTGGATGCCACCAGCACAGCAGAAGCTTCATGGCTGCCTATAATGCTTTAAACTTTCTAGTCCTATCCACTGTTGTGGTTTTCCTGGAAAACATTTCATTTTGTTTACTTATGGGGTTTTTTCCCCTTAGATATCTGACTTAACACATAACTTCAAAAAAGCCACGTGCTGCTTGCAGCATCCAAAGTACTGAGAAATCCAAATAAGCAAACTGTCCTTTTTACCAATCCTCTACTCTTCCTGGAATCATTGAACTAAATAATCATTTTATGTCTCCCTGATTAGCAAAAGGATTGTGAGGCTAATAGCACAGCACCACGAAATGATTATATGATTTTGTGTCTTTTGTATGTGCTGGGAAATGCAAAAAATCTGGGTATGTGTGCAAACTGTGGCCACATCCTTATGGCAGTACATCCAGCATTTCTTCCTGCACACTGATTTATAGAAAACTGGTGTGGAGGCTGGGAACTCTGGTGTGCTCGGAGTCAGTTCCAAAGTGGGTTAAAGAATAGGACTGAACAATAATGTTTGAAATACACTGGCCATGTGGTTGTGTAGAGCCCAGCTGGAAATGTGCCTGTTCAGCAAGGATTTCTCTTTGCAGCTCTACTTTGACAGCAACCTCTGGTATTTTGAGCCCCTTAAATGTGTGCCATGTTTTGAGGTTGTTCTGTCTTCTAAATACAAATGGCTACATTCACACCAAGCTGAGCTTGCTTTGTTGCTCCCAAAAGAGGCTGAAGCTGCTTCCTCTCCAAATACACAATTGTCCAACTGTCCTGGATCTGTGTTCAGCCTCTGATTCACTTTGATTATTAGGCAGCACTCGGTAGCAAAGGCTTTGCAGACGAAAGTTTGAGTAGGATTTGGAGTTCAAGCAGGAGCATTCCCTGCTCACATGGAATTGCATTAAAAAATTAGACACATGACAATAGAGTTATCTTCCTAACCCCTTTTGAGGATCATAACCATGCTTTTTGCCCATGATTTTGTCAGAGCAAAGTGGGAAGTTAGCTGGAACAGCAAGAAAAGGTCCCTCATATTCATCTGCAGAGAGGTCTGTTTCAGAGGCAATTGCAGAACATTTGTTCCACTTACCCAGGTCACAGCATCATTCTTGCTGTTTTCACTATTTCTTGTAGTCTCTTTTAAAATAAATTGCTGCCCTTAAAGCAAATAACTTAACTGAACTGCTTGGAATCACAGTGTTTTTCCATGACACTTTGAAAGCAAAATTCTCCCTTGCTGTTTTTTGGGGTTTTTTTTCTTTAATGAGCAGACTTCTGTCTCCCTGCCTTCCCCTCCTCCTTCCTGCCTTTTGGCAGAACTTGATGTGTGAATTGTGATGTTTGCCACTGTATAACCAAAATGCTCTGAACTGTACTCCACAAAGCAGCAGTGAACTTGACAGAGAAAAACATCAGCCTGTTTGTAAGACAGAAACAACAAGGACTTCACACTTTTCCTTCTGATGCTTGTTTGTTCTTATCTGCTGTGCAAATTTGTTTGGTTTTGGTTACAAGCCACTTGGATATTTTTGACTGCTTGCCTTTTTAAACTGAATTTATGCAAAATATTATGCAAGAACAATCTTCCATTGCAGTTATAGAGTTTTTCAATGGAGCAAGAGTGGAACAAAGTCCCTAAAATTGACTTTGGTACCCAGACTAATGGTAAGATAGGACAACTTTTATTAAGCAAAGCTCAAGGTTGCAAAATGTGTGGGTTTGGAGCTTAACTGTAACAAAAATGTGATGCAGAAAGGATAGCAGCTCCAACTACTGAATCAACGCTAGAGCATATTATACAAGTGTAGTTGTGTCATATAGGCTTTAGATGTCTCACACCAAGACAGCTGGGCTTTCCCTTTCAAGTAGTTTTAAAATGTTCTGATAAGCATCTAAATTTATTCTCCAAGTTAAGCAACTGTGTTTTCAGGATTTTTCCATCATAGATCATTTCTCTATGTACCAAATACTTATAAATGCTTAGTGAAAAGGAAGTACTGATAGCTAGGCTGGTGTCTTAAGACTAAATAGGTGTTTCTGATATTGCATTTTAACATGTTGTTATTGGTTATCCAAGGCTGAAATACTGGAATGAGTTCTTTGAGAAGTTACAGGCAAATCCTACTGACAAGCAGTTACTGAGGTGAAACTAATGACACAGAATCACTAGGTTGCAAGAGCCCTTCAAGATTGAGTCCAGCCCAGCCCTAACACCTAAAGTGAGGGGGCCTTTCTGAACTTCCTAATCTGTGTCCATCAAAATATTTCTAAACAACTCAAGAATTTCTACAAAACAATTTTTCAAGTTTTTTAAACTGGTTTTCCAAGATGCTAAATAAAGCCTTTATTTGGCCCTCACTCTACACGTGACTTTCCTCTATTTCTGATTTCTCTTCCGCAACAGGCAGTACTTATTGTTTGCAAGTTGGTTGTAGAGGTGCTGTGCAAGCAGAGACGGTTCAACAGGAAAAGTAACCAAGGAGGATTTTGCTAATGCTTCTCTCCTTGTGACACAGACATTCAAGTTACTCATGTGCACACATCCAGAATCTTTTCCCAGGCTACTGCTGCAAAAAATATACAAATTGTCCTACTTCCTCTTTGTTTTATCAGTGAATTTGTTTTGATTTTGTTTGTTTGTTGTTTCTGGAAGTCATATGATAACTATGCATTTTCCTCTCTGGTAGCATTTGTCTCTGATCTGATTAAAGCTCTATATTATTGCAAAATGTACATGTATGTTTTTGTTCCATAATAGTAAGATAACAGAAGACAGAATTTTAAAGAATTACAGTGGAATAAAAGTATGTGTGTGCATTTGTAAAATGAATGGTGACTTTTTAAGCTATATCTCAAGGAACTGCTATTACCTTGGATGTTTCCATGTGATTTTTCTGGTTTTCTTTGATTATTTAGATTAGACCTATTTTCACATCAATGTATATCTAAAGTTATTGATAAAAAAGTGCACTTAATTCAAAGATCTTTTCAATATGAACTCTGTTACTTGGTTTTGTGATATATGTTAAATTCTTCCAGTTTAAGTATTTGTATAGAAGATAAAATGACTTTTTGAGCTGTCAGACTGAGCAGGACTGGTATAATTAAAATGTTGCAGTATTTTAGAATACTTGCTTGCCCCAAGAGACTGGTAGTTCACTTGTAGTTGTGTTGTTCACAGAAACAATGGTATGAGACCTTCAGAGAATGAAAAACTCAAATCCAAGGACTTAATGTTGATTCATGTATTCAGCAGAGTTGAAACTAAACTATTTTTCTTAAATATGGCCATATGTGTTTTTCATCCTACCTGGATTAGTAATATTTATATCCTTTCCAATATCTTCCTAGAGAATATGAAATTTAATTTTTTTATGCTGGGCCATCTTAGGTTCCAAAGTCTTCAATCTTTGCTATAACTTCTGAAGAGAAGTAGTCATCACAGACCTACCTGTGGCATTGAGGTAAAAATGCACACGTTTGTGCAGAAACAAAATTTCCACCATAGTGAAGGAGCACTCTGGATTCTCTGCTGTGCATCAAACACCCCATGTGTGTTGTGTTATACACAGCCTCAGATACCTTCCTTAAGTTTTCCCTGAGATCATTCTCAGCCTCAGCTGACTCACTGTAGTGGTTCCAACCAAGATGTTTTTCCTTCTGATGATAGTTTGTTCTTCTTGGATGCAACACATGGGAATGTCAGTGTCTGTTGCTTTGTTCAGGGACTGGCCCCATGGTTACAGTTCTGGTCAGAGCACTTTTGCTGAATTAGGCTGTTCTTTTAGTACAGCTGTGTCCTGCTTTTTGCTTGGGCTGATTTCAGTCTCTGAAATTGATTTTTTTTTTTTAACTTCCTCTGAAGTTCCATTTTTTTTCCTAGGATTGGTTGCAACAGAAGGGCTGGGACTATGTCTCAACATGTGTGTGGCAAATCTCCTCTGGAGGGCCGAGGTCAACTAACAACAAGAATTTGGTGGGATATTTTCTCTCAACCATCTCAAGCACAACTCTATCAATCACCCAGTGGTATACAGTCATGGACTGCAGGCCTCTCAGTACTGTTGTACATGGAAAGATGGGGCTCCAGATGTTTCCTGCTTTCGGTTTCAACTCTTTTCTCATGATATTAAACATTTTTAGTTGACCTTAGGGAGAAAAGAAAGTGCTAAAAGTGTGTGGCTAAACCCATCTTCTGCATGCACAGCTTAAATAGCAGTGTGTCCCCCCTGTTCCTCTGGAGCTGCTGAAATGCAGCTGGTGAAAACAGAGCTCAGGCAAATCTGAAATGATGGTGTAGAAAAAGGATTTTTATAACTTGTACTTTATTTCTTTCCTCTATTTATGACAGCTGCTTTCAGACTGCCCTGGACACTAATTTTTATTTATTTGGAGACTTCTCAGTGGTTCCAGAAGCTAAATATTTTCAGTGGCAGTACTTGTTAGTTCCATCTGTGATGAGTGAGAGGAAGGTTCTAAGTTCAGTGAAACACATCACAGCAGTGATCCACACATAACCCTCAGGTTTGGCTACCACAGCAGGAATTCGTGATGAATGCTTGTATGGGTATGAGCAAATGTATCAGTGAGTGACTGTGTGTGTTTCAAATGCTGTGTGGCTTTATGACCACCAGCAGACTCCTGTTTATTTAGGGGTGAAGGGGAGATTTGTTTTGAAAAGTCTGAAATGGAAACACCTACACCGACTTCACTTGTTGAATTACTGATGCTATTATTCAAGACTGTTCTGTAAATAATGATATATTGTCATAAGTATACACAGATATCTAATCTTCCTTTTTTGTGATTTTGAGTAAGGAAACTTCTGTGCGTTTCTTAGCTGGGATTTTACTGGGCTTATTTGTTCAATACTTTGACAAACCTTGGAAAAGCTGCAAGTGTGAAGGTGCATGGCATAATTTAAAAAAAGGCAGGAATGTGATCCAGTGATCCTTTTCTACTAGTTCCAGAGTACGAGTATCTCTTTTTGACATACCATAAAGGTATATGTATTGAGTCTCAAGGAACTTTATAGCTGGATAACAACTGACTTTCAAAGGTTTAACATTTGTTTTTCTGTGCCAAGTGTGTATGGGAGAAGCCTAGAAGGTCAAGAGAAAATAAGCAGAAGTCAAAGACAGATTGTAAGACAAATAGTAACATCTGGTAAATGACTTTCTTCTACATTTGTAGAGCCCTTGTTTACTGCAGTGAATGTGAAATGTTTTTCTTGGCAGGATTATAGCATTGAAGTCCACCAGTCTGGGAATAAAGTTCATACAGGTTTATAACATCTCTAATACACAGTAAAACCCACCAAATGTAGTTGCATTTAAAACCTGTATGTCATAAAAAATAATCATCATCAGTGATGCTAAAAAGTTGGAAAATATGTAAGTTTTATGGTGTTTTATCATTTTTGAGATATTTCTGAGCATTTTGAGTATTTCTGCTGGTTCATATGCATGTATAAAGTGCTTTGACTGTGCCCTGTGTCAACTGACTGTCAGTAAATCCATCTTTGTGCTCATTAAAGGTCTGTTGTAGAGAAACAATGGAGCAAAGTAGCTAAAAACTGCTAGTGGTCTAGGCTGAGGGCATCACACAAATGAAGGTTAGTGTCTTTCCTATGTGGGACCCCTAAAAGGGGGAAAAAAAAAAAGTTGAAGAAAAGTAATAAAAGAGGCAGAGCAGATCTGGTTTGGTGAATTTCTGATGGCTTCCAGCTGATCCCGCACAGCTATTCCCTCCTGACAGACTATTCAGGGAGAAATGGTCATGCAAACAGAGCTTGATTTCTGTGGGAACTGTCTTCCCACATGAATGTTGTTCTTCTATGAGGGGAAAAAAAAAAGGGAGTACAGATTGTATAATTTTTGATATCATGGGTATCGCAAGCAAACAACTTGCCCCTTCTTCAGTTCCTCATCTTCTTTCTTTTTAAGACTCAAATTCTGCAGAGGTTACAAAAAAGATCAGGGCCAGCTGGACTCATCAAACAGGAGTTGAAGAGGTTTATCCAGTTGTGGGAGTACTTCAATGAGTTTGTATTATCATTAAAAGTTTTATTCTCTGAAAATTCATGTTCCTGTGGTACTTTGCATTGCTTGGACTTTGTTCAATGAGAAATAGTTTGACTGGAACAACAGCAGTGATGTCTTCTGAGATCAAGACACTTGGATCAAAGGGGGATGGAAAAAAATCCACAGGGCTTGCTGATTGAAAGACTAAAATCAATGCTGGAGTTTAATCTTAAATGCATTGTGGCAACTACCGTGTAGCTGTTAAAAGTTTTAGCTGTAGCACTGACTGGAGTCCCCAAGGCTAGGGAAATGAAGATTTCCTCATGCTTGCAGCAACCAGAATGTTGAAACAGAAAAGAGTTGTTCATGTAAAGCTCTTTGTGTAGGATTTGGTATAGACACATTTCTAAACAGTTCCAAAAGCCATGATTGTCATTTGGCACTATATGTGTGTCTGGTATTGAGTCACGCTTGCATTGCTTGAGAAATCATGCCAGTTTCTAGAGAACAAAATGTGTCTGTCAAAATTCTTGTTTGTTGCCTACAGATGATTCACTAGTTGATTTTCATGCCAGTCTTCCAGCTTGGCTGCATTGACTTGAACCGAGTCTCTCCTGATTTAAACTTGTGTAGTGGAGCCTGGCCCTTTGCATTTATATTTATGAAGAAGTCTGTTTATTGTCTTTGATAAAAGCAGAAGAGGCCAGTCTGGTTGAAAACCAGTGTGAGTTGTTCAGTTGTCCTTGTAAAGAGGGACAATTGTATTTTGCTGTTATCTTTTGATTAATGTGCTCTTCAGCACTACATGTCTTCCCTGCAGAATTCACCAGCCACATGTCAGCAAGTGTAAGAGCCAATTTCTTGCCCTTTGTAAGTCAGACCAAGGGGAGGTCTTGGGAGCAGAGAGCTATAATGGACCATGGAAGTCTGAGAGCAAGTATTTCTAGATAATCAAACACAAGAAATAGCAGGAAGCAAGGTTTATTTATGGAAGAGATGTCTACTAAGAAACATACAGTTTTTATTTACTACTTCCCTAGAATATTACTAGAAAAATGAGCAAAATAAAAGCCTTGCAATATTTGAAAATCAAAACAGTTTTAGAATTAGTCAGAAGAGTGAAAAATCTCATATAATCAGAAGATGCAAGTTCCTTTTTTTGTATCTGCTTTCAAAATAATTATTTTTTTTTTAGGTGATATGTGTGATTAGGACAATAGAAAGTGTATGTTTCAAGTTGAGCTAAGCTTAATTTATTTGGGAAGGTTGTAGTTAAGGAAGTTTTAAGATGAAGACTAAGGCAAGTTATTTATAGTGTGGATTCAGACCAGTGCAGTGCTATATCAGCCTCTGGGTAGCTTAGGGGCAAATTTCATCTTAAGCAGGAAAGAACTTTATTTCTCTGTATCATAGAAAGCTGCCCAATGTTACCTCACTTCAGGGAATAATAGACTACCAA
This sequence comes from Acrocephalus scirpaceus scirpaceus, assembly GCA_910950805.1. NCBI lineage: Eukaryota > Metazoa > Chordata > Aves > Passeriformes > Sylviidae > Acrocephalus > Acrocephalus scirpaceus. Next base: position 57,706,036 of record OU383778.1, on the reverse strand, counting down.
CTTCCAAGATACACTTGCTCTTTCCCTCTGTGCTACCGTATTTTTCTCCTTGGTGCTGAAGGGGACAATTCCTCCCTGATGCTGTAGTGGAACAAGTGTCCCATGCACTTGTCCCCAGGCAGATTCCGTGTGGATTGTTCTTGGTACCCTCCTGTCCATTACGACTGTCACGGTCTGCCTCTACCTCTGGTGTCAGCTTGAAGTCAGATGGAGGCTACTTAGGTTGGCAGCAGGCTTGGATCACAAAGAGCAAAACCTGCTTTTTTTTCATGAGAGTAGTGTCCTACATATCTTCATCATGATGTATTTGGTGTGCATTGTCTCTTTATTTGGTGGGCTGCCTTAGGAGGAGCGTGGGTGATGCTTCCTCTCTACTCAGCACCTGTGAGGCCATCCTTGGAGTGCTGTGTGCACAAGTGAGTGTGTTCTTGTGTGTTCTCCAGCACATGAAAGAGATGGAATTACTGAAGAGAGCCCAGCAATGGGCCACCAAGGTGATTAAGGGACTCTCATATGCCAGCTGGGACTGTTCAACTCAGAGAATGCCCAAGGGGAGTCTCATCCATGTTGTACAAATGTCGGAAAGCAGGGTGCAAAATTAAGAGCTGGTTTTCTCATCTTCCTCTTTACCATCTGGTCACAGTAGACGAGCCATTTTAATACAGACTCAACTTTGAAAATATTTGACAAACATCTCCACCAACCAGTCAATCATAGCCTGAACTAAATATTGAAAAGCAGTAGAATGTCTTGGCCCAACTACCAGGCACATCTGGATGCACTGGACTATTGTTCAAGGGTTCATTGTGCATAACTGTGATTCTGACATATGAACAGTCGGCCAGGATTATTAAAGAAAATAAAAATAAAGCCATCTGTTTATTATACTTGCAGGTTATTTCCTACTTATGCAGCTCTTGGAGATGAATGCTATGAAGTATGAAGCAGTGCCTCTTGTATGTTAAATTAATCCAAGAAGGCACAGTGGTATTTATGTCATTGTAATTGCATGCAAAGGGAAAGAGGGAAAATCATGCCTTCAGGTGAAAAAAAAGCTGACCAAGAAAAAAAAAAAACTGTATGTGAGCACTTGAAATGGCCTTATAAATTAAGAAAAAAAATACAATAGAGTTTCAGAAAAACATGCATGGGTTGCTAAATTGAAGGTTTTCTTTTTCCCAGTTACAGGATATGAATGGAAAGTCTCTGAACCTTTTCTGTGTATCTGTTTGGTAAAATTTTGGCTGTGTGGATTTCTCTGGTAAATGCATGAGAGATTCTGCCCCATTACTGATGTACTGGGACAATGAAGCAGTTTTAATTGCTCTGTGGTGGCACAGGATGTTCTGCCTCTGTCTGTGATGTTAGATAGGCAGTGTGCTGCTCTGGTGACACCACGCAGTGTGTGTTTCCACTTGAGAGCTTTCCTGTGGGCTTCTGGAAGCTACTAGATCCTCACAAAACAGGGACAATTACAGTTTGATTGGATTTGGCCTATGGGAAGTCTTTTTTTTAACCAGCACTCAGGATTATGAATGGTTAACAGTTTCATTTCAGTTCCATTTAAACAGACCTTAGTAAAATTTTACTTGAAGGACTATGTGCAAGCTGCAAGGGAAATGAGCATATGTCAATCTGTTCTTCTTTGGACACTGGCTTACTACTTTACAGTGCAGCAAAGAATGTATTTGTAAAAAAGTAATTGCACAAATAATCCAAAAGAAGTATCCATGACATGCCACTGCTTTTCCAGAGGAATAGAGCCTAGTATATTAGTATTGTCTTAGATTAATAAAGATTAATGTCTCTTTTTGGAAATTGTTCAGTTATAAATTTCTCTGGACCCTAAATAGCCTTGACACTCTCTAGCCATAATAATTACAACTTTTGTAGCCCTAGGAAATACAGTCATGCAGAGATGGTACAGGCTTTTGCCAATTGATTTCTTTGTTTCTGGCAGACAAAAAGATAAATTAATGTTGCAACCTGCCTTTCCTTTTCCTTTTTAAAGAATTTGCTTAAAGGACTAAGACTAAGATCAAGAGCTTTGCAGATGTATCAAGAATTAATGACTTGTGTAAGTCACACATTCTGTGCCAAAGAATCCACATCCCAGCTGAGGTGATGAGTACAGAGACAAACTCTGACAGGGAATATGTCATGGGAGTAGCAACTGTACAGGAACAAGTATTGGGAATGACTTCTTACAGGGAAAACAAAAGAAGATTATGGATTCAGAAAAAGACATGACCAAGATGTCCATAGAAATGAAAGCTGACTAGTCTGACAAGTCTTGAATTTCAAAGTTTTGTTGAGTGTATATCTAGACCCTAATGGGTCTGATTTTTTTCTTAGTGTCTTTTATGGCTTTCCTTTGTTTTAGTGTGAAATAGAGGTATCCTCCTTTGCAGTGACTCCCTAGAGCTTCTGTTACTTATCTGTCTTTTAATCATAGTGAAGGATACAGGCTTTTTGATATGTCCCTTATGGCATGATGAGGAGTACTCAGGGTTGAGGGGAATTGCCCACTCCATAGTAGGCAAGGTTGAGATACCTTTAGAGGAAAACTCTGCCACAGAAATCTTTATTTTAGCTTTTTTCTCCATGTGCTAGACATATTTTGTGGAGAGAAGAACTAATGCATTCTTCTGGGGAAGTGATTCAGAGTTACTACTCAGCCTGTGTCAAATTCAGTGTGGCTTCATAAGGGACAGAGGGAGCTGCAGCCTGTAGGGTCAAACTCAAACTTCTGGGGTGTGACAGACGGGGTCATCACAAGGGAGAGAGGTATTAAGCCTTGATGTAGTGTGTAAAACTTTAAGGTGTATTTAAGCTCCTCATGACAAATTATTCAAAAGTCTTATGGTTTTTGTCTGTGCAGAAGTGCTGGGCCAGATGGAAGGCCTGTGCCTGGACCCTTACTGTGGTACCTTCTGCATCTGGCCTTAAATCAAAACCGTGTGGGTCGTGCCTGCATATGCCCTGGAATAAGAACAACCGGTGCTGCAGTATAGCAGAGTCTTTGCAAATGTGATTTAAGTGTTTGGGAAAGAAAAGCAAAGACCAGATGTGAGTTTTATTGTTGTAAGGCAGCCCCTGCAAATAGCAAAATGATTGACAAAAGCATTAGGGCTGTAGCATCACAAGGAGACACTGATAAGTCTGGGACTCTCAAGTATGAGGAGAAGGCTGAGAGAGATGGAATTGATTTTTACAAAGCTGTGAAAAAGTTTAAATGCAACCCATTATTCAACAAACCCTGAATTAATAGCATAACTTCTTTGGCTTTAAATCAGTCATCTTCTGGTTTCATAGCTATGCAGTGTGCAAAGTAAACTTCGGATATGTGCTGCCACACAGGAGACTGTGGAAACAGACAATATCAACAGATTTAAAAAAATAAAGAATTAGAACCATGGGTTGGAAGTCCATAAAGAAATACTGAAGGAATTAGGCAGGAGGATTCTACAGAACACCCATATAGCTCTTGCAGGAAAAAAAGAATACTTGGCTACATGAAACCCAGTAAGGTTTTTTATGGATGTAATATGTGGTGTCTGGTGGAACCAAAGGGTTAAAGATATAGGTGAACTCTTTTTCTTTTGAGCAGAATTCAAAGGTTGGGGTTTTTTTTATATTTTGGGTAGGCCATCTCACCTTATGCACTATAGTACATCAGTCTGTAGGGAAGTTTTTTCTTCTTTCTGTTGTCTGTAAATCAGCCATTTCAACCTAGGGGAAGACAAAGTTATTGTTCATTCTTTTTCTTAATTTTTTATTTATTAAATAAGATTTCAACCAATGCCTGTAGTTAAATACAGTTACTTAGTTTGCAACTACTAATGTTGAAATAATCTATAAAACCTCTGGGAAAATGTGGTTTTTCAGCTTAATATAATTGTGTGATATTCAGAAATGGCTAATTTGGTTAACTTTGCTATTCTCAACTAGTACACTTTATTTTTTGACATCCTTGATGGGATAACCAGCTAGATCTGACTAAAATTGGCAGAGTTGATCCCTTTTTGGTATCAAGTCACTTTATTCTAGATTTGAGTACTTTATTCTGAAGAAGTCTGTAATTATAACATTTTTGGTGGCAGAAAAGATTATTTCTTCTAATTTTTTTTCTTCCCTTTGAGTAGTTTGTGGCTGTCAGGTAGAAGAGCATGGAGTTTATTTCCCTGCAAGTGAATGACGTGAGTCTGTCAATGCAGTTATGTTGAGTAACCTTTTGGATCCATCTTTTGGCTTTGGACAGTCATGCCTCTGCTCCCTGTGAGGTGGCTTAAGAGAAGACTAAACTATTTTGTACAATTTATAAACTCCACCAAGAGCTTTTCCGCTAAGATTTTTGAGATTTAGGGGTCAATAAAAACATTATTTTCTCTCTAAATATCAACTTAAAACCGATGTGGCAAAGAAATAGCAGCACCAGAATGCCTGCAACTCTGTTTTTGAGTTAGTTCTTTCAGCACAAGTTACAAGACTTAAGTGCACAGTCTTAATGAGACCCTGGAGTGGCCAGTTTGATTTTGCTGTTTCCTACTTTTCTGTCTCTTATTCTCCCTGGGAAGCAGGACAGGCCTTTCCCCACCAGCATGGGACAGGACTAGGCAAGAAGCATATGCTCCTTTCTTCAGCGTCCAACATCATGTTTTTATCTTTTTCCCCATAAAATGCCGGAATATTTCATCTGAGGTAAGCAGATCCCAGGCAAAGAGTGAGCAGATGAGCCTGTGCTGAGCTGCAGGACCTGGCAGTACAGGGGGGATAAAGAGTGGGTCTCTATCCTCGTGGTGCTTCACATTATCCTGCACAGTCAAATCCTGCGGAGGTCACAGACCTGCAGCCATGGCCAGTAAGATCAAATTCTTTGAAGCAGGAGACTTGTGAAGAGGAGCCCCACACCTGCCTGCAGATACTCAAATCGTCCTACACTTGCTGTTTTTGTATCACAATTGTTGGTGTTATCATGGGACAGTCATAATTTGTGTCAGTGACACAAAAGATTCCTGCAGTGTCACTCCTGTCACAGCCATTATCACTGAGGCACTTTCCCAGCCAAACTTATCTCACTCCTCAGGAGTCTGGGGGGAGGTGGGAACCAGAGCTGGTGTTTGACAACCTGCACCTGGTATCATTTATACCTTATCACATGGCTGTACCAGTCAAGTCCTTCGTGTGCAGGAATAGCTGCAGTGACAGGAGCAGGCTGCCAGTGTTCAACAAGAGTGGTTCAGGGAGAGAACTGGATGGTTACTTGAAACCAAGGTGTTTAAAGCTGTATTTTTGTGGTATTTTTTGTGACTATGATGAAAGAATCAGTGACCTTTGCAGTGCTGCTAATGGATCATCAGGTCTCAGGCAAAGTGCTACAAAGCAAGATTGTACTTCTTGCATTGAAGAGGTATTTGAGGATTAATGTTTGGAAGGGGGGAAATTGTAGGAATATATTTTCAAAAGTCCTGGTACTTTTTTGTTAACTCTCAAAAACAACTTTTGGAGACTTGGAGTAGAGGCCTATTTTTTTTTTTTTAATTCCACCAAACTTGTATGACAAGGCAAATGACCCTGCAGGCCTTTAGTTGCTTTTTTTCATGCTCACTGATGGCCAGGCTCTTACCCTTACAAAGACTGATGTGGCTTGACATGATTTAGGGCTGCTACAGTTACCAGCTTCCCAAACAAGTTAGCTTTGCTGTAACTTCAATGCCAGAGAATAAACACACATACACTGAAAATCCAGTGAAAGTCAGGCAAAGTCTTTCCAGGGTTTTTAGTTTTATCACTACAGCCCTGCTCAACTAGGGAGCCTGGAGAACAACTAAAGAGTAGAGGGAAGAGTCCTGCCTGCCTTTCATGTAGAAAAAACCTGGCTTCTTCATCCTTTTCAAGGCAACAGAATGTCAAGTCAGGTTGTGTTGCCTAAGGCTGCTATGCAGTAAGGGGATTTAAATGTAACCTCTGCATACAGAAAAAGGAAGTCCCTTAATTCATTCAATATTTTATTAGAAATCTCTTAATGCTGGTCTTATTCCTAAAGGTAAACATCTCGGAGGCTTTTCAAAGCCTGTGTTTCATTATTTAATAATCTGTTTTCACTAACACAATTCCCTAGCTCTGAGCCTGTAACCAAGTCCACAAGCTGGAAATATCAGCAGTCCAGGAACTGTTAAATAATTAAGCCATTGGTGCCTGTAAGTGTTAGGGCTTGAATCACTCTTATTTTATTTTCACAAACTGCTGGGGAAAAGGGTGTCATTGCAAAAAGATTACTTACTAGCTCTCTTTAAAGACGACTTTTTTCTGCAATGGTATGGCTTGAAACTGTAGGAATGTTTGTTTGGAAAGTAGGGTTTATAGGATAACATTTAATAGTGAGCCTATACAGATGTGGTTTTTTTGTTTTTCAGCTTGTATCTGCAGTTCTCCCATCTTCTGGACTCACTGGAAATCCTTACCTCCTTTCAGAGCTTTTAATAAGGCTTGCATATGACCACCTTTTTTAAAGAATTCCCAGGAATGGCCATTGGCTGGGAAAGTGTTTGGCTGTGTGTGTACATATGTGAACATGAGCACAGATTTGCACCCTTCCTGTCTCTCAAAGCAGGGGAATGCCTCTGAAGGCAATCGAAAGCCAAATACTTGGGCCATCCCTTTTGGCATCTCAGGTTGAGATCCACTGAGGTGGATGTGGGCTCGTTTTGAACACACAGGAGGTGACCCAGACTGGTCTCTAACTTCAAGCAGATGGAGACAGGTCAGTCCACTAAGGGAGTTTCTCATTCATGGATGATGGATGTCATGATTTTTCTCCATCAGAGAAAATGGGATTTGTTTTATCATAGTACCATTTACTCTGGAGAAGACAAGGTAGTACAATCACAGATACAGTGTAAGAGAGGGGAGTTCAGAGGTAACAGCAGGCTTTTGAGAGCACTAATAACATGCTCTCCCTAATTTAGTCCAGACAGAAAACATTTGAGTGCCATAATTTGTTATGGCAGCAGATCACTTTCTTTTGTATACAGTTTGAATCCAGTTGCTATGTGGAATGAACTGGCTGGGTGTGGAAGGACAAGAAAATGGGATTTTGATGAAATCTTTTAGGATGTGAAAATATTTTCCATGCTCTAAGTGGAATCCTGCAGTTAGCAGTGCAAAAACCAATTTAGTGCAAGGCAGGAAATACATATGCACTGTCTTGAGTACTGGGGTTTCTATTATTCTGTTGCACATGTTACTTTTCCATCATCAAACACTTACTAAGCTGAGATCTGGAAATAAGTGTCTAGATCTATTTTTTTTCATTGCCTCTTTGTTTACTTTGGTGTTTTGAAATACCTTGTGACTCTTGTCATCTCTAATGGGAAATCTCTCTACATTCCCTTCAGAGTTTATTTGCTGTATTTACAAGCTTAGACAGTATTAACATAGTTACAAAGAGAAACTGGGTTTTGGAAATACTGGAAACTTTATATACACGTAGAAAATTTAAACATACAATTTTAAAATTATTTGATTTCAAAGTACTCATAAGTTATGAAATAGTGGCATCAAGCTCACATCTACCTCCTCTGTTACACCCCTCTGTCTTCTGTATGTTCAGTCTAAAATAGTTGGTCATTTTGGCTACCAGTATGAAAATATTTTTTCTGGTAACTTTGAGAAGAACAAATTGCCTCAAACTTGTAAATTACCAAAAACGTGAAGCTTGTTTTTCAGGTGACCAAATGTTTAAAAATAACTTTCCCCCTGCTTAGGGTTGACTTGCCTTAGTTGCAGCTCTGATTTAAACATCGTATTGGCATGTCGTTGTGGTTAGACTCAAAAAGAATGTGGAGATATTCCATGATTCACTATATCCTGTCTACTAAGCAGGCTGTGGACTCTTCTGTAATTGAGTAATGGTGAACAGCAGACTTAAACACCTCTTGGGGGGGTTGTATGACTCTTGAAAGTCAATCAAAAAGAGTTTGTTATTATGAAGACATTTCATTTCTTTAATAGCTCTGGTTTAATTACAAAGGACTTTACCAAGGAGTTAGGGATTAATTGAAACTATGAGTACTGAAACAAAAGAATTCCCTTCCATTATATCCTCTTGAGTCTTTTTTAGAAACCAAGGCCCTACCTTATAGTTTATCAAAGTTTAGGATTATATTTGCTAGTAAAAATTAATCATTTATATAAAATAATGTTTTCACCAAACACCCCCTTACATTTCCGCTTGTTTTCCAGCGTGTGGTGTATCTTACCTGGCGATTGTGCTTACCCTTCTTGTGCAGGAAAGGGAAAAAAGGGAAGCTTCTAAAACGGGGCTTAAATCTCACAAGCTAATCAAGTGTCTTCTGCTGTCACTCTGTTCTGACCCAAGACAATTTTCCTCTACTTCTCATGTTTCTCAGAGATCTTCTTATTTTTATCTTTGCAGCTAGGATTAGAGAAAATTGCTGTAATATTATGTCAAGTTCAGTGCCCCTGCTCTTTTGAGTCACTACGTTTGCTGAAGTGGGCAGGTGTCCCTTTCAGTTCTAAAACTTGCTGATTTGTTTCAATGAAATAATTCAATACTGTAGTAGCAATATAAGATAAAACCAACTGGAAGACATAGTGAGTTAACTTTTGTTTCTGAAGGACCTAATTTTTTAATAGGCACGTACATGTATGGTATTTACCTCAAACCAAGAGGATTCTGACTCTATTGCAATGTTGTGTTGTATTACATCAAGAGTTTAGAGTGTAGATTGTTTTTTTCTTCTGAAATATTTTAGTCTGATGCAATGACAGTATATATATATTTTTTTTAATTCTTCTGTGACCTCTCTGAACTCACAGTGCATGTTTTAAAATACCAACTAGACAGAAGACAGGGTGGATGCTTTCAACATTGTGGTTTCATTTGAGACTGGTACTGCAACATTTTGCTCTTTAAATGACACAAATATTTTCTTTTGTTTTTTTAATAGTTGCCAAAGAGTTGCATCCCCAGGCACCTCACAAAAATATCCAGTTCCTTGTATTCCCTGTATTATAACCACAGCAGATGACTTATTTTAAAGATATTTCATCCCTTTTTTTTAGCAGAGCCAGAAGCATTAGTGTGAAGGATGAAAGATTACTTAAAATCAATTCAGGGTAAGCAACCTCAAATCACCTCAGATTTGCAAGAAGGAAAGCACACCTTCAGTTGGCAGAAGAGCTGCTAAAATGAGGTCACTTGTCAAATTTTCTGCCGTGTCCTTGTTCACTCTGTGGTAAATATGACTCAACCTGCCTCCCTTTTCGTCTTCACTTTGGGGATAAAAGAAGAGCAACATAAGGGGCTTCTGATAGTTTTTATTCAATAGGTAAATTCAGTATTATCTGGGGAATTTATGTTTGTGGAGAGCAGAAAGAGGAGAAAAGTAGCTCATCTTGAATGAATATTCTTTCAATAAATGCTTGTGTAAATAAGAATGATTTAGTGCACGTTATTCTTTAGAATTAAGATGTCCCTTTGGAATTAGCAGGCAATTAAGTGTCAAATTTGAGGCAGAAATTGAACCAAGATGCTAATGAATTTTTTTAATCTATTGCAACAACTCTCATTTCATTTTTAAAAATCTGGTGTATTAAGCTGTTTCAGATGTCACCAAAGGGCCTGGACAGATAGTTTGAGGTGCCTGCGTTCATCTTGATAACTTTGCTATTGTTGGCTTGCTGTAAACCACAAAAAGCCATACTGTTGTGTGTCTGCTCACAAAATTAATCTCAACACCCACGGCAGCTTAGAGGCCTTTTGTTTAGAGGCCTCTCCAAACAAAAGTAAGTTTAAAGAATCCATCAGTTTTAGCTAAATTTTAGTATATCTCTAAAGAAATAGGAATGAAAGTCAAATGCAACTTTTTAATACCTATTGAATTCACACCTTACTGGAATTCATTATTTAGGTCTTTGTTTTAAACCACTTATTAACAAATTCATTATTATTTAATTTATAGCCTATTATTTAAATATGTAATTATTTGATTTAATTGATCTATCATAGTTATAGTTTGATACATGTCAAATAATTTCCAATGAATATTAAATATTCTGTATTAATATATAAATTATTCAGTTCTTGATCATTAACTTTCAAGATTTTATGAATTTCCAACAACAGCTGTTTATTTTCAGTACTCTACACTTTATTGGTAACAGATCTGGCTTTTTTCTTCAATAACAAATTTTTATTCCAGTTGGGAATTTTTATTGTTTATGCATAACAAAGTTTTCCTGCTGTAAAGGTTGTAAACACTTTCTCTACAACAGTTCCAGTGTTTTAACTCTTGCTGCCATAAATGCTGCCATATTACCTCTCCTCTGAAACCTAAGTGATGGTACAGTGAATAATTTCAGGAAAGTTTTGCCCCAGTAACAACTTGCTCAGAATAAATACATCTTGGGAAAGAACATTAAGAAATTAAAAAATTGTTTGTTTATGTCTCTCTTAAAGCTTTTGCTTCTACAACTTTTTTAAGGAACGGAGTTCATTTTAAACTTATTAGTTCAATGGCAGATCACTGTAAGATCATTCAGATTAAATTGTCCTTTACAGTAACATCTTTATGGATAATCTGTCCTTTCTGGTTTTATGCTCTGGGGCACCAAATTTCATTTTAAGGTTTCAAGGAGTCATAGAAAGAATGAATTCCAGGTTAGTTTTCTGCATCTTGTTTTCTTGCATCTTGACCAGGGCAATAGTTTCTGGTTGTTAAAGCTTTTATTTGTTTGTTATCCAGAATAGCCAGTAAATGGCTAGAACATGTTTAAATGCATAGTGTTTGAAAGTGAGAGGGAAATAAAGTAAAATATAATAATAATAATTGTAAAGAAAAGGGAGGTGACAAAAAGAGAGAGGAATAGAACTGAAGAAAAATAAGTGATGCACAATACAATTGCTCACCATGCACTGAGCAATGCTCAGCCCACCCCTGAGCAGCGATCAGCACCTTCCCAGTTTATATACTGGGAATGATGCTCTGTGGTGTGGAATATCCCTGTGGCCAGTTTGGATCAGCTGTCCTGGCCATGATCCCTCCCAGCTTCCCTCCCTCTTGTGCTTCCTCACTGACAGAGCACTAGGGTAAGCACTACTTAGCAACAACCAAAACATCAGTGTGTTATCAACAATCTTCCCATGCTAAATCCAAACCACAGCGCTGCAGCAGCCACTAAGAAGAGAATTAACCCAGCTGTAACCAGGAGGAAAGGAAGTAAGTGAAAGATATAAACAGGAAAAGGAAGGTATATCTCAAACTGGGTGCATTGTCTTAAACTGAGTGCAAGTATATTTTGAACTTTATCCTCCATTTGCAGTGTTTGGAGCCTGTCCTAATTAGGTCTAAGCAATCTGATAGGATTATTGTGTGAGAAATGTGGCATTGGAGATTTTTTTTAATTAGGCATTTTAGCTCTGATACCCTATACCAGGACAAATACAAATCCTGTCATCCTCTCTATGGCACACCTACTTCTGTTCAGTTGACACATTTGTGTATTCTGGAAAAGAAACCAAATTATAAATGACAGCCCACAGAATTCCCCTTTGCATTAGTTTGAATGAATTGAGTAGGTTATAGAACTAAGTTTTCTTACAGCTTTTTGGTTGAAAATTATTGGTTTTGCCAGATCCTTGACTTCCTTTGTGTCAGGCAAGGGGTTTCTGCAAATCCACATAACCTTAAGCAGTGTTTGAAGAATTCACCAGTTCCTAGAGGGTCTGTTGCTGGATCAGTTCAATGAAAGACATAACAGGAATGCAAATCACTTCCATTATACAATTTTAATAAATATGATTCAAAGACAACTGTTCCTGCGGCTTGTCCAAGATAAAAAAAAGCCAAGCCAGTTGCTGAACAACAATGCCAGTAGCTGTGATGAATTTTAATTCATTTTGGAGAGGAAACCATAAATATATGACCTAAAGGAAAAATAAAACTACTTTAGGCTATGTAATTTAGGGGGGATGGAATACCAGTAGTACTATGGACTATGGGCTGAGCAGGAAACTCCCAAGTGTTAGGAATGAGGCTCTAAAACTGTAAAATTTTTCAAAACCAACCTAGAAGTGTATACGGGAAGGATGCAGCAACTCTTTTGAAAGGTGAGGGACAGTTTCTAAATGCTCATCCAGAAAAAATTCAGAAGTATTTTATTTCACATACAGCCCTGGCAATAACACAGTCACTTCCCTGTTAGAGTAATGTTCTTGCCTACAGATGGCTTAACAGGTTTCTGCTTTCTCATGCTTCAAGAGCATCTTCAGTTTGAGATCTGTTCATTTGTTTATCAGGGTGATTTACCTAACCTGCTGCCTTTTCCTGTGTTTCTTCTACTCTCTCGTCTTTTGCTTTTATTATGTAATTCTCCTTGTTTTCTTTCTTACAAGCTATTTCTTATCCTCTAAGTCCATGTGAAACTGTTCCTAGTGTTCTCTTTGCTGCCTTTTTTCTGCCACAGGAGAAATCCTGTCTGTGACTTGAAACTTACTGTCATCAAGTTCAAATCTTGGATCACCCATGAATTGCTACATATCCATTGACTGAGCCATTCTTTCTTCAGTGCTACAGTGTATTTTCTCTTTTCCTGTCCCTGTTCAGACCATTCCACTTTCCATGGGATTAAGAATGTTTATGGGTCCCTCTTTTAGGGCCTCAGTTTACAGCTGTAGTGCCATGCAAGGAAGCATATTGTACTTGCCATTACTCTGCTAGCTTCAGATCCTAGAATAAAAATTGTATTCAAAGATGGATCCATGAAGGTTGAAAGGTAAAAATGCTTTCAAAGTTAATTTTGTGACTTGCCATTTCCCTATTCTTAATCTCATAAGGGCTTGTTTGTTTGTTTTATGGAAGATAGGTCACGTTATCACTGGATTCTAGTAACACTACTGCTGTCTGATGGATTCAAACCCATCTTAACTGTCCACTGTCAGTGAGCCCTTCCTCTGTGGATGTGTACTACTGAAACCAGTAACAGCTTGCAGAACTGAAGGATGTGCTATGCCATTATTTCAGATGTACAAAGATTGCAATCTGAAGTGGTTGTGTTGGTTTTTACTGTACATTTATACTGTACACTACAGTATAAAGATTTACATTCAGAGGGGATATGCAGCAACAAAGAAAATGTGTATTTTATACTGTTCTAGGGTGATGGTTTGTCTCTAACTGGAGACTGTTAGAGGTGAAATGTGCAGAGGCTGGAGTTGCAGGACTACTGTCCATGCGTGGGAGCAGGGCTGTGCTGCTGTGCCCAGATACATAGCAACAAACAGCACACAAAATATTAGAGCAGAGTGAAAGCAGAGGGGTGACCTTTGCTCTGCTGGCTGCCAAGCCCAAGCTCTTGGGGACTGATGATAGGAATGTTCTCCAGAGATGAGGCCATGCTGAGTTAGATAGCTCCTCCATGGTGCTTGGGGAGAGACAGGGAGCACGTACAGTCTCCATCTGATGTTTTTCCTGGAACTGTGAAATGGAAGCCTGTGCCTAGGAACTGAGGTGCTGTCAATGGGTTTGTGTGATCCTTCTTGACACCAGTGCAGTCCTGCAGTCATTTTCATCACTTACCAATTGTACTTTAACATAAAAGACCTTTTGAAGTGCAATTGAAGTGTGGAGGAACAACACAAGTGAGCATGTGCAGAATGAATATAGTGAATATAATGTTTGAGGGGAATTCAGCTCTGTGAGTGCCAGGCTGGCCTGAAGGATCCTTTATGGGCAGTCCATGAGTGAATTGTGGTGTATCCATTAACTGTTATCTATTTCCTGCTGGCCTTATTCCTTCTTTAGCCAATGCCATCCTGGTAAATGTGGAGCACTACACTGAATCCTGCTTTTGTGAGGGTGGCAGGAGGATTGCAGTGCCTGCTCTGCCATCTCCAGTGTCCATCCCAGGAACCCAGTTAGAGGTGATTACTGATATCTGCTGAATCTGATACTGAGATTAGCCAAAAAAGTGTGGCATCTGAATGACATCTGAAATTCCGACTATATGACACTAGAACCAAAAATTCACTTGTTCTGATGCAGTCAGAAGAAGGGGCTTTGTATTTAAATGTTGAATGTTAAATTTAATATTAAGGGCCTGATTCTTCATTGCATTGCACTCATTCCAAATCAGTATTCAGACTGCATCTTTAAATATTCAATTTTTCCTGACAGGATGGAAGCTGAAAAGCAACCTCTGACATTGGGCTCCCATGCTGTTTCTTATGTCACAGGTGATGACAATTGCCAGAAACAGTGACTAGCAGCAAGAGACTGCAATATCCACCTTAATTGCATTCTATATTTTCAGACATAATTTACAGTTTTGAAGTGTTAAAAAATGAGTATCCTGACACGAGTGCTCAGTATCCTGTAGCAAGCCATTGGGAACAGGAAAGTTTTCCTTTCAAGATTCAACAAAAACAGTCCCTTACTGTGTGACAGAAACAAGCTGCACCAAACCTGCCAATGATTCAGCATGTTTTTCTAAATTCAAACTGGGCTGCAGCCTAAAGTTTGCAGTAGAGATTCAAACCCTGCAGGGAAACACCAGAGGCTCAGGCCTTTCCCCCAGCATCCGTCATGGTGCCAGGTAGGGAACCAAATGAGTAGCAAAACGCTCTCTGTACTAAAACAGCACAACAAATGGCTCCAGGGCACACAGAGAGGGGCCAATACACAGCATTAATTAGCTTAAAACTAATTAGCAAAATATTGCTAAAAAAATCTTAAGTGGCACAATTGAGAGCTGGATGAGGGTTTGAACTCAGGAATATTAAAACCCTTGAGCGGTAGCTGTGAATTTGATGCACATTGGGAGGTTTCAGTGACAAGCAGACCAGTTTTGACTGGAAGTGAGGACTACAGTATAAAATACAGCTTGCTGTGGAATTAAAGCTTTTGAAAGAAATGTAAATTTTTCCAGTAAATTCTGACCTAGGCAAGACAGGGAGGAAATCGACATTACCCTTTACTGGAATTAATCCCATGAATTGCAGTGAACTTTTTTCTGAATTTATCTGGGTTTTTTTTTTTTTTTGATGGAAACAGTCTTGAAGTGAATAATCCATTTTTTGAATATTTTCATTATTCAAAAGTTTTGGACAAATATTTTAGATTTCAGCATATGGATCATTCATGAACTATTCTTAGTTTTACTTACCACATTCAATATTTAGTATGACATCCGTGAGCCATAAATCTTAAGTTTTAAAATATTTTCCTGTTTTTCACTGTATTTCTGCTCTTGACCACTTGGAAATGAAGAATATGTTTATCATTCTTGTCTAAAAGCAAGAGACTGTTTAGTCTTCTCTGTTTAGTCTGAGCACTAAATAGAAATTGCATGTGCCAGAAATGAAACCAGGTTGAAAATCACAGAACAACCTGGGTGGGGGGGGTACACTTGTATGCCTTAAAATTACCTAGGCAGCATGTAGAAGAATTTATTGCCAATATAAATTATGTAAATTGAAATTCAGTTATAGTGATCGTGTAGACATAAGTAGTTAGAATGTGTCCCTACTGATCATTGTAAAAGATCTTTAAGAAGGAGACTGTACAAAAGTTTTAAAATGGACACAAACAGTATCCAGTGGAGATGCCTAATCTAGGTTCTGGAAGGGGGAGTAGAGGGTGGACAGAGCCTTCTTCTTGGCCAGCCCTGCCCGCAGCCTCTGGAATCAGACAGTGAGTCGGGGATGTTTCATTTGGGGGAGTTTGTTCCATGGGCTAGCTGCCTTGGAGTCTGCTATATCAGGTAGCCCTGGCACTTCTGGAACACCATTTTCAATTAAATTATGAATTGATATGTCTTTTAATGCAAAATAATGCATTTATGTAAAAATTAATGAAACAATCTTCCAGTTCCCCAGTATCAGCCACTTTTCTCAAATGTTCTTATTGCCATAAGAGTGGTCATATACCTTCAACCAAGCAATAGAAGTGGTAGTTGCTGGCCAAAGTTGATGGGTCTTCCTGAAAGCCCTTTAATTTACAGATTTTTGTTTTTCTGGGAAGTAGTGGAATTCCTCATGGAGCAACTATTTCCTTTCTATACAAAATCTGGAAAGCTATGAGCTACTCAAGTGCTTTGATTTTGTTACATGTTATAAATGCCCAAACGATGAGATCTGAAACAGTATTTACAGTGGAATATGCTGAGAGCCAGAATATTTAGATTCAAGACCTTCATTTTATTTCTGTTAAAATGTGGAGAGCAACAGCTATTAATACAGTTTATATGTAGAGTAACACTTGGATTTAAATTACCTTCATTATTTGTATATTGAGTTTTTAGTTTACACTTAATCCTAAAAATTCCAAATAAATATTTTTCTGTACACGTGTTATTTATTTACACATGAGATTTATCAAGTCTTCTGTGATAGTGGCAGAATTTTTTTGCTATTTTGTAATTTTTAAGTAACATGATGTAAAATATATGTTAGTGATTGTATCCAATTTTAACCCTTAGGCAAAATTTTGGAGAAATGAAATCCCCCAATGTGTTGTTCATGAAAACAGGCAAAGCATCTATCTAGTTCTTCCACTGCCTGTCCCCTGTGACCTAAAACATTTTCTGAAAAAGATACTGTGGAAAAAAATGCAAAAATAAACAGAATAGTTGGCACTGAAAAAGGCTGGTTTTCTCCAAAGGCTGTAAAGCTCTTTACAAATAGTGCTGAAAATCTTGACCTCAAAGCATCTCTTCTTCAGAAGCCAAGCAGAGGTGTTTTTCCATTTGGGAAACATTGGATGTATCTGTCAATTTACTGGAAAAAATGAATAGATTGTGTTAATTGATGTTGATGCATGTTTGCTTCCAGAAACTTTCCAGATCACTAGGACAAAAGCTACTGGGCAAATCTGAAGCCTCATCCTTCTTTTTGAAGATCTTCAGTGGTTTGATCCCAGTTGTATTCAAGACCAAAACCATCTGTCATTTAAAGACCCGAGATAAAGACAAGAGTTGGTGATTCTGCTCCTTCTGTAGAATTGTCTTTTCATTTTTGTAATAAGGTTCGTTCTGCTCACTCTAGACACTCAGGTGTCAGAAAAGTGACCATCTTTGCTCAGGAAAAATACGTGTCTCTGGTACTATTTAGGCAAAAGCTGGTGTTTAAGGGACTAGTAAGAGTATAGTAGCCTCCTTGGAACTTTGTCAATCCCCTGAACAAATGTGGGATAAATACTCTGCTAAATTATAAACGGCAAAATGGGATTGGTTGCACTTTCTTAAAATATCCCATCAAATTCATTTCAAGCAGTGATTGAAATAAATTTGATCAGTGTATATATGATCCTGATTCAACTAGCAAGGGACTGACAAAGGAAGGGGATGCTGCCAAAGTCATCTCATGAGAACATCTTCATGTGGGACTCAGCTGGAGGTGGGCATCTTTGGCTAAAATCAAGCTAATTCCAGAGGTTTTATTTCTCTGTCATCCTTAATCCTAAACCTAGCCTAGCATTCCAGATGGGGTGGGACTGCAATAAATCTGCCAAAGGAAAGAGCAGTCTGCAGAAAGATTTCTCCCTGCAGAAATTCATCATGTGAGGCAGAGATGGGGACCTTGGGCTGAGATCCAGCCTGTACCCTGACCCCTAAAATTGAGGATTATGTTTAGGATTGGGGATGGCAGAGAGACTAAGTTCTGGGATCATTTAGAGTGGGGATGCCAAAAACATTTTCTGCTGAGGATTTCTTGTGGGACTGGAGCTTAACTTCATGTGGCTTTACCTAAGGTTTAGTCTATGCTAATGCCTAGGATTAGGATGGTGAACTGAGGAGAAGGCTTAGGGGCTGCAGGTAGACTGAGTCTGGCTGTAAATGAATTGATAAAGAAGGGGACAAGCTGCCAAAAAAAGTTATCCTCTGGAAACATAATGCAGGACTGTGTTGGGGAACTTGGGTTGAGGCTCAGCACCTGCACAGGCCTAAGGCTGGGGTTGGGTGAGAGAACAAGTGTAGAGCTGTAGGTGAAGTAGGGATGGAAAGGTGCTGCCAAAGAAATAGGCAGTCTACAAGCAGACTGTTCCCTTTGGAAGTTTTTCTGATTCAGGAGGGCTGTGGGGCTTTCCATGCCCCAGTCTCAGTCAATGCCAAGGGTTGCAGTTGGGGTTGGTAGAGAGTCTAGAGCTGCAGTGGATTTGGACTGCAAAGGGGCTGTCAAAGGAAGGAGCATTCTGGAGAAGGATTATTCCTGCAAGAACTTCATATGGGGCTTTTTGTGGGTTTAATGTATATAGTTCCATTCCAACCTATATTATTCTGTGATTATGTATTGACTCTGGGAAACAATGTGAAATGAAAACCAAAAAACCTCTGTGGCTTCAAGTTTCAACACCAGAAAATTCAGGATTATTCTCCCATGGTCTTCTCCCCATGAAAGAATCAGATGCAACACTGCATTGGCTACTCTCCAGTCTAGCTGGGAGGTAAGCTGTAATCCTCCTCCTGGAATCCAACCTTCACCGCCAATGCCCCCGGCCCCTCTTCTCCTGAGAGCTGAAGTCAGCCAAGAGGAACCACAAGCCCTGCAAGAGACTGACATTCACAAACAGGCTCTCCCACTTCTCTACCTTAACATTTCCCTTGTTTGCTGAATTTCCTTCTCATCCCAGACAACTCCAGGCTAGACAAGTCTTTGCTGTGGCCAACCCTTGAACTCCTTTGGATGCAGAGAAGACAAAGAGTATTTCCTGGCTCCAGCTTGAAAACAGCTGAGACTTCATCACACCAAACATTCAGCTGTTGATGCTGAACATGTGATGCTTCTAACACATGTGGGAGAGACTGCCCGGGAACTGGGAATGCCATGCTTTGAATGGCTGAGCCACCCCTCTTTGGGAAGGCCCTTTGGGAGTCAGCTGACAGGTAGTTTTGTGGGGCCATTCAAGAAGTCAGTCTGGTGTGTCAGGCCTGTAAAACATTGATTTGTCAGCCAAATTTACTGCCCTCTTTTTGCAAGAATGCTATGTTAGCCCTTAGAAAACATCTTCTCTCATCAGTTTGCAGCTCTCTGTATAAATCAAGGAGTTTGTAGAGATAAGGTCCAGACCACAGAATAAAATATTGCATTAAGTACTAAAATATTGCATCAAATACTAAGTGCTAAATTTTTAAGTGTTGACCATTTCAAGGGCCAATTTAAACAAGACAGGATTACGCTGAGCTGTTTACCTTCCTAACACTGCTCACTATAGCATAATAAATGATGGGGCTGTAAGCCAAGGAAGGCGACTACAAGAATGTTTTGTTTAGACTACTACAATAGCCAATTCAACATCATGAGAGGAATGCAGGATATTAGGAGTGATCTGAACTAGCAGACCTACCATAAAAGTGATGAGTTACTAAAATGTCTGAAGCCATGGAAGTTATGCTTCAGACTTGCCCAGAATATCTGTACTGTTTAAAAGTTTTAGAACTGGGGAAGAGATTCTTTGTCTCTATTTTTCTAGTTTTTACAACATTTGTTTTACAGGGGTATTTACTTCACTGGTTGCAGTTTTACCACTGGCTAAGTACTTCTTGAGAAACTTTGTTCTCCATACCACTGTCTTTCTTTCTGTAAAACAGCAGCAGAGCTTCCTTCTTTGTCCCCTGGAGCTTCCAGCTCTCTAACATCTCTAGAGATCTTTCATTATATTCTTGTTTTATTGGCAACAGGACAAGCAACTTCAGAAGCACAGACAACAAAGTAAATTTAGCTTATGAATACACCTGTATCCAATACAGTGAGAAAAATTGTCCAAGATTCATTTTGTTGCAGGCCTAAGGAGTCACAAGGAGGGCCTTGTGACTTGGGGAGGTAGGATGAGAAAAGGAGAAGCACCCTTTTGCTGCCCAAAGGAGTGCACCCTTCTACCAGAACCTGCCTACCTCCTTTATCATGTCAGAAGATCACTTTCATACTATGTTCAAGCTCTTTCTTACTCTTTGAAATGATTAATGATGATTGACAAAACTGAATTTTCCTCCTATTTCTGATCTTTTTACCTACTTTCAACTTCTACTCTGAAAGCAGGAATGTGTGTGTGAGAGAGTTGATTTAGACCTATACAACTAAACTGAGGTTTGATATAACCTTGTGTATTAAAAATTGAGAGTATTTGGTCATAGCCTGTAAAAAAATCAATCTTAGTTCAAATAATCGATGTCCAAAAGAAGGAGAAGAAATTTGAAATACTGAGGCAATTTGTAATGAGGATTTACCAAGTCAAAGTATTAGGAAAGACTTTATTCTGGTTACTATAGAGTATAAACTTGTCCCAGGTTATATCTATATACTGTATGCATTCATCACGGTCTTCACTAACTCTGGCTAATAACTGATGGTAGGTTTGGCTAAAGTGAGTATAAAAGGATTGCTTATTTACACAGAACAGTTTTGAAGACCAAAGTAGTTTAAATGTAATCTTTAAAATCTATTATTTCTTTAGAATATCACTGAGCATCTCACTGAGCTAAATATACTGAGGGTTTTTTGGGAGGGTGTGGGGGAGTATCAGAGGCAATGAAGACTTTCAATTAGACTGAGATTCTGAAGAAAATAAAGGCCAGATCTTTAAAAATATTTGGCACTTTCCATTAGTTTCTCTAAGAATGCGGACTAGAAGAATTTTTGAAATTGAGACATAAGGATAATCAGAAGTTTTATTCATGATGTCAAAATCTTCCTTCAAACTTTTTTTTGGGTGGGGTTACAGCAGTCAGAACAGAAGAGAAAACCAGTGAATTCACTAATCTTTGGTGAAAAATTCACAATTAAGTTCTTGTTGCATATTCTTATTGGTGATACTGCAGGAGAGTCCTGCCCAGAGGTAATTTTACTCTTTCCTTTATTTAGGATTTCTTGTAAAGCTTGTTTTCAGTCATGACTACAAATGGAAAATAAAATAGTTATTGTGGTTAAAGATTTATTTAGAGGTTAAAAGTTGGTTTAATGGTATTTTAGGATTTTGGTAACATTTTCTCATGTTTCACTTTTTCACCAGACATGTAACCAATTAATCCCTTTTCTACTTCTCAGACTAAAACCCAATCAACAACAACAAAATCATGTTTATTATGCTGAACAACACCTTTAAACAGTGTCACTGATTACTTAACACTTGCTAAGTAAAATAAAATTAGATTAACTTTTCTTATGGTATGATTATTTTTTATGTCCATGGAAACTCAGGAACCATGAGGAGTTTCACCCTTGACTGAAAGTTTGATCTTTACAAAGAGCCATTTTCTGCCTTTGTGAGGATGTGTGTGTTGATAGATCTCTGAGAAGGTCATACAAGCAACATATTGGATGTGCATTTTTATGGTGCCTTAAATGTTTAAAAAATGAGACCAATTTGCATGATGTTTGGAAATACTGTTTAAAAGTCTTCTGTGATCTCTTTTTTGTGGCTAAATTCTAAGTGTTCTGTTTTGGTTTTAGGCGGCTTTCTATATGGCATTAATTCTCATTCAGCTTCCTAAAATGTTCCAGTGTTTATTTTCTGTACTCACGACAAAAATCTGACATTTCATACAAAGCTGGGCTAATAAGCAGCTTTTGAAATTATTAGACAGAGCAGTACCACTGCAAATACTGAACAATTTGAAATGGTGACTCAAATCAGCTTGCCTTGAGCCCTTTGAGATGAAGAAGCACAGTATTGCATCAGGTCTCCTAAGGAGTCCTCTGTCCTTATCATAAATATTCATCTGTTACAAGAGGCATTGTTTGAAGTGCTTCTAAACCATGTTTAGTATTCTGATAAAGGATACTCAGATTAGGTTCACACTGTGTTGTGCTGCTGCTCTATGAACCCATTGGAAGAGTGGGAGTCATTGCAAAGAAGAGTTCACAGTTTAAATAGGCAAGAATAAAACAAGAAGATAAAGAAGTGGGTATGTGGAGACCTAAGGTAGAAACTCAGTGCAAATAACATTTCTAACTCTGATCCTGCTGTTGATTCATACTCTGTGTTACAAGTCAGACACAAATATGGGTTTTATTTCAGAATCAAGAAAAACAGGGAAGGCATTGTTCAGAAAATAATCACAAACAAAAGGAGGCCTGGCTTATGCAGAAGAAAAACACATTTGTGTTTGAATTAATGATTTCTTGAGTTAAGAGTGTGTTTCTTATGGCTGAGATATAGAAGATCTGGAAGGTTTTGCTGTTTAAGTGCTAATTCCTGACGATGGCTGTAAGCTGCTGTAACTTGCACAGCGAACCTTTAGTAAATGATGTTTTTGTTCTCATAAATCAATGCAGGTTTTTTTATCTCTTGTACATCTTATCTTCTCTCTCTTCCTTATCTTGTGGTTTTCTCATTTACCACCCATGACTTTTGGAATTCAACAGTTTTTAGATTGTCACATTAATATAAATATTTAGAGTTTTTAGTGGATTCTTAATTCTACTACAGCTGCATCTGGTTTTATGCTGTGCTTACATACTTTGTTACCTGAGTACTACTGCAAATCTATCCCAATCAATGGTCTTGCAGAAGTCTGAAGACCTTTACCTCTTCTCATTAAAGTCTGCAGTTTGTCTCTTTTTTTTGTTAGTTTTCTGGTTTCAAACTTCAATTTGCTGAAGAGGAGGACTTTCATTTCAAATGAAAGGGGATGCTCCTGGGTGTGCATTTGGCTGTGAGAGCTATGGTGTTTGTGAGAGGAATTTTATAAATCTGGATGGAAACATGAGATTTGGCAGCTCTGATCACAGGCAGAAAGATCCCTAAAGTAAAGAACCAAATTCTGGCTAGCTGTGTCTCCACTCCCTTTACTTTGCTTTTGCTTTTCTGAAACTGTCTAGACACTTACTGGGAGAAGCTTTCATGGGGCAAATAAACTGTAAGTTCAGTGAACTATGGTGGGAAATTAATTTGGAATTCACTAGAAATGTGGTGTATTTCCATGAGAAACCTGGCTGTGAGACTTAGTAATTTAATAAGTAAATCATCACATTACCATGTGGTTTGCATCAATCTAACCAATGTAACATAAATTTGAAACCCTCTAGTTTAGTTGTTGATAAATTATCAACAACAATAATTGTTGGAAGACATCATTGTGAAAGTAATTGTTACAGAATTAAGAAAATCAATAATGGTTTATGCTACTCATGGGATAAAAGGCTGCCTTTGATGAATCAATGCTGAATGGCATTTGCTATTCTCATGTATTGGAAGTATTTTAAAATTCAAATGCTTAATACAACCTCTATTTCCAATTGCCATATTTACTTCAGGAAAGAGAAGAGAGCTGGAAAATTGCATAAGCTAGAACTGGTTTCTCTATTCATGGGGATACTTTCATTGATGCCAGATATTGATTGGATAATAGAAAGCAGAATTCTTCCTGCAGCCCCTAAGGGATCCCTGGGACTTCTTTGTTTTGTTTTGGGCTTGTTTCCTTTCACATTAGCCATGAACATGGACACTGAACCTTTTATTGCCTTCTCTTCCTTGCATCCTACCTGATGGTCCAGAAGTGGTTGAGTGCTTTTCTACCATCCACTCACACTGTTCTTTTGCCTTAGTGGTTCTTTGGTTTTATGCTTTCAGATATTGGCTAGAAATGGATCCATTATTGATTTCAAGTAACTGTGCTTTTACCAGCATGGTGTGCACCTTAACACAGGAGAAAGAATGCACTGCAGGAAAAAATAAGGTGTTTGGTGGAACAGATCAGAAGGTATTCTAGGATAGGATAAAAGTACCGAGGATTGTAATTACATATCCTCATGAATATGTAATCTCACAAAGCACATGAAATTACACCAAACACTGCCAATTGTAAAAACACAATAAATGTGCTTTTTTTTGTTTGTCCTTGTGTAAGAATGATTTGATATTGCTGTGATGAAAAAAAGGAAAGAAACAGAAAAAGACGATGTAACATGACTCCTTCCAGGTGCTGGAGTCATGGGGTAACAAATCATGTTTCTGGATGATACTCTGATTTATACCTTTCAAATTTCCATTAAAATGGATTATCAGTTTGCCATGAACATTGTAGTCTTTCTAACTCATTCTTACTGAGTGATAAATCTGCTCATAAATTTGAGAGATTTTTGCTTGACGCTTTCTATGCCTGACGTCAGCTACCATGTCCAGTCTTCAGAAACCTTAGGCAAATAACATTCAGCTGTTTTGAAGGCAAAATTTGAGGCAAAATTAGGGGTTTTGTGTACTCCCAGTGACACTTCTGTGCTTTTGTAACTCGCACAGCTGCTGTTATAAATCTTGAAGGAGGATTGTTTCATCATTCTCAAACTGGAGTGAAAACAAGTTAAAATTCAGAAATGTGGGTTCATTATTTCAAAAGCTGACATTTGCAAATGCACAATAGAATGTCCTTTCTCTTTTTTTGTTCTAGTTATAACAGAATAATTTAAGGTCTTACATATCAACAAATAGTGTAGTAATTAAGACCATCTGAGGTATACAGGCAAATTCAAGTAGTGTTTCCTCAAGACTTTAATTCAACATTCTCAAATTATGTGCTTTAACTTAGGGTACATTGATTGAAAATGTGTCTTGCAAAGTACAGTTTATTTTAAAACTCACATACTTTTCTTTTAAGCCAAATATCTTTTTTCCATGTTAGAACTCAAGAAAACCAAATGCAATTATAGGAATTAATGCTGTCACACTGAAATATAGTGTGCATATTCAGAAATAAAATACATGTATTCCCTTTATCATAATTCACTTCCGCAGTTAATTAGAATAAACACATATGTGTTTAAAGTCATTCTACAAAGCTATTTCAGAAGTTTATTTAGATTATTTTCCAGAGTGTATATATACAAGTATATCTTAATTTGAAAAGAGCTAGATAACTATGGGGCATTTTAGCCTCTTTTGCACTTTCATTGTTTTCTCTATGTGGTAACATGAAAGTTTAATTGGTGTATCTGCTTCTTTAACCTCATTGCTTTTCTTGATAATGTGTATCTTACCATTATCAGCAGAAGAAATTTTTTCTAAAACTAAAAATATCAGAAAAGAGCCCAAGCATATACTTTACCAAAAAAAAAGTTGTCTTATTTTTCATTATAAATAAAATTTACATTGCTTGTGTCCTTAGGTTTATATTTCTCAAATAGTTTAGGAGTATGAAGACACTTTGTTGTGGGTCTTATATTTTTCTAAAAAGTTGGAGAACATAGCTTTTAAAACTACCTTTTTACAAGATGCAACCAACAGCTGAACACTCTGGAATCAGGTTTGTCTATCAGAAAAGTTGTCTGCCATCCACCACTATATACATTTTTATATATGCATTTTCACTAACAAATCTGAGCCTTAGCTGCTTTTAGATACTTGTAGAAAAAGCATGGAGTTTGGTAACACTACTTTTCCTCTTCTCCATGTGGAATGCAGGCACTATAATATTTGGATTCCCCTTGAGTCCATGGTTTGACACTGCTTGACATTAATGTTTTGTTTCAGCACAGCAAGATTATAAAACTGAAGTCAAGACCAGTAATAACATCTCTCCAGACCTCTTTTAAAATCAACCGTATTTGGGATTATTTTTCTTTCATAAAAATATTTTACAATAATTTTGCATTCCTGTCTTCTGTGGCACTCTGCATGCATGCCCATGATACGTGTCAGTCTTCTGTGAAAAAAGTAAAATCTAAGATAGATCAGATGGTGTATAAGAAGAGAAATTTTCCTTTTAGGTTTACCACTACCACTAGGAAGGACAATATCATTATGGAGACAGTTGCAGGGAAAGCTGACAACAGGATAGCATTGATCACTCTCTTAGATTTGGGAATACTGTGGGAAAGAATATATTCTCACCATCAACCAGCCTTGATTCAAAGCATTCTAGCTAAATATCAATGGTTTATCTGTCCTTGTAAGGACATTGTAACAGCCTCACCCATAGTGTCTATTCCTCCTTTGGTAGTTCCATTTAGGATCATGGTGCTTTTATGCTAAATGGGATTCATGTACACTTGAAAGCTGAACTAACCAGTGCTAGTAGCCAACCCTTCACTGGTGCAACAGAACCTGGACAAGATTGATCCTTTATCCAAACCTACTGTACTCCTGCTTAGAATTTCTTAGAAAGGTTGGATGCAAAATTCACTCATTTAAAAAACTGGGGTGCATAAAATATGTTCAGCTGAAAACAGGGACCCCGCTGAGCAGTGGTATTAAAGGGCAGTGTTTGCTTCATTTTACATTGCCAATTTTATTTGAAATTATTTTGTCAATTTTATTCTTTTTACTGTATCAGATGGATAATTTATGGGTCTTCAAAATTTTCTTTATATTTTTTTGCGTTACTACCAATTGTTTCTTTACTTTTGGGGGTTTCACTCAAAATCTGTATTAATAGAGACATGCTAATCACTTCTAGCCCTCACTGAAAGAAATTGCAAATAGCACATGCTCAACACCTGCCTGACACCTATCTCAGTTTGAACAAGGAGGAAGGGAACAACTGCTGGTGGCCATGAGGTAAAACTCTCCCAAGGAAAAGCATGGCTTGGTTGCTGGTTTTACAGGCCATAAACTGTTTCTCATACTTCCTTTCATCTTCCTCTTGTAGGCTGAGCTGTGTGTATGTCAAATGCTGCTCTTGGCCTCGTGTCTGAGAAATCTGCTGCTACTGACGTATTTTCCCCAGGGAACTGCAACTGTTTGTGCTTGTCCTTTGGCAGCCCCTGATCAGAATATTTTAATTGCCTCCTAACAGCTTTAAAATGGGGCTGACTAGAGATGCCCCTTGTCTCTGCTTGGCTTCCTTCTTCTGGAAGACAGTCTGAGTATTTTTGAGGTGCATTGGAAGTGACTTCCCCAGTCCTGCAGAGCTCTGTGTTTTGCTCATTGCTAAGGGCTATCCAGAGATGAATTCAAGTATAGAAATTCCCATTTGAAGATGTTATTGAGAATTAAAAAATAAAAGAACAATAATTATCATCTTTAACAGTGCTGTATTAGTTTGAATCTGGGCAGGGAGTCTTGGCAGATAAGCCAAGGTGTGAAGCACAAGCAACCCTGTCAGAGTTTCCTGCCTGGAGTATTTGTATCCAGTGATTATACAAATTAGACTACTACTACCACCTTTCAGAGACTGGAAAATTTTACTCAATGTGGGAAAACCAAGAATGTTATTCAGAATGACTATGGCAATTCTCCTCCTTGCCTAGCAAACCTTAATTTGAAAGACAGCATCAACATTGCTGTTACCTGCTCTGGTTGCACATCAAGAAATTCTGACAGGAGAGTTCATTATAATTGGCAGGTTTAGAGTTTTCTTAGGGATTAGTTTTTGTATTTAATAGGGCCGTTATCATAAAGTTCTATGGTTGAGAAGGCTGTTTTGTCATCCAGGAAAGATTTCAAAAGTTATAGGCTGCAGCAGGGGTGGAAAGGTCTTTATTACATTGCTTCTGTCTAGTCAGACTTGAAAACGAGACATATTTGCTCACAGACTGGAGTTTATCAGGCAGAAAGAGTAATTAAATTTGAATTGTGTCGGCCAACTACCTTGAAATGAAGAGAAGTCAATGTATGTTGCTCCAAGGAGAAAGAAGGAAATGATTAGTTATAATTATACTCAATGTCCAAGAGAATTGCTTCACACCCCTTGCTTGAATTTTTTGCTAAGGGGAAAAAAAAAAAAACAAAACAAAGGATCTCTAATCCTTCCCTTAATGTCTGAAATTTCTTGAGTTCAGGATTCCCTTTGGGAGTTAGAAGAAACCAGGTACTACTGAACCATAATATTTTAAGGATTGACAGAGGGACGGTTAGGTGCATGAGGAATTGGTTGGATTGGTGCATCCAGAGGGACAACTGCTCACAGTCCTGATCAGGGACATCAGTGACAAGTGCTGTCCCTCAGGGGTCCATAATGGGACCAGTGCTATTTAATGTCTTCGTTAATGACATAGAGGGATTGAGTGCAATGTCAACAAATTTCCCATGAAGACAGGCTCAGAGAAATGGGATTGTCAGCCTGGAGAAAGGAAGGCTCCAGAGAGACCTTGTTTGTAGTGGCCTTTCAGTACGTAAAGGGGCCTTATAAGATGGGGAGAACCATTTAGTAGGGCCTGTTGCAGCAGAACAAGGGGAAATAGTTTTAAAATAAAGATTTAGACTAGATGTAAGGAAGAAATTTTTTACAATGTGGTGAAATACTGGCACATGTTGCCTAGAGGGGTGGCAGATGCTCCATCCCTGGAAACATTCAAGGTCGGGTTGGATGGGGTTCTGAACAATCATATCTGGTTGAAGATGTCCTCACTCATTGCAGGGGTTTGTACCATACAACCTTTAAAGGCTCCTTCCAACCCAAACCACTCTGTGATACTGTGGGCTCTCAGTAACTGAGTGCAACCAATGAGACAGTTAAAAATACACTTACAACAAACTTGTTGATTTTATTTAAATTTAGAAACTGTTTAACAAGAGGAGATCACAAAAGATTTGCATTGAAACCTTGGCTTGCAATTTAATCTGGAGGTCCCTGTGTGAATAATTTGTAGACTGTCACACAGCACAAAGTAGGTGATCCTTTGCTGAGAAAACAAAAGATGAAATACTTTACTGTTAAAATTTGGTTTAGGGCAAGCTGGTAAAGGCAGCTGTCATTGAAGTTATAAAATACATTTCTTTATGAGACCTTTTCTATGCTAGTTTATAATTTGAAAAGTGTGGACCTGCTTTCTTCATGGCTATCTTCAGTCTTAGGCTGATTTTCTGGGGAAAGTTCCTGTAGATAATGAACAAATTCTAGGCAAAACAGAATCTACACAAAGGTTAAAAAACCCAAAAAATTTATAACCACCTTTTCAGGTGATTAAGGAAGCTGGAGAGCCTGGAGTCAGAAATCTGGGTAAATCTGACAGTATCACCATCCCCTCTGAAAATTTCCTATGTAGTCTCTATGAGACTTTGGCAGCAACAGTCCCTGAAGATTCCATCTGTGCTGACCATACTCTGGAGCCCAGGGGATCAGGGCTGAATAGGAGTTTTCTTTATGTTTGACATCTAAATCTCCCTGTAGCTCCTGTCATTTATCTGTTCTCCATTCCTAGCGTCTTTGTGGCTCTATTTATTAGAACTGGACCACACATCACTGATGTTAAGAAAGGCAGATGAGAGGGATTTACATCAGTGAAGCTGGATATTCATGGTACTTGATATCAGGTTTTACTTACAGTGATACAGGGGTAGAGGTCTGAAGTTTTTTGGAGGTAAAACCAGCAGGATTTGGAAATGATCCAAATGTGGGATTTGGAGGAAACAAGGAATAAAAAGAAAAAAAGCAACCACAAAGCATAAAGACAAAAGTGAATTTTTAAGTGACTTTGTGATGAGTGTGAAGAGGATGAGCTGGATTAGTTTTTTGTTGAGTTTGAAGGTGTGGTATCACAACAGAGCAAAAGGATGGAAGAGTACAATTGAAGGGACAATTAGAGCTTGAAAGAAGGAACAAATTTTTAAATCATTGATGTTTACAAAGTGAAGGTAAAGACACTCTTGTCAGTTTGTTGGCCTTCCAGCCCCAGAGAACGAGGCACTTTATTGAGCCCTACTTTAAAGAGACTGCTGTGCTTTGTACAAATGCTTGGCTAGATAAAACAAGCAGCTTGCAGACCTGTGGGATTTGTTGTCAAAAACTGTGTACCTTTTCTTTTCACAACGTGGATTTAAAGGGGAGCTGAACAGGTAGTAGGTTGGAAGAGATACCTATTGGGGTAACTGAGAAGGAAAACCACAGGAAGTTTGGAAAATGCCCTAAATGGCTTCTGCTTGGAGGCTGAGAGGTTATACTGGGTGAAGTGGATTCTTGATCTGCCATTCATGTACTCTTCAGATGTCATTTTTTTGGAGCCTATCTTTTGTCCTTGCACAGCATCAAGGGTCAGGAGCTTTAGGGAGGAAGGGAGAAGGCTGTTTGAAAGTTTCCCAAGCTGCAGACAGAGCTCAGCTGAGATATTTAACAGGATTGAAAAGGCTTCCAGGGAGCTTTTTGCTGACAACTGGGTTATCTTCTTGTACTGTCTCTAGCACTTCTCTGTTGCACTTATATTTGCTGAGTGCAACTGGTTGGATTGCCTATTTATTCCCCTTCCATGTAGCATAGAAATCACCCTCCATCATATTATCTTACAAGTCATGCCTCCAAAATATATATTAACTCTTTAATTTTATAAGATAAGTTGTCTCTCTGAAAATTAAAGTGTTTCTCCAGCTATTTCACTGACTCAGAACAAAAAAAAAAAAAATCTGTGTATTGTTTAGATGTAATTAGCTGCAATAAATTACGGAAAAATAGCACAGTTTGCAGATTTGTTTTGTAAAAAGACTGTTGTAATTTGATGTTCGATGGTAATACTAATAGTTTGGGAAATATTTTATATTTATTCTCTCTTTTTGTAGCTTTTGTATCCCACTTGAAAATTGTTTTTATATTTTTTTGTTAAGTTTTTGCTTTTTGGCAGTGTGGTGGTAGGGAGAAGGAGATCAACTGCAGGGTAAGAATAGGTTGTTCCTCCAGCTCCCTCTTTCCTTGCAAAGAAAAAGGCAGGAGACAGGTAAAGAACTGGCCTGGTACTTCATATTGTCAGTGATGGCACTGAAGAGAAGAAGCTGTTGTAGTAGTTAGGCCAGCAAAACACAAATGAAGTTCAGCCAAAAGCAGATTGTTAGTGGTCCTATAATCAATAAAGCTTTTGCTTTCACTATTTTTGGTCACCTTAAGTTAAATCACTGATACAAAATATGCTTTCCTAATAATTACTATCACTCCGGGCAAAAATCAATTAGACTTATCACAGGTTCTGGTGAAACATTTCTCTCACAACTACAACAGATGTTCTGTATATTAGTTGTCTCCAAAAATTAGGCCTCTAAAAATTTTGCCCAGGATAAATCGTAATTTAAACAGACTAATGGTAACTCTTAATTAAAATATACGTGGCATATGTAGTAAATATGGTAAGGAATTCTATTTAAGTCTTGGTAATTACTGCATCTGAGAAGAAAAAGAAAATTACAAATGTTTATTTCTCTTTTCTAATTTTAAGTTTTCTCGTGTCATTTGTAAACTTGAAATTGTTCCCAATTTTAATTTAGATCTCAGCTGTTTGCTTACATACCTGCAATTCACAAGGCTATTTGAAGTGGAATTGTTATGATCGATTTTCAAATTGTTATGAAGGGAGAAATTTAAAGGATGTGTTCAATTAAACTTCCATTTATTTTTCTTAGCTGAAATTTGAAACAGGACACAGCCCCAGAAAATTTTTTACCCTGGATTCCTTTTGGCTCTGAACTACAGATGAACCAGAATTCATGGTGGCTGGTGGAACAAAACATTCACTAGTAGTTTAGTTATTGTCTCCATTTTCACTTATTTAGATTAGGTATGAAAAATTAATTCCTCAGAGATAACACTCCATGTAATTTTGTTCAAAATATTCAAACTAGTGTAATTTCCAGGCCAGCAAAGTAAGCACAATAAGTATTTTACAGCTTTCAATTTAAAGGCTATTGAAGTATAAACAAGTATTTCAAAGAGAATCCATTTGGCAAACGTTAAACTCTCCAAGCAAAGGTTTTCCTAGATAGAATTTTTTTAATGTCCCCTCAACCTCTTTTTACTTTTCCCTGCTGAGAACTATTTGATTTACTTTCAGATTCTTGCTCATGCCTTCCCCAGCTCAGCTGAAGGCACTGCCTGGGAGGTAACTGCTGTCACCTGGGCTCAGGATGTACCATGGAAAAAGCACTTCATTTCCCTTCCTGCAAGGACAGAAGCAACAAGGTGCAACCTCTTTCTTCAATCATCTGATTTTTCTCCATGGTATGTAATTCATATTTATAATTTGGGGGTTGTTTATTGGTTTTGATGTGTTTCTGAAAATCTGGGTTTAATTCTTCAGTTACTTGATCTTTTCTGCCTGTGCTTGTTTTGGTATTAAAAGGAAATAGAAGTTCTACTGAGTATGAAATGGTCTGCCCAAGTCCCACCATGTTGTTGGCCTCCAGGAAAATAAAATGTCTTTGTACTTTGTGCAACTTGGTTGATTTTACTGCTGATGTGTTTAAAAGCGTCCTTGAAATTAGACACAGGAGAGTCTTCTGAATGGCAGAAAGTAAAGGGATGATGTTCAGTGCTCTAAACAATGTCAGTCTTCTGCTATAACCTGAGAATTTAGAATACAGGATTGGAAGAAATCTCATTTTCAGTGGTGTTTCCAGTTGGAGGAAGAAACTCACTATTTTTAATTGGAAAGGAGAGAAAAGAGGCTATATAGCCTGAGAGAGAAAGGAGTAGTGTTAGAAAAATAATTTTACAGTGAATTTTCTTTCAAGCCTTTCTAAATAAAGTGAGGTTTCTTATACAAACAAATAGAGAAATGTATTTGTGTTGGATGATGATGGAGGGGTTTATAACAGTACTATTTCTGCAACTGATTTTCCATCAGAAACATGAAGGTGTGTTGTGTTAATTGGTAGTTCAGTCCTTTGAGGACAAAAAAAATGAATTAGCAGCTTAAGTGCTGCTTTTCGTGTATGGATTTGCTCCATGTAAATGGGCAAACTCATGTGTTTTTCGTATGTCAGCTCCGGCCTTCATCATCTTACAAATATGTTTGAAAATGTTGCTAAGTTTCATGCAATTGGAAAGAACAAAGTATTAAGGACAATAATTTCATGCTTTGTACAGAATAAACAAAAAACCCCAGAACTTTCCAGGCAAGGGAAGGGAGTATGTCAAATTAATCTGTAAAAGTCAGACAAAAGGACTTTGCCTGGAAAAGAAATGCAGAATGGTTTTAATTAACATTTTGCTTCAGGTCATGCCATGTTCTTTCAATTAGGACTGTGGTGTAAGAAAGACTGTCTCGTCCTGAAATGCCTTTACCTCTTTAAAGGGAAAGGCTTGGTCATTTTCCAGAGACGGGGGAATGGGACACTTCCAGTTATCTTTAGTTTGGGGCCAGTATGGATTGTAGATCTTTTTTGATTTTGAATATAATTGAGAAGAGTTGGGATCAAGCACATTTAAGTGTCACTCTAAACTCTTCATTTTTTCTTTCAGTTCAGCTCTCTTTCTTCAGAATATTTTTCCATTGCAAAACTCTGACATAAATAATTTCCCTTCATGCTGTAATCACTGTTTTTCTCTTATGCTCTATACATCTATTTAACAGTTTTTCTGCAGCATTTACCTACAACGGGAATAGATTTCTGTGTGTTGTCATTCAGTGTTATGAGTAAAAGCATCTGCATTCTAGAGTTCTAGGGTTTGTAAAGGCGTCGCTCCTTTCTCATTGTAACATCTCCTTTTTTTAACAGTCATGTGTTTCCTCTGTCTTTGCATGTGCCCTGCAATGGGCCCCTTTTGTTTGCAGCCTCCTGGTTCTGCCTGGAATGAAGTACTTAGATAAACAAGATGATTTGCTGAGGGAAGAGTTTCGTGCTAATTTCCCATTTCACCCAAGGTATACGGCACTTCCAGCTGGGACAGGCACCACATGTTCCCATCACGCCTGATGAAACCAAAGCCTATCAAGCAAGAAGGATAAACTGATGTGTTTCTATAGCTAAAGCAGACTGACAAAGGACTGTGGTAATCTTATTTGTGAATATTTCCTGTGCCAAACACTGTTAACAAAAGATGCCCCATACTGCCAACCATTGGGCATTGCCATCCATTGTTTTAAGTATCCATTTTTGGGAAAAACAGCATCCACATCAGGATAATGCAACATGAGTTCAGTCAGGAGATCTATAAATATCAACCTAGGTCTTTAATTATGTAAGGTACAACTAATAGTCATGCCTTCCTTTGCACAGAACTTTGCACTAATGGAATAGCACAGGTGTTATTACAATTATACTATAAACTCTAGATTAGCAGCAGTGTGGGATCTTTTTTTATTACTATTTGGTTTGCAAACCAAGTCCTCAAAAACTCAGAAATTCCAAATTCAGAATTGCCCTTGCTATATCATAGCACTCTACACATTCCCACTCTCCTTATGAAACAAATACATTGCAGAGAAAATTTATGCATGGTCCTCTAATCAGAAAGGATCATAGCATCTTGATATAATGATATATAGGTAATTGTTAATCTACCTAGTGTCTGGTTTAACCCATTAGGCAGTGAAAATTGCTTTTAGAAATTCTCTAAGAGCTACTTTTTATTTTAGAATGGGCAGGGGGAAAAGGAAAAAGAAAATTTTCTTGGCATTCTTGAGTGCAGCATGCTGCAGTTGCTGCCCCAGAACTGGAGGGGTCAAACTCCTTCCCATAGTTAGGGCCATCATTTTCTTTTGAGATATTACCACTGTTTTTCTGTGGAATGGATGTGGCAGGGGAAAGTTTTTTGGGCACATCACTCACTTGCAAAAAAAGGTACTTCTGTGCATCCTTTACAAACTCAAATATTTAATGAAAATAACGTTGGACATTCTCAGGCAAAGGTCGGAAGAAGTTTTAAGACTGAAAAATTTAGCTTAAATTGACTGTGCTATGAGATCCCGAAATAAGTGAAAAAAAGGAAATAGTAGTGTTATACAATAGAATGTACTTTTGAATGCACTGGTTTGGGGTTTGATGCTGGTCAAAAGCTTGCTAAATACTTTAACTTATTAACAATAGAAAGTGAAGAAAGTTTGGGTTTGGTGGAAAGGATATTATTTACAAAAATATAAACAATGTTAGCTCTTGCAGCAAATCAGCATCAGCTGTCAGGGTCTGACATTATCTAATAGGCATGTCCTAATACTTCACACTGTCATATGTACAGACCAACATACTTAGGGCAAAAGAGTTCAGGGGTTTTGGAATTTCTGTCTGGGGATGCTCCCGTTATTCACAGTATTGAACAGGAGCGGTCAGAGCCTACTCAATAACTGTGTTCCCTTCAGCTGTGTTTATTTCATTTAAATAGTAATGGACACAATGACTATGTTGTTGTTCTCCGAGTACTTAACCATTTACAGGCATTTGCATTTTTAAGCTGGATCCTATTTCTTTTTTACCATTCAGCTGTAGAGTACTCTACTTAATTGTAAATGAAACCCAGAGATGAAATTAGTTTGTTGAAAGTATTTTGTACTTTCTAGCTGTTAGGGAATGCAGTATATTTTTGATGTCCTGTTTTAGCTCATAGGCTGTCACAAGGGTATTGAATTAATTCCAAAAATGAGAATGACCATTAACAATGCACAGTGTCATGGCTTCAAATCTGTTTGGATTTGCTTCCAGCTTGCAGATGCCTTGCAATCCATTGCACGCCTGAGTTTTTCAGTGCTGGAGGAGATATCATGAGGTGCACAAAGTTTTGAATATAGTATTATGTGTGATTTTCTGAACAGGCTAGGAGCATGTGAGTCCCTGTGTCTCTAGGGGGTCACCTGTCAGAATCCCTTTAACTCTTCTTTTGAGAAACACATGGGTGGTGGCAATTGCACGTAGATCTGTGGCATTATTGTGGCTGGAAAAGGAGAAGGTAGAAGACAAGCGTGTGGTTAACTGCAGACCCAAACACAGGCAGTGGAGCTGCAGGGCCCCATCGGGAGAGGGGTGAGGAGAGCTGCCAAGGGGGTGCTTCCTTGGTGCCCTCTCTGAGAATCAGCTGAGGGGAGAGATGGCAAGCAGAGCTTTGACCCAAACAAATCTCAGTCCCAGTACTGGGACAGCATGGCCTGCAGGGAGGCTGATCCCTGGAGATGCTGGCATTGCATAAGAACACTTTGAACCAAACTCAGCGCAGAGAATCTGCACAGCTCTAATTGAAACAACCTTTTGTTGTAATGAAAAGAAAGCTGCAGAAGGGATGGTAAATGATGAATCCTTTCGTTTTATTTGGAGCCCACAACTGGCCTGCTAGTACTATACAGAGAACGTTCCGCACTCCAAGTCCATTTGAAATTTAGTCAAGCATTGCAGTAAATGATGTAACTCACTGCTGGGAGCTTCTCCAGACCTCTACTGTTTTACTTGCTTGTTAGTAAGGCATGTTTCACAGTGCAAATACTTTTTTCTTTTTTTTTTTCTGTCTTTCTTTCTTTTTTTAATTTACAGGTTCCACATTTACTTTTCTCAAATATTTCCTACTTAGGTTCTTGCTTAAAGCAATTCTAATCAAATGATTGATTTAATTTATACCCTTTAAATCATGGACTAGGATCTTTTTGACATGTAATAATGTTCCACATTCATTAAACCCGCAGCTCTTCAGCTTTAATAATTGCTTCCAGGCTCTTTGGAAATAAATAAAGGCTGGACTCTTCTATTTGATGCATTACTATATCCTTTATCATGAGCTGTAACTCTTGCTATTCTTTCTAGTCTTCTGCTTACATCGTTTCAAATTGTTTGATCTCAAGTTCTACAACACAGTAAATTAGCTCAAGGGTACACAACTGAACTTTGACCTTGTGAAGCCATTCAGTCAGATGTGTTTATAAAGAAATTTAGAATCATTTGTGGCTTTTGAAAGCAATTAGGGAACTATGGATTCCTTTTCTCCTTCAAGCTACATATAAACATTCATACACATATGCTTGTTTCCCCCATGTGTAAGGGACGTGCTCACCGGTTTTATGGGAGAAAAGGCTGGATGCCTTAGAAACACTTGAGAAAATCTGTTCCAAATTTCTCCTCTGTTGCTGCAGTTTTCTGCAATACCAGTTAGGGGGTTTTTGCTGAGCCAAACCCATGGTTTGAGTTAACTGGAATTTAGGAACAGATTTAATTGTTTCTTTTCCACCGGCTGCATCCAGCTTAACCAAGAGGCTTGTGAACTCCAAAGGGGACACTCCATGGCCTACTTACCTTTGCAGGAGATCAGCCTTTAAGTTCTAGCTGCTCTTGAATGCTGTGTGAATATAAAGCTAGTTGGGCCTTAAGTCGCTGCTGATCATATTTTGTTTGTGTACAAAGCATGGCCCAAAGCAGCCAAACCTACATAAATAATCTACTATAAGAGTATTGGTCTGCCTTACTCAGTCTCCCAGCTCCAGAGATTTTCCAGAGCTTTGCTGATCCTTTCCAGCCTCCTGTATCTTTTGAAGACACCAAAGCAAGAGATAGTGGGGCTGCAGCAGGCGAATGTGGAGATAAAAAGCCAAGGGTTATATAGTCAAGGTGCAATATTTTGCAATGTATTGAGATCTGTGAAGTGTTGGCATCCCTGTAGATCCTCTTGAGCACCACAGGACCCACTCTCCGTGTGATATACTGTCTTTTTCTGCAAGCTTCCTAAATTCTATCATGACAGATACACAGTTGCAGTAGAGAGGATTTTCAGGGATATCTTTAATTTCCATTAGAGTTCAGGTTCTAATGTTTATTATGCTCTTGCCACAAATTACGTACTCAGTTTGAAATTTTTTAAAAAATCATTTAATAAGAAATTTACAAAATCCACCTGGAACTTGGAGATTTCAACTGTAGAATGTTGAGTTGACCCACAAATACCCTGTTCATGAATATATGATCACGCAGAAGATGCATTGTGTCCCAAAATGTTGGTTTCCATATGCAAGAAATCTTTGCTGCAATGCTGTGTGGTTTTTACATTATTTGAGCTACTAAGAAAACAGATTGGATCAGAGTCCATGGGGAGATCCTTGCAGCTGGCTGATAGATGTGATTTGTGACTTCTGGGAAGACTTGTGTCAGAAAAGGGAAGATTCTTGCTACAGGTATCTCTTGGTGGTAAGATAATGCAGGAGCTATGTTTTTATAGAGATGACTGTCTCAGTTTCTATGCTGTTCCTTTTGTCTGAAAAGGACTGGTTTGTGTGAATATTAATTTGTTGTGGCAAAAAGGGACTTTTCCTGCTGGGCCACAACAGCAAGAGTAGGACCACACAAAACAGGAGAGCTATCCTAATTGTGTGGAGTGTGGTAGCATCTTGACTAGAATAATGCCTCAGGGTTGCGGGTTGGCAACTCAAGCAGAGGTTGGCTCATTGAAGGGGTTCCAGATGAGGACAACAAAAATGGTCCCAAGTCTAGAAACTGTGAAGTATAAAAAAAAAGTCAAAGTCTACTGCTTAGTCTGAGGCCACCACTGTAGTCATTGTCTAATAAAAGGCCACTGCAATCACAGATGGTAACTTGCCCACTATGTTTGGGTGGGGCAGGAGGACAGTAAGTTCTGCGGGCTGGAACTGCTACAAAGACAGACTGGATTAGGCTTTAGGAAACCTAACAGGAAGGTGACTCACTGGAGCCCTGCAAACTGTCATGGGAAGGGCTTCTGAGAACAAATTGAGTAACTGTTGATCAGGAAAGACATAGGTATATCTGTTGTTCCATATGGTGTACTTGTGTCAAAGAAACAGGCCAGATGACTGTTTAGAGGCTCTCTTTAACCCCATAGTTTCTCTGAGGACCTGATTTACTAAATTACAAAGTTCTCTTTCTCTGGAGATCTTTGAAAGCCATCTGGAACCAATCCTGAGTAAAGTGCTCTAGGGGGAAGCGTGCTTGAGCAGGAAGGTTGGACTGGGTGGCCTCCAATGGTCCCTTCCAAGCTTGCCCATGGCAGACAGGTTTCCAGCATGGCACAGACTGAACACTGACCCTTGCTGTTGGCAATTTGGTGTGTTTTACAGCCTGGAGCTTTCCAGGAAAATGTATCTGCTTATTAACCAGCAGCTGGGCACTGGTTTCTGAGGGAGATGCTGCTGACCAAAGGCAACAGAAGGTTCTCTGTTTCCCTGCTTTGAGCAGCCATAGCACTCCAGGCTTCAAAGGGAAAGGAAGCTGGAACACTCTGTATTCAGATATTAAATATTGCTGTCTAATAAAAATTGACTGGAAACACATTTCAGAGAGCCAAACTCTTCCACTGGAAGAAGTGGTTATCAGACCATCAGTTTGATGCTTGCCCAGTTAATATATGCCTGCTTTAGCTTATCTGAATTTAAGTCTTCTCAGAGAACACTGCTTCTCTCTCAACCTTTTTAGTGTTACTGCTCTTTTCTTCCCAAATAAGGAAGCTTTAACCACAGTGTGTGCCTGCCAAACTTTAGCTTTTTGGAGCTGCAAATCTGAAGCAGGATGCTATCTGGTTTTATGAGGTCTTTCTGTTATTTCTATAATCCTCAGCCAGCCAAGAACCCCTCATTTATCCTCCTGTTCTAATCCTCCTGTGTAAACAAAAGGCAGACACAGTCTTGGTTCCAACTCAGCTAAAAATCGAGGCAACTCAGTGTGTAACTTATAGAGGGACCTGTTTTCCAGAAACATATATGCTACTTCAAAGAAATTGTATTAAGGTCCTCTACTGTTTGAGAAACACCTGAAAAATGTTAGTTTCTCAAATGCATTTTAATTTGTGTTAAAGGAGAGTCCAGAGGTCTCACAGTTAGGGTTTTATTATGCCAGATTTTGCTGAGCAATGCCTATGCTGAAGAATGTTTACTTTTTCAACAGATGAAGGTTTGTCAATGAAACTCAGAGCATGATAGTGAAATAATGTGATTACATACATAAACACTTACTTGAAATGAAATGAAGTCACATTGGTAAAATCTGTAAGATTGAAAATGAAGAAACAAAAATAAACAAAAGCTCTCACATGAAAATGTTGACATTACTAGATCTCTGATTTGTTTGTTGTGGCCTAGCCTAACATAAGAGGCATCCCAGTATTAATCCCTGCTAAGTGAATGAGCACATAGGCAGTTTTAAACTCTTATTTTCAAGCAAAACCCCCTGTGTGATATCCTAAAGGCTGATGCTTTCCATAGTTTATCAGTTTGTTTAAATGTAGGGCTTTTAAAAATGTGTGTAATGACTTTATGGTGCAAATTATAAAGCCTTTGGTTTCTTCAAGATTATTTTAAAGTCCAAAATTCTTGGTTCTTCCTCCAAATGTTGCAGATACTGGGGTGAAAATCTGACCAAGTCAGAAGTTAAATTTCTATGAAACTTCAATGGGGGATTTTCCTCAACAGTGTTCAGAGTTACAAAAGTCACACTGAGATTTTTGTTCTTCTATGAGAAAATAAGGCTTCCTTTTTTTGCAATTAACCTGTCCATGAAGTACCAAGGGAATGACAAAGTCCACAGTGAGGCAGGTTATCATTTGTCTGTTGTCCATTAGATTTGGTTACAAATTGTGTTAAGAATGTGACAAAATTACTCTTATAGCTTGGTTAAACATTGATAGTGCAGGGTTGTGGTTTCCCCAGTTCCCTGGGTGAATTTAAAGTGATATATCCTTTTCTGAGCATTTAATATAGTAAAAGGGTGCAGTTGGTTTTGTTTTTCTTTAATCTACAAGTGACATACCTGCTGATTTAAAATCATTGATATTGCAAGGCACCTTGTTACCATGGGTTTGTAAATGAACAGTAGGTATAATCTCATAAAAGTAAACAGCAAGGTTGTATGAAAAATGTAAAGCAATATAATACATGAAGTAGCATCCTGGGAAAAGAGCCTAAAATAACTGAAAATAAGTCTTATAAATGAGATTGATTCTTATAGAGAGAAAACAACTTGGAGATAAATGATATCTTAATTCTTTCAAAGGAGGCCAAATAGAATGCCATCTCAGTAGTAAGAATCTTGTAAAATTACACAAAATCCAGTGAAATAATCAACATATGAGAAACTGGGAAACATTTGGTGGCATAATATTTGTCAGCAATCAGTAAACCCACTTAGTACTCTGTCTTTTGAAGAGATTCCAGAAGCTGCACAATAGTCCCTGAAATCTTAGGGACAAATATTTTCATTGGATCTGTCTTCTACTCTTCAGTAAGACTTAAATGAGTAACAGTTCAGACTTGAATGCATTTGTTTACTAGCCGTTCTTCTTAAAGTCAAAGAAACAAATCCTTGAAGTAAAGCACTGTTACCTTGCAACAACATTCATCCTATGCCAGTTAATGCCAGCAAAGGATTTCAAAATGTATGGACATAAAAATGTATCACAAATATAAAAATAGTTCTAAAACATAGACAATAAAGGCAGACTGGGGTCCATGAAAGGATTTAAAATGGATTTGGAGATAGTTTGCATTCAGAAAACAGCAGATAATACACAGTTCCTACATGAACCAAAACAAAATGAGAGCAAAAAATCCTTAAAACAAAGAAACACTAGAAAAGGCAAAGAAATGGGTAGATAAATCCACTGAATAAATCATTAGTGAAAGAACGTGCCTTTTGAGAGCTGGACTAATTGCATACATTCCTCAAGCAAAATGGAACCTGACTGTGAAAATGTGAAGATTGACAAAAATCAGGACAAAACAAATCCAAAATATCAATAAACCTATTAAGAGCCATGTGAGAAACTAATCAATAGTGTGGGCAGTATGGCACAGCTGCTGACCAGTTCACTTTAATGCCATCAATAGCCCATGGGGACAACTCAGTCTGTTGGTTTGGGAGCATGAAAGAAAAAGATTAAGAGGAAAGAGAAGGAAAAAAAGAAACAAAGTAAGTTCAATGTTTTGGGGGGAAAGCGTACTCCTTGCAAGAATTTCATTTATGTGTGATTTATGAGAAGTATCTGGTGTTGATTTGAGAGACATTTATCATCTGCACTGGAATTGAGAAGGGAATGATGGTAATCTTAAGGTAGATTGTTCAGAAGTCAAATGGCTGAGTTCTGGTCCTCTTCAGTTTCAGCAGCAAAAATCCAAAAAACTGCAGTTATAGAAGAAATGGATCAACACTTGGCTCTGCAGTGCTCCCAAGCTTTTTTTTTTTTAATTGTTTGTTAATTTAATTGTCATGCAGCAACACTGCGAGTTTCTTTGCCAAAGCACTCCTGACAAATTCTGTGTGTCAGAATACAGAACTTGCATTTATTTTAAAATCTTTGTGGAAATATTTTTGAGGCAGGCACACTGCTGGAGATGCGGGAGGAGCTTGTCAAATAACACTAAAGTTGTTAATAATATGGGCTTCACAAACATGCTGTGTTTCAAACGGGTCTCTCTCTATCCTGGTAGTTTCTATCACTGCCAGATGCTTTGCTCCAGAAGCATCTTTTTTGTAGCTCCATAGGAGCACAACCCAAACCTTCCCTCTGCCTGTGAGTTCTGGCAATCCTGAGCAGAAATTCCATTGCTGATCCAAGATGCAAAGCCTTCCCTGTGCAAACTGTAAATTTAGGAGTGGCTGTCATACATCCTTACAACTTTCTTTAGTTCTGTGTTAAACATTTTCCAACATCAAAACCACAAAAGGATAGAGTTTTTCACTCTTTGTGAAGTAAGGAGGGAGGTCAACAAAACATCTGTCTTGGACTTCCAGAGGATGGACTTTGGCCTGTCCAAACTTCAGCTGGTTTTGAGAATCTCTTGCGAAGCAGCCCTTAATAACAAAATGCTGGATGCACTTTAAGAAAGAAAATTTAAAGTTGTAGAAGGGGGACATCCCTATGTGCTGAAAGAGGAGCTGGTAGGGAAGAGGACCAGCCTAGCTGAACAGGGTTAAAAGAGAGGCTTTACAACCTTAGGAAGAAAGGGCAGGCAACTCAGGAAGAGTACAAGGATCTTGTTAGGTCATGTAGAAAGAGAATTGGAAAGCCTCGATCTGACCATCACAGTGAAACCTAATAAAATTGTCTTTATAAATACAGCAACAACAAAAGGAGGGCCAAGGAAAATCTCCATCCTATTTTAGAAGCAGAGGGGAACATTATCACCAAGGGTGAAGGAAAGGCTGAAGTACTTGATGCCTTCTATGCCTTAGTCTTCCACAGAAAGAATGGTTATCCTGAGGATAGCTGGCCCCCTGAGCTGGTAGACAGGACACAGGGAGCAGAACAGATCCCATGCAATCCAGGAGGAATTAGCCAGTGATTTGCTGACACTTGGACACTCACAAGCCTATGGGGCTGCATGGAATTCATCCAAGGATATTAAGAGAGCTGGTGGGAGAGGTCACCACACCACTTCATCATTTGTCATCAGTCCTGGCTCACTGGGGAAGTCCCAGGCAACTCGAGGTTGGCCAATGTGGCACCCATCCACAAGAAAGGCTGGCAGGAGGATCCAGGGAACTACAGACTTGTCAGCCTGACCTCAGTGCTAGGGAAGGTTATGGAACAGATTATCAGGACAACCAAGGGGTCAGACACCAACATGGGTTTAGGAAAAGCAGGTCCTTGCTTGACCAACCTGATCTCTTTTATGACCGGGTCTCCTGCCTGGTGGATGAGGGAAAGGCTGTGCATTTGTCTACCTTGCTGTTTGTTTTAGTTCTGTACCTCTCTTGCTGACTCCCACAGCCTTCCACTATAAATGCCCCTTGTATATGCCACATCCTTGGCCTTATTGGCTTGCCTGGGATATTGGATTTTGGCCTGCCATGGCTCTACCGTCTTCTTGGGCGAAGTCCCACAGGTGCTGTTTTGAATAGTGTAACTTTGCTGTCACAAAATTTTAAACTTGCTTTTCTTGGTGACCTTTTCTCCATCCTGCTGAGGAAATGCTTGGGACACACCTTCTTGCAGCACCATTTTCCCGTAATATTTATCAATTGTCTTCTGACACCTGGATGGGGGCCTTTCTGCTAACTTTGTGGGCATCTTTTTCTTAAAACTTAATGGAGGGTAAAAGATATTTGAGACCATCTTAATCTTATGTCTGCATCTTCTTTACCAGTCATAATTCAGTTTTAAGTCTTTGATTCCTTCTGAACAGCCCTAAATACTACTGTTGAATTTATTCTGGATTTTGCCTTTAATATTAAAATTTCTAATTCATATACCAGTGGCAATCAACTTAATTGGCACTGTACTCTGTTTTTTCAACAACAGAAAGAATTATAATATTGGAAAGCTAATGGTTTATTGTCCCTTTGCTTATTCTTGCTTATTTATTCTCTCCCTCAGGAGAAATTTCGAAGTTCTTAGGTTTCTTTATACTTCCCAAGATTTAGAAGCTAATCATTGCAAAGGAAGTTCTTCAGTTTTCTTTTTGTTTTTTTCCCCCAAAGTTTTGGAAACAGAATCTGGAAGAAAAAGATTTCAGATCATTTCATACTTGTTCAGTCTCTATGAAATTTTATTTTAATTTAATAGGGTTTATTCCAGATTTAAAAAATATTATCTCTATGCATATCAGAACAAATCACTCTGAAAAATAATCTAGGTTATGAAAATAGGGTTTTATTTAAATTTATTTTTTTAAAATGCAGTTCTTCCAACAAAAGAAATAAACAAAAAAACCCCAAAAACCTGCAATTCTATCTTAGTTCCTACCGTGGTGATATATATGTGTGTGTATATTTTCTTAAAATTTAAATTATTGACCTTGATAACATGATGTCAGCAGCTAACACATCTAGAGGTATGAACATTTCTGTGTGTGAATCATCCTGGACTTTCAGATCATGTCCCAGTTATGCTTTTGTGTCAGAGCATGCAGCTCTGAAGAAAATGTGTTTTGGGTATCTCAGGATACTGTTGTTTCAAATGGCTTTGTTTCCGTGACTATTAGTGCAAAATTTACTCTTTTAGGACATTTTTGCTGAAGAGAAAACTGTTTGTCTTGTTTTGTCTTTTAAGTTTTGTTTCCAGGGTTCTCTGTTCTGATAAAGTTTGTTTCCCACAACTGGAAGCTGTGAGTCCCACAGGACTTCACAGCAACATCAGCAAAAGCTCAAACTCGATTTCTCGTTACCAAAGTACTGCAGTGAGATCCATATGTCTCAACTCTCCCTAACAAATTCCTTGTTAAATTCACAGTGATTTTTGACTCACCTGACCACCCAGATTATATGTGTCTCTAACATTAGGAGGTATGTGCAAGACCAGCTGAAGGTTAAAGCACTTTGTGCTGACAGGACACGCGGTGTGTCACACAGCAGCTCTGGCTGCTCCCATCTACAGCCTGCTGGCCAGAGCTGCTAAACTTAGCTGGGCTTATCACAGTCCCAGTGAGGGGAAGTGTGCCATTCCTGGGGCAG
This sequence comes from Acrocephalus scirpaceus scirpaceus, assembly GCA_910950805.1. Lineage (NCBI taxonomy): Eukaryota > Metazoa > Chordata > Aves > Passeriformes > Sylviidae > Acrocephalus > Acrocephalus scirpaceus. Next base: position 57,661,064 of record OU383778.1, on the reverse strand, counting down.
GGAGCCAGCACCGGGCACTTCAGACATGCCTTTCGTCACTCTCCTTCCCTGGGATAGAAGTGGCATTCCTGTGTCCATCACCCAACATCAATTTTGGACAAGTGCCTGCCATGCAGAGCCCTCACAGTTGTTTGGCCTGATAGCTGCTGAATTTATTGTGTGCTAATCAGTTTTGTTATGACACTCTGCAGTGAAAGAGGCAAACCAGAGCTGGAATAATGCAGAAATAACCAGAATTAGTGTGTGTGCAGATGGACAGCTCTAGCACTGCGTGTCACTGTGACCCTGTTTCCATCACTGTTCCCATCACTGTTTCCACTTGGTGAAGCTAAAATGACCTTGAAACAGAAGGTCCTGCGGCATGTTAAAACCAAAAACAAACCTGTGGAGAGCCTGGAGATTTGAAAGATGGTCACTGTCGCTGTTTTCTACTTAATTAAAAAATGAATTTGAAGGTGATTAGGATTGTAACATAATTGGTGCCCTGTGGGTGATACAGACTCTGAATGCCTAACCAAAAGTGCAACTAATATATGATTATTTTCTGGCTTGGGGGATTTTTTTTGTATCATTAGGAAACTTGGACACCCATGGAGTTTTACATCTCCCTTTCCATTCGTGCAGTGCTGAATTTGCACTTTCTAAAGACACAAACAATGTAAATGGCAATGGCCATTCTTGTCTGGGACAGGTACTGAGGCCCTGCAAGAACACCCAGCCCAAATGCTTCAGATGCAAATGCCACTCACAAAGGGTCATGTGTAACTTGTAGGGCAGTGGAGCAAGTGCAGGATTGTGACAGGGATTTCACAAATAGTTTGAACAAAGCCTATGCAAGTCACACTTGACCTCCCTCAATTTTAATATTGAAACTTAGTGACAAGAAAAAATTATCCCATTACATATAAATATATATTTAGGGTGCTTCCTGCTTTTCCTGGGTTTATAAATAGCATAAGGTCAAACTAGCTAAAAAGCAGAAACATGCATATTTGAACCCCTGTCTTCTGAAACATCATCCAAAAAGTACTATTTTCAAGAAATTAACTCCCTGTTATGTGGTTAACTCTGTATTATGTGGTACTTCAAATACATCTCTGCTGGAACTCAAATACTTAAAATTTAAAAACTTGTATTTTTTTTTTATTCTGATAAGAGAAATTTATATGGCTTTCTTCTAGCAGTAGTTTGTACTTAGGGATAAAAATGTGGATAAAGCTCCCTCCATTACAGCTACCACATTCTCCTGAGAGAATTTAGCCCATAGAAGAAAATAGAAAAAACAGATGATTAATCAATATCTAAATTTGACTGGACTCTGTTCTGCTTCTCAGCAGAGAGGAACTGCTGTGGGGAGGTGACAGTCCTCTCCTGGGAAAGGGACTTGGCTGCCTCTCCTGCAGGGGCTGGCTCCTCTCTAGCCACAGGAGAGGTCCTGGTGCCAGCTAGAGGGGTCACTGCTCATTTGCCCTCTGTCTTGAAATGGAAAAAAGCAAACATTGCCAAAGAAGAAGGAAAAAACTGCAATGGAGAGGAGGCCAAAGGCAGAAGCGGGGTTGTTGTGGATATGCTGGAGAGGAAATGGCTAGAAAAGAAATGTGGCAAATTGAGAGGTAGACTGAAGGTCCTGGGGCAGGATTGATGGTCCTGGCAGGATGCTGACAAACCACCCTTTTAAAGGGAAGATCAGACGGGGCAGAGAGCAGGAAAAGGGAGGGAATACAAGGGCAATGAAAGGGAATACAAGGGCACTGGGAATCCTTTATTCTTTAGTGATTATCCCTGTATTGTATCACAATGTAAACAGCGCTGCCAGAGGGAACACAACGTTGTTTCTGTGTCTCTCAATACAATATGGCATCCTTGGGCTGTTAAAGCCAGGGCAGGAGAAGCTAAATTGAAATTAGGTTGCAAAATGTCTGTTGTTTTTTGATGAACAAAAAAGAGGGGAACCTAGATGTATATTCAGTACTTAATGAATCTCATGGAATTGGTTATTGAGGCGGTAAGAGCATGTGCTCTGGGAAAGCCATTAGCAAAACTTCTGGTTTTGACAAGGAAAGATGGTTTGCTCTGTAGGAGCAAAGTGGATTAGAAAGAAATTGGAGAGATAATAATGAGTGGAATGAGATGGACAGGTGAATGTTTGGGTGCCTGGGGACCTGCCCAAATACCATTATCAAATTCTGTTCCATACGATCACCCTTTGGTACCTTTACTCTGAATATGAAGAGTAAAATTCCAGCACCTTGTTATTGTCTGTCCATGGGCAGCTCCTGAAGTCCTCTGGATGGGCAAGTTCTATGAACATCAGTGCCGTGGGCAGGACAAGCTTGTTAGCATGGGCTGGGTGTTGTTTTGGGATGGGTTGGGACCTCATGTTAGCACTGCCTGTTCCTTCTGTTGGCTCCAGAAGGAATCAAGGTGACCAGCCTGGATGTGAGCTTCTTACATTGCACATAACTCAGGACCTGATCAAATGTCCCAAATCCTATCTGTAGTATGTTTGACTGGACTCAAATGTTCTGGCGTGCAGCTGAAGCATTAGCAATATCTATAGATATTGATAAAAATGGCAAGGATGGAGGGACAATTGCATGATTTTTGTTCAGTCTTTAGTGACTCTTGATAAAAAGTCTTCCCATGGCACAAAATTTAAATTTTTAAGCTAATATTTGTGAACCTCTTTTCACTGGAATTGAAACCTCTAGAGAGACTTCAGGTCTGAGTAGGTTTATTCTGGGTTTATGAGAGTGAGGAAATACTTGTAGACTGGAGTACTAAGATTTTTTTCCCCAAGCTATGTGGAAGAACTGAGCAATTGAGGAAGAAGATGAGGTTTTGACTATGCCATTCTGAAATTAAAGCAGTGAACTTGAGAGCAAGCAGCTATTGCCAAGCTGATTGTTTTTCCTAACATTCTATAATCCTGTCAGTTATGCCAGTGTGGTGTGCTGTGAACTAAGTCAGGGAAGAGAACTTGTTTTAAAGTGAGATTGCTGGGGGAAGTGGAAAGGAGGAGATGTTATGTATTTTTACTGAGCCAGATCAGCTCTCCAGACTGGCTGACAAAATGCCCACCCTAAAGACACCCTGTTTTGACTGGTGATTTTGGAAGTCAGTGGGAGGAGAAAATGGGATGGACAAGAGGAGCAAGAGCCTCTCCAGCTGATGTTGCTGGCTAGGAAATGTCTCATTGAGCTTGGTCTCAGCTCAAATGCATTTCTTTCAGGGCAAGTGTGGCTTATAATTGGGTCCATCTGGTTCCCAGATCTCCTTCCTGTTCCCAGACTGTCCCTGGCATTGATGTTTGTGTAGCCACATGTTGAACAGATGTGAACTGAGTGAGAAGTACTCTTTCTGTAAGGATGAATATGTGTGAGTTCTAGACAATGGAGAGAAATATGAACTTGCCTTTCTCAGGGCTCGCACAGACACATCTGTACTAGATAGCTAAAAATTGATAATGTAAACTCTCCCTACCACTTCTGTCACCCAGCCTGGAGGATCATGCTTGCACTGTGAATGTACCCAGAGGGATACAGAAAGAAAAACTGCAGAACAAGTAGTAGAAACAGAAATCTCTCAAAATTGGTTAGTCAGTTCTAATTCATACAGCTGTGCAAGTATCAGAAAGATGATCTCTGAGAGAGCCTTGGAAACAAGAGATAGAATACAAGATGTCTAAGACATGAGATGAGCAGGAGCACAGTTTGTTTTTTCTCCTGGTGTAGGTGGAACCTAGTGACACTAGGGTATTCACTACAGAAATGTTCCATAGCAAGGATGACTTAAGAACTTGCTTTCTGTAGCAACTTGTTAGTTACTGCAGCAGGCCTCAGAAAATAATCGCATGAAATTAACCTTCAGAGTGAAAAATGAATGAGACTAGAGTGTGTATTTTGAAATCAAATGTTAGTAGGATGTGTTCCTTAAACCAGTAATCATAGTTAGATGGATGAGTGGGAATTTTCATCTCTGCTCCTGTGCACTGGCTTCTGTTAATGGTTATAAAGATTTCGAAATAAAACTAAATCTATGTATAAAAGGACTGTTCTTTGGAGAGACCAAGGAATCTCTGAGGGATTGAAACCTTGATGGTTCTCCAAGCCTATGACTGCACATTTATCAGCTGTGATGTGACATTTACTTAGTGTGTTTTATTGCTAACCAACCACTGTGCATTGGGAAATTAGACCATTATCAGCACAGCAACTGGACAAATATCAGCCATATGAATGGGTGGGAATGTGTCTTGTATTGAAAGTTGCCTGTTGGTCATAGAGCCTTGATGATGCCTGTCTGGAGGGGAAGGAAAGGAAGGCACTTTCCCTCCCTGGGAATCAAGTGCTCGGCATGACTTATTAATTTGACTGTAAAAGGGTGCCACTTGCTGTTTAGTGTTCCTGAGACTCACCACGGGATCTTAAGAAGTCAACAGGCTTTTTGTCCCACTTCCCATTTCTGTCTTGTGAAGGAGTTTATTGATTCCTCCTAATTACAACAACAACAACAAAAAAGAAAAGAAAAAAGAAAGATAGGTTTTCTTTTTCTTGCCCTTCCTAAAAGTGTAGGAGACTAAAAATGAGATTTTTTTTTTACAAGGGCTCCAAAACCATAACGAGGCTCTGAGATTTTTCATGCATACATAGCTGAAACACAGAACCTGAAACATATTTTGCCTTCCAGCCTGCTTAGACCTGTTTTTCTCAGACATTCCCAATTTTCTATACCTTCACAGCTCCAGACAGAATCGTTGTATTTTTGATCAAGATAAAATGAGAACTTGAATTTCCATTGCTGTTCCTTAAACAGACTTCAACTGACTCAAACTCTTACAGTACTGAAGTGTTGAGGTAGGAGGTAACAAGGCTGTTTCTGGGACACAGGAAGAAGCTGTCTGTACTTGGGGAAAACCAGAAATGTGGGTTAAGTTAGCACAGTACTGAGCTCCAGCAAGCAGCTTCTAGGGGTAGGATGAAATTTTATGAATTTTTAGCAAGTTCCTGTAATCTGAGAACTTCTTCCAGAGGTGAGACCAGGAACAATATACACAAGGTTTTTCTTCTGAAATGTAGCTGGGAACTGTGAAAGTAACACACTGGTAATTTTTTAATGCACCCTTATGTCTTTCTTCCATGACTAGAATGAATTTTTTTTGCTGGTGGCTAAATCTGGATTCTGCTTCCTGTTCAGACTTTAATGGAACTAATCATGCCAAACTGAGTGTTTCCATGCAATACACTTTAAATATCCAAAACTACAAATTGAGTACAGGTGCCCACAAAAACAACAAAAAAATTGTCAGGATCCTCTATCAGTATCTTTACCTCAGGCATACCCTAATACTCATTCATTAGCTTCACAATAGATGAGAAGAAGTTGGATTATATATTCTGTGGATTTTTTGTTTGCTTGCTTGTTTTTTGCCTGGTCTATATTAGATCTGATGGTTGACAAATATGAGCTTTTATCCGTGTTTTGACTTCATATCTCCTTAGGAAGAGTCAATAGCATTTCTCTAGAGACTATCAACTCCTCAGGCTCTGGAGAGTGTGTCTGCCTATTACCATAGTAAGTTAACTAAAACCTGGCAAAATATACAGCATTTTGGGGAGTAAAATTGTGTAAAGATGTCTTTAAAAGCTTGATATTCACACTCAGCTCCTACTAGTCCATAATTGACATCATATTGCTTAAGTCATATTTGAAGAGGTTGTTTAAAAAGCAGAACAAAGCAAAGAACAAAATGAACTCTGTGCTTTTCTGTATTCCCCGAGTCATGGCTCTGCAAAAAATGTGTGACTTGAAGGTGAGGAATGAGAGGGTCACAGAATGTTCAAAATCGGGATGAACAGAAAGGTGGAACCTTGGTCTAAAGACCAGGAACAAAATCAGAGCATGATTTTGACAGAATCACATAGTTGAGATCAGTATTCATAGGAAGGCTTGTGGGGCTTTCTCTTTTATAATAGTAAGAATGGAGTACAGCCTCCTATGAACATCTTAGAGACATCTTCAGAGATGAAAGCAATAAAGAGAATCTCTTCTGAAAGAATAAAATCTTAAAAATGAGAAGATGTCTTGAACAGGAGAGCTGTTCACATACAATGGCTTTGTTCATGGTAGAAACCTCATAATGACCTATAGAGTTTCAGGGCAAAAATTCACTGTGTGATGGACTTGGCCCCTTTTCTCTGATTTTTGACATTCCTAATAGTTTACAATATCCAACTGAATTGAAAATAGAGTTTTCTCTTAGCTGTGGAGATTCCAGTGTCTATTTCTATTCTAAGTATTCAAAGATGATAAGTAGCTTTACAATTTCTGAAGGACATATTTTCCTGATTTTAAGCAGCCCTAAAATTTGATCCCCACTGCACTTCCAGTATTTCTATTTCAAAAAGGCTGTGAGTAGATGCAAACTGAGATTGATGTGCTCTCTTCTGCCTTGCTTGGGAAGATGCAGCTTTTTTTGGATGAGGACATTAAATATTTAAATGGATCTTATAACACTCTAGATGGTAAATATTTCTCTGGCAAAGGTGTCGAAATTCTTAGAAATAGCATCTCAGCTAATGTTAGAGGATGTTTCCTCTATGTCCCTCCTACTGCTTACTCATCCCAGCACAGACACTGCTGTGTTACAGTTATCCACTTTACACTGACCAAGATCCCTTTCCATGGAAAAATCTCTCTCTAAAAACACCCCAAATATTCCTGTGAGTTCACTGAAACTTACTTTGAGCTTAGAAGACAAGATGCTGCAGTTCCTAAGGTCTTAATGAGACATTTGAAGTATTTGCCTATCTCAGACATGAGAGTTAAGTCTTAGAGCTTCACAATGCCACTCCTTTGATTCAAGTTAGGCAGTGGGCTTTAAATATTCTTACTGGGTTGTGTCTCTAGTAAACTATGTTCCAGCTGCTGTCTCTCACTTATGAGATTCAGCAACATTCTTCTGCCTTTAGGAGCATACTTAAGAGAGAAAAATGAATTGTTTAAAAATTTTTAAATTAGGATGTGAGGTGGGTTGGTTTTTTGGGGGGTTTCTTTTTGAGATAAGGTAGCATCATCATTTATCTGATCTGGCTAGACATGAACTTGAAAGCTCTGTCAAGATAAGAAACGTGATACCCGGATTATACCAAGAAAATGTTTGCAATAAACCAAATTATTCAGTGCAGTCACTCAATCCCATTGGTATGATCTGTGTCTGCTACCAAACCCTCTGCACAGCACCCTGCTGCTTCTCATCTCCTACAGCAAATGCTGGTATTGCTCGTACATTGTAACTTGCTTTTTTTCCAGTTAATGAAACAAATTGTGATTTTGACTCGTTAAGTTAATTCCTAATCAGTTTTGCATTGCTGTTTCCATTTTGGAAAACATTTAGGGTTTTCCTTTATACTTTCAGAAGAAACCCTTTTATGTATTCTAGGGGATGGGGCCAATAGTGCCTCTTTCTGCTGTCTCCAGCTGCCTAATGAGGAGTTACACACAAGGCAGAGCAGGCTCTCACTGATATTCACAGGGAAAGCCCAAGCAGAATCAAAATGTTGCATCAAGAAAAACTCTCCTTGTGCTCTCTTTATTTACAGATATAGCAGTCCTTACCGTCAAATTAAACCCCTTACTCTGCTTCCAGAAGGGTTTGCCCTGTAACTGTAATTTGTAGTCTAGAAGCTATGAATACATATTAGAATATATAACTGCTGTATATCAGGAAGAAAAAAATCTAAGTCTGCTTTTTAATCTGATCTGCGTGAATAACACCGAGGGGAGGGCAGCGTGTCTAAAGGAAACCATGAAGTTAAATCCTGAATGTCCTGCATGTGACTGATTAATTTTAAATTGTTTTCATCACCCTGAAAACTAGCCTGGTCTGTCCTGGCATAAAGAGGGAAAACAGCTCAAATTCAAAAGATAAGTCAGTTGTTAAATGGTCGGTGTGGGGACTGTGGCTTTGACTCTGAACATAAACAAGCTTTTTCCTCCTTGCTTAATGCTGCAAGGGCAGTGTAGCTGTTCTAAATGGGAACCATGTGGTCGAGGTTAAGGAGGGGACTTCTAATCTGTCAGACTGATTTGTAGGTATGTGATGATGTCTGGTATCAGCCAGAATTGCCCATACTTATTGCAGGGTGAGGGTGGTTTGGTTTCATTTTTTCTCCCTCTTTCTCCAGGCCTGAAAACTCTGCTTGTGTTGTTGCTTTTTGTACAAAATTATGGGGAACAAGAGGATTCTTTTTACTATTCTCTGCAAGAATACCTGGAAAAATCATGGTGTACTCTTTGCCTTATGCTAGCAATAGACTTCCATTAAGTCCTTTGACATCAAGAAAATTAGGGCTGGCAATTTTGGCTCAGTGCTTAGAAGATAAATTCCTGAAGTTGCATACCTAGACTTCCCTTGTGTTTGCCTTGATTAACAGGCTATACATAGTACAAACCAGAGCTACTAACCAATGCAAAGAGATCTGAAACTTGCCTAAAACTTGGCTCCTGCAAGTGTCTTATTTATAACTTTAAAAATTCTCCTAAACAAGAACCAAAATGGGCAGGTTATTTGGTGACTCACAGATTTAAGCAGTGGTGCACTTAAGGGGGGATCAGCAGAAAAGTCCTGCATGTAAGAGACAAAAATATGAGGAGTGTGGTTATTCTTCCTTGCATTTTAAGGACATTAAAGGGGATAAAATTGACCCTTAGGTGAAATATAATCTGGAAGTATTTATTTTCACTGGCTCTCAACTCATTTTGACTGCCAACTATAGAAAGTCGATTGATTTCCCTTCAAAGTTTATGCCAGCTTAGCCAGCTGCTTGAAAGGACAAGTTTTGAAAACCTTAACAATACCAAAGGGGATTCACTTCCTGGCTCCTCAAGAAGAAAATGTGAACAGTGGTAAAAGAGTTATTGTGGAACTGCAATTTTCCCAGGCAGAGTTCCCGGTAAGATGATGGCCTTAACTCACAGGGTAACCCACGAGAATTCCTAGCAGTGCTCCACTGCACAAATGCAGTGTTGGCTTTCTATCGTTCTGCTTGCTACAGTAAGGTGGGTTAAAGGACACAGTTCTGGAAGTTTGAGTCCACACAACTCTGTATATAATATTATCCTAAATTTGCATGTGTACCTAATGACCTGGGAGGTTGTCAGGTTACTAATGGCCACATAGGCACCTAACTGCACCACAGATAACCTGGAAAACCAGAAGCATAACCCTGGAATGCCCAAATTGCAGGGTTTAGTGGATTTTTTTTTTTTTAGCACATGCTTTGAACTTGGAGGTTTCCAATATCCTTCTTTAAATGGCTACATTTGCATAATGGTGTGGGGGGAACCAATCACAGAAAAAATATAGTTGATTGATTATTAAAATCACAGTTGTCTGAAATCATGAACAGGTCAGCAGCATTCATGACATCCCTCAAGCATTTCTAGTAAAAGGAGAATGAACTATTTACCCAAAAAGTAAAACACAGAGGTTTCAAAGACCAACTCAAGATCTCCACACTCTAAAGGCTTGTTTTCTTTCCTTAGTAAAAAGTATTGGGGGAGGCCCACGTAGGTGGAAGTGATATATTAACACTCAGAGCTATGATTTAGGTAACACTTCTTACTTTCAGCAGTGTTTGCTGCACTCATTGGTTGTTTGTATTGTGATAAGGCCTAGAGACAGCATGTATTCGACACATGAAAGTGTGTCCCCACCCTTAGGATGATGAAGGAATGAGAAATAGCAGATGTCCAAGACAAATACTGATGTCCGAATAGAAGAAGTCAGAATAAGAAAATTACCATGATATACAGCATCTTACCTGTCAGGCTGAAACACCAGGGCTTGTCCCTTGTCATGTAATGGTTCTGCTAAATTTTGTCCCTGATGGAAGCTGCGAGATGGCGTTTGAGAGGAAACACAAGCAACTTTGCAACACTGGCTCCAGTAGAAGTGCCGTGAGAGAAGTCATGATCCTGCCTCTTAGATGAATGAAGAAATTTGTAAGCACTGGTGATAAGCCTCTGGCAGGTGTCACAGCAGAACTTGTCACCTGAGGCTTAAGGGAAAAATTCCTTTTTGTGTTGCTCTAGACTGCCTCTAGGAATGGATAAGCCAAACTGGCTTTCAAAAAAAGGTTTTACTAATGATATTTTCTACCCACTTGAAGCAGATGTCCCCTTAGTAGAGTTTATCTTCACAGCTTAGTTCAGTACAGATACACAAAAAGAGAGAAGAAAGGCCAATAGGGTCATAATCAATTCTTGCTCTTCTCATGTAAGAGGAAAATACAAAGGAGTACCTACAGAGCAAGATGAGGGAAAAATGATCTCTTGATGAAGTTTTTCTGAGGTTGTGTTGTGGTTCTTTGCTTCTTGCTGGAGCTATCAGAACTTTTCCTTATGCAGCTCTTCTCACCATCTAGAAATGGTACTTTCAGAGGCTACTTTTTTCCTCTTAAATTCAGTTTGTTCTGTTTAAATGAGCTGCTGATGCAATCCTCTTTTGTCCCTTGAATATATTAACTGATGGTATTGAAGAAAGGCAAAAGTGTTCTATATTTTTATTCCTAAAAAGGAGTGCCAAAAGTGAAATTCAAGCTGAAAAGAGAAATAAATAATAGTCTCCCAACTTGTCCTCTTCAATGAGACCAATGTGAGCTGAGTTTTCCAAGGACTGAGATAGGCATGTGTCATGTATTATGTCCTGCAGGATACACGACAAATTGAATAGAATAGATTTACTTGGGATTTTTTTTGCTTTGTTTGAACAGTTGAGGCTTATTCCTTCTTCAAGTCTTCAGGTAAACATCTCTCTACAAGTGTAGTATTTAGTTGTTCAGTCTATCGAAGCAGAATGGGTTTATGTTACCTTTTTTCCATTATGTTGAAATTAGAATAGTACTATAGGGAAAACAGCAAACTGAAAAGTGCAGGAAGCGAATATTTGTATATTCAATGCAGTGCTGTTTCCCTGAGGACTGATTGAGGTAGGTGGTCTAATAAATATACTAATGTGACTGGGTAGCCTGCATTAAATGAATACTTAACTGTGTGATTACAGAAGGGCTTCAGTTTAGTTTTATTCTCTTGAAAAAGAAAAAAAAAAAGAGAGAGAGAATGGTGATATCTTACTATTTCCCCCCATTTCTTTAGTTAGGCTTCCTTCAAAGAAGTCTTTTTCTGTCAAAGTAAATAAGAACTGACAAATAAGATCTTTAATAGCAGTTGTGACAAGAGGTAAAGATCAGCTACAAACTGAACTGAATTTAGGATGGCCAGGGAATAGCCCTGAGCATTCTCCTTGCTCCCCAGGTTAAAGCCACTCCTACAGACACTGTGGTGTGATGTCTGCCTGACATCCATGTCAGAAAAAGCACAAGACTGCAGGTGCCCCATGTGTCTGCTGTACTCTGTGACTCCTCTTCAGAGGCACTTTCTAGGAAGTGACTTGGAACTCCTTGGGATTGATGGCAGCACTGGGATGCTCCAAGGGATGCTCTGGTCCTTCCCAGGATCAGTGTGATCCTGTTGATGTCTGTTTTAGCTGTGGCCTGTGCACAGTGAGTGCTGCAGCCTGTTGGGGATTCAAGCACCATTCTAACTGCTGCAGATTGCTGCACCAACCTTTTTTTTGGATATTACTGGGGTTGTGCATACGTGGGTGGAAACAGAAATTGTCTGCTGCTGTCAAGCTCTCATGGTGGCAGTAACCAATCTCCTCCATGTTTATGCCTGTGCAATGATTGCTACCAGCCCAGTGGGATGTCCAAAACAAACAAAGGTGAGTTTGGTCCTAAGTACACAGCACAAAGCATTTGGGTAAATTGTTTGTGTACAATATGGATTTATTCACTTACCCAATGTTATTAGCTGAGTATTATATTCTTAGATTTTCCTGGCTAATAACTGGCAAGTGACTAAGTGGTTTTCATTAGCATAAATGCTCAGCTTTTTGCATTTATGTCAGAGACCCGCTAACCACTTTGAGACAACTTATATGGTAGCTCAGACTCTCTCACAAATTACTTATTCCCTTTTCCCACCTCTCCAATATGCTGTTAAATGACAATATTTTATTGCGAGTGCTCGTGTGCCTGCTTGCTCTGATTCTCTCCATCAGTGGTTTTTAATTTTTGAAGTTATGGTCGTTTTCTCTGTGATAAAGTTTCAGAAGTGAGCCTCAAGGAACTGAGAAAATAGTTGTGGGGTTTTTCCTGTTAGCTGAAAGCTGCCTAGTGTTTTCTTAAAGCAAAATGTACCTATTTATATAAATAACATCAGGGACTGAGTGAGGGAACAGCTCACAATTTGCATTGTCCCTATTGTGTTTCATTTGATATAACTACCACAAGGCTTTCTGTTGGTATAAACAACACCTTTCCTTCCAAACATTGTTTGCTGAGTCTGAGCTGTAAATTATTTATGAATATTATTCCTGGCAAAATACATGGGTAATCATGTGGGATGCTGCATCAGGAGCAAGATACCAAATTATGCAATAGGGAGGACCGTGAAGATCACTGGATAAAGATGACGTGACTTCACAACGTACTTCTGTTATATTTATCAATATTAAACAAGTCAGCTGAACTGGAAGACCTTTGTGGTGGATAATCAAAGGAAAGTGTTGCAGTAATACAAAATGCTATTAAGAAAAGAACTGTTTAGTCTGCTCAAGGAATAGTCCATCCTCAGAGTATTTGTTTCATGGAGATTTGCATACTCTCTGCAGATCAACCAGAGGGAGAAATAAACTTTTTGTGACACATGTTTAAGCCAGACCCCTCAGTAACTTACCCAGTAGAAATGTGTGTGCCTCTGCTGTCCACCCCATGGAGCTCATAGCTCACAGCAAACATTCCATGTGCAGTCCCAGAACCTCCTGCTGACATAAACAAAAATGCTGCCTTTGAGCAAAAATGCCAAAGCATGCCCTCACTGACTGAATATTTATGGAAAGATGCTATCGAAAGATGAAATAAAGAAATTTAGAAAGAGAAATAAAAAAATTTTTGGAGGAATTTTTAGTAATATGTCCTGATATTTGGCAACAATCTGGAAAGCATACCATGCAGGACCTTGGAGGGATTGCTCACGGAGGTAAAATATTATTGTAGCTCCCCAAAGTTGCCAGTGGGCCTGTTCATGTGGGCATCCACCCACTGCTGTTCCACTGAAATCCTGGCAGGAATGTGGACCTTTATTTTAGACAGTGTTTTTTTAGCAGCAGAAGTTGGTAGGGTACATTCCCATGTTGGTGTACACTGGGAATGATGACAGATGCAATCTGCATCACGTTATTCTATTTATTCTTACTTTCAAACCAGAAAAGTTAATGTCTGTCTGCTAATGCTGCTGCTCACAGCTGGGCTACAGGCAAAGCCCTTCTGAAGGTGGAGACATAAAATGGGAAAACTGTTACTGAACTTACAAAAAAAAAAAAAAAAAGAATTTTTTTTTACATTTTTTTAAAGGGAGACATGTCAGGTTCCGCTTCTTGGTATACATTTCCAAGCAAGTATAGATTTTTTTTTACATACTGAGGATATAATTTGCATGTTGAAAATGTCAGCCTAAATTTATCTACAAATTTAGTAGCTGAACTTTATAGCCTATTGAAGGGACTTTATGAGGGCATTTGAAAGTGGGATCAGGAATAAAACAATACTTGTCCAAATGAACAAAAATACATTTTGTTGCATAATAGTCTGTTTGGTTAGTTTGTTGGGGTTTTTTCCTAGTATATTTGTTCACTTAAGTGTTGATTTACAAAATTTCTGTGGCTCTCAATAAGACATAAAATCTGTGTCCACTAGAGGGTTTTCTGAAGTAATATACTCTTCAGAACAATTTAGAAAGGAGACATCTGTTTCTAATCTCAAAAAGCAATTGCAGAATGGCCCAAGGCTTTCAAACATTAATTTTCAGTAGGTTGCATATTTTTTTGTTTCTACTGATTTTCAAGTGGTGGACATTTTCTGCCACAAAGCATGCATAAATTAAAATGCATGTGCGAAAACATGCTTGCACTGTATGATGTGTGCATTAGTGCTTTTGGAAACAAGGCATTCTTTTCTTGGAGTCAAATTTCCGAGGCTTGCCCCTTGACATGAGCAGTTCACTTCCTGCTCTCCAGTTCTCAGACAGCATAAAGGTGGGGTTGGATTTTTTTTTTTTTCTACTATTTCAAATGAACCATAAGAAAATTGATATCATGTGATGTGAAAACTTCTCAGCATGGTAAATATACTTCTTTCTTTTTGAGCTGAAAAGGATTGAAGTCAACATTTGTTTCAGATTTCCTGCAATACCATCACTGCTGTGTAATAGCTGAAATGGTTCCATCCATCCCATTATGAAGTTACTTTACTTCTTGACAAGAAGACATTAAGTATAAGGCAAATTGGGGGTAGGGAGAAATCAAAACTGTGTGAATTGTTTAACCTTCCACCACAGTTCAACAAAGTTTAAAAAAAAAAAAAGAGCCTTTGGCAAACTGCCTAGATTTTGTACAGCCACTCACGCTTTGTGAGCCCCCAAAGATCACAGTGTTTCTGGCTCAAGGCTGAAATCCCATTGAGCCAGAGCTGAAAAAAGCCTTTCAACCGTGTTGAGTAAACACTTCAAGAAACAGCTATTTGTCATGATGCTCTTAAATGTTGGATGTGAGCTGACTGCCACATCTTGGACAAAGATGAACAGTAATCATGAACATGTTGTTTGACATCAAACACTTTCAGAAGGCATGGTTGCACTCAGTGCTAGGTGGAACAGGATGTCTGCTGTTTCTGTTGAAACTGTGGGCTGGAAAAAGGAGCAAAATTATCAATTTGCAAACTGAACACTAATACCCCTTGAAATTTAACTGTATAAACCATCTTGAAAAAAACTGAAGCAAAAGCTTCTCCCTACAGCAAGACTCCTGATTTCTAACACCCAATTTTCTACTTGGGAGCCTAGAAGAAACCATGTCTCCAAGAATAATACTTCATTCTGAAAAATTGGGACAGCTGATGAATTCAACGTGGGGATGAGCTAAGAATGCAATTGGTGGTCTTATAACCATTTACATGTTTATGTTTGCTGGTTTTGTTTTGGTTTGGGTTTTATCTGTTTGGGTTTTCTTTTTGGTGGGAGAATTTGAGGTTGTTTTGGTTTTGGTGGGTTTTTTTACTTTGTTGAAGAAATGCTGGCAAACTCAGGGGTAAGCACTTTCAGTGTACCCAGTCCTGTGGCTCACAAGATCTTCTCCACCTATGCAAGTTTACAGAGCTAAGATAATATCTTTTTGCTCACTGTGATGTCTTCAGACCACTGTAGTTTTATTTTAGCTGATTAATTTATAAACTAGAAAAAAAGGTTTAAGCTGTATTCAGTACTTGAGGGCAACCAGGGACAATGAAGACCGCTCAAAATCTCATCATCAGATGACTGTTTTGATATTCATGCAATTAATTTACCTAGTACACTTCAAGATATTGAGAAATAGGTCAAGTTACTCAAGTTGCAGTGACACCTCAGACTTGTGTGCAGTAGCATAAGTAACAGCAAGCTTAAAACTGCTGCTATTTTTTTCCTGTTGAGGAAGATATTTGACTGCTTACATAAACAGAAGTTGTCATCTCCTTACTTTTCCATGACACTCAAAATTATTCCAGCATACTTAAATACCTAGCCTTGGGTTGCAATTAGTACTGAGCCTTACCTCCTCACATTTATTGGCATCCCTATCCTGGCTTTACTTTTTATATGGTAATTTTATAAATGGTTTGTTTCTCTGTGCTCTGGAAATCTCTATCAATCTCTCCTTAATTAGAAATATACCACCTTTTCCAGATAAGAATTTTATGTCCTATTAAAATGAAGAAGAATGAGGATTTGTTACCTTTTTGAACATTAAAAATGTTTGTTTAGTTTGCATTTCAGGTTAATATTTAAGATAGGGTTGAACATAAGCTAGCTAAAATGTTATGGACACATTCCTTTATATCTTGCCCAAGTAATACAAAGTTGTAACACTGGGCACACGGTAAAGAACAAAGAGAGAAGGGATGAGAGTATTCTGCTTGGAAATGGAATCACCTCCTTAAACGTTTGATTAATATGATGACTTCTATTCAGTATTACTGTAAGCTCAGATTTATTGACAGATTTATTGTAACTGGGAATAAAATTGTCAGATTTGTTCCTGCAGCACCATAAAAGGTATTTAGTTACATTGCCACGCAGTTTCAAAAACAATTTGGCAAGTTTAGGTTCAAACAGCCAGTATAATAAAGCAAATGGCATGAACATTAGAGGAAAAACCCTAATGAAATGAACATTAGAAGCTTACAAAACTCTGAATTTTACTCATGACATTGAAATGATGCTGATAATATACATATATATATATAGTGGAGTGTGGTATTTGATGGTGTACCATCTACATGGCTTGGTACCACAAGTATTTGGTCTTCAGACTCACTCAGCAAAACATTCCTGAATTCTGCTGCTGTAACACTGCAAGACACACCTTGTTGTGTGTTTCTACTTAGAATCTGTGTCACTGGACAAATGTTTGTTATTAGCAAAAGCTTCTACGGATGAGTTTCACCATACATTTTCTGGTTCATTTCAATTTAACAACAGTTTTATATTTTGCCCAAAGGCTAGAAAGCTAAGTTTGTGTCAGAGACTTCTACTTTAGCTATCATAGTCCGAATTGAACACTTTGTTTCAAAAAGAACTTGGAAGAGTTATTGTAAAAAAGGAAATGTAATTAATTTTGACATTTAAAAAAATAACTCTTATAAACAAATATTTGATTTATACTGTACAATATGTATTCAGTTTCTCAGCAAACAGCTGAAGATGGGCTTGATAAAGTGCATTGTTTTTATAGTAAGTTGTTATGGTGGTCATAGCAACATCAAAGTTCTTTGCTAGATTTTAACTTTTTTTTATGTGGACTGCAACACAAGTTTTAGGGTTTTTTCCATGGATAAGGTCTGTATCTGTTGTGATTGCGGGGAATAATTCTGACAGCTAATAGCATCACAGGAAAATACTAAGTGTACAAAACTGGTCATACATTAGAAGTGTTGTCAAAGATGTGCTAAATCAGACACTTTTACATAAGGTTTGCCGTTAGAGTCAATGTTTTGTCTGTAAACAAATACTGGAGTGTCTCAACTTCATACTTAAGCAGTGACAAAACTGACTTAGAGTGTGCAACCTTTTGTGGTTTAAGTGGTATGGATTCAAACTCCTGATAGATGTGCACAGAGGACACAACCAGTTTACAACATGTGACTACGTTTTGATCACTAGGGATTTAACATATGTGCGTAGTTAAAGTTCAGGGCAGGTAAGGTAATTAATTTGTGGATGTTAATGTAACTGATGCACTGTGGAAGGCCTTTGTCCTCATTCCCATAACAATCTCTGACACTTTTGGAGACTTTCTGCCTTTGGACTAAAGCTTCTCAAGTTTCATTTGAACTCTGATTTTTGGACAGAGAAAATGGAGCAAAGGGAATGTAAATGGGCTAAGATGTTGATGTTCCTCCCACACATCCCTTCTTTTTAATGCATGTGTAGGAGGGATGAAGAAAAAGCTATAATTTCCTTTACTTGCTGCAGCTTTCATTTCCTTTCCCAATGTGGAGGCAGAGACTGTAAGAAATAAAAAATACTCTGCACCGTTTGTTGGGATTTCTTGTTGAAGTTTTAATGTTTGGGTTTTTCTTCCACTAGAGATTTTGCAAACTTGCCTTATAGAAAACACATGCCTAAATCAATTCCTCCTTAATCATCAGTCTCATTCAAGGATGTGTGTTTAACTCTAGGAAGATAAACATTTTGCTGAAAATTTGTTGAATTGCAAGTTGTGTGAATTTTGATACAAGCCTCAGTGCTGTGCTTGAGCAGGCAGGCAATTTTATTAAGACTTCATTTGCCTAAAGATAGAGCAAAAAAAGGAAAGATTTACTTGAAAAAGAGACTAAAAGTAGACCACTTGTGATCACAGGCAAGGCAGGCTGTAATGTGGCATTCCTGAAAACACTTCCCTCATTTTTCCTTGAAGGCTTCTGCTGCCAGAAGTTTTATGACTTTTTAGGTAATCTTTTCCAGGCCTTCACTAATCATGCATTAAAAAGGTGCGCTCTTTTTTTTTTTTTTTTTTTTTTTTTTTTTTTTTTCTCCCCTATATGCCTGTGTAAGTTCGCAAATTTTTTTCTGTCTGCCATGGGCATAGTCAACAAATTAATCATTTTATTCCTTGCAGCAGCTTGTCTGCTGTTGAAGATTGTTATCTTGTCTTTGCTAAGATACAGAATCATTTTTCAAAGATTTTCCAGGTGGTATTTTCAGCTGTTCCCAGAGTTTTACAATCTCCTCTTAACTTCCATCTTTGGTTCTTCAGGAAGGATGATGGCCCTCTTCCAAACAAGTAAATATAAGAAATGGATCAAAAAGTACTTTCAGTAAGAGAGTAGAGCAATCTAAGAAGAAACCTGCCATCCAAGTAGGTATGGCAGCCTGCCAGCTGGCAGCCGTGTGCCAGGGGAGGAATTTCAGGTCCTGACCCTAGGATTAGAGCACCTAAGAGGCCCCAGAGAGCGAAAGTAAGGTCTGTAACCAATGTCAGTTAAGTCAGAATTGAATTGTATGGAAAACCTTGTAAGACTTCAGCAATTACACCTATTTCTTTTAGAAAATAAGTAAGCTATATAATTAGGAAATTAGCCTGAACATGCGTTTTTTTTTTTTTGTAGTAGAGGGGACTCAAACCAATGCAGGACCCTGAATTTTTTGGCAAAGGTGTGTTGGTGGGTAAAGGCATGTGCGTGCCAGCGTGTTGCAGTTAAAATGACCCCCTTCCACTGAATTTTTAGTACAGTATTAAATTCTTCAGGATAGTGACACTTCTTTTACTCATCTGGCAAGATACTGAAGCACAAACATAATTCCAACCTTATGCTAGTAAATCTTTTCATGGTCTGTTTTCTGTCAAACAAACAAAGGAAACCCCAAACCTAGCAGGTTTCTTCTTAGGAAGGAAAAAATAATTTAAAAAGACGATAACCTTCTTTGAATACATCTCCCTGTCTTCTTTGTAGAGAAAAAGCACTCATCAGTCAGAAGTCCTTCTAGAGGGCCCTGTAGGAGCTTATTCTTGTTCCTTAGTTATTTAATATTTAAAAGCAACTAAAAGACAATAAGTAAAATAATGGTAACTTATAAGTAAGGAAACAGATGGAAATGGATCAGGAAATGGGAACAGAAAATTATTGGGACCACCTTGGTCTGAGCAACCAAAAGATATTTTGTACAACAAAACAGATATTTAGGATCTAAGGTTGTTGGCTGAATTTCTGTGTGAAATTTCTCCTCAGAAGCAGTAATTTTATGTGTCGTACACTCCAGGCCTTCCTCAATCAGCTTTGCTGATGTTCCAGGAGGACTTAGAACAAATGTGCGTAATAAGCAGTAGAAATTCTTGTAAGAACAAAGTGATAAACATTACTGTGTTTGGTGCTAGTTCAGCCACTATTGGAACACTGTGTAACATGCTGGAAACTGAACTCCAAGGGGTATTTCCATAAACTGAAAATGGCTCAGGGAGAAAACACCAAGGTAGCTTGACAGATTATTGTGGCTTGAAAAAGGTGTTGGATGGTAAGTGGTCACATTTACTCTAGTCCTGTGGAACAGGACTAGACAGTCAGAGGCTCTGTTAGTTATATGATATATTTCTCCTGTCAATTTTTGTTCTCTCACTGGTTGTGCTAGATTTGATCCAACATGGTGGTTTGGGTTTTTTTTTTTTTTTAAAGAATCCAGAGAAAAACTGTCCTTCAAAGATAGTTCCTCCTTTTTGTGAATTATTTCCAGTTCTGGAACAAGCTTACCTTTGATACCAGTCCTAGAGTCGTCACTTGATCCTTGCAGTTTGTCCTGCCTTCATGCTACTTTCAGAGAATTGAAAAATATCCACAGAAAATTGTCTTAGCCTTCCCTGGCTTCCATATATTCTTCTTTTGCTTTCATTTCTTGGTTCTGTTATCCCACCCAGGTTTTTCACTTAAAGTGGTTAGGGATTTTTGCTTCAGTTCATCGTTGTTTTCATTATTACAACCCCTTTTTTTTTTTTTTTAAACAATGTCCAGCTTTGCATCTTTTTTTGGTAACTTGTCTCTGTCCTTGTGCCACCCTATATCCTTTAGCACATATAGTTCTTCTCTGTTCCTAGAATTTACTAAAAGTTATGTCCTGTCATCCAAGTTCCGGTTTATTAGGACAAACAAATTAATTTAATATCCTTCATTAGGCTTATCTTGGTAGGATGGATGAAATGGGTTTATCAGATCACTTATCAAAGACCTACTTGTGCAGAAACATTCTGCTGCCACATATAAAAACACTAGTCTTAAAAGAAAGCATTAAATATATCTACGGTTATTCCACACTGGAAATCCAGTGTGTTTATTGACAATATTATAGGCAAGCAGCTTGCTGCTAGGGGCAGAAAAATTCCTTGCCTACAGTTAATCTGTACAACATATGAAATCCATGATCCTGTATTAACACATGATCTCTGTGAATTTATTGGAGAAGGATTAAGCAACAGTTTTTAAAAAATAATTAATTTTCCTTCAAAAAGGGCATATTTTTACTAAATGGTAAATGGTTGCAGCTGTTAAGTTCCTTCTAATTGCGGGAAGAATAGTAAAAGAAGTGGTATTATTCATTAGACTACCCTTTCTTTCTCTTTAAATTCTCAGGCTCATTGGGGGAAATTAATGTTTTCATTTCCAGGAATTCTTGCTTCAGCCTTCTCTCGTGTATTTGGAACTGACTTTAGACCAACAGAAGTCAGAAACAACAGCCCAATGCAAGTCTGTCATTCTTCAAGTAAAATTATTTTTGAAAGTATATTATCTGGAGCCCTGATTGATTAGGCAGCTGGAAGAAGGAACAGTGGAGTAAAAAATTAGTTCTTGCTATAGACAACATTAGACCTGTCTCACTTCAAGGGCAGGTCAGTCCAGCTGGGGAAGGGATTCTTGTTTGATCCAATTCCCTTGAGCACGAGGTAATCCATTAAGCCACTGTTGAGCATTCCCTCTCCATAACTGAGCCCTTCCTTGGTAATGTCCATGTTTGCTGGCACTGGGATATGTTCTCATGTGGATGTTTTAAAACTTTCACTCTCATGTATATCTGTGAAAGTGTGGGATCTTTTTACGTGAGGGTGTAAATCCTAGGATAAACTGTGATGCAGAAGGAAGTATTATTGAATGCATAATGCATTAAAATTAAACTATTTCTGTAATCTAAAGAAAAATAAGGCTTATGCCCTTCTTCTCCACTTTACTGAGATGTATACACAGCCTCATAAAGCATGTGAGACAAAGTTTCAGTTCAATCAGTAGTTTCCACTGCAATCTGTAGGAACTTATGTTGATTTACTCAAAATAAAAATGCTTGTTTAACCTTAAAAATATCAAGAACATCAACTCATGACTTGTCTGTTTTTACTGGAGATTCCTCTGGATGACTGGAAAAAGTTGTTCTGAGTTAAAAAAAGAATAACTTGGAGAGAAAGCCAAGCTAATGCCAGAGGACAGTTTAAAACTGTTGAGGACAGATGTTTTGTGTGTTCTCCGGGTCACTTGGGGGAAAAATATGCTGCTGTGACTCTTCAGAAACTGAGTTGATACTGACAATCTGGTTTGTTTCTTCATAAATAGAAAAGCATCATATCAGTTACCAGTAGTAGTGTATTTAAAATATATCTCTTTAGTTATGATTAATTACATCATTGGTTTTATCAAGATTTAGTTAAACTGTGGGCAATCAGAAATACAAAAGACAAAAATGGAAAGCAAAATTAATCCCTGTAAGCTGGGCCTTATTAAATTAGATGAAAGAAAATCAATGAGTACTTAGAAGTTTTCACCAGGATAGACAAGTGCCTGTGAAAACATTTACAACATCACCTTTAAGGTTGTTTGGTTAGGCTCTGCTCTAGCATGGGTTGGACTGGGAGTAAGCAGCGTGGGTAAAGATTATGACTGGAACAGAGAAAATCTTGAGGCTACCCCACAAAGAGCCCTGTATTTTAAATGTGTACTGAAATAGATAATTATCAGCCTCCAGAGCAGTGTAGGTTTAGGAAAATGCAGTGTGCTGCTTCAAGGACAACAAGCATTATAATGTCCCGATGTGCTGTTCTATATAATTCCCAATGCCTTCCTTTCAAGACCTTCCCAAGACCTTCCAGGTCTTTCTGGGTTCCACTGAATCATCTATGAATGACGTGAAGGTGGCAAATCTGTGAAGTTATGGCAGAGTAATGTAAGCGTCATAGCACTAGGAAGAAATCAGCAAGATATTTGTGTGGAAAAAGAGAGGAAACAGTTCTCCTTAAATCTGGCACTACACACTGGGCAAAGGGAGGGGTCTGTCACTGAACGTTTCAGGTTTTAGCAGGTCAGAGGATAATCGGCTTGAGTTCCTCAAGGGGCGCCCTGTGGAGAACCAAAAATATTTTTGGCTGAAGTTATAGTGCTTGCAGAGCACTGATGGCTTGTCGTGGGTCTTACATGGGAAATGTGGCTTGGAGCTGGGCAAAGAGGAGAGCCTTAAGAAAAGTTTTTCTGATCCCAACAAAGATGCTGGGGAGCTGCACCCATTGGGAATTGGGATCTGCTGGAGCTCAGTAGCTCATTCCTTGAGCTGAGAGTAGTGCCGACAGAGGGATTCTGTCTGCCCTGTGGTGTCTGTGTAGGTTATACACAAATGGGGACACTGCCTCCCTGTATGGGCTCTGCATGTGGAAGAAGCATGTGCTGCTGGGCAGGGCTATCTTGAGGCAACTCTTAAATTCTCAGGAACTGTCCAGTTTTGGCCTGAAAAGTGGTGTCTTTGGTGCCTAGAAAGCAAGTACCTAACCCCCAAACCTGACTAAAGATTCATCACAGTGGGGTGCTGATCCTCCAGGATAGCATCAGCTCTTCTGAATCCTACTGCTACAGCCTGAAACATTCAATCTTTCTAAAACTCCTCCTGATGTTAGTCTTTCCATACCTGTGTGAAAACACTCCCTTGCTAACAGTTCTTGGAAGGCAGAATTAATGAAGAAATGAGCTAAATATTTTCTGACTGATCTTCTGGCAATGTGGACATGCATCTGCTGCAATTGCACCTTCTAGGCCAAATGCACATCTGATCAAAGCTCAGGGGGACACGAAGGTGCAGCTCCTCTTCCAAGGTAATGGGTATCCCATCCACCTGGGGGAAGGAGACATTGAAGCAAGAGTTTTCTTATTATTCTTGTATATTTGCATACATGACACCTTGAACAGCAATGCAAGAAGAACCCAAAAAGAACAAAAGAACCCAAACAAACTCAAAGTAACCTGTCAGAACAGAAGGTGCAACTCATTCCCTATGATTAAATGTGTTGTTTAATGATTTACTGAAATTTCAAGTTTTCCTCTTTAGCCTGAAAAGTCTTGAATCTCCTATATAATGGTAGGGTTATAACCTAAATGTTATGGCTGCAAAAAGCATCAGCATCATCTTTAGGGCTGCCTACCTTGGCTTAACCAGTTCTTTCAGTTTTCCTCAGAGAAACGACCTTTATGAACATGTCACCTTCAAACTGAAGCAAAGCACTTTCCAGACTGGTGTTGACTGCTGCAGTATGAACAGTTAAATATCTTCTACTCTAGACAAGAGTACAGACAGTACAGACTTTGCCTTAGACTAAAGGATCCAAGGAGAGTTGTTGACTTACTGATTTTACAGTATAGGGCACAGTTACCACGTCTGTTCTTTGATCTGACAGTCCAGATATCAACCACTACCAAAAGAGAAATAACTGTAAGAAGCTGATATTTATAGTGATCCTCTGCCCTGTTCAAGCAACAGACTGCTTTGTCATGGAACAATGACCCCTGCTAAAGCAAACCACTCATTCTGCTACATGAAATAGTAGCTTCCTCTGAAATTACCATTTCCAAGTGCTAGATGGATGGTACTGAGATGAGTTAGAAGGCAATGCCATACATGAAGGAATACTCCTCTTTCTCCATGCAGTGGCTGGGGTGTGGGGATGCCCTTTGGAAAGCCTGATAGGAGTTTCCTGCTGACACCGTGCACAGCAGCTTTCCCACTGGGTGACATTTGAACACACACAAACATTTACTGTAGATTTCCCTTAAACTCTAGGAAAAACACCTTGAAAGTGGTTTATTTGCGTAACTTGGGAATGTTATTTCAAAGGAGGAAGACAGCTCACAGCTGTGTATTCTTACCCTCACCTGTGCTTAGCACAGAGTGCCTGGTCTGTGCATCAGTGCATATAAATAGAGTCCTGTTATCCCAGAAAACACTCCAGTGATATCAGTACTGCTGTGGCTTTAGCCCTTAGCATGCAGCTCAGTTCTTTTTATTACTAACCAGACATTGTGTTTAACCATTTCACTTGCAGTGTGCACAGCTCTCCTTTAAGGCACCATCTACGTGTTTTCATAGCAGTTTTACAGCCTTAATTCAGAGCTGGTGATAAATAAAGCCATTCCCAAACTTAGAAATGCCGAGAGCCAAGAATCACAGTTTCTCAAATCTCCAAAATAAATAAGTCATGTGTCAAACTTGCCTATCCATTGGCAAGGGAGTGCCATGAACACTAATGTCTGATTGTTGATAAGGGAATGTGGATGTTGTGAAGTGTTGACTGATACAGCACTCGAGGGAATGGAAAAGAGAAAGTGGTGGAAGATGCAAAAATGTGTCAGCTGATATCTCACTAGGGCTTTTTTTTTCTGGTTCAGTGAAGATACTGTCCTGAAGGATTGCAGAGGAGAATAGCTCTCTAAGTTCAGCAAAATCAGTTCTAGGAGTTTTATTCTAGTGGTTTTGTGGTGATGCACAGTCTGAGTAAGGTGAACAAGTTTTTTTTTAAGTGCATATCAGGGCTGGTACCCTGGCTTTTGTTTTTATAGTTATGGATGCTTTTCACCTATGATGAATTACAACCTTTTTTATCTTGATTAGAACATTCAAGAACTCATGTAACAGAAATGATACTTTGGCTTGTTCTTTACTCCGTTTACTTGTCTGCAAATGAGGGCAATTAAATTCAAAAGGAGACTTTTCCATCTTTTTTGTTTTGTTTTGTTTTTAGTACCTTTCCATGCATCTCAAGGCTTTTCTTTTCTCTTTGGTACTTCCTCTCTAGAATTGTACTTCTTGTTCTGATAGGATGTGTCAGTCACTCATCCTGTTGCCTGTAAATCAGCCAAGATCATTTCCAGTAACAGAGGCCAGTGTCATGATGCACTAGCACTGGTATCCCACAACTATAAATAGATTCTTCCACAGACCTCAGAAGGATAAATAGACCTTCAGAGTTGCTGCAGTCATATAGGAGAAGAATAACAGCTCTAAAAACTAATGCCAGGACCCAATGTTTGGTTATTCAGAGGGCTGCTTTTTCTCTCAAAGGGCTTGGCTTGTGTAACTCTTTAGATGTTTTTTAATTCTTTTTTTAATTTAAGTTTTAATTTATTTGCTTTCTTCTGGCACGTGGGCAAACTGCTGCTACCCAGCATGTGCTGTTGCAGTGTTGTTATTAGATTTTAGGAGGAAAAGGAAAGGTTTCACTGTTATGGCCATTTCTGGTTTTCATGTGTCCTTTTCACAGCTTCTGTCTCCACATCTGCACAGATGTGTGTGTAAGAAAGTTCCCTGTATGCTGTGTATAAGAAATCTGCTACTTGAATCAAGCAAGAATCATTTCAGTCATGGGGACCCAGCAAGCATTTGAAAATGCTTCATCTAGGCCTCCATGGGTGCAGGGGTTTTTGGCAGCACATAAAGGATATATGTACTCTTTTCAAGAAAAGCAGTTGTGTAGTCAGAAAACTACTACTTGCTGTGATAAAAATGCTAATTCCCCTCCTCACTATCTTCTAGGATACAGCAAGTCAGGTGGATGTCTGTAAAAATTTCACTGAGTTTTTTTGATTTGGAGATTTAACAGACAACTTCTGGTGAATCTTGATACGGTCCCTTAAACTGTCTCCTCAATCTGCTGTCTCCATTGTGTCTCTGCTGGAGGTTTCTGCCTCTAAGCTGAGTCAAGGAAGTGCTTGGAGTTTCAGCTATTGTAATGTGTAGCATTTTAGCTTTAAACACTAATGAAAAATTGTATATTCCCTTCTTGTAGGTTTGGAAAGCAAGCTGGGGCTGGTAGAGATGTGTGGCTATGGCTTAAACCATCACAGCTCTATTTGCCTTTTGCTAAAGCCTGTGACAGGATAAGCCTCCTAACTTCTGTTCTGTACAAAACCAAAGAGAAGCAGGAGCCTTACGGGCTGTATGGATGACAAATAAACACAGGGCTCACAAAAGTTTAGTTCTGGCTAAAGAAACTCCCTGTGTCACATTTCTGGAGGAATTGATCCCACATGCTCATGGAAGTATTATATTGGATGAATCCTCGAAATGTTTTTGTCATGTACTTAACATTTCCTATTTTTCAAGGATAGTTCCAGCAACTGAAATTTCATTCCTTTTTAGAAATTTTGAGTTGACTTACATGCGTGTAATAAAACACCTGGGCTGCAAAATAGATCATATTTTATTTGATCTCCTTGTGTAGCCTGTATAAGTTCTGGACTAGAACAAAAAGTGACCACATTTTGCCTGTGTTTGTTCAGCACTCCTATTTGTAAGGCTCTTGTTTCAACTGATAATGACGTGCCAGCTTTAAGCCATTTGGCCTTGGCATTTCCATGGCATGTTTTCCCAGTAAGTGTCACTATTAGGCTGAATGAAGCTTTCCAGAAACAGCAAAAATGATTCAGCTTTCTAAGATAGAAAGGTGGAAAAAAACATTTTGTAAATGTGCTCAGAAAATAACTCATAGTCTCTTCAGTAAGTGGGTCTTGATATTTGTTTGTTTATTTGTTTGTTTGGTTGTTTATCTGACACGAGGTATACTGAGGTTTATGGTGCTGGGGGGGGTGTGTTTTGTTTTGGGGTTTTGTTTTTGTTTGTTTTGTTGGGTTTGTTGGGTTCTTTTTTCCTGAAATAGCAACTAACTATGTATCCTGACTGGAGCCCTTTTAGAGTTTGTCATATTAAATTGGCATCTATGGACAAAGAGAGGATACTTTGAAATGCCTGAGGGATGGGATGTTATCCAGAAGGACCTGGACAAGTTCAAGAAGAGAGCTCATGGGAACCTCTTGATGTGAGGTTCAACAAAGTCAAGTGCAAGCTGCTGCACCTGAGTTGGGACAACCCCTGATATTAACACAGGCTGGGAGATGAAGGGATTGAGAGCATCCCTGCAGAGAAGGACTTGGGGATGCTGGTGGATGAGAGGCTGGACATGAGCCAAGAAAATGGACCACAGCCCAGAAAGCCAATTGTAATGTAATGCAAAAGAAACCCAAAAAGCAGCATGGCCAGCAGGTCAAGGGAGGTGATTCTGCCCCCTGCTCTGGTGAGACCCTACGTGAAGTGCTGCATCCAGCTGTGGGGTCCCCAGCTCAGGAAGGACATGGACCTGTTAGAATGGGTGTGGAGGAGACAATGAAGATGATAAGAGGGACTGCAGCACCTCTCCTATGGGTACAGCTGAGAGAGCTGGTGTTGTTCAGCACGGAGAAGGCTCCAGGGAGACCTTATAGCACCTACAATACCTAAAAGATCTACAGGAGAGCTGGGGATGGACTGTTTAGAGGGGCCCATTGGGGTAGGACAGGGTACAATAGTTGTGAAGGAGGATTGATTTGGACTAGATATGAGGAGGAGGGGTGATGAAACTCTAACATGCTGCCGTGAGAGGTGGTAGATGCTCCATACCTGGAAACATTCAAGGCCAGGTGGGACGGGGCTCTGAGCAACCTGATCTAATTGAAGATGTCCCTGTTCGTTGCAGGGGGTTGGACTGGATGAGCTTCAAAAGTTTTTTCTGGCCCAGCAGCCCATTCTGTGTCCCTAACTCTGTGACATCTTTGCTGTCCGTGCCTGCCCGTGAGGCACGGCCCTGTCCCTCGGGAAAGAGATCTTCCCGGGGGTCACAGATCTCCCCGGGGACAGAGATCTCCCGAGGGACACAGATCTCCCCGGGGACAGAGATCTCCCCACGGACACAGCTCTCCCTGGATCGCCGCTTCCCGCGGCGGGCCCGGCCTGTGAGGCGGCCCGGCCTGTGAGGCGGCCCGTCCCGCCGCTAGATGTCGCCGTTGCTCTTCGCTGGATTTTCGGCGCCCACAGAGCGAATTTTCCAGGGAGCGGGGTACTCATTCCATGGAACCAAGGGTCTTCAGGGCTGGGAAAGGACCTGTGAGACCACTGAGTCCAGCTGTTCACCCAGCACAGCCAGGTCTGTCATTAAACTGTGTCCCGCATCTACACTTCTTTTAAATACCTAGTGGTGACCCAAACACTGCCCTGGGCAGCCTGTCCCAATGCCTGACTCCTTTCAGTAAAGAAATTTTTCCAGGTATCCAAACTTAAAGCTCTCCTGGTGCATCTTGACACCATTTCCCCATCTTGTTGCTTGTTATCTCGGAGAAGACAGCCACCTCCTCCTGGCCACAGCCTCCTTTCAGGGAGTTGTAGAGAGCAGTAAGGTCTCCCAAACATCCTTTTCTCCAGGCTGAACACCCCCAGCTCCCTCAGCCACTCTTCATAGGATTTACTCTCCAGACCCTTCCCCAGCTCAGTCGTCCTTCTCTGGACTCACTCCAGCACCTGAATGTCCTTCCTGCAGTGAGCGGCCCTGAACTGAACACAGGATTTGAGGTGCAGCCTCACCTGTTCCAAGTACAAGGGATGCTCACGGCCCTGGTCCTGCTGGCCACAAAACACACCCGAGGAGTGAAGGTCCTCCACAGGCTCCAGGTGTGTCTGAAACAAGCACCTGTGTGGGGGGTAGTTTTCCCAGAAGTGCAATTTTGGTTGGTTTTATGTAGAATTGGTTTGGGGGGCATGCTTCTCCCTATGGATCAAAAATTCAAAATCCACATCTTCCACTGAGTTCACTATGCCTGAAAAACACAAGTGGAAATAGTGGACTTGCTTGATTCTGTTCTTACTGGAATGAATTATGATTGTCTCAGTGCCAGAAAATTAGTCAATATCACGTAACTAAGTTTATCTTTGACAGAATTTTATGCTGCCATTTGTTCTCAAGTAACACATCAGGTTACAAATCCCAAACTGGTACAGAATCAGAGAATTGTTTGGGCTGGAAGCAATTTTTAAAGATGACCTAATCCATACCCCCTGCCATAAGCAGGAAAAATGGGTTACACTTTGATTTAAATTTTGAGTCTTTGTCTCTCCTATAAATGTCTAGAGAAGTTTATAGCATGTTGCATTCAAAAATCTGGATTAACAAAGCATCATTAAAGCTGAAAAATCAAGCATGGTTGTTGAATTTGACATTGTCCATGCATCCCATTTTCTTCTTTCTACAGAAACAGAAATTACAGTGTCTCTATATACAAACACACACTGTTTGTTTTTGCCATGTCAGTGTGTTTTCATCTTCACCAGGGACGGCCTTTACCTCACCAGCATTCAATGCTTTGTTTTTCATTGAAAAAGATGAAATATGAGATTCATATTCTGTGATGCTGACTGAAATATTAATTTATCGTGGGCACTTCTGTAATACTTCACAATATGCATACAAAATCAAGCAATGTTACTGGGCAACGTGGACAGTGTTGTGAGACAGTTTAAAACTGTCAAACAGCTGTTAATTCTGTGGTCATAGTGAGACGTCTTGAAAAAGCTTTTCGAAGCATTCTGCATTTTTATGCTATATTAGGTATTCAGAAAACTACTATAATAAACTTTGGCTGAAACTGTGAGTACTCAGCAAACCTGGCCAGATGTTCACACGGGATGTGTAAGAATTTAGAGAGCTTGTGGTCATCAGGTTAGTTAAGGTTTCTGCTTATTTCTGCCTTGTGTTATGTACAGAAGATATGGAATCTCATTTTTAGACGGCATTCAATTGTCTTGACCCTAAGAATATACTTTTTTGTTTTTTGCTATAGCGATCTTCTGATTTGCCACCCATCTTCTGCATTGTTAAAAAACAAAGAAACAACAGCAGCAAAAACAACAGAAAAAGAAATGAGACAAAATTATAAGGGCAGTAGCATTTGTTTTCCCTGTAGAGCAATGTGCATCACATGGAGCATGCACAGAAGAGAGCACATTTAAAAAAGAGCAGGCATTTTTAATCTTGATACTGCTTTCTTTACTTGCAAGCATAATATTGTTTTTAATACTTTGTGTAATTCCCTAGGTTTTTAGGAAAGCAAAGTGAAAACATTGAACTTGGTTTTGTGGAATCACAACACCCCCCACAGGGGTCATCAGCAAGATGGCAATCTCTGGATGCATCTGACAGCCATCTGCTGCTTGAGCTAACAGTGTCACTGACAGCAGTAGCTGGGAGTTATTTTTATGCTGCCTGTCAGTAGAAAGGAAGAAAGGGTGTATATCCTGCAGATGCCCTAACCTCTTGCCAGGTGTGGAGAAATTTTCCCATCCAAGTTTCTGGGGAGGAAGTCTTGGCTGGTGGACTGGATCCTCAAAGACTGAACCTTTCTGTCTCTGACTACCCTTCCTTTTCCTGTTTCAGCCTTCCATCTCATCCTCTTCCCTGCAAGTGCATTTGGCCCAGTATTCTTCCCTGAATCCTTCTTATTTCTCTTTATCATTTGTAGCTACCTCAGTGCTCTCTCCAGTTTCCTGGCTCACTTTAGGCTCAGCTCTCCCCAGATTGCTGTCTTCTGAGCCCAGCCCCCTCCAGCATTATATAAGATTAGCTGATGTCCCTCCCAAACCTACAAGTTTCCTGTTACCTCCTGATGTCAGGCTCTTACCCCAGCTAGTAGCACACTTCACCCTCTGCTTGCCATTTTCATTTCACTTCCTCCAGCTCCAGTGTCAGTTTCTCTCACCACATCCTGTATAACAGGGTCCATTCTAAGTCTTGGACCATAGAGCCTTTTCCTGAATAGGGCCTTCCCTGCAAGCCAAATTATTTCCCAGCCTGTGTTAAAGACTTTGTCTTCAGATCTGATAAACTTTACATCAGTTCTTCAGTATATTCTTTCCTAAAAGCAGTTCTCACAGAAGATACCTTCAGAGCTGTTTGAGTGAGAAGGGAGCATAGTCAAGGACTGTCTTAGATTCTGTCTCAAATTTTGTAGTTAAATCAGCTTGGTCATATTGAAAGGAGACAGAAAGAGGACAGCACATCTCCCAGCTCCTTCCCTTCAGTGCTAGGTGTCACAGTGTGGCCAGAGGGGAGGATCAGAACATCTTGTTTAACTCTCACATGCTGCTAACCTCTATATTTCACTCCCTTCATATATATTGGAGCTGATAAATTGAATTTTGACACTCAGATGATCATAGTTGCTTTAACAAGGATTGGAAAGCCTAAGGATAAACACACAGGCTTCTCTGAGAAACAGTGTGAATCACTGCCTTTGTCAATATGATGGTGTTTTTCTGGGAGCTGACATGATGGCAGCATGTAATACAGTCATGAATAGATTAAACAAGTGATGTCATAGCAGGTATGTGATGCTTTCTGTCACATTTCTTGTTGCAGGGCTTTTTTTCCCACTATTTTCTTCTATTTTCTTCTAGTTCATCAGAAATATAAAACATGAACATTCTAATACTTCGAGTAGTTGTGCAGTTTTCTTTTTTTATAAAAGCAGAAGTGAGGGGCTGTAGTGGCGCGTTTTCTGTTTTTTACTTATTGTTAATATTAGCTGAGTTCTGTAATGGTTCAGTCCATGTTCCCCCTATCCCTTTCCCCTAATGGTTTCCCCCTGCACGTGTTTGTGCAGCACCTGTGCCTGTCAGTCTCTGGGAAGGACTCTCTCCTGCTTCTAGAAAGATCGGGAGAGATCAGTCCCTGATTGGAACAGGCTGGGAAATCCCCCACCCCTTATTTCCTATTTGTTGTCTGTATGCCATCCCCTTTCTCCCGATTGGTTTTCCATCTTGTGTCCGCCCCTTTTCCTGGTCCCTTATAATCACTAACCCACCCCCATTCCTCACTTCATGGCTCGTCATCATGCTGAGCAGGTGCAGAGGGACATAAAAGCCAACCTGTAGCACTGCCACGAAGTCTCCTTTTCCTGCCTTCATCGTAGCCTCCTCAACAGCGCTCGTGTAGCTAAAAGCCTGACCCACCGGGGGGTGGGTGCCGGTCAGCCTGCGACTGCCTAACCGAGCTGAAATGGTTCCCTGCCAGGGCAGCCGGGACTAGCTGGGAAATCGCGTTCCAGCAGGCAGAGGGAAATCGCTTCAAGGGGCCAACTTTATTCTCTTTAAGCTGAATTTTATTTGATCCTTTCCTAAGCAGAGTGTCATTAAAATACTCCATTATAAACCCACAGAAAGCAAGTAATTCCACTGAGGACATTCCCTGAAAGTGCATGAAACTTAAGTTTTGGTTAAGTTTGTTAAGTTTGGTTAAGTTTGGTTAAGTTACTCAGTTTGTGTCGACTTATCTCAGCAATGAGAATATGGTTGTTTTACTTGGAAAACCCTTAAGATACTTAGACATTGATGAGTGAGGTAAGTTAATCTATTGAGGTCTGATTTTTATGGTTTTATGCATCATGCCCAGACAGTCTAACAGATTTCTGGAATTTATGTTCTCTTAAAGCTGTATCATGCTTAATTTAGAAAGAATTTCATGAGTTCTGAGTGCATTAGTACACACCATTACCAGTTCGGGATCTGGAATGTTCAAGTATTTTTTGCCTTTGAAATACCCTTACATTTATGAACTCTTTCAGAAACTTTCATTTTGAAAAATCCTCGTCTGAAACAACCTTCAAATAAGGGAGAAACACACAGAAGTTTGCTGGCTTTGTAATAACAACAAAATTTGCATCCGAATTCTAAATAGGCCCAGCACGCTAGAGGACAGAGGAAGGTGATGACTGTGTTTGAGTTAACATTATTATTTCTCTTTTGAAAGAGCACCTGGAGACCCCATTTGAGGTCAGCTGCCCACTGAGTGTTACACATCCACAGAATAGCCCCAGGTATGCAGAAGGTCAGACAAGAAGGTGTTCTAGTCCTGCCTGGCCTCAGCCTATGAGTAATGGCAGACTTTTGCTGCCCAGTGTTTGCGATGAAAATAGACCTGCCAGATGGTGAGGAGACGTGGAGGTGCCCTGAATTCCCACTTTATACCTGAGTAACAGAGACTGATAGGCAACTTGCCTGGTGTCACATAGGAAGTGGAGTTAGTACCAAGATTTAGACTGAGCTTGGCCCCAAGCCTGGCCTTTCTCTTGCAGGGTTTCATAGCTAACAGACTGACCTATGCTAAGGCTGGGTGCAATTGCCAGCTCCTCTTTAGCTCCCATTGAGGAAGTTATACTAATATGAAGCAATCTTTGTTGTCTCCACCTGTAAGGGATGCACCAAGCCCCAGCCTTTGGACTCATGTAAATGTGCTGGAGCAGAACTTTGCAATTAACTTCTCTGAGCCCTTTATGAGGGCAGGAAACAGCCTTGTGCTAAGCAACTATATTCATAAGTGCATTTAGCAAACCAAATAAGCAAACTTCAGCAGTGAGGGTTTCAGGTGTAAATTCTCATCAGGGACTCACTCTTCACAGAGGTGCCTGCCCTTTTGAATGCCTCAGTCCAAATTTTAAATCCTTGCAGCATTACTAAAGATTCTCACTACACATGAAGTTGGGGTTTTTCCACCTGTCCCAGCTCCTGTGCTCTCCTTTCTGTTGTTCTTAGAGTGGACTCTGCAAAATATATCAGAAGGGGTAGAAAATGCTGCTTCAGCTGCTCAATTGTTCTGATATTTGCCCAGGAAAACTGGGGTGTGGTCTGACTAAATGTGTCCTGTGTCCCAGAAGAATGCCCTACTCGCCAAGCTCTCTCTCTGGGTTAGGACTGTGCTCACTTCCCTTGATTTGTGACAAAATGCAGTGGGGTTCCTGCTTATAATTCTGGGGCTGTTTTTGAATCTCCATTCAGAGAATCCACATTTCTCCACACATTAGGTTTAGCACCAAAGTAGCACTTCACAGGAAGGGCCATGTAACGGAGTATTTGTGTCTTGTGCAGAGAATTTTCCATGCCTCAGGTTCCAAAATGTGAACTGGAAACAATGCACCTTATGCAGGGGAAGGCAGAAAAGAGGAATGTTTATTATTCTCCCACACATATGCAAATCTAGAAAAAAATCATCTGGAAAAATGAGTGCTGTTAAAATAACTGTACTAACACAAAATATTTTTATGTATTTCGTGTTCTTTTTCTGTTGTAGAGGAAGAGAGTTGCTGCTTTTTCCTTGTTTCAAACCCTAATCTTATGTGATGTAAATCTAATTCAGGCTTTACAGCAAAGATTTCTGATGTAGTGAGAAGTGAAAATGATAGTGAAATTTTCCAATATTTCCTCATTTCCTTTTTCTGGATCTAATAGCATTTGTTACTGCCTGAGCTGTGTGCAAACTCTACAGCTGTTTTTCCTTCCATGTCATTGTGATCTCTTTAATGTTTATTTTTGAAGTCCCTGGGAATACTGCAAAGGGACAAAAGTTGAGATGCAGTTACAAGGGGCTGTTTAAGGCTAAAATTTGTCGTCAAAACTCTGCATGTCCCAGACCACAGAAGTAATCAGGGTAAAAACTTTCACAGTTTTTCTTGAAATATATTTTCTGTCACATTTAAACCATGGAAAATATGTCCTTGTGCACAGTAGCAATGGGGTCACTAGCAGGAACTCAAATGACCAAATGCCCTAATTTTCACATTTGAGTATTCTGGGTTTGGGTTCTTTATGTAGGGTTGTCAGTTTTGTTTGGGTTTATTTTCTGGTTTGCTCTCAGCCAAAATACAGGACATGGACAAAGCTGAAGTAAAATGAAACCTTTTTGTTTGAGAAAAATTTGAAGAGTTGTTTTGCACAAACAACAATGGCTTTATTTTCTTGGCATGTGTTCTCAACAGACATTGGTCTTAATGGATAACACAGTTTGGGATTTTCTACTTGCTAAGAAGATTTTGAATTTTTCATGTAATCAGAGGCAAATAAACATTGATTCCAGATGTGTTTTCCTGTTTGCTTCAGTGGAAGCACTGAGGTTGCTTTATGTTATCGTGGAGGTTTGCACCCAAAACTGATTGCATGCTGCATTAGAGATGAAGATAAAAACAAGAGTAGTTTGAAGAAGACACAGATGCAGCTACATTATGTAGAGATACATATAATATGTATTTTACATGTTTGGTATGTTAACTCCTGCTTAACACATGGGTGAGTCAATCATTGCAAAGCTGGCACTAGTTTTGGAGCAGCAGTTTAAGGTTCACAGATTGCTGTTCTCAACTTGTCTGGAGTGCCTTTGGGAAAATACTGTGTATAATTCAACTGGCTTTTGTGTTGGTTCAGTCGGGCTTGGTCTTTGCACAGTTTATCCATGTCCTTGGACGTCAGAGAAATGCGGGTGGGAGATCACCATTCAATTAACACATTTCAAAAAACCAACAACAGAAAAATGTCTTCATCTAAATAACGCTTTATTTATTTTGGCTAGCTAGTTTTGCTTTTAAATCTTGGATGAAATTCAGCCCCAGACGGTTTGAGTGGTGTTAATAGTTTTTCAAGTTGTGTGATGTTGAGTTTCTCAAGATTGTCTGGTTCCTAAAATGTTTAAAGAAAAAAAAAAGGTATAGAAACATTATTGAGGATTTATTCCATTTCCAAGAGAGGGAAAAAAAAAAAAAAAAAAAAAAGAGGAGATCTATTATTTAAGGAAGAAATACAGCCAGTGTGATAAAAGTGCCTCCCCACGTCTTGTGGCCAGGTGCTACGTGCATATAAATGTTTCACGTTAAGCTTTAAGATCAAGGAAGAGTCTGTGGGGAACCTTGTTTCCTGGAGATCTGCTTGCTGGAGTAGCTCCCAAGTACTGACTTCCCATTTTTTATTTGGTTATTAAGGATGAAAGGCTACATCGTTTTCTGGAACAGCGTTCCTTGCATGCCATTATCTTTGTCCACAGCTATGAAACATACATTTCTATAGGTTCATGTGGATGCTTAGCCTCACTCAGCTTAGCCACCGTGACTCCTGCTTTATGTAAGTTTAATTCAAAGGATCACCTTTATGTCGTCCTGTAGACTGAACAAAAGATAGATGGTTTCATTAGTTGAGAAACTGTCTTTTTTACATACAGCTGAGTATCACGGGGCTCCAGCCTATGTAATGCAGGGCACTCTCTGGTACTCCTGAAAAGGAAACTTGGAAAGTCTGATTTTCTGCCATGATTCACTCTGGGCAATGTGTGTGTATGTGCAGCTTTACATGTGCAAATTGCCAGTGTGAAGTTTTATATCCTCCAAACATGTACAGAACCAGGAGGAAGAGTGTGATTGCAACCCATTTATCCTCAGTTTGCAACAGCAAATTGTCCCTAGGACTGGAAATTCCAGCACTTACCTATTTATCACAGCTGCTCTGCATAAATATCCCTTCCAAAAAGACTTTTTTTAAAAAAAAAGACTGGAGTGATTAAGAGATATTTAAAATATAAGAAGCTTAGCAATTTGGGGGTTTTGCTTGATAAAAATCATGGTTTAACTACTATATTTTAAAAACTTAGCTCATCATTATATTTCTAGTAAATGCTATCAACATGAACATTTCTGAAGTTAAAACCAGGCACTTGTATGGCACTTGGCTCTTTAAAAATCATCTTTTAAAAAACTGTAATAAAAAATTTAAGCTAAGAAATTACTGCAAAATATTACTACCCATATAAATGACACAATCATGCTCAATCAAATGTAGCATGCTGCTGTAAGATGGGAAATGATAATCATTATACAGAGTTAACAAGGAAAGCATTACAGATGCAGAACTTTAGAGTGAAACAAAACCCTTCAAAATGAGCAAAACTTGGTAATTTACCAAGGGTAAGGAGAGTAAGAATAAGATATTTGGGGTTTTTCAGGGATGAAGGATCCAACCTACAGATATTTCTTTTACTCTGACCTGTGTGCTTCTGTCTCACTCTTTAATGTGGTTGAAGCTACTGAAAAACAGGTGTCAGGGAGTTGCTTGGGGAAAAGCTAATAATGGCAATCTACTGTCTGGAGAGTTTATGCTTATGCATTTTCTCTAACATGACACTCATATCAAATATAAATTTAACAAGGACTGATCTATAGTCTGTACTCTTCAGGTGTTGTTACTGATCCATTTCCTGATGGCTCTGGGGGAGAGAAATTGTGTTGCTTAAAACCAGGCACGTGGTTGGTATTGTATAGAAAGTAAAACATATTTTTGCCTAAACCCAAGTTTTCTTTGTGGAACCAGGAAGCCCATATATATATATTTGTATTTATGTATATGTCTGAGTGCATCTATATATATAAAACTCATGTTTCTTAACCCTTCTGACACAGACATCCTAGTGCTGCCAACTTTGAGTTTAGTTTAGAGGATAAACACAGATAAAA
This sequence comes from Acrocephalus scirpaceus scirpaceus, assembly GCA_910950805.1. Taxonomy (NCBI): domain Eukaryota; kingdom Metazoa; phylum Chordata; class Aves; order Passeriformes; family Sylviidae; genus Acrocephalus; species Acrocephalus scirpaceus. Next base: position 57,623,499 of record OU383778.1, on the reverse strand, counting down.
GCACAGTAAGCAGGGACCTGCTATCCTTGGCAGAGGAAGGAGACAGACACTCTGCATGGTCCATTGCCAGCAGCTTTTTGTTGCAGTAACTACTTCAGTTTGAATACTGTTTTTGGAATGGTTCAGTCAAGTTTCTGAAAACAGTGCAGGAGTAAGAGCTCAAAGATTTCTCGCAGATTTCTCAGACCTGGAAGGGAATATAGCCTAACATAAACAGAAATGAGCGCTCATGCTTATGTTTCTAATTTAAAAATACATTTCCTGCCTCTAAGGATGTGTTTGAATACACTGGGGAGTACATATCATTTTGGGAATACCTTCACTGAGAGAAATGGTACATCCTAAGGGTTGTGTTATCAAAGGAGCTTGAATTGAAGTCTCCAGTGTCCTCTGCTTTAATATATCTTTGGATGGCAGGTCAGTATCAGTAAAGGTAGCAGGAATAAATGTTTTCCTAACTTTCCTGTAAAGCATGGCAGTACAGTTTCTTTCAGTACAGAGCATTTTAAACTAAAACACCTCTTTTGTGGGGCCCTATGACACACATTCTACTTTGCTCTCTGCCTCAGCCACTGTATTTTGGTGCAGTAAGCATTTTGTTTATTTAAACACTTGTTATGTGGTTCATGGCCTGACATAAACCAAATATTTGATGGGCAATTCTGATCTGGAATTCCATAATATTGCTCTCTGTGACTGCAGGGCAACTGAACTGGGGAACAACGTGAGGGCCTATGTCCTTATTTTACACCTTTATATTTTTCCTTCTCTCCATGCATTCTCATTCTAATTTTCTACATTTCTTCTGGTTTGTTTGGAGGGTTGGTTGGTTGGGTTTTTTTCTTCAGGAAGCTTTGTGATTCACTGTGAGTGTTTAACATTTTCCTTTTTCCCCCAGACTAACATTACACTTAACAGATGCATCAAAGTAAACATTTTTATTTCTATTTATTACTTTCTATTTATTTCTTTTTATTACTGTACACTTTACCTCTTTTTATTGTTTCTAATCCTGTGCTTTTGATTCTATCATCTTGTCTATCTCATGTTCTGTCATCTAACCTTTATTTTCCTTCTCCGCTCTTCTGATTCTTAATTTAATTGTTCCCATAGTAAGGTGTGATTTTTTTTTCCTCCAAAATATGGAATACTTCTATTTCTGTGGGGGTTTTTTTATTATTAATTCAAGCCTGAAAAATAATTTTGCTTTTTTTATTTTATTTTTTAGGCTCAGCTAATCCTTCTCAACCTTCACACTGAGGGATAAGGTGGACTCTTGTACTTCTGGGAAAGGATGTACAGTTTACTGGCATTTGGCCTTTATGAGGAATAAGGATCTGCACTGAAAAAATAAAAAAGTAAAGAAAAATTCAAAGGGAAGAATCCTGGAGGAGCCCCTTGAGAGCTGAAAACCACACTTCCCTGATGTGGAAGACACGTCATGTACACTGCTTCTAGCAGGTCAGTGGTGCAGCAAAGTACACGTTTTTTATTAATAATATTTGTTTGGTTGTTGTTAATTTGGCAATGCTTTGGTCTGTTTGTAACTATGAATTTCAAAGATGTGTGATAGAAGGGAAGGGGAACTTTTAAAAGTAGTGTTCCTGCTTGTAAAGTATACCCTGAGATAGCCAGAGCTTGGATTCAGCTGGATGCACCCTCGTGTTTTCCCTGCAAATGGAAGTGCCTGGTCATTAACACAGCAAGTCACAGTAATGTGTTATGATCTGATCTGGCATTTATAAGGAAATAGAGTGGCTGGCCTTGGATACCTCTCCTCCAGGTCATTCGTCCTAGTGATAAAGAGAGTGCTTGCTCCCCAGAGGAAGCAAAGCTGCCCATTATGTCAGCTCACACCCTGGAAAAGGCTACTGATCCCGGTGCCTCTGTCTGAGATGTGCTCTCTAAACGGGGTCAGTGTTATAACTGCGAGGGGGGAGCAGCTTCAGCTGTGAGTGAGTGCTCAGAGAAATGGTATAACTGACTCTGTCAGAGATGAATAAAGAATGTAGACAAGCGGGCTTGTTTTATATTCACTCTAAAAAAAATACATATATAATGATTTGTGTTTTGGATCATTGATTTATATGTCAGACAGATGAAAAGCAAAATTTCTATGATGCCTTTATCATTATTCTGACAGGGACTGCTTTTAAGTTAAAGAGTGATAAAGAATGCCAACTTTTGACATTACTAGAACAGCCCTATCAGCTTTAATTTTCTTTTGTTTTCTTCTTGTCAAAGAAAGGCCATTAGAGATAAATTATGATCTCAAACTGGTTAATCTAGTGACGTGCAGATTTTTTTTCCATAAATTAGCCCAGCCACCTTCTAAAGCATTATATAACCTCAGTGAGAAGCGAGGTACAGAAAGTAGAAATTGCAAATATCCAACGCCATCCGCCTTTAGGCCAGGGCTTTTGAAGCTCTGGGAGAGCTCTCCGCAGCTGAGGCTTTGTGTCACCTGGCACAGAGGGATGTGCGGAGCCGGCTGCTCTGCCCGCCTGTCCTTCCGTGAGCGCGGCGTTCGCGGCGCGCCGGGGACCGCTAGAGTGTGCTCGGTCACAGCTCCGAGCAGCAGCGCAAACCGCGGGGAGCCTTCGGGGGTGCTCAAAGTTTCTCTCTTCCACTAAATTAGTGCTCTTGTCATTATAGATCAAAGTTAACTGACCTCACGGCATTAGCATCAGGGTACTTAAAGCACAGAGGTTGTACATAAAACTGGAGAGTTTCATTTTGACCAGTCTGTGTGTCTACACTCCACATTTCAGGTGAGGAGTAGCTTTGCAGATTGTGAAGATTTCATGCAAAAGTTTGTGTCTTTGTATCACACTTGGGCTTTGGTTTTTGCTGTTCCAAAACTGTAGTTTTCCCCTTTAAATTTATTTTTTCTTTATTTTTCTTCTTTCTACTAATTTACCAATTTGATGAGTGTTCAGCCGTGGTGCTTTCTATAAAACATTATTGACAGCTAATAATAATTTGCACCTCTTTAGCCAGGCATAGCCTGTGTTTTCAAAGCCTTTATAAACGTTATCTGAATCAAGCATTACCCAATCAAGAAGGCCAATATTATTCATGTGTTTTGACAAGTAAACCAAGCTAGAAAACAAAATCCGATTGTTTCCTTGAGACCACAAGACTGTGCAAAAGCCAGGAAAACAACACGTGTCTTTTGACATCTATTCCTCTGCTCAACCATAAAATGTTTGGATTTTTCCAAATATGTGTATGATTAGCATTATGATTAAAGGGTTATGATTAACATTCTTTTGGGAATAGATAATATGACTTCTTTATATCTGTACTAGAAGTTTTCAAATGTAATTTATCATCCTGAGTATGTTGTAATAGGACTGACACAGGGAGTACACTAAAAAAAAATCCTTCCTGCAGCTCAGTTGGATGCTAGCACAGATATACAAGGCAATGTATATCTGTGGCAATAGATATACAAGGCAATGTGAAGTGTAAGAGAGAAACAAAGAATTGGCTAGAGAAGATGCTGGGAAAATCAGCAGAAAATATAGAAAATGACAGGGGGAAAAAAGGGAGAAAAAATGTGAAGAAAGACAACTCAGGTTGGATTTATTTATACCTAGAGCTAAATTATATATTATAGATACTATATGCAGCATATAGTAATTAGATTTTATTTAGTAAAATAAGGACGTAGAGCCTAGAATCACCCAAATTTGAAACAGAAATAAAAATCATGTTTCCTATCACAGTATGTAGACTCTGCTGTCAGTCTACCCTGTTTTTAATGCATAATGGTAATGGAATGGAAATATTCTGTATGCTTCACTATCGTGATGTGATATATCAGTGTGTGTCATAACATATCATTTTATATATATGCTATAAGAATTTAAGTATTTGGAGAGAAAATTAATGGAACCATGAGTAGCAGCATACCTGTAGAAGGACAGAGGCCCAGAATAACAATATCATGCAGAGAGTTCTTATAAAATAATCACCCTATATTTTAGTTTGTAGACTGTGTTTGCAGTATCCTCTTTCAAGAATTTGAGATCACAGAATAACTTTCAGTGTTTTGTAACTTTCTGCACCAGTGATTCCATCTGATGGGGATTCAATTGATTTTTCACATCTCAGCATAAGAAGGCCCAGACTGTGCCCTCTTGCCTGCGAGTGTTTGGTGGCATCAGCAGTAAGGGATGTCAGGAAAAATGCTTTTAGGACAAGAGCAGTGAAGATGGAAATACCACAGAGAGCTTTCAGGTTTCATGGAACTGTAGACATTTTCTATCTGAGCAGTTCAAAATGTGCATTTTACACAGAAAGAATCTTTGCCCAGTAAAAATCTTGACTTTTTACATAAAACATTATGACAAAGGGTGTTACTGTTGCTTAGTTTGAAGCTGCATTTATTTCCTTTTACAGCTGCAATTAATACTCAGCTCTTAAGCAAGAAATTAATTACTATTAATTAGTAATTAATTTTTTCTTAATCCTGTTAAAAGATACTCCTGAGAAGGATATCTCTCCTGGGAAGAGTAGAAGGTTAGGGACAGATGTGGGAGCAAAGCAGTTGATGCTGTGTTGGGTGAGATTTTACTTTCTGTATGTACTGTACCACCAGGCAGTATATTTGTATTAACTGCATTTAGTTGCTGTCAGGGCACTTAAAACGTCTGGGCAAAGAATAATATATTCTCCCTGTGTCCTTGCTGCTCTCCTTTGCACCTCTCTGATCTCAGTTTCCTAAAGTGAAATGGAAACAGGCAGAGGCAGTGGCATGGTCTCTTAGCGAAATGACAAATAGGACCAACCACCAGGAACAGGCATATCCAAGGTTTGGAATTGGATGATATCCATTTTGTGAAGTGGGGTGGGGTCTAAGGGCAGGAAGTAGTAGTGGAATCCATGTGATCATGGAAGACTTGAACTTACCTAAAGAACAAAAAATGCCCATTGAAAAACCAGACATATGAATACCATAACTTCTTTTCCCAAATTTATTTTCCAGTGAAGTCAGGTCTTGGATATTCTCTGAAGTAACCTAAGGTAGATTTTTTTTTTACCAAATGATCAGTGAGCTAGCAAAAATATTCATGTGTTATGCATAGTTCCACAGAACAGCAAGACCTAAAGGGTCTGGACATAAAACTATACTTAGAGCAGGTACCATTTTGTGCAAATCTCTCTCTGAGAAATGTGAAAGTCAAATCCACGGTTCTGGGGCCTTAGAAAGGCAAACTGAAAAGCTGAGGGTATTTAGTGAGTGCTGGGAAGCTTACATATTTGAATGGGGGGCAGACATATAATAACTCTGAATCAAAAAAAGTTTTAGCAGCAAGCAAGGTGAAGGAGGAGTATAGATCTCCCTGGAATGAGAGTCATCCTAAGCTGTGTGTTAAAAGTGAGAAGAGAACCCAGAAGGAATGCAAAAGGGGGATTGGTTAGGAGGGTGAATTATGCCCTGGAGGTTAAAAGACTGAACCAAGAATGGCCAAAAGCTGTGTTAAACCAGACTTTACTATTCATTTCAGCTCCCTGCAGAGCTCTTCAGCTTTGCAAACAGAAGTTGAATGAGGAGGAAAAATTCTCATCCTATGTCTTTTCCAAGGAGCATGCTACCACTGAATAGAGAGATGTATTGGTGGCTTTAAATAACACCTCACACACCTGAGAGCACGTTCCTTGGTATTGAGAAGTGCTTAAAAAAAGGCTATTGTCCCAATACTTCTTCATGCTTTTCTCCCTTTGCCAAAATCTGCTCCACCGGATATTTTCTCTCAGAATGAATCTATGGGTATGGGCAGAATTGATTGTTATTGCAATTACTCTAAGACACTAATAAAAGCTTTGCCACTGAAACTAATAATTTAAAATTCTATCCTTTATTTTCTCTTAAGAGTTTCAAATGATATTGTAAATCCTAGTTAAGGGAAAACAGATCAGTAGACTGCAAGGTTTGATAAACCATGAGCAAAAAGAGAAGCTACCACTATTGACATTGCAAATTATTTCTATAACATTGTGCAACAATATCTTCATCTTGCTCCTGTTCACTCTGCTCTGGGTGTGTCCCCAAATTTCCAGCATAATTGTAAATATTTTTAACAAAGGACCAGCACTTCAGCAGCTCCCTGGCTTCTGTGGTATAAGCACAGTTCCTTCTGCCCTGGTTCTTGTCTGTGATGTGTTCTTGCTGCATGTCTGAAAGTATAGTGGATTAAAGTGAACTAGAACTATAAAACATGCTTTGTAAGCAGCATAATTTCAACAACGCTGTTCATAATGTTAAAGTACAGGATTAGAGGGTTTGTTTTTCTTTGTTTTGTTTTGGTGTTTTGGGGTGTTGTTTTTTACAAAAAGGATGAGCTTCTGAAATGATCATACAAATATCATAGATATTCCAGCACATCTGCCCTTTCTGAACTCCCGTTTCTCTGAGATCCATATAAAATTTGACTGGGTTTTTTTCCCTTTATTTTCTACCCTTAAATATTGTAAATCAAACACTCAACACATTCAAAACATATCAGTCCTTTGAATCTTCCTGGAAGACTCCCTACTGTGCTCTCTGAATTTTTAAGCCTTTCAACCTCTCACATGACAAGTGTGTTTTCTTCCAATGGACACGTGCGCAGCACAGTCTGTCGGATTTTCCCCAGCACTGTCACTCACAAGGAACTTCAGCTTTGCTCACATCAACTTCTTTTTGAATGCTGTGAGTGTTCAGACCTTTCTCAATGAATCCTGGAACCGTAATTTTTGCACTGGAAGAATAAATGCAGATTCCTGTAGCCCCTTGGTTAATCTTTGCTCACATTGAGCTTTGCTTGCAGGCTGGAGTCATCAAGGCAGGCAGTGTGGGGTTTTTTTTCAGCCTAGCTCTGTGTGCTTCCTCCAGTGATCCAGCCACATCAGACACTTCCTTCTGAGGGGGGAGAGCTGGAATTTCCCAGGTTCCTCACAAAACATTTAATGAAGTGTGTAGCACAACCATTTCATTACAGCATATTGTGTACTTTTGCCTTTAATAACTGCATTCCTCATCTAAGATGTCTCTATAGCTTTCAAAAATGAATTACAGTGGTATTATTTTTTTCAGAATATATTTTTCCATGACAAGAATAGCACTTTCCTAAACTATTGTATTTATTAGCAACCTGTTACCCTCTGACATTACTGTCATTTTCATCAGCTTGATAAAGTGAGTATCATTTAAAATCTCTTTAAAAATTATTAAACCAGTTTTAGTGGTTTCTTTTTTGTTATTTCTCTGTTTTTTTAAATTCTGATTGGATGGCAGTCAAAAAATCAGATTAGCTTGAGGGTGAAAGAATTTCCTGTGGTGCTACAGAGGAATCTCACTGCCTGGTGAAGAATAGGCTGAATTAGAAGGTGTTGTCCATCTCCAATCCAAAGTATGAAGCTCTGTGCTACTCTACAGCTTCAGCTTCAGGAAGAGCTGCTGGTTTTGCTTCTTTGCTCCTTCATTGCCTTTTCACATTCCTTTCATCTACTCCATTTTTCTGGCCACTGAAGATGTGAAGTTATGGATAAAGATTGTATATAGATGGGGAAGTTGTTAATTACCTAACTTCATTCATAGCAGATGAATTTTACCCTGCTGTTAGAGGAATATCATTGAATCACAGAATGGTTTGGGTTGGAACAGACCTTAGGGATTATCCAGTTCCAATCCCCCTGCCATGGACAGGGATGTGTTTCATTAAATCAGGTTGCTCAGAGCCCCATCCAGCTTGGTTTTCAACACTTCCAGGACTGGGCATTCACAGTTTCTCGGGCAGCCTGTACCACTTCCTCATCACCCTCACAGTACAGAATTTCTTCTTAATATTTAATCTAAACCTGCTCCTTTTAGGGAAGCCCATGCCCGTTGTCATGCCACTACCTGCTCTTGTCAATAGTCCCTCTCTATCTCTTGTAGGCTCCTAATGATGGCATCAGGGAATTTATCCTTTAAAAGAGAAAACAAAGCATTAAAAACATGATTAATACATTGCCTCTCTGTACCTTACCTGCCTTGAGTAATCATTCCTAATTTAATAAGCAAGTTTTTACAAACAGTTAAATAGTTACTGGTGGACAGAGCTGTGAATTAGTTACCACTGGCACCTCTTGCTAGGCTGTGGAATTAAAAGCAAAGAGATTGAGCTGCCTTTTGATCCGAAAATCATCCTTCTGAAATATGCTCTCACATCTTTGGAGAAATCATGTGTGACCTAGTTGCAGTGGACAGGGATAGGATGCATACTACTTCCAGAGAGGTCCTTTCAGTTCAATCCCCTGTAACAAGTGTCATTATGAAAAGCCTCACCCACTGTGTAATTCAAAGGAGTTAGCAGAGTTGTGATCAAAATAATTTCATTTCTCTTACAGTTGCATAAAATTCTCAGAACAAGCTATTTATTTTTTTTTAACTCTGGCTTTATTGCCTATATCTTAATTCTGTCCTTGGAGCAGCAACCAGCAATGCTACATTGAAAACAATCTGTAGTAAAAGCAATCCGCAATTAGCAAATTTTGTCCATTGCTGTCGTACCTCAATGTTTTCATACTTTCTGCTGATATCTCTCTCTAAATTAATTCCTGCATTTGAAGGAAAAAAAACTTAGAAAATTTTCTGTCATTAAGAATCAAGGAATTATGCCAATCAAATAAGAGAAAGAAGGAAAGAAATCAAGCAAGCAAGTTGTGTAGACTGGTTTCCTCATGCAAGTCAGAGACAAGGGGGATGTGAAAGCGCTGGAGCATTTCAGGTCTACCAAAAAATGTGAACTTGCTGACTGGATGGCGCACATCAGCTAGAAATGAACATCTCTAGAGACAAATAGGCAGGAACTGCAAGAAACAGCAGCTTTTTCACTTGCAGGGATGGAGGTAACAAAGCTGGAAGAGATTTCTATAAACCATAAATAAAGATGATAATATCTGTGAGATCTGTGCATATTAGGTTTTTCTAACCATTTCTTTAAATGCTTCATAAAAACTGAAACCAAACCAAAACCCCAGTTTCTGGATATCAAATAGAACCAGTCTAACAAACAAGAAAATAGCTGAAATCCATCTGAAGGTTGTGGGCTTCAGCAAGGGAGTGATGGAAGGGAAACCTGATCCAGAAGGAAGGCTTAGTAGGAGTATCAAAATGGATCTGAGCACTTCCTTTCTGTAATCATGACACAGGTATTCAAAGACAATTTCTTTTTATTTCAATTTTTTTTTCCCAAAATGAAGTTGTATCTTTATTTTCCCTTTCCCTCTGTTAAATTCCTTCCTTTCCCTAAATGAAGTACTTTATTCAGACTTCTTTTGATCTGGACAGCACTTCAATGGTTTTTAATCTGTATTTAGCATTCTGAATGCTTGGCCCAAAGTGCTTGACACTCCTCTGCAAATCATAAGGTATCTAATACTGAATCTTCCTCCCTCATTTGTGACCTGAGTCCCAAGAAGCTCTAGTGGAACCTAGAGAATGTGAAAGCAATGTTCCATGTATTTCAAGTAAGATAAAGGTAAATTTCTGTTTTAATTTAAATGAAACCTTGCCCTCCACCCCTCCCCCCAAACCCCGAAACCAGCAGAGAATAAAATAACAGAGGAGTTGATCTGAAGAGTTACATCAGTCAAATGGTTCTCCAAAGCAAGGGAGCAGCTCAAATACAATTTTAGCACCTCTGCCTTTCAGAACTCAGTTGGATGTAATGTCTACATCAAGGAACTGACAGAATGAAGCTAACTGGTGTGAAAAAAACCCACTCCTTCTGAAGAAGCTTCTAAATACCAGTTGTCTAAATCTATTGATAAGCAGGGATGCATTATTAATGAAGCCTGCAGCCTGCCTAGTGCTGCTCAGATGGTTCAAGCATTTAGTAGGAAATATTTCTGTGAAGTGCTGCACGGAATAATGACAGTGTCTGTCTTAAATCGAACAAATGACTGTAGCAAGCTCTGGGGAGGCTCAGAGCAAGCAGATGCTTTCCAAGTGAAAGGCAGTGGGGTACCACCTGCTGTAGGCAGGCAGGCAGGAACAGTCCACTAAATATTGACTTGTTAATAATTCAAGACAACGGGAACCCCTAGCTCTTCATGGATGGCACTGCCCCTTCATCATGTGGCTTTTCATCACCCTAATGAGCTACTTGAAGAATCAGATGCTGAAATGTCTTGCAGATATTCCCCAAAGACTGGGACTCAAGCTGCCATAATTCTGAATATGAAGGTTTTGGCAGTACACAAAATCAAGAGAATTTTAGAAATGACAGGATCAGTGCTTTAGCTAAATATTGCTGCTTGCTCTGTAGTGACTCAGCCTGCTGCTTGTACAGCTTCTGGGGCAGAATGTCTGCCTTTTGTGACATTTCTGTAGCTAAGAATAATTGACATTCCAGTTTATTAATGGTGAATTGATAGTTTTATTTGCAACAAGGAAAATCTACAAGAGGTTATTTGCAATAGGGGTTCTCAGTTAATACTCTCTAAAAATGTATTAGTATGTGTTTGAGACCCTCCACAATTCCTACCTTCATCATGGATGTAAAAGCAGCATTTTCTAATGAAGACTCTTCAACTGAAATATTTGAAATTGAATAACCCGTTAAAAATTAATAACCTCTCAAAAGTCAGCAAAGCTTCCATGCAGACTTTGTGGGCTTCTTGGTTTGCAATCAACAGCAGTTTGTCCTGCTGCAGCACTGCAGTTTATGGAGAAATGCAGGAGCTCCTGTGTTTGTAGTACGTATCCTGGTGAGTGGTGCTGTTGCATCTCTTCAAGATGCAACTTTAAAAGAACCTTCCCATTCATTCCCCGGTTTTGAGTCAAGATGTTTTTCTCCCCCAAACATATAATTCATTTTTATTTTTAATTTTGAAATTATGTTTCTTATGTGCATGAATTTCCCAGCTGTCAGAGAGTTACTACTTAGCAACCTGACTTCTTTGCACACTTCACTGGATATTTTGCTGCACTTGATCAAGCTAAGCTTCACTTCATGGACAGTCTTAATAATTCCATGTGAGATATGGTAGGCTCTTTCATAAAGCAAGTGATTATCTATGAGGAACTTAACCCTGAGGAACTTAAAATTACATTAAATTCACTAGTGCTGCTGTGGAGTGCTTCCTCTGTGTCACAGGCAGTGAAAATATCTTGTGGCTTTCCAGCACTGAGCACAAAACTTTAGTTGGAAGAGCCAGGAATGTGTGTGACTTTCTCTGCTACGCTGCTGAGCTTCTGCTTATGGCTTCCCAATTTTTTGGTCATCTATATGCATTCATAAAGTTCAGATTTGCCAGGACTTAGAAAATTGTCTGGGCTCCCTTATGCAGCTGCCATTGCCACACTGAGGCAAATATTACCCTTCCTTTTGACCCAAAAATGCAATTGCTTCATCTACACAAAACTCCTGCTCTTTGTATGCAAAGGAGAAGCAATATGAGCTTTTATTGAAGTATTTTTTGTGGTTGTTTCTTAGAAAAAAACCTGTTTTACCATAGATCAGTTGACTGGTCAGACATTATTGCCAGAGAGTATAATTTCTTCTGCAGCCTAAAAATCTCTTTATCCTGCTTGCTGGTTCTGGGATAAACTTGAAATGCCAGAGCATTGGCCTGCTGGAGTGTCCTAGATGTCTCTGTGTCTTAGATGTCTCTATCTCAGTTTTGCTAAGTGGAGGTTACTGTTACTTCTAAAACCGGTGCATATTCCCTGTGTCTTCAGATAAGACAAAGATTAAAAAATGTCAAAACTCCTGATGAACAGATACATGTAAAAGCAGAACCAGATGTGTATTTGTATTATGTAGGTATCTGTAAAACTTGAAGATACTGGCAGATGAGAATGCTAATTCTTATATATTTGCTTGCATCTTCATTTTCCATGCAGAATATGGAGAGGGGGGAGTCTGAAATCTTTTGGAGGTGGCCACAGGTGCTAGTATTTTGTAATTTGACTTTTTTTTTTTTTTAGTAGACCAAGTATTTAAATGCCAAGATCAGGATTTAGAATGCAAGAGAATACAACTAGGTAACAGTAGGTCACAGACACACGTAAGAGAGGAGTTAGCTGGTATCTTTCTCAGAGCTCATTTTCTTTGTGGGAAGAGCTGTTGCCTTCCCATCCTTTCTCCTCAAACTTGAGCCAACAGATAGGAATTAAAGCCCATTACTAGGCTGCAATATACCTAATTTTTATCCCAATCTCTCTCTCCCCTGCTGGCAAGAGGAGAAGTTGTGTTTGTCATAATGGCAAGAATGAGTAAACATGTAGGTTCCATGGACAATTTCAACATTTAGTGATATTCAGCAATGTTCGATATTCATTCAGTTTGAACAGAGAGATAAAATAGCTTAGAACTGAATGTTTTTACTTTATGCTAATAAATCCAGATGGATAAAACACAGGGGAGAAGCTGTATGGCCAACCATCATTTATGGTGAACCACCTGGCACCAGCACAGAGCTGTCTGAATACATCCTGCCTTTGCAGACAGGAAAGCAAAGGAAAAAATGGCAAGAAATTTTCAAGTCAGAGACTGAAAATTTCGTCCCCAATTTTATTTTCAAATAGATGTTACTTTCAAGGTATATGACTACAAAGTGGCACCTACATGTTTTTCTTGCCTACAATGGTATTACTAAACACTGATCACTTTTCCGCTTTCTAAATTAAGTGGTGGGATAAACAGCAATCTGGTTTTCTCAGAATATTGCTATGTGTTGTCACATCCTGAGATGTCAACAGGATATGTGACACTGCGGAGGAGCTCTGTGCATGCAGTTTGCATGTTTCAATATGCTTCACGAGTAGGAGCAATAAATTGCCCAATTCCTCACCAACACTGCCAAGCAGACAGGATTTAAGGAGGAGAACATAATAGTGTGATTCAGGAGCGCCTTTGATCACGGGAAGCTTAAGCTTTTGAAATAACTTGCAACTGGCTAGCTTAGAATGAAATTTTTAAAGGCTGCAAGGATCTTAAAGCCTTCAAAGGTGTGCTTTCTGTCAAAAATGGCTGTGATTGCTCTGCCATGTGAGGCTTTGCTAGCAGGATAAATGCTTGCCTGGTACGTCAACATTAGCATCTCTGAATGCCAGAGAAGTGCTGTCAGTAAATGAGTTTAAATGGCCATTGGGCTCTGTAGCTCTGCCAGGGCCCCATCAGTGCAGCCACCAGACAATATGTTGGGGTAGATGCTGCAAGGGTCTGGGAGAAAGCATAGCTGGCAGACAAGACTCTGTCCAACCCTGAATATCTGTCTGGAATCAGAAATTCCATAGGCTGTGCCGTAATTAAGTCTGAACTAGGCATTTCTTAAAACGTTTCCCTGCGTTTTTAACCAAGTAGAAAGTAAAGCCTTCATTTTCCGATTGCTTTAATATGATCAGAAACAACACTCCAAAAATCGCTACCAAAACATCAGAGGAATCCCAACACACTCTTCGCAAAGGGCTGGAAAGGGAACTGAGTAAAATATGCCTTTTTATTAATTCAAATGTCTTCTGTGATTAAAATTGTAACTAGTTTTCCTCTACAAAACAAATTTTGCTCCATCTGCTGTTACTCATGTGAGTGCTCCTTTGACAGAGGAGAAAAAAATTGGTGGGAACTCTGCATTGTGGCAGTGCACAAGATTGCATCTCCTTGGCGATGCTTGCTGCCCTGTTGCAGACTACAGCTGCTGCTCCATTTTATAAGTCTCTATCCTGCCCTTCCTCACATCCCTGCTGATTTTATTACTTCAGTTTTTCTCTGAGAAAATAGTGCTAAAAGAGAGAATAGTGCTACAGAATGCAGTAGGCCAGGAATGCATATATTCAGTGCCACCTCTTAATTTGATCTCATTTTTCTTTAATTATCTGGAGTCTCAAACTCCAAAACCAAAAGTATCCTCAGAATTTATGCTATTAGACATGCAAACACTTGTGCTGATTTTGCAAATAGGTTGACTAATAGGCTGAGAGGCTTTTGAATGGAAAAGGAATGAGCTATTCTGCTACAATAGCTGGAAGTACAGCTCAGCCTGTTGCTAATCTGCCTGTGTCCTGATCCTGCTGCTGACTTGTTCTTACGGTCTTGGGCATGTCCCTTCCTCTCTTCCTCTCTCAGACTTCCAGGTTTAGGGCCTCATTTAAATTATTTCTGTGGACTGAATCGTGTAAGCTGAAGTGCACAGTAAGATGAGAATCTGATTTGCTTGCTGAAGAAATTTATGACTAAGAGTGTTATGCAGTCCTGCTGTAAGGACTCATTGGGAGGGTGTTTTGAAAGGATGCTCTGGAAGAGCTACCTACTCTCATATCGTGATTCCTGACCAATGCGGATAAAACCACGTAGATGGAAAGTTGGAGTCTCAATTAAGTTAGAATATTTATATTCAAAATCACTTTTTTCTCCATATTTGTTAAACAGTAAGAGTTCTTGGACCTCTTTTTTATTCAAGTAAGCAAAATGAAGCAAGGAAAGTTATGTGGACTAAAATTCTTGGTGTCTAGATGTTCTGTGTAAGAACCTTTACAGGACTGAGGCTCTTATCTTGTGCAGCTTTACAAAAGTGTAACATGAGGAAAACATGCCAGACACTACTGCACCCACAAGCAAGCAGCCCTTCAGAGCCTTTCAGCTTTGATTTGCTGACTGGCAGAAGTATATGGATGGAAAGAGAGCAGGAAGCCATTTCCTCCTCAGACCTCTGTCAAAGGAGCAAGAGTGGAGAGTGTGATGCAGTATAAGCATCATACAGAATACATTAGCTCTGACTATAGATATATGGATTTTATCATCAGTGGTGTTACAGCTGTAATGGTCTGAGGGCAGAAATAAGGCAAAGCTTTAGCAAGAAGAAAACTCTTCCATGGGGTGTCCACAGAGAGCAGCTTCAGGTGCATGGATCTCTTCCTCGTACTTCTATAACAAGGTAGAACCATTGCCCACTGCTGCAAGGGCTGCAGCCCTGGGAGCTGCTGGCTGGCGGAGAACATCCTCCTCTAGTGAGGCCACCTTTCCTCCACAAACAGGAGGAAACAGCAAATTGACAGGATCAGGTGTCTTCCATGCAAAAAGGAAACTAAAGCTCTTTATTTGAAATGCTGATAAAAGCCAGGATGTATGCTTTATTAAAAAATCATTTACATTTAAAATGTAAATTTACATTTACATTTGTTTACAGTGGCTATGTAGTTTGGTGTAATCGGTTAAACATTCTATCACCTCAAAGTCATGTTGTTTTGGTTTGAGAAATTCTGTTTCCTGCTCTAGAAAATGACTGTTCAATAATTAGCAAATCACTGCCTTACCAACACCTTTCCCCTCTGGCTTCTCACCAACTGATTGGTTGCAAACTATCTTACATGCAGTGGGAAGCTTGCTGGCACACAAAACACATGGAGTACTCTTTTCATGATACAGCAGGGAAAATATTCTGAACTCATTATCAATCTTGTTAGATTAAACCTGAAATCACATTATGTTAATTCTCTCTCTTTCATTTTCTTTTTTTTTTTTATCAGCTTTTGCTTGGGACTGTCACTTGATTGCAACTTTCAGAAGTGACTGGTTGCTTCTTTCAATGAACTGATCTTTCCAAATGATCTATTTTAATACTATTCTTCCTTTCCTTAGCAATATTCACTATTTGATACCACCTTTAATAATATGCTGAGAAAGAAAGTTTTAATAGCAAAGGCAATTGGTCAGTGAGAACATGGCCATGGTATTTAACCTGGTTCCATGTTCTGTTATAAAATATTCTCACCAGAAGAAGGAACCTTATTCTTTTTTTTTCTGATTTTCCTTTTAAAGAACTAGTGAATTTTTAAGTACATCTTAAATAAGTTTGTAATTTTTGGCATCTTAAGGTGCCAGAGCAGAGAAATGAACCATAAATGAGAAACATCAAAAGTAGCTTAGAAATTTTTTTTAATATTAAAGCGATGAATCACAGGCCAAATTAACAAGTAAAGGAATCCGGCTGTAATGAAATCTTTTTTTCTAACATAACACTTCATTATAAAGGGAGTTTTTCTATAATAGTAGCAAGTGTAATTACATTTTTATATATAATTAGGACATTATTATCATTTCACCATATCAAAGTTCATTATAAGACATCTCCAATGCATTTTTCATAGAGCAAAAATAAAAAGAGAACAGGGGTCCTTCAATTAAAGTGGTATAAGGACATCCACAGAGACTGAGAGAAGCTGATCAAACAGCTTAGCCCAAAAGGGACCAGGTAGAAACTCAATGCTGCAAGTTGTGTTTTTACATATCCTACTTGTTATTAATTATATTCTTCACCCTTCTCATCTACCACTACATTGTTTGAGAGACAAAGATGCTTTTAAAGTCGTAAACAAACTGAACTGAATATGGGAGATACGAAATACCTGTATTCCGTGAATCTGAGTCTTGAGGTCTCCTCTACCTTCTTGTGCATGTGGCTGTTATGCTCAGGAAGGTACATCTCTGTCACCAGAAGGACATGCAGCTGGAATGCATGGGAGGTGATCCATTTTCTAGATTAGTTTCAGAGTGTTTAGGTTCTCTTTATTTTCTAGTTTGAAAAATAATTGGACCCTTTCCTCTTTCTAAAATCCCTTTCTTCCTAAGTAAGGTGAGGATTAAGGAGCTACTGAGAACTGAGCTACTGAGGCACAAGAACAAATATCATATTGATTACTAGTTTGTATATTCCTCGAACACTGATAAAACTGTGCATAGTTTGATTGTGCCCTTCTCACTTTCCTACTCTTGTTGGATTTTGTTTGCTGATCCCCCCATACACACGGATCCCTGTATGTTTTTCTAATCAACATAAGAGGTGTGTTCTCTTCCACCTTCAAAATGCATGTAAATTTCTCTGGCAGAGCTATGGGCTGGACAGTGTTTAATTTTGAATTAGCATTAGGCTGAGGGTATTACATGCCATTTATCTATTGGTCTAGAAGCTGGAGATAGGTAGGTTAAATCACAAATAGAGTAGGAAATGGAGCATTTCTAGTCTTGTTTCAAGCAATACATTCCAGACCTGCATTTTGGAGAATATTTCCTATTAATTTCTGGATCTGGCAGAGGCTGGAGGTGAAACCCCACCCCACAGCCAACAGCCCTGAGTGCCCACAGCCCTTCTGCTCACCTCCCCCAAGCTGGCAGGGAAATGCACCAGTCCTGCAGGGCTGAGAACAAGCTCAGTCCTTCTTTAGAGCAACAGTATAACACAGGTATAGCATCCCTAAATTAAAACAAATGGATGTTCTTATGTTTCATTTCTTCACTTTTTGATGTTTTCCTTTCTTTTCTCTCCTAGAAACTTCCATTAATTGTTTCCATTTAGTTTGGGATTATCTCCTGTTAGCTTGTTTTTCTCTTCTCACTTCCTCTGGACTTAGAACCCTTTTACACAACCATCTACAGCCAGCTATATCATCCCCATGACTTTGCCAGTGTCCTAGGTTACAATGTAAAATTGTGCCCAAGGTTTGTATTCTATCCCCATGAGCCCTTGAAGCCAAGGTGGGGCAGTGTTTTCCTTATCTTCTGTTCATGGGCCCATCAATGCCTTGCCCATGACTCATAGATAACTTCCTCCGGGAGTTATCTCTGTTTAATGGGCCATCAAGGACCCACTGCATGACTCATAGAATGAGATCAGCCCATTGGGAGATGCTCTGCCCAGGGGGAGGAGCCAAGCATTCCCACCTGGATAAATCCAGGGTTTGGGACAGCCCAGGAAGCTTTTATCCACTGGACTCCCAGAGGAGACAAGAGCTGCCAGACGTTTCTACAGGAATCACTGCTTTGACAAGACCATCTCATCTGGACTGCCACTACCACCCTAACTAACAGGGTGTCAGGTTGTATTCTGACTCTCTCAGTTTTTTTGTACTATTACTTTTATTTTATTTTACTTTCCTTTATTTTCTTTTCATCTTATTAAATTGTGTTTCTGACTTGGAGTCCTTCACTGGTTTTGCTTTCAAACCAGCACAGCCAGATACCACCAGGATTTTTGTCCTGTCAGGACAAAAGTTGAATTAGATCAATTGTTAAAAAAATGGGATAGCATTTTTAGGGATCTGCCAGTTCTCTCCTGAAAGGAGAAAAGACTGAGACGGCAAGAAAGGGATGACAAAATCTGCAGGCCACCTGTGCACACATGTAGACAACTTCTGTAAGTAACCACAGATCTCCACTAACCTCACAGTTGTCTTTCAAGCTCTCTGTAAGAGCATAAATGACTTTTGAAACAGGTCTAGAAGGAAAAGAATGTGAGGACCTCAGCTTCAAGTTATGTTGCATCTTTTAGTCTCTGACACAAGGGCCACTCTAAAGCTTTTAATTCCTGCTGCTATTTCAAAAATACAGAGAGACTCCCTTCCTTATTTACCACATCAGCAAAAACATGAAAATATTGCCTGCTGTGTAGTGCCATGTGAGTGGGGTTTGGATGATTTAGGAAATTAAAAACCAGTGAATTAAATAGACTGTATTTACTGAGGGACTTCTTTTTACTGCTCGAAAGAAGGAAAGCTGTCACTTCATCTTAGCAGTACCTGGTAAACATCAGGTGAATTACCATTTTTAATGTATCATAGCATATAGAGAGTCAGATGTTACATAAATTTCCTATTTCATTAATCACATGGAGCTCAATTACTTCATTGCACTCACAGCCAGGAAAAAAATGGTGATGTGGAAGACTCCCAGGCTTCCTAAACTGCTGCTCTGCCTTCTCTCCACAGCACTTTTTGCCTTGTAGAGCAGCTTTATTCTTTAAAAAAGTAAAATAATAATTCTTGGAGAATAAAAAGACATAAAAATGATTTTGTAAGGAGCAAAAATGTGTGAAACCTGCCATGACAGGAGGAAGGTGAAACTTCTGTATCATTATATTCCTTAATTTCCAAGAGAGTAAGACAACAGATGATGCTTATGATAAGTCTGTGAGGTGTTTGTAACTGGATGTTGTGAGGCTCTGCTGCAGCCTGGGTAGCCGAAGCCAAATAATCCCATTAATGTAATGCTGGTCCTCCCTGCAGGGCCCACTGGCCCAGGTTTATCAAAGCTCTGGCCGTGGCTGCAGGGTTCCACTTTGGAGTGATCCATGCCTGGACAGCCCAGAGAATGAACCAAGTAGGCTCTTGTCTGTTTGAGAGACTGTAGATGTCCCCATAAGCACTCACCACTGCAGAGCATGACTTTCAGAGTATTTATGCAGCAGCTGTTTGGCCTTTGGCCTTTTCTATAAAAGATGTGTTTTTTGCACTCACGTAGATACCTGGTAGCAGCACTGTGAATTTCTGGTGCAGGAATGCTGAGCTAGAGGAAATCAAATCTCAAAGACCTCAGTAAGATGCTTAGAGTCCAGTTTCTTGCACTGAAACTTTTAACACTTAGACTTCTACCTGATATATTTTTAGTTTAGTTTTCTGTGACAATGAGCATTGATGTAACTCTTCTTAGCTGGGAGAGGCCAATATCTTTTAGACAAAGAAGGAGCACGGGAGGAGAACAGAAAGAGAAAATACGGACCTGGGCATCCAAAATACAAGGGGCCTAAAATTAAGACCAATAAAAATGTTTAGGCAAAACATTTGGTTTATCCTCTCAGTTTATCCTCTCTGTAAAGTAAGGATGTTAACAGCTACATTCATCAAAATCTGATTTTAGTAGTTTTGATATTTGTTCAAGGCCTGAAGAAATCTTGTTTCTTTAATTAATTAAGTTCTTGGGAAGAAAATTAGTTTACTGTTAACATGATTCTGTCTGAATTCCCTTTTTCTAGAGGGATATTCCTGTCCCTAGTAAAGGGTCTATATTGCACTTGAAATATGGCAGATAGGACAACAACATGAAATATTGCCTATGGGAGCTTCGCACACACAAATATTAACACAGCTCTCTGCAAACTTAGGCAGGTATCCATGACTTTGTTTATACTTACATCATACTCTGGAATATTTCTTTATGACCAGGAGTGTTGGAAGAATTTTATTTCAGCAAAAGTGTGACTGTTGAGCTTGATGAAGTTGTCATGAACCTTAACTGGGAGGGACAGGCCTCTAGTTGTTCCTATAGCCACAGTTCCTGGTGTATGCATCCTCAGGAGCTACTCTGGGCAGGGAGGACAGGATGGGTATAGGAAAGGAGCAGCATAGAGCACCCATCATTGCTTTGTCCTCTAGTTAAACCTTATTTCTGACATCAGTTTCAGTAAATTAATTTTCCATTGCATTCTTTCTTTTACTGGTCTTGATCTTTAGACAGTCTCAAGATCATAGTGAGTGACTTCTGTTTTTTGAAGGAGAAGGTACCTTTTTAACTCATTAAGGCCAGATATCCCTACTGTTGGCATTCTCCTTTCCTAGGAACACATTTCAGTATGAACTGATTCTTTTAAAGTTGACACTAATGTGTTTCTAGTGATTATTTCTCTTGGGATGCTCTCTTCTTTTTCTTGCTGCCCAGTACAGCCAATCCACCAGTGCCCAGTCAATGAGGCATTTCTCAGAAGATTCCCAAACATACTACAAATGACTGGCAATGAATCCTCACCCTGGTTTTGACCAGCTGAATCACTAATCAAGTGCCGGGTATGCATTACCTCAATTATTATAATACATTTCCTCAATTATTATATATGACAAACAATCCATAAAATAAACACAAAAGAAGAAATACAATTGATCACCTTGGAACAAAACTGAGAGATTACTGGGAGGTACTTCAAGGGCTGTAATGTCCATCAGATACGCACTAGAAATAAAAAAAATTATTCACCTGATGCATTATATTTTATCAGTATAAGCAAGTGGAAAAACTCAGTGAAGAGACACAGCCCTTGATTTAGATAAGCAGCATGATAAGTAGTATCTGGTGAAAAAATGACAAAATCCATTTGCACAGAGTGATTCATTTATATGGAATGGTACTGAGATAAGCTTAGTAACAGATGCCTGCAATTGAGGAAATCATGTCTAAATTGACTGGAAAAGCACAGACTGTCTCACAACCAGGCAATTTTGTAGTAAGCAAGCAATTGCTTTCCTTAATCTCCACACTGCAGAGTATAAATGGAAGGCTGAGAGACAATGTGGATTAAATTTTCTGTAGAAGAATATTAATACTGCCAGCCAAATGTGCTAAGAAGGCTCCTTGAGATAAGTATCCTGGTGATCAGCATGCTCATGTCTAGTAATTTGAAGTTTGCAAAAACTCAAGATAGATAATATCCGCTACATCCTTTTGCTTCTACGAGCAAGCTAAGGAAGCATAACTAAAATAAGGGAAAACCAAGAGAAGCAATGACTGCCAAAAGTGTTATACAGGGGTCACTTGCTCTCTGTTATGAGTATTCCCTATACCTGGAAAGGCTAAAGGAACATGGCAGCCACCCATACCTGAGGTATGCCTTCCTCCTAGTGAGGAAGGGCAGGCTGAGAGGTTTTTCATATCTGTAAGTTTTCTGAACTAAATTGCTCCCAAGCATTTAAGGTGTCAGTGGAACAAAGGTGCAATGTGGACACAACTGTTTCATCTTGGTGCATGCTGTGTGCATGCACCTGGAGCAGGTGACTGCCTGTTCCATGCACAAATGCAGGATTCTGAAGGCAGGGACAGACAACAGGCATGACACCCATGAGAAGGTGTCTGGAACATTGCTACTCCAAAAAGGACAGCAGCCAGCTTTCATATAAAAACTGCTGCTATCAACAGAATGCAAATTATGTAAGTCATGAATTGGCTTTTTTAATACAAAATTTGGTCAGTTCAATTTTGCCATTTAATGATTGCAATTCTGTTTGAAAATAAGTGTGACCAGTCAGAACTTTTCTTAAAACCAGTAGGAGGTGACATCAAAATGTTTTCAATGCATGCAGCTGAAATATCTATATTACCTTTACGCCCCAATTTAGATTAATCCAACAAGTTAAAGATTATAGTTGAACCTTGAAAACAGCAGAGTTACAAGATTGTAGTAAAATATGTCGAAAATGTTCAACCTGCAAGAAATACAAAAAATGTGTAAAGCCTCCAAGTCTATCAACAGACAGTTTTAAAAGCAGCTGGAAGCATCCAAAGATGAGAACAACAAGAAACAACTAAATGTTTGTTGATCTGTCAGTCTGGCCAAATATCAGGAGCAAAGGACTCCATGTACACAGGGAGTTCAAAGAATAGGAATTATCCTGGTAATTCCTTCTAATACCCAGGCCATTGAAAACCTGGTCTCTGAAAAACAAAAACAGCTCTCAGGTAGATTTGTGAGTGCTCTGGACTCAGCACACGCTGGCCAGACATCACCCAGGTTAGCATTGACCTGGGAAGGGAGGTTTCCCATAACCAAAGCAAAAGCTGCCAAATCTGTGTTTCTTTCTGGAGCCCAGTGCATAAGAAAAATATCAAAGCAGGAAAAAAAGAAATCAGGCACAAAGTGCATGAGATGTTGTAGCTAAAAAGGAGGTCTGGACAGATTATTCCACTGTCTCTTTGCAGCCTTGCCTTCAGTAAGGAATGCTTGGCTCTCCACCGTAAAACTGTTTGTGTATATTTTATTGTAACTGTAGATTTGTAATTATCGTCATCCATGGAGCCAAGCTGACATCTCCTAATTACATTTTTTTTCCCCCAGTTATCTGAACAAGTGTGGCAGTGCTGTTTAGATTAGGTTTGCTCTGTTTCACCAGGATATTTTAGAACAATGTGATTATGCATAGTTGCACCTAGCTACTACTATCATGACAAGTACAGAAGTTAAATTATGAAGCAAACGTAAGCTTTGAAGAAATTTTTATTTAATCTGTATTCCCCTGTTTCATCTGCTCATCCATCCAGCACAATCTGCATCATTATTAACCACACCATATTTCTAAAAAAGGAGTATAAAAAGTAAGACATCTGTGTTATAGCATTAATATATTCAAAGGTTTTTACTTTCATCTTCCAGGCATTAACACTATGTAAGTGCAATGTAGGCGCAACTTTCAGCATCGATGAGATGCCACGAGAAAAACGTACTAAGTGTCAAAAAAGAAGGAAAAGAAGATACAAGTAGACCAAGTATTATGTAAAAAGAGGACTTTTATTCATAAATAGAGCACTTTTGCCTATTGCTCCTATATACATTTATTTCTAATTGCTACCACAATTTTTAAGGCACTGAGGCAAGCCTCCAGCAGTGTGCTGAAGGTGTGTTTGTGCTGTTATGCCCTCTGGCTTTGCTGCCAGCCTATTCCCTTAGATCAGAGCCAGAAGGCAGACTGTTTTCGAATACCGATCACCTCACCCGGACCTAATCCTTTGAGTTCTCTTTGGCATCTATTCCTTCTGCCAGTTTCCTCTTCTGTTCCTCTCTTTTCTTCTGAAGTTGACAACAAAGACATCCTCAGGGCCCTCCTTGATGTAAGACCACTCTTGATGTTGTTACAGTGTGGTTTTTTTTTTTGTACCCTAAAGTTGTGCTACTTTTATATTCAGCTAGCACAATATTTGCACACCAGAAGATAAAGAAAATGAGAATATGTTACACAGAATGATAGTTTCTTTTTTATTTGTACACCTTGGTCCTTTCAGTGGAAACCTTTTTTTTCTTTTTCTGTCATTCATCTACATACCTGATCAAGAACCTAAAGGTATCTTTTTACAGGCTGTGCTGCTTATATACCTTAAATTGGCCTGACCTGCCACTTCTAATTTTAAAAAGATGGCTGTATGGGATGTGGATGAATATGGAATTTCTATGAAGCACAAAACTTTTGAACGGTTCCTGTCCTCTGTGATAGTGAGTTTTAAAAGGGAAATCTCCAAAGAGCTAATTAGTAGACAAGTAGAGCTCAGGCTGAACAAAGCTGAAAAGATAGCAGATAACTAAAAGGACCTGGCCATAGCTGACAAAAATCAAAGCACTGACAGAGAGCTGGCAGTAACCTTGGGCTGCTAACTGACAGGGACAATAAAAAAAGCCTCTGAGTGTGGCAGAGAGTGACAGCCACAACCAGAGGCTCTCTGAAGTGCCTGAAACCTCCACCAAAACGAAGATATAATCTTCTGCCTGGCAGTGCCATACATTTTCCCTCCCATTCCAAATTGGGGAAATTGGAGCTTGTCTAAATAATTCTGCTGCATGAATGTGAGCCAAGAATGGAAATGTCCAAGACTGGTGTGCAAAGTTTAGCGGCAAACTGGTCTGAGGGGACAAGTCTGCAATAAATGTAAGTTTGATTGAGGCACAGTGGAGGTTTCTGTGCTTACTCTGACACTGTTGCTGGAGCAGCCACAGAGTTGCTTGTTTCTTACTCCCTGTAAACCTTCATGAGATAAGCATTTAGTACAAGCCATGAAAGAAATTTGGTCACCATATGCTCTCTGAAATGTAATAAAAAAATGGAAAACAAAATTAGTTTCTCTGCAGTTGGTGGGCAGGGGAAATGCTTGTTGCTGCATCGTGTTCATAAAGGAAAACGTACTTGATCTGGTTCTAGAAGTCACTTAATAAATGGTGGCAATGCTTTGTATTTGTATGCCCTCACTGATTGTAAACATTTGCACACTGTGATCAATAACCTGTGAAACCCTGTTCAGTAAATGATCCCCCACAAACTAAGATATTGAGGAAGGGCACACATTGGACTGGCAACTGTGCAAATAAGCATACCCAAAAAAAGCCATGGAGATCATTTCAAGAGACAGAAAAGATGGTAACTGCAGGGAAACTAAGGTTGCAGAGGGCAGGGAGCATTTGTTGCTTCTGGGCATATTAATTTTAAGACATAAATTTAACTTTATTTTCATATCTTGGTGTTCTATCAGAAACCAATTGGTCTTTCATAGAGTGAAACAACGACAGACCATTTTCAAAAGTGGCCAATTCCTTTTATCCTAAAAGCTACAGTGACCCTACATATCAACAATCCCTCTGAGTCATAGAAAATTGTAACATAATTGGGAAATGTCTTCTGTTTTATGGAAGGGATGGAGATGATTTTGACATTAAGGAAGAACTGAACTTTTCTTTATGGACTTCAGAAAATCTTGAGAGCTCTTAACAGTGCTTGGTTTATCCAGTCCTAAACCCACCACTGTGGCCCACTCTCTTGGATATGTGTGTTTAACTTGATGTTTCAGCTAAAGGCTCAGTTGTGAAGTGTCATGTGTGTATTTGAAGCATTAAATAAGGCTTAGAAGTATCTATCTGCCCCAGATATGCAAGAAAACCTCATATACCTCAATATTATTATTTCAATTTGCTTAAAAGCTTGAAAACATCAAGTCCTTTTTACAAAATTAAGACTGCAGTTTAGTAGTTTCCATCTGTCTACAAACCAAAGCAAATCCAGAATCTTATAGAAATTGGCTTGCAGCTTCTCAACCTCATAAAAGAGATAACCTTTTGCTTCATTTATACCTGTAATTTTACAACTTTAAGACTGGGAAGTTCTTTTATTTAGAATGGTTGAATATTAATATTTTCATAAATTTCACTCATCCTCCTCATCATCTAGTTTCATTCTTGATTTCATTAGACAAAAAGAGCCTTTGACTATGCTTCATTTCTCCTTATTCTAAACCATGTTCTTCCCTCTTAGTCTTTGGCCTGACCTGTCCCTGTCAGATTTCTTTTTCCCTTCTTTCATGCTGCATGTCTTACGGTCTCTTTTCAAGCCTTTGAGTTTTACTTCATGGCTCCCACTTTCTTCTCTGCAGGCGTTCCTCATTCCTTGCCTACATATATTTCACTTGCACCTCCTGCAAAGGAAACATTTCCCTTCCCTTTCCCTCAGAAAGTGACTTTACTCTTCCAAGTATTTACTCTTTATTCATTTTTAGACACAACTCTGAAAACACATATCAACCAGAATGGTAAGGAAGGCCCAGCAGCAATATGGCCATCTCCTCAAACTGTAAACTCTCAAACTGTAGTGTTTTCCTCTGTTTTACTGCACTGTCTTGGCATCTGCCCTCCCCTTGCAGAAAGGTTCACATCCTCATCCTCTGTTCTTTCACTGATACAGCTGAAGAGAAAAGATTTCACAGTCTGGTTTTGTTAATCTTTGTGCTTTAATTCCTCACTGGCTAAAGGGCTGGTACAGATTAACATGCTAACACACACATATATATATAAACCCTTGTAAATTGGTTTTGGAAGGTAACACTGTACTGCATTATACTCGATGCATTCAAAATTAATACAGTTTGTAAGGGTGACATTCATTTCTGGTAGCAACTGAAACAAAATTGGGCCAGTTTAACTGAGATTGGCATTAATGTATCACTGAGCAGTTAGTTATATCACATGAATTAGATATTACAAATTCAAGAATCATTTGTTATGCTTTTAATACAAATTTTCCTGACATAAGTGAGATAGAGATAAATAGCCACTCACAAAGATGTCATTTGGTCTCTTGGGTATATATTGATGATTCCTGCTGAGAAACTGTAGAAGCAGTTTTCCATGCCATAAAATGTGGAACAGGCATCCATGGGTTTTGTAGAGGTCTTTTATAATTGGTTCCTCTCTTTTTAGTATTGATTTTTATGAGTAGTACGTGTGTGTGTTTGTTTATTGGCAGAAGAAACTCCATTGAGAAATTTGGAAGTCTCCTCCACTTAACTAACATTAAAAGAAATGTCATAATGTAACGATGAGTTCTACTTTGTTGCTACTTCCAGCGGCAGGAGAATAGCTCTAAGTAGTGAGGTTTTATTTTGAGTGTTAACTCAGGTGATTCTCTACTCTCCTTTTCTCAGAATTACCTTGCACAGCCCTTCTGGATGTCAGTATATTTACTATTCCAGTAATTACCTTTAAACTGTTGCTACCTTTAAAAAGTTAATGTTTATTATTTGCACGTCACATTTTGTTTTTGTAGATCGCTTCATGAATTGCTATGTGTTATTACATTAGGTTGAACTGTTAAAAATTTTTTCTCCCTGAGGTTTGTGGGAAATCAGGAGGAAATTCAGAAATGCTACCTTCTTGTTCTGCTTTGAAGCAGAAATTCAGAAATGACATAATTTTCTCTTGAGTAAATATTCAGGTACAAGTGTCTTCTCCCAAATGCTGAGATTAACCTGTGGTCCAGCTATGTCATCCCTCTCAGAGACAGTCTGGTGACTCTGGGTCTCGTGGGCAGCCCTTGTGTCCAGGGAGCACTGCTGGTACTTGGAGGCAGCGGGCAGGGCTGTGTCCGCAGGTGTAGGTAACACCAGCGGTGGTTGTTCTTGCAGCACGCGGGCTTCGTTTCCCTAAACAAAAGTACCCACCACTCAAAAGATGCTGGCTGAACATCGTGCCCATTTAGAAACATCCAAATGGAGATGTGCGTTGTAGACCAGCTCTTTTTATTTCTTGTATCCTTCCTGGCACGATGCGCATCCTCCTGGCAGGCTGCCTTTTCCCCGGCTCTGCGGAGCGGCGGTGTGGCCTCTCCGAGGCTCTCCGTGCACACAGAACCCTTTGCGCTGCTGAGTAACTCGGTGCTGCTGGGAGCCTGCGAGGACTCGAGGCCTCATGGGCCTCATCTGACTCTTCTGAAACTACTTCTGCATTCCAGTGATGTAAATGAAAGCGCCCCTCTTACAGCAGCGAGAAGCTTGAAGTGCCTTTTCTTTTCATATGCACATTCCTTGAATGCTGCCTGAAATGACCAACAGCAGAATGTAAAAGAAATGAAAGCTGGAGCTCCTTCTGCCAAAGCAATCCCAAATCATCTGTTACGGCAGGACTGAATATTTACTGAAGAAACATAGTCACAAGATTAAATTAATATGAGTGCTGCCAACGCAGCCTCGCAGAGAAAATGTGGAGAAATCTAAAAATCTCTTTTCTCCCAGTCATACTACACTGCACATCCTTCTGTAGTTTTTTCCTTACATATAATAAAGCTATCAGATACTGCAGGCATACTTTGGTCCACCATACAGAGATTTTCCAGGGCTATCTTTAAGCAGCACTGACAAGGGATTATTCTGTGTGTGTCTGGTCTGTGAGAACTGTGTCTAAAAATGAATACAAAATTTTCTCTTGTTATAATTTTGAATTCTTATTGTGGCATTAGTCAAATAGGATCTTTTTCAGTCTTTTCACAAAAAGAATTTTCTTTCTTCTTTATAAAAATATTTATTTTAATTAAAATCCTTTATTTAAATGAAAATCAATAAAATCCATGTTACAGCTATTGCTGTTAAGTGCATTTTAGGAAGACTCTAATGGTTGCTAGTTTTGCTTTTTATTATGAGGAAATGGCTTCTGGTAAAATACACCTGATGGAAAAGACATTTTTGTTTGAAATATATGCAAAATATTATTTTCCCTATTTTTTATGGACAAATAGTAATATTTGGAGCCAAGAGTGCTTTCTTCCTTCATTCATTTGGCACAGAGAAACACAAATTCTCCTTTTGGAGATTCACCTCCACACTGTTTTGCATTCAAGCCGAGCTAAATCTGATCTCTTCATGTCACACAGGATATGCATGCCTGCTTGCTGTAGTGGGATTGCTCACAGGGAAGCTTGCAGTTGCTTCCAGATTGTTTCCAAACACAGGAGTTTTATGGTTCGAGTTACTGATTAAAGGTCACTTCTCTATTTGTATTCTACTTTGACACTTCAGATGATATGAAGTTCTTGAATTATAAAGATATTTAGGCTGCTATGAATTGTGCTGAGCAGTGAGAGCTCAGAGTTCAGCTCCCTGGTGACTGAAAAAGCCCCAGATTGTTCCCCTAGAAGCTTCAAGGGCTGATTTTTAGTTGAGACCAAAACCTGCAGTTTTGGAGCAGTCTTTTAATTGACAGTGGCTCCATTAGTCTAATGTATTTTAATACATACATGATTTTAATCTCATAAGCATATTTTATAAATCAAAAGGTAGATGTTCTGTTGTATTTAATGCTGTTAAAAAGAATATTAACATTATTGAAAAGAACCAAATAGCATCTGGGGATTAGTATGAAATAAAAATGGGATTACAAAATAACCTCTTCACACTAAAAACGTTACTCATTCATGTGAAAAAATGTTAATTGCAATTAAGTGTAAACTACAATTAAGTATCAACATTCCCTATTCTTGTCTGTTCACTGACTGCAGTAAAATGATTCCAGAACTGAATCTGGCCAAGTGACACTCACCTACCTGTGCCTGAGGATTTGAAATGATGCTTCTGATCTCAGGTCACCACAGCCTTATGGGGCACTGGGCTGAATTACTCTGGGACTGTCAGAGCTCTCACTCTGTGGGGATGATAGCTCCTTCCTCCTTGCCTTCCCCCAGGATCCGTCAGATGGAAATTGATGGGAGGGTGATGTGTAACTTAGGCGAAATGATCTTCAAATCATATAATTTAAATTCATTTTGTGAGTTTTCATTTTCATTTTTCATATTCATTCCATTTCTTTAATATTTTTACAAGTGTCTACATTTCATTTGAGGCGGGTAGGGGGGAAGCTTTGTGTGCGCATCCGAATAGCTACCAGAAAGATATTTGCCAG
Source organism: Acrocephalus scirpaceus scirpaceus (assembly GCA_910950805.1). Classification (NCBI taxonomy): domain Eukaryota; kingdom Metazoa; phylum Chordata; class Aves; order Passeriformes; family Sylviidae; genus Acrocephalus; species Acrocephalus scirpaceus. Next base: position 57,594,006 of record OU383778.1, on the reverse strand, counting down.
AATTTCAGTGAACACACTGGTTGTTAATAGAACCATTCAACAGCAGAGCTGCAGTTTAGCTTAACTGAAGTCCCAGTTGTCTTACCTTACAATTTCCCCAGATTACCTTTTAAAAAAAAAACCATGGGGGATTTTTCACACACTAATTCAGGGAAATGCTTGCTTTGCTCCAGTGCAAGGGAGACAAAAATAGGCTCTGAAGAGTCTAACTCTACACTTGGTTGGTGTTATGGCTTTTGGATGCACAAACCAGGTGTGTTAACTTGATTCTTGCTGTTTAATGCTAAAAAATTCTGTTGATTCTGCATAGAAATTCTCAGTGTGCTTAGTCTTGTGGCACTGAGCACCAGTAAAATCTGTAAGTATCTCATAAATCAGATAGGAAGAGCAAACAGCTAAGTACCAAAGCTCTATAGTAGTACATGTGGCTTTTAAAAGTTATTTATTGTCTCTCTTTCTAACTGTAAAGTGCATGCTAAGAGCATTTGATTGTAGTTACCTGTTGCTAACTGCTTCATTTTAGTGGGAATGAAAAGAAACCTGCTGCAGCTTTTTAATAATTTTGCAGGTCTACAAAGACAAGAAAGCAATGTGTTTAGATTGAGCAGAAGCAGTAGGGAACACAGGAATTGCAGTTCACATTTTTGTTATGTTTTTATTAACATTTATTATAAGGGTGACATATTTTTATGTTCTAATCCTTGTGATCTTCAAAGCCAAGTATCAGTAGTTATAGACCTACGAACATTTTTAAAAAATGACATATTAGGGTGGGTGGTTTTGGTTTTTTTCATTTGCAAAGTGGCTGTTCTGTTTCAATTAGGCTAACTCAAAGAGTATCGTGAATTAAATCTGGAAAGGCACCCTAACTAGGTAGAACACTTCTCAATCTTTTGGAGCATATGAATTATGATAGCCTTTGGCTAATCATTTTGCAAGATTTATAGCCATTGCATATTCAGTTGCTGACTTGTCAGGGGATAGAAAGACCCACATGATGAAAGAATCTGCTGCTGTCGGTGGCTTTTCTCCACTACCTTCAAAAACACACCTCACAATGAGAAGTCAGAAAAACACAGAAGAGCCCAGGCACCAGAAATGCTTTGAGTTAAAGTTCTTTGCATCTTCCTAAGAGCCAGCCCAAAGATCTACTTCATATGACCCTAACAATTCAAACATCTGGTGTGATATAGAAATCACACAATATAAAATCCAGACCACCAAGAGTTGGTGGGTTGGTTCTCATCACAGGTGTGTTGCAGTGTCCTCTACCTCTCAGTAAAGATATGAGAGAATTCACGATACAAGAGAATTCAGCCCAAAAGTCTTGCCAAAATATTGACTCAAACATTCTCCCCTCCGCTGAGACAGTAACAGTGATAGCCGCTTGATCTGGCAGATACCTTTCACAAAAAAAAAAAAAAAAAAAAAAAAAAAAAAAAAAAAAAAAAAAGTGGTTATTTTCCACCAAATTTGTTTATATTTACCACAGGCAAGCAGCAGTTTCATGGTCAGTAGGAAAACCTGGATTATAAATTGAAGACTTGAGTCAAAAACATGTTTCTTACAAAGGTGTAAAATTTGCCTGGGAGGACAAACGTGCCAGTGAACTAATAAAAAAAATGTATAAACATGTAAATATTATTGTAAGCTGTAATGATTATGGCAGCACTTTAATTCCCTAAAATTATGACTTTGCAGCCAGGCTGTGCTTGTATAGACTTAGCTTGCTTATTTTTTTTGGTTTTTAATGACTACCTGTTTGTTATTTTAATTAGTCACAATCTCCACTAGTGAATCACTTACAGCACTAGACAAGAGAAGCTCCTTTTTATCCACAAATAATCCAACAAAAATTACTTCACAGCCATCAAACTTTATTCATTCATCTCCATCCTTCCAATAGATCTACAAACCCTTAGTGATAGTTGCAAACAGGCTATAAAAGCAGAGATGTAATGGCACCTGCCACTCTCAAAGCTGTTCAGTTGAAAATTTCTCTTCCATCAGTCCCTACATATTCCAGAAGCAGTCTCCCCAAAAATCAACCCCAATACAGACACCCCAAAACATGCAATTTGAGGGAGACTTTTAAGTCATAAACCAAGAAGTGTAATATTAAAATAAGACAGATTGTTCATCTTCATAATGGTAGAAGCACTATTAATTCCATAGCCAAGTTTATCTCTCTTTGGTCAATGATTTTGTGTGGTACGTTGTTTAAACCTTCTATCAAGATCGGGGAATTTAACCTTTCTCATAGTCCTATCATAACTCCTCAGAATGAGGTGGAGTAAATTGTCATCTACTTCAGTTCTTTATCAATCAGTGGGAATAACAGTGCATTTCACAGCAAACAGATGTTGGTGAAAATGTATTGGTAAGCCTGATAGAAGCTCAAAGCATGTGCCTTAAAAAACATCTCACTCCTTTGCTGGTGTTGATCGTTCTGGGAAAGGGTGAATAACAAATTGTTTGTTTTGGTTTTTTAAACTTTTTGAGAGAGTTTTAGGAAAATGTGAACTTGGGGCTTGGGAATTTCTAACCTGCAAGTAAGACTTATGAAAACAATAATTATTAAAGAGTGAATGGTAAATATAATCACTTAAAGGAAACTGAGGACAGCTGCTTTCCTAAAATTAATTTGTGCTTTTTAATATCAACTTCACATTGGTCTAACCTATCTGAATTCATATTAGCTTAGCTGTAAGAGAAGGTTTCAATTACTAGAAGGCTTTTGTAATTAAACCTGCAATGGATAAGCAATTTTTAAAGATAGTGAATGACACCCTTTCCTTGATACTGCTGCAAGCAATTCCTGCTGGTGAAAAGGAATGTATGCTCCTTGGAATTCTTTTCTGAGAAATCCTTTATTCTTATGAAATAGTGAAAATAAATGCAGTCTTTTACAGCCAGGCATACTGAGCACTGGGCAATTGTATCCTAAGGACTGCAGACAGAAACACTGACAAAGTTTTGAAGATAAAACAACTGCCTTTTAAAGATTCAAATATTGATAAAAATAAAATGGCACATCTGAATAACACAGTTGATGCAACTAAAGATTACAGACACAGCTAAAGTCAGTCTTGGGACTGCTTTATTAGCAATACCTGAATGAGAGAAAGGAAAATATTATTTTGGAAGAAGGTCAGTTCAGTACAATGGACATGAATCTAACGGAGATAGATTCAGAGCTATTTTCAGAAAGGAAGACTATTAAAACTGTTTTCACCAATAACATCAGATGACGTACTCTCTTGTAAATCAGACAGATTTCTTGCACATGTGGCAAGAATGCACTGAGACTAGGAAGTGACCAAAACAGATTGAGGGGAGTTGGATATTTCTTGTCTTGGATACTGCAGAGATGTTTGTGTGTGTGTTATTTATAAACAAACACATTGAACACAGTTAATTCAAATGGTCAAGCCTAGATTTTTCAAGCACAACAGGGCCAGGTGTAACAACATAGGAGAAGGAAGAAAAAAAGATAAAAATAAGTAGATTAAATTAATTGCTCTGTTCACTCAGGTTCATGTGTTCTGTATAGCCTGGTGTTTTCATCCACTGAAAAGTGTTGCCTAGACTTGGGATACCTTGGGATTCAGGCATAACTGAACGAAGTTAGAACAGTAGCATCTAATTCCCTGAAATGTTCTTATGCATTAAAAATAAAATGAAAGTTCTTATCCAAGTCCTACAGATGAGGAAACTAAGACCTGAATGTTTTGTGATTAGAGTAAGGTTGTCCTGCAAGCTAAGGGACAGGATCTACCAAACTCAGTACTGTTGCCCCTGGGTCATATTGATGTCCCTTAGGCCAGGACTGTGTATATGAGGTGACAAATGTCTTTTTGGTTTTTGTGGGTTTTTTTTGTTTTTTTTTTTTTAATGTATGGCACTAGCTGCTTAACAGAAATACTGATTTATGTTTTGGACACATAGAACAAAAGTGAGTATAAGGGTTCATTAACTCAAGTGAGTCAAGGTCAAGCTATATCATAATAAAGAACTTATGTATCACATATCAAAAATCATCTGGACCTCAGATCTCAGAAACTGGCTATGGAGAAAGATATTTGAGCTTATCAGTTGTCTCTTGCTTGGTTAGGTGCCTTAACTTCTTATCTTCTCTCTCAACTCTAGTTCCATCTAAAACCTTCTGCCTGTGCTTTTATACACTTCTCCCTGCACCGGATTCACAGTTCTGAGGCTCCACAGCACTGTTCTACTGAAAGACATAGTTCAGTGGTACAAAGGAAGCATTGTTGGGAAACGGGGATGGGAACCATAGAGCTTAATCCAGCTTCCAACCCTGTCTCTGCATTCCCCCACGCTACAACGCCAACCCACAGCTCTGCCCATGCATGGAGTTTGGAAAGGCAGTCACAATGGCACAAGGGGTGCCTTGGCTGCTCATTCTCTCTTCTTCACCCTTAAATGTTCATCTACAACAGAATTAAGGAAGACTTAGATAGAACTGGTTATACTCTTGTTCTCTTCCCATGCACCCTAGTAGGACAAGAAATTGTAGGTGCAAATGTCTCATTTAAAATGTGAAGGTTCCATGTGTTTTCCAGTCCCTTTTCTATAACTATTCCATTTGTGTTCAGTGATGCTCGCATCTCAGATCTGATTAAATAAATTTTGGAATTGTTGGGGAGGAAGAGATATCCTTAGGTAGGACTGAAGGCCCTGCTGAAGTCAGCAGCTGTCACATGTGCAGTGCTGAGCTGAGCACAACAGCAACCTGACAAGAAATGTATTTAAAGCACTTGGACACGCGTAGTTTGAATGTACTGAGCTACTGATTTATTAACCATACTTTCAGCTGAAGACTTGTACATACACCTTTCCAGAAAATGCTCTTACAAATTTAGCTAATGCCTTGTATGCAGCTTGTATTAACTTTGCTGACTTCACTGACCTTCACAGAAACAGTTCCTCATACTGAAGCAAAAGCATTTCGTATCTCCTTTTGAATTAACTGCTGATATTACTCCAAATCATTAACTTCAACTCACTTGTTCCTAGCAATTAACTCATGGAAAGCAGGAAATAAGAGCTATGAAATAACACTGGAACACAACATATTTCAGCAATGAAGCCTGGGAGCTAGAATTTTGGTCGAGTTAGGCTCTGATGTTTTAGTCTACAGCATTACAGAAATTGCTAACTGCAAGTTTAGACCCAGCATTAAAACCTGGCATAGTGTGGTTCACATGATGGGAAGGATGTAACAATCCACTCCCATGTATGTAGATGTATTTTATGGAATTTATCCAAATGTAAAAATTGACAAGAACAGGAATATTGTTTTTCCTCTTCTTTGTTTATATACTTGCTTTGTGAATTCAGATATGGAGATTACATTCAGAACTTTGAAAGAAACAGTTTTCCCAATCACTTGTCCAAATTTATCAATCAATTATCATCTGCTGAGACACTGAATTCTTTTAAGGAAGAAAGCGAGCAACTCTTCCCCAACCTTTTTTTCATTCTGGAGGGAAGATGTATTTCCTTCTAGGCTGTCCCTCCAGAAGGATTTATTTCTACAGATTGCAGTCAGTATTTTTCTTACACACTTTTACTTAGTAATTTTATTTAAATTGGCACCAACTCAGAGATGAACGTCATGAAAGTGTCATTAAGTTTGTAGGATAAAGCAGGCCCACTGCACTTGCAACTTAGAAAACCCACAGTTATGTCTCTAGTCTTAGAAGAAACTGAGGCCAGCTTCAGCTTCTTGATAGAGAAATTACTCCCTTTCTTACCCAAAGCATTTATATACCAAAGGCTTTTTACAATCCCTCTCTTTGCAGGCAGTTTGTTAAAATATTTTACTGGGTTTTGTGGACATTGAGTGAGATAATATTCTTACTATTTCTTCACTGGCTGAGAATTATTTGTAGCCAAGCTTCTGGTGTAAATACCAATATTTAGGAGTCTGCTGCCTCTGTGCAAGTTTCTAGCAGCACATCTGTGGAATTTCTCACCTGAGGAGAGTGGGAGAAACAGTTGAAACAGATTTTCAGTTTTTATTTTTTGCAAGCACAGATGTCTTTTCAAAGTTACTTATACTTACCTTTTTAACCAACTTGGTAATGCCTTCTTATTTCTTTAACCAACTGGCTAAGTGTAACTGGAAGAAAATGAATGTGTCCTGTGGCATGTTCCTCTGAAAGATTAGATTCCTGATGGAATGCAGCGTTTCAAGGAGCCTACAAATGCTGGAACATTCTGATTTCATTTCACAACATCTGAAGGCTTACTTGAATATAACCCAGCACAGAGTCTTCAATGATCTCAGACCAGTTAAAATATTGCCAAGTAATTGTTGATCATAAGTGACCAGATAAAGAACACTTATGTTTGACAAGTTTGTGTGGTTATCACCTGAAAAAATGTGCTGAGGAAAAAGAGCTGAGGGAATTCAGCACAGTGGACGAAATTGGAAATTCCTCTAAGATTTTCATTGTTTTCAAACTAAGCAACTCTTTGAGCAGACATGAAATTATTCATTTGCAGTCCCCAAATTCCCATAAAATGATCCCCTTTCCACTCTCCATTTGGATGACAGTGCAGTGCAGAAGAAACAAGACTGTTTGCCTGATGGGCTATATGTTTTTATTCACGCATATCCAGAAATAATGGAACGAGTCCCTCAAACTTTCAAAAAATAATTTTCATCCAACAGAGACCTAAACTATGAGAAATTTCACCCAGCAGCCAGAAGTTTTCAGAAAGTTATGAGCTACTGAAAATGGGGATAGCATGGCAAACGTCACACAGGCTGAGCAGCAGTCATTTTCTCTCCTACTGTAATATGTAGCCGTATAATTTATTCATGTTCCAAAATACATTAGGTAAAAGGAATGAATTCCTAGTGCTGGTAGACTTAACTCAAGTCCTCTAAAAGTCAATACAGTTTCTCATGTGTAAGATTAAAATGGGGGGGTCCTCAATTAATTGTTTTCCAGTTGCACTAAATGAGCAAGATTCCATTTTGGTTGGAAATACAAAGTGCTTGTCAAAATGCCACTTGCTACTGAATTTCAGCTTCCTGCCCTGGGAAAACAATCCTTAATAGCTTCCCCCTCCCTCCATTGACTAGCTCCCTTCATATTTTCTCTGCTTTTTGAAAAAATTATGGCAATCCCTAAGAATAAAAATGCTTGCCTGCAAAGTATATTGTTTTAATGTAATTCTTCAGAGAAGGGAGCACTCCAGAAATTAAAACACTCTCTTTTCTAGCTATTGAGCTACAGTGCCTCCTTCTGCTTTTTTCATGATAATCTCCACTTTTCGTACTGAAGTGACTTCCTTTTGTTGTTCATTTCACAGAATTTCATGGCTTGAATTTTTGTTGGTTTATTTTTTTTACATAGAAGTTAGATTTTTCCCCCTCCTATATAAAAATCTGTGAACATAGGATCAGAATCAGGGCAGGGTATGTATTTAATTACCCATTAATGTCTTATCCTTGGAACATTAATGGGTGAAGACAAAGTCTGTTTTCACCAGGAAAGAAGTTAAGCCCCTAACGTATTTAAATCGTTTTGAGTTAATAGGCAGCATTCACTGCGAAGTTTGTTTTTCTATTACCTTTTTTCCTTGAAACCATCAGAAATTTCTGTTTTACAGTAAGGATTGCAGTGTGTTCTAAGCAGGCCAGGACTTCCAAAGCATTATTTAAATGCCTCAGCTGAATACCAGCATTCTTTCATCCTATTTCACACACTGAAGTACCAAAAGGGTAAATAACTTGCAATATCATTTTTGACTGACTTGACTTTGAAAAAGGCACAACCTACACAAACAACTGAGCAGTTGTTAGGTGCTTAACTGGATCTCTAAATGATCCCATATGCTAGTCAGCTAATGCTGATAATGATTATAAACACCTCAGTTCATCACATTAATGAGTTATAGCCAATAGTAAAGGACAAAATATATAACTTTTCCACAAACTTAGTTAAATGTCAAGGTTTTTAAAGGCCTAGTTAGCAAGTATATTAGATGAGATATGTCAGTTTCCCAATTTACGACTCTGACTTGTCTCTTGTGATTCCTTATAGCCTCTAGCCATTCTCCTCTTACCTGAGGCATTCTCTGGCAAAAACCTGATGCTTCCAGTCATTCTGCATTCTTGTGTTCCTTCAAAAATAATTGGACAGGCACCTCTCCATAAACAATCATCATTAGTCACATAAGGTACACAGATAAGAATACCATACAAATAAGTTTCAATAGAATGTCTTGAGCCAAATAATAATAATAATTTGGCCAGCATGCTAAAAATATGATTGACAGGGAGTTAATGCACTTAACACTTTTTCCAGCAGGCTGTTAAAATTAGTTCCTTGATGCTCAAAAAGTCCTGCTCCCTGAAAAGTGACACCGACATTGACCAGTGAGTTTGTTGCTGTTCAGTAACCTGCTCCATTTCCAGACTATATGATTAAAGTCATTATGGGAACTGTCAGGAGGAGGGAAAAAAATGAAAACTGTCATAAGAAGCAACTGTTGGAAATCTTGGGAGTTTTTTTATAATGCTAAACTATTTTAAAATATTGTCTGTAATTTTAATATCACAATTTCCAGCCATATAATAAGCATCCATGCAATGAAATAAATCCTTTGAGGTTATACATAAAATGGTATATATGAACATCTTTATTAAATATATAGTAGGAAGAAAAATAATCATAAATTTCCTTCTACATGAAAGGAATGAATTAGCTTTAAAAAAAAAATTCTTATTTTAAACTATCAGAATTAAATCCTCCAAATTAAATAAATGAAATAGAGAGTGGAGAGAGAAAAAAAAGGATTCATAATTGAAAGAATTTTGGTTTTAAAAAAAAAAAGCCTGTCAACAATGTAATGCTTTCTAACATTGATCCTACAGAGCCAATAAGATGCCTCATGAGAATGCACTAAATTAGAAAGTTAAAAATGTCCTAATTTCAACTTTCAACTTTTGTAAATTTATTTTAATATTTGATGCAATTATATATGAATAATTTTACAGAATATTTTATGCTCTTAAATACCCACTAAGTTCTGTTTTTGCCGACCCACCAATTGCACTGTAAATTGTTCTTAGTTTAATATAGAGATTGCAATATATGTCATGTGTTGCTCAGACATAAATTATAGTATTTAGTATTTAAATTACAGTCTTGGATTGAAAATTGATTTAACAAATTCACAAATACTCAAAGTGTTTAAAGATCAGGAGGTTTTACATTTCAACATAAAAATCTGACCCTTTCCTTACATTTAAAATATTTTTATAGATCCAAGAGGGTGCTTAAGACGATAGTGTCTTTTATACAATAATATCAACACTATAATTATCTTATATTTATTTTTCTTTTTATCACCTGCTACACCTAGGTTTTGACATTAAGAATATTGCTTTTGATATTTTCAGCATTAAAAACCACTTTATGCTTTGGTTCCATTTTACTCCCAGTCAGAAAGATCAGAAAAAGCTCAAGTCACACAGTGAGAAACTTTATCCACTGAATGAGACATTATCCATTCCACCAGACTACAAATCAAAGAGTATCTCTTAGGCTGCTTAAAAATTCATTTTAAAATCTGATCCTGATTGTACTTTTATGGTAATTTCATACCATCAATCATCCTTTTACCTTTAGTCTCTAGGTCCACTGCTTTCCCCATAGATCTCATTCTCTCTACCTCATTATAATTCTTTAGGTGAGAAAACAGGGTAAGAAACCTTAACAGAAAATGAGAGAAAGATGTAAATTTCTTGAGAAAAGTCAGGTTCACTAAGAAGCACAGCTAATGATATGTTCTGATCTAGGATTTTTTTTTAAAATTAAAAGATGGAGTGGGATAGAATAGAGTGAAAAACACATTTGCCATGCAAATAATGTGTTTGTAATCTGCATTCTAACTCAACAATATCATTTGTACAACCAAGCTGTCAAAATATTTTCTTAGATGGAGTTCCTTAAAAAAAAAAAAGAAAAAGAATGAAATAAAGATTTTTGTATCTCCACAGAACTTTTCCTAATTAAGTGCTGAACTTCCTGGAATTCTGTACTTTCCATTACTAATGAGGCTGAGCCATCTTTGCTAATACTGTAGATTATGTGAATTGCAGTAATTAGGAAATGGAACTAACTGAGGAGTGCTAGAAACATACTGATCAAACCCCCTTTCTTACAGCTAAAATTTAAGCTACAAAATTATGTAAAATGAACATAAAACCTTATTGGTGTGTTCAGCAGTGGTGGTACCTTCATCACACTGATCACATGAAAGGAAAGCTGCTCTGTGTTGTTCCACCAGTTCTTTGTGGCAGCTACAATTCTTGGGAATCGTCAAAATCTGGTCTACTTGCAGTGGCTTCTACAAGAGCTGTACTTTCCCAGAAGTCAGAATTGTCGTTCCACTCCTTTCATTTGAATCCTGGCCATAATGAAAAGCCTTTTTTACAGCATTGGGAGATATGAGAAATAATGAAAGCACTGTTCAAGACATCTGGGCTGGAAGAAAAACTATTGTTAATCACAAGGGAAAAGAAGGATTTTTCCAGTACTGTGCGCTCGTCCATGTTACAGTTCCCAATGTCTTTAACAAAATGTAGCCATAAACCACTGAATTCTGGTAATAGCAATAATTCCTCCAAAATGGTTTGTTACCAGCAGTTAGTGACCAGTTTCTTAGTTAATGGCCTGGGGGGAAAGGCTTTAAAAAAGCTGTATGCACTGTTTCCTCTCGGGCAATTTAACTGGCTGCATTAAACTGTATTTTCATTGAGCTTCCTAACATTTGTACTCTGATAAAATTCTAGTCAGGGAAGGCAATGAGGTGGTGGTGGAGTATGTCGTCACTCTACTTTGTAAGAGAAACGCTAAAAAAAAACTATCTAGTGTCTTCCTAATCTGAATAATATTAGGACTTGGTTCTGATGATAATAATAAATGCTAAAGTCTTTAAATATTATGTAAAATTAAGAGTAATTAGCAACTTTATCTGAAGAAATATGAAAGAGTCTTCAGCTTTATGGTATGATACAATGCCCTTGAAACGATCAGGTAATACAAGAAAAAACATTATGTGCTTTCATGGAAAATCAAAATGCTAATCTGAAATGCTCATTTATTTTCATAAACCGAGTAAAAATAGTGCCTTATTTGGAAGAGTATCACACTCTAGCATGATGCTTGATAATAATAAAAAGTTAATAAAACATGAGTATAGGAGGGCACATAAAGCAATTAATATACAAATTTCATTTGTATTTTACTGAGTTAATACATTGTTTCATAAAGTGTTTCCAACTATGTCACCAATGTACTGACTTACACAAGTGGGAATTTTTTTAAATATACATGCTTTATCCATACTTTATAAAAAACATTTTCGGTAGATGAAAATATTGTACAGCACAGTGCTCTATTAAAAGGTAAAACAAGAATATTCCTTCACTATTTTAGTTGTGTAACAAGCTGTAAGTCAGTCAAATCCATAAACAACCCTATGCTGATTCCTCTGCCTGCTCCACAACTCACTGGGCTTAAATGGCATCGTTTTTTGCTCACATGGGTAAAAAACCTCATTAATCAGAAAGTTTTTCCCAAGTATGGCAATAAAGTCAAAGGAATGATTGGCATTACACAGAACACTCTGTAACATACACACAGGAATATAGGCTCTCATTAGGCACAGCATATTAAAAAAATCCCAAACAAAATACTGTACATCTTTGCTTGCGCTATATAGGATGCAGGAATGACAGGGGAAAGAACCACATGTAGGGAAGTGGGGCTGAATGGAGAGAATTTGAGGGTCCTGGAATCCCAGCAGGAATAGAAGGAATCAGCTCTGGGGAACTGACATCCTGCCTTACTGCTTTAGGGAAGGGCTGTAGATGGCAGAATCTCGAGGGAAGCTGCTTTTGTGCAGGACACTGAAGGAAGGGTTTGTGGGGACAGAATTACTCCATTTGTGCATGGCCTGTGTGAAGCCCTGGAGCAGCTGGTGCCATTACCCAGCCACCTCACATGTGGTAAGAGTTAGTGAAACTGGCTTTTTCATGAATCTTGCTTTTATTAAAATGATACTGGAGCATTTTTTGCTGTCAGGTCCCAGTCCAAGTCTTTCCACCGCCCACCACAGAGAGAATCTATTCCCACTAATTTGGGATCTACCATAGCTATTATAAGAACTAGACTAATTTCACAAAACTATCAGTGGTTTAAAACAGCATTCTTATGCTGAGATGGGCTTATTCCAACTGTGTCATCTGACTATAAAGTCAACTGAATTATGGAGAGTAGAATGAACTATGCCACAGCCAAATATTTAGAAATAAAGAGACATGGTGCTCATTGGAAACACACCACTCATGCAGTTATATCACTCATATAGTGTCTTAAGTAAATAAATAGTGGTAATAAACAGCATTAAAAATTACCAAAATGGAACAATTAGGTAGCAACCCTGGAATTTTGGTATAGTTATGTGGAAACAGGAAAAGGACAAAGAAAACTAGCAAGAAGTGGAAAGAAGGGCTTATGACTTGAAAGCAGAGACAAAGGTTGGGGAAAGGCTGAATACACTTCGGAAAGGCCCTCATCAAGGAAAATACTGATTTTAAAGAGCAGACTTTATGTCACATTTACAATTTACAAATACAAGCTGAAACATTGTTCTTTAATAACAAAATAATAACTGTCCTTTTTTGTTGTTTTCTGTGTGTGTGATATATTAAGGGAACTTGAAAACCTTTTGTTTTTTGGGGTTTTCATGGCCTTCTTAATCCTCAAAATATTAGATGTTAATTCTGGTTTTGCTGGAGGACGTTTTTGCAGATGTACCTCCTGTACCTTAATTGAACTGATAAGAGAGAAGGGACTGAACATTTAATAATACATTCTTCCTTCAAAAAATTAATGAAACAAGAGTATGAAACATTAATGGAATTACTTCATATTAAACTATCCAGAGAAAGTGCTAAACATAAAGGGTCTCATCATTGAGGTGACGGTATAGGTTAAGTGCTCTGTTTGCATGGAAGGGGATTGGAGGAATCTGGGCTCCCCTGGACATTGTTTCATCTCTCGCCCCTACAAGGGGCTGAGCTGTTACATCCACTTGTCTGAGGCCGGGCAAGGTTTCAAAACATCAAACTGAAGACTGGTTCCTTTGAGCTGAGGGACACCTCAGTTCAAAAGCTGAGCAGAGGAAGGAAAAGAGTGGACTAAAAGCAAGAGAAAGAGATGAGAGGGAAGAAAGGGACTTTCTTGGCATCAGAGCTGGCTTGGTGCTGTCTGATTTGAATATTTTGAAAGCAGAATTACTTCAATTTAGATCATCTATGTTAAAAATAAAACAGTTGGTGTTCATGTTGAGTACAAAGACACACAGAAGCTGGGGCATTTCTCTTTTGGCTGTAGAAATCTTAGAGCCATTGTAAAATCCTCATTCTGCTATGACTTTTGAGTGCAGCACTATCCGTTTCACACTGAGCTGACAACAGAAGATATCTGAAGTAGGAAAAGTTCCTACCTCTGAGAGCCTCCACAGAAAGAGTTGGACTAGTAATAGAAACTTGATTTCTAGACAATTTTCTTACACTGATGATGGGGCAACAGCTGATGACTGAAGCTGGAATTTGAAGAAATTGCAGCTGGTGGCTTTTGTGTTTAACAGTATTGTGGTAATTTACAAACTGCACATTTTAAGGTTACTTCTTCAGAGCACTTTGTCATTAGGATGACTGTATTCCCTACCAGTTGTTTTGCAGGAAGTTGTTAGCTCAGGAAGACTGGCAGACAAGTGCCCTGCTGGTGCCAAAGCAGTGATTATTTGCTTACTTGGTTTGTTCCTGTCATTCTCCAAAGAACTCTCAACTTGTTTCACTTCCCAATGTTTTATTTAAATCTCAGTGAGATAATGGAGCATGGGAAAAGACCTCCTATTTCATGGCTGAGCCTGCTTTCAAATCTGCAGGCTCAAACAGAATTGCATAGTGTTATGTGACCCTTTGCAGTGCCTGTTCTGTCAAAGCTTTGGCCACATCCTGCCCAAGTGGTCAGTGATGAAGAGATCTCTGCCATGATTTCTGGATTAGAAATGGTGTGAAAATACAGCTTTTCCATTAAAAGAAAAAAAAAAAAGAAACAGAAACACACAACAAGTTGGTTCTGTTTAAAATATTTTTCTACTTTACTCCTCATGCTAATACATTTGTGACAAATATTATTTTCCTGGATGACATTTGTACAGTCAGTCTATAGGAAATGTCAGCCAAAGAAAAAAAATTCTGCATTAATCTGCATTCTGAAAGACTTCTCATTATTTCTCATCCAAACTAGGAGCTTATTACTAAATAAGAAAATAGAATGCAAATAATTAAATAATGCAATTAAGCTCATATAAAGTTAGAGCTGTCCAGAAATAGCAGGGAAAAATTGCACACCATATTTAGAGGTGTATATATGATGTATAAGAGTATATATGATTCAATTAAGGAAGATGAGTGTATTGATTTTATGCACACTTTATATTCTTATCACTCAAATCATGTAGTTTTAAAAAAAAAAGATAAATTAAGGTGATTCTGTGCTATGGAACAACGTACAATGGAATCTGTCAGTGGTTATCTTTATGGATTTTTTCAAAACAAATTTTTTTGTGGGAACTGCAGTGGGGACAATAAAGAACGTTCAAAAAAATCTCTAATGAATAAGATTGTAAAAACTAATAAAGGGCACTTAATTTTTAAAGCAGATTAGATTACATCTAATATTTACAAGAAATTATTTCCCAAATTTTTATTCTGAAAAGGGAGGCAATGAGCAATCATTCCTTGATGACTTTCTTCATACTAGTAATGATTATAGCAGCCTTCAGTTACTCCTCTTTTAACAACTCTTTCTAGTTTATGTCAACCTTTCTCTTACAGAAACTCTTCCCTACCCTCCATTGTCTCAATGATTATGTACAGATACAAGGACGGACCCTCAGGGGGAATGTCATGGAGAACCAGGGATCTCTATACCCAGTCCTAGTCCCCTAAAAAAGGAGGGATGCCCACTATGCTTGTCCAGTTCAGCCTTTCCTTAGGAATATAAAACTGTGTGATTTCATAAATGTGTTGGTCCAGAAACTGAGGCACAGTCTGGCACATTACAGAGACTCCGTGTAATTTTCTTTAACAAGACAAATTACTGTAATTAAAGGGATTTTTCTTTATATTTTATTATAACAAGGAAGGTTCAGCAGTTCCTGATACAAAAATCAAAATGAGCCCTAGGGCAAGAAGAAACATTCTCTTGACTGTCTTAAAAACAATCCAATTTAAGCTTTGAGCAGAGAACAGAAGATACCCAGTTCAAGAGGTTAAACTCATCCCCCTGGGGACAAAGAGATGTGTTACCTGCATGGCCATGTAGAGGCAAGAATCCTTATAGTTTGGAAACTCAAAAAAAAGTAATTGCACAGCAGCTATTGACAGAACATAATAAGTAACTTTGTGTAAATCATTTCAAATTGATTAGAAAACATCTGCATGTGGACAAGTAGCATTTATCTAAATATTAGAGGCCCTTTCTTAAGTCCAGTTGTGAAGTTCATGCAGTCATAAAACACCAAGAAATTAATCTGGGGCAAAAGTCTTTCATATAGCTGAGAATTTAAGAATAATTATTTTTAAGTTAATAAAATCAGTCAAACTTAAAATTCAGATAATGTTATATTGAATCCTTAGTTTATTGAACAAAAAAACATAAAAGAAACTCAGTACAATTGCAGGAATTAGTAACAGAGAGAATATCTAAGGATGGAGAAATCAGCTCTTTTGCTAACATGCTACAGATAATGAGAAATAGTCTTAATTTTAAATAGTTTGAAGGGTGTTTGACACTGGAGTAGGGAGCAATCAAGTAATAAGACACAATTTTCCCTGCCTTCCAAGTGGTCCCTCTTTATCTTCAGTATGCAGTATTTGCTAGTCAGATCTGACTGGCAAATCTGACTACTTCATCCTCTTTTCAACCAATCCCTTTATCCTCTTGGTCTTCAGCCTCCTGAGAGTATTTTTATTCTAGCCCAGTATTAAGACTTTAGAGAGAGCATTTGGGAAGTTGTATTAAACTTTTATTTGTTTCTTCTTAATTTGTTATATTGTTGACATGCCAAAAGAAATTTGGAAGTTACTTACAGGTATTTATAAAGTGATTTATCTTTTCAACATACAAATAGGCACCACTAGCAATGAAAACCTCTCCCTTATGTACCAAATCACGAGCAACATGCCCAGGACGTTTTAGACATCTCAGGAAAGTGTTTCAAAAGTCCCTGCTCCACAAAGACTATGAGAGTCTGACACAGAGAGTGATCTCTGCTGAGAAGAGCAGCAAAAGTGCTGCTTGTAATCGTGAGGGCAACTTTGCTCACAAAAACAAGTAAAGCAGAAGGCACTGAAGTTACTCACACGGAGTTGCAAAGGTCCAGGTGTGCGTGTGATCCACACCACCAGTAGCTCCTCTGCTCCACAGCCATGGCAGCAATGTCAATAACAGACAGCCCATCCTATGTGTCTGAGAATCCACAGAAGAGAATGCTCTGAAGAGT
Source organism: Acrocephalus scirpaceus scirpaceus (assembly GCA_910950805.1). Classification (NCBI taxonomy): domain Eukaryota; kingdom Metazoa; phylum Chordata; class Aves; order Passeriformes; family Sylviidae; genus Acrocephalus; species Acrocephalus scirpaceus. The sequence goes on along the minus strand of OU383778.1, from coordinate 57,577,380 downwards.
CTTGACAAGCAGTGCCCTGGGAGTTACTTTGCTTTTAAGAGGCTGACTGCATTCTTTGTGCTTTTGGCAGCATCACTAAAAAAAAAGGAAAAAAAAAAAAGGCAAAAATAAAAAAGGCATTCTTGGATCTCAATTTTGTTTTCTATTGTTGAAAATTATTTCTGAAACCAAAAGGATACAGCCTTGCCTCTGCTAGACAGGAACTACAATGTTAAAAAGATCAAAAACTTACTTGGGCTGGTAAACTGAGCAAACACAGTATGGAAGTTAAAGAGAAAACGTTGATAGAAACTATGCTTTTAGACATTAGATTTTTGAGAGAGGGCATGTCTTAGTGTAAAAGAAATTTAACATACTTTTCCATCAATTTTTTAAAACAATTTTTAAGTTCTCTTTGCATATTCTGGGGTAAATTTGAAATTTGACTTAAATTTGAAAAGCATAGATATCTTGTTTCTGTGATATGTCTCCCCCTCCTTTTTTTTTCTTTTTATCTGTTTTTCCTGGTGACAAAAAGTCAACAACTTTCAGTGTAGTATTTTTCTAGTGTCACAAATGTGACCTTGATCACCCCTTCTTCTGTTAAGTCTTCAGAACCTTCTTGTCACAGCCAGCCATACTTTTCTAGAATAATACTAAACAGCTTGAGAATTTATTCAGTCTTCAGTTCTAACTGTATCTTTTTCTGCTCCCTCTGATCAATCTATCTTGAGTGCTGCTTTACCCTGGTGTATTGTTTTCTTTCCTGCCCATATTTCTGAACAAGTCTATTTAGATAGTCTGTTTCATCAATTTTAACATCAAACTCTATCATTACCTGTTTTGCCTTAAAAAAAAATAAACTTTGTGGAATCCCATAACATCCTAACTTCAGAGCAGCTGTCTACCCAGTAAAATAGACACAACTTCATTATCATGTGTCGGCATCCCCGGTTAGCTAAACCCAGCTAGCTCTGGAAACAATAGCCCAGCAAAAGGAGGGTGCAGCACGAGCTTTGTGAGGCAGGAGTGCACAGGATCCTTTTCCCAGGATCCTTGAAAACACTGCTCTTGGCTATACACAGCCAGCACAGCCCTTGATCTGACCACAGAAAATAAGGAACTGCTCTTTCATGAGGGCCTTATTCAGTGTTCTAGACTGGAAACTTCTTTCTTCCTGATTGTATTTAATTCATGCACTGTCTCTGCCACTGCAGTTCCCACCTGTCCTGGAACAAAAGCACAAGCTGTGAGTGTGCTCAAATACTTTTGTTAATATTTTTTTTTTATCCCAAAATAACACAGTGCAGTATCATATATTTTACTAAACCATTTTCTGCACGGTTTAAGTAACATCACTTCTTACCCTCATAAGAGGATAAATACACCTGCCAAATCAGGCAGAAACAGATGTCCTCTCTTTATGATAACTTTTCTCTCATCTGTACATAGGCATATGACATCTCAGTGCAGAATTAGGACACAGTCTTCCCTGTCTGGATGTTTCCTTCTCACTCTTCTGTCTACTGGTTTACTGGAAATAGTTCTATGTGGTCCGTACCCCTTTTCAAAGCCAGACACAGTTCTACAGTTGAGTACTAAGCTTTTTCCTTTTTTTCTTTTTCTTTTTTTTTTAGTTGACTATTTGTTGCTGCATTTTAAAGTGCTATTCAAATCTGGAACACAATACATTGATGAGCTGCTAGACTTAATATGTGCATATAAAACCACATATATATTTATATATGCTAATCCATTTAGAACACCCCTTATTTAAGAAATGTATTATTAATTATGATCTTGATAATGGCAAAACAACTAAAAATCAATGCACTATGAATAATTCTGAAAGTAAAGATATTCTGTTTCCTAAAAATATTTGTTAACAGGCATGAACTCTGAAACATTGGTTTTCCTGACTTTCCTTATTTAGAGAATAATTCTGAAAATCTCACTGGTTTCATTTTTTTTCTATTTCCATCTCATGATACAATAAGTGAAAAGAGGTCATAGGCCATGTTCTCAGCTTGTGAAAAATGGCATGGCTAAGTGAGAGATCCTTTATGCTAGCTAAGAATCTAGCCCCACATTTCTAAACACTACTCATTTGCTATTTAAAACATCTTTTTAATGTAAAGATTATATGCCAATGCAATTTGGTACATATACACAGGAAGCTGTGAAGCATAATGCCTGTAATTACAAAAATGAAAGTCAGATTAACACCTAATATTAGTTTTTGCTAAGATAATTTATGTTCCTTCTAGACAAAAGAAACACAAATGATTTCTTATCTGCACTTTAGAATAGAGCCTGATACAATGCTACATGGGAGTTATTTTTTGCAGTGGAATTTTAAAAAGAAAGTATGTAGGGAACTCACTGAAGAGGAGATGCTGCCATACTGTATTGAAGGCCGAAGTAGTTCAAGCTAAGAAGAAGCTGTGTGTAGAGTTCACAAAGTACTGGTGAGGGGACAAATCTCATGTAATATGATCAAAAAAATGTCTTGGCAATTGGGAATAAATGAGTCAAAGCTGAGAGGAAGTTTTAAACACAGAGAAGCATCCAAATATGCAGAGAAGAAAAACATACTGAAGGTTGGGCTGATTTCAGTGGCATGAAATGTAAAACTACAGAACATGAAATAACCTATTTAGGGACTAAATGTGGAGAATGTTTATGCAAGATCAAGTTAAACTTCCGAGTAGGTTCAATTTTCGGTACTACTGTTAAGTAAATATCCAAAGCCTGGAGAAGGAAGTTGCAGTACCTAGGAAAGACAAGTTTTAGTGCTAACTTCAGAACCATGAAGTCCAGGGCATGTTATACAGGAGCACAAGTTCCTTCCACACAAAACAGGATTCTAACTGGGATCTCATTCAAGATCTTGGACTAAAAGGGTTCTATCAGTGTCACATTATTGCACTTTTCTAAGTCACCTTCAGTTTAGCTAATCTCATCCCTGGCAGCAAGAGACAATGTTGGCATTGCCATCTTGTCCCATTTCCTCTGATGCTTCTGCAGTTAATATCACACCAAGGTATGGGATTTGTAGAGCTTCCTTTGACTTTATCCCTGGCAAAACAGGCCTGAAGAACTGGGCTGAGCAGACACTGCTTTTCAGCTTCAAATCTGGCTACTGGGTTTGTGTGTTTGCTACAATGTTTTTTATCAGTGTCATAATTTTTATTTTTTAAATATAATTCCCCTACCAGCCATAACTGATCATATTCTATAGCAAATATTGTACATGGGGGCATGAAGTTTTTTGCCAAACCAAAACCTTATGGGGATTCTTAAACATAAATCCTCTGTTCTCCTGTAAGTCTACCTGTTCTGCTGGAATTTCCTTCTCGGAAAAAATTCCTTTTTCCAGCATCAGTTACTCCTTTATCCCATCTCTTGCAATGCTGTACAGAAAAGGTCAGCTCCAAGCAACACTACTGTGTGTCATTCTCTCGACCTAGTACTGTATCTCTCTTCTTATCTCTGCTGGATGCAGCAGTGCTGGCTTCTCTTCTTTCTGAAGTGGCTTAGGAAGCGCACTCTCTGCCATTTCAGAGTCTGCTGCTTTCCTCCCTTTTTATTTGGGAAAGAATAAAGCATAAACATCAGCACCTTCTTCTAACACAGCACCAATTCCCTGGCACCCAAACAAATAAATCAAAGCTACCACTATTAATGTTTTTTTGGAACTGAGATGATATGCTAAAAGGATACTTTGTGTTCCCCTCCCTTAAGAGAAATGCCAGATAAAAGTCTTACTCTGTTTAAATGGTGCCTGACTGAAGATGTTTAACATGTGGAATAGAAAAAGCAGTAAGAAAATAGTTCCTTTATCAGGATATTCCCATCTGGCAGTTCAAATCTGTCCTACCAAAACTAGCTGAGAATGGAAAGTCTGTTTACATGTTATATCTGCCCTGGACATCTCACCTACCCTTCATAACTGCCAGGCACTGCACTTGGCAACTCTGAGATCAGTCCACTGCATACCCTGTTGTATTTACCTGCACTTTCACTCTCCTTTTCTCACACAATACCCAGCCTGACAGTGGTTTTCCTCTCTTTTCTCTCCAGAGGTTTCAACAGGTTTCCAATAACTTACCCTTTTCCACTAATATTAATTATTCTTCTTTTTCACATTCTAACTAATATCTTTAAACCCTTCATCCTCCTCCACACTTTCTGATGTTTCTTCACTAACCATTCATATTTCTTTGAACTACTTTTTTCCTGTCAGAAGTTTATTCTCCTTCTACTCCTCTTTCGATCTTTTTCTCAATGTCCATCTTTATTTCAATCCATATAATTTTCTGAAGAGTCATCCTCAGTGTCACATACATCCTTTTCCAAAGGATTTTTAATTCCTAAAGTGATATCTTTGTTCTTCCTAGTGGTAAGTTTCAGGTCAGGTCAAAACACTGATGAATGAATGTCTACAAATCTGCACCAAAAGTACAGTTGGTTACAGTGGATCTTTTCAGGCTTTTAGGTCCCTTCTTGCTTTAAAAGTTCTTTTACTGTATTTAACTGTATCACCATGGAGAGGCCTAGCATGAACTGACAACAGTGGGTGTAAAGGCAAATTATGAAGTGCACCAGCAATGGTTTCATATCTTACACAGCCCTGTCCAAGATTATCTGCAGAAAGCAATCTGGGCATTTTCTCCCCATTAATAACTAGCAGCAGCTGACCTGTATAATTAGAGAACAAAATAACCACTTTAAATTTCAGCACTTAATATTTCATTTACTAGCCATGAGTATCTATTTTCTTTTTCAAGATTAGATGAGTCACTTTTATAGTTGGTGTTCTTGTAATGCAATAAAATTCTAGTCAAAATAAGCACAGAAGAAGGTGGAGACACTGTATCACAGAAGAAGGAGCCTTCTACCCCAATGAATAATTCATTTGTGACCCATGGAAGCCATAAAAATCTGAGAACAATAAATAAATATAATCTGCACCACAAAGCTTGGGAGTGCTGAGTGGGGGTTACTCACTTGTGCCCAAAGACAGTGATAACAGTTTGGTTCTGGCTGCCCTGCCGAAAGCTCCAGGACTGTGTTAATATAATAAAAGCTGTGATCACATCCCTTCAACCTCAGGTGCAAAGAAAACGCTGCAGCAGAAAAGCAGCTGTCAATTGTTTCTAAAACAACTGAAGAAAATAAGTAGAACACGTTGCTAATCCAAGCTGATGAGAAGAATGTAGAAAATTAAGAGACCTTTACTCCAAAAAGATCTTCAGTGGCTGGAGGCAATGAGTGCAGGAAATTTACTGTGGGCTATAATAATTGCTGCCTGCCCTGGGAAACGGCATCAAGGCCAGAGCAGTCATGGCTTCATGCAAGCACATCCTCTAATTATTGAAAAACCTGTGTAGAGTCTCAATGTTAATCAGTCTCTCAGAGACTTCAGCTTTATGTAGTTAGTGCAGATTTATGGCATTTTTCTTTTCTTGTTATTAAAACTGATATTTCACAAGGAAGAAACTATCTCCAGACAACTGCTAAAATGCAAAGTTTCAGCCATAAAAGAGAACTGCAGAATTATTCTGAGACTATTCCACAGAGAACCCAAACAAGAAGGGTAAGAAACAAAACATCAAAGACACACGGAAAAATGGAAAAAGATGAGACTTTAAAATATTAACTAAAGACGCAACAGTTGGCCTATAGATTCAAGAGGTTATAGTGTAATTAATTAAGTGCTTGTTACAATTAGGGAAATAAACAGCGCATATGCTAATGCAACATGAATAATACATAACTATAAAAAAGTAAAACAAATTGAGAGGTTTGCACAGTCACATTACTGGAGTCATTTGCATTACTGTATCAATGATGTACTTAAAAAACAAACACAGAACTTCAAAAATCTATTGCAAGACCAGAGTTTGCTTCCTTTTACGAGTGCTGCAATAATTGCATAATGCACATATTCTGATTATTCCACAGAGATGATTTTATATTATATGTTGGTCTCTAACACTGGAGCAACTTTGAAACATTATACACAGTGGTCTTTGACAAATAATATGTTTAATCAATAATTCAGATTTTCTACCAGCTGGGTCTGCAGATTTCTGGAAAATAAAGTGGAAAAAGTTGTGTGTCTCAAGATCTTTTCTCTTACTCTTACATATTACATCAATCCCTACTTTCCAGAAGTACCTGCCACTTCATAAATGGATGAACTCTGGGAGAGTTCACAGAAATGAAACCATAAAAATTGTGAACTTCTATGTAACTGACAAGATTTGAGAAGGGCTGGGGGTGGGGAGGGCAATAGACGTGTTATTCACACCTCATTTGGTTGTCATTGTTCTGAAAAATATGAAATAAAAGATCTGATTTGTCTACAGGTTTTAATTTACTGGTGATGGCTCACTGTGCTCTTCAGTGGCCTAAATTACCATCAAAATAATCTTTCTGGAAAGATGTGCATAAATACTGCATAAAACCTGACCATAGATTGTACTTATAACCCAAAAGAGGCACATTTATTCTGTCTAGAAAAAGACTGTGCAAGATACCCAATTATCTATATGGGAACAGGAAGTTCAAAAGATGTAACTGGAATAAGCAGTGGGAATGCCTGAATCAGAGCACAAGTCTGGAATCAAGAAAGGAGATGCAAACTGACACCTGACATCAGCTCTTTACTCCACTTAAGATGCTAATACTTGAAAAGAAAATAAGGACTAAAATACCATGGCCATATGTGCAGGAAAGATGCAGAATCATTTAAAGTACAAAAAATTGTATGCAAAAGCAAGCAAAGTGTTCAAGAATTCTCTTATCAGAGTAGTGCTGATAAGATGCTCTTAGATGTAAGGACATCTGGGACATTATTTTGGACTGACTTGCAGCTGTAACCTTAACTATGGTCATGTGATAACTTAGATCACGTCGTGCACTCAAAAGCAAATCACAGCTGCAGATTTTACTGCCTGATTTGCTCTGAAGGTGCCATCAGTTACAACAACAATGAAAACACATTAAAGCATTCGAGTGTTTTATCTTCTATAAAGATTATGACCTAGTCCTACTTGCCACCAGAATAAATAGTTCTCATCTCAAGACTGAACTTGAACAAACACCAGCTAATCCTGGGAGGGAAAACATGCAGTGGGATCAGTATTTTATTCCCAGAATGACATTTGAGGAATGTATTCCCGTGTGAACTTGGCTGTTACCAATGCAACAGATACTGCAATACTTGTGGCAATAGCAAATAGAAATAGCAGGGGCAGCGTGGAAAGCTGTGTGTGCTGCTGTGTTTGTGAGCCAGGCTGTGCAGGCTTTGGCTCCAGCAGAATTTGTATTCCTCCCAGTGGCTGGTGTGGATCTGTACTTTAGATTTGTGCTGAACACGGGATTGATAATGTGGAGATATTTTCTACTGCCACACAGGCAAGGGGGTGTGGGAAGGTGGGAAGTGACACAGACAGGACAGGTGACCCCAGCTGACCAAAGGGATGTCCAGACCATGTGACATCATGCTCAGTAGAAAAACTGGGGGGAAAAATGAGGAAGTGGGGGATGTTTGGAGTGATGTTTGTCTTCCCAAGTCACCTGTGACCTGTGATGGGTCCCTGCTCTCCTGGAGATGACTGAATCTGCCTGTCCATGGAAAGAAGGAAATTAATTCCTTGTTTTGCTCTTTGCTTTTTGTGGGTTTTGCTTTCCCTGTTAAACTGTCTTTATCTCAACCCAGGAGTTTTCCAGCTTTTACCTTTCCAATTCTCTTCCCAGTCCTGCTGGTGGGGGAGTGGGCTGGGTTGCTGGCTGGGGTTAAACGATGACACAGGCAAAAGTAGTTAGACCAATGATTACTAATCACAAATTATAACTCAGATGTCTATCAAAGACTAAAACCATTCCGTATACTCGATGTTTTGCTTTTAGCACTTTAGATCCACACAGTCTTATTGGTGTGAAGTTCTGTTTCACAGCATTAGCTACCACTTTCTGCCTTAGAAATAAGATCCACATCCAGAAAAATGTGATGTCTTCTTCACTCATTTATAATAACAACATGCTGAAATGCAAATGTATGCAGATTATATAGACAGGGAAGTCTAGATTTTCACACTTGTTTCTCTATCTGCATAATTGTATCCTTGCACTTTATTATTTACCTGTTTACCTTACAGCACATTAATTTTAAAACATGAATAACTGAGTTTTACTGGGTGAAATATGAAGGGCCACCTTTATAAAATACCGTATTCTACAGTAATTACTGCAAACTGCAGTATGGCTCTTATTACTTAGAATCTCTGAAATAATTGCTAGTAGTATTATTTTTAAAGGAGGAGAAATGCTGGATTTGTGTAGGTACATACAAATTTCAATCCCAAAACTTTCTTAACCCACAGTTAGTTAATCAATTTTACTTTCAAAAGATACATAGAATTATTAGGTATATTTATCCTCTGCTTCAACTTTTATGCAAACATAAAAAAGGATAGCACATCCATTTGTTCAACAATACATTATTATTAATTACTGAAGATACTAAAGATACTGAAGCTGGCAGCTTCAAAGATGTAAGCAGAAAGTAAATTTTTCTGAATACTTGCTTCACTGCTTGTCTAACCTGCCAGTTATTGGCCTTATTATAATGAGAGATTATCTCACCTTTTAAAATAAGTACAAGATTTTTGGATAAGAAACTGTTTGACTGCACAGAGTCTTTTAAGACTGAGTGGCAGGTTTGATTAGAGCTTCTTCACTTACAAATGAAACAGATACTCTGCAAAGACTTAAGAAATTTAAATTAAAGTTGTTCCATTAAGTAATCAGTGACTGCATTGGAACAGATGTGTGATTTTCATTTTATTTCATTATTTGATGAATTTTTCTTCATTTTATTTTATAAACCATCTACAATTTTATGTTGATACCCTACCTTTGCCGTACTTTTACTAGACATTGTATGTGGTGTTATGATGTGTCTTCATGTATGTAAATAAGTGATCTGAGATGAATGTTTCTTGACTAAATCTTTCCTGGGAAGAACAAAATATGTACCTTCCTCATGGATATGACTGTATCATAAGCTGTGTGACCTGCTTTTCTGGGCATGCCTGCCAGTGTTTCTGTGTTGTGCTGCCCTGTTTGCCTGCTCCCTATCTGTATGGATACAGAATTATGTTCCTCTTCAAAAGACATTGTAAAAATACTGAGAAAAATATAGTAAGATAAAGACAGCTAAAACAAAGGATTGCTCTTTTAGGGAGAAGGTCCATGTTGCTATGAGCTCTAGAAAAACAAAATTTAGCTGAGAATTAGGGAAAGAAATAGCAATACTTGAAGGAAAACAAGGCACAAAAAAGGAGCATCACCAGCTCTTCAGAAACAAGCCAGGCAGCTGCCTGTATCTCACACCAACTTTTTCAGCTCTGTATATTGTTAAAATCAAGGTAGTATCTCTAGAATGCCTGTGTTTCAAACACTTCATTCACCACATTTCTCTGCTATGATATTTTAAGAACCTTTGCCAATTAATTTGCAACTGAGAAAAGAAAGAAATTCCTGATGGCTGCTGGGGAGCTTGTCTTTGTGAAGTCTTTCCTGGTTGGACAGCAGGGCTCCAGCTCTCAGGGGAGTGTGCAGGACAGGGAAACTGCGTGCTAAGGCTGAGGACAGAGGCCAAAAGGCAGTGCCTGAACTCTGTTCAGGTTGAAGAGGGCAAGGATTCACTACAAAGCCTTGAAGAGAGTTCAGAGGCAAAGTTCACAGGGTGGACAAGAAGGCAGCTGTTGAAATTACAAAATTAGATGATTATAAGATTACAATGTAGGTCCTTATAAACCTATATTATGCAAGATTCTTAACCCTGACTTTATTTAAATTGTTATGGCAGAGAAGACTGGTTCTGCAAAGCAGCAGTATCTTGGCTGAATCCTCCATACTGGGTCCTGGAGACCAGAAATTCCTCTCAGCAAATCCAACACTAAGGACAGATGGGTGCTGACATTACAGTGTATCATCCAGGAGGAGTTAACGTTGAATTTCATTATGGACATTAGTTTCCAATCTTTCTTGCAGTAAACTCAAATTATTATCTTTACTATTGCCGTAATCCATCTCCCAGCTGGGCCATGTTACTAAACTACAATTTCAGTTCAGCTTGTTGCCATGTGCTTAGCTCAAAGTGTTTAAGTAACATTGTTCAAAGAAATTATCATTAAGCACACTGTAAGAACATCTATCTGGCAACACTTAAGACAAAGTTGAAACTGATGCTGTTACCACATAAAGGTAATGGGTTGTTATAGAATCATAAGGCTTGGAATGAACTTTAAAGATCACCTAGTTCCAACCCACGGCCACAGGCTGGGACATCTTCCACTAGACCAAGTTGCTGAAGGCCTTATCCAGCCTGGTCTTGAACACTTCCAGGGATGGGGCATTCACAGCTTCTCTGGGCACCCTGTGCCAGCGTATCATTACCCTCACAGTAAAGAATTGCTTCCTAAGATCTAACATAAATGTCCATAAATTTTCTAAATTTCCTACCACTGCAGTTCCTAACAGAGAGTCCCTCTCTGGCCTCCCTGTAGCCCTGCTGTAGCCTGGAAAGTCACTACAAGGTCTTCTGCAGACTGAACAGCCCAAAATTTCTCAGCCTGTCTTCACAGGAGAGGTGCTCCAGTCCTCTTATCAACTTCATGTCCTCCCTTTGGATATTCTCCAACAGTTCCATGTCCTTCTTAGCAGTACCAGAATGTGCTCAGTACTCCAGGTTATGAAGGTTTTGAATTCATGGTCAAGTCCTAAGAAAAGCTGCCCTTAGCATCATCCTCTCTGGAGCTGAGTGAGAGATTTGAAATTCAGAGCACCTGTAAACTTGTGGAAAATGATGGTCAGGACAGAGCAAGATAGACAACATGCCTGAATTCTCTGCATCTGAGGAAACTGTGGTGTAAAAATGCTACACAGATGTGTACTACAATAGTGTGAAGTTTGTCTATGGAAGAATGCCAAGAATGTCTGTTTTCAATAAACATGCTCTCCCAAAGCCTAATTGATGAGAAACTGACACAAACATCTCTTTCACATTTAGGGGAGAATGTGACTCAACAGTTTGGGCCTTGTGGCCACCACAAGACAAAGGCATTTACATCAAAGCCTACTGCAAATGCACTGTAGATCCAAGTCTGCTCTTAGCATAGAGATAATGCTTTTTTCAGGATTTATGGTCCTAAACTGTCATTTCCAGCTGCTGTCTTCTGCTTTACTCTCCAAAACATTTTACTTTGACCAGATAAGCAAGCAAAATAAGGGTAAGGCTAGACTGAACCAGTATTAACATGAGGTACACTTGGACATCCCTGCAGACTGAGGCACAATAAATATCACCTTCATCTGTGAACACTGTTTTGAGGCAGACCCATAAAGAGTGAGTGAAGCCTGTGACTTCTCCTGGGAAACTCCTGCTTCCCTGTTCTGTGCATCCTGCAGGCATCTTGCAGGCAAAAATCTTCCTCTTCTTTGCATGGTAGTGAAGAAATTCAAGCAAATGTTTCTAATTCCAGTAAAGTATCATTCCAACAGCAGCACTTCCCTGAATTCTCTGGCTTTGTCAGTTCAGTTATTATTTTTGTATTATCTGGTAATTTAGATACAGTTATTGTAGATTCTTCAGCCTGTGTTAGATATTCTCTGTACTCCCCAGAGTTTTGTATCCTGTTTTATACTTCTCTTGTTTTTATCAGTTGTCACCTATTGTGCCTCAGTATTTTACTCTCGGGTACTTCAATTATATATGAATGTGATGTGCTTCACAGCAGCTACTTTCCATTTGCCATCTAAATATCTTTGTAGATGAATGTAGTAACCTACATTTAACTTCACAGGCAGTTGTGCAAATCTACTGCATTTCAGCTTTTGGGTTATGGTGTGGTTATTTTGTCTGCTTGCTTTTATTTTATAATTGGTTTCTAGATTTTTTTTTTATCCTCTGCTTTCCAAATCAAAAATAAAATGGAAAAAAGAGAAAAAAAAGACTGGTTAGGAAAGTCACAGAGCCTATTCCTAAACCTGAAGGGAAGAGGCTAGTTTGGGATATTGCAGGGCTCATCTCCAAAGTTCAATCATATTGGCTCCCTTGGTGGTGCTCATTTACTTCAGTTCAGCAATTTTTTAAGAAAAGTTCCATTACAACACAAGGTAGTTTATCTGGTTTCAATGTCTTAACAGAAGAAGTAATTATTTGCAGAGCATTGATAATACCTCACCAGACTGATTTTCAGAAGTGCTTTCATCCCACAATTAAGCAGCATCTGTTTTCCCTGTACTCCTATAAATAAGATACTTTGAAAACAGAGAGGCAAGATCCCTGCTCTAGTATTGCCTACAGAGATAAAAGCCAGGTAAAGAAGGTGGCAGACACATGAGCTGGCATTAACATTTATAGGAATATCCTTTGACTTATTTCCAGAAAATATCTGCAATCTCTGAGACACAAATACTTGTTTGATACTTTTGTAATTTTTTAATGTAAATATAAACACACTGAAGGAAAATCAAATTGTGCTGGTTTGAAAGCAAAACCAGTGAAGGACTCCAAGTCAGAAACACAATTTAAGAAGATGAAAAGAAAATAAAGGAAAGTAAAATAAAATAAAAGTAATAGTACAAAAAAAAAACCTGACAGAGTCAGAATACAACCTGACACCCTGTTAGTTAGGGTGGTAGTGGCAGTCCAGATGAGATGGTCTTGTCAAAGCAGTGATTCCTGTAGAAACATCTGGCAGCTCTTGTCTCCTCTGGGAGTCCAGTGGATAAAAGCTGCCTGTGCTGTCCCAAACCCTGGATTTATCCAGGTGGGAATGCTTGGCTCCTCCCCCTGGGCGGAGCATCTCCCAATGGGCTGATCTCATTCTATGAGTCCTGCAGTGGGTCCTTGATGGCCCATTAAACAGAGATAACTCCCGGAGGAAGTTATCTATGAGTCATGGGCAAGGCATTGATGGGCCCATGAACAGAAGATAAGGAAAACACTGCCCCACCTGGGCTCCAACGGCTCATGGGGATAGAATACAAACCTTGGGCACAATTTTACATTGTCACCTAGGACACAAGTATACCTCACATCACGCTTCCCTGTGCTCCTTATACACTATCACAGGATAGTGAAATAGAATTTAGTATCAAGTTCTTATAACTTTGAGGTTGGGTTCTAAGTCTTATCAATTATATGAAATAAGAATCAGTCCACTACATTTTATAAACAATTTTTATTTTTATTTTTATTTTATTTTTTAGGTTGTTGGCTTTGGGGTTTTTTTTCCCCCTTGGCAACTTGTCAGATATCTTTACCTCAGTCTACAATATTTAGAAAATGTTCTGGGTAGAAAACATATGCTGAAGAAAAATGACCTGCCCACAAAGCTTATGGCTGACCACAAATATTTTAAAGGTGTTCTCAGTTCTTAAAGTTACTTCGCAGAGCAGATAATGATCTCCTCAAATTCATGGAAAGTAGGGGGCTTTTGTGGAAAACTGAATTTTAGATTAATATAAGAGTTTTTTAAGCAGTCATCTTGCTGCTTGAATCTAAAAGTACATTTAATATAATATGCCACTATTTGGTAAAACATATAAAACAATAAGCATATATTCTTGCAGGAAAAAAAATCCCAATGCTAGAAGAACAAAAAATAGCTGGATTGGACAAAAATAATTCAAAAGAGAAGTCTTCAATTTATAGCAATAATACATCATATTTGTTTGGATTTTTGCTTTTCTGAATCCCATGAGCACCTAACATATCTTTTAGACTGTTTTGAAATAATTTTAAAAGTAAGTAATTTGGTAGAACTGATTTGAGTGGCAGTCTGACTAATCAGGAAAACAGCATGAACAAATAGTAAGTAAATATAAATCAAAACACATCAAGAAATAAATGTCTAAAAAAAGTCCCCAGCAATGCACTAGGGAATTCTCTGACTTCAAATCTGTGCAAATACAGATTGAACTTAAGATGTGCTGTTATTGGTTAAACAATTTTTAATGAAATATAAAGGCCTATGTGCTCTTAAATGGATAATTTATGTGCAATGTTATTGTCTCCCAAGGTTTAATTAAATGTTTGCCTTGTGGCTAATCAGCTACAATTAATAAATGAAGCCTATATTCATGTCACCGATAGGGAATGTTAAAATGGCCTCTGTTGTAATTTCAGTATTACTTTTGTGTCTGGTTTATAACAACAATCTAATATATGAGAAACTTCAAAAAAATAATTTGGTAGGGACACTAATACAAAGTTCCTGTAGAATAATGCACAGGTTTATCTCAATGTCTAATTTCATGTTTGGAGGTAAGTACCCCGCAGAAATGGACATGGAAGTGTATGCTTACAAAGTGCTTTTCACCCTCAAAGTTTCCAAATTTCAATTTAAACACCTACTCTACTAAAAAGGGAGCAACATTTCTTAGCCTTATGGATAGCAAAGAGTTAGCACAGTGGAGCATGAATATCCATTGATCACCAGACCTACTGAACCCAAAGGATTTGAACTATCTCTGGCATGGCACACCTAAGTGTTGCCTTAGACTATGTAAGAACACCACATTATTTTCCTAGATGTGACCTTTCCATGCCTTTTCACTCCTGCTACTTTAAGTTACAAACCTCTGTAGGTAAGCCTTTAAATGGTAGGTGAGCCTCTGCTGGGTACTCTCCCACCTGAACACATCCTATAAATCATGGGCTAACTGAGAACAGGCCAAAGGCAATGCTGGCTGTCACTGACAGTGTTCCAGAAGTCATCTAGAAAGAGAATTTTAGATCTGCTGATCTCAAAAGACATCTGTTCTCTGCAGTTAGCATGTTGTTATTTGTTATTTATCATTTACACTGCGCTAATGCACACAGGTCTCAGGGCTGGGCTCCACCAGAAAAAGGGATCTGTAAATAATTGCTGTTGCCTCTATCAGTGTTTTAGATGAGATGCAATCAATGGATCTGACCAGAACTAGAAAACGATCATGAAAGAAGAGTTTCATAGCAATTAAGAGCAAACAATCTTCAGGGACCAAGTGCAAAACTTCGGAGTTTCAGCTTACTGGGGAAAAAAATAATTTGTCTGCCAGCTGAATATGAGTATCTCTTTCTGGCAGTCTTTCTTATTATCTCAAATCATTTTTTTTACCAATTTAAGCATAATTTATCATACAAGGAACAGAACTGTACAGGATAATTCCACTGTCATCACTTAAGTCATTCATTTTGATTGTACCTCCTTTGATTTAGTTAGATGCTCATTCAGCCACAAGCCATACCACGTGCAGAATCATGAAATTCACTCAGAAGAGACTGAAAGACTGTAAATACTGCTGTCTTCCATTAGGATAAAGAAAGGCATAATTAATTGCTGTACAGTTAGAATATTGGCTGCATATTTTGTCTCAGGAAATGAAAACTTATTTAAGAATAACTTATTTCTCTTGGGGTTGTAAAGACATCTTTATCTGTACATCACTGTTCTTTTACCCAGGCTTCCATTTATTACAGAATGAAGACTATAGAAATTAATGTATTAGAACTATTTAGCTCAGTTGTCCATGGAACAGCTTGTCCCAACATACACCAGAATAAACAGATAATCACACACTGAACACTGAAAATACAGTAGTTTTCTAAATGTGATACAGTGGCTTTTTCTCTGTTACTAATATCACTTCTGCACATAAAACATTTTTTTAAATGCTCCATAGGATAAACAGTCATAACCTAATTCTGATTACAATTTCCTATTCAATCATGAAGGAGACCTTCAAACTCACTTGCCTGAGGCACTGAGAAGCTCCAGGTCTTTGACGCTCATGAAAGGAAGATAACAACCACTCTTCAGGGGAGAGAGATTTTATTATACATACCCCGTGGGTTTTTTTTATCCTTTATCAAACTGCACCTTTGTGGGCCTTTAATTTCTTAATGGGTTGTTTATCCTTTACCCCATAATTCATGATGATAAGCTACATGTCACAGAGATATTGTTATGGTGATGAAAAAGTTGTACTGATGAGCTCAGTCAGTGATGTAGTTTGATTAACTTTTTATATAAATCTTTCTAGACAGCTTTCAAAAGAAGGCCAAACAAGTCAGTTGACAATGTTATATATGTTTCAGTAGGTGAAAAATCCATCTGATGCAGATCTATAAAAATACCTGAAATAATTAAAAAGGACCAGGAGGAGATATTGATGGCATAAATTTCATTTTATCATAACATATAAAGTGCATGCTGGGGAACTTTTGTCTGTAATGCATGTAGAACATGGGGCTTACAATGGCATGATATAGAGACTTAAGAGCATGATTTTGGAAAGCTGTATGACTTGCAATTCCAACATTCATGACTAAGTTTATTAGGTGCTCTCAGGCAAATGCCAAGAAAATCTTTGTACACTGATTGCTACCTGGTAGCATGCTCACTGTTGCCCCCATCCAGTTTCCTGGTTCTGTATTTTTAACAATTTGGCCTTTCCTCCTGTTTTTTTTCTTCATACTTTTCACCATGATACTTTAGTTTTCACCAAGCCTCTCCCTCTTTCTTCCCTTCTAAAGTGAAGGACTGAAGACACTTCAGGTTTGTGCTTTTTTGTGTAGTGGACAGGTTGATGAGAAATAGGAAAATCAGAAGTACCAGGGACCAAAGATGGACAGCTGGGCAGGAATCAAAGCACTTATTTTTTTAATGAGCAGTATTCAAGTATTCAGTGTTCAGGAGTATCCAGATATATCCTGGTAAGTTTGGGGCATTGCCACATTTAAGCACAGCAATTCCTTTTCCATGTAACCATTAAAGGTGCACAAACATACTTCCTAAGGGTACCAACTACTCATAATGATCAATACATTGCATTTTTTGCCTCTCTAGGTTACATTTTTGAATATGCCAATGTCTGAAATCTTTTTTTTTTTCAAACAAATTAATTCTTCATAGTTTTTCAAAGAGCACCTGCTATAAAATATTGTCATTCCTTGGACATTATCCTTGCTTACCAAACTGGGAGAAAACCCACTCTAATGATAGGAACCAAAAAGTGATAGCAACTGTTTTGGTTTTTTTTTCCATGGACAGATATGCTTTCCCTCCAGAACTTGCTGGCCAAATATTTCTAGGCAAATTAAATTGGTGCTAGAACACAGCATTGTAATAGGAGTTGGTTTCATCCTTATCCACAGAAAGGCTACTGCCTCTTCATATTACTATAGAGATGTAGACTGCCTTTGATTCTCTGCTAAAGAGTGTTCTCTCTAGCTTACATATTGTTTGGCATGCAGGATCCTTTGAACACATCTCCATAAAAAAATTCTTACTTTGCTTCTAAGTCAAATGAATTATATATGTTTAACACAGGAGATGTAGCCATGGTGTAAATGTCTGCTTGTGAAGTACTTCAGATATCATTCCAGAATATTAAGAGTAATTTTAAATCTGCTGGTTTATCTTTTCAGTTTTTACAAGTTTTCTTTGTAAGTTTATGTAGGATACAAATAATTGTGTCATTGAAGTGTTTAATCTGAAAAGCCAAATGATACTAAGTCAAATGCTTTACTGAAGCCTAATTAACTTACATCAATAAGCAAAACCTGCAGCCTCATTAAGACAGCAAAGTCTGATTGCCAGGCTCTATTTTTCTGCCAGGATATATAGATTTTTTAGCAGAAGCCCACAGTAATTGGAAATATCTTTCTTCTTTTAAATTATTTGTTAACTGAGTTAACAATATTGTATATTTTGCCTGATCAATGTCACATTGGTAAACTATAATTATCCCATTTACTCTTTTAAGGTATTAGAGCAATACTAGCTTCATCCTCCTTAAAAAAGTCTTAGTGTTTCAAGAACTTCTGAATATGAACATTGATAGACATGTTCATTCCAAAAGCTTTAATGGAAGTTTTCTTTCAGTAACTGAACCATTTTCCCTCATCTTTGAATAGAAAACAGTTCTTCAACACTAACAACATAATTACATCAGCTGCCATCTTCCCAAATGATAGAACAAATATATATACATTTGAAGTTTGTCACTGATTAAGGTTTAAGCTCTCATCTTCAGGTCTTAATGAGGTCTTCTTACTATTCAGATAATTTTCTGTATTCTGTACTTGCAAAACCCACCCAATTTCCTAATTTTAACTCAGTTGACCATATGTATATTTCCCTCATAACCTTTTACATGCCACAGCAATTTTCTACAATTCCTACCTTTCAGTGTACGTGAATGACAGCACATTCTTTCTCCAGTTTTGCAGATGTTTGCTTTGTAAACCACCCTGGCTTTTCAGCAAACATATTCCTTAGTTGTGGCATTCTGGCTGAGTGGGTATCTGCACTACCACCCTTAAACCACTTCCAATTACTCTTCTCCCACTTCAGATTAAATTTCTTCTCTCGACAGACTTACCTTATAATAGTATTCACCTTTATAAAATTAGCACTTCCAAAGGATTAAGTATATGTATTATTGGCTTGGACTTAATTCTGTTTGCACATATCAAATGTGATCAAATCATTATCAGTTATACCAAAGCTATGGCTAATTTTTAGTTCTGTGATCAATTCCTTTTCATCTGACAAGATGAGGTCTAATATAGAATTCCTCTGTGTTGGATGCAACATTTTTTGAGTTAGGAAATTGACATTTTAAATATTTTGAAATTCCAAGTACATTTTAACACTGGCAGCATGAGAGCTTCAGTTTATGTCACTCAGACTGAAATTCACTCAGTACAGCAGGGCTTTCCCTTTGTGTTGTAGGTGGGTAAGGCATAGGTCATGCTGTTCTCTAGTGTGATTTGATATCAGCTAAGTACCCTGTCAGCTTCTGACTTATCCACTAGAACATTGACCCATAAACATTCAAGATCCTTTGTTTCCGATTGCCATCAACTCAGAAACAGGTAATGCCACTTTTTAAGTGCTTTCTGTCCACTTGATCCTTCCAAAACAGATTATAGCAATTGATTCTGACATTCCTGTTTTCTGAACAGTTGTAGCAATAAAAAATAGGTCAAATCTGTGGTAAAAAAAATATTATCTCCTGCTGGTGTCAAGTTTCCAACACAAAAAGAGAAGTCACTGAAAAATCTCTGCTCTTTATATTCTGTAACATCCCAGTTGGGTTTCTTTTATAGTTTTCATTTGCACTTAGCAAAAGCTCAATGGATTCCTTCTCAATATTTCCATTTCTGACCAGCCCCCAGACACCCAAGCAGCCCAGCCCTTAGAACAGCTCCTTTGTGCCAGTAAATTAAGTAGCAAACTCTCATCAACAGAAAGTGAGGACATTTTCCACAAACCAAATGCCTTCATGTTGTCACTCAGAAATTCAGTCTAATGTTTTTTCTACTTGCTCTTTCCTCTTACTCAGAAGTCATGAAGGGTTTCAGGGAGGTTCAGAGGTCCTGGAAGGATGGAGGGCAAGAAAGATGATTCAGGGACAGGAGTATTGGTCTTACAAGTAAAGGCTGAGGGACTGTTCAGTCTTCAGATAACTGGGAGGGAACCTCAGGAAGGTCTGTCAGTATCTGTAGGAGGGATGCCAGAGGATGGACCAGGCTCTGCTCAGTGGTGCTGGGCAATAGGACAAGAGGAATGGGCAGAAACTGATGCACAGGAAGTTCCACCTGAACATGAGGAAGAACTTCTTAACTGTGCAGTGACCACACACTGGAACAGATAGTCCAGAGAGATTGTGGCTTCCCTCACTGAGATATTCATAGAACATCTGGGCACAATCCTGTCCATGTGCTCTGGGACAGCCCTGCTGAAACAGGGAAGTTGGACCAGATGACCCTCTGGTCCCTTCCAACCCTAACCATTCTGTGATTCTGTGAAAGAAGAAAACCTGCTCACTGCAGGTGTCCATTTATGACCTGAGAGATTGCCCACACTTTCTTAGGTGTCCATACGATCCTGGCTCTTTGCTTGCCAGCTTCAGAAACTCGTTCAGCTTTGAGGGATGCTCCCGTTCGAGGCAGCTCCTTCGGAGCTCACCTGAGCTCCTGGAAAGCACACCAGCACCTCGTGCTGTGCCCATTGCTCATAGCTCCCGTGTATTCCAGGGTCTACCGCGGGGCCAGCGCCTCCCGCAGCCCGCCGGGAAGGGGCGGGATGGTCCCTGAGGGCTCCGGGAGCCCGGCCCTCAGCGCCGCCCGGCCGCAGCGCCGCCCGCCCCCGTCGCCATGGCGAGGCCGCGGCGTCCCGTGAAGGGAAGGCCGGGCCGGGCCGGGCCGGGCCGAGGGAGAGCTCGTCCTGCGGCCGCGCCATGAGCCCAGGTCTGTGCCCCGGGGAACTCCGCCTCACGGGGGGTACATTTTATCGGTACCGGAGCCAAGGGGCAGGGTGTGTAGCGGGACAGGTGAAAGTACAGGCTGAAGTGTCCCTGGGCGGTGCTTGGTGACAGCAGCGGAGGAGGGCGGCTGTATTCCCAGAGCCGCAGGGACGGAGGGCGTTGGGGATACGGGTCAGGCTGGGGCCGTGACCTCCTCCAGGTCACTTGGAACAAATAGCATCTATCGCGCTGGCTGTAAATTTCAGAAATTTATTGTTCGGTTTTTGGGGTTTTTTTAAAATCAATTTACACTATTACTTTCAGTGTAATAAAGCAGCGTTCCAGTAAGTCTGTCCTGTCACATTCTGGTGTCCCTTTTATCTTACGAGGTCCAAGTAGCAGCAGATATGCCCACAAAGACAGCCGTGTGTTGTATCCATCCCTGCTCCCTCACCTCCTTCCCTCCCTGGGATATCCTCAGCCTCCAGTGAATACCTCAGAAAATGTGTAGGAAGAACAAAGAGGCAGCCAATAGGTTTCCCAAAAGGTGGGAAAGACACCATTGCTATCAGCTATCAGCTGGTGTTTTACCTTCAGCTTCAGTGCACTTTGGAGCAATTAGAGTCCTTGGGGAGATTCCCTCCATTATGGGATAAAGTGAAGAAACAAACTGCACCACCTCATCTTTCGCTGAATTCTGTGGGTGTTTGATTAAGTAAATGATACGTGGCTTGGACTTTATAATAAAGGAGAAAGATGTAAAGTGGTCTTTAAACGACCAGCAATGAGATTTACGAGATTGAAATAGCCTGAATTTCCAAAGGTGCCTTCTGTCATGTGTCTGTGGTTGTAATTTACCTGTAAGAATCAGTTATCTTGGAAATGGGGGAAATACACCCTCCATTTCACTCTGAAAGCAATCTCCCACATCTAAAGTAAAAGTTCAGTTGGCCTTATTATAAAGCAGTTTGGGTTTGTTTTTCCTCTCCCAATCTCTGAGTTTGAAATAGGATCCGGGATAGTATTTTAGAACCTTGTGAGGCAGAAACATGCTAAGAAAAATGTCTGAGTAGGTGCCTCATGTGAGACCTGTGCCTGAGAGCCTCTTTTCCAGTATACTTGATTTCTGTGGATTGGGAACATGAAGCGTGTGAGCCAGCAAGGACTTGTGTGCTCCAGCCATGTGCTTTGTGGCAGTCCCCAAATTGCAGCTCCCCAGCAATAGCTTTCCATGGCTGCAGTGGCTCTGTGGGGGTCTCCTTCCAGCTGCTTCCCCTCCTTTTCTGCCCCATAGGTGCAGTCAGCCCCCCTGCCTTGTTAAATTTATCAGCCTCCACTAAGGCATGGCTGTGTTCATTTTCCCACTTACTTCTTCACAACAAAGACGCTTGTAGAAAGCTTTGCATCTTCTCTGGGCTTCAATATTGTTGTACCAAAGTTTAATTACTATTTCTCACTGAATAGCATCTTCTTAAAAAGGGTTTTCCTTTCCATATAGTTTTTGTATACAAACCTGTCATTCTCTGTGAGATGTGTAATCTTTTATAGTGATAAATTACCCATATGTTTTTATTCTATTGATTTTTTAATTTCTAGGACACACGTCTGTTAAATTTTGCTGCCCCTAATTGCAGACCAGTTTTTCTGTAAAAAATGCTCTCTTTTTTTCTGTAAAAATGTTATCATTAGTACAAGGCCCCAAAAGAATAACTTAGGAGAAATATCCTATCCTGTCATCTTTTCAAACTATAATTCCCCTTATTATTCAGTTCTAAGTAACAGAATTTTTAAAATTACTTCATTATAGCCACAGCAAAATACTTCATCAGTGAAATGGCTTTTGATCCCAGAAAGGCTAATATATAAAATATCTACTAGTCTGATGCTGATCATTCAGTAACAAATTGATTCACATCTAATACTTATTTCCCAAAAAATAAATTTCCTTTCAGTAAATGTAGCAAATAGTTAAACTCCTTCCCCCCTCTTATTATATTCTATTTTTCCATCCCTATTAAAAGTTTATGCCTTCAGGCCTACCAGCAGGGCATGCAATACCTACATTAAACCAAATTTAAAAGTAAGGGTGCTCCTGCTGCTAACGTCCTCAGATCACAGACATGCAAAATGAAGGAACTGGCAGCTGAAACTTTAATGGTAGGAAGTGTAGACTGAATACTTGGGGAAAAAACACAGTAGCTCTATATGACAAAAAAGTCCTATTAGCATTTATGTATTTCAGAATGACAAGCTAGACAATTCTAAATAACTGTGAGGCTTTTGGCTTTTGTTTTAAGTAAAGCCCTGCATTGTAAGTATAGCATTACTTACATTATTTTCCTTCAAAAGCTTGTTTCTATTATGATTGTGTATGATTTTGAACATTTACACAGTGCCTGTCATTGCTTTGCACCCTGTGTATTCCATCATTTGTCCATGTTGTGTATTAACTTCAAATATTATCAGTACTTGGACCTAGAGAGCTTGAGGAAGCCCAGGGAATCCCATGCAGGTATGGTTCCTGAATCAGCTGTCCCTGTGGAAATCAAAAGCATCTCAGTGAAAGAGAGAAATCCATGGAAAGTTAAATAATGACCATTCCTTTGTGTTATGTCCTACTCAGGTAATTGCTGCGATTTGTGTGGAACTGGAGTTGAGTTTTAATGCACTGGAAATAACAGAGAGTGGGCTGGGCAGCAGCACAAGAAGGAAGAGAATCTGCATTGCTGTGAAGGGGTTCTTTCAAGTAATGTTGGTTTTGTTTGTTTGTTTTAGTTAAAATGCACGTGTTGCCTCAAGCGATCCTCCAAAGCCCAGGGGAACATCCCAAGTTCATAGAGCAGCCTCTTTGCCCCCCATTAGAGTTTGCAAGGTAGGTACCTCTTCTCTTTCAAAGCATCGTTTTTCCTGTGAACAGCTTCAATCAGTTGTGCCGAGGTGACAAGTTGTGTTTGCTCTTTCACAATATTTAAAACTACAAAAATCATAGGCAAGGAAATTCTCGCTTAGGAAAGTTCCGCAATTAAAAGAGAACAAGAAAGGAGGTGTCCATTGGGTTACAATGCATTTCTCGTTAATAACTGAGTGATCTTAAAATTAAATAGGAGCCAACTTACAGGTGAAGTAGACTCTTTATACACTGTATGAAGTACCGTGAATCATTATGGGAACACCAGAGAAATAAGGATAAAGCAACTTGGAAAAGCAAGTGACAACCTCTGGAAGAAAAGAAATTGTGTCTTTTAGTAAATGCCATCCTCATCTCAATTCTGTAGAAGAAACAATGTCCACTCCAAGCCACAGTCTCTTTTCTTCACATTGAGTAATTAATTCATTTATTTTAATGTTTTTAATTCTCATTGCATATCGGAAGCCATAATGATTTTCTTGAATTGGAGTTTCCAAGTGTATTTTTTCCTAAGCATCACCTGCCCATCTTTTCTGTGTTATTGCTACATTAGCATCATTGATAATAACAGCCTTAGTGAGATGAGTATTTGTTATTTTTAGTAAGCTCAGGTCTTCATGATGGATGACCATGTTTGTAGTTGCATCAGTCCAATACAGGTTATTACAGAACTTATGTAAAAAGTTTCTGCTTATGGGGTTTTTTTTTCCCTTGGCTGTAGTTTTCTTTAAGTTTGAGGGTGTTACCAACCACAAGTCAGAAATTCATACTTTGGCTATAAGGCAGGTGGTATTTTATATTGTGTATGATTCTAAGGGCTTTCTCCCTGATTTTTAAAAAACTTATTTATTAAGATACCTTTGTAAAGACAATGGAAAGGCATCAGGCCTTTCATTTGTAGTTCACTGTTTCAGTCTGGGGGGTTTGACTTTCTCTCCCTTCTTCCAAAGCTCTTCCTAAATTTTGATTATTCTGATGTGAAAATTTTGATATTGAATACATTTTGGTGTTGATTATAAGTGAATTTTCATGGCACTATCCGTAAGGCATACATTTAGCCAGATCAGCAGCAACTCCTACGAATTGTGTCAAGTGCAGTCTCCAAGCACAAGCCTTTGCTGGTGCCATTCAGCAGCAACAAATTCTGGAACAAATTTAAAGGCACTATTTGTGAGGGAAGTTTTCACTGTTACATTGTTTTAAATACAGATATGTCAAAATATCTCTGCTTTGCTTAGCTATTTTGTTTTCATTTAAATGAACTTTGTGAAGTGTCTTTGGTATTCTCAGAGCAATAAGGAGCGTGACACTTCTATTAGCTAACATTATGAAAAGAGTTTACTCTCATCACTGTAATGAAAGACAGCAGTGCAATACAGACAGAGAAAGAGCAAAGTAATGGATTTATGTGGAACACTAATGCTGAATTTCTTTTATCTTTGAGTGATTACCAGACAATCTTTGTGCTCTTTCTCAGAAGAATAAAAATAAATTCACATTACTTTTATAAAGATAACATCCTCTACAGTTGGGATATCAGATTCTGTTTACATACACCTTATGGTCAGTAAGCACATATTACCCTTTCCAGGCATCTCATGTGTGTCAGAGTGGAGATGCAGAGATATGGTGGCTGAAGTGAAAGGTGAAATGGTGCACAGTTCAAATTTTAAACTAGATCCATGCATCCTGAAATTTGCTCTTTATTTTAGTGACCTTTGGATTATCCCCTCAGTGGAGCACCTTTTGCACTACGCTGCTCAAACTGGGGAAAGCTAGGAGCAGTGTTAAAAGATTGCATTGCACCAAGGAAAACATTTTGAGTTGGATTTGGGAATTCTTTTCTTGATTTGCCTTTCTTTTTGATTTTGAAGAAGCTAAATATGAAAAAGATTTTTTTCATATTTAGCTGTGGTCCATACTGATAATACAAAAACGTAACATAGTTTAAATATGTTACATATTTAACATAGGACATAGTTTAAATATGGATAGCTGAATCAATTATTACTGATTTAGCTAATACACAGTTTCTTCTACTTTAGACAGAAATATCAGATAACCAGATCCCTGAAAGCTAATACCACCTCTGCTTTCTTTCAGAAATAAAGATTTGAACTAGCTACAGACCAAAAAATTAAAAAGATATTTGTATGTGCTTATAGAATATCTGATATATTACTTTGTCAATATTTCAGTGTTTAGCTCTACTTGGCAATGATAATATATTATACATGCTGCAGAAGTCTATGTTAGCACCTTACAGTGTTTCTTTTATTTTTTTTCATTTAAATTTAGGATTCATTTGATCAAAGACAAAGATGCCATAGATGATTATTTGGCGAAGAATATCAAAGGAGTGTCAAAACAAGAAGCCGCTGCGTAAGTTGGCTTTTCTGAGGCATTTTAACATCCATAAGTTTATTGTTTCCTTTGTTTCTAGTCATCATAGTAATTTAAATTTTAAGTTCCCTAGGCCCTACCCTTTTTTGTGGAACTTGGCATTTAAAAATTGAAGTTGATATTAAATAATGATGTTTCATTTCTCCTGATGTTAAATATATCAAAGCATATATCTCTTTGGTTTAACTAATTTGTATATTTACCAATTAGATCAGATTTGTAACATTATTGTTAAGATTGTGTCAGTAATTATTATATTGTCCTGCCTTTTTTTTTTTCTTTCCCCTTCTCTTTTTTTTTCTGAGCCTTTGTGAAATATCTCCTTTGGGGTGGGAGCTTAGTGTACCGACACACAGTTCTTGTAATTTTGAATTACTACTTAGCCAAGCCCGAGTGCTGACTTCTGTGGTGAAGCATTTAATACCCCATTAGTTATTTAAAAACTCAGTGAATGAAAGAAATCCAGATAACTTCTGATTTCTTACAGCTGAGGTATTTACATTTAGAAGTTACAAGAGACTATGACTGACTTATTCTTCTGGAGTCTTTTAACAGATCTGGGGTTCAGTACCATCAAAATTAATGAAAGAATTCTAACAAACTGGATTGCTGGTTTCTTAAGTGAGCTGATTTATTTATTTCAATATTTAAATAATAAAAGGATGCATATACAAGGGCTCTAGGCACCTTAACAATGAATATTGCAAGATCACCCTTGCAGCATAAAAACATTCTATCAGTCAGACAGGAATTCCACTAGCTAGTTTCTTGCAAAATATGCTCCTTTTCTCCTTCCTAGCCTGAGAACGTGCCTGCAAAGCTTCCCTAAAAACTTCCACGTTGAAATCTAGAAAATTTCTAGAAGTATCAGACCTCAGGGAGCAAGCACAGTACTAAGCACCTTCCCTTACTGTCCCCCTGGTTCCATGCCAGCTGTGGAACTGGCTGCTCTGCTCATTACACTCCAACAATTGTCACAGGCTGAGTTGCCTTCCCGGGGAGCCCTTTCAGTCCTCAGCCCCAGTGGATTTCCACACCCCATGCCAGGGACACAAGTGTTCTCTCTGAGGTGATTACACAGGAAGTCACTGCTATTTTAGGAATGCCTTGGGGCTTCAAAGTGTGTTTTACAAACAAAAAAACAATGCAAAGAATCCTCCTAAATGATGTTTTTATATCCAAACCCTGAGTCTGAACATTGTTGAAAAGGAAACCAGCGAGGACATCCACAATGAAGTAAGAATTTTATCATCTGTTCTGCAATACCTACACGAAATGGAGTTCCCATACAGTTTTATAAGAAGCTGTTTTTCCAAAGTTACCAAAGCCTCTTAAAAGATTAAACTGAAATATCATATGTATTCTGGTTTATTTCTCTGGAGATTTTTAAAGTGCCTACTTTAAAAGGTTACATTCATGTTATGTGCATTTAATTCTTCTAGGAATTTTAGCTTCTGATAATAAATCAGCAGTTATGAAATTTCTCTATATATATATAATTTACTAATGCTCTTCCATAACGTTGATAAAATCAATTGAGAGCAAACAAAAGGTAACAAACTAACTACACAGCTACGTTAGTACTATGCTAATCTAGTTAGAAAAAACTAAACACATCAAATGTAATTAAAACCAATTTGTTAAGTAAGGCAATGCCATGTCTGTAAATGATCTTACTGAATCTTGGAATGCTTGGAATGTCTCAGCAGGCAATGGGTGTTATTATTTTAAAAATATGAGAGATGGCTTGTAATATGCTGCATAGTTTTTCAATATTGTTTCCATTCCAGAAGTTATTACACTTCTTTATAAAAGGACTGAATTTCCTGCCTCTGATATATAAATATCTGTATTTTTGTTTAATATGGAGGTTAACTTAATATGCCAGTGATTATTTCATCAAGACAAATTCGTATAGCCACACTCTTGCTTAATATTAAACACCCTTTTTTAAGTTACGTTAGGCAAACAACAAATTTATTATCTTCTAAATAAAGGAGTATACAGGTAGTATCACATTTATGGGAAAAAAAGCAATTTTCTTTAAAATATTTCTCTAAAATTCTATCCTTCACAATATTCCTTAAAACTGAGATGAACTATTGAAAGAAAAAGGTTGCAGTTATTCTTGTATTGTAAAATATTGTTCTGTGTTCCAGCAAAAGAGAAGAATTCCATTAAGTGTGTTCATGATATAATCTCTTTTTTTTCTGTGAATAAATGAGGAAATATTTTTCAGTTTTTTTCTTTGTAATAATTTTTGTCCCAGGTTGATATGATAGACAAGGGAGAAAAACAGTGCTTAAGAAAGATAGTACTTAAATTATATTAAAACAGGATATTGCTTTGTTTTTTCATTGATTTTGGTTTCCTTCCTTCTCAAAGATTTTAACTTGAAATAAGAAGTGAATGTGGTGCAAGGATCTGAAAGTGGAAAAAAAGTAAAAGTTTATTAATGCAGAATGTGAGTGCTTTCTTGCCACAGAATCAGGCTTTTGTATGAGGAGGTTGGCTGACTCCCGTGGCCTTCAGTGTGCTTTCCTTGATACTTTCTCTTCTTAGTCCTGACTCACCAAGTCATTAACAGCTCAAAATCAGATTGTAGTAAAAATTAAAAATAGTTCATATGACTGAACTAAGAGTCAAGAAGTTCACGATGAACTGTGAAGTAAAGCATTTTTCATCAAGAGATTGATTCCAGGATTGAATCTTCAAATTAGTTTAGAGCCTAAAATGAGCCAGAGTTTGATATTGTCATTCTTGTTGCCTGACCTTTCTGTCAGGGGCAGAAAGATCAAGTAACAGTTCTCTCCTCTCCATACAAATGAAAATTGTCGAAAGAGGACCACGTCATCAAAAAAGGGTTGAAGACTAGAAAGAAAAACTTTGAAATGTATTTGATGAGAGGAATAGCTTTGCTTAACTGTAACCAAAAAAATAATTACCGTAGTGATTGCTACTACATGTATTTTAAATACATTTCAGTTGAATGATGGAGTTCTACTGTCCTCAAGATTCTGGCAGTCAAATGAAATCCAGATTATTTATTATACAGGGATGGTAAAGGCTCACCTAGGTATGCAGAAAAATTGTGTTTGTGGTTTCTGTCTCATGAGTGGCGGATCAGTGTGTTACGGAACGCTTGCTTGATAAATCTGTGTCAGTAAAGACAGGCTCTGAGATTACTTTTTTCAGGCAGGAGACAACATTCTCTTATACGCATTCTGTCAGATGTTTTTGAGATACAGTGGGCTGTTCTGCTTAGAATTCTCCAATGGCTGGCCCACTTTAGGATTAACTGAAACAGAAAAAGGCAAATGCTTTCATTCTCAGGTGTGCTTTGTCCCCTGGAGCAGTTGTTGGTCATCTCTGCCAATACTGGGAAGGTGGATCATTAAGCTACTTTTCAGATTGTTGACTGCAAAATGGAACATAAAATTTCTGCTCTGGCAGTGATGAGTGATGAATATAGTGAAGTATAGCTTCTGTAAACTCCCTGCAAAAAGAGCAGAGGGGCTTTCACCCAAGTTTAACTGATCCAGGTTAATAACCCCAGCTGTGTGATTAGTTGAGCCCCATCTTTCAGGATCCAGACAAGTGCTTTAGAATAAGATGAATGATATGAGTGATACTTTTGAAGCACCTGTTCCTCTCCATTGCTTCTAGAGAGATCGTAGGGTGATGAGCTCAGATGCAGACACGTAATTTACCACTCAATTCCACTCTGCAGAACTATGGAATTTTGAAAGCTGTAAAAAGGATGAGGTAGTGGTCTTAGAGACTGATTCCTGAGGCAGCATTTTACAGGGAGCTGTCAACTGCAGAACAGAGGTGAGCTGGCATCCATTTTAAAACTTCTGTTGGTGCCATCTGATAAAAGATTATTTTTCCATTCTTCAGTCAGAGACAAATTATTTACTACCCTCCTCAAGTTTCTGCTCTTTTCAGTGTCAGCATCAACTAGGTAGAGTTAAGGAAAAAAGATGTGGGAAAACTTATGAGGGATTAAGTTTTAGAGGAGTTTGTGGAAATAAATTCTTTCTTTCCTACATCTGCATGTCTTCTACCTAGTGATCTCTGAATACTCAGCCCTATCTGTCCTCCAGGACTAAAGAGGGAGAAACTTCCTCACCTGACTAGAGGCCAGGATGATCTGGAGAGTTCACTGAGGGAGAAGAACAGGATTTGTGGGCTGATGGAGAGGACACCTAGTATGAAGGTTTATTCTTTATTTTCACCATAGCCATGATGGACTAGGAAGCCCTACTATTAAACTGGGATTTTTCTCACCTTGTCCTTTGTTTGTAAGTTATTTAAATCATGAGAGTTTCCATTTTTAATTTATTTGCTTCTTTATCTGTCTGTATTCTGGTCTTTAGTATTGAAGGGCCAGTGCTTTAAGGAATAACCCATACTTTTAGTAGCTGTCACCTCTACCACATAAGTTAGTAAGGTGGCTTCTTAGGTTATGCAAAAAATAGATGGGGACCTTTTTTTCATTGACATCATATTGCCATGTTTTCTTTTTCACTACCTGAAATTTTTACTGAGGCTTCCCAGTTTGAAGGGGCTGAGTTTAGGCATGGGATTTTGTGTTGTAGGGTGGATTTGAGCATTTCTCTGTAAATAAGTGAGGCTCTTGAGGGACAGAAGAGGGACACTACCAAGAAAAAGGGTAAGGAAAAATACCTTGTTGGTATGGGATTAAGGCAAGGGAGGAGGAGGTGCAGCTGTTATTACTAGCAAGCTTGCAAAAGGCAATTTGGGATGCAGACAGACAATGTGGAGGTGCAGATTCTGCATTTCTCTTGTATTTCAGCCCTTGATTGCACAGTATTTGGTTCCAGTGATGCACTGCTGTGAGCTGCTTCCATTTCTTCTGTGTACAACACTGGAGACAGAGGGAGGAAGGCGAGCTCAAGGACATAGCAGCAAACAGAGGAAGAAGTTAACTTCTTTCCCTTTCATGTTCAGTCCTAGCAACACTTTGCTGTTCCTCCTGATGTCAGTTTTTGGACAGGACCTGTAAGCACCTTATGGCCCTCTTTGTTCACATTACTCTGGCTGAAAACTAGTGGAAGGTTGTGTAAACTCATTTACATTTTATGAGGGTATTTCTTCACTTTTAGATTCTAAAAACTACAAAAGAGGTTAAATTGGAACCAAAGAAATTTATTCTTTCATGGTAAAAGAAATTTTAAATTAAGGCACTCTGTCCCAAACTCCCTGCTGGTTGTGGAAAGGGAGATGGCACAAGTCACTTAGTGAGCTAGATGATAAATTTTAAATTCCTTTCACAATATTATTTAAATATGTATTTTTTTCAGTCTGAATAATTCCTAACAATCTTGCTTGCCATGACCAGGATTCAATGTTTATTAAACAACTTTCAAAAAGAGATTTTAGAACTTGGAGGCACACATTCTTTTTGGTCAAATGAATGATCTCTGTGAATTTTGGGCCTTATAAGCATATTATTTAGTGTAATTAGGCAGTGATCTGAAGAACAGAACTGTGTAGGAAGCAAATGGTTTCTTTCCTAAAGAAACTTCTCTGTGCATTTGTGTAATGTGAAAGATTTTTCTTGAAAAGGTTAAAAAAAGTTCTAATCAACTTCTGTACATTATGTAGAACTTCATTTTCTAAACTCTGCAAAAGAAAGTTTCATATTTAATGGGAAATCATGAATTATTCCATTTATTATCTACTTCCTCCTTTCAAAGACATGATCTGGATAAAAGGCGGGGTGAATAATTTCAAAAAATACAATACATTTTTAATGGGAAGGTGCAAACTACAGATTCTCATGACTATTAGCAAGTATAGAGGAAACAGAATTTTACTTGCAAAAACTCATCAAACTCTTGCAAAGATAAAATACATGACATACTTTAATAAAGAAGAACACAGTGAGCTGAAGTTTTTCTTTTTTTATGTAACTTGTTGTTTTTACTAAGTCTGGTCTTACAGTTTTTTAGTGCTTTCATTTCACAATAGTTCAACAATATTTACTACTGAAGATAATGTACAAGCAGTACACAACTGACTTCTATTTTTAAAACACTCCATAAAGGTGAAGCATCTCTAACACACAAAAAATAGACTGAAATAAAGAAAGATTGTCTAATCTGCCTTGGTACAGTCATGACTTCCTAATAATTTTCACAGTGAATCCTGCATTGTGTAAAATCCTCGTTTTTCCTTTCTTCTCAACCTCTGTGTGGTCTATTTGTCCTTATCCTACTGAGTAAATTCAGCTGGGGACTTGTATAAGAGATCTCCTAAACAAAAGCAAAAGTACTGTAGGAATTGTTCATCTCAATACTGCAATAAATGCAGAGCCTTGAATAGGTTGTAACAGCAGCTTGAGAGGTTACAGAAAGTAAATAATTATGTTTTTCTGTCTTGCACGCTGTAAAAGAAACTTGCAGAGGAATATAACAACTGCTTTGATACCATGCAAGTCAAATGGAAAGGATTCCACACTCACATGTTTATAGCTCTCAGTCCATCAGGTCAGCTCTGAAATAAAAGAAGGAAGTTGAGAAATACTTCATTTTGATAAACAGCAGTCCATAAAATATGGTTGGAATTACTTTTGGTTAAGGAACATTATTAATCTAGAAAGAAAAGCAGAAAGATTAATGAAGATAATGGTTTTTTCTGATTATGCTGGAAATAATCACAGGTGTGTGTGCTTTTGTAAGATGAACATTTTTATAAGGGTAGAACTTTTATCTTTATTTTTAGTGTTTTCTTTGCAGTTATCTTTAGGGACAGAATATTTCAAAAGTTCATTGCTAAATTTATATTTCCATTTTCTAGGTTAATGAGGATTCTTAATTATTACAGTGCTTACATTCATTTTAAAACACTTCTTCTGTGTCATCCTTTGATGTTTATAATTGATTAATTTTTCATTTTATGTAGCTTTGAACAAAAGGGAGTTCAATATATGTGTTCTTTGCAGGATCCTACTGTGTATATCCCCCTTTGATTTCATGATTTAGGTTAAAGTGTGGTTTGACAACAATCCAGTGACTGAGGCAGCAGATGAAAAACACGGCATTGCTAAAGCTGAAAGTTCTTGTACCTATATATATATAGTATAAAGTAGCTACATCTCTTTTTTATATATATGCTTTATTTTCATCTTTCTATTAATAGTTCTGGATAGCTCCATAAAGCTTTTATTCTTTAAAAAGATCTGTGTTGTTACAATTCATTTCCAAGTGACATCCTTTCCTCCCACAATGTGTACAAATCATCATGCGATATTTTTTATTTGTAATTAGAATAGGGAATCCTTTTTATAACATTCAGAGGTTTGTAGATTTTATTGGTTTTTTGTAATAGGATATGAGCTATTTCAAGTTTTTAATTTGAAATTAAAAGGCAGGCACCCCACCCCAATGTAATTTAACACTCAGCCTTAATAGTAAAATATTCTGAAGTGTAAGCTAACTGTCTATTACTGCTTAATGGCATTTACTGTACTGTCATATCTTTTTTTAATGAGATTACTATAGTCTACAATTTAACATATTACCATCCAGTAAATATTTCATTAAAAGAGAAGTATTTAAATGGACAGTCTTTAAAGCAGGATTGAAGAGGCTGTGCCCTGATGCAGTTAAAAAGCTTTGTATCAGTAGCAGTAAGTGGTACTGAAATGTGCTGAGTGCCTGGGCCATCCAAGGGCTTGACTTACCAAAATCCTTATGTGGATAAATTTTCACAGAGAATTGGGATAGCACAGGACTTGGATGTATTTTTAAGTTAGCCATGTGCCCATCTTTGGTTGCAGCCCAGGGACGTGGCAGTGTAGACATCAGCAGTGTGAGTACAGGGGTTGACACCACTGGAACATGGGTGCTAAAGGCAAATCCTCACCTTCCATATTTTCCAAGTGTTTGCATGAGCACCTTCTGTGTTCAACAAATCCCTGCACAAACTTTAACTCAATTTGGTGTGGGTCACCAAAGGTGTTGCAAAACTGTTGTTTTTTGGCTGTCCAGCTATAATTAAATAGCAATTTTTCTTTCAATTCATAGGCCTGAACTTATAAATTCTTACAGCATACTTATCTTTCTTGTGTTTTATGTACTGTATTTGTTTTACTTAATGCATATATTTTTCAAATTTTAGGGAGAAAATGTTGATATTTCCATGTTTATGATGTGGTTTTTTGCATATAGGTTAAGCAAAAAGTAGCTAAGTATTCACATACTTTATGTAATCTTAATTTTCTTGTAGATTTATAGAGAGGAAATGGGGAAGTAAAATAAATTTATTTAAATAAAGCAAAAATATCTATATTACTTTTTCATAATTTTGTGATGCTTATCTAAGGCATTTATATCAGTCACTGGCTTGCCAGCTGCAGAAGGAAATCCCAAGTGGGTGAAGCCTATTTGAATACAGTTTTTAAACATTATAATAATTGGTAGAGTAATTATTTTATGCTGGGAGTACACTTTAATATTTTATATATTTTCGTTGTTTAATCCATGCCATTTTGTTCATTACAAAATAGAACTGCTACAGTACAGTACAACTACTTGTATTGTAATCAGCAGCTGGAATTAACTGGAAGTATTATTAAGCCCTACAAAATCTAAATATATGAAACCTAATATTTTTATTTTATATATATATACTTTATATATATATATAATATTTATTTATTTATTTATTTATTTATAAATCTGCCATCTGAAAATAGTAGTCTTCTGGATTTATTTTGCATATCTGTAACTGACCAAATCAGACAGGAGGCATGGAGAATTAAGCTCCTGATAAATGATTCTGTTATGCTATACTGACTTTTTTGATTATTTCTAACACCAGTTCCTGCCTCTTCGCCTCTTAATTTCCTTTTCCTGTCCTCTCTTTCAGTGTAAAGGGTAGAATGCAAATAGCCTTATTGTGGAGGATTTTAAGTTGAGGGGAATGTTGTGTGGTGCTGTGCTGATCTCCCAGCATTGCTTAAGGGTCTTGTCAAAGTGCAATACCATAATATAGGAAAGTCCTTGAGACTGGAATAACAGTGTAATTTCATTAATCTCACTGAACAATCACTATTTATTATGCTTGCACTGGTAAAGGCAGATTAGAATCAGGTTCCCGTGATTTCTCAGCATGACTCTCGATTGTTTTGTAATAGCAATGATAATGCAAAAAGAAATCCATATAAGAAAATCACTGGAGTAGCTGTATAGTTTAGGAAAAAATTAAAATGTCTGTAGCAATATCCAGGTACACTTAAATTAAGCACAGCGTTAACAACAACAGTGTCTTTTCAAGCTCACAGATCCACGTTTAATAAGTAGCTCCTTCCACCCGTGTGATATTACAGGGCAAAAAATCGTCACCTGTACCAAGGTTCCACTAAAATGGCAACTTGAATTTTTGGTTATTTATTTGGTGCTGAAAAGTCTTGTGACACACAACCCCCGTCATGACACAGAGAGTCAGAAGCTCACGGAATTTTTCAGCAGTTTCTGATGGAACACTGCATCGCAGTAACTGCTGGTGTGGGACCAGATCCACCTGGAGCTCACTGCCCAGCTTGTGTAAATAAACATTTATGTGTAAATAAACATTTAGCAGCATCGGCAGGTAGCAGCAATGACAGAAATGAATACACAGGCAGAAGATCGGATGTGGTAAGTGTTGTGGTTCTCATCTGCTGAGTTTCATAGATGAAAAAACCAAACCAATTCTGCTTTCAATTAAAACCAGATTAATTAGTATCTGCATTTTAAACATAAATACATAGAGATGTTCCAAATGTCATTTAAAAATAGTTTT
Organism: Acrocephalus scirpaceus scirpaceus; assembly: GCA_910950805.1. Taxonomy (NCBI): domain Eukaryota; kingdom Metazoa; phylum Chordata; class Aves; order Passeriformes; family Sylviidae; genus Acrocephalus; species Acrocephalus scirpaceus. Next base: position 57,541,958 of record OU383778.1, on the reverse strand, counting down.
CTTTAAAGCAATCCATCGGAAACCTTTTTTCTCTGGCGTCATCTCGTGATCACCCTAGGGGAGAGAGGACTTTGGGTTTGCAGTCATATCACATTCAGTTTTAAAATGAGAGCCGGCTGACCTTACGGAGCTGTCTGCTCACTCTGCTCCGACACACTCCATGGCTTACAGGCGACCGTGCGAGCCAGGCGAGCTCCTTGGTGGCCCCTCGCCCTGTGCCCTGTGCCGTGTGCCGGGGCACGGCCGGGGCCCTTTGTTGTGCTCCGGGATCCGCGCATCCTGCCTGCAGTTTCCCGCTTTTCCAGTAGATGCCCCCAGAGACCATTAAACCCCGGGAACGGCTCCGCTCCGCGCAAAGCAAAGGACGGTCAGGCTGCTCTCGTTTCGCTGCTGGAAGTAACATAATTGTTCAAAGGAAACCTCAAGTCGGCGCGGACGAATACAGGCAAACAAACTCTCTTGTTTAACAATCAACCATGGTTTATTAGGTAGCAAGGTTCAAAGTCTTTAGTATAAGGTTGCTTATTAATGTAGAAACATACTACACTAATGCTAACAGTGGGATTTTATAAAATAAATCTCAGAATCATAGAATATCCTGAGTTGGAGGGAACTTTAGGTATCAGGTTTTGATATTGATATTAGAAATCTTTAGTTATCTAAAACTTGAGTTGTTCTGCTTAACCTCAGATTTTACATGCTGCATGCCATCATAAAAAGCAGGATGGAAAGTGTTTTCAGGATTGAGGCTTTATAGTTTATCTCAAGGTATCATGAAAAGTTTACTGCTCCCACCTACACCATGCCTCTGTTCAAAAGTAGTGTTTGATGGGGAAAAAAAAGGACCCTGGAATTTTCATCTGGAAACACTTTGAAAGCTGTAACAATTTTAGATTTCATTGCAGTGTCAAGCTATTTTAGGTGATACAAATATCATTTATCCCCATAATACCATAAATCTCTTTCCCAATTTTATTTATTTACCAGTCACTTGTGGCTTGTATATTACAGGAACTTAAGGAAACAATAGTATTATTATTGTGTGCTTTGTGCATTATAACTGAGGTGACTTTTATTTTTATGCCACTAAATTTGAAGGAGTTTACAGTAGATAGTTTTATTGCTTGTGTACTAAAATCAGTCCTCTTTGCCTCAGAAAAAAATGTGCTCTGCACAGTAGGATTACCTCAGCATTATTTCAATTTCTCGATTAATTGGGGTGGGATTTATTAAAACACTCTTGACACTGGTTTTTAAAAATTCCACGTTTTACTATATGCTTTGTTTTCCTGTACTGGTTTGCTAATAATGCTTCCTTGTGGGGAAAATGTGCTTTGACTTCAAGTAAAATACATCAGTCTACAGAAAGTAACATGTTACATGGACACATGTAACTATTCATACAAATAGTTTTTGTATTTGTATGAATATCGGTTCTGTGCTAATTGAGTGTGCAGTGAGTGTTAAAAATTACCTGAATGACATTTTGGGTAGTGACTGCTGAGATCTTTTAGCACTACTTCCTTGCTTACTTGCAATTCATCTCCTGATCTAATGCATGCACACACACAAACATATATGGATCCTATTGTATAAATAAACAGGCATATGTGTGCCTGCTATGCAGATTGTTATTCCACTTCTCTGAGTTATATTACTGTAGGATTCAGTCCTAGATCTCTGCAAGTTGGTAGGAATTTTTTACCTATGCTCTTCAGGTTGGTTTTTCTAATTACATAGAATTTTTAAGAAAAAGGTATTCCATATAAAAAAATAGAGAATACATTGCATGGTATTAGCTTAGTATCCTTACAGTATTTTGAAGCTATATACTGTACATTTGGTATATGTCAAATATAGCATATTCTAGCAAATTAAAATTTAAATGTTTAAACATATTTCTCATATACTTTTATTAGATAAATGTTATAAATTTTTATGGTGTAGAATAGATATATCTTTTCCCTTGTCTGTATGAGCAATGTGTGATTTTCAATCTCAAAAAAATCTATTTATATATTAAATACAAATTCAGTACTGTCTGGTCTAAATCGTATCAGGATTTTTTAATATTTTTATGTTTAGTTCTGCAACTGAAATGTGAAAAATGCATGTGAAGGATTAATGTGCATCTGTGTAGTAAGAGATTTTATTTTAATTATGTCAAATATGAAATAATGCAGATTATTTGCTCCCTACATTGCTGTCTATTTTAGTGACATCTAGCTAAGAAGTTTTTCACATCACTTCCATCTTATAAACATTGTTAAAAATTGCAGTAGCTCTTTTTAAGATCAAAGTATTAGTCTCATTGGGCTGTTATTTATTACACCTGAATTTACTACATACACTATAAATCTCACTTTTCAGAAGTCCATATTTATTTTAAAGTTGAGATAATTTGAATTTAAATGGATTTTAATCTTAAAGGACCATCTTGAAAACAGTAACATACAAGAAAAAGGTAATACATCTGGGTCCTTGCTATTTTACTGGGGTAAAGATTGGTCTTCCCAGACTGGAACCCAATCCCTGCAAGCCTTTCCAGCTGTACCTCTGTGTTACAGTCCCATTGGACTCATAGTTTTCTCCAGAACAGGACACAATGATGGTTTCATGCCATATAAAAGAAATAGTTTGATTATTTCCATAAATATTACCTCCAAAGGTGTATTAGCAGTTGAGAATATTTGATTCCACAACTTTTTGATACGTACATCTCATTAGAGTTTATGAAGACACTAACTTCAATAAAAATTCATCATAGCATCATTTGATAGTAAAATTGGGGAGAAATTATCAAACTGTTACATCACTAAACCAGCTGAAGTTACATGCTAAACGGAAGGAAAATAATATCTAATTATGTTTCTGGCATAGCATTTGTTTGACATTTTTAAGCCAAGCCATCCTGTACTACAGCAGAACTATATAATGTGTATATATATAACAACATATACCTGTAACATAGCAATGTATATATAACATATAATAACAGTGTTATCTATAACAACACGTTTGTTGTTTTGACATGTGCCCCAGTTTTCCCTGTGCACTGTCTCAAAGCAAACTAAGGGTTATATTGTGTTTTCATGAACTAATGTAAACATAGGGGGGTTCCCCATCAATCAGCCTTTTTACCAAATACCACCTAAAGAATACCAGTGTATTTTTTTCCGTGTTTTCAACGTCTATATTGGTATTTGTTGACTATTGCCATGTTTGCTTCCCTAGGGTATGGCATTTGCAATCAGATTTTAGCAGATCTCTTTTTGAGCGGGGGAAATAATACCCACTCCCTGCAGCTGAACTGCAGAGGTCTCTTCCTGAAAGCTGTTGTAGTTATCTGCACTTATTTGCTAAGGTGGAGAACAGAATACAGGCTTAAAGGCTTAAAATCTCCCTTTCTTATTCCCAGTTACAGGAATTCATACAAGAAGAACATCTGCATAGACATGCTGCGCCAGGGTTATCACAAGTCCTTCTCTGAGCTCCTCGCTCTGATCCAGAAGTGGAATGCCTTCAGGGAGGCTGCAGGGCCTGGGTCAGCCATATGGCATGAGAAGTCCCTGGAGGAGCAGCCTGATAAGCTGGATCAGCTTTACCACTTCCTGACCGGGGCTGAGGCAGCCCAGCGAGCAGGTAAATGGGGGGATTGTGGGTAGCAGAGCAGCGGGAGCTGCAGCCGCCAGTGCCTGGGGGAAGCTTCCAAATTGTTTCATGTATGAATTTGAAACGCTACTGCATCTAAGCACATTGCAGCCTTAGTCAACTGAGCTGTATTTATAGAATAAATGATTAGGAACTGCAGATATCAGGAGAGGTTTTGTGAAGGAAGGAAAAAAAAAGGGAAAAACATGTAGAGTGCATTTTGATATCATCAGAAATGTTTGATGTATTTATAGCTTTGATAACATCTCAATTATTTTCTCATAGTTTCATTATTTATTGTTTTTCTTCCTCTATTGATTTGAGTAGCTGGTTTTGTATTAGAAAAATTTAATAGGTGATATGCTGTTTCACACAGTAATAGTTTTATAAATCTGTTTTTATTAAACAGATAACTGTCTGCTAACTGTGTTTGGATTTGTGACTGATTTAAAAAGGATTGTGAACATGTCAAATAAAATACAGCACACAGATGTAACATGCCACCTGTGAATTACTAGATATTAGTGAAGACATAACTCCAAATTACTGTATTTTCTCTATTGCCTACTATTTACTAAACACTCATATCTATCATTTCCTTTTACTATAAATAGTAACATAACTTACTCCATCTTTCTCTGTTGGAATAATTGTAGAGATGGAGGCAGATAAAGCTCTAACTGCAATCCTGTTTCATAGCTGAGTTGATTTTACTGTAGTTGTCTTGTTTCAAGTTGCATTTTGATTATTACAAATATGAAAACCTACAGTAAAGCCTGTGAGTTTGTAATCTAAGCCTTTTGACTGAAATTTAGAAATGGAAACTTCATTTCAAAAAAGGAACAGCAAAAGACACCCTTTTGGTGCTTCAAAAACGTTAAGTTTAAGTGTTTGTTTTATATTTGACATGAAAGCCAAAATTGTGTTTCTTTATTTAATTGGCTATAATTCTTGACAGGAAGTCCAGCCAGCCATAATTGGAAGGAGTCTTCAGCTTTGCCTGGAGTATGACTAAAGCTTGAATAGGCACCCCTGTATCTTGCAGAATATGAGAGAGAAGTTTGAGGCTTGGACTGCCCTGGCAGAAGCATTCTGCCAATATTTGATGGTCAAAACGTACCAGACATGGCTTATCTCAATGGGCCTGCTCCCTGCAGCCACTGGAGTGGAACAGTTTGCCTGCCTTCAGTGCATGATATTTTCAGTGTTACAGGCCAAGGTGTGACAACAGAAGTGGCAAACAGGCTCCCAGAGAGGCAAGGCATTGCCACATGTGCAGTTCCTGCCCTTCTCTCACTGAGCCCAGAGTTTCTTGTGTGCTGGGCTCTGTAAGTCTTTCACCTCTTCCCAGAGACAAGGTACCACCACCAGCTGCCTGATTGCACCTTGCCTCTAGGAGAGAATATTGTCTCCCAGCTTTGCCTGATTAAAATGAAAGAAGGAAAAGAAAAAAGAGAGGACTTAAGTGTTGGCAAGCATTGTTATTGAGTTGCTTGATCAGGGCATAATTTGTTTTGATTTTTTTTTCACCAGTTTCAATTCAAACCTTTGCATGAATGTCTTATTTGTATAAAATGAGGTTTGAGTTCCCTGGCACATGAAAGGGTGGATGGTGATTCCTGTTGCAGGTCTGAGATTCAGCAGTGCTGTAAAGATTCACATGAATTGTGCAGCTCGTTCAGTAGTTCTGCTAATTCAGTAGTTCTGCTAATCCGGTTACTCTCTGATTCTAATCAAATTGCTTGGGGCTCTGGCTTATGATCTCCTGACAACTCCAGTTGACACCATTTAAGAATCATTCAGCAGTTCACCTCAGCTGGAACTTACCATGATGCAGCAGCCACAACAGCAGCTGACCTGCATTTGCTCTTCAGCTGCCACAGTTCAAGCTTAAAAGGGTGAAAGTAATATTTGGGTCAGCAAATGGTGAGAGTTTCATAGCATGGTTGATGTTGCTAACATTAGCTTGGGTGAAATTTTACCTATCTCATGCTGAAAAAAAAGAGATAGCAGTTATAAATAATGACCATAGAAAATTAATGACTTGTAAGTTTTTTTATGATTTGAAGCTTCATGAAATGTTGGAGTTTGAACCTGGAGTGGTATGTGGAAAATGAAACACTTTGTTGTTAAATAATTTTTGTATTTGTTATTTAATTTTTCTCATCTGATATTTTTGGATCACAGAGTATTACTGTCAATTTTGAATATAACTTAGAACTTTTAATTTTAGGGTTTTGTGGTACTTAGCATAGTGTGCAGAGCAAGCTATGTGCACATTCAGTTTTCATATTTATTGGTGGAAAATGTTAATATTGTAATGGTTTCCACAGTTTATAGTTCTAGGACACTACAATGCTGGATGTAAATTATTTGCTTGAACTGAATCAGAGCCATCCACCACAATGTGCAGGCTGATATCAAAGAGCAATTGCTTTCTTTACTGCTGGGTTTGAGAATAGTAACATTTTGTTTACCAGCATTACACTGTACAGACTGATTGCCTTTACACACACCAGTAAAGGTTCTCTCTGTTTTCATTTTTAATGGAATATTTTGGTTGAACTTCATACAGGACTTGTCTTTTTTCTTTTTTAATTACCTATTACCAATATTTTACTGTGTGCAAAGAAAGCAGCTTTTTTTCCCTGCCCAGCTTTAACTCATTTTTGTTGCATTTGAATATCTCCCAAGTATTTAAAAAATAGAGAGGGAACTTTAATCCTTGCAGCTTCTCAGAAAAATGACTGATGGAGTTATTTTGCCCCAAGTTCAGCATTATTCTAAAAGCACTGGCAATATTGGCAATGCTTGACTCTATTTTTATCTTGCCTTCTTTATACAAGTAAAGTAAGTGTTTCTGACTTCAAAATTGAGAGAATTTTAATTAATTCTTTGATGTTCTTTTATCCTGAACTAACCTCTTTTTTTACTAGTTCTGGTTTCAGGAGCTTAGGGAAAAAAAAAAAAAAGGGAGGTATTTGAGCTGTTTAAATATGTATAGTTGTAGCTTTTTACAGAAGAATGCAGGATAAATGCCAGAGTAATGGATCTGCACAGCTCAGCATTTGATGAATACAATTGTTTCTTGGCACATATATGGGAATACTGGGGGTTCCTTCAAAAGGCAAGTTATATTTTGTATTTATCAGTACTGTATTTATCAGCTAGAGCAAGCTGGTTCGTTTGTAGGTGTTGAAAGGGATGCAAAGCAAGTTCCAGCACAAGAACAATTTAAGGAAGAGATGCTGCAGCTGTTAACTCTACTTTGCCAGAGCAGGAATGCAAAACCAGGGAAAATGCCACACTTCAGTGGCTCAACATGTGCTGGGCACTCAGCATTGTAGTGGCAGATCACTGTGCCAAAGCCAGAGAATGGAAACCTTGGGTATGAGCATGCCTTTCAAAGGGCAAGACACTGCTTATTAGCTGATCACTGGAGCAGCTGCTGGGAACCAGGAGTTCAAACCTGGGAGCTGTTGTCTTTGTGAAGTTCCACCTGCTCCTGGTTCCTGACCCCGCTCAACCTTTGTGCTATGCTGTGTGCTAAATGCTGAATCTGTGCGTGTGCTGCAGGCTGCTGACCATTGTTCTAGACAGTACCAGACACACACAATTAGAAAGAAGTGACAGCTTGGCTTTCTTTCCCTGAGTGTAGAAAAAAAATTTAACAGTATGAGTTATCATTAGTTTTTTTGTTGTAAAAGATGTCTTTTCATAAAATATATGAAGAAAGCATGAGTATTTGATGTGCTTCCACTGGAAAATCTTTGTCCAGTTACTCAAGGTTGAAAACAGAGTTTAGCATTTTACAGTAGAAAGCTTTTCTGTAAGATTTCACACTTATGCCTTAGGCTTGTGCAAGAAACATTGGAACAACCATATTGCCTGTGCTATTTTGAAAAAAAAAATACAGAAGGAGGTTATGCATTAAAAGAAAAAGGTATAACAAACATGCTTTTAATATTTGCTTGGAAGAGGCATAGTTTTGTTTGCTTTTGAGGGGCTGGACAAGGGAACACTGTTTCATATTCTAAGCAAGTTTGTCATTCCCTACTTAATATTTTATCACAGGAAAAAATGCAGCAGTTGCTGGAGACCAGTGGAGAATTTTATTATTTTGTCATTATCCTACAAAAAATTTGAAGTTGTTCTGTCCAGGAAAGAAGCCAAGCTATCTCAAAATACAGCCTCTTGTAGAACTACCATTGACTTTAACAGAAGCAGCAATTTTTAGAAAATTTCTCTAGTATATTTTTTGTTGCAATAGCTTGGAGTTCCCTTTTAGCATTCCAGATTATCAGTTAATTGCCTCATATTATTATCATTAGCTGGTTTTATCTTTTACCCTGTAAAATTATTCCTTGACCATTTCCTTAGCACTTTTGTATGGATTGTGCATTGATTAAGCATTTTCCCTTTATGTACCAGTGTTGGGAGTGGTGTGCTCTGTGCACACTCTAGGAAACACACTCTGCTGAAACTTGGTTTCATCATGCTCACAACTCACATTTTCACTTTCTTTATATGTGGACTTACAGCTAAACATTCAGTTAAAAAAGATTATTCATTTATGAATAAACTTGCTGGAAAAAGGGATGATTGAGGAGTCCTCTACCTATAGATGTAGAGGCATCCTTTTTCTGAACAAGCAAAATGGACTGATTCTTTACCATGTATAGATCCAGGTGGAAATAACTGATTGCAGCACCATATTCAACTGCAGTTTATGCTGCTTCTTGATCCAACAACTTCCATCCTGGATCTTTCTCGGTGTGGATTCTTCACAGCATCAGCTGGCTTGATGCTAAGTCACTGATTTTGATCTTTCTGGCAAAAGGAAAATTAGTCTTCCAGCACGGTGTCTCATTGTGACAAAAAAAAAATTCTCCTAGTGACTTAATTGACCTTAGGCCACTCCTTTATGTGTCTTCAAGAGTGAAGGGTCAGTTATATTCCAGTCATACACACTTTAAACAGCTAACTGAAGTGGAGGATGAGTGTTAACACCTGTTGAAAAGTTCCCATATGGCCTTTGTCGGGCAGGAACAAAGGACTGACTGGTGGCTTTTTGTGTGGAATATACTGAGTCATAGCTGGATGTTGAAAAATTTCTTTCCAATACCTGTAGTTCAAAAACCAGTGCAAGTTCTTGTTATGGAAAATGGAACACCTGCCTCTTTTATTCTTCAAGGGAAACACCAAGCCAGGATCTCTTCATGATGTTTTCATCTGTTCTCTAAAGACCATTCCTGTACTTCTTTTCCTTTCTTCTACTGTATCCTGTCACAAAGGGTATCATAGAGACATGGCATCAAGTTGTACTTGAGTCACACTGGGATGGCTTGCTGACTTTCTGTGTTTCTTTTCTCTCATTTTAGCCCTGTTGGGGTTCCCAAACTGCACCTCACTATCCCTTGCATTGCACTACTTAGTAGTTGTCTAGCTGAGCGCAGCAAACATGCAGACATGGACTTGAGTGGTCCTCTGTTCCCTGCACAGCTTTGCTTGCCAAGGGAACAGCTCTTGAGAGGAGCCCAGGAGCAAAGGTACTATTCAGTGGGCTGATCAGGGTCTATGGCTGAGGTGCACCTAAAGAGATCCTGATACAGAGCAGGGAATATCCTGTGTGTTTAATATATGGGGTGTAATGTCTAACCTCAGGTTGAAAGCTTGGGATTTTTTTAATCTTTGTTAAACAGGAAGATTTGATAGGACAACTCTCCTTTTGTACATAAACGTTCAATTAGGGAGTGGTTTTTCATTGTTTTGATCAACAGATACCTGAAAATGGCTTGTCTACATGTATTTTATAATCAGTTGTAGAGAACCTCTTTACAAAATCAGAGAGTTCAAAGCTTTAATGTTTGAACTACTTCTTAGAGATTTTATAGAAGAGAGTATTTACCTATTTCTATGTTCCTCTCCTGGGGATGTAAAAGTTCACTTTTGCTGACATGCGAGCTTTGCCACTCTAAGAATAACATCAATTAACTTCTTGATCGGTAACTGAGACTTTGAATCCAGAAGACAGTATGACTTTTAAAAGTCTGGGGTTTGGGGGTCTGTTTTACTATCTGTGTATCTGGTCAGCCACTGTCCAAGACAATGCCAGGGACATGGTTGTCTTTGTGCACTTCTCATTGTTATGCACCGGCAGGATCATAATCAGAGGGTCACATGAAAGTTCATTCAATCAAAGCCGTGGCAGTAGCTGGAGTCTGCCTCAGGTCACTTCCATCCCTTGGGATTTGTAGGGCACTACCTGAAGTTATTTGCGTAATTCTATGTCACATAAGTGCCTTGATACTTTGCAGCAATGGTTTCAGAGGAGCAAATCTGTATCCAGTGTGTCTGTATACAATGATGATCCAATTATCTCTTCTCTTTCTGGATTACTGCAATCATTTGTATGCATCCTCTGGTATCTTTGAGTTCATTTTCACGTAGCTGTGATCTGTACGTAATGCGTATTGTTATCTTTATATTAGTGGTTATAATTAGGTCTTGTATTTCGCTGCTCCTGTGGTTGTGTGCTTGTAATTGTGGGAAGCTCTGCTTCTGAGATAATATCTAAAAGCATTCCCTTGTGCTGCAAGCATTGTTCAAGTCAGGGTGAGATAAATCTCAGCCAAGAAGTATCTGCTTTTCTTCACTGAGAGGAAAGGGATCCTAGGTAACTTCTATTCGTTTGGATGAATCACAACTGGGTCTTGACTTTATCTGTGTGTGTTATCCTGGTTTTGGCTAGGATAGAATTAATTTTCTTCTTGCTGGTACTGTGCGGTGTATAATCCTGCGATTTAGTATCATCTTGATATGTGTGATAGATAATGATGTTGTATAGATGTATAAATATATCTGTCGTAAACATATGCAAATACAGGCATATATGTATGTGTGTGTGTGCATGCACACAGATAAATATAAGTATGTTAAGCCCAACCCAGTTTTGTTACTTCCATTTCAGAATTATTTGAAGAGATTTTTATGAGGCTATTGTACCAAAATAGTCTTAATTTCTAATGTATAAATATGTTTTATATGATGTAGACTCCAGGATATGCTGAAAAAGAGTCACACAAGAGGTGGTTTTTCAGTCCTGAGGAGAAACAAAAGGCATGAAAACTCACAGCCACGAAGATATTCAGATTACGGGTACATTAAGTCTGAATATCAATAATTATTCCCCTCAAAGCTGAATTTTGAAACTTAAGCTGGTGTTTTGGTTTAAAACATTAGATGCAAATGATGAGATGATAATCTAAATGCAATTTCTGAGCTACTGTGAATCACTCATTTCTTGGAAGGGCTGTTATCTCTTTTAAAATACTAGAAATAGAAATGTATATAAGACACATTGCTTCAAAAGCATAATTTTATATATTTTGATGGGAATTATTAAAAAGATAGAAATCTGAGGTTACAACTTCATGAAGGGGAAAATTCTGAAAAAATAAGAAAGCAAAATAAAATAAATAACACAAGCAATAAAAAAGATATTATTCACCATTAGAGGAATGAATTTTTAAATCAAAAGATAAAAAGAGTGTTCGAGAATGGGAAAAAGGTTTCAGCTTGATTTCAAAAGACTTTAAGCAGGACAAATTCAGACAATGTTCTCTGAAATGACCAAGATGAAGAAAAAAGGAGGAGAAGCAAGTAGTAGATGAACATCCTGAAGACTGCAGACATGAGTAGCTGGTAGCCCTTTTTCTCAAAAGAATTAAGTCCTTACTGTGTTGTGCAACACACTGAAGACCTTTATCAAGATATTCTGATGTCAAATAATAGTCATGACAGCAGAGAGAATGAGAAATTCACGTTTCTTCAATTAGATCATATGTAACTTGTAGGTTTGAGACAGAATATACTAGAGATGAGGCTGAAAAAACCCTCTTGTGTGGTTTAGTGATGAATTTAGAGTACTTGTTTGAGTAATTGCTGCTGTGTGTTCCAAACAGTGCAAGTGACTTAGAGGTGGTGCAATTTACAGTCATTAAACTCATCCTTTTGGAAGCTGGATTTCCCCCAGTTCTTCTTGTAGATAACAGAAGAAGAGAATTTAACTGCATCTTTTGATTAAAGTGTTTTGGTATGGTTATTATAGTTTTAAAATACTTGGGGAAGATCTGGACTGTGAGATCTTGCCTCTGCTGAAAAGATTTATTTTTCCCAGTTGATTTCTGTGTGGTGCTCCATACCCAGAATTGAGGGGTTTTTCTTTTCTCTGTTTTCTCTCTTTTTGAGCAAAGCTTACAAATTGCAGAACTCCCAAAAACAAAGCAGTTCTGTTCATACTTCCAGCTTAACCAGTCTCTAACCTGCTGCCAGACTTGTGCTTCTTAACTCCTTCTTTACCCAAATACCTGGAAATTCCTTAACAGCCACAAACACACTAAGCAGCCCACTGAAACTGCAATGGAATTTTAGCTAATTATGCAATTTCACATCTGGCATGAGTGGAGTTTGCACAGAAAATTAATTTATATCAGTCATGAAACACATAGGTTCATGCTCTACTTTATTATCTCATGGATTTTTTAGCGTCATATAAGAAATAGATCTTTCAAATTCACTTTAGGGAGGAGCAGTATAAGATTTGTCAGGAAAGTTTTAGATTTCTACTCCAAATTAGTAAAGTTTTGGAATAATTCAAGGCTGATATCTTGTGGAATTTTTTTAAGGTGCTTTTCCTAGGGAAATGAGCTGTTATTCTGTAACTTTAAATTGTGGATAATATATTTGTGGATAATTCTGTATTGCTACTTAGATTTAGGACTTGCAGGTTTTATGTAAATTTTAGGGGTAATGTATGTTCATTCAGCTATCTGCGATTATAAAGATTAGAATCCAAACTTCAGGCCATAGAGAAAATCTGTAACTTTGAGTCTCATCTGCTTTCCATCTATGTTCTGAGAACAATTCCTTGGTGAACGGGGCAGGGGAGGATCCTAGGGAAATGGGCACAATTTCAATTTGTCTTTCATTTCTAAGAGTGCTAAGGTACTAAACATGGGAAGATACATGAAAACTCAAAGCCTCTCTTATAAGTCCTACTTTGAACATTTAGATTTATATGAATTCATGGATTGTGTTTACAGAGTGTTCTTTTTGGTCCTAATCTCCATCAACACAGTTGCTGCCTTAGAGGTCCAAGATTTGGAAAGCTCTTAGGCCTTTTCAGGGCCCAGAGGCTCAGACAAATGCTTCTCCATTCTCACTTGGACTTCTCTTTTGAGGAACACTAACCAGTGTTTTATCCAGGTTTTGTGTGTTTTATTGAACTGAATTTTGGGTTTGCACCCAGAAATGAGAACAAAAATAACTTTTCAATTGTGCCTAATTTGTAAGGTTATAATTTTCCTCTTATATTTCTCTGAGTGAGCACATAGCAGAACTTGATGGCATTTGAATGGTGGAAATAGAAATAGCTCTTAATTTTCATTATGATTATTGCTATAACATGCAAAATTTCTGACCACTGATGATAATGTAACATTTTTATTGTGATTTTTGTTTTTAAAGGGCACTATGAGAAGGTGTATGATAACCAGCTTAGCTTGGCCTGCTCTTTCAATGACCCTGAGGACAAATGGTTACGTAACTACTTTTATGAGCAAAGCTATAACACTGCTCAGTTAGTAGAAATTGATGGTGGGAAGAGAAAGGCACAAGCATGTGTAAACATGGGCCTCATCAGAGAGGAACAAGGTAAGGCACTGACATCATAAAGCTGCTTTGGGTGGCATCTGTAGTTACACAAACTGGGCTGAATTAAAAGAGCTGTGGACATGTAGTTCTGTAATGTTCAATCCTGCTTCCAATTTACTCTTAGATAAACAGCCTATGTATTTTGTCCTTTTTGAAATGACTTTCTGGTTCTCTTGACCACAAGTGACACCCTCTTTGTTCATACATGATGCCACATTGGTGTTTGCCTCAGACTTAGACCTCACCACAAGCTCCATTTCTCTGTCCGCATCCTTAAACTGTGAGTCTCTGAAATTAGGTGATATTAATAGAAATAACTAGAGTCATAGAACAGCCCAGGCTCTGAGAGACCTGGACAGATCATCTGAGCCAACCTTTCATGGGAAAGGGAGCCTAAATGGGGTTATTTTAGCACCCTGTCAATTGCATCTTAAAAACCTCCAGTGATGGGGACTCTACCACATCCCTGGGGAGCCCGTTGCAGCGAACAGTTGTTCTCACTGTAAACAATATTGCTTTCTTATATCAAGGTGAACCCTGTTTCTTTATTTAAAAGCATATATTACCTACCATGGCAGAGGTGTTTGTGTGTGGATAGCAGTCTGAGTATAAAAAAGGTTTTCCTCTGTTTGCATAAAATCATTTTGTGGTGTGGGAAGACAAGCAATAAGTGAGCCCCAAGTAATTGAATAAAGCCTGTCTTCCAGTTCTAATTTGTAAGTGTCTGATGGAATGGGCGTGTTTTGAAAGATAGCCCAAATTCCCAGCAAAAGCCTGGACATAAAACAAAAAGTCTGCAGCCTTTTTTTTTAATTGAAAGGGTGTTGTCCTATTTTTTCCTCTTGTTCTCTTACAGCTGATACAACACCTTTTTTTATATTTCCTCACATCTTTCTAGACTTTCACACTGTTTTCCTGTGAACTGTTGCCTTACCCTTCTTGCCTGCAATACTCAGACCTGGAATCAGTTTTAAAATTCAGCACATACCAATAATCAGTAAAATGGAAGGATTACTTTTCTTACATGTGGTATCATCTGGTTTCCCCGTTGATAACATAGCAGTTGCTTAAAGCCCAGCCAGTCACAACCAAGGCATTTTCATTTTGAATGAAAAATGCTTAGTTAGATTATCTGTCTCTTACTCAGTAGAATAAAATTACTGAAAAATTGCTGGGTTTTAATTTTTTTGCAACATTTTCACTTGATCGTTTACTTACTAAAAAATTAAATTTTAAGAAGGTGCAGACAAGCAAACATTCATATCTACTTGTAGATTCAAAGACTCTTACTGTGACTCACTGCTGTTACCCAAGCACTGCCTAAAAAAAAATTTAACATTTTCAACTTTTATGATGTCTTAGGCAAAAGTTGTTGGATACTTAAATATCTTGAGGTCCATTACAAAAGAACATAAGTAAAGTTATGAAATAGCCTGAGATGATCAGAGGAGCAGAAATTTTATTTCCCTGCTGAAGAATATTAGAAACTTTTAGAAGATGAGCTTCTTATTAACCTTAGTAAAGAGAGATAAGGCAAAGTGGATTTTCACTGCCCAGGGTAAAGCTCCACTGAAACTGTGGGCTCTATCTGTTGCAAGCATTTTCTTTCCAGAGAGAGAGGTAAAAAAATAAAGAAGCTGAGAGAGTAAACATAGGATTTTCTTTAGAGAAAATCCTATGTTTAGAGACCACTGAGAAAAAAAATACAGCAGATGTATTCCACGTGCTTTGTATTTCCAAGGGTGAAAAATTGATTGAAGCGCAAGTTCTGATTGGAGAAAAGGTGTAAGAGGAGATGTTGGGTTGCCTTTGTATAATAATCAGTTTTAATGGTGTTATAAGTAAAATTTTAATTCTGCTATTTTATTTTTTTTTGTTCAGTTATTTATAATTTGGTAATTAATTTGTGAACCAAATTAGTCAGATTCCCAATTCACTGGGGTTGTATCTATAGAAATAAATGTAAACATCTGGTCCCAGTTCTTTTCAGTTCTCTCATCCAATAGTGTATTTTTCATTACTTGGGAAAGGAAGCTGTCTATATATGCTTAGGACTGATTGCATGGGAGTATAAAGTTAAAACATGGACTTGTAAAGATTGCTGTTTGCCTTGGAAGAAAATCAATAAATTTGCTGGGTAATTTTTGTGTAATCAAATTTAAAGTTCTTTGACTTTCAGCCTGGTCCCTGTCCTAAAGGCTGGATATAACCTGATGTTCATTAATCTTCAAAGCTAAATATTTGAGGTGTCAGTGGTGTAGACTTCAGTCATGATGTTTGGATGCGGGCCATTAGTAGCTGCCAGTAAGGGAAAGAAAACAATAATAAGTGAGTAGCCTGCTACAGACACAAATGGAGTGTTCTGCTTGGAGCAAACATGATTTTAATGGCATTTCTTCACAGAATGAGATTTTTAACCTCTTCCCTAAAATACTCTGCCTGTAAAAAGTAAGTAAGGTCTGAAGCATTCATTGGTTATTGTAGAAGTGTTCAGATTTTGATACTGTTCAACTGGCTGTGCTACCTCCTTAGTCTGTCTTTCCTCAGAGGGCTAATAAGTCATTTTATCACTTTTGTTACTCATTATTGTACTTTAGTTACTCATTTATTACTTATTTTTTCATATAGCTCTTTAATGTGCTAATGTCACTTTACAGACACCAAAAATGCAATATGTTTTTCTCAAGTTAAATCCAGAATTACTTGTTGTCCAAGTAAGCACAGGCTTTATGATAGAATCTGTATAAGAAATGAGTTTTAAAAAAGCTTTTCTTCCTGTGCTTTCAGTGCATTTTCAGAAGTAATATCAGATATTATAAATGTTTGCAATGTTCTGCATATCGGAGAGCAAGATTATAATCATTGTTTATGATAGATTATATTAGTGTGCTGTCTGCTGAAGTTAATTGTGAACTTCAGGTTTACACTGTTGTATCTTGCAGAAGAAACAGTCGGAGTGCACTGAAAAACAATATCTAGTATTGTTTCGTATAAGTTCTTGCATCATTGAAATATTTAAATGCTTTCTGGTTTGTGCTAAATACTTACCACCTCTCATGCATGAAGTGATATACACGTTAAATATATGTATCCCGAAGTTTAAGGTAACTTATATCAATTAAAAGAGCAGTCTGGGGAAAAACAAGGAATTTGTACTTGTAGGAGCTCTTTGCTTCAAATATGTTACAACAAAACCAGATAAATTTCTGTATTACTCGAAAGCATAGCACAACCAGACATCTGAAATTAGGGTACCTGTCAGTTGCAGTGCTTGGGAACGTTTTTGGATACATTTAAATAACATTTAAGATGTTTGAGAAGCATGTAAGTATCACAATAGAGTCCAATGAATAAAACTTTCACAATTAATTACAAATGTGTATCGGTACCACGCCAGAACCTGGATCTCCCCTGCTATGAGAGCTGTAAGATGGGTGGAAATGATGCCATTAGTCTCAAGGCAGTGGTGACTTTGAATTAGTCATCAGATACATATTCTGCTAGCACATAAGGATCAACAAAAGTGGAGGTAATACTTTATCTGAAATCTTTACAGGCTGAAAAGATTAAAGGCAGGCAGAACTGGTGAGAGAGAGGGAGCGAGTGCCAAGCGATAGCAATGTTGGGAATCTCAGAGCTGATTGACGAAACACACAGCTGATCCAGAAACCCGATTTTGTCCATCTGTGTGTGTTTTTTAGATTCCGAGTCTTAGGAAACTTCAATAAGGAATTTCTTTAGTCCTTTCTAAAATAGCTTAGACATTTCAAAAATCTGCCATATTCTGCAAATTAATGAAGGGTTTATAAGTGTTCAGTCCCAATCCAACTCTGCCTTGATTATAAACAATGTTAAGGTCTGATTGCTTTTCAAACAGAGGAATGTTATGCCAGAGTTGATCACTTTTGATCACTTTGCACCTACCCCAAAAATCCTAATAAATTGAACCAGATTTATTTGAAAGGGTGTAATTGTTTTATCTGCAATCATGGATAAAATACCATCTATTTCATAAGTTGGAATTTGGTAGAAACTTCTCTGGTTGAAAGACTTACTGAACAGGAGGGACTTAAGTTTAATTAATTTGTTGGGGAAAAAATCACCACAGGATTCTTGCAGATTTTAACAATCTCAATTGAGACTGAGGTGTAGGATTTTCCCTATCACTTTGCCATTGTACTGAAATTCAAGTTTTTATCAAAGCATTGCAGAAATTGATGGAAAGGTTCTGATGATGTTTAAGGGGCATTTTACAGAATGGCTGGATTGGAAGGAATCTCTGAGGATCACCTAGTCCAATTGCCCTGCTAGAGCAGGTACACCTGGAACAGGTTGCACAGGATAGATTTGAGTTATGAAGCTTAACTATTAATGACTGGATATATTTGCTGAACAACAACTTAAAGATGGTTCATGACATCTTTTGGTTTTGGAACATAAAAAATCTAAACTGTTTATTTTCTTGTTCTTAGTCAAGAAATTCTTGCTAAGAATCCATTCTTACTAAGAAATTGTTGATTTTGTATTTTGAATTGTTTATGGCTAGTGTTTTTTAATTGAAAACTGTAATGTATAAATAATTGAGAGAAACTCAGCATAAATTCATGAGTATCTGTGCAGAGGAAATATGCACGTTTAAGCAGAATTTCCCCAATTGGTTTGCCTTCAGGCAGAAATAATTTATATTCAGATATAAAAAAGAGAATGTTAATATTGCAAAATGAAGTACTAAAAAGGTTTAAAAAGGCAAAAGTTAAAATTGCTTATGAGATTTCATATACTTTTGTGTGTGCACAATTTGCAACTTTATTTTAATTACAGAAAAATATAGTTTCTTTTTAGGAGATTCCTAAGTATAGCCAGAATAAAATTCACCTGTGGGATGGGTGGCCCACATACACCTTCTACATTAATGGAACATTAATAAATGTTGTTATCTGTGCTGCAATTCTGCCAATCCCACATAAATAGCAAATCCTCCATAGTATGGTGTAGAAACATTCTTCTTTACAATCTGATTGCATAATTGTTAACAGCTTCTAAATAAAACAAACCAGGGGGACAGCATTTGTGAAGAGAGATTAATTTCTTCCTCACTACCTGTGGAGTGCAGAGCTGTCACTGATAACAGAATTGCTGCATTTGAAGGGTCCAGCCTGTCTATTTAACAGTGTTATGGTTCCACCATAAGGCGTATGCCCAGTGTCTGAGATCTCCATACCATTGTATCCACAAGCCCAGGTTAGACACTGGATGAAGGCAACCTAAAATGAATCTCTTCTCTTCATTCAGGAATAAAAGCCACTCAAATTATCAGCTAAAAGATAGGTTTTATCTCTCCTTTTGTCTGTGTTGCAGAGTCCTTGCTGTAAGCAACAGAAAGGTTTGGTTTAAAATGATATCAAGTTACGTTTGTGATTTTTGGTAAAACATCAAGCTCATCATTATCCTTCTCTTTCTTTTTCTAATGAGATTTGTCATTGTGTGGACCAAAAAGGGGAAAAGTATTTAAAGGTATAAATTCCTATGTAATTTTTTCTATATAATAAGCTTGTGTACTAGTTAAAACATGACAGTGGCCAAAGGAGAGTCACAGTTCTAGAGATTTAGAGATGATCTGTCCTTTCAGACAGGAGCCACAGGTTTGTTCTACATTTATACAGTACCCTTTCCTCTGTGCTTCTGCAGCACTTGTACTTGGTGAGGTTCAGTGTGTGCTGTGGTAAGCTAAAGCTAGAGGAGAACATGCTGCTCCCTGGCCAAGCAGGGTGCTGCTGTCTCAACAGGTACAGCAAGTTCTGCCTGTCTTTCTGTCTGTCTGGAGTTTGGATCAATGTCTATCCTCAAGGTATTAATTTTCTTAAAAAGTGGCAGGAACTTCCTGCCCTATTGACTTCTTACCAAATTTGGTTGAAACTCACTCCAAAAGTAGTTGAAGAACAGGATGATCATACGGGTTTGTTCGCTGTGGAGACTATCGTAAAAGTGTCTCTTTATACTGCTCATTGTCTGGAGAGAACATACATATTTATATAACAGACCAAATCCAGTAGTAACCAAATACCATTGGTTTATCGTGATATTCCCCCCTCCTTGCCCCGGGTTGCATATCCTAAACTACAAGCTTCTCAGATTTATTCCTAGTTATGATTATTTTTTTTTCTAAACAGCTTGTTCAGAAAAAGGCATGTAGGAATAATTTAGACCTAGGAACATACTCACTTATTTCCAAATCCCTTGTCTTTGACTACATAAACCTGATGCTAAATTTTAAGTTCATACACTTGAAAAGAGTCTCCACATCAGGAAACTTTAAAGACAGAAAGAAGCCTTCTGTTAATGGGACATGAAATTCTGCACACCCAGTTTAACCGTTTTAGGTACTTCCAGTCATTGATTTTCACAAAATCAACTGAAGCTAATTCTCCTTTGTTATTCTGCACTTACTCTATCTCACAAAGTGGTTATATCGTTTTCTGATTGCTTAAGAATTGAATATATAAATTGGCTGGGAAAAATCTTGATTGTAGAGCATAATTTAAAAAATTTAAGCAGCAAATTGCTAGGAGTTACTCTTTGTATATTCTGCTTTTTTCTGTCAGTCAGTAGCAGTCAGAAGCAGGCATAAATCCTGCTAGATTCTTGGGAGGACAGACTGAACTGGTTTATTAAATCACTGAGCTCATCCTCCTGCAAGTGCACAAAGTAGTTCCCCAGTAAATATCTTATTATTACGGGGTTGTTACTGGTATTGAACTAACAAGTACTGTCTTGAATTGATGTTTTAGAAATTAGGAATGTTTTCAGTTCAAATTAGCACAGTCTTAAGAAAGTCTGAAAAAAGCTTCTGAACATGCAACATGAAAGCAAAAGGGGGCCTGTTAAGTTCATAAAAATATTCTTCATAAAATTATTTTTTCTTAATTTTAAAAAGTTTTGGTGGGTAATGAAGATATTTTGAGTAAGAGAACTCAGGGAGAATTCTGTAGTGCTCCTACTTCTGAAAAGAAATCATGTGAAAATATAATCCTTTCTACATGATTTTATTTCAGTTGATTTAAATCAAAGTTTATTATTAAGCACAGGGAGGTAAAAATACTCTTTACAATGAGAAAAAAGTAAGTTTCCTTAATCCTTTCACGGTCACTCCCACTTTCCTGGCATAATTCTTCAAATGGAGAATTTTTTAGTTCTGCTATAACACCTGGGGGACGGGTCTTGCTTTCTAATAAGCTCTTCAAAATATTCACAGCAGTGCAGTGGTACTGATTCTAAACTCTGTCATTTGCATTGTCATTAAAAGTTTTGACATATGAAAACAAGATCCTAAATTAGTTTCCATTCCTAGGTGTTCAGTGATTGTAAAGTTCATTTTCAAGTCATAAAACTACTGTAAAAAGCTATGGCTGTTTACTTGAACTATGAAGGATGTATCAGGAATATTTTAGAAAAAACATTTGACGTGTGCTTGAATATAATATGGTGCGCTCAGATGAGTTGTTTATATAGGTACTTCTGTACAAATCATATTCTAAATATTTTTAGTATCCAATATTGCTCTGTTTGCTTTATGTGCATGTTCATAAGACTATGACATTTAATGAAGAGATCTTTTTAAAGTATTGATAGCCATGAGTAAATTATACTGTGTTTGATCTGTGTTAAAGATTCAAAGTCCAAGATATTTGAATAGAACTTAGAATAAAAATGTAATTAGGTTACATCCCTAAAGTCTGATATATCTTTAAACAAGACTGCAAATGAAACTTTATTAAAACTTCAAATGAATTATTTCTTTGCTTTTTTAACTTCTTTTTCCCTCTCTTCTCTTTCATGTCTATTACTGACATTGCTGCTTGTATTTTACCTGTCCTTTCCAGGGTATTTTAATTATTTACTGCTTAATGACTAGTACTGAGATGAGGCTGCCCTCTCACTCACAGGGGTTTTTTTCTTTGCTTCAAAGCTTTGAGAGGTCTTGGAATACTGTAGCTGGACCAGCAGTTGTCATCATAAACTTTCCTGGAGGCAATGTTTCCTTTCAGTAATTGATAAAGGAGGCTGTTTCCAGAGGTGCCTTTCCAGTGTCACTGAGAGCTGCCAGGGTTGCATGTCCTCAGCCATTACCAATAATCTGGAGAAGCCATAGGTAAAGCAAACGTGGAGCTGTTAATAAAAACATATCTTACTCTTCAGAGAATCATTCAGGTTGGCTGGGATCTTAGCAGGTCATTAATCCAACTGTACTTCTGAAGTAAATCATCTGCACCACAGAACAGCTCCGGTGCTGGAGCGCTGCATCTGATAATAAATTTATTATTGGAAGCTATGAAAAGTAAGGGGAACTGGGTGGGATCTGAATAAAATGTAAACACTGCCAAGAAAAAGTACTTAAACCAAGGCAAGAATTTGACATGTCTTAGCAAAAAAAAGTAATTTAGTGAAACTAATCTGCTTCAGTGTCACTTTTTCTATTTAAAAAATAATGATCATATTAATCTTTGAGGTTAAATACTAATATAATGTGTTTTCATTATTTCTATTGAAATTAAAAAACTCTTAAGCCCTGAAAAACAGAATTGCAAAGCATGTGCCATTCATCCCTGAGTTTTCTGCTCCCTTTCCTTTCTGCATTTGGATATCCACCCATTGAAATATTTGTGAAACCTGAAATGGGAGCATCCCACTGAGTGTGGGCCTGCTCTTATCCAGAGCCTGGAGCCTTATAGTGTGAGCTTCCTGAATACTTGCATCTTGGGTAGCCTTTGCATATGGAAAGCACTTTGATGCTCTGCAAGCATGAAAGAAGGCTTGAATAATGCTGTGAAGCAAGAATTCCATTCTCTAAAATCGGTGTGTGATCATTCAGCTAATGTTCAACATTGCTTACAATGTTGTCCTCCAAATTAAAATCGATATATATCAAAAAGTGTTTATTTATATAATATCAAACAAATCAGAAGGTGGCATCTGACAAATGCTGCTTTCATAAAATGTGTTAACCTAAAAAGATAAAGGAATTTTAGTTATAAACCAGAATTTTTCACGTTGATTCATTTGAGTATGAAGGTAAGACTGACAAGTTAGTGGAATTTTTTAGACCTGTTTGGTTATCATTTTTTTCCCCTTTGCTGGTCCACAGTACACCATTCCCAAAGCAGATGTCATTTCAGCTGCCTATGGGAAAACCCTCCTGTTTGCAGCTCAGGAGTGCTGGTGCAGAAGGGGAAGGGATTAGAGAGCAGCCAGGCAACCAGAAAAGCCAGCATTACCTTGCCTACGTGCCCTACCTTGTGAGGTGTCTCTGGGAGAACCCTTGAAGCAAGCCCTTTTTAGAACAGGTTTGATATCCCAGTGTGCTACAGCGTCTGTGAACTGTCCTGCTGTGGGTTCTGCAGTCTGCACTGCCCTCTAGGTTTGTATGGGCATATTTTGAGTGCTTGAGCTTGAAGGCAAGTAATATAGGTCCTCAGAGGACAAAACTATAAATGCTCTAATGCTCACTGGATTACTACAGTTATGGTTTTCTTTTCAGACAACACACATTTGTTTAAGCAATGTAAACAGAAATAATGTATCATCCTCTATAGTGCAGTACCTGGGATTAGCCTGGCAGTCCTTTACCCAGAGAAGGGAAGATAAAATACTGTCCCTTTGCACTGCAGTCGGTCCACCAATGCTACGTCTCAGGCTGTGTGAAGCTCAGCTTTCCTTTTCTCTCTTCCTTTTTCCTTTCTGTCCTCAAGTGCTCTACTTCCCAGGCATAATAAGTAGAGAAGCTGGCCTTAGGCAACTTGGACTCCAGGTAAGATCTACTGGTGTATTGTCAAACTGGAGGAATGGTCAGAATACCCTGTGCTGAGCCAGTATGATCGTTGCAATATTCTTATGAACTGCCTACATAATTTTGCTAAAGCTCATAGTGGGATCTTTCTGAAAAGGAGACAAAAAAAAGAGCTTCTCTAATATAAATTAATGTAAGGTTTTATCCATTATCTTAAAAATACTCGCTTTGATTGTTGGCTGATGATTGGGTTTTTTTGAGATGGATGCTGGAGAGTTATGAAACCGCAAAATTTTATCTTAAATCACTTCCACAATTTTTGTCTTGTTTTTTCAGCTGACACATGATTTCAGGTTATTGTATGTGAGAGCTGTCCCAGTGGCTTCTTTACAGTTCTTTACATCTCAAGAGTGCAAGGTGGTTCAACTGAGTGAGAGGTGTTTGCTGGATGAGAGCCCTGTTTTAAGTTTTTTGTGAACACATCTCTGTTAAACACTTTTGTAACAATCTCTGTGACAGACTTCAGTATTTCAGCATGAGTAGTGCTGTCATAATTGAACATAGAAACTGAGCATAATACAAGTAGTTCAAGCAGTTAGACTAAAATGTAAGCATATATCTTTTGAAAGATAATAGCATTTTTGGTTTTCATTGCCATTAACCGATGCTTCAACCAGATTTTGTGTTCTCATTGTATAGTGAAATAACTGATGGCAAAAGATGCTCTACATTAAAATATACTATAATATACTCAAAGTTTATTTTTCCTTTAAGTTGTTTTAATCTACAGTGGAATAATTTCTGAAGCCCTCAACAACTGTTTGCAATTTAGAATTAAATGTGCTTCCTACTTCTAGTGGTGCTGCTGGGGCAGGTTACCTAAAAGACCTGTCACTTTTCTTGTGCAGTTGTTTCTGTGACATTATTTTCATTGGCAAATATACGAGCTGATAAAAAAGGAAATCATTAGGTGCTCTCAGTATTGCTGAGGCATGGAGCTAGAGCAGGTCAGTCACTGCATTTTGCAGATTGTGACATTTTAAATTACCTGTACACCACTGGAAGCAGTCTGTGGACCTAATTAACATCTCACCTAATTAAAGACAGGAATGTATGTAAAGAATTCTAGATCGTTCTGCACTGCCTTTATTTATTAAATACCACATTATTCAAATTTGAGTCTCTAATTTCAGTATTGAAAACTTCAGGTTTGTGTGCTGTTTTCTTAAGTGGGAGTAACTTTTTTTTTCCTCCTTCAAGTAATCAATGCGCTGCTGAATGAGTTCATTTTAATGCACTCAATCATGCCTCTAATGTTTGTAGCTTACGGGCGCAAGCATCAGTAATGCAGGAATGTTATATGGCTTTAGTTTGGGCCATTTCATAAAATATTCATGGAATCAAAAATGTGCATCAAAATAGCGGCTGGGAGAATTACATTTATGTGCCTGCTTTTATGGCAGCTTCACATTTAAACCCATTTGTGTTAATATCTAGTCAATCTTTCTACTTAAAAAAAAGGGCAAAATAGTAGTCTCCATATATATCCCTTTTGATTTGGTATCTATTTTGATATAACAAATCTGTATTTTTGGATTGGGTTTCAAGATGGAGAATTATAAACAAAGTTTTAGATGATCTAAAAACATTTCCATATTTACAAAATTACATTGAATTATTTTTCTTGAATGAATAGATTTTTTTTCTTTTACTTTCAAGCAACACAGTGAAAACTGTAGTACAAATCTGTGTCAGAATGTCTTACATTCATATATAATTGTTTAAAACTGATTTTCTGCTCCCAAAATTACATTGTGACAATCTTAGCCTCCTATATTTAAGATTAAGCTGTTGCTGATGGGTTTTTCTTTGTTATGTCCTAAATGATATTAAACTGTAACAAATCATAAAACTGTAAAATTTTAGTAATGGTAGTACATATGTTGTAGGAGTTATCATTCTGGGTTTTGATTCCTTTTATAAGAAGAGAAGAGAGACGTCAGAGTTTCTCCAACTCCACTTGATATCCACTGAGATAAATTCTGCATGGCAGTGTGAGAATAAGTATGCAATTGCTATTAATGTTTCCAACTAAAAATAGCTTTACTGCTTTGTGTAACATTCTGCAAATAGATTTTTCAAACATGAGTTTCCTAGAAATACCTTCTTGATTTTCTCTTTGAAATCCTAGACCTATAACAATACATTTCTACAAACTGTTTCAAGTAATTTCTTTTTATCTTTTTTCTTACTCCATTGTTTTTCCTTTCATTTTGCTTTATTTGGTCTTTAGTTTTTTTCAGTTCATAATAAAAGTAATTTGAAACTCTGCCTTATCACTGCCTAAGTGAGATAAAAATGCTCTTATTCTCAGAAATGTTCTGCAATTGACTAATTGCTTTCTTTTAATGTTTTTCAAGATTTTCACATGGTGTCCTTTGTATGTCTGCAGCCAACACTTACGGCAGTTCAGTGTTTAAAAATTAGAATGCACCGGCCTGATCAGTTCAAGATCCAGGGACTAAAATTCACCAGCCCCCTGAGAAGATGATTTTCCCACAACATTTGAGTTTCACAGAGGCATCATGGATTAAATAACTGATGTGTCATTTGCCAATGGCAATGAGGGATTTCAGTTTATTTTCATGGAAAATGAATTCCAAAGTCTAAAACATTTTACTTTCCATGAATTTGGGAAGTCTCTAAATAGCTTGTTTTATTTGAAAGAGTCTTCAGTAAGCAAATTCTTATATAATTAATTATAATTATATAATTCTTATATGGCAAGTATTCTCAGCCATATAAGGGCTTTCATGCCAGGAATTCCATCTCTTCTTTGTTTAGGAAACTACCTGGTATTTTGGCTTTCTGTGCTTTCTTTTTAGTATTTTTTGGAGCATATTTTTTACATTCTACTTCATAATCTTTCTTGATAATTCAGTGAAGCCAAATGTTATATAGATCCATCTGAATACTACCAAAAAAAAATCATATTACTTTAGAATTTTGAAGCTTGGTGTAGATGGATTGCTTCCAAAGAAGTTTCACTGAGATCTGGCAAAAGGAGGGTAAGGCCGCAGCTCTTAGGGTTATATCACAACTCTTGAGAACTGTGGGGTGCATG
Organism: Acrocephalus scirpaceus scirpaceus; assembly: GCA_910950805.1. Taxonomy (NCBI): domain Eukaryota; kingdom Metazoa; phylum Chordata; class Aves; order Passeriformes; family Sylviidae; genus Acrocephalus; species Acrocephalus scirpaceus. The sequence continues at coordinate 57,515,685 of OU383778.1, read as the reverse complement.
AAATGTGTAAGTTCCATTTCTAGTCTGATAGAAGCTTTCTCATGGGGATACTGCAAGAGAGGGAGCTTGGGTAAGAATCACCACACCTGATAGTTCTAACAACCTGAACAATAGTCCTTAAGATTGCAAATTTTAGTTACCTAAACAATGTGTCCTGTTCAATGATCATGTTACAGTGTCAGGAGAAACTCAGATACTGTTCAGTTTCATGGTGATACCACTCATTTGTTTGCTGCTTCCCATTCTTAGTAAAAGTTTTTGAGTAACGCATGAATCAAATCCTATTAAAGAATCCATTACACATGTAGTGTATCCCAATGACTCAAATGTATGATAATACCCTTTCAAAAGAACAATCTATTTATTAATGAACTTTGGGAAGAATTCTAAGGAAGAGTCAGTACATGCTTATGAGAAACCAAGTGAACAAAATGCTGTCTCTACCTATTAACATTAAGTTTTAACTCAACTTTCAATCATTTGTCACAAACCTAACATGAGCTTCTTCAATATCTTAAATGTGCCTTTAGCAACTTGGATAACTGGAATTCTGTTGACTTCTGTGTTGACTGTGCCCTAAGAAGTTAGCTGAACTCGATAGACAAAATCTCAAATTGGAAGCCTCTTGAGAATGGACAAGGGTTTTCATCTGGCTTTAGCAAATCTACAGCTCTATTTCCTGTTACATCTGCTGTCAGGGAGTCCATAAATGGTTTGTACTGGTTGTGATAATTTCCCTTTGCCTTTCTATTTGTGCAGTCTGTTGTCAAGCATGTGATATTTTGGAAAGAATGTAGAGAACTTTTCCTGTTTTCCCAGTGTTTTGGGCCATCTCTCCAATACCTGTCCCTAGCTGTACTGGAACTGAATAAAGCCTGCTGTCTCCCCTTTCACCTGGCACTGCACTCTTCAGCACCTGTTGTCTCCTCTGGCATTCTTACACAAATTCTAGGATGTAGAACCATAAAATTATTTGTCTGCGACACTCATTTAATTCATTGCATCTTTGAAAGAGGAGTTTCTTGTGCTTGTCAGTTTTAGTTGAACTCATTTTAGTCAGCAGAGAAACTTAATATGAAAATAAATTTAATTCTAATAAAGATGAGTTATGTTTTATGTTGAAAAGTTGAAAGCATGGTTATAAAGGGGTAACGTATGCAAAAGCCAAATCTAAATTGAGTTAATAAGAGAAATCTGTCATAGCTGTTCTGCTGCCTCTAGGTTGGCTGGAGGCCTGGGGAGATAACCTCATTTTCTCTAGGAATGCTTAAAGAAAATCCTTCTCCAAGCTTTTCTCCCTTTCTTTCCTACGACTGGGAAACAACTTTTCTCCTTCCTGATTTTTCTTGCTGTTTGAATTCAGCACTGTAAAAAAAGGCTGCAAAACAGCAATAGTTCCTTGTAAATCACATCTCAGAAGAGGTGTAAGCCACAAACATCTAAATGAACTTACTTTATGATTTGTTTCAGCTGTTAATAGAAATACAGTTGATATATTGATGATCTATGGGATCAAGATTCCTCCATCACACACACAAAAACTTAGGGAGGCAGGTTCACATTCAAGTTCTCCCTGCTACAGAATAGTCTTTGCTAAACAAGATATTGTGACCAGAATGCTTTCTTTAAAGTTATTTTTAATGTAAATAATACTATCTTACCTGCTTCCCAGCAATACCCGTTATGTATGAGAAAAAGCTTTTCTGTTCTTTCCAAGAGCTTTGAATTTTCATCGTCCAGCAGGTATGGAAATCTCCTAGATTGGATTTTATGCACAGAGGTAAATCCTGCTGAAAGTAGAGGAAAAACTACTTGATTGTGAAAATGAATTGAATTCTATCTTCAAACTTTCCTTTGCCTTAAGGATGTTTGAGTAACTTGCATTTGAAGACCTTGGAGTATATTACTTCAGGCTCAATAATTAATCTATCAATGGTTAAAGCTCTTGCAGTAAATCTACTAGATAAACTCACCAGAGTTGGAGCCTTGCAATAACTGTTGAATAAATTACTTTGTATGATAATTATTTTCTTCATTGATTAATTTGTTTGAAGATTTTTCGTTTTTCCCCACAATTTTGGTATCTTTATCCTCCACACTTCAAATCTTTCAGCACAGGTTTTCATTATGGAAAGCAAAACTTAAGGAATGGTTTCAGCTGTGATTATTTATGCATAGATGTGATTTTGATATATGAGAACCACAAAGGCTTTATGAATCTAGAATAAATTTGTTTTCTAGAAGTTTCACAGACTTTGCATCTGTGGAACCACACCCCTTCAACATTGGGAACGTACAAAAGAAAGCTAATTAAAAATATGTTATATTTAAATTAGAGCATTAGTGGGTACTGTGAAATTTGACTATTTTCCAGCAATCTGTATTGAAGAGTCTTGAAAAATCTGTGGAATGTTTGTCTGAAACTTACTTTTAAAATTATTATACACTCCAAACTTTAACAAATTTTGTTGATTGCACTGATTTTAATTATGAATGATGTTTTTCAGGCCATATCATGAAAGCTGCTGAGCATTTTGAAGCATTTTATCAGCTGACAGAGGGTACAGTCTGGAAGGATGAGACAGGCCGCACTTACAATTCACTGGCGTGTCAGCATCTCTGGAGAATTTATACATTGCTAGCAGACAAAATGCTAGAAAATAAAGAATACCAAGAGGCCATCAAAACGCTAAAAAAGGCTATAAGGATGGCAAAAGAAGGTAGGTGGAAAATAATGCTTTCCCATTCCTTCATTCGATGTGGAGGCCATGGTTTTCCCAAGAGTAAAGTAGAATGTGTCAAGGGTTTGTCTGGGTGATTATTTCCTATGAAACTCAAATGCTATCAGTACACTTGCAGGTCTTACAAAAGCAGAAATGCCTTCTTGCTGACAACAAAGAAACTTTTAGGTTCTTCAAAGCTTTATCTCAAAAAAAGTCCTGGCAACCTTGTGGGACCGATAATATAAAACCCGTAATCAGAAAGTGAGGTCACTGATGGAAGCTGAGATCACTGATTTTGATTTGGTAGTCGCTGCTGATTTGGCAGTTTTTGACTGATATTATCTGCTGGAAAAGTTACCTTTTCACTCTACATAGTTACTTAATATTTGAAATAACCCAGGTTTTTATTATAAGGAAGCAAAATTTTCTATCTTAATATACATAAATACTTTTAAACCTAAAGTAAAAAATTACAGAATCGCAGAACAGCAGGGGTAGGAAGAGAAACCCCTGGAAATCATAAGGTTTTCTTGAGCAGGCTGCTCAGAACTACATCCAGTCAGGTTTTTGTATTTCCACCGGTGGAGCCTCCATAACCATTCCATAAAAGATTTACCACTGTTTAAACACCCTCACAATGAAGAAGGTTTTTGTTTAAATGCATATTAATTCAATATTTATCAGCAGATCCATTCAGTTTTTTTAGTTTAATAATGTATTCCTGAACATTTAATCTGTGACCGAGTCTTTGACTAGTAGTTGGAATAGATGGACTGTCGAAAAAGGCAAAAGATGAAAATATTTTTCAAATTTTAAACTAAGTTCTGTGACAACATTATGGCTGTATAGGTCATAGTACATGTTTTTAGTGTTTTCTACAGCTATTGTCTGTAATACATTACAGCCTAAATTACAGCTATAGTTAAACTCTTCCTCTTAATATTAGATGTAGTAACTAGAAGGACTTCTGATGAAATTCACTATGGATATCCTTCTTATTGCTAGTGAAAACTGCTGGATATTAAGTGATTGTTAAACTGGATCTGATGTCTTTGCAAAACTTATTTTGACCAGGCAGATGTTCTGGTTCCCTTTTTTCAAATTTCAAATCAATCACTTTCACAGCTTCCTGAGGCATGTATCACATGTCACTATGCACAATATATGTGCTGTTGTTCTCTTTAAATTTAATCTTTAGGAAGTTTTTTCTGAGGAGTTCTGCAGTCCTCATTCCAGAGCCATACTGGCTACTGGATGTTATCTGTAATGTCCATTCTGTCCTTCTAGACCATCATCTGTCTTTATGATGATCTAGAATTAGAATCAATCTAAACTCCTGATTTAGGAATTAGGATTAGATATTACCTGCTTCAGACTGTCAAATCCTCTTAAGCAAGGAAGAAAGTTCTTTATGTCCCTAGCAACTTTTAACTTACTATTCTTCTGTGGAACTGTATTTGTGTATCCTTTTGTCTTATTATGCCTTTTAAGGGATATTGAATATTGGAAAAGACCATCAGGTTACAGGCTTTTAATAATTGTAAGTAACATATTAAGTGCTATAGATAGAGCACTTCTGTGGCCTCAGCAGTTATTATCTTTCTGAGAGTTTCAGACCCAGGTGTAGGCTTCTGTGTCTTTGGACAGAAAGAGTCTACAGCTGTAAGCAGACAACCTCCCTTTTCACTGTAACTATATTTATTTATGCATTTTACAAAATACCTTGATATGCATTTATTCTTCAGGTTGATTTTTCACCATTTATTGTGGTGGAGCAGGTGGTTATTGGGCAACAGAAAAATTGGATTTTTGGCTGTTTTTAATGTAATTTGATTTACATGGGGTTTTTTTTATGGCTACTCATTTTCTGGAGGGAAATTTGAATATAGTGTGATACTTTAAGAACTACATAATTAGTTTATATTTACTGTGGTATCAAATAGATGATTTTTTTCTTGCTGGAGCCATGAAAAAGGACCAGCAAGCAGTGTTTGTTAGACCAATATGAATTAAATGAAACCTGGCATGCAAAGGTGGGATGCACCTTAGCAACAGCCTGTACAAAATTTTCTATAAGTACTGCTTACAAGTGTAAGTTACCCATTTTTTAGCTATTTTACCCTTTAGTAGCTAGTAAAACAGACAGGAGAATAACAGAGATAAAACTGGTCAACTGTTGGTTCTCTCTTGGTGTTTCACTAAGATTCACATTAGCAAAATGTGTGGGTCAAGATACATTTTGTTTGTATATTAAGGTTTATTACCTATTTGTAGCCACTTTTACACTGAGTATGTAGAGAGAGGCTACTATAATTTTCAAATGTGAAGACACTAGGACCATGATTAAACAATTAATAGCAGAACCTTAAACTTGTTAATTTGATTGTACTTTCTTACTGGAAGATATTTTCTCTAACTTTGCTGAAATTCCTTGATGAACTCCATAGCCTGTTTTTAATTACCACTGTATGTTTTCAGAAAGAGATACATGGGGGGGTAAGGAAAGGGAAAAATTTACTACAGTATTTTAACACCTGTATGTTATTCAAGAACCTGCAAGAGCTGTCTGCACCAATGTCATTTTTTTCAGATCATGCTGGTAACTCTACCTTTAACCCTTCCTTTAGGAGGTGATTTAAAGTTGCAAGGAGAAGCAGCCTACTGCTTAAGTCTAGCATATCATTTTTCTGGAGAACATGAGACAGCATTAGCAGTAAGTTTATTCTTTGCTTTAGCTTTCTCAACGCCTTCCTCTGCCTCCTTGGCATGTTTAGCTTTTGCAGAGTGGAAAAAACTTGGAGAGACTTGACTCATGGACCTTTCATAACTTTATCTAGGTCTGTAGACAGGGATCCATGGGGCTCAAGCATTTGTGGTTCCAGTAAATCCCAGAACTGAGGGAGTCCATGTTTCCGTGCTTGAATCTGTAGAAATAATACAAATTTACTGTTCAGGTTATATGTGACTAGCCTTCCTTTTCCTGTATGTATGTGAATATCGAGCAGTCTCTATTTAGTTAGGTTTTTATATAAAACACCAGTTTTGCAAATTAGTTTGGTACAGCATATTTGTGAGCAACAATGAAAAATATATCAGTTCACACACTGAGATTGTTAGTACATCAGTAATTTAGAAGAAATATGAATTACTTTTGAAAAGCTGTAATGCTGATGCAATCCCTGCTGTGGATACTTGAGCTCAAACTCTTCTGATATTTCCCTTGAGCCTTAATAATTCTAAGACAGTGAGAGCTCTGCCTGTGGAATTCTAGTCTAGAATTCTAGAAGGAGGGTTTCACTGCTTCCTCATAGGTCAGTGAGAGAGGAAAGAAAAGCAGCACCTTGATTCTCTTGTGCCAGTCATCACAGTCCTCCATGATCCTCTTAAAAATGTTCTGTGGAAAATAAATTTGAATATTTTGTTCATGATTATTGCAATTAATCAGGTGGATAATTACTCTTTCTGTTTGTTCTTGTAACTGCAGAATGACTCAGTATTCTATTAATGAACTTGTTTTATAGAGGTCATTCATTGTGGGTATTTATTGTGATGGGTTTTAGTTTGTTTGTATTTTCAGAAACAGACCAATAGAAGTCCCAGAATAAATGTTTATCAATATTACTTTCTTGGCTCTTGCAGTGTAGGAGGTGTTCTAGATTTCTGTCTGATTTCATTTTTGTTACAATTTTTTTAAAAGTTATTGACCACCTTTATACATTATTCTTCAATGCTGCAAGTCCTATCTTCTGCTTAAATCAATTGAATGCTGGAAAGGGGGAGCCTGTTCTCAATGAATTGCAAGTAAACCTGTAGCTGAATGTAAAAATATTTCAAAACTGAAAGACTCCAAGTAATTTTATAAAATTGTATCTAATAGTTGCAACAGCAATAACAATATGATATTTGATCTCTTACAAGAAAACAGTATGATAGATTAGACCAGAATTTTTTGTACTTCAGTTTACCTGCAATTGTTTTTTGCCTGACAAGTATGCTGGCATTCTTACCTGAACAATTTTTCTCAGGCTCTCAGAAACTTAAGTCAACTTTTCATTTCCCATAATATACTGTGTGAATTCTAAAGAGCAACAAGATAAACAAATGTGCTAAATAAAGAAGCCTGCATCTTAATCTCCCCATTATATAAAAAGGATCAAACTACCCTTTTGACTTTGAAAGAGTCAAAAATATTAGGAAACAAAACATTGTTTCCTCAGGATCAATTTTGACTGCATTTTGTAGCTATTTTTTTCCCTTCATTGCACTCCCATGTCTCTTATTAAAGAGTTACAGCAATCATTTGGAAGTTGCATTTCTTTTTGTTGCATGCCTTCTTTTTTAAGGAAGCTGCTGAAACCCTGAATTTTTTAATGTACTATTACTCATTTTAAATATGTAACCAATTAGTAGTACCTAATGTTTTTAGTTCTACAAAAACACCTGACAGTTAAGGAAAACAATATGCAAGGGCAAGAAGGTCTCTGTAGTACAAAAACAAATTACACATTATGTTAAGAGTATAAAATGTTATTTTAACAGTAATGGAAATACCAGTACTTTTCAGTGGTAGTAATACAGTGGCAATTTCTAACATAATGGCATTACTAATAATATTACATGAGAAACTTTTTAATTACTTTTGTTCAAAAAATACAGTGTTCTATGGGATGAAGAAAAAGAGGTACTATTTTAGCTCCTTTTGTCCTTTGCAGTGATCAATATAGATAGCAGTAAAATATCAGTGGTTGACAGTACTGTTGAGCAGAAGTTGTCTTTGCTCTCCAGTTGGAAATCATTGCCTAAAATTTGCCCTTCTGTTCTCAGTTTAATGGTCTCTGTATCCAAGGGGAGCTCAGATGCTTACGGAGATGAAATCATTGCCTCCTGTTCCCAGGGGCCCACTGGTTATCATTACACATAACATGCAGACAATACTGCTAGGAGCCAGTTTGCCTCATGGTAATATGTAGTTCATCACCAGCTTCTGTAGCATGCTAAAGAGGTCTTGCCACACAGCTTGGGACTATTCGGATGTAGACTCAGGGGTCTCAGCAGTTATTTCCCTGCTTTGCATCAGTTTTCATCTTCTTTATCCCTTTGTGCCGTGGTCCACCTCAGGCAGTCTCCTTCTAGGGGAATCTGAAAGGAGCAGCTGTTACAGGCACCATTTCCTCCAATTGTTGCCACTTGGTTCCTTTTGCTCTTTAGCCTCCCTCCCCCAACATGCACACACAGGATCATGCATATGAACTTGTTTTTCTTTCATTCATGTCTTCTAGCAGGGCAGAGAAGCATATGTTCAAAATAGTCATTATCTGATGCAGTAATTAAAGACTGAAATGATTAAGCTGCAGCCTATTCTATTAAAAAAATGCAGCCACTTTGTATCAAATGGGCTGGTTTTGTTAGAGAAGGTTTTTTATTTGCTAGGGACTTGGTGTTTAACATAATTTGATTTGGTGTATAATCTGTATAAATTAGTTTAATTTGATTTGATATATATGATTGATTTCAGTGGAGCTACTCAGATGTAAAAATATAAGTGTGTGCAAGTTTAAAAGCCTGAGAACTAATTACGTTCAATACCAGTGGGATACGTTCATAATATTTTTCGTATCGTCTGGTTTATAATCAAGCCTAATGGTTTTTCCACAAAATATTAATAGTTCACATTATATAGATTAAACATTATAGATTTTGTCATGGAGAGCTCTCCATCTAGGCCAATTTTAAAGTAAAAGTTACTGTTTACTTGTTTTTTCCTCAGACTCACACAAGCAGAGTATTAAGTGAAACATTTCTGTGTCATTAGAAATCTTGCATAAGGTATTATAATCTAATGCTTGATGTGGGATTTTTTTTTTTCTTAGACTGGGCTTTCAAGATGTCTTTGAAGTATAGGGTATCATGGATTTTTTTCTCTTTTAATCAGTTGCATCCCAAATCATTTGGAAAAAATCCGGTCCTCATTCCTCATCTAAATGTTAGGGTTTTTTCTAAGTGTTCCTTTATTTTGGATAGTGAATCCTGTGCTTCAGATATGTGACAAATTTAAATAATAGTCAGTGTTCATGAGTACAGAGACTCATGCCCAGCTAAATGTGGTAATTTATGACATAATGCTATCTGCATGAATTGTCAGAATTACGATACACAAGCCACAGGCATAAAATTATCAAGAAAATTTATGAACTTGCAAAGACATCTTCACATTCAAAATGACCCTGTTAAAGCAATCAGAGGTGATTAATGGCTATAAACTTAATTTCTGTAAAAGTCTGTCAAAACGACTGGGAATTTTGTCCCCTCTCATGCAGCTGGGGAGAATATGAGAGGGGTGCAGATATTCTGAATTTGGTATGTAGAGTCTATTTTACATGATTACATCTATTATATCTATTATCTGTTATATCTCATTATATGGATTATGCCCATATGGATGGATGGATGAATTTGGTAAATCAAGGAGGATCCAAAAGGTGGAGTGAATGTTGTTCTCCCTTCTCCCAAATACTGAGAAAGGTTGTTGAGAAGAATGAGCATGTGAAGTTAGAAAGCTGAACTTCATGTTAGTGGTGTCTGTGTAGACCACTGAGTTTGGGTTTAAGCTTTCATTATTGTTACCACAAAAATACCCTCTTGAATGGGGACTCACAATATACATCTGAAGATACTCTTTAGTGGAAATTATTTCAAACTTCCTTCTTTTAAATCAGCCATATTTTCCTTTATTCATCTCCTAGTGATATTTAGCCATTAGTAATCAAGTGTAACATTTTCAGCTTAGCAAATGACATCACATGCTTGGAAAAACATCTTAGCATACCAGTTTGAGAAGTCTCATCATTCCTAGAGGCTCCACTCTCACTGAAGAGATTTTTAAACTGTTTCTAAAACTATATTCATATAGGAATTTCGTGGTTTTCATATCTGAGGAATAAAACCCCAAAACTCTGAGCCTTCTTAAAAGGTAGGCACTTCTGGTTGATCTTGACACTGACAATAGGTCATGTACAAAGGAGTGGCCCAATTTTGAAACTGATTAATTTTCATGGTTTTGAAGGGTTCCACTGCTGCTAGACACTGGTGAAGATAATAAAAACAAAATTATGTGAGAGAATTAATACTGGGAGTGAACTTTGTCCTGACCTAATATACTGACTCAAATGCTGAGGGAATTAAGAAATTAAAAATTGTTTGTGTTGACAATACTAAAGAAGGCCTAGAACTTCAGGAAAGAGATGAATGTCTGATCATTCAACTAATTTTTTTTGTTGTTAATTTAGTATTTAATTCTTAAAGTCAAGGACAGTTTAACTTTTATTTGGACATGAGAGTTAAGTCTTTTAGTGAAAGAAGGATTTCTTCTGTTGGTTTAAAGTAAATAAGATTTTTCCTATCTTAATCAGTTGCTTGAAAACCTGGGGGGGGAGAGGGTTCTGATTATGCCCGAGATGCAGCAATGCTACTTTCATTCAATACTTTTCCATACACCACATAGTTTTGCACCTTGGTGTCCACTACACTTGCCTCGAAACATGGTGTCATTTTCCTTTTCAGTCTGTGGTTCAGATTGCATTTTGCATTTTGTTTGGTAAGTGGCAGCACAAATCTCCCTTCAGTAATGTGGATTTTTGTCACGATAAATGTGCCACAAGAACATCATCTGTAAGAAAACACTCTTAAATGCAGTCCTTCTGCAGAATTACAATAGTCTAGTTATACAGAAGTTATAGAGCATGAGAAACAAAAAAATATTAAATATATTAAAAAATCTATTACCTGATGGTAAGAAAAATCACAATTCCATTTTTTCCCACAACAACAATGAAAATAAATGTTCTAGTGACTTGTTGATATTGACCCTACTCTTCAAGAGTCTCATGTCCCATAAGAATGGCTACCAAAACACCATGAATGGCTGGATTTCCATCTCACCCATCACAGTTTTTAATTTATTCATATACCCCAAAAGAATAGGACTACTGCAGTGAGTTGAAAGTTTGAGTGCACAGTCCATCAGATAAATCTACAGCACCTTTTCAGAATGTTGGAATTATCTGACCACTGGTGTTCACAAGAATCTGAATACGAGTTGGTGCCAGAAAGTTTAAAACCTTGATTTTGAGGGCTATGCCTGGAGGATATTGTTTTGTTTGTTTCTACTTCTGAAACATATGAAAGTTTCTTCATACTTTATATGTATATTTATAAGATCATGTAGCTTTACTTAAAATATATATATTAAACATCCTGCATTTAGAAGTTCTGCTATTTAGCATATCAAATCTGGTTTCCCAAACTTCAAAATCTATTTCTGGAAGTATCTTGACTCTATTTAAAAATGATAAGTTGTAATATTTTATTTTTATTTATTTATTCTTTTATTATTGCCTTACACACACATGCAGGCACTTACACACAGACACACTTTCTGTATGAGTATGGAAAAGAACTGGAGGAGGGAGTGTAGTGCAGCCCTAGTAAAAAGTATATTTACATCATAATAGATACTCTAAGATCAAGAGAATTCTTTGTATAACTCTGAATTATTTTTGGGAAAATTGTTCGTAACTGTTATGTTTGAGCTCAAAAGAAGCAAACTGCCCTTACTGGGAGTTTACTCAGCCCTAATATCTTGAAAAATTGAGGACAAAGCCATAAAGATTCTTCAAACTGCTCTGCCAGGAAATAAAAATATCTCTACATCTGGTTTTCACAAAGCATGGTGGGCACTTGGCAGTCACAGAGCCTCAGCTCAGGTCTCATCTTTTTGGTGTTGCTGCTGGGATGGAGCAGCCTCTGTGTGCTCTCTGTTGGTGTGGCCAGTGCAGGTGGCTCTTCCTTGTGCTTTCCCAGGCAGGTTGGCAGCCAGACTGGGGACACAGCTAGACAGGGTCTGCTTCTGGGAAAGAAGGTTACAGTTAGCTTATCCTGCCTGAGATTTCTGAAACTCCAACAGTCTGACAGTCTGAAACTTTGCTAGTCTTCTGTCACTTACAGGATGTGATTTAGGCATTTTTTCTGTTTTCTATTGAAACTTTTTTTTAGAGTAGTCAATAAAATATGCTCCTTTCTTAATTTTTCCTCTTTTTTTTTTTTTTTTTTTAAATTTTGAACACCTGCCAATGTAAAATTTCCCCTCATTTCATTCGCACATTGGATTTCTAGCTTAGGTGTGCTATACCTCAGAACGTGTATAAATGCTGTACATAATTGAGGGAAAGGTATAGCTCCAGCATACCTTTCTAACATACCATAATGTATGTTATCTGATAACAGTAACATACAAGATCTTAGGAACTGCCAGCTCATTAGTGCACTTCCATTAGTGAAACTGCATATTCTATACCCAAGGCTGTAGCAAATGGCTGAGGAACTGCAAGAGAAATTTTCCAATTCTGTTAGATAGTCTACTTACAGAAGTCAGACTCTTAATGTGTTGTGAGAAAGGAAACATTTGTACCCCCACTGTACAAATTCAGGAATTTCAGTACTTAAATGCAGATGTATTCATAATCTGGGAGGTTTTGTTTTCCATTGTATAGTTAATTCTAATGAACAGATTATAAAAAAGAAATCTGTAAAGTAAGGCTTTTGAAATTAGATTGGTTTCTGAAATTGGTACAGTTCAAGCTGCAGCAATTCACTTATTAAATATGTGTTTAAATTTCAATTCAGTTATTCTCAGTGACTTTGGGGGGACAAGTGATATATTCAGGTATTAGCAAATGCTTAACAACTTGGCTTGATCAGAACCATCGATGGCTAAATTGGAGAATAGGTCTTGATTCAAGCATTAGATCTTGAGGAATTTAAAATTTATCCTTTGATAGATAAATAACCTGAGAAGTTAAAACACTGAGGCGTGCCTGTGTAAAACTGAGAGTTTGGTGCCTCCTTGCTAGAAGCAATTTGTTTTGCTGTTTTGCTTTCAGCTTATGTATTATTTCAGAGCTGATCAAAAGAATTGGTAGCAAAGTGTGAAATAAATTGTACTTCTAAAGAAATCGATTTCACATTCCTTGGTGCTTTAAATGATTTTAGTAATATTAATATTTAAAATATTTCTGTCTGAAATCTTTTTATGACTGCATATACCAGTAAAGGTCCCCATTTCATTCAGCTCTTTTTCATACTAGTATATTACACAGTAAACATTGTAGAAATACTATCTTTTAGCACTGAAATGGATGCAAAAGATCTCAAGTGTCTATTTGCATCAAGTTTTATTCAGTCAATAAGAACAATCTATTAATCCTTTAACTGCATTGCATGGGTTAAAACTTGAAGAATATAAGATTTTCAGCTGAATGAGATCCCTTCCTTAACTTCTATTTTGGTTTGCAGAAAAGTACCCGCTACATTATCTAATTTAAATTGGTTTTATACTTTCCTAGTTTATCTCTGCAGGTTTTGCCATTGTTATGCAAATTTTAACTGTTTGCTTGCTTGCTTGCTTTTAGCTAGGAAAACTTTGTGTAGTTAAAAATATCTGCTCAAGATATAAGTAAGCATGAATCAGAATATTTATAGGTGCTTTGTCTAAGAAGGAATGGGCATTTAAGTATGCATATATATATATATTATGATACTATTGTCTTAGCAGGCTACAGTGATTTGACAGCCAGGTACATTCATGTAGACACAACAATCTGATAAAAGCAGTCCAGACATCTAGATCATAGTGCTGCTTTACAAAAACATTTCTTAACAATTCACATTATTGCACTTACCCCAATTTCCAGTCCTGTCCACCCTTTTCTCCATGTTTCTTCCCCTGGCTCTGCCTTTGTCTTTTATGTACTTGCAGAATCTCATTTTTCCTTTACAAGTCACCTCCATCTGCTTATGTGTCAGAGTGGCCCTGGTGCCACACATCACATAGAGGAATTCTCAAGATGAAGGGCTATATTCACATCACTACTTCTGTCTCAGCACTGTTTCATGCTTGTCACTGCTCAGCACTCAGCGCCACACTGCCTTGTTTTGTCAATAACCATTTATTTGTTGCTGGAATAGTAGCAACCATTACATCTGACCTCCCTGTTTCATCAATTATGAATAGATTATTGGATGTGAACATCTGCAAAAGCTTGCTGTTGAACTTACCTCCTGGCTGGGATTAGATAAAGTATTAAACTGTTGTTTATTGTCAGGCCAAAACTCTACTGGGAAGCCAGGGAATTCCAGGACTAGCAGACTCCCATCAGCAAGCACCAAAAATTGTTTAGTATTGCCACCGTTTCCCATAAGATCGTAGCCATTTATTATTTACACTTATTACTAGTTGTTATAACATACTTGATAAAAGCTCTTGGCAGGCACAGTGTTTCCAGCTATTGTCACATCTGTCAGGATGGAAAGGATACATAAACTGTTTTTTCCTCTTATATTGCTGTTAAAGGGTAACAGATGAAGCTTCTTCACTCCAGACTGTTAAGCCATGCTTTATTTTGAAGAAATATGTCAACAGTGGCTGGCTTGGAAAGCATTACATTCCTGTCCTAAATATAGATTTCAATAACCTTTACTAGGGCAATATCTTTTGCAGTGGAAATTTCAAATTGTACAGTAATAGTAAATGAAAATGCTCGGATTTGCTGTTTGCATAGTTTTTTGATCTGAAGAACCTGGATGATTTTTAAAAAATTTTTTGGATATGAATGAATAATAAAACCCTTTATGAGGTATAGGAAATAGGAAAATTATTACTTAATTCCTGCAAAGTTGTTGTGTAAATAATCAGAATTAATATAGTCATTGGTGGCACAGAAGGCCAGAATTAAGGACACCAAGGCAGAAACAAAAATTAACTTCTCTTCAATCAGCTGTACATTTTATCTCTTTAAGCTTTCTGTGCAGCAAAATGAAGCATACAGGGTGAACTCCTGACCTTGTGGAAGCCAATAAAGTTTGAAATTACTCTGGGGAAAGGAACTTTTTCAATTACTTACTTGTATTTACATATCATCCATTCGAATCAAAGCAAAATACACATGCCCTGAGTGTTATATGAAGCAGACAAGACTTGGTACAGGCAAAGAGCCTTAGGTCTGATCTTGATAGACTGTTAAGGAATGAGTGAAATGTTTGTCTTCTCCCCCTAATCCTTCAAGCAGATGCACACACTAGTATCTGAAGCATGTGTTGCTGAGTGTTTGTAGAGCATGAGGGTAAATACTGCACTTGATAGCCCAGGAGACGAGGGGAGGAGGAGTGAGGACTGGATTAGTACCCACAGGGAGAGTGGAGTGAAGCAGCACCTCAGTGATAGCCATGTCCTACCTCTGGAAAGTCTTCAACAAGGGTGTTCTCCTTTGACAATTCATTTGGACAGACTTCTGGGTGGATTCTTCCACTTCCCTCCCCTGTCCCTGCTGCCCTTGCTCCAAGATGTGCAGTTATGCTATGCATTATCCAAATAAAGTCCCTGGGATGGGAGCTCTGGAACAGATCAGTTTGGCCAATTCCAGCCGAATTCTTTCTGTCTCTGCAAGAAGATTGACAACAGTTGTGGATTTCTGGTAATTTATCCAAAACTATAGCCAGTATAAGTGGATGTGACTAAGGGCAAGGAGTTAACATTCACGGGACTGAGTTGGTGAATTTTAGTTGTGGGTGAAGAGGGAGAAGTAACAGTTCAGTCAAATCAGGGAGTGCTGCCTCTTTCCTGGGTGTGGCACCCAATTTCTGGATCTCTGAGCTGTGACCATGCAGGTGGAATATGTGCAGCTTCTACCCTGGGTGCTCCCTATGCCTGAACACATTTAGCATTGAACAAGGTGTGGCCTGTCATTCAGTTGATACTGGTGTGTAATATTCCTGGGATCAATGAGCTCTGCTCATTGTGTTCAATAATTTTCATCAACAATGCAATTGCTTTTGCTGTCCAACCTCTCCCACGCTGTGTTGTGGCAAAAATAAGAATATATCTGGGTTTGTATTTTGAAACTTTTCATTGATCATACTTGGCGTGGCCACAGGTGTGCAACCACTCAAATTATGCTAATAAAGACTGCACTTTTTTTGTCATTTTTAAATATGCATTTCTGGGCCAGCTACTGGACAGAGTTCATTGAACAGCAAAGTGCCTATGCATACAATTCTATTGTCTCTTATTTTCGCTGGGCTGTATCAAAGTGATTATTTAGCAACTATCATAACTATGTGGTTTTTTCGGAAAGTATTTAAGAGGTACAAAGTGGTATGAGTCCTGTAGTCTCACCCAACTGCATTGTCTGTCTACCAACACCTATTGTTGGCTTCAGAAAAATACTGTCAGATGCTGCTAGCCAGGCTGGGCCTTAGCCTGCCACTGCAGTGCCTGTCAGGAATCATTAGCTACTGATCTCTTTGACTAATGGTCCAGTTGATAGTCTGATTCATGTTCAAGATCTGTAAATGAGGCAGAAGCATCTTTCCTGCTCACCAGCTGTGTAATGGCTGAACACAGCTAGATTTGCAGAAATCAAAATAAATGTATTTCCAATAAAGTTTGGCAACAATATCAAATCTAAAGCTGGGAGCAGAACTATGTTTTTGGGGGTTTTTAAGTTACAGTATTATAAATCAATGTTATCTCATCATGTGCTTGTCAGAGAAACGTATTTTACCAAAACAGTGAAATGCTGGTAGTAGCATTAATCTTGTGCTCATTTGGATAGATGTGCTTTATTCAACATAAATTCATACTTTCAATATTTGCTCTTTTGTCCATTATCCCCAGATGTATCAGTGTTCATCAGAGCCTCTGTGCTTTTATGTGAGTCCTGCATACGCTAATGGAGTGTGTGTGCATGTTTTTGTGTACTTATAAAAGAATTACAGGTGTGACAACAACAAAAAATAAAGGCTGGGATTTTGGATGGAGGGGGTTCTTGGGGGAGGAGCTCCTGTATCTGTTTTATATTAATAGAATAAGCCCTGGAGGGTTGGCCTGGCATAATGCCAAGAGAACTGAGAAGTAAATCTGGGCCTGAGAGCTCACTAATATTTTTCTTGGAAAAGGAGGTAAATATGAAATTCACCACTAGCTAGAGAATTGGTGTGAGAGCCATACCACAAACAGGCTCTAGTTTGTGGATTTAAGCAGAGCTTAATACTTTATTTTCACACTGTAATTGTAGACACAACTGACTTACAAAGACATGGGAAAAGAGTTGATTTTGTGAATGGATGCTCCCACAGGAGCTATCCTGTGGTCTGTTATGTGGAAGACAAGGTTGAAGTCCACCTTCAACTTCTACGTTCCCACATCCTGCATGAAGGAGAAATGTGATTGAGACCCGCTGTATTAGACTTTGACTTTCATGCTATTTGGTTTTTTTTAAGCTAATATTTCCACAGACCCTCAGAAGTAAGAATTCTGAGGTAGTCAGTGTGCTTGGTCACATTGATCCAAAAACTAATCTGTGATGAGAATCAGTGTGGTTTTTATAATTGCTATGTTGTTAAACTTAGGTTACATTTTTTATAGAGAGATAGAAAGAACTGTACATTATTCTAATCTGTTCAACCTCATATACAACAATCTTCTCCCACTAGTTGCTAGGAGTATCAAACTGTCTTTGAAACAATATGGAAATTTTATCATTTTATGATGGAGTCTAGCGTGATCAAGATAAATCTATTGTAACAGCTTCCTTCCTCAGAACTCTTTTTATACATGGCTAATTCTGAAAAAACAAACAAAACAAAATATAAACTAAAAAACAGACATTTCACCCTTTCAGTAACTCTAAATCTCTGGAAACTTTGTCTAACTTTTGAGAAGGAAATTAGCTAAATGTGTGTAATACCCAGACTGGTTTTAATATACATTACCAGTACAGATTCTTACGTAGTCCCATTCAACATCTATTTACACATTGTTATATAATTTTATTAATGAATAAATGAATTCACGAATAATTATGAAGATGACATTTTCAAACACAATATTTGCTATAGAATACTGCAGCAGGAGCATCTTACCTTAATAGGATGGTTTTCCTTTTGTTGTCTGAATTTTTCCCATCCAGTAAAACTGCACATTTGTGTAGGAGTTTTCAGCATTAATTATTAATTATTCCACCTCTTCCTTGGATGTCATTTTCCTCTGCACATAATGGCTAACATACATATATATATATATAAAAGATACCATTTTCTGGCTATGCTTCTGTCTAAAGGCAAACTTTCATTGGGAACCTTTAAATTCCATTAGATCCAAGTGGTACATGTTCCCAAGATTTGTCCACTTCCCAGAGAGTTGATAGATGACTGGCAGAGCCCTGCCCACTCAATACTCTCTGCCATATGCATGTCTTTTCCTATGTGGTATCCATAGGAAGCCAGTTAGATGGATTGGTTGTTCCTATCCCATAAAAATAATCAGGAAAGTTTGCATGCCCATTTGTTGGTTTTAGGCTTTTTAAAGATTCTGTGTTGATTCCAGCATATAAACTTTGTAAGTTCTTGTTTTAAATGAAAATTTAGAATGTGCTGTATTCGAAAGAGATTCTGGGTGAAATCCTATAATGCTTATGTGTTTAACTATCCCTTTAATGTGTTCTATCTGTTTCTCTTTTTCTATCCTGAAATGTTTCTGTCCTGAGTGTTGAAGGTTGGGCATACATCACAGGAGAGGAGAACCCTCTTCACTTCTTTCACATAAATGAATACTGGGCAGTTGTGGCATCCAGGGCCACTACACGGCTCCTTTCCATCAAGCCCCTGTGTCCCTTTCCGTGTCCCTGTATGTTACCTGAATCTGGAACAGTCATTTGAAATACACACATAAAGAGTACATTTTCTGTGGTAATTTATCAAGATTTCCTCCCTTTCATGAAGATGATTTAATTAATGTTATTTCCTCATTTTTTAAAATGAAATATCTGATTTGTGTAGAGTAGTAGTAACCTGGGACCAAAATGAGTACTTTTCATCAATATGAATGGGTGGCTTTAATTATTTACTTCCTTCTTTCTCGCAGCTGTTGCAGCAATGCAGTGAACTAACTTTTTACTTCAGCTGTGCTGTGCATGATTTATCCTTGGCTTATCTGTACTTTCCAGGGTTTTTGATATCTTTAATAGAAAAAAAATGTACAGTAGCCAAAGCCTTAGGTTCCTAAGTAACCTTTCTGTGCCAGGTAGTAATGACTGCAGGCCCTGTGTCTGAGTTTAATATTGTAGAGGCCAGTTTAAAGTAGGAACGATTTCAGTCCAGCACATAACATTTGTGACACCTCCTGACACTCTAAGAGCAGGTTTTCTAATGTGAGCACGATTATTACAACAAATGCCGTAGGTCCCCTGAGTTAAAAGCAATACCAAGAATTATTTCTCGGACACCTGTGGGTTTCTGCTACCATCCTGGGTTATTAGAAGGATGTACTGCAGGCACTGACACCATCATGTATGTATTCAGTTTAGGGAGAGTGCTGAACTGATGTGACAACGTCCTAACTGAAGTGCCTTTGTACTCTTTCTGTCACACCTAATGCATTGATAACTCAATTGGCAGTGACCTGCAAGGATAGGATGCAGCATTAGAACACTACTGATAAGAAAGTACTTGAGGGATGATAAATAGGGCAGTGCACATTAATAAATGCTGCTTTTGGTGCATGCAGAGCTTGTGTAGCTAAAGAATAAGAGCCATGTCCAGGGATGCTGCTGCATGTAGTAAAACTCCTTCAAGAACTAGGAAGTCTGAGTGGTAGAAACAGCTATGGAAATGGTGACACCCACAGCACTAGCACACACAGGTTGTCTTCTCCTGAACCATGCACTTTGCCAGTAGCAGGGGATGAACTCTTAGTAGAAAATGCCCAATCTTTTACCTCAGTATAAATAGGCATCATGGGGCATGCAGGATACTGTCATATGTCCCTGGGCATCTCCCATCCCCCTTCAGAGCTGGTAAATGACATTCACTACTCCTTTCTTGGAAATGTGCAAAAAGGATTTCCATAGAGAGTCTTTGGAGATTTCCTGTTTTCTCATGTGTGTAATAGATTGGGTCAAGCAACAAAGAGGAGGGATGAAAGAATAAGATTTAATTTTATATGCACTCTCCTGTCATCACTACTGGAAAAAAAAAGGATGAAAAGAGAAATTCTGCAATACAGGTGATGTCAGTGTTAAATTAAGATCATGTGTTTTTATGCAGCAGCTGTAAGCCTTCAGTTATGGGAGGGTTCATAATAATAGAGTAGATTCCAAGCTAATGTTAACAAACTTCTTGTGTGAATAATTAATCAGAAAAATAGCAGCATTATCAACAGTACTTTAAGCCAGCATAGATTAAATGTATAACCGGTAATTTATTCCATTTGGGGGCATCTGAATTGTACTAAGATAAGTTGTTACAGATTAAAGAAAGAAAAATAATACTGAGTGGTATTTCAACGTATCATTCTAAAACAGTATGAATGCAAAGGACACCATCTTAAGTTATTGATTATCAGAAATTCATAAAAGCACAAGCTCTTGAAATCTTTTAAATTATGGATAAGGAAATTTATACTGCAAATCAGGGAGTACCTCTTTGGTCTTTTGCAAATCGCCAAAATGCAAAGACATAATTGCAAGTTACATCTTTTTGATTTGTAATTATTGAGTAGTTTCAAACAACTATAAATAATGATCAAAACCCTAGTCCCATTATGGCTAATTGGAGAACAGTTGCAGAAGTGGGAAGGCTTTAATTTTGCCTTCTGTGTGGACAGAGAGATTGGGAGGGGAAGAAAAAGTGGAAATTCCCATTGGGAAATTCCAAAATTTACTGGTTTTATCTTCCTGTTTTACAGGTTTTGAACACCTCTGTAGAAATCTTCACAGCCCTTCGTTATTCTGCTGGCCTGGGCAGAGCATATGCAGCTGTAGCCAAGATCCTGGCAAGGTAGGTTAGCACATCCTTGTCTGACTGTCAGTGCAGATTCACTCAGCTGTGAAAGACTTAAATTGTTAAGAGGTCTGTCGCTTCCCATTACTGACTGCTTAAATTTTAAGCAGTGCCCTTCTTGCAGTAAGTGACCCTTTCATCGAAAGTTATTTTAAACTATTACACGTTTTTTAAAGTGTATGGTTCTGGTATTTCTTTTTTTGTAAACTATAACATGTCCTTTTTCTTCCACATTTTGAGGGCTTTGTAATGTTGGCATTTGGGGTTTTTTTTGTTTGTGGGGGAACATTACCTTACTGGAAAATAGAAATGCAGTCCTATTTTCCAGGTTAAGAAAGAGAGAAAATCTGGAAGAATGTAGCAAGCTTCAATAGGTGTCTCAGTGTAATATTTTCTGAACTGTAAATTTTCATGTACTGCACTCACTTCTTCTGTGAAGGTATTTCTGGTTTGTGCATGTGTAACTAAGTACAAATTTGTTGCAAGTACAATGCTTGTGTTCAATATTTTTGTTTCAGCATCTGGCATTAAAATCTTCCTCCAGGTGAATTAGTCCAGGTAGCAATAATTTTGACAGAAACTAGTCTAATGAAATTATCAGATGAGATACGGAAAAAAGAGATTTAAGTAAAGGTTGCAGCTTATTCTTGATTTATCCTATGTTTGAAGATCTCAGTGCATATGATGCATGATAGAGCTTGGCAACTCTTTATGGAGAGGGACTTGTCACCAGGTTTATTTCAGTGTGCAGAGTAAATTCTCCTCTTTGAGTCAGATCCCTTGTCTCTTGGCCTTACCCAAGCACACAGGGATCAGCCTCAACCACTGTCTTCTTCAGCTCTCTGATGCATAATTCATGTCTACATGTATTCTGAGCATCCTAAATAAGGACATGGGAAAAGATACTCAAAAAGACACAGCACAGACTAAGAGTACCAGGTCTCAGTTTTAAAGCTCTCTTAAAGCCTAACCAAGAAAGATTTAGTAGCTAAAAGACCAGCTGTTACAATGAGTGGCTTTGCAATGAGTACAAAGTTTTCTGAGCTCTCAGTAGCATTCCTGAGCTCCTTGTATCCTCAAATAGCAGCAGTGTACATGAAAGCTGGGTTAAGACAGTCAAGAGAACATCCCTGCTAAACCATGTGTATTAATTTCCTTTCTGTGATTTAGGCATTCTGGAATGAGGGCACATGCATTTATTTACTCAGAAGTCATAGATTTTAAGATCTTTCTGAAGTCAGTTTGCTAAATCCTTTATCTGAAAGACCATGCCAGTGCAATTCTTTTTTTAAAAGCAGACCTGAAGACAGAATGGCTAGTGATTTTCTTCTGCATCAGCTCTGTATTCCACACCTTCTGGGAGCATTCTTTAGCTATCCTGGAATGGACAGTCCCTCTGCTTTCCAGTTGTTGCAATTTGAAAAAGAAGGGAAACGGTAGATGAGGAGCAATGGGAGCAGGTACTAAGAGCAGTAAGACTCCTCAGTTTAGGATTTAGGACATTCTCCTAGAAGAGGAATATTCTGATCAATTCAGGTGAAGGAGGAGTTCAATCTCATGTATAGGATCAGGGATTTAATCAGTTGAAGAAGGGATTAGAGAATGGATTGGGTCTTCTTGGTGAAGACCCAACCATAAACCCTTTCTCTGGAAAATGGCTGTTGTAGTACTTTTTATAAAACCCATCTGCTAGTTTGCCATGAGAGCATTTACCAAATGAAACACCTTACACATGTACCTGCTTTGAGGAGCTTCGGGTATGTGATAGGCATTTACTGTTTAACCCTGTAAAATATCATGAAGGTTCTCAGCAACTTTCAGTTGTTTAAATAACTTATATGGGGAAAAGTCTGGGCGCCTATGAATTATAGAATGATAGAATCATAAAAGAGTTTGGGTTGGAAGGGATCTTTACAGGTCAGCTAGTCCACTCCCCTGCAGTGAGTAGGGACATCTTCAACCAGATCAAGTTGCTCAAAGCCCCATCCTGACTGGCCTTGAATATTTCCAGGGATGGGGCACCATCCCTCTGGGCAACCTGTTCCAGTGTTTTACCGCTCTCATTGTAAAACATTTCTTCCTACATCTAATCTAAATCGACCCTCCCTCAGTTTAGAACCCTTGCCCCTTGTCCTGTTGCAGCAGGCCCAACATTTGCTCAACAATTTGTCCCCATCTTCCCTATAAGCTCACTTTAGATACTGTAAGGTCTCCCTGGCAACTTCTCCAGGCTGAACAACCCCAGCTCTCTCAGCTTGTCTTCATAGGAGAGTGCTCCAGCCCTCTGAGCATCTTGGTGGCCTCCTCTGCACTCACTCCAACAGGTCCATATCCATCCTTTGTTGAGGATGCCAGAGCTGGACACAGAACATTTGGACAAATGCACCAATAATTACTGCTGGTGACAGAAACCCCCTATTCAGGGGGTTCAATTTTCCTTTACTTGTATTGTTACCTGATCTAGGCTAGATTTGTGTAAATAATTTTAAATTTGATGGACAACATCTTCACAAGAAGATGACTGTTTCCCAAAAATAATGCATTACAACCACAATGTCTATGAGAATTTGCACTTATTTCCTCTTGACAGATTGGAGAAAGTGCCTGAGCCCTCCTGAATGGCTCAGAACTTATCTATGGCTTTGGAATATTTTGTGAAATATTTGCTGCAGATGTTTCCAGAGACCATGGGAAACTGAAAGTCTTTATCATGTGCATTTAGTCATGTCATTTTCCAGGGGAAGGAATCTGACATAATAGCATCATGTTCTTGACTTATTCTGCCAGTGTCCACCATGGTAATGACTTTTTGTGGACACATGATTTATACATCCAATTCTATCACATGAGCAATCCTATAAAAGGTGCATATTTTCATAAAAGTCTAATAGGGGTAAAAATCTCATAGGGCATTTTAGCATGAAACTGGAAAATGAGTTGCTGTAGATGTGTAATCTCGTCTGCTGAAGTCATCATAACTGTTCCGTGGGATCATGAATGACTATATCTTTAGGAAATTGCATTTTATGCATTTAGGAAGGTGATGTCTAAGGAGATAGAAAGTATATGGCTGTATAAAATAACATGTAGATTTTTGAAGGAACTATAAAATATTAGCCCTTTGAGTAGGAAAGAGCTGTTTATCATGTTATCAGGTCTTGTGCTGGATAAAGTGTTTCAGTAATCCTTCTAGCATACTTTAAATATCTCAAGCTGTAGTGCTTTTAAAAGTACTTCCTTTGAAAAATTGTAAAACTGTACCAACTGACTGCTACCTGGCATAAGTGAAGTTCTAACAGTGAGAAATATCTTTCTGATATGTATCAAATTGATTCCTGTTTTTCTCAAAGAGGTTATGAGCCCTAGCAATTTTCATATTTTCTATATGTGGAACAGAAGTTTTGATGTGAAAAATAAAAAATGGCCAAAAATACATCAAAACATTTCTATTAATTCATGAAATTAAGAAAACCTTTTTACATTTTCTCCTGTCACTGATTCCATTTGCTTTATTACTTTCAGCCTCTAGCCCACAAACTTGGTGGCACAATCAACAAACCCCTTAGTGGCTGTTTCATCTCTGCTCTATTTGATTTCTCCACTCTGAGTAAATGATTAAGTTTTCATGCATTGGTTCAACCAAAATCTATGTTCACTCAACCACATCCTTTATTGATTACTTCTACTGCAAACAGTAGGCCAAGTGTGATATACATAATTGGACAGTTGTCAGGGGATGTGGGTGTTAACAGTCCTGTTTTCCCAATTGGAAACTGGAATCACCTTGATACACAAATATTCTGCACTGTTTCATTCTCATTCCTTGGACCAAGGAGTCCTTTTCCTCAGAATATATGTTTTTAACTCTCAAAGGTCTGGTTGAATGGATTTAATGATTATACCATATAATATGCTCTTCAAGTTGCACCTGTGCACTGCATATAGAAAACTAGAAAAACTGGAATTAATATTTGTCTAACACTTTAACCTTGTCCTTTAACTTATATAAATCATATGCTGTATTTCTGTAGGGAAACATTTGATTTTCTTTTTTTTAGAAAAAAAAACAGGTTAAAAAAATATGTGTCTCTAACTCTAAAATTTAGAAGCCTTTTGACATTTGATAAATGTTTAGTCTGGTATGTTTCATATTCTCATGGTAATAAAATACTTAAATTAGGAAAGTTTAGTAAATCCAAGTCTGCTAATTGACCACTAAGCTTTACAGTAGCATATACTTCAGCATTTCAAGAATGTTAGTTTGCAGTGATTTAGCATCCTTTTGTAGTAATCTTGCCCTCTCAGTCATGTACAGATAATCACTGCAATATTGTAAATTTGCAGCTATGCTTTGCTGTGTTTCCTGTTTTGTGGCAGGCTTATTGGAGTATAATTACTCCAATAGCATAAAAGAGGGAAATTCAGAGTTCTGCCAGATTTTCAAAGCACATATCCCTAATATAGTTTATAATAAAAACTGTATTGTAAATAAATGCAAAGCCATCATCTGCTGCAGGAATATAACTTGAAGGTGGTTTAAGATGGTGAGAAAATAGTTCACAATTTTTTAATCACTTACAGAAATTCCTATTTTTCTGAATTTCTTAAGACTGGATTTTCTGTCTTGCTTGGTGCCTTGACATTTAGTATGCTACACTCCTACATTAGTGACTCAAGTTCATGGCTAATATTGAGGTCAGCTGGAGTAACACTCCGGCCTTAAAGGGAAAAAGGGCACCGTGCCTTATTCACAAGCAATCTCACATGTCTGTCTTATATCTTGCAATCACACTGCTGAGGTCTTATATTGTTAATATGACTGGCTTTATTAAAAAAAAAAAAAAAAGGAAATCTGCAAATTGTTATTGTCAAAGTACATTAGCCAATTTTCAAGTTAGGTGCAGCTGTGACCTCAGGTTGCTCTGAGCTCACTGGGATTTGGGGGTGGCACCTGCAATCCACAGTTTATGGGTTTGCCTGTGTGACCCTGGCCACCTTTGATCCACCCAGCCAAAGGGCAGTATTGTGTTCCAGGGAAAGGCTGTCACCCCAGAACTGAGATACAGCACTTTTATGGAGCTGCTGCTGCACCACCAGGTTCTAGAGCAGCTCTGGATGATGGAAAACCTTACTGAAAAAACCACCTTCATACCTCCTTCCCCTATTTTGTCAGTAAGTGAAGTCCAGCTAAATTGAAAATATTATCAGCAGCTCAGTAGAAAGAAATTAAATAAAACAACGGAAGGTCAAAAGCCCTGTTAAATCATCCACCTGTGTTTTCATTCTTGGCCTTAAAATATGGCACAATATTCTGAAAGAAAGTTTTGTTCTATTTTGCTGAAAGGATCCAGTTTTGCCCTCAGACATTCTGTGTGGAGTAGTCTCATTGGGCTCAGCACAGGTAGTGCTGAAGGCCATTTGGAAATAAAATCCAGTCATGGATGAGTCATCACAAAGTTGTTTCAGAGCAAGGGGGCAGAACTTCAGCATTTGAAGAAGCCATCTGAGTAAATATTTCATTTTGTCCCTGTCCTTTGCTTCAGTCAGGGAAAATCAAACGAGGCTGTGAAGTACTTGGGAGAGTTTATGAAGGATGCTAAGAGTGCTAATCTAAGCCAAAGCCTGGTGGATACAAATCTCCTGCTTGGAAAAGTTCACAATGAAAGAGTAAGTACTGTTTGTAGTAATGATCTCAAACAACTTCATCTACTTCTTGGTAAAATCTGGTTTTGCCTATGAAATGACTCAGGAGGATTTGATCCAGGTGCTGCATCTTGCAGGAGTTACCCAAGGAGAACTCACTGCATGACTAAATGAAATGTGCCTTAATTGTCTGGGAAAGGTGAAAATTTCACATCATATATAACACTATTTTAACACTAACAGTTTTTATTCATCTAAAATAGATGAATAAAACCCTCCAAATTTAGATCAGGACAAAGTTTACGTGTTGTGAAAAATCTGCATCTAAATCACCGTTGGGGCCATATATACCCATAAAGAGTCATCAGTTAATGCAAATGAAATTTTATTGCACTATATATGAACGTATACTGCATTGCATACTAATGAGCTATTTATAATCTTAGCTACAGTTCTTCTCTACATTCTTTCAGCCAAATTTATGAAATAGGTTCTAGAATCAAGTAGTTTGTCAAAGGTCTGTTAGCTGTGGAAAGACTTTCTCTTCTGTCTCCACTTGCACTGCAGTAACACTTGGGTTTTGAAATCAAAAGGGTTAAAGACATTGCTGCAAAAGTGAAAGATTCATGCTTTAACACCTATTTTTGGAGCTGAATTACTACACAAAATTATTTTGATACAAAAAGTAATAAGAAGAATTTGTTCTGTATGCTGGACAATATGGAACTTAGGAAACGCTTTCACTATGAATAAAATAAAAATAGAAATACACTTTCTGTCTTCTGTTGCATATTTTTTGTCATAAATTCTGTGTGTAATATATTGAAGAGAGTACTTTCCCCTCTTCACTTACACTATCCCTAAATGCCCCTATTTTTTTTCCTGGGTTCCTCTTACAGAGAACTCCCACTACCAAAATTGCTATCCTTTTTGTCCTGGTTTTATTTCATAAGCAGTGAAATTTTTTTTACTCTATAATCTCTAAATTACCCTGAGATGAGAGTTTTTTGTTTATATATGTTGTAACATAAATGCTGAATTTTCCATTGAAAATTAAGTTTTAAGGTCTTTGACAACTTGATGAAGTAACTGTAAAATGGATCTGAAATTTAGAAGAAAGCAGGGTGATATGACACTGTGCTGAATTATTCTCCTCCAAATCTGAAAAATAATTAAATAAATTCTGTTTAACTACTTCTTTATTTCCTTCCTTCTTCCATCGCTAATAATCAATTCAATAGAACTGGTATTTTAAGATCTAATCTCTATTTGATTATTCTTTAAATTCTCTTCCTCAGTTCAGAATTTTCTGCCTTGAGCCGGGGTAGTGGTGTAGAAGGTCACAAGTGCAGTAACTTAATCTCATTAATGTATATAAAATATTTAGTTAAAACATTAAAAAAATTTGAAGTTTGCAATTCCCTGTTTTCTGTATCATTTTTTTTCTGCAAGGTCAGCATTGTTTACCAAAACCGAGTGTGAATTAACATTTCCTCTTTTGGATCACTGCCTGCTGATGTCAGCTGTCATCACCAGTATTCTCTAAGTTAAGTCATTATTAGGGTCTTTTTATTCAACTCTGTACATCCCCCAGTGATAAAATTTGCAGTAGTACTGTCCATCAAATTAAAGATATCTCTATTTATATCCAGATCTATCCTTGGGGACCTTTAGTAAACCAGAGATATAACTCTTCCTGTTTTTCCAAACACAAATCACTTTGACCAAATTCACTTTGCTGTGTCCATACTGTTGCTGTATCTTTCCAGTTCTCTCATCTCACTATTCCCTCACCAGCACTTTTTTTTAATGCTGTAAACACAGTTTGCTTTCTAGTAATGATTGTTTTTCCCAGATGTTTCTTGTTTCCTAAAATGCCCAGGTTTGTGTTACACAGGACTGTTAGGTCTCATTTCTCCCAGTTTGTTAAGCAGGTTGCTTGCTTAATATGTACGCTTGAAGTTTGCGTGGTACACCCTGTCATTTCTCATTTCACCTTTTTCAAGTTTCTTAGTCTGATTTGCTGCATTCCTCTCATTAATTGCATCACTTAACCTGCTATAGTTCTCCTGAGTATGGTAAGTAGGTGTTTCTGCTTTTTATTATATTACAGCTTATCATTCTTTATTCATTGCTGTGTCCTCATAGGCCTAATTCTGCTTTTCTGCTGTATTAAACAAAGCTAAAAGATTACCAGAATTTCTATGACTCTTTTTATCCTTTTTAATTACAAGCACATTTTACCAGTTATAGGAATTTTCATCCCAGAAAGTGGTATCAAGTGAAACAGGTGCCATATGGAGTCTCTCCTCCCTGGCTCTGTGCAAAGGGAATTTCAATCTTACTAAATCAAGATGAGAGTGAAAGGATAGGACAGCTCTGAAAATGTTTTCAGTCCGAAAGTTTCTTCCATCAGGGCAGCAGAATTCCACGCCAATGGTAGGATAGAGAGATAAATGATTTGAGTTTTCTATTCAGCAACAGTTGGGCTACATTTTTCCTACTTTTCCTCTTTTTGTGATTAGGAATATCCCTGGGGTTTTGTATACCCCTTTCTTCCCTCATAAATGAGTAAGTTTTAATTTCTGTTCTTTTCTGTGTTTTAAGTCTATTATTTAGTTATCCTCTTTTCTTCCATTTTAGGATGTATTTTTTAAAATTTAATACCACCATAAATTAGGACCCTTCCCCCCAGAGATATGTTGAATGCAATGAAACAATAGCAATAATTTCCAAATAGCCTGGCTGCAATCTTTATTAATACTTAACATTGATATACTTGGATTTGTATGCTCAAAATGCAACAGAGAGAACCAAAAACTATTCCATTCAAAGATATGAGCAGTGTTGTCTGGATTTTAGAGGTCAGAAAGCAGCAGGGGAGAGAGTGATTTGCTTAATGCCCTGCCATGAGTCATTCTGTGGCCTGCCACGTCTCTGAGGCGTCAGAGAAACAGGCTCTAGTGTCAAGGTAAAGTACAGGTGACTACAAGTCAGTTTTAACATTATTTTCTTTTCTCTTCTCTTCTTTACTAGGGGAACTATAACGAAGCTCTGGCACATTTCAGTCAGGCCTCTGAGGCAGCGAAATCGTTGAATGACTTGCCCTTGGTGGCCGAAACCGAGAGTTACTGTGGCATCGCCAAGGCTCACCAGCTGATGGTGGCGTTCAACAGCCACGTAGAGGCAGCCGCGGATCCGCTCAGCCTGCGGTGCCTGCTGGCATGGAAGCAAAACAGAAGTGACATGTGCACTGACCCTCTCACAGCCGGTAAGGCAGGGCTTATGAAACACATTAGTGCTGCATTGTCCTCAACACTTAAGTCATTTTTCTTGTAGAGTTTTATTAAATTATTTCCCAGGTTTAATCCTCGTGCGGAACAGAGGTTGGGCTTTACTCCTTTGTGCAATTGTTTTAGAGGCTGAATTAACAAGTTAAAATACAATATAATGGGGAGAAATGGGTAGTAGTATTTGCTCTGGATGGTAACTTATATTTTTTTCAGTGCTGTTTGCCAGAACATCACAGTTACATGTTTTAGTCAAAACGTAATTGTTTTAATCTTTAAAAAAATTAAAATTATCTCCATTTGCAGTACACTTTTCAAGTGCATCCAAAAATAAGTGCATCCCTGTTACTAAAAGTGAGAAGTAATTTCTGCTTGACATAGTTCTGAATCCAGAAAAACACGCTGCTTTATTTTTGGTGTCCTTGCACTTGACATTAGAGAGAAAGGGAAAAAATAAAAGCAAGTCTACTTTCTTTGCTATGTTTCCTTATCTCAGAAAGAGCAGAGGACGTTGTGTGGAGTAGACCTCTTTCTTCATGGGTTAAGTTTTCTTTGCTCTTTTTCCCTTGCACAATACATTAATAGAAGGCAAACTGAATTATGCATTATCTCCAAGTACTGATAGTAGTAAACTGTATTGTAGTGAGGAAGGGGGAGGTTTAAGGCTACTCTATCTTAAAACTTCCTGCTCTGCATTCCTGTGAAGGGAGTGAATCTGGAGTAGAGTTGAAATAAATGACAACTGGGGCAGTCACAACATG
Organism: Acrocephalus scirpaceus scirpaceus; assembly: GCA_910950805.1. NCBI lineage: Eukaryota > Metazoa > Chordata > Aves > Passeriformes > Sylviidae > Acrocephalus > Acrocephalus scirpaceus. The sequence goes on along the minus strand of OU383778.1, from coordinate 57,485,376 downwards.
GAGCTTCAGGGTTACTTTGTTATTCCCTCAATTATCCTACTCCTAAAGACAAAGAACTGCCTGGCTGCTGCTTTCTTGTGTATCTCACCCTGTCACAGAAGTGGAAAAATTAAGTAGAACTTCAGTGGTGAATTTTGTATATAAAATAAGTGGTAATTGAAGATATTAACAGTTTAACAGGAGCCAGGATACCAGAGGCAACACTGGGAGCTACTGAGAATTATGGAACAAGGGCATTCATTTGAAGGCTGAAGAGATAAATTAGATAGCATTCTGTTTAAAGTTCTAGTGATGGTAACACTTCTTCAATGGCTATACCTCTCTATATTTGTGATTTGTGTCTCAATAAGTGAACACCTAGCACACTGACAGATTTTGTTGACTGTCAGAGTTATTTGGGTGCATGCCTCCTGTCAAGACCTGTACTGCAAATGCCAAGAATTCCAACAGAGATGGTCAAAAAAAAGAATTCACAGAAGAATTTTATGTACATTTCATATAAGGATCACTAACTGTAGCTGATGCAAATAGGAGGCGAACAAAAATCAACAATGGCAACAGCAAAAAAAACCACAGGAACCTCAAAGACACAGAATGAACTTTGTGTCCCCAATATGAATTTTAGTTCTTCCACATAAAGGGGTTTTCTGTTTAACTTTTTTACATGGCTTTTTCCAGTCAGCTGTGAAACTCATTTATATCCTGAAATGATGTGTGCCCCTTTAAGCTCGAGAATCCTGCTCCTCTTTAACAGTACTTCAGGGATAAACAGAGTATGATTAGAAAAGCCCTTTATGTCCTGGCAAGCATGGTACCACAAACAAGTTTTGCCTGCTGAGATTCTCTTCCTTTTGTATTTCTGCCTAGTTTACCCTCTGTTACTTTCAGTATTGCAGTTTTCATTTCAGTTCCAGTTCACTCCAGGAACCCTGTGGCTACTGCATATTTAGCAGCTCTTCCAGTTCAATATCATTCTTCTCATTAGTGCTCCAAGCTTACTCTCATGATACCCAGATTACATCCAGGAAAACATAGTGTCACACTGTCAGCACAATCTGTAACATTCCTCATGTTTCGTGTGCCAAATCTCTCGTTAGTACTGGCATTACATTTTTAATATCTTTGTCTGGCAAAACATGACCTGGCACCAATTCAAGATTAGGATTTGCTGGCTTTGAGTTTCAGGTACAGCCTTTATTCTACCTTCCAGGAGAATCTCTGTGCATCCTATGATGAACTCATCACTTAGGAAATTCCTGCTGTGATAATAGAGCAGTATTTCTAGCTCTTTCAAACAGCTCAGTGTTGATAATCTACGAGATTTTTCTCAGTCTTTTTGAGGATAGAACAGAGAAAGACAAGATACAATGGTAGTTGTTAATCCACAGGGAAATTTAATGAAAGGGAGAAGAAAGGCAGTAAGATTTTATTTCTAACTCTTCTGACTGAAAAATTTTTCTGTGTCAAAAAAATAAGAGTAGTTTCTGTATTCTTAAGCAAAAGAAATACTTAAGCTAGTGGGGGAACAATTACATTTAAATTCAAGTACTGTTATATTACCTTATGTCTTTCAACCAAAACTTATTTTCTAAATCAATCATTTCAATAACCAGGCAGGAGGAACCATTAATTACTCAATTTACTTCAACATTTATTAATAAAATAGATGTTTTGACTGGAGTTGTCATGGACAAAAGGGATGGGATTGTCAGAAAATAATGTTTAAAAATGCAAAGGAGAATGTGTTTCTATCTGCTGCCTTTGACTCAATCACCTGACTTCACTTACAAGAGAGTTATTTATGTCGTTGTGAGATGCCACTGCAACAACAAATATGGTTTTATTGTTCTTTTTATGTTTGGTAAAATGGATAAAAAACATTATCGGCAGAATCAGTAGGCAAAAAGGATTGTGACTCCACATAAAATCCTAAAAAGGAGCCTACAGCCTAACATTGTCTGATGAGAAAACATTTCACAGGTCTTTCAATAAATAATCACCTGACTTGCCGCCTTTTAGAGGAAAGAAGAATAATTAAAGGTGCTGAAGGCAGGAAATTTTTGAATCAGATTCTGCATGTTGATTACATGAAATGCTGACCAGAAATTGTTTTCTGTGAGTCTGGCAACTCTCAAGTCCAGGTTTTTGCGTCTGGCAGGGCTGTGCCTCAGCAAGGGCCCTTGACTGCTTGAAATCATCTGAAGACTTTTAAGAGTAGACTTAAAATGCATTGTTTTCCTCATCTTACAAAGTCTTCAGTTGTTTTCTTGAGCAATAGTATATGCTTTTGACAACAATTTAGATTTACATTCCTTGACTTTGGAGAACTTGGCAAAATTTACACATTTTACCATAGATTTCCTGTGTTTATTTTGTTGGAATTTTTTTATGATAGCTTTAAATACTGCATATTGTTATCAGTTCTGAATCTTATCAATGGAATTATCTGGCACCATCAACTTCAGCATGATCAGGACTGTTTCTAGTATTCCACACCTGAGTAGCCTTCAATATAATTTAAAAGACATGCACCAGCTAAACCTATAGCTTGGAAAATACAATCCAATGAGATTTTGTTCTTACCCTCAAATATGTAGTCCCTCAAATATTCTTTGGCCAGCCGCCTCTTATGGATGTAAGGAATGGTACATTCCATAGTGTGACTGTGTTCTTTCATGTTGTATAAAAAAATTACCTTTTCATCCTACCGATTCACATTTTTGAAAGTTTTGTAAGATGTTTTGTAGTCATTTTTCTGTAAAAGATGTGGCTAGCACAAAATTCCTTATGTTTTGGAAAACAGCGATCTGACCAGGTGCAATTTAGATTGAACGTGTGTGTAACTTCATAATTCGTTAATAAAAGGATTATCCAGAAAGGATGGGAGAGTCAGAAGTGAGATATGAGATCAAGGATTATGCTAAACAAATTCAGTTAATATTTCTCTACTGGAACTTACCAGAGCTGTGTAATTTATGGGCCATTTTGGTAATAGTGTCCAACAACAGAACAAGCTGCTTCATAATGTGATAAACTGCTTTTTTTTACTGTCTCTTTTGTCAAAAGCCCACTAATTGCAGGAAAACTTCTAGTGTTACCTCCTCCCTCTCGGCAGCCTGTGCACTGTCTGCTAGTCTGGAGATAGGGAGAAACTGAAAGGATTTTAGAGACAGATTTTTAGCTTTCTCAGAAAATGCAGCTGAATATGAAGTAAGGGAACTATACACACATTCTTTCATTGTTCATTATATATAGTGTGTATATAATTATAATTATAAACATTATTGTTCACACTGGTAAGTAAGAACGATGACTTTAAATTACATGGAGGAGGTGTGTGGCCAAGTACAGACTCCAAGGCTCTCCCTGTGCCAGAGGCACAAAGGCTCACTTCTTAATAAGCCTGTTTTGAAAATAGTTCAAATTCTTCAGTCCCCTACTGAAATTCACAGAATGTCTTCTGCACCATTTCATGGGGTTTCTCAAACAGAATAATTTTCTCCCTTTTGGAAAAATACAGTGGCTAAAAATTCTGAAATATATGCATTTAGGAAAATTATTAGGAAAACAAAAAGTTGAGAGGTGACTCTGTGTTTTTTTCTTTTAAATTTGGTAAACTTGAGCTTCCTCTTCTTTATTCACATCACCTAGCACTCATCACTTTCTAAATTTTATCTTTTCTCACCTTTAGCTTTCAAAAAATATCAGTCATTTTTTATATTAGTGCTAGATACACTCCTAAAATATTCTTAGTAAGTCTTAATGCACTCTTAACTAAGTGTTGAATATGTGTATATGTGCTTGTGTATAGATGCTGATGGCATGGAACAGGTGTGTTTCTGAAAATCAGCTTATGTGGTTCATATATGTTATATTATTTATAATTAGTTGGGATTTGCTTTTTAAGTATGTGTTAAGTGTGCTTAGAGATACACTGATATTTTTAGCAAGTGAGAGTGACTACTGCTTGGGCTACAGAAAGAATCAAGTGTGAAGAGAAGAACTGAGGGTGACAGGGAGGCTTTTCAGCACAATGTGGTCGGTGGCTGGGATGCACCAGACTCTCGGTGAAGAGCCTGAGAACACGGTATAAACATCTGTGTCAGTTTTGCCAGGAGTGCAGTAGCTTGTTCTATTTTCTGTTGATAGCTGAAGTTTGTCTGGAAAGAGGGGAGTGCTGATATTCACTGTTCTCATGCTTTGTACAAATGCAATATGCAGGGGGTTTTACTGTGATTTCTTTTAAATACTGATGTAAATAATTGGGAAGTTCTAGACAGGATCAGATCTAGGTCAGGTGTGTGGGTTGCCTATACCATATTTAAGAGGAGGGCTCATGGAATATTTTCATGTTTAACCGTGGATTAATGTGTTAGAAGTTTCTTCGTAGTCCTTGCTCAGAACTGACAGGTTTTTTATGACTAAGTGGTGTTATAGGTTCAAAAAAATCACTATCACCATGACTGTGATTGTGAGTGTTCTTGTCATCAATTGTTATATAAAAACATTTTACCCAGAGGAGAATTTGGATCTTATCTAGGCCTTTTGCCATCTGATGTTTCGTTTGCAATCATCTAAATCTTGCCACACATTTCCTTTAGACACATCCTGTGCTAAATATTGTTGGCATCCAGCTGTGTTTTCTCAGACAAGCTCCCTAGATCAGCAGAAAATGGTTTCCTAAATAAGGTGAATTGTTCTTTCTTGTGGAAAAAAAGAAGTTGGAAGTGATGTTCAAACTGCAGTATATTGTCAGACCCTTTAATGTAGCTTTATGCACTGAACTAGCATAGTTTTGTGCACTTGCATTGTCAGTGCTTCTACATAAGTAGAGTTCCTTTGCAGTTTAAAAAGCGAAAATTCTCAGGGCAGAAGTTAAGTCCTGCATGATTTTATAGAATGGTGCAAAAGAAATTTAATCTCTTGCCCAGCCACGTTAAGCTGCTTCTGGAGAAATCCTTGATTTGAGTCCCCTAGAAGTTTTAGGTTTGACTGCAACACTGATGAAGAGTCACAAAACCAAGCAGCTGGCAGGAGTTGTGCTCTGGCAGTGCCCTGATGGTGGCAGGGCCAAAGCAGGAACAGCCAGTTGGAAAACTTCTGAAGTGGCCCGAAGGCCTCTCCACGTGCCCATCCTTTCCTTTCCTTTGCTGCATACACAAGCAGAGGTGTATCTAGTGGGTTTATGCTCAGGAGGGAGAATGGATCCTCAAAAAGAGCCAGAGATCAGACTTTTGTGGGTTTGTTTAATATTGAGATGGTTATTGTCATTTAGACTTTGTAAAGAATCTTTTATTGGTGCTGTCTGCAGACATGCCAACCAGTCTAGACCTCAGGCCACGTGGAAACAGCTCTCTGTTGCAAACCCTTCCTTACCCAAAGCTCCCCAACAATCTTTGGACACAGAAAATCAAAGCCAAGACAAAGAAACTGTGTTCAGTGCATATGTTCTGTAACAGAACCCTTAGGTCATCTCAGGAGTCACAGGCAGTGTATCAAACGCTTTCCTTCTCCTGGGTTTCCCAAGCCAGCTTTCTTTTCTGCATCCTTGAGAGATTTTTGTCTGAGATCCTTTTCTCTGCCTAGACACATCTTTTTATGTTCCTCTTATAAGTAACAAATTGCTATTTTTATTAAGGATCTGTGGTCTGAAGATAGTCAAGATTTAAATGATTTACATTTAGAATAAGCCAATCTATTTTGAGAAGTGAAATGTTGTACTTCCACAATTCTATGTATTTATGAAACCATATTTCTTTTGCCCAAAAATCCACCTCTCTTTATTCTTTTCTGTAATCATCAGAGAAACTTTGTGATTTTTTGAACTGTTTTTGAAACATTTATATTTTTTGTTGTTTCTCTTCATTCCTTTTCTGTTCTGGTGTGTTTTCTTTCCTAGTCTTCACTTTTATACTGCAAATTATTCTTTCTCATTTTTTGGCCCTACACCTTCATTCTGAATTCCAATTTTATGCGTGTTTATGCCAATGTTTAAGGAGTGTAAGTCTATACCTAGTAGCTGGCATCTCAACTTTCATCTTCTTAGGTGTATCTTTTTGAATCAATAGGAGGGTTTTGAGAGTTTTTTCAGTGTTTCCCTACTGTTTCCACACTGTTCTTCATGCTCTGTGTTTTTATTACATTGGGATCAGAGAATTAGGTGGAAAGAATTACACTTCCTATTGAGTATCTTGACAAGTTGGTTAATAGAAAATTGTGAAGTATCAAAATGGCCTTTAAATAGATCTTAATCACTTGTGGGAATGGATTGACTAAGTTTAAGTACACAACTGGGTGATTAATTAGCTTGAAGATCCAAATGCATGCTTAAGTAGCTGACCATGCCTCCAGGCTCATCCGCTTGTTCCTACTCACTCAGTTAAGCATTCAATATTATCTATAATACAGAATATTCCCATGGAAGGCCTCACACAGGTCTTGCCATAGAGTATTCAGTATTTTTCGTAGTGTGTCATACAGGTAACATCATTTTGAACATGGAGCTGCTATCCTGCAATATTGACATTAATAAGTATCTGATACGGTAATTGATATGGAGATGTTTATTTGAAATTGTTCTTATTCTAAGGGTTTGGGGTTTTTTTCCGTATTTGCTACAGTGGTTTGATATAGTTCTTTTTTCTTAAAATTCTGGCATACTTTTTAATTTTGGGGATGTTGAGCTGCTACAGATATTAGTCAAACATAATGTAGGAGCTGGTGTCAGCTCCTGTGGGGAATTAATCTTCCACAGCAGTTTTTGAAATGGGAACTGCAAGTGCCCAACGCCCCTCACAATAAACCTTATGTTTATTCATCTGCTAATGCCAATTTCTATGAAAGCAAACACCCAGGCCCTGTCTGTCTTGTGAAGGTGGATTTCACTGTCTGGTATTTATAGGTCACATGAACAGAGAGGTGGAGCTGTCTGACTGTGTCTGTGCATCCCAACTGGGCATCTGTTAGCACCGTGCATTTCACTCACTGCTGATAGAAAACTGAAGCTGAAAAATGGAGGATGCCTGTGCTCTAGAGTAATCTGGCTCAGCCCATGTTGTGCACCCAGGGAATTTGACAAATAGGAACTTCAGACCATACCTGAGGTGTCAAGGAAAACCAGTTTTTAGGAACCAGGAGGGGAGAGGGACGTGTGCTGCATGGTATCCACTGACTTCTTATCCTGGGTGCACTTGCAGCCCTCTGTGTACCTCACACACCAGCTCCTGCTGTCAAATGTCACTTCAGGGTGTTACAGAGCCAAGTTCCGTGGCTCCAGAACCTTTCAATCTGCCAAACAGTGCCTTGAAATGTGTAATTCTCTAAGGGTGAGCTTGTTCTCACTGGTACCTTTAGCTCAGTTCTGAGAACAGTATTAAATCAAATTAAATTTCGTTTCGTTGATATTAATACAGGTATGTGCACTTATGCTGCAGTAAGAAGAGAATTGAGATGAAACATTGACAATTTCAAGCATTAAGGAATCAACTGATATATTGAAGGATAACTGGATTTCTGTTCTTGCCATCTCTTACAGATCTTGAAAAGGCTCATTGTGCATACAAGGAAAAGTAATACTTCAGTTGCTGTATTAAAAGTGTCAGTAATGACTGCAACAAGTTAACTGTGGTTACCAAAAATACATAGCTCAGACTAATGACACAGAATTTGATTTAGATACATTTAATTTTGTTTTAGTTCAAAATAATTTTTTGTCACATACTCTGATCAAAGTTTTTTATGATTGTACTGCAATCCATTAGCCATTTGGAAGATGGGTGTGCATGTGGAGTACATGAACATATATGTGTGTACCTACAGAGAGAGAAACTGTATGGCAAAGAGAGGAGAATGTTGCATATATGTTAAAAATTGTGGACCAGATACTGCTTCTTTTATGCCCATAAAATCTTACTGTTTTGAGGAGGGTGGCACAACTCTAACTGTAAGTAGATTTTGCCCCTTTGAACTGCATTATCAAAAACTTCAAGACAAGCAAAGGTTCAAATAATTGGGGGAGTTGCTAGGTAGATATTTGTGAAGGAGAACATAACCTAAATAAGGAGGAGGTTCTGACAGGCTATTCTAATAACTGGATTTTAGTATGTTATATTTTGCATTTGTAAAGAATATTTTTCCTGGGGAATGCTGAAAAATATGTTACAGCCCTAATCATATATTATAGTATATTTAAGGACTGATCATGCAACTAAAATGTGGAAGATGCAGGAGGAGTCCTAATACACCGTAGGAAAATATGGGGTTAAAGTGGACTATATTTTAAGCAGTGTTCAGTTGACTTGCTGTGTGGGGAGAGACTGAGCAGTCCTGGCTAATGACTTGTAGGTACTGAATCCTCAGGTCTCTCAGGTGGTTTCCCTCGACCAGTTTCAGCAGAATGATGAAAAGGTTGAGATAAAATAAACTGACAGTTGCTACTCATCGCAGGCAGCAAGCTGTACCCTGGCAGATGAGACCCTGGGAGCCCTCTTTTTTAAACAAAGGCTTTCACTGCAGTGAGCAATGAACTCCACACAAAAAAGGAAAAGGAGAGAGAGATTGGCAGCTGGTGACCGACAGGAGGAGGGAAGGGAGGGAAACTGAGAAACACAGCAATTGTTGGCTAATTAGAAGCCATTCCCACCTACTTAATACCAACCCATTAAGCAGAAAACACTTTTCATCTTACTCTCGCTGCTACACATGACATTATACTCCAATCAATACCCTCCCACTGGCTGCCCCACTGCCCACAAATGAATACATTGCAGTTCAAGAATGCAGTAATTGAGTTGGGGCACTGAAACTGCAGCTCACAGTCAAGATCTTTCTCTGAAGATACAAATGTAATGTTTGTTGCTTGGATAAAGAAATCAAATCCCTGTATTGACAGCTGTCAACAATTGGCAAATGGATGAAGTCAGCAATGGATCTATTTTAACCTTGTATTGAAGTGGCAATAAGAGTTTATTTTCAGAGTAGGGTTTTTTTCCTCATTTGAATAAGAGATCTAGAGGGTTTGCACCCAGATGTATAGATTTTTAAGGGTGTTTTGAACTCTTTTCTTCAGTTATACCTACAAAATATATAAATACACACATCATTGTGGGCATACAACACATCTCGCATTTACAGCTGCTTGATTATTATTTATTTTTAGTTTTGTAGGCTACATTTACTCAGGCCATTTCTAATTTAATTTAGGTCTTCCTATGATTTTAAAGCACCACCTTAGAGTTTACAGTTTGGTTCACAATAGTACCTTGTGCAGTAGATCTCGGCCTTACATTTCAATCGTTAGAACCTTATATTTAACTTCTGTGTTTAGATTCTTGCAACATTTCTCTTTCAAATTAAATCCCTTGTTCCCTGAGCTATCTGGAATCGATAATACCATGCACAATCTGCAGCATAAAGTAATACTGTGCAAACTGCAGTAAAATTCTTTCTTCATATCAGTTTTGTTACCACAGAATTAAAACAGCAGGACACTGTTACACTCCTCCTTGGTTGGACTGAAGACATCACTGTCAGTGTTTTGGAAGTATTAGGGGGAGGTTCCAACACAAGACATGACATCTCTCCATCCCTTTCAATTTCAGAGAGAATTGAGTATCAATTCAGGAACTAAGATTTCTTACAATGCAAGTCTGAAAACGTTTTTTGGATGCAGATAAATTGCATGCTGTGACATCTGATATTTGCAGAAAGAGGCAGCCATCACTATTGATGCTATTCATTGTCGCAGTGATACTGTGGCATTTTCAGCATGGCACTTCTTCAGATGCTGTTTGCTCAAGTGCTTCTTATCTGCATAACTGTAGAACATGCTGTTATCTTGCCAGGCTGAGCCTTGAACCCTCGAGTCAGACTCTATGTATGTGCAGTAACTTAACCTACTGCTTGTGGCCCTCACCATTTAACAGCCTGTCTATATCCCAGTAAGAACAGTGAAAGCTGAGTGCAGTCAGTAAGGCTGACACAACAACAAATGTTTTTCATCTTTTGAAATTGTAAGCCAAGTAACAACAAGCTACTACTTTGTTGCTTCTTTCCGGTTGTATTTTAGTATTTTATGCTTATTAGCTAAATTATCATCAGTGTTAACTCATCTAATTTGCTTCCCAATATTGTAAAGCACCTCTCAGTCACCTTCTTTGGGTATACACCCTGAGCTTTCTTTTGATACATGTTTAATGGCACTGTTAGAAAGAGATATGTCCTCAAAAAGATATCCCTCTGTAAGAGGGAAATAATTGTCTTCTGATGGAAAGATTTGGGATCTTCACCACTTGTGAAGATGCAAGTGCCTCAGACTTAAGAGTAGCATATGATAAGACATGGAGACAGAGGTTTTCTTTATTTGTAGATACTTGGGTAGGAGAATAAAACCTACATTTAGTTTCCACATAAGTATAATCTGCTATTTAAAATAATCTGGTTCTAACATTTGTATCTGTGAACTCTGGGACTTTGATTCTTTTCAACACAGAAGTGTACAAGTTCACTGTACACTGTGTGTTACTTTGACTAGATGCCAGTTAGAAGGATCAGAGGCAGGCTAGGGAAAAAGCAGGGAGCAGTTGGCAGTCTTTGTGTTTCTCAGTGCCAAAGCCTGTGGGGTTAATTTGAAGATGCCCAAATCACCTTGGCAGAATCATCTCTAGTCTTTTCCAGAAATGTGGAATTTAATGAGCTAGGACAATAAGCATAGGATCATAGAAAAATAGTAGTGGAAAAGATTTTAGGAAATCATCTTCTCTAGCCCCTATACAGGAGCAACAATACAAAGTATTTTTGTGATTTCCAAGAGAAGTTTGTCTTGTCTGTTCTTAGAAAAATCTGGCAATTGATTTTCCACAGCATCCACAGGCAATCTGTTCTAAAGTATAAAATTATGCAGAAAGAAGGAATAAACCAGGAAGTTTTTCATTTGTCTGAAGTTGTCTGTGATTGAAACTCTGTGTCTATTCTTCAAATTCATCTCTTCCATATTTGCAGTAAACTCAGAGACAGGAATTATCTGGCACACACTGGTGTTTAGAAGAAAATTTTCTAGTGATTTCTGAAGAGGATGGTTATAAGGATTACTTAGTCTAAGTATAAATTATATATGATGGAATGTAATTCCTTGTTATAAGCACGACTGATGTAAGGAGGTAGAGAGCGAATGCAAAGGTCCTGTTTCCCTTTTTGTTTATTTCCCAGTTATAGTGCCCAGTAGGACTAGTCCATATCACTCAGCTGACCACAGTAGGTTGGTATCCACTGCAAAAGGGCAGGGAGAACCAGGGCTTCATGCCCAAGAAATAAACCAGTGCAGGGGGAAGGGTTGCTACGCATTCTTAAATGGTCTCCCTAAGTGCTGTGAAGCTTTGTTATTCAAAGTCTCGTGCATAATTCAGGACCCTGCTCCTTACATAAGTTTCTGAAGCAGGGAGGCAGCTAGATTTCTCCATTCATTTTACCGAGCTAATCCACTCATACTTCAACTCTTCCTAGAGATGCAACTGATCTTAAATAAAATACTTTAGATCCTTATTTATGATTGAGGACTTTTTTTCTGTAAACACAAACAGAGGAACTAAACAGACTCTGTTTTGATACTTCAAAAACCCAGAGTGATTTTTCTCTAGTTTCAGAGTTCACTATTTCAATCCCTGTCCTAAAAATACAGTACTACTCTATGCCTTCACAACTTTGGATTCTCATAAAGCTATACCAAGTCCTGTTTGCCAGTCTTCTGCAATGAAAAATCAAAATATTTACAGGCCAGATAGCTCACCATTTGAGCTCTTGCCAAATGTTTTTATTCCCTTTTCATTAATTTTTGGGTTTTTTGCCATTCCATAGCAACTTAATTAAGGGTTTGGGTTATTTTCTCATCTTGGAATCTATTTTAAAACTATCTGCCATAGCTCCCTTGCACCAGTTTCTCAACTCAAATTTATTTCTAAATGTTGCTCTTTTTTCTATCCAAACTAAGATTTAACAATAGCTGCCTTCATTAATAAAAGTTTCCTACGGAGATGCTTCAACCTAAGTTAGAGGCTGGCAAGGCTCTTGTTTGCTTAAGACTCATTCAAGGAAAAGAAAATCTGAGGCTGTGTTTGTCTTTTGCAGAAGTTATAACTAAGGGAAGAGAGTACAAAAAGCATCAATCTTCAACTAGATCAAATGATCAATAAAACCCACTCAAATTGCATCCAGCAAACATTCTGCTCAAGGAGACTCTGCTTCAGAAAAATGACTTCATCATAGCTGAACAGAAAGTGTATCCTGTGGAAATAGTTATGGCCAGACAGTGAGCTGATCTTCCATACATTCTTGCACTCCATGTGAAATAGAGGTGTGTTTGATTTTCTTCTACCAATTTCAGTTGTCTCACTGTGCTCTGAAATCTCCAGATTGATTAATAGAGCTTCTCTAGAGAAAAAGGATGTTTCTCTCCCCTGCTTACATGTACGCTGTGCACTGCAGAGGCACACACTGGTTTGGTTGTTATATTGTGTTTGGGGACGTGTGTTCTTAATGGAAAAAAAGAAGAATATTGTCAGACTTAAAATGAAATATGTTCTCCATTATTGATTTCCATAAACTTGAGTTTCTTGTTCAAGTTTTCATAACCATTGAGTCTCCAGTGCCTCTCTATCTGTAAACATTTTCAAATATTTGTCTCTGAGGATGCATGTGTGGGACCTGCTCATGTCTGATATAAACAGTTTCAGTTAGGGGGAAAACATTTTTTTCCCCTGACCTTGTGAATACTTGTGTACACAGAACTTTGTGGTCTAGATATTAAGGAGGCTGTTGCATTTCATTTTACTAGACTGAGGTTTCCTGTGTGCCTGAGAATCTCAGTTTCAATGGATAAAGCAAGAGCTTAAGAGCTTTTGAAGTAATCATTACTTAGAAGACTGAAGGATTGTGCTCTTACAGCAACCTCTTACCTTGTTTTCCTGGAAACATGAAAGAAGTTTTCCTCCATCAGTGTTGTTTTAATTGTGATTCTGATATGTCTGCAGCTGATAAGTTTAGTTGCTGCAGGAGTTAGCTGAAACTTTATATTTTATTTAATATTTTAAATAATAGTTTTGATTATAAAAGAGATTATTCACAGACACATCCCCCAGTAAATTCAATTTTTTAAAAATTTTATTAATCCTAGCTCTTCATAGATCTTTCCTTATTCCAAAGTTGTTCCCGTTGGCTGATTTTGGTGGAGTGCTCTACCCTGCACCTCCTGACTGCATGAAGTACACATAACACAACATCTCTGCATGGTGTAACTCCAGTGTGTGCTTCTCTGTATTGGCACAGTGTGAGACAGAAGTGAGCAACACTCCCCTGTTACAAAGTCCCTCTTTATCCTCATTTTCCTGTCATATGAGCAGCACTGCAAGCAGAAATACTTGATAGTACAAAGCTCATTCCTTAAATCAGTTTTAACTGAAACTGCAGCCACTAATGGTAATTTTTTATGTATTGCATGTCACTACAGGGAAACTAAGAATGTTTCTGAACCTTCAACAGCAATCTCTCTGTAAATGGGAGATTCTTTTCAATTTAACCTTAAGGTAATTCAGAATTTCATGGCTTTATTATGCTCACTAGGGGGATAATTGCTGTTATCATTTAACTGCATTTACACACAAATCCCTGACACAAGCTCAGTCTTATTTACATCAATGCAGTTATATACATGAGGAATTGCAAACTTTTACCTAAAAACTTGGTCTATCTTGATGACCAGAGAAAACCATGAAACAATTTAACGTGCACTTGCAACCAATCCTTGGTATCCTTTTGAAAAATCACAATTTTTATTAATCATTATGAAAAGTAAGATATTTAATAGAAAATTGTTTCTTAATGAACACAGTTCTGTTGGAGAGCAAAGTGTAAGAGATGTAACATGACAGTATTGTTCTGAGGGGAATTTTGGTGCTTTGAGGTCAACTCTTGGAGTAATTTATATAGGAAAAATAGCTTAATACTGTTATTGCCCCTAATTAAATTGGTATTCTTTTACACAGGTGCTTTATTTAGCAGGATGTGAAGTATGAAAAAAGAAGCAATAATTTCATTGTAGGCTGAAGAAAGAGGTCCAGGAGCATGAGACTTTACAAGTAGCTTTGTCTTACTTAAATGACACTTACAGAACAGTTAATTTCCATTCAGTAGTGGCTCTCCATCATTTAATTGGAAATATTCTATACTAAGAAATTGTCTTTCAGTAAGAACCACAGATTATTGCTTTCAGCTCTGGGGTCCTCAGCACAGGGAAGATACGGACCTATTGGAGGGAGTCCAGAGAAGAGTCACAAACAGGACCAGAGGGGTGGGGCACTTCTTGTGAGGAAGGGCTGAGAGAACTGGGTTTATGCAGCCTGGAAAAGAGAAGGCTCCTGGGAGACCTCGTTGCAATCTTCCAGCATTTGAAGAGAACCTCTAAGAAAGGCAAGGACAAACTGTTTAGCAGGACCTACTGTGATGAGTGGCAATGGTTTTAAATGGAAGTAGCATAGATTTAGACTGGATATAAATAAGAAGGTTTTTCCAATAAAAGTGGTGAAGCTCTGGGACACATTGCCCAGAGAGGTGGTGGATGCCCCACCCCTAGAAATATCCAAGGTCAGGTTGGATGAGCCTCTGAGTAACTTGATCTTGTTGAAGAAGTCCGTGCTCATTGGACTGGATGACCTTTAAAGGTCCCTCCCAAACCAAACCATTGTGTGATTATTGAATTTAGTACATCCACCCTTTTCCATAAAACTGGGGGACTGTGTCTTTTGACTGCACTTGGCTTCCTCTACGTTTCCTTGAAGTTGTGATGAGCTTCATGACGGAGTCCAGCCTGAGCAAGGCATGACCCTTACTGTAGGCAGGAGTAAAAAAAAATTTCATTCTTCAATTAATTTCCACCCCCCTGCAGTCCTGGACAGCAATGCTATGCAGGGTGCACTCGCAAAAAGAGCACTCCTTCCCTTCTAGCATTTTACACCGAGACACCAGCGCAAAGCTGGTATTTTTAGTGCCCTCTCATGAGTGACTGTTGTCATTTTGTTTGCAGGAGGTGACGCGGGGGCAGAGAGAGCCCCCGGGTGCGGGCAGGGGAGCGTGGGCGCCGAGCGGGGCCGGGGGTTGTGTTTAGCCTCTAGAGGGTGCGCTTTGATCCCTCTTGATCACACAACAATTTGCTGTGACAGAAGCGACGAGCGGGTGAGCGCAGCCACGTATGCATGAGCAGCAGCATCACCCAGCAGCACACAGTGCCGAGGCGAGGCTCCCAGCTTATGTAATAAACCATTCCAGGTCCTGTGTACCCGGCACGGGAGATGGAGCCTGCCTCTTTTTTTGTCACTGAATGGGGTGTTAGATATTCAATCAGCATTCAGATTTATGCTTCAGATGCTCGTGAAAGAGGATGCTCTCCTTGGCGTGCCTGTCAGCGGTGATGTGTGCGTGCAGGGTTTTGTATTTTTGGAGGTTTTTCCTGAAAATATTAACGCAAGCGTCCTGCCACGTAAACAGATCTGGGGAGATCTGAAGAGTTAAGGGATTTGCAATATAAGGTTTTATTTTACCCTTTGACTTCCTCATAAATCCTTTTTTTCTTTTTCTTTAATGTGAAAGATGTCTTCAGGAACAGCTTATCATCTTCCTGTGATATATGTGAGCTTTAAAATGTAGTCTGAATTTGCTGGGAGAAAATCGTATTCAGGGTCCAGTAATATAGTTGCATTCAAGACAGAATAAAAGGCTTATATTGCTACATTTGATTCAAAACAATGGCTTAATTGGCCAGGAAAATGTAGTTATCAGATGATAAAGATATGAAGTCAAGGGCAAGATATGCCTGAAAACAAGCTTTTTCCTGCCTAAAATTAGGCAAAGTTAATAGGTTAAATTTTGTTTATTGAATAAGAGAACCCAAAGTTGATTGATATAGTAATTTCAGTGTTTGCTATGGCAAATATTTAGCTCATTATCAGTTTTAATAGCATTTTGCAGAACAAGCCTTTTCTTGACATGCAGAAAATACTATTAAATTTCCCTGCATAGATACATTGTTATGACATGCAATAACTACTTGAATATAAAGGGGATTAATAATTTAAAAGGTGTTAACAAATTAGGGCCATCATTAAAAATAGACTTTGAACCATTTTGTAGAAAAATCAGATTGAGGTAATGCTCTGCTCTTATGATAAAGAATTACAGCATTAATTCTGCAAAGTGAACTTATTGCTCCTATTCGTCTCCAAAACCCTGGAGCATTAAAAGACAGGAAGAATGAAATGATCACTGCGTTTTTTCAGGCACAACAGCTCTAATATTTCCATCACAGTTTCACAGCTCAGCTTGCATGGTTGTGCTAGAGAAAAAAAAAACCGTAAACGTCATGCTTCCCTTTGTTTTGTTTTTGCTGGTCTTATGGAATCAGGTCGAATTTTTTCAGACAGTTTATATTAATATACTGAGAATTTTGCTTGTACAGCATCTGTGCAGCGTATAAAGCAAACATTTCTTCTGTATAGAAGCTGTTCTTTTCTTGATTTTTAAATGTAATCCCCATGTTCCTTTTGCATTTTGTTTTTCCTTTCTTGCAACAATTGATGACCAGAGGCATTTCAAGGTTGAAATCTTGTTGCTTTGCAAATTATTAATTTGTTTTCTTTCCAACTTGAGATAAACAGAAATAAGATCATTTTTGAAGCCTTTTCTTCATTGTTTCAAATTGCATCCATGACACATGCAGAAAATGGACCTTTTTTTTTTTTTTTTTGTGTAAGTGTATTAGGAAATACATTTGTGATTCTTACTCATGTGAGTAATCCCTGCCCATGTAGTTTCACTGCAGTGAGGGTCATGTGTGGACCTTTATTTTAGAAATAGCTCAGTCAAAAGATTTAAATAAGTGTTTAAAGGCTAACCTTTAATTAGTCCTCATTTGCTTGTTGTTTACTTTCAGATTCAATTTGGAGAAGGAAAAAATAATTATGGCATTTAAGTAATGAATTTCACACTGGAAGGACAGAGATACCAGGAGTTCTGAGGCCCCAAAGGAAGCAAAACATTTGTTCTCCCCCTCTCTCTCATTCTCACTTGCCATGGCACTCATCTCCCTTCACAGTATTTCCCTCTCGTCCCCCTTCCTGAGTTTTCCCTCCCCTTCCCCTTGCACTTTCTGAGACCACAGAACCCAGATGGTGCCCTCACTGTTGCCAGACCCTGGGGGAACTGCTTCTGTTATACCCACCTCTCAGTAGCTGTACCAAGAAGCATGCCAAAAGTCCAGTGCTGAGATATGTTTAATTTTGATATTATTTCCTTTCCAGTGAATTTGTTTGTCAGCACCAATTTTTATCCCTAAACTCAAGTCTCTGATATTGGCAGTGGTGCAACATCAAGTTTAAATAAAACAATGAGTTTCTAGACATCTGGTTTGGATTTTAGCAGAGTCAGATGTTGTTAAAGCACCAATCAATAAATGGTTAAAGCATTGTTTATATAGCACCTCTATTCCTGCTAATACTGAAAAATTCATAACATCAGGACATTTTTCAGGCATACGTGTATGTTTTGGTGCATTCAAGAATTACATCTCCTTTTATATACCAATATAACAGAGTTTGGGGGTTTTTAATTGCACAGGATGAAGAAATGGATGGAGAAAGTAGAATATGTGGCAGAGGAGACAAGATTTATGTTCTGATAAAATATAAGAGTAGCTCTGGTAGAGATACAGTTAACAAGGGCCATCAATGATAACAAACTATTAGCACGTTATTAGCCAGTGGGAGATCAAGACAGTATTAGTCTGCTCTGTCACAGACAGGAGAAACTCTTAATAGGTGACCTAGGGAAGGCCAGTGTGCTTTAATGCTTTTTTGGCTTTAGTTTTCCCTGAAAAGGTCAGCTGGGATCATGTGGCAAACAGAGTTTATGTGTGCCACAAGAAAAAAAAAATCAGCAAGGTCCTAGGCTAGAACAGAGAAAGTAGGCTAGAGAGTACTTAGAGGAGAGTACAAATCAGATGGGCTGCAGAAACTTGATCCTACAACCCTTAAAAAACTGGCTGGAACAGACTGGAGGTCATTAGCCATTTGTGAACACTGATGGAGCTCAAGTCAGGTTCCAGAGTAGTGGGAAAAGACAAACCTTATGCCTCTTTTTAGAAAGAGAAAAAGGAAGAGCCACCATGGAATTTCAGACAGATCAACTTAAGATCCAATCTTGGAAAAATACCAGCATCTATAACCAGATGTTTAATAGGTATCTAGAAGAAAAAAAGGAAATCTGCAACAGCCAAAATGGGTTTGCTAATGCTAATTGTGTCAAGCCAAAATAATTACCAAGCAACAGGACTTCCAGGTAAAGAAGTTAAAATAAGAAGAATATATCTGATATAATCTGTCTGGAGCTTTTGGTGTAGTGTTATATGCAACATTTATAAGCAAGAAAGGAAGCCTGAACTGCATGAATCTACTATCAAGTGGGTGAATAATGATTACTAAAATAAAACCTCTGACAAATAAAAGCTATCGGTGGCTGTTGTTAGAAATGGAAATCTGTTTAGCTTGCTATTCTGCAAGGATCTGAGCCTGTACTAGGCTGTATTTCCTTTCCTTATCTGGAGACTGGAGTAGGAAGTATGCTTTACCTTGGAAGAGAACACAAACTAGGGAAGGACCATAAGCATTCTGTTCATGGTGGTGCAATTCTAAAGGATCTTGGCAAACTGAGAAACAAATGTAATGTTTTCAACCTTATGTGTGTGTTTATGTGAGTGTAGGTAATCAGGAATAATTGAAGGCTGAATTACAAGAAGGGAGCAAGTACCAGTTCTGTAGAGGATGGGAAAAATTCAGGACTAGCAGTAAATCACAAGCAGAACCTGAATGAACACTGTTAAGCTGTTGTGAAATCTGCAGACATCTTCCTGGGGTATTAAAAAATGATGACTCCTCGAGTAATCCTTCCGCTCCACTCCACACCAGTAAGGTTTCAGCTTAGTATTATAGCAGTGCTGGATTTCATGCTTTATGGAGTATGCAGAACAGCTGGAGAAGGTGCAGGAAGGATGAAAAAGAGCTAAAAAGTCATGACCAAAAGAAAATATTGATTTAATGGTAGATTTGAGCTTCTGTGTTCATAGAAGAGACTCAGGGAAGAACAAAATCACAGGTCTGTGCTTTGCAGAATTTGAAGAGGGGCATAAATAAAATAATGATCTTTTTTCTTTGTCCATGATAGGTTGAACTAAAAGTAGTGGACTGAAAAATTGCAGTTAATGGAAGGATGCTTCTGATTAGCCACTGGGAAAAACAGTGTTTACATCATTATAGGAACTTCTTTTCAGCGGTTTGTGAGCTGTCATTATGAGGGTGATTTATATATGTATTTGACATTCATATCAGAATACAGGCAGCAGCATTCCCAACATGCTGCAATTCTGGAGATAAGCCTGTGAAATGCCCATGATAGGATCTCATAGCCTAGAAAAGAGAAAAAGGAATGATTTTCTGTGAACAAAAAACTGCATTTTATTTGGCTATAAAGACTCATTTGCTAAAAAAGGGTGGGTAATAAATTTCATTTGTGTGTATCTCAGTGTGAAGTCAGCTTTAAGATGTTGGGGTTTTTTTGTAAAACAGCTTTCCAAAATACTTCTTGGCTTAAGGATATTGAAAGATATCCCTTGCCTACCCCAGTTCATCCCCTCATCCTTTCCTTTCTGGAAGTTCTCCAGCTTTTTTTCTCTTCTTATCCATGCTCCTCCTCTGCAGAAACCATTCCAAGGCTATGTATCAGATTTTTCTATCCCATTGATTCTGATGGCAACAATATTCATTTTTGCTGGTTGTTGGAAAGCCTGGGATCAGCTTCCTATTCAGGTTTAATGTGAGGGAAGGCTATGAAGACTGAGAGTGAAATCCACTTACTGGAGCAAAGCTCACAGCTGTAGTTTGGACTCTTCCCTCCTTCCGTTGCCTGTTTCTTCTCTCTCTGCCTAAAGTAACAAACCAGCCTTTTTCATCTCCACTTTCCAGCCCAGGACCATTTCACCTCTTCCCATGATGGAGTCTTAGAAGCTCTAGTAATTAGCATTCAAAGGTGACCACATGCTGCAAGTGAAATGCCTGTTTCCTCGCTAGCTGAGGTCCGCCAAGAGATCCATTTTCCCATTACACATTTTGTGTGCACTCGCAAGGTTGTTTCTCTTGCTGCCAAGTCTTCCGATACAGTATGATGTTCACCAAATTTTATTTTTTCAATTTAAAAATGTTTCCATGTAAATTCAAGGTTAGCCATAGGTAGCTAACAAGTAAGATGAATTTGACAGAAATTCTATTGGGTCTGTAATGTTTTCTTCCTCTACTCAATATTAAGGAATCTATAACCCAAGAAAGGGCTTTTCAAGGGAAACCAAGCAAATAGAAAATTGGAGCATGGGGCGTATATTGTAAGATATTAAATATTTGTGTATTTTTCCATGTCTTTTGGCCTCTAGAAATTACAAATATTTATAGATTTGAAATTCAGACAACTATTTGAAAAATGAGTTGTGTGCAATGCCTTATGGTTAAACTGTGTCTATAATTTCAGCAGTTTCCTCCAAGCATTTAAATTATTTGCTTACATTTTGGAGGAAGAAGAGAAAGAGAAAAGGGCTACAGATTGATGGAAGTTTTTTTAGAGTCTGCCTTAATAAATGTGACAATCAAATATGAGGATTTTTGGAAAGAGAGATAAGCGACACTAGCCTGAAGGCTGAACTTAATGTCAAAGAGGGTGTTCATGCAAAGCAAAACAGTGTATCTAGTAAACTAGAGAAATATCATCTTTGGAGGAAAAAATCTCTAAAGATTTTATGCCATTTTTAACAGGCAATAACAAAAAAGCCCTAGCTGTACCTCAGGATATGATCAGTCTTTTTGAACTGCATTTGTTCAGTGCTTTTTTGTTCTTCAGTGCTGTCTGCAAGCATTCCCTGTCTCAGTCATAAGGCTCAGAGTTTGGCAGTTTTATTTCTTTGTTATATTTTCATCATGTGAGATAAAAAGTCACGGATGAGTGATATAATGGAAACAAATGTTACCTGTGTCTGAGCAGGAGAAAAAAGCCCTCAGTTGCACTGAATCCATGCTCTTATTCTTTCATAAAATTGTTTGAATTTTTTTGAAAATGATAGGTGATTTTTTTTCCTTCTCTGCTCAGCCAAACTGCCTCTCTACTAGAAGGGGAGTTCAGTAACCACCTTAGGAAAAGCATTTCTCAGGATAGCTGAGCTTGAGACTGTTGTAGACACGATCTGTTCAGACTCTGTAGGGGGGGATGAAGGCTGCATCACTCTCGAGTAGCCCCTGGAGGTTAGCTCAGAGCAGCAGTACAGCTTTGGAGGGAGCTGTCAGCCCTCTGGGCTACAGGGATGTGCTCTTTTTAATAAGTACATTGCACAAGACAGTACCTATGAGGTAAAGGGCATTAAAGGGCATTTTTTCACAAGAAAGTCTTTTTAAAAATAATGATTAATAAGTCCAAAGCTGCATGGTTAATTTGTGAAAAATACAGTGTGTTCAAAATACCAAGCAGTCCTAGATGTTTTACATGTGAATACAGCCTAAACAAAGTATATTCTACAGAGAGGAAGTTTGGTTCATTCCTTGCTCAGAGATTTGAATTTAAGCTCTATTTGTTTACACCAGTTGTGAAGAAGGGGGTTAGTAATATGAAGATCATTTAATGCTATAGTGTCTCTTCAGGTAAACAATATTTAATTTGATTAGTCAGAATATTCATTTTTGGGGTGGAGGAGTTGGGAGAACTCCTTGTTTAAAAATAGGGAATACTAATAGGTATGCATCTGCTAGATATCACAATGCCATGTACCTTCCAATCAGTTGTTTTTCAGAATGTGGGATGCAGCAGATTTTGAGGGTGTTGTATGTCGTTTATACTTTCATTTGGTTTTTTAGTACATGGTTATGGCAAACACTTCATATATAGCATGGTTAATTAGCTTCATTTAGTTACTGAAAGGTTAACCTTTCTTCTTGGACACATATTAGGTAAACACGTCAAAAAGTTGCTCAAAAATTAAAATGGAGCATTATGTTATCAACACATTGAGCAAAACTCACATATTCACAACCAGCAATTGAGTGAGCTAAACCAGACAATACTTTAAATATGAAATGACATGCCAAAGAGTCTCATGGATTTTCTGTTACATTTTTTTTATTAATATAAAATCTCGATGTCTGGTGTTCATAGACATGATTCACTGACTTGCTCACTGAATTTGAGCAGTCGTAATCAAAACATCACTGATGAAGTGGTGTAAAACGAAACTGCAAGATTGCCTAGATTTTTATTTCCAACAAAATGCATGTCTGCCAGAAAGGAAGGATGAGGTTCTGGTTGTCCTAAAGTTATTATGGGTGGGAGATTATACGGACATATATGGTAGTGATGAACAGAGATCAGAGAGACCGGAACATCAAGGGGAAGGAGAAATGGGAATTAAGAGATCAAAGACTGTAGAGGAACTGGAGGGAGAGTTGGCTTTGTCTTCACTGCCAAAAAAGGTGTGCTTTTTGTGTGAAAAAACTAACAGTAGCTGTAGTTATTTTGCTGTGGAAGACAACAAAAGCCTTGTAGCTTTTACTGTGATCTGGCTGAACAAGTTCAACTGCAGAAGTGAACTGTAACACCTCTGTCCTTTGTCTCCATTTTACTTAACAGTAAGGTAATTTTTAATGAATGAACAGGGCAAAAATTACTCTGCTTTATTTCATTGAACACTATTCAGAGAGCAAAAGCGTAACAATAAAGAGCAGCCTAAATTGGACAAAAGTCTGATTTTCATAGTAAACAACATTCGTCACCACAAGAAGGACTCAGACTACTAGAAAAGCATATGGAGAGTAATATCTGGAGAGGATAAGGCAGTGAGGGTGTGCACTATGAGATAGGAATTTATTTCACTCCATGCCACTGATCTGCTTTGCAAATATTGACTCACCTTTTCTCTGATGCATCTTTTTCTCTTGTTTCTTAAATAATCACAGAAAAGCACAGCTATTCATTAATTCTTCTCTTAATCGTTCATTATTGAAAAAAGAGCTCACTGAAACCTAAGGTCATATCTCTTTAATACTGGCTATTTATAATTAGGCAGTGAAAACCATACCTAAATATTTTAAGCAGTTTGAGATGTTGATTACCCAGAACTCCCAACAGAAGTACACACTTTATTTATAAGAAGCCTAGGGAGAGAAGGAAGTGTGTGTGATTTTGGAAGTTTTGAAAATCTATGTTAAAAAATTGTCTGACCAAAATGATCCAGGTACAGTTGATTCTGATTCTGAACAGCAGTATTATTCCAGGACCATTCTTTACTATCCTGCATTTCTTGGATTTCAGTCAAACATGTGGAATTAAATGCTTAAATGGAGCAATCCAGTTTTAAAGACGCTTTCCATAAATTATAGCTTTTCATATACTATCTCATATAAAATTAATGGAGACTTTTAGGAAACTTGTCTACAATTTCCTCCACCTGCTCAGTAGCAGACAAGACTTTGACAGAAAGCTTTGTATAAAGAAGAACCTGTGAGAGCACAGTTTTGCTGGGTCATATCCTAAGTTTCCTTTGTCATAGAAGTTTCTGTGGAAGGACTTTGCACTGTAAGAATATTTTTATGACAGTAAATCCACCAGAAGTAGAATGTATCATGCTTGAGTTACATTGGAAACAATTGTTTCAGTTTGGAGAAGTATTTTAGCTCTGTTAAATTTTCAGCTACAAATGTGTACTGGAAGGCACCATATCTACCACCAGAGAATATGGTGTATAATTCTCATTTCTAGTATCTAGAAATGATTAAGATAAAAATATCCTTATTCCTAATGTTAAAAAGCAATAGTAATACAACTAAGCTGTAAATAACTTAGTCTTCTGTTCTTCAGGACAGACCTCCAAGTAGCATCCTCTTGAATTCACAGCAAAAGAATAAGTTCTTTAATAGAGTAAATTTTCCTCTAGGATTATGTGCTTATGTCTACTGCCTACCTTATCGAGGGACTTGATTCTTTGTTTAGTATAAGTAGCATTGGGATCACAATAAAAGAGAAGGCTGGTCTCCTTTGCTGTCTGCAGACTAGATTGCCTTAAGAGACATTGAGACCAGTAGAGAAAAAAGAAATTACACTGATCCAATAGATATACTGCTGAGAGGTTTCTATTATATTCTTACCTCAGACATTGTACCACCATTAAATTCACACTTTCAGGCCCTGGGAATCAGGTCAGCATGACAGAGAAGTTTGGCTAAAATGAATCTGCTATATTAGTTTTTGTGAAAATGATTAAGCTCCACAGGTTCAAGATCAGGACTATTTTTCAAGCAGTCATTGTTTCAAAGCTAGGCAAATAAACCCTGATAAAAAAAGAAAAAATCATAGGGAGTCAGACCACGATGAAATTGAGTATCAGAGTAAACAAATTACCTGAATACATGATCTGGAGTAGGAAAACAACATAGAGTCATTCATTTGGCACAGTTAAAAATCAGCTGGCAGGCAAATTTTTTTTAAAGTATTTTAAGTAGACTGCCCATCAAATAAGCATAATTATAATCAAAATTCTTACAACGTTCTCAAAATTCCTAAAGGCAATCAGCTCCACTCAAATTAGTAACTTGGATAAATCACCATTAATTAGCTAATATAAGCCAGCAGGTGGTTTTGAGCCCAGAGAGATTCCCTGGTTATTTAAATTATGTATACTATACTACACCAAAGATATAATAAGCGAAAGGGGAACAACAGGCACAAGTCTGATAAAAAAAATTAACAACAACAACAAAAACACTCTTTAGGGATGATGCCTAGCTAAGGTCTTCTCCAACTCCTACACCCTACCCAAAGCAATACAAGACGTCTTTGACTCTCAGCTCAGATAGAGTCATCCAGGAATGTTCTGTATGGTTCCTATTTCAGCTCTGAAATATGTGCAGGAAACAAATCTGCAGTGGAAGCTTGCTTGGAAAGGTTAGTTCTGAAGATTTTGTGATTACTAGAAGGACAGAGAGAGCAGTGACTCTGTTTTACAGAAATGCACCACTGAAACCACAGGGATAGCCTTGTCACACACACATTCATCTCAAAAACAGCGGGAGAGGTTTTTTTTTGTGAGCTTTGTAGGCATTTCCTATGAATAAATAAAACTAAATAATTTTAAAAGATTAATGTCTTCTGTGGCCAATGCTGTTGTGGTCAGTTGTGGACAATAACTGTTAGGAACCAAATCAAAAATTAGTATGTCAGAAGAAAATCAGACTTTTTTTTTAAATACTGGTACCAATAGCATCATGAAATCCAGAGATTCTTAGAGAAAGCTGACTCAAACCTGCCTACGAAACTATTGTCTTTCAATAACTCCTACTTGCATGGTGTGTTATCCTAAAAATCTCAGGGATTGCCATAAAATTCTGTCATCACTTACTGCCATGCTTGTGCTTGGTGGTCATGCAAAATCGAGGCTCAACTGTATTTTAGAGCCTCTGATTGAAGAAAATGACATTGTGTAGGAAGAAACAGAAAGATCAATCCAGATATTTGTATTTGTCTCACTGAAAATCTGGACAGTGATGCAGTAACAATACTTTAAAGGATTAAAACCCCTGGCAGGTTTTACTGAATGATCTACAGGTCTGGTAGTAATATTTAATCCCAAAGCTCTGGGATCACCTGTGCCTTTCACATCAATCAGCTCAAAGTAGTGTTCTGTTTACAAAGAACTGAGCTTGTGTATCACATTGTATTCCTGCCTCTGTGTCTGGCAGAAACTCTGTGTTGCTGGCATTTTCTTCAGGCTGGGTCATGTATTTTGATGAACTTCTTTTCATACATTTATGCACGTTTCTGGTCTATCCCACTTTTTTCAATGTAAATGATAAATGTATTATAAACCTGTTATCCAATAACTATTTAGCATTTTCATTCAAACACAAGTTTCAGTAAATTGAGTCTGTTCAATATGACAAATAATAGCAGAGGAAGAAGGTTTTTCATTGCCATATTACAACCCAAATCCTAAAGTTATCATTTTTCTAAGCAGAGAAAACATGAAGCCCATACCTTCCTAAATCCTTCCCACCTCAGCAATAAACATGTAGGAATTGGGCTTATTCCCACATCAATTGGGTGTCAAGGCAGTTCCTGAGTTACTTGAAAAACCTCAAGACATGTTAGCAAAGTATGTGAAAATGGTAACAACCATAGTTAATTGTGTAGGTAAAATTAATTCCATGTGTACACAAAAGTAATATCACCAGTTTTTAAAAAATGTGTCTTGCATGATGTTTTAAACTACCTTAAAAATTCTGGTTTTCACAGTATAGAAGTATACAGCTGTTTGGGGGGGAAAAAACCACAGACTTGTTGTTCAACACAGGCAACGCTGCCCTTTGATATCTTTTTTTGGACTTTGTAATAATGCTGTAACTACTGCTGTTCCCAAATATTTTATTTATAAAAACTCTTCTCCCGCAGGGCAGCTGCAGATGATCTGCAAGCTGAAGACCAGTCTGCAAACTCCTCTCACTCTAGGAAATGGTGCTCCTGTTTGTAAATATCAGTGCTAGTCTTGGGATTTTTAACAACCGGTGTGCTCCCAATTTCAGTGTACATAGCACAGGATCCAGCTCTTGGGAAGAGTGGAGGTGACAATTTAGGGTCCAGTCTTTCCATGGCAATTCTGATATGTTCTATTGTTGCCAAAACTACAAAAAAACAGTCTGAATGCCTTTACATTAGCACCACAGGCAGAATTGGTATTATTCTTGCAAGAAAAAATAGTCATTTGGTATCTTGGAGAGATCAGCACTCACAAACCGTCATTTCTTTGTAGCTTTTGAATGGAAGTTAAAAAGGTGTTAATGTTCAGAAAATGTCAAGTTTGATAGAATGAGTTTTAGTCACCAAAAAGATGAAATTGAGAGAATGAAGAAAACCCCTGGTAGTGTTTAGCAGAGGTCATTTAAGTCTTGTTTCCTATGTGGAACAATTAGAAGAGTTTCTCTGTAGGTTTTTTATGCTAACCCGTCTCTAATCTCCATGATTAGAGATCATGCTTTTCTAATACTAACATGAGATAGGGAAAAAAGACTGTAGTAAGCTGGATCAAAGGCCTGATTGGCCTGGTGTCTGTCCAGCAGTGGCTAATAGATCAGGGAAAAATATAAAAACAGAAAATTTGGAAGGAAGATCTCTCTATGATATTCTATCCATTTCTTCAGCAACAAGTCAGAGACTTCTTGAAGAAGTTGAATCCCGTTATATTTAATAGGTTTTCCCGTATTTGTCCATGAACTTCTCCAGTGCATTTCTCTTACATAACTGGCAGCCAAGGCACCCCATTGAATTTGGCAGCTAAAATGCAGCTTCCTTGGATCTGCCCTTAGTCCATGGTTTTGCAGCTTCAGTTGTAACTTTTGCTCTGTAAGAAAGTAATACTATTACTATTAAGTAATTTCTCACTCTTCTTCTTCATGGCACTCATGAAAATATATACATCTCTTTATATCCTGCAATCAGTCATCTTTCTATCAAGCTGAAGCTTCCAATCTCCCTGTGCATAAAAGACATTTTACATATGTGCATTAATTTGCATTTATCAACACTGAATTTTATCTGACAATTTATTGCCCAGTCATAAACTCTTCTTGAAGTTCTTTAAAGTTTTGATTTTGATCACCCTGTATAATATTTTTGTCAGCAGTAGGTTCTGTCACCTTGCTGTTCACTAACATTTTGAGTTGTTGTTGGGGTTTTTTTAAATGTTTACGGTACAAATTCTGCCTTAGATCCCTTTTGAATTCACTACTGATGTTTCTTCATAATGAAAATCAATCCATCTATTATTATCTTTATTTTCTACCTTTAACTAGTTGTTAATCCAGGCAAGATATCTGAAGCATTCTGAGAATCTAATCTACCAGGTAACAGTCATCCAGATCTCTTGGATTCCTCAAAAGAAAATAACCTCAGGAGACCTCTACAAAAGCAATCTTGATTTCTTTTCCTCATTATAACATTTTAATTTACTTATCTATGATTATATCCTTTATTAGAGTTGTAGCTAATTTGCCTGGTATGAAAGTCAGATTGTTACTGGTCTCTCCTCCCATGACACATCCTTGGTTTTAATTAATGTCTTGTTTAGCACTTCATGTCACTCTTGTACTGAGGCTGATTTAAGCAATACCTTTGTACATGTCCTCTAAACCTCTTGAGCAAATACTGCTTTCTTGCCTGATTGATTTCTCAGCTTGTTCTAATCCTACTCTAACAGTGTTTCGGTTTGGGACTGTTCCTCTCTTATCTGGAAAATAAAACATGCTGATCTCTGCTGGAGGTCTTCCCTATCAGTAAGGAAGATCCCAAGAATACATTTCGCTTTCTGCTGTTATCTTTTATTCCTTGATCTCTCATTTAACTTTTTTTGTTTTTCTGGGAAAAAAAAAAAAAAAAAAGAAGAAATATGTAATTGTGCTTTTCCCCACTATTTCATCCTTAGAGACACAAATAGAAATAGGAAAACAATGCAATCTGTGGCAATACCTGATATCAGTGCTCTGTTATTTTTGTGTGGTCATCATAAAATAAAGCCCTGGGTTAAGTTGTACTTTTATGCCCATACCCTGAAAACTTCCAGCTGCTGTATTTTAGAAAATTCTCTCTGATATCTTGGCACCATGAAAGTTCACATTAGAGTCCACTTTAAAGCCAGGGAGTCATCAGCTGTTCATAGGTGCAGTGAGGGGGTCAAGTTGGTGTTCATGGGGTGTAGCAGAGAGCAGCTTTCTGTATCAGTGGCAAATGAGCCAGACACAGAGTGATTGTGAATCAGCTTCATCCTCCTGGGCTATCCAGGGGAATTTCTGACTGGCACCTCAACCTACAGAGGCGCTGATCCTGCTTTTAATTGAGAGCTGTGTGTTAGAGACATCTGTACCTTCCTTCTTGCATTTTCAAAGCTCAGGGGAAGCTTCCCCAGTAATCGGTGTCAGAATACATCATGTGGTTACTAAACTTTTAGTCACTTACTGGTTTTCCCTGTATTGTCTTGTAGCAAAGTGCCATTATTTGAATTTAGAGATAACATCCTAATTGAAATGGGAGTAGAAAAAGAGGCTTATTCAAGGGTATTGCTTTAACTTGTCTGCAGAATCAGGCAAATGCCACTGCCTTAGATATTGGAAGAACATTCAAACCTCTTTGGGGAAACAAATGGAGGGAACAGTTCAGTGAAAGTGTCCTGGAAGGCTTTGGCTACTTGAGAGAAAGGGAGAGACAGAAATAGATTGGAATGCATAAATGTGGTGAAAAAGTAGAAAGCACCAGCACTCAAAGAAGGAAAGAGTTGTATCTTGTGAACGTTTTAGCTGGTAGCCCTCAAAGTAGGGGCAGGGATTTGAAAGAACCAAAAAAATTCAGTTTGTGATCCTTCGTGGCTCACTTTTGCCAAGTCTTCAGTTTGTGCAGGAGTCCTGAAAGGTTCTAGGCTTGCTGGCTTGTATTGGAAATGTCAGAAGATGCAATGTGTGCTCTGTGGTATCTTGTGTGAGCTTTTCAAAATCAGCTTTAAAACTGGCATATTACATTTTTGCTAAGTCACGTTTTCTCACAAGTGTATGATGTATATTTGAATTAAGATGTCATGATTTATTTAAATGTCTGAAAAAAAATTACAAAAAATTCACATCCTTTTTTCAAAAGCTTAACTTTTAACCCTTTATTTCACAGGGTCCTAAGAGTGCTGTTTTTTCTGTTTACTTTCTTTATATAGTGAAGACCTACATTTATAAAAAAATACATAAAAGTACATAGGTATAAATGTAAACTTTGATTGATATTATACCTCCTGTGGTTAATAAAGTGATTTGGGAAGTTTTAAAAAGTCAGGATTTAGTCCAGACCTGAACCAGTAGTTTGGCTTATATTAGGTTGTTCGTTTACACTTACTTTTGCTGAATAGGTATGTCCTTAGCAAATATATTATATACTAAATCCTTAATTAGCATTGTCTTACTAAATTTAGTTGTCCATTAACAGATCCAGAAATCTTCAAAACAAATGTCTTTTTTCATAAACTTCTCTACTAAAACTACTTTTAAGATGCCCGTAGCTGTTCTCATTATTGAATTGTAAATCATTTGTGTGTGAGATTAAACTTCAGACAAAGTTATAAAAAAATATTTTGTTTTTTTTAAAGCATTACTTAAAAGCTTGTGGGGAACTGAGTTGTAACTATTTTTATCTGCGACACGTTCCTATAAAATCAGAAAACAAATTTCATACTAAACTTGCCTTTTCACATAATTGTTAATTGTGAACTTTGCCATTACAAGTAATAATTTGAATGTGAATATATAAAGGAAATGTGTGTTTGAGATGTCTATACTTTTGATATAGGTGAACTTAGCAATCTCTAAACTGACAATGTGATAGAAGTGATTCCTCTTTCTGAATGCCATCTTATACCAGCTCTTGAAAGAAAAGTACAAATAATGGATGCAAGATTGAGATCTTTAGTGTCAGCAAACAAGTAGAAGAGAATATTTCTTTTTTTTAAAGTGGTATTGCTTCTCACCTCTGCACTCAGGAAGGAGTAAAACCATACAGAACTAAATACTCATCACAATGGTCTGATTAGTTTGCATATGGATACGATGCACAAATTAATACTTAGATTTGGATTAGTATTTGAAAAGCAATCTGAAAGTTATTTTATTAGTAAGTTAGTATATTAAACAATTATATTAACTAATAACAGAAAGCATGCAGTTTAAAGTTCTTACTCAGAAGTAGAACACACAAAAACTAACATTGACTTCTCTCTTCTTTCAAGTAAACAAACTTGCAGATAGTTTCAAAATGTTTAATTTAATTACTATTAAAATTGAAGTCAATGACTAGAAAGGGAATCTAGAGCAAATGTGCACTGCAGCTTGCCCTAAAGAAAGAAATATTGAGCCAATGAAAGCAACCTATAGAGAATGGGAAATAACAGGCATGTGCTGGCATATTGGGAATGTCTCTCCGTAGATGTGCAAGTGTTGTTTCACATTGTCCTCACCCTTCTCAATAAGAATGACTGATAGCTTCACTTTGTGATTTCCTAGCTTTTAAGAGTCTATTTTTATTTATTTTTTATGACCAACCTTGCACTTGTTAAATGTAATTTTTGCTTTATGTAACATAGAAAAAAGCACATCTGCAGTATGCTGTCCCATGAATTAACAAGAATGACTGGACATAAGACAAGAAATCCTTTAAAAACATATATTCACATTAACTATCTGGGCTAGCTCAGTAAAGGAGGTCTTATGGGGTCATTTTTGATGCAATGCAAGTAAACAATTTCTGCTCTTCTGAAATAGTTTCTTTCAGGTTTATATTGAGCTTGTATAACAGCACATTACATAAATAAGGGCTTAGTTTGTACATTAGTCTTTTACATCTTGGATTCTTACTAAATCCTTGTTTTTACTAACCTGATGCTTAAGAGATATTGATTTCTGCCACGCATGCCTATGGTGTTTATTTTGATATGTCTGGGATTAAAAACGAATTTAACACGCATAATCAGTTTTCTCAGGATTAAAAGGGGTGCTTTGGTACCTTTAGTTACATTCTTCTGAAGAAAAAGGAGAGCAGAAGAGATGTGATAATAAAAGGATCGATTTATTCAATCACTGGGTATAAAAACATTAGCCCTGGGAAAGACCCTTCCTCTAAGAGCTTTAGCTGCCCAGTCTCACTTATGTGGCACAAAATAATTTGCATTTTTAGAGAAAATTCATGTCTTCTGTGAGCTCTAGTGAAACATGAATAAATTGCTTTCTTTTCCTCTTTTTCTGATTTTATAAAGCTGAATCCATTAGGGGCTGAGTCAAACTGTAATGAAAGAAAGGCAACAACTGAGATGATGGAAACCCTGGATTAGATTTCTTAGTAGTCCAAGCCCAGCTGTCATGGCCTACGTGTCAAGTTAGTGCTCTTTGGGGAGGCCTGGCAGTACATGTGAATATTTTTTTTTTTTAACTGCTGTGTTACAACAGGTCTCTAAAGCAGCTAGGAATTAAACAGAGATGCAGAGATTAAGAATTAAATAGAGCCACAGCAAACAGTCCACCAGGGAGACTTGCAGTGGGGCAAGTAAACCTTCCCAGGGCTATTACCTACTGCCATGCCTGCCAGGCTTGCCTGTGACCTGGAGACTCTGAAACCTCCAAGCAGGGCTGTCTTATTCCAATTTATAGCAATGCATTTTGTCTATTACACCTTGTGAGCTTTGCTATGAGGTAGGACTGTGTTTTGATCAGAACATACAGATCCCGGCATGGATTTTAAACCAGTTACTGTTTTTATTAGGAAGACCTGGTGTCAAAGCACCAAACTCATCTGAGTACAGACTGATGTTAAATTATCAAATTACTGGTACCCAGAGTTTTCTACCTTGTGCATGAAATTTATCCAGCTTCCAAAGAGACTCTCACCTCCTCCCATGAAGGGGCATGATGGCACAGTCAAGGGGTCCCCCGGTCTTTAATAAATTCAGACACCTGAAATCATCTCAAGCTCACCATTCACTTTGTGAATTTGGGCAAATTGGGATATTTTCAAACCTAAGATAATTTCATAACAGATTCCTCAACTGTGGGAACAGTTTATGAAAAAAAAAAAAAGCTGCCAGAATCCCTATCAGACTTGTGCCCTGGGGAAAAATTCCTTCCTTATTTCTCAGCTGGTGGCTTTGCATGATTTCTCTCATCTTAGGAAAGCATTTCAAACCAGCAACAGCTGCTGTCTGCCTGCACTTCCACTGGTGCTTTTGTGAGGGACAGAACTGAGCAGCAACATCTAAATAACCCTGTCTCCTTTTCTCCCCTTGCATTGTGGTTGTGGGAAAAATCCAAAAGAAGCCAGGTCACCCACTGCTGGAATTACCTGCTGGTGACTCTCATCACAGTGGTCAAGGAGTGGAGTGGCAGGGTGACATCTTTTACTTCTTGAAGATACTTTGTTTGCCAGCTGCATGCCTCTAGTCTCTGCTGTGCCTAGAGCAAAACAATGTGACTGGTATGGCATAATTCAAAGTGAATTTAAAATTTCTGAAGTCAAATTTTTTCTAAAAAGATCTGTTTTGAAACAATTTGGCAAAGCTGACATAACCATGCTAACTTCAGTGAAACTGCATTGCCTGTATCACTTGAGAATTGGGCCCAGACTAGCCAGAGCATTTATTTTTAAATTCTAGCTTCTGCTGGCTTTTTCTTAAAACTCTCTGTAGTTCTATAACTTTCTAAAGTAGCTCACAAGTCTTGTGCTACTGCTAATAAAACAGAAAATCCATTTCCATTTTTCAGTGTAATCTTTTTTTCATGCGAATCTATTTCTCATCAAAAGAAGTGGGTGACTGGCGTGAACACTGGAGCTCTCTGCTTATCTGTAAAGACAAGTGGTGGCCTTTCAAGTTGTCACACGTTGTCTGGAAGAGCGTGGCCATAAATTCAAAAACCAGGAGGGAGAAACTTAATACCAAGTGTTGCTGTGGCCAGCAAAAGTATTTTTGCCAGTGCCTGGAGAATTAGGTCTGATCTCCGATTCTGTGTTCTCGATCTGTTGGTAAAATCAGCAACAACAGCTGAGACAAAGAAGATTCTCCCAAGTGCCCACGGGAGAGGTGTGTCCTATAGCACACCGGTGTCAGCACATTTCACTGCAAGGACCCTGCACAAACCAGGACCTTTATTTCCAGCAGCTGGTTTTTTTTTGTCATTTTTAAAAGATAAGTAGGAGCACTTTGCTTCAGACTTAGAGGGGAGCAACAGTCTCCCCAGACAAGCTCAGTCACAAGAAAATTGATAGTTCCATAAGGGATTGCATACCTTCTTTTTAAAGAACATAATCTTCCAGACACTTCCTACATCTCCTCAGCCAGAGAGCATGCTCTCGTGCCTGAGGTGCCTTAGAAGATGTAAAGCTAAAGTCAGGTAAGGAGAAAAAAATCTCCATGGCATTCCATTTTTTCTTTGTAGCAGATGCCTTGCTGGGATTTCTCAGCTTCGCTGGCTTCTGCTTCTGTACTCAGATGATACTTTTGGCTTAGCTCTTGGAAGACATTTTCCCAGGCAAAAAAAACCCTGCATTATAGAGACCTCAGATGACAAACAGTTTGCAAGCCACAAGGCAGAGTCGTCACTGGAGTTGCTGAAAGTCTCAGCCATGAAAAAGCGCTCTTACAAATGTAATTACAGAGGAGCAGATAAACTTTTAGAGGCCAGAGAACAGCAGAGCCAAACCAGAACATAAAGAATGAGAGCTGCAGAACAAGAAACTCTCAAAAAAATTACACAGGACGCTTATGTCAAAATACAGAGATAGAGCAAAAAGAACTAAAATCAGAGATATTTTAAGTCAGAGCAGTCTGATACTGTATTTGAACCTCAGTATGATGATGGCATACAGTTAAGCAAGAGGGCATGTTTAAGTAATCTGTGTTTCCCAGCTTTCCTCCCCTGGGACACCTTTAAGGAACCTGAATTTCAGAGAAAGGGGTGCTAACCACTCTGTGACAGTCAGGTCCTTTGAAGACACATCAAGCTGAATATTCAGAAATAAGTATAGCACACTGCCAGTGAGCAGCTCCTCTGCTCAGTGTTTTGCTCAATGGGTAGAAGACGGTGTTGACAAAAGGCAGGTATGAACTGTCCTGCTATGCTGTCTTGCAGGTTTTAATTGTGCCTTTATACCAAGTACCTAACTGACAAAATGCACTATGTCTGAGTAAAGAAAAAAGGACAAGGTTTTATGTGTAGTCATACTCAAAAGTTGCACTTTTGTAAATGCAAAGAGTAGATTCTCCAGCAGAGTATTTAAATTTACAGTACAAGGACTGTAGTGAGTTGGGGGAAGACAGCAAGAAGTTTTCAGTGTAGTGGCTTTGTTATGAATTGCTGTCAGAATTGTCACTGTACCTGAAATCTGTTTTCACAGCTACTGTACTGTATTTATTTACTGAGCACCCAATATACCTGACTTCACTTGTTTTTTTAATTGAAGCAGGCATGATAATTCTGCACACAAATTAGGAACAAATACGCTGCTTCTGTTATGATCAATATGTTGCCAGAAACATCAGCCCACTTACTGCTTCTTTGCCCTTTGCAATGAGAGTAGATTTCATTCATAACTCCAAAGATGTGTGTTAAAACTTTGATGCATGTATCATTGAGGTAGACACAGTTCTGTAAAAGTCTATAGAAATGCCTCTAAAAATACTGGCAGACATTCTTTGAGACAATAAAATGCCACTTCTATGAGCAAGCTAAAAGTTTCCTTTCATATGGATTTCTGAGTAGATTGCAGGCTCTATCTTTAGTGATAGTTCATATCAATAGAGGTAGAGGTAATAGAAGAGGTTTTCTACTTTTTGTGTGTTCTCTCCTCACCAGCTCCTCAGGGTAGGCAAGAGTGAGTTTGGCTTCTACCACAAGAGTAAGCAGACACCCTTTGCTCAGAAGTTTGCTTTCTCAGCAGATCCCCCCAGGACTTGTCCTGTCTTTAGGAGACAGCAAGTAGGTTCCAGTTGTGATCATTCTGCATCTGGATGGGTGCTGAAAGAAAAGAAACCCTTCTCTAGGCCATTTGAGAATTCTACTTTGCACTGTGGAAACTTTGATTAACCAGCTGGGCAGATGCTCACCTGCTTTGTTTGCTGGAAAACTTTGCCTTTGACTGAGAATGTTTCAAGACACTGAATGGCAAATACAGAGTAGAGCCAGAGACAAGAGGCTGTACTGAGATTTTCAGCTAATAGTTTGGATTTAATGTAGAATTTGTTGACAGTAAAGGTAAAACTAAAGCTAAAAACTGGCAGTGATTTTGTTTAGGTTTCTTCATGTTTGAAGTGATCTTCTTTATGATTTTCCAAAGCTGATTTTTCTGTGTCACTAATATTTGTGTAGAATTTTTGTGATCTCTAACTTCCAGATACACAAAAGACAGTGTCATATTTGGGCCTTGAGAAAAATCCCTGGTTTTCTATCTACAGTTAACAATTTGGCCTGATATGGCTGTTATTTAAAATTGATATTCAACAAATGGTTTGTGCAAAAGATGTCACAGATGAATGTATAGCAATGCACAGGATTTAAAAATGTAAGATCAAGAGAGATTTCCATTGTTGTACAAATGTCTGGAACATGCCCAAACTATTTATGAGAGGAAGATTAATTTGTCTGAGACCTGTTGAATATGAACAAATAAACAATGAAAGTTATTAGTCAGGGGAAAATTCATATTGCTCTTAGGTTTTCTCACCCAAACCAGAAAAACCTTCCACTTTCCTTAGAGTGCCGTAGTCTGAGTAGGCTCTTCAAAAGCTTATAAATAAATTCTGCTTCTCATTCATAAACTTGCCCATCTGTGAAGTCTTTATTCAGAGAAACCTACCTGCTCAAGTGCTTGCTGTAGTTCATTAAAGGCTCCCATTTGTACTCATAAAGACTCATTCATTGCCCTGAATAATATATATGGTGTACTGAAAGAAAACCAACTCTTGCTTTTACAATCTAAATTAAACAACTTTGTCTAATAAAAGAAGCACTGTCTCACTTCCAACTAGGCCATAAGCCCTAAGGGTCTTGTATGTGCATGTTTATTATTTATTTATTTTTGCCAAATTGTCCTTCAAGGACCTGAAAGCTGAGACAACCGAGCCACCTAAATTGTTTCATTCTCTGCCTGCTTAGAGAGACAGAGGCAAGCACGGGCACAACTGTACTGAAGCAAATACTCATCCATAAACTTATTCTAAAATGCGATTGGATGATCTTATGTCTTTTTCTTGGTCCCACCTTCTAACAGTCCTAATCTTGAGAGTCCATCTCTGTTATGTGTGGCTTTTCCAAATGCCCATGATTAATAACTGCTGTGATTCATTAGCCTGTGCTGTTGGCATTGTTTCCCCAATGGGAGCATTTGCTGTCTAGGGATAGTCCATGATTGCTCTGCCTCCTGGAACAGTAAGATGCTTTCAATCTAATGCGCTGTCCATGTTTTAGCATAAAATAATATTAAGGCATCCACATAATGGAACCGTCTGAAGATCCATTTTATTAAGCACTGAAAGAAAATGTGTGTGTGTTTGCATGTGCAAGGGAAGCATAATCAGCAAACCTATTTCACCAGAAATGTTTCCGCGAGGGTTTCACGTAAAGACACGGCTATTTTGAGGTGTAGGTCTTTGGCTGTGAGCATGAAAAAATACTCCATAGCCAATATCTTACCTGGTGCAATTAACTTACTCAAATTACATACAGCCTATTCGAAGAAGGAAAAATAGGAACCAGAGGTAGGTTTATTGTACTTATTCCATTTTGCAGGTATTTATTTTAAATGCAATCTACCTTCAAGTACAGAGCTGTACAGCTCTTAAAAGATTACTGCTTCAAGTTACTCCACATACCTTAACATAGCATGGACCCTTTTTACATTATACGATCAACTTTTTGACAGTGCAGGGCCAGCACAGCTAATGGAATAATAGCCTGCAGGGTCCAGCTAAATGATATACGAATATAATCAACCTTTGTGATGACTATTCAAAAGTAATCCCTTTAGCTTTCAACTGCAACATATATTTCAACCAGGCAAAGCCATATGAAGAAAATCTCTGCAGACTCCACTGATACAATATGGCCTTCATATCCCTACAGTGTGTTTGCTGCTCACAGTGAGTTTTAAATTTAAGGTAATGGCTACTGTATATTCATGTGAGCACAGAACAATACCTTTGATTTGTTGGAGAAATGTTACATTAGCTACCAAGGGTCCTATTCGGTAAACTTTGACACAACCCTTATATATGGTTTACTGCTTATTCTAAATGGAATATGCCTGATAGAAATTCTTTGCATGTCCGAATTGTACAAATTCATTAATCTTTATATTAATAAAACCTCCAAGTACAACTGCCTCCATTCCAAGTGAACCGAGTCAGGATACATGGTTAAACAGGTAGGCCCAACGTGCTTTTAAAAGGCATTGCATCAATTTTGATTTTTCAAGACAGAAAAATATGTAGGAAGATCTCCTACAAGTATGGGATGAGCATGTTGTTGGCAGTCATATTATTTTCTGCTCTATCTCTATTCCTACAACATTGCATCATTCTTCAGATTATATAACTCAAAGCAGCTGACCTCTAAGAATGCAAGTAAATTTCAAAATACAATAATGGGTTATATCTCATCAGCTCTGTTACACCAACATGACAATACATTGAGATAGTCTTGCTTTCTCTCCCTTTTGTGACAAAAAAAATGCAGTATTAGCTATTGGTGGATCTGAATATGTGGAAGTAATTTTGTTAAAGAAAAATTATATTACTACTTTCGTATGAACACTATAGTCAGAGTTCAGTCTCATTAGCAGGAGTTGCAAATAGGGCCTTGTTTGTGTCCATGCACCTGAATCCATGTGAGAGCATAACAGCATGTTACCATATCTTGTTTGAGGTGATGTGTTGGAGGATTCTGCTTAAGCAGGAGAGCTATAGAGGACGAGTAGGAGAGCCTACAGGCTTTCCCTCTATTTGTTTGCCATGGCACTTCTTGAGCCCACAGAAAACTACTGCATCCTCAGCATCTCGCAGCAAGGGGTTCCAGTGATGACATGGAAGTGCACAAAGAAACCCTTGCTTTGTATCCAAGCCCACCACCTCCCACTTTCAGTAGACCCTACCTCTTTTTT
Organism: Acrocephalus scirpaceus scirpaceus; assembly: GCA_910950805.1. Taxonomy (NCBI): domain Eukaryota; kingdom Metazoa; phylum Chordata; class Aves; order Passeriformes; family Sylviidae; genus Acrocephalus; species Acrocephalus scirpaceus. Next base: position 57,446,544 of record OU383778.1, on the reverse strand, counting down.
TTTTTATTTGGAAAAGACAGTGAAAAATGGTTTCTGGGTCACCTCGTGCATGCTAAGCTCGTTCTTACTTTTGTCATCTCCTCAAAAAATTTTCTTCTTTTTTTTTTTAAACTAGTTTCAGCTGCCTGAAACAATAGTCCTTTTATGACCTCATCACTTCATGGAATTTTCAGTGCAATTCGTGTTTAATAAAGTCCAACATCTTTGAATAATGCAAACCTTGGATTTGAATGCTTTCCCATCACATGGGCATGCAGTCTCAGGCGTCATCTGTTTCTTTTTCTTTATAATCTTTTGAGAGAATGGTGCCTAAAATTCCTGGTCTCTCCGGAGTTAGTTGTAGCTTCAGTCTTTGTGGGTGTGGCCTTCTTTCTTTTGTATGGCTTTTCAATAATCATATAATGTAAAGGACTTGTAGCCCTGCATTGTTTTCTCCAAAAAACATTGTGAAATAATGAGATTTTTAGAAGTGTAGCATTCTGTAGATAGACACAAGGAAACAGAAGGAACAGAGATACCAATTCTAGCTGCACTGAAAATCCAGACAATTTTAATTATATTTTATCAACAGCAGTGATAATCTGTCAGGGACATCCTATTATGATTAATTATATTTGCATTCTATTAATACATATTAATGTTATCTCCACATTTTGCACAATAAGATAGAAGGAGAATGCTTGATGGTGTGATCTGTGGCGGTATATATGTATTATCATTATGAATATGAGATGTTTTTATTGTTTCCTAATAGCTTAGGCCAAACAAATGCCAAGAAAACATTTATGGCTCAGTATTCCATTAGTTATTTTTGATATGCTTTATATGTGCTGGGAGGGCAGAACTGTTAATCAGCCAATAATAGCCTGGTGTCCAAGTGTGAAGGCAAAAGGCCGAAAGGTGCACGAGAAAAGCAATTTCTGCTGTAACTCCCCATCTGTCATGTGCACATCCCCACCGTCACTTGCACGTGTCAGTGTCTGTAGCTGTCAGAGGCTTTTCTGTGTGTTTGCCTGGAAAAAGTGATGTCGCTGTACCCAGCCACATTTTGAGCTTGAATCACCCACTTTGCACCACTTTTCCACCGAAGTGCATCCACTGGAAGGAGCGGTAACTCTGCACTGGTGTGAAGCCAGGGTGGGATGGCACAGTTCTGACCCCTGTGAGCACTTCTGGACTGCCTGGGGCTCTGAGCCACTTCCCACTGGCTGAGTTCCTAAACCAAACCGAGCTGTGTAGGTTTTATTAGATTTTTTTTCATTGAAGACTTGGTCTGCTAGGAAAAGAATTCCCATTCATTTACTTTATGCCTGGTTTCAGAACGTGTCACCTGGAATAACTCCATTGTTAAATACAGAGTAAACCACTAACACACACACTGCCCTCATACAAAATGAGACTCTATATGGGAATGCTAGTTCTCAGATATTCTTCATAGATTTACTTATCCTGTTCTTACCTGCATACATAACTGCACATCTAACTATGGATAAGTCCTAGTTAGCAACTATGCTTAATAAAAGCCTGTGAAATGACAAAACATAAATTTTACTGAGTCATGAGTGGTCCAGTAGTTTTAATCTGTTCCAGACCTTGCACCAGCAGAGACACTGCTTTGAACATTATTTTTCACCCCCGCCAGAACTGGATGATTTATTTTGGCCATGAGTTAAATTATGATACCGTACAAACACCATTGGTATTGCTGTGAGTGGAAGCTAAAGTCCAGGTTTAGGCATCACAGTACAAAGAGGTAATTACAAAGTGAGGAGGATCCAGCTAAGAAAACATGAGTTTCTTTCAAATGTTGAAGAGATTGTGTTTGCTTAGCCACCAAAAGAGAAGATTAGAGAAAGGAAAATAGTCTCTCAAGCTATAAGAAGTTATTCTGAAAGAGGACAATGTTCCATTGCTCTTCATATCTGCAAAAGGTAGAACAAGAGAAAAATCAGTTTAATTTGCAATAAATATTTATCTTAAGTATTAGGGAAGAAACCAAGTAATAAGGCTGTGAAGCACTGAAACAGAGAGATTAGGGATGTTGTGAAACAGCCTTCATCAGAAGCCTTGGAGAATAGATGTCAGGGATGGACTAGATATCTGTGTGCACTTTCTTCATTTGAGGAGGTGAAGCAGATCAGTAGTTCCCAAAATAAGGAACAATGCCCCAGGGATGGTGTGGGTGGAACGAGGCAGAAGGAGGCGTGTTGCTGGAGAGTCCCTGGGAACAGAGCAGAAAGTGCAGCCAGGAGGTGGGAGTTTGGTGTGGAAATGGAGTGAGGAAGGAATGAGTCAGCATCACTGGAGCAAATGAACTCTGTGGCTGTCAAGCACTGCAGAGTCCAGCCATGGCCTCCCAGCCATGGATCACATGCCATGAGGAAGGCCTCACTGAGAGGTGACAGCCTTCTCTTGCTTCCTGCACTGCCCAATTCCTCCCCTGCATGGTGTTCCTCCTGCCTGCCATCTTTCAGTGCTGTTTTGGCCATTGTCTTCTCCCAAATGCATCTCCCTGGTTGGCTCCCCAGCTGGTCCCGCTCAGACCTGTCCTGTTGAAGAACTGCTGCACAGGAGTGCAAGAAATGAGAGCAGAAACCCCTGTCAGTTCTTCATTTCTAGGATTATGTTTTATGTGACTTACCTCTGTGTTTTTCAGATTTCCTTCTCTTGTGACTTTTTACCATAGGTCATGTGCTTCAATTAAACCATTTAGGCCTTTTAACCATTAAAAGTGTTGTAAGTCTAAAACACTTATTAACTTTTTTTTTTTTTTTTTTTTTTTTTAAATAACAGACCATGGTAAAGAAACAAATGCCTCAAAGCCTCTGTGAGCCTCTGTCCAAGACACCAGTTGTAGATCTTCCTGGTATGGTACTTGCTCTTAATCCACAGACTTTATGCCAATCTGCTGATTTTTACAAAATGTCATGGCTATCAATACTTAACCTGATTTTGACAGGCAATTACACATCATCTGTCTTACTATGTCTAAATAATTATACTTTTCCTGCTCATAAATGAATGAATTCACACTTCCCTCAGTGTTTTTACACATGTTCCCAGTTCTGGAATTTAATTGCCTTTGATCGTGTAATTACTTTTAATTTACAGAAATAAGCCTTTGAGACAGAAACAAATCTGATTAATCAGATTCTAACCCCATATATAAAACATGTAGATATCAATGTATATACATAAACTTCTGACATTTTAATATTTTTCTATTTGCTGTTTTTTATTCTAGGGATTGCCTGCTTATTGACAGAGAAGCTGATGTATAATGAGTACAGGAAGATCCTTGAAGAGTAGTGCAACAAAGTAGGAATTTCAGCAAGGGTTTTCTCATTAAAATACTCTTATCAAAAAAAGCATCTGTCATTGAAATAATTTTTTAAAAAGACGAAGAGTAGTAGAATAGAAAGTTTTTACTTTGTGCCTCCATTGCTTAATGTTTTCCAAAGTGTCAAGATCCTCCTGTTAAGATATTAAACATGAACGGGAATCCAAGATGCTCAATGCCTTGCGAGATCAGGCTCCAAATGTGTCTGGAGAGTTTTCTTTAAATCCCATATTGTGATCTCTTTCAGAAAAACTTATTGATAGAGCTACCATTGATTTTAGCATGTGTGTAATGGTTGGGCTTCAGCTGTAGCTGAAGTAGAACAGATCCAGCCTGGGTGGAACACTGGGGTGCAATTTTGATCCAATCTTTACCACAGTTTGGGCTCAAAACACAACCAGATTTGTTTAAAATCCATCTAGATGCAATCCAGTGCCATGTGCTGTGGGATAATGCTGCCTGGAGGTGGGACCAGATGTGGTCCCTCCCAACTTGACCCATTCTGTGACTCTGCACTTCACACTATCAGGTAAACTAAAATTCTGCTTAGATTCTTTCTGGTAAATAATCTGAAGCACTAATTTTGGACTCTGTGTAAAAAATTATGTCCCATTTTGAGCTGATGAAACTCCTGACAGTGGATTCCACACACGACCCACTGACATCTGTGGTCTTCACAGTCCTCAGAGGACTCAGAATCCTCAGAGCTTGCTGCCATCGCTGTTGGCTTGAGGAGGAGTTAGAGGACAGAAGATGGAAGTTATCACTTTGCAAAATATTTGGAACCTTTGAATTTTATTCAGGAAAATTGGTGATTCATAATTTCAGATATTAGAAAACCCCTTCTTTTAAACTAAACAAACAAAGCTTTATCACTCCCAGTAGCCAACCATTCCTTTCTTTAAATGGAGGTTTCCAGGCTCAGAGTTTGTAGCGAGGTCCATTAGACCTATAATCAGGTTTTATGATGGTATTTGAGCAAGCATTAGCTTTTGCCATAGCAATAACTCAATCCACAGTTTTCTTCAAGATTGTAATCCGAGTATTTGGTCAACATGTGACAATAGGGTTTCTCCCTGTTAAAGAATAGTAATAATGTATCATTAACCAGCTCTGATTAAACTATTTTTGATCCAAAATTCTGTATACATGCAATTTAAATACAAATAGCTCAATAATTTTATTCTTTTGTTTATAGGTCTTTATTGTCTGAACACCACGCTTATTATAACAATGTTAATTTACAAGGCTTTTGCAAGGCTGAAAAGTTGTATAGAAATATTCCCACGTGCAATTATGCACACACATAGGCAACAAATCTCTTTGCTGAGTGCTAAAATGAGGTAAACATTTTATGGAAACCAGAAAGAGAAAACAGGACTACAAATTAAATATAGACATCTGTATTGTTTACCCCTTTAGTTTCCCCCTTATATTTTAATAGTATTGATATGAAATAAGAAAACACATTCTAAAATCAGCACAATTTTGCAAATAATATCTTAAAATCCTGTAAACCTACAAGGTCCTCTAATCTTTGTAAGTATAGCATGACTGCTAATTTTAGATATTTGGAATTTCTTTTATCAAAATATTGTTGAAAGAAATGACATAATTGAATTTGGCCTTTGTAGTAAAAAAATAAGTACTTAACATAAACTACACCAATATTCTAGAAAAGACAGTCATCAATTTATCAATGGCAAGTTTCTCGATTCTTAATAGCTTTTAACCCCATGTACATTTCTGCAGAAACTGAACATTCTGTTTATGTGTCTCAAAGGTTATTGTGTAGTTATGTTAAATAGCATCCATGATTTTCACTATTTTTTGCCAACCTGCACTCGTTACCACATGATAGCTCTGATATGCTTGTGAAAAATGGTCATGAATTAATCCCCTAGAGCATTAACTCTCCCATACTTTTTAACACGTTTACATCACGCAGCTTTTAATAAAAGTAAGGGGATTTATCATCCTAAAGCAAGGTGAATGTGAGTTCTGTTCTTGAAAGTCAGGAAATTTTGGGAGCAAATTATGTTTATTGTGCTAAATATACCTGTCTCCCATCCCAGTAACGATTTGTCTGATGAGTAACTCTCAGCCTGGCAGAATGCAGAGTTCAGCCCCTTGCAGACTTTTTCAGTGGGAAAACGAAGGCTTCTCCCCCTCCAAATTAATGGGGCCAGGAGGTTAGGCAGGATGTTGTTCCCTTCATCATTGTTTGGACAGGATCCTGGAATAAAGCTCTCAGCTGCTGGAAGCAGTCAGAGCTGCACGGGTCACGGCAGCCGCGATGAACACCTCACACAGCCCAGCTGAAAGTGCCGTGCTCACTGTACTTGGCTCAAGTATCGACCCAGTGCTGCTGCAGAAGAAAAATCACCACTCTCTGAATTAGCAGTGCTCTCCCAACATCACTTCCTTTGTTGATCTCTTGTCAGACACAGTCCTGCTGGTAAGGTCTGCGGGGATCAGAGCTCACATTGGTGTAATGGAACTTCTCTCCTTTGTCCCTTTACGTGAGAGATGCTTTAATTCTTTAAGGAGCTCCTCTTATGGAACACAGCTATTTTCCACTCTGACTCCTTCTTTATCCCTGCAATCCTTCCTCCAAGTTTACCAGAAAGCATCTCATCCCTTGACCCTTAATTTGTAGTCAGGAAGGAGGACTCATGAGAGAGTATGGATTGCAGTTTACACCTTTCTCTGTGCTCTCAGAAACAGAGGAAGGTGTAAACTCTCTCAACTCACAGGCAGAGTTGACTCTAACAAAGTTAGGAAAGCAGGCAGATCAATTTAGCCTATAATGCCAGTCCATTTCAAACCAGAGGCTTGTCAAACACATTATAGCAGATGAATATCTGAATAGTTCTGAAGTGTAATGTCTCTAAAAATCTACATTTTTTGGGTGCCTGTGATATGTTAGGCTGGCAATTAAGGTTGCTTTTTGAGTAGGGCTTTAGTAGGTTTTGCTGTGGATATATCCAATGGTATTGACTAACAATTTGTAGCAGAGGGGAAGGTTGTATCTCAGGAAGGATTCTGTTTATAATTATGAAAAGCATGTTTTCTGACCATTAATAGGGTGCATCTTGTTAATTATGATGATGTATAAGGTATTTCACCTGTGATGCCATTTAGAAAATTAATGTTTGAGTCACAGAAAGGTCATTGCCATTCTGGAAGGAATCCATTCATCTCTAAATAGGCCATCCGAATATAGACTAAGAAATACTCTATATATAATTACCTAGAAATAGATGGAATAAATAAGATTGATGATACATATTACTAAAGCCACATGTTAGTTTCCTGCTAAGAAAAAGTAGATTGTAACTGGAAGAAGCAGTAATATATATGTAAAAATGCAAGAAATAGGTTAAGTCTTGAGTAGTTCTGTGAGGTTCAGCTATGACTCATGAGGTGAGAACTCAGCTCTCAGAAGTGGTATGCATCAAGGACTTTATCGTGAGATTCAGGCAGGTATTTCTGAAGACAGCTCCTACAAAGAAGAGAATGAGGACTTTTTTTTTTTTTTTAAACAAACCTCTGTCGTTTGACAACATAACTTCATAATACCTCTATATTTGCCACACAAATGCTTACAAGTTGATAGAATGTGTATGCTGTCTTTGAAGATAAACATGTTAATGGGTATTTCCATATCTGAGTCCTCTTTTTGACACAGTCCTGAGTCTCCATAAGCTGAAGAGGATCCTGGGGGGGACAAGTCTCAAGTAGTCCCAGCAGCTGCTCATTCTCCAGCTCAGTTCTGCAGCTTGGTCTCCTGCAGCAGTGGGACAGAAAACCAGTGCGCAGCAGATTTTCAGTAGCACATGGATGAGCCAGAGACTGGGCATCCTAGGAGAAGTATCTGGGGGTGGCAGTAGCTCCTGGCTCCTACTCAGCCCCAAACCCAGCTAGGATTGAGATCTCCTACACCAGACAGACAGACAAGAGGTAGCCCTTGTTTCTGGGAGGCAGCTTTTGTAACTGGCACGTGCAGCCCCTCAGTTAGGACATACTTATCCATACACAGAGGTAAATCAGCTTTGAAAGGCTGCTGCCTCCTGCACTGAGCTGTTCTGTCCCTGGCAACATTGCTCCTGGTCTTCCTGGACTGTCAGCAAACATGGTCCCATCTGGCCATAAGTTCACAGTTTAGAACTGTAGTGACTTAAATCTGGACTTAACCATAGCAATGCCTTTAAAAACATCTTCAAAGAACCCTCCCTGAAGGCCAGTGGTCACTGTTATTCTTTGCTGTTTGCTTTCATAAGAGTTGTCTGCCTCTCAGCTCCTCAGTGTCACTTGGCTGAAGGAATTAGACACACTCTTCCCACACAAGTACCGGGAAAAAGGTTTCCTTGGCATTGCTGGGCACTTGCAGTACAGATTAAGCCAAAATTTATTTATCATAAGGGAAGTTCAGGATTACCTGCTTTCCATCTCCTGGTTGCTTCTCTCTCACAGCAACCACTTTGACTTTAACATTCTGAATTGCAATAAGCTTTGACATCTGCTGAGCCTTGATACTCTCAGAGGAGCTCTGTGATATTAGAATATTTTGATGAATTAGGGCTTTGCTTTTAATTTGTGCCTACAAACCTCTGTTCTTGGAGGGCAACATCACTGACACATACAGGTTCTGCACTGTTTTTGGCAGAAGCATAAACACTTCTGTGTTCATGGAACATGGTGTGTGTGTGGAAGTGCTGAAGACTGCACTTCCACACACACACCAAACCACCTTGCAGCAGGTGATGTTTAACCGGTGTTCGTGAGTGGAGTCACTCCTGTAAGTCATGCTCTAAGAGTTTTATCTCCTTCTTCCTGACTAGAAAATTCAGAATTGTGGAACCTGCCTAGAAAATAACTTCCTGAAACAAGCTGTAAAGGTGAGGAAAGTAAAAGATTAAAAAAACTCAACTAATATATTTGCAAGAAGTATGCTTGCCTTAGTCACCCTCTCTGCTTCTGCTGGATCCCACATCCCACTGTGGGGAGCTGGGGTATTTCCGTCAGTGAGACAATGCACTTTCCCTTGAAAGCTGCTGGGTTTAATCTCACCATCAGATTCTGTGATTCATTTCTGCAGTCCCTGTTGTACGTTTCTTAATATCAGACAAGAGTGAAATATCTTCAGGACTGGGAGACTGGAGTTAACTATTTTTTCAAAGGAAAAAGGTGCTGGAAATATATAGTGATCTTCATCAGCTGAAAGAGTCTGTGGAACCAAACTCTGACTCATGAGCCAGGAAGAAGCTTTTGCACCTCTAAAACAGAGTGAGTTTGGTTCAGTCTCATCTCAGAGCTGGGTTCCAGGAAGATGAGTGGAAGCTCTTCTACTTTATCCTCTGATTTCTGAGCCTTTGAAGATTGTTCCAGGTGTGTGCTAAAGCTCCTTCCTGTGACAGCTCTCCTGTAACAGAAGGACAGGTCAGCTCTTGACTTCTGAAGCAAAGGCTTCAATGTCTTCACAGGTACTGCAAGCTGAAGTAAAAATCTGCATGTGGCAGCCCCAAATTATGGGTCACCATACCTTTGCTTCCTGATCTCTGTACTGAGACCTCTTGAATTTCTACCTGGAAATCAACTTCAACACCATTGGGACACAAGTGTTCTTAACAGCACTATGAGCTGAAAAGGTTTATTTCATAGTTTGACATGGTCCTGCCATCTTTAGCTGTTTTTTGCCTCCCTGCATGATGATCACGCATCTGGGAAAAGTACTTTCCATGTTTTGTCTGGTTTACCATGGCCAGTCCTTGGTTAGGAGCTTGATTCTCTTTTCTTACCATTTTCCACATATATCATTGCATCATTAAAAAGAAATAAACCTTTTTTCAGGTAGGGGGATATTCATAGCAGAACTAAGTCACTAAATCTCACACCCCAGCTAAGAGGCTTTGGGTGGACACACAAATACAAATTACAGTAAATCTGATGGGTTTGAGCCTACTGTATCCTTTCCCCATTTGTGCTTTCTTCCCCACTTTTTCTTAGACTCATTTTTTTTCCTTCCTTCACCTTCATTCAAAGTCTCCCCTCTGTCTCCACAATTCCAATGCTTTATAGCCTCCCATTGTTTTATCCTTGCTACTGAATGAAGACATGATACAGATGAGAAGTAAAAGTGAGGAGCTCTCTCAAATTAAACTTCACTGCAAACATCTTACCTGTAAAAATTCCATTACAGCCTCAAGAGAAACAAAGGTACTTAAGCCTGGAATGTCACTGATCTCTGGACAGCAGCCTGCTGTTAAATGCCTTCCAAACTCTGCTATTCCACAGCTCTATTGGACCTCCCACAATTTCCCCTTCAGGCTTGGCTGTGGCCTGTGCAGGTCTGTGTATTGGAACAACCCCAACTGGCAGTGCTTTTACCCAGAATCATCCACAACAACCTGCCCGTTAATTCCCTCTGTCTGGGAGCACCCTGATGTCTCCTTAATAGGGGTTAGCATTATTTATAGCGATTTACAGGTGTGCTGCTAAAAGATGGAACTGTAAATCACCTCAGATGTTGTTCCATGATGAAGTGCCTCTACATTATTTAACAAATTGCCCCAACATGACTGAATGGCACACGATGGAAAAACTTGCCACAGAAATGTAATATTGAAACAGACACATAAATATGCATATTTAGTTAAGATTTGTAATTGCAATTTTTATTTCTATGGCAGTTTTGTACTCCAGGAGGATTTTCAGCCTCAGGAAAGCAGAGTACCTCTAACCAGGGGGTGTCAGCAGGGCAATACAATGACTTATATATGTGACACTGTCGTGGAGCTGGCTTTGCAGAGGTGTTTGGCACAAAAAATATCAGGTTGCACGTGTGCATCTTAGTTACAGCTCACTGCCTAGGGTGTAAGGTGGCAAGCAATGTTGTTTTACAGTGTATCAGAGTGGTTCCGCCTCAGTAGAAAGAAGATTGAGGTATGATGAAATGCCAGCCAAAAGTGCCTATAGGTACCTCAAAATAAAGAACTACACATGTTCTGAGATGTTGGTTTATCGTATTTGCCCGTAATCTGAGCACAGTGCTTTCCCAGATCAAGGCAAAGCTTGCAATTTTGAAGTGAGAGGAAAGGTAGAGCAACATCTTCTTCCTAGAAAGCCTGGACTGAAAATGAGCTGCACTCAGTGTTATATTTCTCCTGTAATTGCAGGTGTTTTTCCTCCTTCAGATGTAAGGTACCATTATGTGAGAAAGGTTCTGATTTTTCTCTGTTCAGTTAGGGACAGTTCAAAGATTGTCATGCCTAAAACATGCACCTGGTTGAGATCTCACCAAGATTTGACACAAAACCCAAGGACGCAGCCCAGCCACTTGATGATTTCCTCTGGGCAAGAAGACTTGGCTCACAAACACCCATAGGGGCAAAGAAGGGAAGTGATCTGGAGAGGTTAAGGGAGAGTTGGTGTCAGCACTGCCCGGGGATTCAGTTTGGAGCTATATGAGTCAAACAGTCTTTTCTAAAGTTGAGAAACAAACAGCTCCTGCAATTCCTCTGTTGCTTTTCAAGGAGTAATTTTTTTTTTAATTTAACCTTTTGGGTTTTCCCAGTTAAATTTTTAACATGTCAAGGCTCTCTTAATCTGAAGCCCAGACATTCTACAGCTGTTGCTGAGGATGTTTAACATGTTTCTACAGAAACGAGTTGTCCTGCGTCCATGTGGGTGACAGGGCTGTTTGTGTTTACATGTGTCCATGGACAGGAGGACCCACGTAATAAATGCCAGCCTCGGCCTGCAGAGCTGCATTCAGGCTGCTGCTGCTCTGGGAGGATGAGGATTGTTGGAACAGAAGCTGTCTGGGAGGCAGGAAAGGGTAAAGGAGGTGCCCCACGTGCTGAAATCTCCACACGAGCAGCATCTCTTCCTCAGGTGGCTCAGTCATGGATGGGACCTGGCTTCCTGGGGAAGCCACACTCCACATGGCTGTCCCTGTCTGTACCTCCCCAGCCTCAAACCAGTTTAAAAAGTGTTTTAAGCCCACTACGGGCCAGTGGAACAGATGGAGAAGGGGTTTAGCTGTGGATATATCCCCACAGCTTTTGTGCAGTGGAGTGGACGACAGAGGTGACAGACCCCATGTGTGTCCCACACAAGGGAAAAGGCAGAAAATCACATGTTCTGAAAGCCCCAGGCTCTGATGTCAGCCAGAGTTTATGCCTTATTTGACACCAGAGAACCCAACTTAAAAGCCCAAATTCAGGGAAGTCAGCTTTCACCTCCCCTTTGCAGTAGACCTGAGGCTGAGCTTTAAAAAAAACTGCTGTGCTTCTTTGGGAAATGGGTATTTCATGGAGCATCTCATACTGCCAGCATCCTGAGAGTGAGATATTCAAGGGAGGTACTGGTTCAGTTTTTTGGAGGTGTTTTCAGATGGGGCAGGGTTGATCCCAGGTCTAAGAGCTCTCTTAGGACTTGGGAAACTTCTTTCCATTTCCTCATCCATCCTGAGCTTCTCTGTTTTCCTCTGCTGTAAGGTTGGATAGCAGCACATCCCTACTTCCTGGGAGTGTTGTGGGGATCAGTATGCTGCTATCAGGGAGGGGTAAAAGCACTGCTTTCACGACCCTGAAAGAATTGTAAAACTCTAGAAAGATGCATCCTTATAAAACTAAAAAGCAATCCATTGGAATGCAGCATTATATACACTGTCACTCACCCCTAGCCTGGTTTTTCCTTTTCCTGCATGAGCTCTTCCACACTTTGCCACTGCTCCTGCCATTGGAGTCTGTGATATGTATAAAAGAGGACTCTTTCAGCACACACTGGAGTTTGGACTGTGTGTTTTCCTTCAGAGAGCACCTCTGCCTCGGCACTAGAAACCTTGTCAGTGCTGTGTTTTGCAGAAATAAATAAATAAAGGAGCAAACGAAAATGTCATATACATAAATATGCCACAATAAGTTTAGTCTCTGGATCAAAGTGCTGAAAACGACACAGCTTTGAAACAGAAAGGTAGGAATCAAAATTACACATCCCCGCGCATCAGCCCGGGTGCCAGCTGTTTAACTGAGCCATGCGTGCTGCGGCTGATTAAATGAAAACATTTTAACAGCTGTCTAAAAGAAGGAAAACCCTCTCCCCACCTTCCCAGGGCTGCCTCCTGCTCCGTCCCCGTGGGCTGCCTGGGAGAGCAGTCCCATGGCTCCGTCCCATGCCTGAGCTGTCCCTGTTCATCAGCACACGTGTGGGGCCTCTGGGATGCAGGGCTGCTCTGGGATCATCCAAAGGACAGGCAGTAGGGTCCTTGGAGAGGCTGGAACCTCGTCGAGTCGTGTGGCCATTGCCTGGCAAACCTGCATGGGGGCAAGAGCTCAGCAGCTGTCTGGCTCTAATCCAGACTATTCCACGAGTTGGAAGTGCTGCTGCCTGGGTCAGGGAGACAAAGCAGCTCAGCTGGGTGGGGGAAGAGGCTCTGGTCTTCGTATGCAGGCCTAACACAGCCCGACCTCCCCAGCAGGGAAGAGGCTTAACAGGAGAGAGAAAGCCTTAGGTAAGTGGTGGGTGGTCTCTGGTGGCTGCATCCCTGCCAGTCTGCAGAACCAGCTGGGAGCTGTTTTCCAGCCTGGGGCCAAGCAGCACTGAGTGAAAGCTGATTCCCTTCCTGTATTCCCCTGCCTCCCCAAAACAGCGTGGGCACCACTGAACAGCCTGCTTGGAGCAGACACTGTCCCCAGCCCACGGCCAGGCGTTGCTTGGGAAGGTGTTCTTTGGCTCCAGCTGGTGCAGGGGAGGCAGAGCTGTCTGTGGCCAGCCTGGTGCCTTGCCCTGCTGCGTTCCCTGGTGCAGGCACAGCCATGAGATGCTGACCTGTGCTGCTATCCCAGGCTCCAGCAGGGCTGAACTGGGTGGACTGGGTGAACTGGGCTCCAAGGATCCCTCAGCTTCACTGGCAGGGTGGTAAGACACTTTTTGTGGTAAGAAATTTGGGAGGGTCACAGTAATTTTTAAAGACACTGCATGTTAAGGCTCTATTCTTAAAGAATTTATGTTTTTAAAAGGAAGAGCAATCAGGAAAGAAATTTTACAACTCGGGATGTAAAAACTATTTCAAAAGATGACATCTTTTGCTTTTTTTTTTTTTTTTTTTGCATAATATCTGCTGTGTCTGTAAGTTTGTGTGTATCTGTGGGGTGGAGGCTTTTTTTATGTCAAGGTTTGCATCACACTCTCCTTTGGCCCAGGGGGCTCCCAGCTGCTGCCCAGTGGGCATTGCCACATGTGTCATTGCCAGAGCCCCTCCACAAGGGTGTCCAGGGTGAGAATAAGATATGGTTCATTTGCTGCTGCACATCCACAAGTTCTGCCCATACAATACAGCAAGAATCTGAACTGCTTTTTACTTTAGTAAAAGCTGCAGCCACTGCTGCTATAAAGTGTTGGTGTCGAAGTAACATCAGACTCCTCCATATGTTTCCCTCCCCGTCTGGCATAGGCAAGTCGACGTTTGATGTTCTGATTTGGAATGGCTTTGTTCAATACAGACAAGGCTATCTCCATGTAACTGTCCTCCCTAAAAAATGTGTGATCTCAAAGTTTATCCTGCCTACTTCCATGGTTTTCCCTCCAAAATAATGTGGTGCCACAGGCAAGAGAAAAGCTATGAGTGAGTGCAAAGATGGGTAAGAAAGAACTTCCTATCATGCAACCAGCCTTCCTCAAATCCAGCAGGCGACCCACGTGTGCCCACACACACCCTGAGAGGGCTCTGTCCCCAAATGCCACATGCAGATGGACAAAGTGAACAGAGGCCAGCCAGCTCAGAGCAATGTCCCACTGTGCTGCAGCTCCTGTGTGCTCCTGGTGACAATCACCAAGGGCACATCTGCAAGGACAACTCATCACGTCGCCCTCGGGCTGCCTGGTGGCTCTTTGTGCCTCATGCACATGCCCACCCACGGTGGTGTTTTCTCTCACCGCCTTGAGGGTATTTTTCTCTTCCTCTGCCCAAAGAGCTTTGGGGACCAGTACAGAAGTGGTGGCTCTAGGACAGGTCGTTTTCAGGCTCTAGGACTAGGACACCTCATGCTAGAGCATGCAAAGTGCAGACGTGTCCAGCTGAGCAGCCATCTGTCATGTGAGGGCTACGGCTGGATGTGCCCCACCCTGCTCTGATGGGGAGCACCCCTGGGCTCACTGCCCGAGAGCTGAGCGGGGCTGGATCACACACGTGGCTGCTTACAGGTCACACTTCCAGGATAAATACCTTGGGTGTCCGTGTGTCCCTGGGACGTGGGGTGAAGGAGACACCCCTTTGACAGAAGCCTGTGTGAAAGGCCACTTGGAGCCCCTGCCGGGCTGCAGGGGGGTTTGAAAGGCTGCTGATACCTGCAGCAGTCCCCGCACCACAGCCCCTCTGCCCTGGCCCTTGCCCTGCACGCCCTGATGGGTGGTGAGTCCCTGCTGAATTGCCGGTGCCCTCCGGCCGCCGGGGCAGCGGGCACCCCTCACAGAGCCTCGGGGCGGGCACGGCGGGGCTCCTTTCCTCATCCCCGAGGGGCAGCAGCCCCGTCGCACGCCTGTCACCGCCGCCTCCTCCCCGTTATTTACATCCGTCTTTAGCAGTCTAATTACCCGCTTTATTGCTTTTGCCCGGGGGAAGCCCGGGGACGGCGGCGCAGGGGAGGACCCTCCCCGCCAGCCCCCGCACTGCCCGGGGGAGGGGGGGACGCGGAGCTCAGCCGGGGCTGCCCCCACGAGCACCTGGTTTCGGCAGGAATTGGGGCGGGGAGGGGCCAAGTCGGGCCCCGCAGCCCCCGGGGGGGCCGGAGGGCGCTGCCCCACAGCCCGCCCTCGAGGGGCGGCTGCAGCGTGTTGCACAAACGCCATCTCTTCCAGCGGAGAGGAAGGGGGGAAAAAAAGCGACAGGATAAATGGATTTTCAGATAAGCAGCGGAGGTAATTTATTGGCCTTTATGCTCTTCCGATGGAGTGGGGGAGAGGCGGAGGAGTCACGTCTGCACATCATTAACCGCGTTTACTCCGCCTCGGCCCAGACGCGCTCCCCCGGACCCGCCACGGAGCGGGCCCCGGGCCGGGCCCGGCGCCGCCGTGAGGGGACACCGTGAGGGGACACCGTGAGGGGACACCGCGACGCGGGTGCTGCTCCCCCGGCCCCGGGGGCTGCCCCAGCCTCTCCCCGCTCATCCAGGTTGTCCGCGGCGCACTCGCTCCTCCAAACTCATCTAAATTACATCAATAACAGAGCGCACTCTTTAATGAGCTCTCAACTTTAAAGACTTGAAGGATATTAACAAGCCGCTTGACAAATGGTGCTTAGAAGCACATTAAAGACGCTGCTAATGGAGCGCATAATGACGGCTAATTTTCGATCAGATATAAATTAGAGCCCCAACAGTTATTTGCCTTAAGGACTTTATGTAAATGATCCTGTTCTGTATAAACGGGGAGGCGAGCCCAGCCCAGCCCCGCCGCGCCGCCGAGCGATGCCGCAGCCCGACGGGGCGCGCAGCCCCCGGCCCCACCGCCGCGCAAACTCCGCGGGCCCGCCGCGCACGGCGGCGCCGCTCCGCATGCCCCGGGGCCGCACGGCTTTCCCGGGCCGGGGGGAGAAGGAGGAGGAGGAGGAGGCCGAAGGCTTGTCCCTCTGCGGCTGGTGGAGGGGGCAGGGGGCGGCTGTGCCGCTGGGGGGGGACAGCACCCAGCGCCCGCGGGGGGCCCAGACCAACCCGGCCTGCGCCCCACGGAGGGCTGGGCAGGGGCGGGGGCCCATCTGCGGAGCCGGATCCCGCACACACACACGCTCCCGGGGTGCCCCAGCTGCCGCCCGGCGCGCTGCGAGCGCCTTTTTTCACCCCGTTGTTTTCGTTCGGGGGTCATGGCCAGTTTGGGGGCAGGGTTTGAGTTGGTTTGTTCGTTTAGGTTGGTTTCTATTTCTTGCTTTTAAATTTTTTTTCTTCTTTTTTTTTTTTTTTTTTTTTTTTTTTTTTTTTTTTTTTTTGTCAACAAGTGCCAGCTGAGGGCCCGGCCCCGGGCCAGGGAAGGCGTGACCTACCCCGCGCAGCGGCCGCGGCTCCTGCCCGCCCACCCCGGCCCTGCCCGGCCTCCGGGATGCTCCCGCACGGAGGAGCCGTGTCAGCAGGTCAGCAACTCCCCCGCCCTGGGAAGGGGGTCCCGGCTGTCTAGGGGAACCCGCGGGTTTTCCTGGGGGAGTTTTTTGGCTGGTGGGCTGTGATTCTTTCTCTACCCCCCAACCCCCCGCCCCGCTGACTTGCGGGGTGTCCTCGTCTTCCCTCCAAGCCCCTCCTTTACCTTTGCGGGGCGCGCTGGGCCGCAGCCGCGGGGCAGGTTCCCCTCCTGCGCCGCCGGGCTCCCTCCTCCGGGAGGGCTCGGGGGTCTCACCTGCCAAAATAACAAAAACCGTAAAGGTGGGAGGGGAACGTCGTCCCTTCATCCTCCCCACCCCGGTCACCGCGCCGGGATCACGAACCTGCCGGGCTGTCCCGGGAGTGGGCACTGCTGGGGTTGCCCCCGAGATAGGATTTGGGGAGGGAAAACGACGACCCGGCCCCATCCTCAGCGGGGCAGGGACCGGCGGGCCGGGGCGGGAAGGGGCGCGGAGGGCCCCGCTGGAGGCCGTACTCACCCGGGCGGCCCCGGGGCTGCGCCTCCTGCTCCGCGCTCGCCGCCCCGATCCATCGATTTGTTCCTGGAAAAACGCGGCGCATTCTTATAGCAGCTACGAGCAATTAATATTGCATTAACCCTATTTAAAAAAAAAAAAAAAAAAAAAAAAAAAAAAGGGAAGAAAAGAAAAGAAAAGAAAGGGGAAAACCCGCACCCCGACAAAGCCATTTATTATTAACGCGAGGGTAATTGGAGACCCGAGACGCGGATGTGTGCGTGTCGTGGGGCAAGGCAGGCAAACACAGGCGTGACAGTGTGGCGGGAAGGAAGGGGAGCCGAGGGTGGCTAATATTTAATTTCAGGTCTGTGGTTTTCTAATTCGAGATTAAAAGCAGTCACGTCTTTGAAGCCAGACACTTGGTGTAAATGTACAGTTAAAATATTCTATTCCACAGTCCCCAGACAGAGCTCTGCTACTCCCAGGCTTCATTAAATTTTAATTATCATCCCAGACTGGAGCAAGGAAAGAGGGGGAAGACTGTCCACCTAATTGCAATTGATAAAGGCAAAGAAGCCGAGATATTTTTCCTCGCCGTGCACGCACAGCAGTTGTTTTTGTTGTTGTTTTAATGCGGGCAAAGCCCGGCGAGAGCATCGTGAGCATCTCCGCCTATGGATCTGCTGTTTACAAAAGATGCACGTGAAGGAAAGCCGGGAAGTGATGCTGTAGACGGGTGTTGGGGGAGAGGGAGGGCTCCTGGAGGATCTGGCGAAAGATCAACGGAAGAGGCGAGGACCCTCATTAGAGCTCGTCAGCTTATTGTCTCCCAAAACAAAGCGCGCTGGTGCCTCAGCCCTGCTCGGCCCGGGCAGCGGAGGGGCTGCCCTGGCACCCGGCCCCGTTCTCCCGGATCCCGGGCACCTCTGCACCCCCACACACCCCTCAGCCCCCCGGCTCTTCCGTGCCTTTTCGTTTGTTAATCGTCTGCAAGTGCGGCACCGGCAGGTACTGGGAGAAGTCGGCTAATTGCCCCAGGTTTTTAATTTGGCAAACTAGAGAGCGATCTATCTCCAGGCAGTAAAAGGTAAAAAATAAAACCCACCGCGTTTGCTTTCTAAGCAGCTTCCTATTATCACATCGCCACTTAATTTTATTTCCATTCTCTCCAAGTTAAATAGAAAGCCCAGCTCACAGGGGAGCTGCCATGTGCCTACAGACTGGGGATGTCAAGCAGAGAGACTCACAGTGCAAAGTTAATTTCAATTCCCGAGGAGGATTTCACATTCTCGCTCGCTCTGACCCACAGTAATTAGCTGAGATAACTAATGATTACTTACTTATTCCTTGTAATTATCTGGATTTAATAATTCGCTGTGTAATTTATTAATTCGCCCGTAATAGCCTTTAAGTGAATGGCTCATTTAAGAGGGCGCAGCGGCGGTTCAGGGGCTGCTCGCTGCTCGCTGCCTTCGCCTCTCACGGTCTGGGGGGGCTCTGCTGCTTTCGGGGGCCTCCCGGGCCCTGCCCCCGCCGGGCTGCCTAACCCCGGCCCCCTGACGGCCGCTTCCCTGCTCCCTCCTGCCCTGCCTCCCCTCTCAGAACGAGCCCCGCGCCCGCGGAGGTTGGGAGGCAGCCCAGCCCACGGGGGAGGGGGCCGGGAGGCACTTCCCGCCTGGGGGGGTCCCGGCGGGGCGCGGGACAGCGCCACCCCCTCCCAAAAAGCGGCGAGCCCCGGCCGCGGTGGAGGGAGCAGGCGGGGAGCGAGCCGTGATGCTGCGGGGGCCACCACGGTAGCGACGGCGACAAGGGCCGGCGGGGAGGGCGGGGGGTGCGGACACCGGCCGGGACACGGCGCCTGTGCCCGCCGGACATCGGGACACCGGGCCCTGCCTCCGCGCCCGCGGAGCCGCCGGCAGCCTCGGCGTGCCCGGGCGGTTTTGAAGCTGCAGCTGGAGCTGGCGGCTGGGCGGAAATATGAATATTTAATCGCCGTTCGTGTATGATCTCCCTCCCCCCCTCTCCCGCCGCCGTCGGTTTTTTTTGTTTTTTTTTTTTTTTTCCCCGGCTTTTGTGAGCGCCGCGCGGGGAAATTACTTTTCCCTTTTCAAATTTGGGGGTTATTTTCGCGCCTTAGCCCGCGGGGCACCCTCGGCTCCCCCTCGCCGGGGAGCGGGGACACCCCAGAGCCCCGTGTCCCCGCTCCCCGCGCACGGGCACGGCCGCGCACACGCCGAGCCGCGGAGCTGTCCCCGGTGCTGCTGCCGCTGCCCCGGCGCTCCCGGGGCCGCTCCCCGGCCGGGGCCGCTCCCCCTGCCCGGAGGCGGCGCGGAGCTCGGGCAGAGGCTGGAGGTAGAAAAAACCAAGAAGCGGCAAAAGCGCTTTGCCAATGAAACGTAAAAATCCTGTTTTCTTTTTTTTTTAATGAAAGACGATTTAACAACATTTAAAAATAACTTAGTACATTACTAGAATAAATAAACCTCCTATTAACAAAACAAAAACAACAAAATAAATAAAAAGAAACCCAAACAAAAAACCAACGAAATCGGGTCGTGTACAGAACTTAAGACTTCAAACAGTCTCGGATAGAATAGCGATACAGCGAAATCTGTAAGAATATATCTATATGTGCGTCAACGCCAATGAAATATTTACAATACATACAGGTACCCAACCGAGTACCCTCAGTTTATTGTTGTTGTTCCAAAAAAGAAATGTACCAAACCGGTTGTGAATTTACAAGCAGTGCAGCCTCGCTCGCTCGCTCCCCTTCCCTACAAATTTTAATTTGGCTTTTCTACAAACAGACTTCCAAAAAGGGACTTTCCTCCGTGGAAAAGTATTGCAATTAAAGGTAATAAATAACCGAGCAAATAAATAAATAAATAAACAAATAAGCAACCGGATAAATAGATAAATAAATAACCGAGCCGGTCTGAATACCGTCGCGATACACCTTTGAAATCGAGAGAGACGGATATTGTGCTGGCAAGAAACCCGAAGCGACAATCCCACCACCCCCCCCGCCCCCCAGCGCTGTCACCTACGCGGCCACGTCCTTTCTCACTTCGGGAGCAGCGTGTGGTGGGGACAATGTGGGAATCCCCATTAAATATGTAACGCGGTAAACAAATACCTCGGACAGTGAATCAGGCTACACAAATAATGTAGGACATCTACTATAGGGTGCCGACGCCGTACGAATAAGAATACTCGCCAGAGAAATACCTTAGGTTCAGGTGACAATTTACAAATGGCCAAAAGGGACATTCAGAAGAAGAAAAGCTCACGTTCATAAATCCTACCAACACAAAATATTTGATTCTCACTAACAATTTTTTTTTACTTTTATCAAGACTTAGATTAAAGAGGTGTAATTAATTAGAATGAGCACAAAATGAAGTTGCTAGAGAGATAAATTAATAATTTACAAGGGGTTGTTTGGCAGTAATCTAATAATAGCTTTTGAAGACCAGTGAACACAGCAGGATCAGCTCTTTCCCTAAGCGTTATAACTTCAGAGAAGGAAAAGGATAATAACCACAGTAAAAATATATATATATTTATATATTTATAATACGCAGTGTAAATGCAGAAAAACCTGCCATCTTTTTTTTTTAATCATTATTATTATTATTATTATTTAAATCAAAATACTTTTGAGACGTCTCTCACGGTGCGAAGCCTCAACTCTAGATTCAAGTTTGGGTCCCGAGAAAGCCATGGCATCGTGGCCACCCCGCTGCCACCCGGGCGAGGTCTGTTAGGAATAAAAACCAGCGGTACTTGCCGGGGCGGGTCCGGGCGCGGCTCTGCGGGGAAGTTCCCCCCGAAAGTTGGGCGCGGGGCGGGCGGCGGGGTGGGCTGGGGTCGTTCGGGGTTGTTTTCCTCCTTTCCTTTTTGTTGTTCTCGTTGTTTACGGAATTTTCTGTCAGTGACGGCGGCGCTGATGCTGTCGGTGCCGCTCGGCGGGCGGCTCAGATGCCCGCCGAGTACTTCATGCGCTTCTGCTTCTGGCGCTGGTTGCAGAACCAGACGCGGACCACGTTCTTCTTGAGGTCCAGCTTCTCGGCGATGGCGGCGATCTTCTCGGAGGAGGGCCGGGGCTGCAGGGCGAAATAGGCCTCCAGCGAGCGCTTCTCGGGGGCGGCGATGGAGGTCCGCTTGCGCTTCTTCTCCGCGCCGCTGAAGAGCTCGGGCTTGGCCAGTTTCTCGCGGTGGGACTTCTCGGCCTCCTCCAGCCACGCCTGCAGGATGGGTTTGAGGGCGATCATGTTGTTGTGGGAGAGGGTGAGGGACTCGAAGCGGCAGATGGTGCTCTGGCTGAGGGAGCCCACCCCCGGGATCTTCAGGTTGGCCAGCGCCGAGCCCACGTCGGCCTGGGTCACCCCCAGCTTGATGCGGCGCTGCTTGAAGCGCTCGGCGAAGGCCTCCAAGTCGCGGGGGTCGGCGTCCACGTCGCTCATGCAGCCCATGTGGGCCGGCAGCCCGTGGGCGTGGGCCATGCCCAGCGCCGCCGGGTGCATGGGGTTCATGCCGGCCATGTGCGGAGCGTGGCCCGGCGTGGAGACCACGGCGCCGTCGGGGGCCGCCATGGCCCCCAGCGCCAGCCCCGGCGTCAGGTGCTCCAAGAGTTCCCCCTCCAGCGCCTGGTGCGGCTGGTGGTGGTGGTGGTGGTGGTGGTGATGGTGGTGGTGGGTGCCCGACAGGGCGGACGGGTGGGAGATGGGCACGGAGGAGGAGGAGGCGGCCGAGGTGCAGGGGATGGTGTTCATGGTGTGGTACGTGGCGTCCGGCTTGAAGGGGCTGTGGTGCGGCGGGTGGTGGTGGTGGCTCTTGCTCGGGGAGACGATGTCCACCGCTGCCAGGGCTTCGGCGCGGGCCAGCAGGCTCTCGTCCAGACCGCCGAATATATTGCTCTGCAATTGCAAATAGAAGGCACACATAACGCTCAGCAGGGAATTCGCCTCCCCGCGCACTCCGCCGTGCCACTAAAACCTTCCCAGCATGTTAAAAGAGAAATCCTGGAGAAGGGAGGGGGGGTGGGGTGGTGGGGGGAGGAGAGGAGAGGAGAAGAGGGAGCGAGCGGGGCGAGGGAGCGGGCGCGGCGCGCAGCCGCTCGCACAGAGGAGCCGCGGCGGGCGGGCGGCGCGGACGGACGGACGGACGGACACACGCACCAGCCGCACGCAGCATCCCAGGTCATAAAAATTAATACGAGCGGCAAGAGCCGCCGCATGCATAAGTTGGGCGAGCGCCCGGCGGCGCCGGGTGATTTGCTGCACGGCCATGAAAAAATCATCAGGCGGATCCGGGGGGCCGCCGAGGGGCTCCCCTTAAAGTGGGGCGGCGGGCGGCGGGCACCTACCGGAGGGGCGGGCAGGCAGGCCCGCCGCATCGCCTCCGCGCCGCGCCGCTGCCGCCGGGGCCGGAGCCCGAGCTGGAGCCGGAGCCGCCGCTGCCGCCGGGGCCGGAGCCGGAGCCGGAGCCGCGTCCGGCGGAGCCGCCGGTGCCGGTGCTGCTGGGGGAGCTGGCGGCGGGGGCGGCGGCGCCGGCCGAGGGACAGGGCGAGGCGGTGTGCAGGGCCGAGTACTTGGTTTCGTGGAGGCCGCCGCCGCTGCCGCCGCCGTGGGGGAGGCCGAAAGGCTGCTTGCTGCTCAGAGACATCATCATGGTGCTCGCCGCCGCCGCGGCCCGGCCCGCCGGCAGCCGGCCGCCGGAGGAGGGCAGGGGCGCGGGGCCGGGGGCCCGAACCCCCCGGAAAAGCCACAGGAGCCCCGCGCCCCCGCCCCCCGAAAAATTTAAAAAAAAAAAAAAAAATCCCCACTCGCCCCCCAGCCGGCTGCCCGAGCCCCGCCGGGGACGAGAGGGAGAGGCGGCTCCGGCGAGCCGGGGATGCGCGGGGGATGCTCGGGATGCCTCCCGCCCGCCTGCCCGCCCTCCGCCCGGGCGCTCGCCGCTGTCCGCCGCCGCCTCCGCTCCGGCGCCGGCCCTCGCCTCTCGCGAAGTGCCCTCCCTGCCGCCGCGCCGGTGGGTTTTACTCTCTCCCCTCCCTCCCCTCCCTCTCGCCTGTCACTACAGCCCAACTCCTCGGGAAGGGCCCTCCGCGCCTGCCTCCTCGGCCCCGGCCCCCTCCTCCGCCGCTCCCTCCTCCGCCCCCCGCCGCTCCCACGCCCACGCGTGCTCCCCACTCACCGCCGCGCCGCGCCCCGTCGCCTCCCGGAAAGGGGAGGGAAAAAGCCAAAAAGGCAAAAGAAAAAAAAAAAAAAAAAAAAAAAGAAAGGAGGGGGAAGCGACCACCCCAGCGCCTCAAATCCACCCTCCGTGAAAAGAAAAAAAATAATTTTTTAAAAAAGGGGTGAAAAAAGTCTCGTCCGGGCTCCCCACGCACCTGCAGCCAGAGTGTCCCGCCGCTGCTCTGGCACCGCTCCGGGGGGCGGCAGGGGCGGGGTGCGCCGGGCGCCGTGCGGGGACAGCGCCGGGAAAGGCCGGGAGCGGTGGCCGGGGGCTGCCCCCGCCGGCTCCCCCATCGGCGGGGAGCCGGAGGGATCCTCCCGCAAAAGCGCACCGCTATCCCGCCAATTTCCCACGCCTGTCTATTAGGAAAAGAAGAAAAGGAAAAGGGAAAAAAAAAAATGAAAACAGAGAGAAAAGAAATGGGGGAAAGTCAGTTTTCCTGGAGGTGGTCGGGTTTATTTCCATGAATTTCACTTTGCAGCAGAAAGGTTAAAATAAGTGCTTAGGTGTTTAATTTCTCACCTAAACAGCAGACTTGGTAATTTTAAGGGAAATAAAAAAAAAATTACATTGTATCAGCTCTCACTGTCGCCAGCTCGGAGAAATGAAATAAATCAAAGTTAAAAGCTTGAGTATCATTTAATTATGGTGTGAATAGCGCTTGGAAAGAAGTAGAACAACATCTCTAAACAAATTATGGCCGGGCCAGGAAGGAATTATTAGATTGAAATTTCATTTAGGCTCGGGAGACACGGCGCTTCAATATGTAATCTGTTATGCCTCATCTGATTTGTATGCTTAATTCAGCTTGACGAATTTATTAGTTTTCATAATAGTAAAAAAATTGAGCAGCACTATGGGCTAATGCATTGTGTGTACTATAAATTGTATGTCACCGTTGAAAGGCTGAAGTCTATAGAAATCTTTTATTAATGACAACATAGGAAAGAGGATTTTCTCGCAAGCCTTTAAGGAGTTCATGCCAAACCTCCGCGCTTCGTGTCTCGGTAGGCTATTAACATATCGTCATACTAATTAGGCTACTTCATGAGTGATATAATTTCAAACTTTAAATTATGTTCTAATTAACAAGGGTTGTCCAATTTGCTTAATCTTCAAAAGGCTTTTGGGTTGTCTAATTAGTCTAAGGCATCTAGCACCTCCAACGCCCAAGAAAGAGCCATCAATAATATTTTGCGCGTTTTGAGGCGATGGCGGGCCGAGCCCACGCGGGGTGCGGCCGGCCCGTGGCGGGCAGGGCGGCAGGGCTGGCAGGGCTGGCAGGGCTGGCAGGGCTGGCAGGGAGGCCGCTGTCCCCCGCCTCCCTCCGCCGGGGTCCCCGCAGCGCGTCCGGCCGCTCCTGCCCCCCCGCCTCCGCCTCCCCGGCAGCGGCCGCAGCCCTGCGCGCCTCGGCGCGGGCGTGCCGGGAGGCGTGCGGGAGAACGAGGGAAAGCTCCCGCTTCCCGGGGAAGGAAAGAAAAAAAAAGGAAAAGGAAAAAAAAAAAAAAAAAAAAAAAGAAAGAAGAAGAGAATACCTCGTTGGCACGGGGAGGTCCGAGGGCAGCCAGCCTGCCGGGTGCGCTGAGCCGGGGAAGGGGCTCTGCCCGCCCGGCTCTCCGGCTCAACTTTGGCGGAGAGAAACGCGAGGAGGAACACCCCCCCCCCCCCCCCCCGCTATACATTTAACCCCTCCCGCACTGAGTTTAATTACTCGCAATAGTTGTTCTAATGTATGCTGTCACACGGGAGAATTGAGAACGCATATCGTTAATATGAATTAATCTTGATTTTAATAGCAACTGACAGCCGATCTCCAAAACGCTGAGCGCTCATCGCCGCTCCGAACGGCCGCCACCGGGACGCGGAGCGGCGCGGCCGCATAGCTGGGCCAACTTTCCTCGGTGCCGGGCCCGGGGGTGACCCCGGGGGTCCCCGCGGTGCCTCTCCGCGCTGCAGGAACTCTCCGCGGCTCCCGCTCAGCGCCGCGCTGCCGCTGTGCCCGCTGCCGGCAGCGCCTTGCCCGCGGCTCCACCGCCCAGCACCTTCCCATTTCCCCTCCTTTTCCTGGTGATTTTTTTTGTTGTTGTTGTGATTTGTTTGTGTTTGGGTGTTGGAGTCTTTTCGTGGAGTCCCCGCGCTGCCCACCGCGGCCCCGCCCGGGTCGGGAGGGGCGCCGGGGGGAGCCGCAGCAGCCGCGGAGCCTCCGCCGCCCCCCGGCACCTCGGCGGCCCCGCGGGCCCCGCAGCCGGCTCTGCGCGCCGCTGGGCTGCCTAAATAAAAGGAGAGCCCCCCCTCCAAGTTACCCCACGCCCACACCCTGACCACGCAGACATCTGGGGAGAAATCACTGTCGCCTCTCATGTATCCATGTTCTGATTTACGATTAAAATTTAAAGACGCGCATTCATATTTTACCGAACCTAATGCGCCCTATGAATTTTTAATCCATTAAGATGCGGGCTACACTTTGAGCAAACTCCACCTTTGTTTTGAGGGCAGGGCAGCGCCGGCCCGGCCCCGCCGCCCGGTGCCCCGCACCGCTCCCGGCCCCGCCGCCTTCGGGACGCTCCCCCGGGGCCCGGCACGGCGGGACACCCGGCCCCGCCGCCGCGGGGCTCCGCGGGTGCGGACAGATGCACCGGCCCGGGACGCCCCGTGGGGCATCCCCGCACGCCGGCGGTGCCTCGGCATCCCCGGCCCCCTCCAGCCGGTGCCTCCAGCCCGGCATCGCCGCCCGCACCGGCCCCCGCTCCCCCTCTCCCAAATCTCCTCCCCCGCTCCAAATCGCGGCCGCGCCGCCGCCGCGAGCCCAAGTCAAGTCACGAAGTCAAACTTCGAGCCCGGAACGATCAATGAAGAGTTTTGCCGTCCGTGGCGCCTCGTGCTTCCTGGCACTAAAATAAATGCAAGAAATCGAAACTTAATTACTTGAAAGAATCCAGAAATCCCTCTGCATAATTTATCCAGGCATTTTTTTTCGTGGCGTTTGTGTTGAATGCACGCGTTTGACTCCGCACTCTCCTCTCCCCAGCGCCGCCCCCCCTCGGCAGGAGCGGGGCGCGGCCGGGCGGGGGTGCGGGCCCGGACCCGCGGAGCCCCGGACCCCCGGCTGAGGGGCGAGGTGGGAAGAGAAATCCTCATTTGTGCCCCTCTCTTCTCCCCCATCCCAACATCTCCTGGGGGCAGGGTGCCGAGCGGGAGCCTCTCCTCTCTGCCTGCAGGGTCTGAGCCCTGAGCCAGGCACTCCGCAGGTATTTTCTGATCAGGAGTGCCTGGCGTAACAGGCTGAGTCTCCTAAGCGTGATGGAAAGTGCCAATAAAGTAACTCAGTTATTCTGGCAAATTCCCCCTCTATGATCCCCCCGTGGATCCCATGCTCCTCCTGGATGGAGCTGTGGGCTGGTGGACCCTGACTGGCGATGCAGCCACGGTCTCCTCGTTTGCCATCCAGCCCGGCTGATGAGAGCCCTGCCCGGTGAGCCTGTCGCTGGATTCGCCAGGACTGGGAGTCTGCCGGCCCGGGAGCAAACTTCATCATAGACACCTCATCGAGAACTTGAAGTAATGTTATGAAAGAATGAAAAATACATTTGGGAGCCGCCTGGAAACTGAAGTACATTTTGATTTAACTTACATTAACAGAAACCTAATGTAGAAGTGAAGGGATCTAACAAAACCATTAATAATTTAAAAATAATTACAGATAGTCTATCCTTACTATTCATAACCACTCAACATTTTAGACAAAGAAAGCTGAATATTCTTGGTGGGAGAACGATGTGAGCAGACTGCTAAGCAGGAGCCATCCAGCTCTCACTTCCTCTCCTCTACTCACACACACTGCACATTCCCCACAGCACTCAGGACACCATTCCAAAACTGCTTTTCCAAGAGGGAGGGTGGAGGTGGAGGCAGGGCCTGTCTTTGTACAGCGCTTTTTGGCATTCATTTTGGCACGGATTTCAACCCCTCCTCTTTGTTGGAGCTGCTGTTTGAGGTGGGCCCAGTGTGGCAGGGGAAACCAAGAACACTCCAACGCCTCCTCAGGCTCTTTCAAGGCTCTGCCAGTCCTGGAGACTTCAGGAAAGGCCTTTTTCATCCATCACCTTGGCTAACACCGGTGGCAATGGTGACTCCTGCCCCCTGTTCTGTGTCATCTAGCCGGTATCAGCACAGGAATCACCTGCTTGGCTTGCCATGGTGCTGTACAAAAGTTATTTTGAATACATTCATTTAAAGTCAAGTTTCCATTGTATGCTTTGTAGCTCAAGGGTTGTGTGTCCTCCAAAGCTGTGATTTTGCCTGTGTTTCTGATTGTTTGGATTTGGGGTTGGTTTTTTTTGAGATACACCTGCTGTGCAAACACTGTAAAATCAGAGCAGCAGGGTATGCAGCGAACTTCACTGCTCCTCCTAACAGATCAAGATAAAATTGTAAAGAGGAAAATTCAGACATAAAGTGGCTTTTAAAGGAAAAGAAACACTGGATAATACAAAGCAGATAAATTCAGATCTAGCTCTCTCAGGAACCCACCTTACAAACCATCTCACAGGTGGGAGCCCTCCCTAACCACGTCCCCAGCTCCTAGTTGTATTGAAAACATTAAGACCTCATGGATCATTTAAAAAAAATCCTATAAATCACACTGTGAATGTCCTTGGGATTCCACTCTTGCTGATTTAGACAAAACCCTGGTATCTTAGATTAGCCTTCATTAATTATTTTCATTAATTCCCCTTGTTATGGATGTATTATCACAAATCATATTCCAAACACATTCCCTAATTAAGCACGAAATTCCTCTCTCCCTCGTTCCGTATGCCATTTAACTGGAGCAACGAGGACGCGTGTGTTCAGCCTGGCGCCTGGAGGCTGGTGCCAGGCACTCAGCACAACGAAAGATGGTGCTTGCATTTCAGATATCTTTCAGGGCTTGCTGTAACTCAGGGAAAATGTTGTGGTTTTTAATTTGATCACCGGCATGGGCACATCCTCAGCTCGGAGCTCTTAGCCCTTGTAAATTTTCAGTGTCTTCCATATACTTCCTCAGTGTTTTCAAGGAAAGTATGATTTGCTTTTCTCCCCCTTCACCCTGCAAGGTGTTGGCTGATCTCTTTCCCTGGTGACCCCCGCATTCACCAGGCAGCCTTCTCTTTCCACCAGGAAGAAAACTGTGACTGTTGATATGCATTGGAAAAGGTGATGAAAACTTCATGTTTCTGAGCAGGCACCCAGTTGTGTCACTGGGTCAGTGTTGTACCTCTGAGCCATTAAATAGTGTGTTAAAATACTTAATTAGGGATACAGGGTCATGTGGCCTGTAGTGTTTGGTGTGTGCCACGCCACGGACTGTGCTTTCACAGTCTCTGTAGTTTTGGTGAGGTCTGGCATGGACTCATCCTCCTCCATGAATGGGGGGTGGGAAATGTCTGGGAATTATTCTGTTTTCTCCCTTTGATTCAATATTCACACAATCAGAGCATGGTGGGACTGGAACATGACCGGTGGGGAAGCCCCACCAGGACCAGCATCTCCCGGAAATATCAGATGTGTGCTGGAGCATCCATCCCTGCAAGGCCAGGCCTGCTGAGCTCAGACCCAGTCCTTAAAAACCAGGCTTTAATTCCCAGGAGATAAATCTGTGCATAACAGCAGTGATAATGCTGGGGGGTGTCCACCTTACATGGACACAGACACTCGGCTAAGTTTTATTCAAAGCTGATCACAAATCCTCTTCACTTTATATTGGTTAAAATTCAGAGGAAATGCTTTCCACCTTTTGCACAAGCTCCGGGCACACATCAAAGCCCGTCCCTTCCCACACAGAGCATGGGCAGGCATCCACCTGTGCTCCCTATCCCTTTTTATAAACCAAGTATTGTACGTTTTGAAGAGTGTTAATATGATGAAATCAGGTTGTGAAACGCATCTGCAGCTTGCACCAACATTTCCTGTTGGAAGCAGCGGGTTAGGACTGTGTTATCACGTGCCTTCCCCAGTCTTGAGACAGCCATCGAATTCCAGTGAAATCTCTTACAAAGGCAATCAAGACGATCAATGGGAGTTTTGCCAGGAACATCAAAGCTTATTAAATGGTTCTGTGTTGAGAAGCGCAAACACACAGACATGCAGGAAAGAAGACAGCTCCGAAAATGGTACTATGAAGGTAAAGAAAAATTGAAGAAAGAAAAAAAATGATGCCCAGAAAAAAAAAAAAAAAGAAAGAAAAAAAGCAGGAGATTAATAATTGACAGTTGTATGTACAGCCAATCCAAAGCAGAGTTTAAAATGCAGACAACTCGGTCCATAGCATGTAACACAAACTTCTGCAGAGGCATGTACTCATAAGAGCTTCTATCCACACATCCTACTTTAAATATTTTGCTGAATTGGAGCGAACTAAATTCATGCTTAACTGCTTTACTGTTTGTTTTGATAGGGGAGACCTGGGACAACCCAAAGATGTCATCTGAAACCTTTCAAATCATCAAGCTGCATGTGTGCGACTCTGTGTCTGTTGCTGTGTACATATAGAAAAAGTAGAATCAAATCATATTTTTACTTGTTAATCCCTCAGCAGTCCTGTTGCCTGGTAGGTGCCCTGACATGGTGAACTTACTTGAGTAAAATGCATTTTGCTTTCCTTGTTTAGGCCAGCATGCTTCCTTGGGTAAGTGGATTTGTTGCTGCACACCCATGAGATGAGGAAACACTTCCTAACAGGTCCCAGCATCCCTGCCTTTCCCAGTGACCTGGGCTCCCAGTGCGCTCGCCTGCCTCTGAAAATGTGCCTGCTGGGTCTAGACACACTAGCCCAAACTAGGCCATCGTGGTGGGGTTTTTTTGATAGTTTTGCATGGGTAATTATGGTTTTTATTAAGAGTAGTTTCCGAGTTTTTTGCTTGATACAATTTTTAATAATGTTCGTGCGTATTTCCGAACGAGGAGGTTGGATCTGAAGAGGCTTTTGCAACCATTTGAAGTTGTCTGCTGTAAGTGCTGACAGCTGTGCGAGGGCTTTTAGTGACGGGGGATGCACTCGGGAGTGCCCTGCTTGGAGTCGGGCGGGGTCCCGCGGGGGTTTCCAAGGCAGAGCCGGGAGGGGAGGCTGGGGTGGGATTGGATGGGATGGGATGCACCGCCCCTCCCATCTACAGAAATACAGCTGGAGCAATCAGGAAATTAAATGTAGTTTGTGAGTGGAAGGTTTGGGGCGGGGTGTTTTGATTTTGTTTTGCTTTGTTGGTTTGGTTTTTCCCCCCGGGAGGTCGAGGCAGCCCAGGCGCTGGAGAGGTGAGCTCAGGACCAGGATTCCCCTGGTCCTTTTCTTCTTCCCTCTTCTCCCTCCGTGGTCCCGGTGATACTTTAGGGGCCAGCGGGGGGCCAGCGACAGCCAGAGCTCATCTGTGTTCCCATGACCCTGGGAAGCCCTGAAATTTTGCTCTGGGTAGGGTGGCTCCTGGAAGTGCTTCCAGAGGGTTGTGCCGGGTGCCCTGGTGTTGGCATCTTCTTGCTGCTTGGCTCTACTGCCTGTTTGTAGGGAATTGGGAAAATTCCTCTCCTCAGCCAGAGCCAAAAGCAAATCCTCCTTCAGGTGCCCAGCAGAGTGTTGGGACTTGCCTACTGCAAGGATCATGCAAGGGGTATATCTTGGAATGAAATGTGGTTGAGTTCTTACTTTGTTCTTTCTCTCTCACACCTGATGGCCTTCCATGTCCCCAGAAAGATGTTTCATGGCACATCACAGTATTTTGCAGGGCTCGTGTCAAGTGCAAAAGGTTTTTGTTCAGAATACTTAAAAATGGACCAGAGGACCAGAAAAGTTCAGGAAGCTGACAAGTAAGGGTTACAAGCCTGGAGGTCAAAGCCACTGAAGTTAATCAATTAACAAGGCCCAGCTGCTTTAGGTAATAAAAGGTGTTGGTGAGAAAAACCCAGAACAGGTGGGCAGAAAGAATATCTTCCTGCAGGCAAGTTTGGGAAAGGAAATGATGGAAAGAGTTTTGCTCTATTTGATTCATAGTTGTGCTCCAGCTGTGGGTGGGAGCCTGGCTTGGGAAGAGAGGCAGGCAGGGGTGGTTTGGGAGCTGCTGCAGAGGTCAGAGGACTTGTGTGGGGTTTGATGTTCAATATTCATACGGCTGTGTTTTAGCAGGGTGAGCTCTCTACACATGGCTGTCGTTTTCACAATCTTGTAGATAAGCTGTGTCAGCACAGCTTTTATAAATCCCATTTTTACCAAAGATTTATGATGCAGCTGTAAATGTGTGCTCTGGACTGGTGTCTTCTATAGAGGGTTTTAGTGAGGAATCTTATTTTTAGAGGGTTAGTGCATTTATTTTCCATGCCTAAGATACACGATGAAAAATGTAATTTATAATGTGGCATAATAAAAATGGATGATGTTGCAGGGGATAGCAGACTTTCTTCTGTAGCTGCACAATATATCTTTCTGGTAACATTTTGACAATGATTTTACACATGCATTGTATTGGTGTGAGAGGTGGTGACAGGGGATCAGGCAACAGAAGGAGCTGCTGTGTCAGCCTTGACCCTAACCAAGACCACTGTCCGTGTATAAAGAAGCCAAGGTGCTTAAAAAGGGAGGGAAGAAAGACTGATTCAGCAAAGGTTCATGACTAGAATTTGCTTTTATTTATTCCACTTTAAGTCAGAAAAAAACTGAGTGAATTGGAAGTATCTTTGCTGCATTAATACATGTGTGAGTGCTCCAAACATTTCAGTGTTCTTTAAAAATTCAGCCAGACCTGGGAATAGCTGGGTAGGTTTCTTTTGAGAGCTGAGATGTGCTGCTCTTTGGCAAGACTGTTTTTTTTTTAAAGAGGCAGTCCAATGTTCCATTTGGCTTCAAAACAGGCTGCAATTCACTATTTGAGTTTGTGTGGTGTTGCCTTACCTGTTGTAAGGTAAGATTTCATTGCAATAATCAACTTTTTTTTTTTTTTCATAAATTGGGCTGTTCCATGTAAAATGATGGGAAACAACAGATCTTGGAATCTGTATGAACAGTTTCTGGTTTCCCTCGAACTCAGGGACTTAAGGTGCCATTGGCATCTGCAGAGCAAAAAACATGGAAATGAAAGGTGAAAGCAGGACTGGTACTTTTTGGTGGGCAAAGCTCCTGCCAAGGCGAAGAGCAGCTATCGAATCAGAATTTAAGCTGAACCTAGAGGAAAGACAACCTGTATTAGTAGTACTAAAACTAAGGATCTGCTAAGTGGAATTTGCAGCCTTATTTTGGTGGGGAAGTTTGCTTGTTATTTTTTGTTTATTCTTCCTTTTAAAGAAATTGCTGATGTACCAGGGACTACAAAAACTGTCCTTTAGTGTATGCACACAGTTACCTCTTGAAATCATCATTCCTCTATGTTTGCAAGCAGAAATTCCTATGTAAGTTAGCACTTCCAATTCATACATACATTAAGTAACAAACTTAGTAAGTTTGTTACTTAATTAATGTATGAATTGGACCTTAAATCCTATCCTGGCGTCCATCAGAATATGTCATTGAATATGTCATAATATCATCGTCAAAATATTTCAGGTTAGGGCTATAACATCAGTTTTTGAAACCTTTCCAGCAGTAAAAAAAACCTACTCCCAACTAGAAGTTAACAAAGAAATTATTCCAGGTTTTGTGATGCCCTTTCCAACTCCTTTCTTCCCCCTCTTTGATAGTTTGACTAAGTAGGAGCAAGGAAGAGGAAACATCCCCTGGTAGATAAATCACTCCCAACACTCATTATGGCACAGGGCATAAATGAGAAATTTAGCCTTTATCTGAAAGAGAAGCATCTTTGTCATTGTCTCTTTTAGATTGCTAAAATTTTGCTATTCATAAGTTGCTTGAAGTCTAGTAATAGTTTATGCTTATGTGCAAATAACTTTTTTTTTAAATCTGCTCCTGATTGCTATAATCTGTCATGAAAAATGAGAACAGCATTTTGAAGCAGGTAGAGGACAGTGGGATCACAGGTGATGGCAGTGCAGGATGTGAGCAGGAAGCAGATGCCTTCTGAGGGTAACTTCGGTTATTTAGAAAGGTCTGTGTTTCATAGGAAAAGCATTAGAGGAGAGGGAGTACTTGGTGTGAGAGGGTAAAAAGTAAACCACTGCTTCTTCAGGATGAAGTTTTTGTTCCTCTGGTGTGGTGAAAGTTAGTGTTGTAAGGGATGGAGTTTTTAAATTTTTTGTAAATCCTGTTCTGTTATCATTAACTCAGCTGGTAGCGAGGGAAGTCAGGGCTTTGCAAAACTGCGGGAGAGAGTCCTGAGAGGAGGTGTTGGGTGTTCAGGCTCAGCCTGCCACACACCCAGACTGTGGGTGGTTGGAGGCTGCAATTTTTAGAAGCAACTAACACAAGGAAAAAAACCCTCTGACTTAGTGAGGTGAAGCAAATATACATTTCTGTGTTAATTCAAAAGGTTTTTCGTCTTTGCACTTAGCTAATACAGTCCAGGAATTTGGGGTTTTTTCTCAGTTGGAATTGAATCAAGATTTTAATCCCATTTATTTAAAGATCATGCTCCACAAAATCCTACACAAAAATGCTGTGGCTACTGACTGATAAACAATAGCTTCAGGGTTTAGAAATCAGCTTCTCATAGCTGTTTTCTGTTTGAACTTTCTTACCGGCTCCAAGTTTTGGGAAGTTCAGACTTCCTAGGCCCAGCTGCTATCCAGCCTGGTAACCACCATAAACTCATTTTTCCTGTTGTTACTCTGTCATGTTCCGTGAGAGTCTGGTTGCAAACAGCTGAAATCAGATACTAATTCCTTGTGTTTGGGGCATGCTGGAATCTTATGTCCTGTTGGTCTTAGAGTAAATTGAGCACAGGAGATTTGGCAGAAGTTGGACTTGATCATCTTTATTTTCATAAGAAGCTGACCAACCAAAGTCAGTGGAGGACAACTCCTCTTAATTATTTTAACTCATCAAGCAGCCTTACTCACGAGGGTGACACATAGGCATGAGGCTGATTGCTCTTTTCCATGCAGGAGTGGGTCCTGGCAGAGCCCATCCCTGTTCCCTGGAGCTCAGCTGTGGGATGGTGCTGAGCTGTCAGCTCTTCAGAGTGACTGCTGTCCTGTAGTGCACATTTACATGCTGAGAAGCACAACAAGTCCTGGCTTCTGGCTGGGGTCTTCAGAGGCCACTATGACACCAATAAGTAGAAGTTAATTGCAAATTTATTTCTATGTAGGAAAAAAGGGAAAATCACTTGGGGCCAGTTTCCTTCAAAGGAAAAGGGAGGAAAAGCCTGTTCTACACCCATTTGATTAACCTGTGCTGTTAATCACTGCCAGGTTTATGAACCTCTATTATAAACTTGTTGCTCTAAGGGGTTTCAGTTCAGTGGTTGAAAAACAACTTTAGGGCCTGGGTAGGTAAGAGTAGGGAGAAGTACAGGTAGCAGCACTGAGACTTTGAAGAGGTGTATAAATAATTAGCAGTATATTTCATGTGGACTGTTTAGTCAAGATATCGTGCCAGACCTGTGATTTTGTCAGAACATGACAAAAATGTAGAAAGAGCTCTACATTTATTCCAGCATAACAGTGTTGATATCTGAAATAATTTGCTGCATTAGAAGCTCTTTTGGGTCACAGGTAACAGCTATGCACTGCTGAACTGCTCTATCTGCTGAGGCTTCTTCAGAAAGTGTCTGAAAGGTTCTTTACACTCTTGTGTCTTTTGAATTTTTAGATCGTTATTTCATGGTTGCAAAACATACAACGTAGGTGAAAACCTGAACTGCATTTTAATAAAGCAAAGTGATGAATAAATAGTAACCCATGCAACTTCAGGAGGTGGAGGGTAATACAGCAGGTAAAATGGAAAACAAAGGTGGGAACTTCTCAGAACCCTCCAGTGGAGGAGGGTGGGGGGAAACACAAACAAAACCTCTGGGGCACATCTTGCCATACACAGCCCTGCCCACAGCATGGGGCTTGGAACCAGATGATCTTCCAGGTCCCCTTCCAACACAAATCATTCTATGATTCGGTGATCCTCAGGCATCTCACTCAAAGGTGACAAAAACTTTCTTCTTTTTAGTAAACAATAAGCACAAAGTCTAATGAAAAATACCTGTCTGGAAGCTGATGGTATTGCAAGTATCTTACATACCAAGCCCAACACTGGTTAGTCAGTTTGGTTTAGCATTATTCCAGTTGGTTCAAGTTTGCTGTTTATACTGTTGTTTTGGGTTTGGGGGGTTTTTTTCCTGCTTATGTGGAAAAACAATTTGCTTTTTAGGGCAATTCCTTCTGCTCTCCAATTTTCAAACACTAGTCCTGATCTCTGGGGAGCAGCCTCATGTCCTTGCATATGGCTTTGCTCACTCCTACCTGGAGGAGCTGGGTGGGCTTTAGTGTGAGTTTTGTCTAATGAAGAATTAATTTAATTGATTCAACATCACCCAGCACCTGCTGGTATGTGTGGGACCCCTGTGAGCAATGCCTGCATGCAGATGCAGGGGTTATTTTACCTGAAGTGTGATGGTCTCTGATACTTTCAGAAATGCTAATGGAGTTTCCGTGAGGTCAGGACTTTGAACTTGGAAACTAAAGCCAGGATTAACTTCAGTTGTCTAGAGTACCCTCACTACTAACCTGAATAGAATCAAGATTTCACTCTGTCTTTTCTACCAAGGCTTTCTGCCCAGCTTTGAAGTCTGGAAAAATAAATCAAATTCAAAGAGTGAACTTCATTTTTACCTCTGGTTCAAATGTTTGGGCTGAGTGGTGGTAATCTAAGTGCAAGACCACAGGTCAGTGAATTTCTAAGTCGTGGCCATGAGGTGTTTTCTGCCCCTTCTACTTGCATCAGGAATTACACAGACTTGTTTAAATAACTACAGTTAGTTTTTAAAATCACTTTAGTGCTTGTGTGCATTTGTATTTTAAGCACTTAGGCACCAGGAAAAACACTCAGATAGATACAAAGACAGCTTTTCTCTTTAATAAAGCTCATCCTTCCCACGCTGCTTTTAACCTGGAAGAAACACTGTAGAAATCCATGGGCATAACCAAGGCAAAGTGTGTGATGCAAAAAGAAGGTCTATGGTTTTTTGGTCTAGCTTCCATCTTTTCTGCTGTGTGCTGGAAGCTGACATTAACTTGTGTATTTCCTCTCCCCCCGTCAGGCTGACTTATTTGGTAGCCACCGGTATGGTGAGTTTGGGTGTTGTTTCCACTGTAGCCCACAGGGCAGGTTTTACCCTTGACAAGTGAGTGGAAGCAGTGCCACTCAGCCATTACTTTTTAATATGCTAACCAGGGGAATGAGCCTTTTAAGTGCCTGACTTGCAGGAGGTCATCATTAGTCTGTCAAGGTATTCCTTTGCTGCCATCTCCTATAAATGTATTTGATATGGCAACTCCCAGTTATGCTGTTTTGAGCAGACAAGACGTACTGTTTATGAAAACAGACTTCTTAAAAGCAAGCTGTGGTGGCGGGTAAAGGAGGAGAGGTTGTTTACAATATTTTAAGCCAAACGGTTCCTTTGGCAGGAGCTTTTCTGTAACAAGTGAGAACAACAAGAATTAGCTCTCTCAGCACTTCAACAAGCAGAGATTTTTGTCTGTAATGAGAAGAATGAGACTTGTTTGACATAAACTACAAAACAACACAGCAAAGATGAAGAAGGAGGGCAGAAATACATTACTGAAGGTGAGAAGAAACAACTTCACTGCTCTACTGTGAATTCAAGATTCTTGCTCATTATAATGTATAATTACAGCTGGCATCATTCCAGAGGAGGGGTTGAAAGAAGGTAGGTCTTACCAACCGTGCTAAATCCTGTTGGGGAACTGACCACAGCAGCATCCCACCTGAGTTTGTATAATCCAAAAGATTCTTGTTTTATTCTTCTGTACCAGGTCCTTCTTTATGCAGATATGCAAATTCTCTTTGGACTCCTGAGATTTGAAAACTGATTAGAATTTTTATGTTCCTTCGTTAAGGGTAAAAATAGGCTATCCCAAGATAGACAGCCCCCCAAATTATATACTGATCTGAGAAAATGGGAATAGCTTACTTTTGCCATTAAATGAATAACTTCTTTCAGCAGCCATAGCTTGGTCGTGCCTCTTCTGAAGTCTTTGCTGTCTTTCTGAAATTTTTATCTGTTTAGTGATGAATTTGGAGAAAAGGAGGCTCAGGGGAGACCTTACTACTCTCTACAAGCCTTGAAAGAAGGTTGTAGCCAAACAGGAGTCAGTCTCTTCTCCCAGGTAATAAGTGACTGGCCCAGAGAAAATGGCTTCAGGTTGTACCAGGGGAGGTTTGGGTTGGATATTAGGAAAGATTTCTTCTCCAGAAGTGTTGTCAGGCATTGGAACAGGCTGCCCAGGGAAGTGGTGGAGTCACCATCCCTGAAGGTATTTAAAAGATGTGTAAATGTGACACTTAAGGACATGTTTTGGTGATGGACCTGGCAGTGCTGGGTTAATGGTTGGACTTGATCCTAAAGGTATTTTCCAACCTAAATAATTTAGTGATTCTATGATTCTAACTCTTATCTGTGCAGCTTTCCTTCTGTTTGGACAACAACTGTGTGCTGCTTATTAATATTTCATTTGTGCACATGCATGCTGCTCAGAGTGGTGCTTATCTATGCATAAAAGGCTATTAATAACTGATCCTGTATGCACCTATTATTTGCCAGCATCTTGGTACAGAGGCAACTCTTTTTGCCCAATTCCACCCTGGTGCTAGAGGCTCCACCTACTTATGTTTATATTCTCTCCACACCAGCCCATAATTTTTTGATTATGCGTCTGAGAATAGCTAAGAAAATCAAGATGCCTAAGGATCTTAAAGCAACTGAATAATTTTTAAGAGGTTAAGAAGAATTAGCTGGAAGTATTTATTCCTTTTATTTTATATTGGCAATGCTATTTTCTTCACTGGAGATACCTGGGGAAAGTAAAAATGTGTGTTAAAGCCAAAGGGGTGTGCATTTCACTGTATTTTACCTACAGTCTTCGGTTTAGATCCTGGTCCCTTATGAAGCCATAAAAAGGCTTAATGGGATTGTAATCTAAGATGCAAAGCAAGGTTAGGTCTCCTAAGCAAAAAAAATTTAATTATGATGAAGTAAAGGTTTATGGGGTTATTCCTATTTACAGAGTAGAAAACCATGCATGCCTTGTGTGAGCATCTGGATATATATTTTAAAAATAGGTTATATATGGTCTACTGGACTTTATTTTGTCTATATGATAAAAGATTTATTAAAATCAGCAAGAGAGAAATTAAGAGACTTACAATTTCAGGTCTATGGTGTCAGTTTGGAAAACAGGGTATTTTTTGTTATTGTTGGATGTTTTCCCCCTCAACACTGGTATGAACTTTCATTAAACAAAGTACCCATATGTTTACATAGAGAGACAAATAGTCTGTTTATTTCAGCAGCTGTTCAACAAGCCACCAGCACAATCAATTAGATTAATCCCTGGAAATAAAACTTGAAATAAAGATGATATCTGAAATCATTTTTATTCATGGTTAGAGACCATGCAGATTCTTTTGACAAGTTGAAAAATCTTATGGGTGATGTTGAAAACTTCAATGTACAAGTGCTAATTCAATTTGAGGGCAAAAAAACCCTGTCTTGATAGAATGGTTTCTGTAGAGATATTACTAGGATAGCAAACCCCCAAGCAATACAAAGGCAGCCTGAGTATTGTATGCTCATTACCTGAATTTTCAAACACTTAACAACTGTGAAAAGTATGAATATGCAAAGCTTCCAGACTCTGACCAACATTTTCCTTTTTCCCTTCTGTTCCTGGAAAGAAAAAGCCAGTGGTTTATGTCAGTGCATATATCTGTAACTGCCATTAGCTCAATTTAAAGTTGCATATGGTATAAGGTCACAGGTCTCTAACTCAGCAGAGCATTTAAGTAAATCAGCCTCTTTAGCAGCTGCAGCACCTGAGATATGTGTGTGACTACTCTGCTGAGCTGGGGCTAAAATTTCAGCCCTTGTATCTTCACAGCTGTTCTGCAGGGGAGATAAAAGGTGGACCTTGCTTAGACAGGGTGATATTAAGAATTTACTGAATCATAACTGGGGAGATTTAAAAATGCTAAAATGGGAATGAATTCTTTCCTTTAATGGTGAGGATCCTAAACACTCTTACTCTTCTCTAGAAGAAAAGACACAGAAAAGAGACTTACACTGAATGTCTTATCTGAGGGAACGGTTTGAATAAGAATTGCCATCCCATGTGGAAGACCCCTTGACCTCTGTGAGGATGTCAGGGGCTTACTGCCAGGTTGAGTCTGAAGGCTGCAAAGGCAGTGTTAATTTGCCTAATTTTAAGTTCTGGGTCAGATCATGCAAGCTCTTGTTTGCATATCTAGTCCATTATGTTTGAATATTTTGTGGCAGCATTTTATGACAGATAACATAGCCCTGATCTTGTAACTGGAAATGAGGAAAACCACAAAGTGCACATCACATACTGGAATTGTTGACTGACCCTTACCTTTTGCTTTTTCTCATATGAGCAGTGCCACAAAATATTGATAGACAAAAAAATCCCCTGAGATTTCTGTGCAAGACTTGGAGTCCTGTGCTTACTGATAAATGCTCAAAGCTTTAATATCTAATCCTGAACAAGGGTTTGTGGGGTTTTTTTAAAGTTAAAATCATGTTGCTATAAATAAAGGACACCAGTCCCTGCAGGTCAATAGCAAATCTGTTTATATTAGATTCTCAAATATAAGAAAAATGTGTTCTAAAAATTAAAAAGCTGAAGAATGGTGCATAAAAAAAGTGGTTAATGCACAATGAATGCTTTTGTTTTTCACAGAATGAGTTTTTATTTATTTATTTTATTTTATCTGTATAGGTATTAGAGGATTTAGTCATTTTTTTCCTATGACAGTTATAGTCTTTCTCCTCCTTGCTAATTCTTGCTGGTGCTGTTTGTGACTCCTCAGCTTGAGTTCCTTGGACACAGAATCATTTGGATTGGAAAAGACCTCTAAGATCATCCAGTCCAATTGTTCTCTCAGCACAGCCAAGCTCACCACTAAGCCATGTCCCTAAGTGCCACTTCTACATGTCTTTTGTATACCTTCAGGGATGGTGACTCCACCACCTCCCTGGGCAGCCTGTTCCAATGCTTGGCAACACTTTTGGTGAAGAAATTTTCCCTAATATCCAATCTCAGCCTCCCCTGACCCAACCTGAGGCCATTTCCTCTTGTCACTTGGGAGATGAGATTGACTCCCACCTGGCTACAACCTCCTTTCAGGGAGCTGTAAAGGGTGGCAAGTAGATAAATATTCTAGGTTATGACAAAAGTTTTGAGGCTCCAAGCAAAGAGCTGGGAACAGCTGCATTTTCTCCAGGCTCCCAAAGACCTGTGGATGCTCACATCGATGGGATATGTTGGAGCACGTGTTTGTAGCTTCTGTGCAGTCTGAATGCTCCTGTTGTCTTTCTGTGGAAACTAAGAGGCCAGTTGAGCATCATGGGGTTGTGTTTCATCATGGAGAGAAGTGGTGATGTGCCTTGGGAGCTGAGAAATGCTTCCTGGTCCTTAGTGTACACTAAATTACAGTGGAGGAGTGGAGGGGGAATGTCAGTCTGGAAGTGTGGCTGGGATTTGAAATGAGACTTGCTAAAAGCACGGCTGTTCACTCCAGCATCTCCACAGTGAATTTTCTCAATGGACAAATTTTTTACTGGAATTTTTGATGTCTCCATAACTTTAATCTAAAATGTGAAAATCAGTTCAAGTTTCTGCTTAAATGTTGTCTAAAAATTGTCTGCTTACTTGTCCACTGTAAATGTATTATAACATATGTATTAGCAAGCACATACCCATGTTACTGAGCTCAAGAAATAAGGTTATAAGAAAAGAAAGCTGGTTTTAGATTTGTAGAAAAAAGCATCTGGTGAATGAAAAGCATGGGAGAGGAATAGTGCTACTTTTATGTTCCCAAGGTTCAGAGCATGACTTGGTCTTAACTATAGTGGGCACTGCCAACTACTGACAGGGATAGAAGGTTTTAGCTGCTTTGTGGTTTCCTAGCTGAGAAATGACAAAATGAGTAGTAATCAATATGCTGCTGCTTTCTGGAGTTGTACTCATTTCCTAATAATTCAAATTTCTGTGTGGCTATCCTTGCTGAAGATGACTGGAAAAAAGGGGCTTGTGAGAATAAATGAAGCATCCCATTGCTTCAGACTGTGCTATGTCTGACTTGTGCTAAGTGACTCGGTGTTAACTCTGTAGCTTTCCTTTTGCATAAGAAGGCTGGCTCTGTACTTTGGAATGCTGAATAGAAAATTAAAAATGCAGGCCAGTCTTCGGGAACACTTTAGTTACTGTTTTAATAAACTTTTGTTTATGCCTAGAGGTGCCATTAAATTACCAGCCAGACATTAATATACAGTACACAAGGGATCTTGTATATAAGCAGTGATTATTACTGCGTGACTCAGATGGAGCTTGTTGTGCACCCAGAGAGCTGCTGGACGGGAGGTGAGGAGGGAATAGCTGTCTGCATGGAGAGCGGTGCTGCTTAGGCACTACTGGATATGCCTGTGGGTTGGGCATGTTTAGAGGAAAGCCATTTACCCAGAGCAGGAGAATGACTCAAAGGAGTGCTGGTCTGTCATGGTAGAAACACCTCTGCTTTGTTTCAGAAGGCAAGCACGTGGTGTGGATGACCGTGGAGCTAAAGGCACTAAGCAATTTTAAGCCAACTATTACTCTGGACCCCGTTAAAAAAGGAGTCTTATTCCCCTACCAAGCATCTGCTTCAGCTGCTGACTCTGGCTGTGCAGGGATGCTGGAAATGGTTAATTCCAAACATGCCTTTCCTTCTATGCCACTGTCTCCAGAGTGAGAACAGCACCTACAGAAGCAAAGACTGCAGAAACGAGCTGGAGTTAAACGTGGGCTCTGGACACCACACAGGACAGTCTCTGAGTAAAGGGTGGAGAGGTAAAAGCAGGGTGACGTGCCTTGCTGCAGGTCTTGTGATTACCTCCTTCCACAGACAGGCTTCAAATGCAGGAGTGTTGTAAGTTCATCTAGAAGGAAGAAATTCAAAATCCCTCCAGCTCCTGAAAAAATGTATGCCAATTAATTCTGAATTGGGATTTTCCTTTACATTTGATCTATTTAAGAATGCACCACAAGGAGAGCTTCCTATGAGGAAAGCTTAGAAATGCTCTCAGGGAAAAGGAACCATCATAACTCTCCCACTTCCTAAAGGAATCAGGGTAGAGCTCTGCTTAATGCACATTCTCTAAAGAAAATATAAGGCACTACCTAATACAGCCTCTTTAGGTTCTGCTGAAAAAAATGCAATCAGATGATCCCTCCCCATCTCTGCTGTTTCTAACTTCCCTACTGCACTTGCTGACTGACTTGTACCTACTAAAAAAATAAATTAGTTCCTTCCCTGGCTTGCTGCAGCTCAAGGCTGTGGCATTAAAGCTGCTTACATGGAAGGGACAGGGGAGATTGGATGAGACCTGTGAAATGAACAATACAAAATCGCCCAAGGATAACACGTGTGGCATAAGCTGGATAGATGTCAGGCAGGGCACAGTGCTGCTTGGAAGTCTTTGTCAAGCCCTGATTATGTTGTAGGAATATTTCAGTTTCACAAAAGAATAATTCTTTGCTTTCCCTGGGAACAGGAAAGAGAAGGCAGAGTGTCCCAGGAGTAGACCTATCCAGCAGCGGCCTGGTACAAGTGTGAGGCAGATGCTGAACATGAGAGAAAGGAGAATGAGAGGGTTTAGCAGCTCTGTTGGCTGTGCCAAAAAGGAAGTGGTGGATGTTTGAGCCCTGGATGTGATAAAGGTGCGAAAGTCTAGTCTCCTGGTTAGTGAGGCAGCAGTAAGGGAAATGAATTCACAGTGCAGCGAGAGCAGCAGGACTAGGTAGAAATGGCTTTCCCTTCAGGCTCTATCCCTCATGGGGCTGTTTACCTTCAGATAGTTTGGATCCCAAAACTATTTCAAATGTCACCTTTATCCTCCACTCCCCTGCCATCTCCTTCTCATTGTTTAAATAAGCAGTTTGGGCTGGACACTTCTGGAATAACAACTGCATCCAGAACTTTCATCAGATAGTGCTGACTTCATGATTTGTATCTGATTAACTGCCAAAGAACCGAGGCAGTGGTGTTTTCATTCTATTTGATGGTTGGAGGGGCTGTGTTTGTTTCTGTGGTTTTGTTTCTCATTTATGTCATTATTTGCCAGCAAAACACAATTGTGTCCTTTGTTTTAGTTCAGCTTTATTCCCTTGTCCTCGTATGATACTGTTTTAGGCACAAAGCGTCCCAGTTTTTTTAATACTTCATGACTTATTAATGCTGCAGATTGTGGGATGAAGAGTTGTCAGCAACCTCATTTTTTATGTATTGACAGATATAATATCTGATTTGTTATTAGATAGCTTTTAAAGGATTTCTTCTTCTCTGGCTATATTTTTCCTAATTATTTAGTGTTATTTCCCCATAGCTTATCTCCCTTCCTGGCTCCACTTTTTTTTTCTTTTGCGTCTGCTGTATCATTTGACATTTTTTCACTTAAATGTGAGCCTGATCAACATCAGAGCCCATCTACTAATGTGCTCTCATGCCTCTCTAGGAGAGGATGTGTGGGAACATTCCTCTCAGGACTGACATATGCAGTGTTTTTGTGACATCACTTCCTAGTCCATTTTGAATCAAGGCCAGATAGACTGGGATCAAATGAAAATATTTGCAAATACTGTGGAATTTACTTCAATGCAGGTCAAGTGATGTGTCTGTAAGATTCCTGTAGAATGAATGCACTTTGCTTTTCTTCAGACTGATGGAGCACTGGGTCCTGGCCTGTGGTGAAGACAGGACACAGCAATGACCTGCAAAGATCCAAGAGGTGTAACAACAGGTGCCATTATTAACATGAAGTCAAACTGGCAAATCTCAGGAAGTGTAAAGCCTTCTCTGGCATTCTCCCTCAGGGAAGCTGGTGAATTGGACCTGTTTCTTTGAATCTTTAAACTCTTTAGTAATATTAAAATCAAGTGGGACAGGTGCAAGAGAAATAAGGCTCTACCTTCTTTCCAGCTAAGAGAATACAAAAATTTGGAGCATGGGCTATCCTTCCTCTTGGACATTCTAGAAGATGAAGCTCCTAAAAGCCAGATTTCAACAACCTTAAGACAAACCTCCTAGAAACTTCTAGCAGCTGATTTCTCTGATGGCTGCTCCTTCCAAACTTGACCTTTGTGACAGGTTCCTGATTTCAGTGTTAGAGGGGCTGGCATGACTGCTCTCCTCTTTCTGCTTTCTGTGATTTATACACTCTTCCCATTCTGAGTGGTTAGTTACCTTAAGAGCATTGTAAAACTTTTGCATCTGTACATCCACACCCAGGAATAAATCCCCTGCTTCTCGCCTAAAATGCAGCACAGACTTCTGTAGTGAAAATTCTCATCTTGTAGG
This sequence comes from Acrocephalus scirpaceus scirpaceus, assembly GCA_910950805.1. NCBI lineage: Eukaryota > Metazoa > Chordata > Aves > Passeriformes > Sylviidae > Acrocephalus > Acrocephalus scirpaceus. The sequence goes on along the minus strand of OU383778.1, from coordinate 57,401,853 downwards.
TATTGTGGTATGATTATTATAATATTAGAAGGTTATTTTTGTAAGCATTAGGAGAAAAAGATATGACAGTATCCCCATGTTATCTCTGAAGTCTTTTATTTAATAGGTTAAATCCAGTTGTTCATTGTGAAACTATCCAGGGAAGCTATTTTCTGTTCTTGCTTTCATTTTTCAGGTTTAAATATGTACAGCTTTTTGTGGTTTTAAAAAAATATTTTTTTGTCTTCCGTTTTTGAATTGCAGTTGGGGAAGCCCATAATTTGTATCAAGAGCACAGCTTTATTATGCCAATAGCTTTTCTTTTCCTTTTTTAGTTTTTTTTTTTTTTTAATGCAACCTTCTGAATACATTACAGCTTCACTGTCTACTGGGAAACTGCATTTCTGTGAAAAAGTGCTAAACATTTCTCTAAATTTATATGGTCTCTTGGTTGTCTAGGAGAAGTCAAGAGAATATCATGAGTGGAGCATCAGTAAACCAGGTTCTGTTTCTGGTAAGAACAAGCAGGTTCTAGGAAAGGGATCAGCAAAACCCTCACTTGTTGTCTTTTAAATTTTATTCCGAATGCCTAAGAATATCTCATGAAAATTTCACACTGAGCTCTTAAGTAAAAGAAAAATCGCTTATTTGTTGAATAACTAAATATGTAAGAGAACGTTTTATTACAAGTTAAAAGCAAAAAAACATTATGCATTTAAGGTCTCTGGGGAAAAAAAGATCATAGCATTATAATAAACCCAAAGATTCACAAAACCTTTCATTATCTCATAGCTTCTATTTAGAAAAGCACACTTATATGTGTGTTTAAGTCCCATTAAGTGCTGTTCTAAATTGAACTTGTACATAATTCCTGCTATTGCATTATGCTAAGGGTAGTAAGTCCTGCAGCTGGCAATACCTAAGTGTTTATAGGTATTCAATAATATTCAGTAGCAAGAACCAAAATATCCCTTGCAGATGCCTAAAGCAGTATAAGCACCTAAGCCAAGACACAATAAAGACTTGTAAATTCCTCTTCCACGAGGAAATCCAGCTAATGTGATCAGTACAGCAATCTCTTCAATTTTCTCTGAGAAAATCTGAGATCATGCCACTAAGTGCTTGTGAGAAATATAAATGTGTTGTAAACCGCCTCCCATATATTTCCACTTTTTCTCCTCAACTTTCCTATTTATAATTAACACCTCTCTTTATCTTGTTCATTCTGAATATCTTTGTTCTTTTCAAGCTAAATTATTTAATACTATCTCTTCCTCTCGTTTAAGCTCCCTTTATCTGGTGATCCTTTCTCCTTTATATTAAAATCTCTCCTGTCTAAACGCATAATCAGATGACATCTGCAACTCAGGAGCATGAAAATCCTCGCACATTCCCTCAAATAACTGTGCACTTATCAGGCAGTGAGGTATGTGGTGCAGATCAGAGGCTGGGCACACAGAAGGAATAGGCTCAAACCACACCAGAGTGGTTGTTCAAAATGTGAAGCCCAGGAATGTCCAGTCCACTCCTGCCTCTTTGCAGACATGAAAATCCATCCCTGCTCACATGAATGGTTCTGTTGGTTTCAGCAGGCTACCTGTGAGCAACAAAAACCTGGTGCCACGTAGCTACACGTCACAGAGCTTTTGTATTATGCAGAAGGAAGCACAAGGGCCTTTGGAGGCAAGAAAGCATCTGGAAGCCTCGAGGTATGTTTGCAGTTGAACAAAAATGAAAATTTGATCATGTGAAATAAGAGAGAAGCTAAATTCTTGTTCCTGTACTATGTCTAAGCCACAGCTAAATATACCCCAAGATGTTTTTGTAAATCTAACAGAGAATAAACATACGCATGTCCCAGACCATTCCAGATCTGTTTGAGTCCTGGTGTTTAATTAGAATATATGTATTATCTGTATAGGAACATGAGGAGGAATATGAAATGTTGTAGGAGTCAGTTTTGGGTGACAGGACAGATGCTGGATTGTCCTTCTCTAAATAGGGACCAAATGACTCCATATGGATGATAAATTCCCTGACAGCAACAGTGATGCTGTCTTGCAGACAGATTTAGGATGTGTGAGTGTCCTGCCAATTATAAAATTCATATGTAGTGTTTTCTTCCCTTCTGCTCCACTCTGGACATGGTGGGACATGGCAGGGCTTACAGAGTCTTCTCATTTAAATGCAGGGACAGTTTCATCTATTTAATCTAAGAGGCATATATGCTTACCACAGTCATAGCAGGACAGCTCAAAAAACCAAACAACTAAAATGTCTTTGTACAAGTCTTTCAACACACAGCTTAGAATTTCTGCATATGATTTTAAAGATTACAGAAGAAGAGAGCCTTGTGAACCTGGGTATTTTGTAACTCAGATGGCAAAAGGTGTTTATTACCAACTTCAGATCTCTTAGAAAAAATATAAAGGCAAAGCATCCACTCAATAGCAAAAGAGACCTCCATTAAAGCTTATCTTTTTATTTTGGGTGTAGACAGAAGTTCTATCTGATAACCATTTGGTTTTGGGGGCTTTTCTCGTTTGTTTGTGGTTTTAGTATATATACTTCTTAACCATTCTAAATGTAATACCCAGTGAGATATCTCATTCTTCTTTAGAGAAGGAGAAATAGGCTTGGGTCTGTGCACAGGAAGTGACCCTTTGGAGGGGAAATTAAGAAGCACCTTTAGAGCCTAGGACTGAACCTGAGGTTTCTAACTTTTGCCAATTAGACCTGCTGTGAGCAAATATCTGAAACTTGCTGGCAAAATTAACTGGAATTAACTTGAACAGTGAGCGAGATTAGAAATTCATGGTTGGTATCCACCTGCAAAGAGTGAGGGGCAGGATTACTACCACGTAAAAACTATGATGCAAAAGCAGGGTGAGACTGCTGTCTTTATTGCATGATTGAATTTTATTGCCAGACTGAGCATCCTCCTTACCTGCCCCTTCTTTGCATCCCTCTGCAGCTTCTGCAGGAATTGATACTGCAGCATTTTCATTCACTATGAAATTCAGCTTCTAACTTCTGAGTGCGTAACTTTTGACCTAAACAGACTGTTTATTATTATATAATTTTCCTGAATTATGCTGGATCTGCTCCTGCCTTCTAGCTCTACTGGTGCAGTGTGAGGCCTCTGCATCTTGCAACTCATCAGCCTGGCTGGAACCAGGGTGAAAAGTCTCCTTCCCGACTCTGTTAGGAGCTCCAAGGCTGTGTACAAATTCACACCAAAACCACCTGGGAAACCATGGACATCTACCTGGTCTCCTGCTGTGTTCAGATCAGGGAGCCCGCGCCCTTGCTGGTGTGCTTTCAGAGCCACACAGGAAAAGATGTGCATGCTCTGATCCATGAATGGTGCAGGTGTCCTGAAACTAGAGCCTCCTGTGAGTGTGAGTATCCACAGAGAGCTTAATATCGTTCATATGATAAGCATTAACTGTACATCTTCATCTGATTTATCTCTCCTTTGCAGCAATCAAATCCTGCAAGTAATCAAATCCTACACTCGTTATAATCACAGCTTGCTCTAGATGAACACATTATGCATTTATTTTCTCCCAAAACAGCCAACCTGCAGTGATTGCACAGGGCAAGTGCAGTGAGGTTTTGCAATCTGTCTCTCCCTCCTGAGGAGGGAGAAAGGATGGACATGTACTTCAGTAAACTTTAGTAAAGCAGTGAAATGTATAATCATTTTAAATTGCACAGTTTGGATCCGCTTGCGCGTGGGAGAAGACACGTTCCCTCCACGATCCAAACATTTCGGATATCCCTGTTTACACGAGTGAACCTCCCAGGACACACAGAGATATATATATATATATACATCTTGGAGATCAGCTGAGCTCAGCTATAAACATTTCATTCTTTGGTAGCAGAAAGCCAGTGGCAGGGCTATTCCTCGAAGCCTGAATCCATCGGCAGAGGCTGTGCGGGATGAATTTCCCCAAGCCGTTCAGGAATCGCGCAGCAGGGCTGCCGTGCGTGGGAGAGCCCCGCGGGACGGGGCAGCCGCGCTGGGAGCCGCGGGGAGGCTGAGCGTCTCCTGCTTTAAATCTCTGTTAGTGCCCCTTGGAGCGCGGTGGCCGCCGCCGGGCAGGACCATGGGGAAGCTCCACAAGAAGGGAATAGGGAATGGAAAGCGCGGGTGGAGCACCAGGCTGAGGTTTTATGATCCTGTTTTAATGGAAGTGTTTTTAGCACTGAGGTACACCAGGGAACCGCCCGCCGCTGGGAAGCGGCTGGCCCGGCCCGGGCGATGCTGTCGGCATGTCGCGACAGGCGCTGAGCAGGTGCCTTTGGGTCTGCCCAGAACGGACGGGCAGGCGCTCAGTGGGAACTCCAGGGCGATCCCGATCCACGTGTCCCTGGCGGCGGCGCCGCGCCGGGGCGGGCGGGCGTGAGCGCACCCCGGTAACAGGTGCGTGACGCGGCGGCGGCCCCCGCCCGGCCGGCGCTCCTCGCCGCCGCGCCCGGGGCTGCGGGGAGCGCAGCTGTCCGTGTCTGCCCCGCCGGCCCCGGCCCGCGCCCGCCCTCACGGAGCGATCCCGGATCCCGCCCCGGCTCGCGCCCGCCCCCCCGCGCGTCGAACGCCGGCCGTCACGCGGGCGTTGTAATGTACCAAAGCAGCGCGCACCGCCACGCTCGCCCAGCCCTGCGCCCGCCCGCCGCCACCGGCTTCGTGCCCGCGCTCTCCCCGGCCTGCCCAGCGACGGCAGCCACGGCTCTGTCCCGCTCCCGACACCTCCACCCGCGGTGTCCGCCTTGGCGAGGGCATGGGAGGCGGGTGCGGCCGAAGCCCGGGGGGGAAGTCCGCAGCTGCCCGTAGCCGGGCGCGCGGGCGGCAGCGCGGGGTTGCGCGCCTATTAGGAGGTGCGTGGTAGCGATGGCGGCTGTGGGTGAGACTTTTCCCGTCAGCGGATCCGGCTGGCCCTGCCGGCGGGCGGTGGGGCCGCGCCCCGCCCCGCGCCCGCAGCAGCCCGGAGCAGCCGAGCGGCACCGGACCGAGCCCGGCCGAGCCGGACCGAGCGGCGACGGGCGGAGCCGATCCGCGCCGCGCCGGGCAGCGGGGAGCGGCGGGCAGCGCCATGGGGCTGCTGGAGCGGCTGCGGAAGGAGTGGTTCATCCTCGGCATCGTGCTGGTCATCGCCGTGGCGCGGCTGGAGCCCGGCGTCGGCGTCAAAGGCGGTGAGTGCGGGCGCTGTGCCCCGGGAGCCCCCGGGACTTTGCCAACTCCCCGCGGCCGCGCTGCCCCCGCGCCCCGTCCCGCCCGTGCGGGGTCCCTGCCCTCCATCGGCTCCTCTTCCTCCCCGCTTCCAGCCACTGCTCCTCGGGAATCCGGGAATCGCTCCCGGGTGTGTTCCCGTGTCTTTGCTCGGCACTGTACCGGTGGCTGCAGGAGTGTCCTGCTCTTTTGGGATTAGGAGTGCTGGAAGCCAAGCAGTGACTGGCTCTGAATGTGCTCCTGTTCGGCTAAGTCATAACTTCCAGAGCTGTGGGCGTGAAGTCCTGGCAGCTCAGGGTCTGGATTCCTGCTTCCCCGGAGGTGTAGCTGAAGGTATATTGTGGTAAACTCTCAGATGCTGTCTTTCGGCCAGACCTTTCCTTTCGCTTTTTAGTAGAACGCTTGTATTTTAAAGTTTAGGATTTTTTTGGTCTCGTTCTTGTTCGTTCTTACTCCCTCATGGAAGGTGGGGGGAAACAGGGAAGCCGATCCTGTGGAAAGCGGTGGTGCAAAAAATGCGTACGGGGAGGCAAAGCGGATCTGTCCTTTGCTAAGCAGGGAGGGCTTGTATGTTTCCCGGAATAAGGGCTGATGAAATATTCACTGTTATTTAAACATAAACAATGTATCTTTAAGTATAAACGCTGGGGGTGTCTGCTGGTTAGTTTCCATTGGAACTTCAGCTCCAGATGTTCACAGATTTCAAGAACAAATTAAAGTATGTATTTCTTCTTCCTAATTGTTCTGTGATGGCTTAGGAAAAGGGATGTAGAACACTTCAGTAGAATTCCTCTAGCAGTTCTATATTATGCGAGAGGAGGAAGAATCTATCTGTGCTTTTATAGGCACAGGTTGGTTTTGTTTTTTTTTTTTTTTTTTTTTTAAATTCTTAACAGAGCTGAAGTTTGAGGATAGACAGCTTCTCACTGAAGAGCCAAACTTTTCCCACCTCTTAAGTTCTGGGAAAAAAGGAAAGTGATTAAAATATATATGGCTCTGAACACATGCTGTGGCAGCTAAGCCTCTGGTACTTCATGGAGTTCAGGGTAGGCAAATTCCTGCTGTGCAAGGATCCCTTCTAACATCTGTGTGCTGTTCTGCATAGGTGAATAGAACCCACGTGGAGCTTCTTGCAGGATCCGTGCTGTGTTTTCAGCAGATCTTAGAGACGACCTGAAATTGATGGTATCAGGTGTTTTGTCCCTTTCTGCTTTGAGTGCTGTGCTAATTGTTAGCAGCCGTGTGGGAGATCCTTTTAACTAGAATAGGAGATGATTTTTCCTTGGCTCACTTCCTGCATGGAAGCACTATGATGGAGCACTTCATTGAATTATCCTGCTGCAAAGAGATGTCAAGTTTTGACACAGTATTGTTCCTGGGACAACTTGCTTGAAAAATCTTGGAAGCATTGATTGAAAGTGAGCACGTGTTCTCCATAGTGGTATCCCCTTCTCTGAAACTGTGGGATCTCAGTGCTCTGAGGAAGAAAAATATTTCTTTTTAAAAGCAGAAAGAGATGAGGGGTGGGAAGTATCAACACATGAAAAACCCTTAGTTTGTCATCTTCCAGCTGACAAAGCCATGCACGGTAATTTGCAGGGCTTTAGTGAATGGATGGTCCAGCATCCATTCCCGTGGAAGATTGTGCCATAAATAACAAAGATTTGTGTTGTTGTCACCTTCATGACATAAGCCAAGCCATTTTTGTGTGTTTTCCTATTTGATAAATGAGGCCATTTAGTTCCTTTGTGAAAAGAATTTTTCTGTTGTGACCAGAGTTTCCTGTGCTCCACGAGTGTGTGGTTGCTCTGGTGGTAGAGGCTTCTTTCTTCTGGGAGAAGGAGTTCAGGTAGCCCAGTGAAAAACCATAAACCAGAAAAAACTGAGTCCTGGAAGAACCCCTCTTTTAGCCAGATTAACCCACTGCCTGTCTGCTGTATGTGCATGTACATAAATACTCTAATCTTCTAAAAGATTAGAAAAAATTGGTAATTGTGACTATAAAATGTAGTTTTCTGTAGAGCTATATATTTATATAATCTTTTGGGGTTTTTTTTCCTCCATCTATTCAGTTAACATGCTATAATTTTGCAACTAGCCATGTGCTTTGTTGCAACTGTAACTCTTGCATTTCCTGTCTTATTTTTACCTTAGTTTTCATATATGTTGCTTGGGGATTTTTTTGCTTTTTTGTGTGTGTTTGGCATACACAGTTTTAGTGTCCTGTCAACAGAGTTCTCGCTGAGAGTAGGATTTGGGTTGAAATTACTTGAGATGCACATTTGACTTGTACAATCAAGTCCCTCTGATTTAAGGATCATTGACCTTACTCCAGTGTGACCATCATCACCAGATGTATCATTCATCTGAGGGAGCAGAAAGGTTCCTCCTCTGTTCTGGGGTGGCGAGTCAAGGCTGGCTTGTTTGCTGCTGCAGTTTTCCTCATGACAACTTAGGGTCACTTGTAGAGTGAGGGTATTACTTTGGTCCTAAGTAGACTGCTAATATTTTCTTTCTAACATAATATCTGGTGGAATGCTCATGAAAAAATGAGCACATACGTTTTATGCCTGGTGGCCTCTGAAGGCAAAGTGTATTAAGAGAATTCATCATTTTTATAGGAGCATAAAAAAACCTATATTTTAATCTCCCTGAAAAAAGTGTATAAATATATACAAATGTAAGCCTTTAATACAGAGGAACCCTTGGTGGTGCAGGCATCTGCCCTTGCTGGTCTCACTGCAGCAATGTCTCAAATGTGTTATTGTGGGGCTGGAATGAACCATTTGAACCATTTTCTGTTGTGAGGGGAATAACATAGAATTGTATTGCCCCGAGGAAATGATTGCAAGGTGAGATTTGGGTTCTTCTGTGCCGGCAGCCAGACAGGTGTGTGTGTTGTAGGGCAAGAAGTAAGAGGTAGCTGTGTGAGGGATGTCAATGGCCCTGTAAAGGTACCAGCTAATATTTTTATTTGAGTGTATGGTTTGCATTTGCTGACGCTGTAGGGATACTCTGATGTCAGAACTGTGAAAGACTCCCCATTTTGAAATTTCCAGAATTTACATGTGAGTTCCCAGTGGCTTCTAATCATGAAAGTCAAATTTATATGATGACATAACTCACTCTGCACTTACTGGTTTTTACTTTTATTTAAAAATTAATAGCATGCTTTTTGTAACTTGATAGAAATGTCGTTCTTTTTATTAGAGACTTTACTGATTAGACTTTCTCCAGGTATTTTTTTAAAGTATTCTCATTTACTCTGATATAATATATGCATGTCATTATCCCTTTGACTGTGGTTCACTTTGTTCTCTATGTCTGTATTTTTTAGGACCCTTGAAACCAGAAATTACCATAACTTACATTGCTGTTTCAGCTATATTCTTTAACAGCGGACTCTCCTTAAAAAACCGAGGTACAGTAATTTCTTATTGCTTCGTTCCTGTTATGTTCTAAAAAATGTTGTGTTCCTTTTGATCAGATTTGAATGTAATTGCAGTGGTGGTGGTGCTGGGAGGATGGCTAGCAAGAGAAGATAAATATTAGATGTTTAAGGAATAACCCTCCTTGATTTCAGGAAGTGCTTCACAAAGTAATGAAGATGATGAAAAGGATAGTGTGAATGAATGTCACCCATCCACAGAGGGTGGGTGGTTTGTCTCTGCACAGCTTTAACAAAATGGAAGTGATGAGCACAATTTGGAGACTGGATCTACACCCTGATTGTGTCCCAAACCCAAATCAGGGTGAGATGCAGCTGTTCGCTGCTGGACTGATGGGAACAAAGACCTGGGGAATTTAAATTACCTTGTTTTGTGGGGCCAGGGCAGCAGCTAGGATCAGCACAATAGGGTTCCTATGCAGATACAATGTCAGTATACAAGTGCAAAGTCTTGGCAATCTTTTCCCATAGGATTTCATTGTGGATGGGTGGATTTGAGGTGCCTGCACTCCGGTGCATATCACAGGCACTGAGATTTAAAATTTTGTGTGACACGTTATTCAAAGAGGAACAGCCTGGGATTCAGAGAGATGAAGGGGCGTGTAAAGGAATCATGGAGAAAGGAAATGATGGCTATGTGCCAAGAGGAGAAAGAGCAGCCAGAGTTGAAATGAAAACACTGCACGTCTCTGCTAGTCTAGTTTTCTGATTCCTTTATGCTGTTGACTAACAGAGGATGCTATTCAAAAGTTGCGTGATACTAATGCCTTGAAGGAATCATCACAATTTTGTCCAGTTATCTCCTGGTAAACAGGGATTTGAGTGAACGCTGTGCATTCAACAGCAAAAAAAGTCTGTCCACCTGTATCATGGGTATGGTGGTGAACTTCCAAGTGGAGGTGTTTGAGTTGATGGCTGGCCTCTCCTTTGTTGTCTCCTGGCAGTTCTGACACTAGGACCTCAAGTTCTGCCAGGACACAGTGTAAGTGAACTGGGGAACTTCAGTCAGTTCTGCAGCAGCCTTATGGGGGGCATGCGGGAAGAATCCTGTTCTCTGTTTGCCTGGGATGGTAGCTAATCCTAATGGAAATAGGCTGTGGAGAGGCACACTCTTCCACAGAGAAGAGAACCCAAAACACAAACCTGAACAGTATTAATAGAGTGGAGTTTTCCTCTTTCAGGCTTAGGAATCTTTGCATGCAGAGAAAAAAAAAGTAAAATTTCTTTCCCTTTCACTGGTTTGAATCCTTGAAACCTTGTATTTGTAAAGCAGCTGTGGGAGAAATCAGTAGCATTGTCAAAGTCTTGATTAGATTCTCCATGCTAATTCACATCTAACTTCTTCCAGTAAAGGTGAAGTGACTGACAGTTTTCTGGGCAATGTGTCATGCCTTACTTTGAACTTACATAACTTTTTTCCATCTATGGTATTAAAAACAATATACTGAGGTAAATCCACACAGGAGCTGATGTTTATGTCCAGGTAGCTGATCTCAGATTGTTTTGGGAGCAGCAGTTAGGGCTGGTGCTGTTATCCAGCTTCATGCAGAAGCTAGGCCTTTCCTGAATTTCTGCCAGGGGGGTAGAACATAGAGGAAGAAAATAATTTCTCATGTGTTACCTTGTGCTATTACTTTCTTAAGTGTATATTAAAAACAATCCTTATATGTGTTAGGTGGCCAGGTCATGTTTTTATTAAAATACTTTGAGGCATGTTTTAGTTGTTTAAGGCACAACCTAAAGTTGGTATTATTACTCAATATGGCTTTTTTATTGGATTGCGAAGTATATGGTTTCTCCTTTTGGCTTTATTTGTTCTTGACCTGTGTATCAGCTGTTCTACCTTAGATAATGTGTTTGTTAAATGGAAACTACTGTTTGGTATGATTTATGACAGGATGAAAAAGTTTATGTGCTAACAGAGGCCTTCTGATAAATCTCACAAAATTAGAACTAACTGATGCTCTTTTAAGGTTACACTTCTGGTTTAATCTCCTGTGTCAGTGCATGCTCAAAAATTTTTGCTAATATGTTCAGAAAGCATTTTACAGAATAATTGGCAACGTTCAAGGAAAGTCTGTCTGTGCATGGCCTTGTTACACTTTCAGAACCAGAGGTGACCAAGGTCCTCTTATGTTTGTAGAAATACTCTGCGTTCTCTGACAAGAACATTTGATTCCACCTTAATATAATGCTATTTCAGTGTGCAGTGACTGGATAGCTTGCTCTTTTAAAGCAAATACCTCCCGTAGGGCCCCAGAAATTAAATCACATCCTTGAGTTATCCATTTCAAGGAGGAATTTGGCAAGCCACTGAAAACACTGTTTGCTCTGTGTGGGTATTTGCTCAGAGGACTCCAGCCGTGACTATCGGAAGTGTGGCTGGATGGCAACAGAGACCCACACCAGCCAGGGAGAGGCTAGGATAAGCTCCCTGAGGGCTGTGAAATACTGGGGAAGACAAGGTAACCTGTTCTGTCTGGTGTGCAGAAACAGAGTCATAAACTAGCAGCTTCCAGTAACTTTTTTGAGGTGGCAGATGTATTTTTGGACAAGCCCTTGTAAATTGTTTAAGAGGGTGAAGGCTGTTTGCCTCAGCATTTATTCTGTGATCATCCAATCTAAGGCATACTTTTATAATAGGAACTATTCTAAATAACTGTTACTATTCTCAAAGGGAATCGCTGGAGACATTTTCAAGACTGGCAATTTAGATCTGCAAAGATTTGTTCCATTAAAACAGCATTCCTCCATGCAGTAGGTAGGCTGTGCAGTATCACCTTCCTTGCTCCCTGGAAGTTACAATGCTTTCTTTTTGTCTTGAGTTCTGGTTTTGGAAGTATTACAGTCTTCTTGAAACCCTCTGGTTTTGAGTAATTTTCTCATTGTAAAAATATGAAATGGAAAGGGTACTAGTGTGTGCGAGGTATAGCTAGATAGATATAGCTAGATATAGCTAGATAATGCATCTGGAGTGTCAGCTGGAGAATCCCAGCAAATTAGATTTTGGGTGAGTGCCATCAGTTCTTTTGCACTGTTTACCTGAAAAGAGTGTGAGTTACTGTGAGAGAAAGGAATTTTTATTCTCAGTCTGCAAGATTTGAAGTGATTTGAAATGTGCAAGGCTCTTTCCTTGTACTCAAAAACCAGAGTAGAAGGTCCTTGAAATGCCTGAAAAGGCAGAAACTGAGAGACACAGAGCTAGCTGAAGAGTTTTTTTCTTAAGGGTACTTGATCATCTCTCTGGAGTGCTCTTACACTCTTTAAAACTAAGATTTTCTTTATTGTTTACTGAGTCTCCAGTGGTGCTTTACACTTTAATTCTCTGAAATGTATGACTTAACAGTTTTTAGCTTGTTACGGTCTTGGTATTCTTTCTTTGTTATTCTTCATCAGCCATTTTTTTTTCCTATATATTTCCTATCTCTTGATACAATAAATAATCGAAGTCTGCTACAGATACTTTGCTTTTATGGAAAAAAAACCAAACATAAAAAAAACCCCCAACACCACAAATGAAAGCTTGGTAATTCAAACATCCATAAACATTTTTTTTTACAGTATAAATAAGAATCACAGTTTGTGGCTCTCTTTAGAGGAACCTGAAATCATGTGCTCACTGCAAGTTTTCATGCCTCTTGATATCAAAAGTCAGTAAACAGCCATCAGTGCAGTTAACACAGGTTTTGAAGCTGTGACAAAGTGCTAAGGCTGCCTGCTGAAAAGCTGCTGTTCTGAGAGCTACACTGTTATTGAAGTGGTGGACAATTCTTGTGGAAAAATGCCCAGGAGCAGACAGCTTTTATGTTGTCTGGATGTACTTCATTATTAAAGAGGAGATCAGATGATCCCTAAAGGTGCCTTTTTGACATGCACATCTTTTGTGTTCTAAAGCTGATCCTAGTTTTAAAAGCACAAACGTGATCTTACTTCAGCTGTTATGACTGCAACTTCCTCTCTTCTTTTTCTTTTGCAGGAGCTGACAAGTGCTTTGATGCATGTGAAACTACACCTTTTTGTCCAGATTTTTACACTTGTGTTCTTCCCAACAGCAATATGGGTCTTTCTTCAGCTGTTATCAATCACACCTATAAATGAATGGCTTTTAAAAGGGTATGTTTAAGCATAATGGAGTGAAATATGTTTGTAGCTGTTGTCTCAAAGGGCGGCTTATCCTGCAACTGGTGTTTTGTTGTATTGTGAACAGATTTTGCTGGTTGTTTTTTGTGCTTCCGCACTTTTCTGTTGAAAACAAAGTACATGCACAAGATTATCCCTTCAGGAACCCGGTCTCATTCTTAGAAAGTCTAGACAGTCTTATGTGTAGGGAGGTTGCAACAGGTTAGCTCTCTTTTTCATAAAACACAGCTGAAGTGATATCTTGGGTCTCAAGGAAGGTGGGGAGGAAGGAAAAGGAATGCTGAAGGAAAAGCATAAATCAGTGAATAATTATTGTGTGTGCTGCATACTGGTCTTCTATTTTTAAGTAGTCTGTATTGAGAATTTCTTGCATGGGTTCAGTATCTGCTTCCAGCTAAATTATGGGGGGGGAAAAAGAGTAAAGTTTTTGTAGGACAAGAACTCTGTGATGAGCAGAAACTAAGTTACCACGAAAACAATATGGTTTTAATCTTGGATGTGCACTGCCAATGTGCAAAGCTGCATTGATGGTGTACTAGGGATAGATGCTGTGTGAAATAAAAAAAAAAGTTAAAAGGTTTTTTTGAATGGGAGGTCAATACTTAGTGCCATGCAGGTATACTGGAATGTTTGAATGTAAAAATCAATTATTTCAGAAAACTACTGAAAGAATCCCCATTGTTTCTTACTGCTTGCTGAAACATTGCTTGGGGAGTTCCTTGTCTTAAAAGTTTAATGAAAAAGCTGCTCATGTTTATGTTTCTACAAGGCCTAAACCTAAAGGAGCATTTCATTTTGTTTGTAAGATGCTTCTTCTGGTGCTCCTGGTGCCATATGATAGTGAAAAGGTGACATTGAGACAACATCAATTAAAAGTTATCACTCTTTTGCTTAACGGTGTCTGTAAAGCAAGGAAATAACAAGATTGCTATATGATGTTCATTTGCATTTAGCTGTTTGTAGTAAAGGGTATTCTGTAAAGTAAAATAAACTGAGAAGTTTTTTCTCAGCTAGGACAGATATGTGATTTTCCTCAGTAGCCAAAATTTCTTCCTAATCCATGGAGTTTCAGTTTCTGAAGTGCAAGGTGAAAGAGATTTTTGTGGGGTTTTTGGTTCCATGAAGCACTTCTCATTCCTTCCTTCCCATGAGTCTTATGCCACTTTGGTTCTTAGTACTTAAGTGATCTATTGCACGCACGAGTATAATTGTGTGTGTATGCATGCACACCTGTTTGTAAAACATAAAACTGTTTGTAAAACTAGAGATGTAGGTATTTTTGTAAAGAAAAGAAATACTTACACATTATCTCTCTAAATGTGGAGCCTAAACCAGGCTCATTTGTCATGAGAGTGTGTCTGTGTCTTATTTGTGAGCTGCTGTACTTCTGTTTGCTTCAAGCTGCCTTTCAAGCACTTGTTCCTTGAAGCACTTCTTCTGATTTGGCTGTTTTATCTTTCAGTGCAGTAACTCTTTTGTATTGAGGTTTCATTGAAAGAATGATCAGATTGAGGAATTTAATTAAGGTGGTTTGGTTGGGGGTTTTTTTAAGAGTGCTTTCTGGAGAAATGCTTCTGTTCAAGACACGCTCAGAGCAGCAGCCATTGCACTGGGAGCTGTACAGTGTGAAGTAGGTGCAGAAGATACTGAGCTCTGTCCTAAATCTAGAATAAGCAGGTCCCTATGTGTGTATGAGAAGCTGATGTGAGGGGCAGCTCTGTGTAAACAAAAGTTCATCCTAATGCCCCACAGCTGTAGTTTCTATTCCCTTAGAAATGCTAAAGTACCTAAGGAAAACAGGGAAGGGAGCAAGAGCGGTTTTGGCAAAGTTACTTCCTTATCACACATTTAGCACAGCATACAGTGGGGGCTGGTTGATAGCCCTCAAAAAGGCCTGGAAAAACAGGCATGTGCTCCCAAGGGCATGCAGCAGCCTTTGGCAGGGTGGCTCCCTTGGGCACTGCAGTTCCCCAGTGCTCCCTGCTCAGGTTATGCCTGAAGGGCACAGCCCACAGAACCTTTTCCATCTTGCGTCAGAATGCAGGGTAGATTCTCCCATCCTCTCTAATGGTCTGTTTTGCTGTAAGTGTTAATTGAGAGGCAGATTTGGGTGGTACCAGCTTTTCACCTGTGTTTCTGCAGCTGAGTGGGATTTTTTTCTTTCCCCCCTCTCTGTCTGGGATGATATTAGAAGGTTTGTTGCTTTGCAATTATTTTGAAATTTATAAAATAGAGGAGAAACTGACATCCTCCCAAGCATCTTATAAGTTAATTTTTTGTTAGCTGACCAGGTTTTTACATTGACAACATCTATTAGAAAAGGAGCGTGAAGCAGGTTATTATGTATGCACAGATTCACCTCTTCTCCACTTTTAGCATATAGCATTTACAGCACAGGTGATAAGGCATGAGATGCAAAGATTTGGTATAAAATATGATTTTGGAGCTCTCACATCTAAAACATGTGACTTCAGACCCTACTGCTCAGTTGCCTGTAATGCTGTCAGCAGAAAAGCAAGTGTTTGGACCCCTGATGTTAGTACTCATAGCATGGCCTGACCCAGTGGAATATATTGGTTGGTTGTTATCTCTAGGAGTCTGTTGGGCATTAGAGGAATCTGTTTGTATATTGGTAGAATTGTGTAGTTGATACAAACTGAAAAAAAAAAGTTTACAGGTGCATGTTTCAATACATTCAATTAAAAGTATGTCCGTTTAGTGTGTACCAGATTTTTTTAGATTAATATTCCTTGATAGGAATTTTTATTTTTAATCCCAAGTGTGTTATTTTCAATTTGAGAGGGTTAACAGAGATTGTATTATTAAATCTTTCCCTCATAGTATGGAAAATCCCTGCCAGCTGAGATGAATGCCCTTGCACACCTTTTGTACGTCTCTAGATAACTCTGAACTTAATCCACTCCTTATCAGAGCAGGTGAGAAGTTCCAGGAGCTGGCTGCCACATAGAAGAGAGATGACAGTATCACAGTGTAGGGGATGGACATCAGAATTGCCACGTGTTTGTTTGTCTGTTGTATATTTTCCTATATGTTTTCAAACTTTCCTGTACCATTTCTTTTTCCTGTATTTCTTTTCTTTTCAATATCAGCTTATTCTGCCATGTGCTGACAACTCTCTGCTGCCATTGCTTATTTCACTGTAAGCTGAAGGTGCTCTGTGCTTCCAAGGTGCTTGGCACCTTGTGGTTGGATTTATATCATGCTTACATTGGTTGCCTCTTTCCCACAGTGTCTCTAGCTGACAAAGGGAATACTGTCATTGCCACTTACCTGTTTCTTCTCTTTAAGCTTTTTGTATATTTGCAGAATATCAATTGCACTGTAATGTGCACCCTGGTGCCTGGATTTAATACTTCTGTTTGCTGCAGCTTTTTGACACTGCCTTTCTCAGGGGTTCTACTGACATGGTTACAAATGCAAAGTAGTTCACCACTAGTAATTGATGGTTCTGAATTAGAATATCAAGCTCCAATGCTTGAAATCATATGTAGATTCCACACTTCTGGGGATTTTACAATCTATTTTATTCCTGCATTACTCTTCCTTCCAAGTCAACACAGTTTTTCTTCAGAAATAAAAATTTTACTTAGCCCCAAATTTAATTATAATTTATTGTGGTGTGGTTTTGTAGACTGTCTTTGAAAACAAAGGAAAGCTCACCACTCTTTTCTTACTTTGCAGCAGCATTTACTGTACATGTCAATAACTTTGCTGCACAAACAATGCCTAACAATGACAGTAATAATAAAGTATCGTGGATTTCTAAAGTGTAAGAGAAAGCTGATGGCAGTCAGGTGATTTTTTCTGGAAGTCTGATAGATGTATAGAGACCTTTGTGAAGGAGAGCTACAGTACTACACATGGGGAAGTGGAGTCACAGAGAGGTTAAGTGTTTTTGCATTTTACATGGTGACATGAGTCTTCACCGTGGTGGCTGGTGAGAGATGGCACAGAAATGCTGCCTGCAGGAGTGCCCTTCCTGGTGCAGGGCTGTAACTGATTGGAACCTGATTGCACTGCACAGGTGATAACACTTTCTACTTGACTATTTGGTATTTTAAGGTTGTAGGTTGCTTAGTACTTGCCTCCTGTAAGGAATGTAACATGCTTTTTGTTGTTTTCAGCTTGCAGACAGTGGGCTGCATGCCACCTCCCGTGTCCTCTGCTGTAATTTTAACCAAAGCTGTTGGTGGGAATGAGGTGAGTTTGCATTTTGGCTTTTTTAAACAGACATTCAAATAATTATTTATTTATGATGAACTCAAGTGGCATAGGCAGATTTGTGATGCTATTGTGGTTTGTAAAGCATTCTGGAATTAGGGCTTGGGTGTTTTGTTGGTGTCAGACAAGGAAAATAGTGATATGATATGTGCTGGCGTTGGTGAAACTGAAAGAAACTCACTTTTCTGAGGCGATACGAGGGTTTCTGATAGAAATTAGAGTTGGGAGATTTCTGGTGGTTGCTGCACCATAAGTCCTAACCCTATAATGTTCCTGTGCTGTGTTGTAGTTATTGCATAAACCACTAGGTTTGAAGTGAAGTTGTGCCCTTGCAGAGATTCTTTGGATGTGTTCGGTATTAAAGGTCCTGTAGCAGGAATTTCTCAAGCTTGAAGCTGCAAATGTAGCAAGTGATATGGCAATACAAACATGGATTTAAATCTTATATTGTTATTTGAGACTACATGAAGTGAAAATTCAGGGAACGTGGAGTTCTCTGACAGTGATGCAATGTAAAGTTCTCAACTGATAGGAAATGCTGGAACAGAAGTTGTTGGTGTAAACTTGGTTTGGTCATGATAAAATTCTGCTTTAAAATGGCACATTCTGGTATAATTTCAGACTCTTTCTTTATCCACAAAGCACTTGCTGTTTTCAGGAAGGCCAGGTAAATGGCATTTAGGAAATTAATCCAGCTGTGCTAATTAATGAGCTTGTTTCCTTTAGATTTGCTTCCTCATAGCTGCTGAAGGTGGAGGAGACCTGGTAGGTGAAGAAAGGAGGGAATTAACATTGACAGATGGGATTTACACCTGGGGCTGTTGGATGCTATTCTGAAGGGTTAAAGGCAAATCTTAATTCAGCCATAGAACTCCTGTGTGAGGTTGGATGGTTCACTTCAACCACATGTTTTAAATATGGCCATTAGTTGTGAACTTCTCATTTTCTGAGTTCAGGCTCCTGGGACCGATTAATGTCAGCTTTGAAAACACATGATAGCGCTGAAAGAGATTGAAGTTGTACTTTGTACTGACAAAGTGCTGTTTAATTGCTTTATCCTCTGAAGAGAGACCCAAAGCATTTCAAGTCAACCATCTCTAATTATGGGCAATCCTGATGCACATCACTGTCTGCCAGTTTGCTACCTTGAAAAAAGAGCCATAAAATTGGTGCTGGGGAGTAGTTACTGTAAAGAAATAATTCAAGTACCTAACAGTGATCAACAGAGAAAAGAGAGGTTTTCCAGTTATGATTCTGCATGTAGATGCGGTAAATTGCAGCAAGGTACCACATAGTGAGGATTAAATGAGGTATTGAGTGAGCGCTCGTTCAGCAGTGTTGGTACTATCCTTTGAACAGGATAAAGATCCTCTGGAAAAAAACTACAGTAAGATTGGTTAATTGAAAGCAATGTAATACAGTGTGCAGGAAGGAGAGAGGTACTTTAGTTTCTTGACCATTAGAATGCACTTTTTATGACAGTGTCCTTCAGGAGTGGTGAGGGTGTGTGCATTTTATACCAGCTGGCTGCCTTCTCTTATATGATTGTGTAAATCACTGACAAGATAAGATTTAAACTGATTGTTCTGTGCCAAATTGGTGTTGGAGGAATTTAAAAATGCATACCTGGTAGTGAGTTTTACAGATAGTTGCTGGCAGCTGAGAGGGTGAATCAAGAATTGAGTCTTGGGAACTGAGAGTTCTCAGTCACGCTCAAAGAGAGTCTGTAAAGGAAAAACTCCCTTTAAACAGCTCAGTGTAGACAAAGCAAAGTTATTACCAAACTTGAGCATGTTTCCAGTGCAAGCATATTTTTGGAATTTGATGTTTCTTTGTCGTTCAGACTAATTTTTCTTCTGAAGATCAGCAAATCACATCCCTCGTGTAGGGGAGAGAAACAGGCTTGCATCTCTCCTTGCCAAACTTCACCTGAGCTGTTACTGATGTATTTCTTTTTCTGATATAAGCAGAACACTGCACTTTTTCCCATTTCAGTTTGAATCCATTCTGATATATGAAGAATTTAAACCTGGGAGTCATCTGGAAATAGAAATGGTTATACTGTGAGAGCATTTGTTCATAATAATGCTGCTTAAACTGCTTTTTGCCTCAACATGTGTGTATCCCTTAGCTAGAGAAATTGATTTGTCTGAGGATATATCTACACTGCATAATGTAATATGAAGATAAATGAGCTCGCTCAGAAGGAATATAGCAAGGAAGCTCCACGTGAACTAATTAGTCTGAGAAGTGTCCTGCTGCTGTAGAGTACAGGCACACCCTCAATAACTGCTCTGAAGACCTCTTTGGATGCCTTGAAACACAGCACTTAAGAGCTGTGGTGGTTGCATGTGTTATGATAGTGTAGAGGGGTTTAGGTTTCTTTGTCTAAGTAGAAGTGACTGTTAATTGTCAGTTTGGACCTGGGTTATTCTCAAAGAAGTATCAGGCCCTGTGTCATGGTAGAACTAGTACATCTGGGGCTGGGCAACATGGTCTCTATTTTTAGCTCTGTCATCAACCTTTTGGGTAAAACAGAGTGAGTTATTTTGTCTCTGGGGTTGGCTGTGATGCTTAATAGCACATTTGTGAAATGTTTGAAGATCAGTGCGGAAAAAATCTGATGTGAGATCTGTATTTTCTTGGCCTGGGACAGGGTAATTAAGTACTTGATCAAGTGCTTAGAAAGTGACCTACATCATTAGGCTACCTGGGTGGTGGATTTTGCTGCATATTAATTGGAAAATTTGGTTGTGAGATAATAAAAGGGAGACTTCTTTCTTCTCTCTGTTTCTCCTTCACCCTGATTTTCCATCCTTGGTCCTGTGATCTTTTCTTATGTTACTTTCATTAACCCTGCAAGCAACTTTCTAAACCAACCTAGTCCTAGCTTTTGCCACAAATACACCTACTTCATTAGCAAAGACAGTTTCAAGCACAGAATGTTAGTTTGATACATACGAAGCCCTGTATGTATAAAAAAAGGGTTCTTGTGTTGACTGGTGAAAAATGAGGAGGGATCGCCATAAGAATCAAAATCTAATTTTTAATTTGTTGATATTTTCTCAATTACTTAGTTGTTTCTGTCAATCAGTCTCATGTTTTGTGTAGAGGACAGTCCATGAAGCTAAAAAAATTGGAATAAAACCAGAAGGCCTCACATTTGTTCTTTGTTCTTGTACTATGAAGGGTCAGGATTTTAATGGTGTAGCTTGACACAGCACTGAAGGCTTTGTTGTGTCATTTTTTTAACAAGTCTTGCAGTTTTTCAGTGAAATTATAAAAACAATTTCTTTAAAAGTCTACAATAGAGACAAATAAATGTGTCATCATTTCAAGGCACTGTGAAGACAAACCTATTAAAAGCTCAGAGATACTCAGACAGAAGTGCTGTAGAGATGCCAGATATTACTACAAAGTATTCAGACAGAAAATGTCATATTCTCCTTAAGAATCAAAGTAATGAAGAAAAGAGATTGAAAATTAGATCTATAAGTCTATTATCAGTTTGGGAGAAAAAGCAATTTGTGATGACTTTTATGGCAGCTTAATGACATACTTTTGAAAAGTGTAACATAACAGGCAGGAACTGTGATGGAATTGTACAGATAAATCGTTGCAGACAGCTCATTTTGTTGAAGAATACTTTGGCTATTTTGCTATCTCATACACCACACAACCACTGAGGGTTTTTTTGTTATTGTTCAGTTGAGCTATGGTTTGTACAAATCCTCTTAATCAATGTGATGCTTTATTTTTTTGGCAACTTTAATGTGGCTCTGCTATGCCCTTTTGTAAAACAAGGTGCTGCATATGCAAGACAAGATTTTGAAATATAAAATATACTACAATGAAGAAAGCCAGAAAGGTGTTAATGAAATAAGGTATAAAGTAAAGTAGTTCTATTATTGATTTTTAGATTTGTTTTTGAAGCAGATGTAGAATATAAAACTGAGTGCAAATTTGCAAGGTCCACAGCTAGCCTTTCTGGGTAAGAATCAAGGGAGAGCAGCAACATTTACCCAACAAATTATATATAACAGTTTTAAATGATATTTTGAAAAATGTAACACATGAATAGTTTTGAGAAATGAAGACTGGAAAATTCCTTTGTTTGTCTCTGTGTTTTTGGGGCTTTTTTAGTAGAAATAAAGAAAAAGTGAACTGTAGCACTACTGTAAAGCCACAGGAAAGATATTGATTTCTCTAAAAATATCTGAAGTTCTTTGAACTGTATATACATGTACATTAACCTTTTAGAAAACAAAATAAAATGAATAAAAAGAAGTACAAGCTCTAATGGTTTGTGATTCATACACTGACTGATGCACCAGACATGAGTGTTTACCCTTGGAAGGTAACACATGAACATTATGAAACAAAATTGTTCAAGATCTTCAAATACACTAAATGTGTCATGATGTTTAGTTGTCTTCTATAATATAGTTTTTCCTCTCTAGATATAAGTCAGTAGTGTTGTCTAAAATTTGATTTCCAGATTACACTTAAAATATTCATGTGTCCAGTGTTGTTTTATGAAAGGGTAAGTAATTTAATTCTATTGGTTTTAAATGTGATACTGTAAAAGGAAAAGAAATACCATGATTCTTTTTTCCTTTCCTATGTAGTAAATTTTGTCTGCCTACACAGATTGAACAGTTCTAAATGAAAATTAAATAATTCTGCTATTAGATACTACTCTAAATTCACTTGGAAGTGTATGAGTGTTGGAGGACAAATTTAGCAAGATGGCTGTATTTCACATGTACAAGTATAAAGAACTATGTCAGCATAAGCTTTGTATGTACATAGGAGCTGTTGTGCTATTAAACTCACCCACTCTATTCTAGTATTGCAGTCTAATTTTTTATATATCCTAAGAGTTTACTTTTCTTTTATAGTTGCTGTGCTTTGAGCAGATGGTTTTTATTGAACTATTTATTGATACTTAGGGTCTTTTCCTTCCCTGAGTGGTGAGTGCATTTTATATCCATCAATGCATAGGAGGAGCCCAAATTATTACTTACAATATGAATTTCACCCCTGTAATGTGTCCCAGTCATGCAGCTCCATTAGCTATCTCTGGAGTTCCTCATATCTTCTCAAGTCTTCTATAACCCAAAGCAATTGGGAGTCTTTGGAGTTTTTTCCTTCTCTTCCTGATCTTTTGTTTATCAGGAGTAGTTGTAATGCAAACCCACCAGTCAAACTGTTGAGAGGGAAGGGGATTTTCAAAGGCATGCAGTTCTGCTCTTAATTCAGCAGAGCAAATCCAGGCTTGCAAGAGGTGTGTGAATCCCCAGTCATGCACTTCAACTCCAAGCTCTTCACTTTGTAGAAAATTTCAGATTCTCCAGCACCTTTGAGAAGCAGCTGATTGACTAACCCAAGGTGTCAGTGGTTCAGTTAGACTTGGGATAAGATTTAATTTTGGCTCTGGTTGCCATTACCTCTAACTGAGGGTCTTTCATATGGCTCATAAGGTGTCTAGTGGAAAAAGTCCTGGGAGTGCAAGAGAGTAGGGAAGTGCAAGACTTAGAGTTGTGCAGTTAAGGCATATAAAACAGAATTTGCAGTCTTGTGCATGTTCAGCCTTCCCTTGTAGCAGTTCTGCCATAATCTAGAATGCTGTAAAATAGCCTATTTAAATTGCACTAAACTGGACTGTGGTTGGAAGCTACCTGGAATCATCACAGCCTTGTGTTTTTACAGCTGTGTTTGCACAACTGTCCTAGATCTGAGTTTGTAAGGGTGTTTTTGGAGGCTTTGCTGTTGCTGTTCTGCAGTGCTTGGCTGGGAAGCCAGCAATCAGTGACCCTGAAAGCTGTTTGTGGCATAAAGAAGCCAGGACAGAAGGAGAGTCTTGCTCTCACGCTTGACAAAAGTGGCCTTTTAAAGAAAGGAGGTTTTGAATTTGTCTTGGTCTGCAGGTTAATTCAGTGTGAAGTTACACTGTGCAAGAGCTTCCTTTATTTGGCAGTGAGTGCTGTACGAAATACATTGTTTGTGCAAAGCAAGCATTTTTAACTGGGGGGAATTCAGAGATAGTTATACTAAAGTATTTGCAGAGAGTGGGGTCTAGCGCTCTAGAATTCAGGTTCTGTACTCTTTGCTGTTTAATTTTATGCTGGTTTGAGAGAGAGCAGGTATGTTGCTAGCAAGGAAAGTGTTACCCGCTCTCTCTAACTCAGCCTTGGAAGATAAAGGCTGTTTTGGAGGGCAGTGAAAATTGGAAAGATTATTCAAAAATTTACAAGTGATTTGTTTTCAGTGGAGTGGTTTTTGCAGTCTAAATTCCATTGAGCACCTGCATTCACTGTGTGAGGGTGGTTTTCTAATGAAAACCTTCCTTTTGACAGAGCAGTGCAGTTGTTTGCTGCCATTGAAACCCATGGATGTGCTGGGTTCTGGTTCCACTGTCCCTCACCTGTTGCCTTACAGCCCACTGCAGATACATCAAAATTAAACAAATCTATTGAGAACAAAATGTGCCATTTAGGAATTTCCATAGTGGATTTAGTCAAGGAGAGCATTGCTGTTGGAGTTCTGAACAGTGACTTGTAAAGAGATAATTTTACATTGTTTCCTCTTTCTTGATTTTACCCTTTCTGTGTTAAAATCAAAGCTTCAGCATACTTCACTTGGAAAATTTTTTATTCTGTCCAAGCACTGTTTTAGCTGGCATGAATATTTTTCCTTAGTGGCTTAATAAGAATATATAGAAAAGAAAGCAAATTCAACATTTCCATAATTCCTTTTCTTTAGGTCTCTTTTTGGGTGTGCAGTATTAAGTCCTGATTTGTGGAAATCAAGAAACATGTAAAACATGAAGCAGTATTTTCAGTTAAAATTATTATTCTCTTTAAATCTAATTCCTTTTCAAGGAAATTAAATTTATTCTGCTATTCTTTTTTCATCATTGTGATTATGAAAGAATTGTGAGTGGTTTTGTCTTCTAAATTGTTTGTCAATTTATTCGGTGTGTGTTAAGAAAATATGTTTTACATTCTGTAAGGAGCACCTCATTTGTGTAAAGACAGGACAAATTCCTAGGTTTCTTTATATACAACTAAACAAGCCCAAATTTGTTTAATTTTTTTTTTCATAGGAGAAGTTTGGATATTTTAGAAGTGTTTTCCATTAGTACTTTCCTGTTAAATTGACTGTTTGTTTGTTTGTTAGAGCATCTGGCAAAAAGTGTGGAGAGCAGTAGAGCAGCAAATTTTTACTGATTCCAAAGCATTTTTTAGGCTCCAGTTTCTGGAAAATATTGGTCCTATGATGAAGTCTTTTCAGTCTGCCTGTCTGAAAAGAGCAAGCTGCTGATAAACTGTTTCTGGATGTGTTGAAGTAAAGCCATGTGTTTCCTGGGAACTCTTTTTCAAACATGCAGACCCCATGCTCAGGTGCTTTCCTGCTCAGCCAGGATTTTTGCAGGTGTTCCCTCATGAATATGTCCTTTCCTATTTGAAATCCAGTACTGTGCTGCCACTTCTAAATTAGCAGAGGGAGGGGAATAGCTGGTGCAGGAGCTTAAACTCTTGTACTCACATGGGAAGCCTCTATGAGAAGATGGAAGTTTTGAGGGGCAGGAGACTGGTGAAGGAGTGCCCTGGAAGCACAGCAGCCCCTGATAATTCATCTATGCGATGGGGGAGAGGTTGTTTTGCTGTTAAACATAATCTTTGCCAAGCCATCCAGTACCTCATGGTATATACCTCCTATAGAAGCTGCATTTACAGGCTGTTTGCTTCTCTGGCACTTGGGGTCCCAGCCTCAGCCTGACCTCCCCAGGTCTGTGCTGCCTCCACATCCTGCCCTGCCCCAGGCCCTCAGATGCATCCCCAGGGAGTTGACACCAAGGAGGAATTTTTCCCAAGATTCAGGGGAACAAAAACTTGCCTTTGAGGTGGATACAGTAGGTCTGACTTCATTTATTTATTTTTAATACTAAATACATGTTTTGTAAGACCTGCCTAAGCAAACAGAGAAGCTTTGCTTATCAGTAAAGAAGTCAGCAGCCGTATGCTAACCAGGTAGTCTAATGCAGTAATTCTGGTAATTATGTGGCACATGAGCTAAAGAGAGTGTTACTGGCCTTGAACTGAACTGCATTTGAGCTGGTGAGTTTGAAGCAACACTGTATTTCCTGAATTAGTTTGCCAATTTATGTGTGTTACTTTAGTGAAATTTTGCAACGCCCTGTTCTAGCAGATATTGTGGATTATTGCAACAGGATTCCCAAAATGCTGAATTTCTAGTGTGTGGATGACTTTGCTTAGTTAGACCTGGTGTTTTGTTATATTTTTTAATGATCTAAATTCATTTAGTTTAATGGCATGGTTGCAAAATGTCTGTAATGTATATGGGGATGTATACTTGAGGCATGCTGTGTGAGTGCTCCAGCTGCATATCCAAAACCTTTTAAAAGGAAATCTCAATGAGCCCTATGGGACAGAGTAAATTATTACATGTGGTGAACTCTTAAGTCATAGACCAAGGTCATGGCAGTGAGAGTGTATTTCAAAAAGGTTTTATCTGTGCTTGGAAAGCAAATGAAATCTCTCATCATTAACTTTAGAATTATAGTTGTAAGAGGATTTTCACTAGAGGTGAAAGATCAAGTTCATGGCGGACATAATGGAGTCTGAAAAGTTATTTCTGAGCCATAATACTGGGGCGTGAAACGTTCACGGAGGTTTTCACATTATTGAGTTTACAGCCTGTAATCCAGATACTGAAGATCAGAATGGTTGTAATTATTGCTACTGTTATAGCTTTATTTCAACCTTTGCAAAGGAGGAATTTTTTAAATTTAAATTACATAGTAAAGCCTTAAAAAAAAAAATCCTAGATTTTCAGGTGTGTCAGTCTCTGCCATTGCATACAGGCTACCTTAATAATAACAATCCCTCTATAGGAAGGTTATTTAGTAAACCTGAATGATCTTAATAAATCCATCAAAGCACGTGCATGTCCTTATTTGCTGATAGTTCACATAAATCAGAAAGAACAAATGGTGAAGGGAAGCAGGGCAGAAAAGCAGAAGTAGAACTAAGATTCTTAGAGACCCAGATTTTTTATCCTGTCAGTGGAAATAGATATTTGTTTGTCTATTTATTCAACACAGTGTTCTATTTTGCTAAGCTTTGCGTGTGTACATGCATTCCAGCGGTACCAATGAGCAATAGAAACCTGCCCAAGAGTAGAGTCTGAACTCTGTGCCTGTGCCTTGGGATTGGTTTTGCAAATATCCCTGCCTGTAGCAGCACTTACTTGCTTACAGAGTTTATAGTGCTCAGCCTGTTTGCTTGCAGAAGTGGTGAAATCTGCCAGTGATGTGCTGCATTTAAAAGATGAGCATTAAATAACCATCACCAAAAATGAGTATGTTTGTGCTTTTGCTGTCATGAAGGTGATTCCATTTACAGGAAAGTTTCAGCTGTTGCAGTTTTATTCAGAATAGTCTGCTTAGTCCTCTTTTCATGCCATTTCACTTTTGGGCTAAAATTCAATGTTTTGTTGTTTTGTTTTCTTAAATCCTTCTATCTCCTTAAGAAAAGGTATTTGTTCCTCAAGCTAAAACTGCAAATGACAAGCACATACATATTCTTGGCAAGTGTTACTTTAATCTCTGAAAATATTAGCTAATTCTACAGTAGTAAGATTTTGTAACTGGAACTACAGCAAGTCAGCTCTAAGAGTGGCTATCAAGTTGTGTTCTACTTGAGCAAAGTATTTTGTTTCAAAATGAATGTGTTTCTTGGGAAAGCATTCATATAGTCAATGCTTACAAGATTACTTAAAAGTCCTATAAGAAGAGGAAGCATAAACTGGTTTGATAGGTTACCTGTAATTCAAAAAATGGCAGCATTAAAATTGGTTATAAAATCTCAGTTCTGATCTATGCATGTGTTTTATGCTTCTGTTTTAAAGTGATGTGGTCCTACAATTTAGGAAATATATCCTATAACATTTTTTTCTGTACTGTTAATGTCATGTATGTTATCTCAAAAACACTTGCTGTACTTTCATTATCCAAATGGCCTGGAATATCAGTGTTGAGTGAGACTTTCTGTGTAGGTTATGTCCTCTAAGGTGTAACTTTTAATAATTTAGTCAATAGCCTCTCTTATACCTCTTCTTAACCAACAGTGCCACCTCCTCTGTGTAGTTGTGAGGCGTTTCTGTTTCTAAGCCTAGTCACAAATGTCTGTGACCTATTCATACTGGGATGTTTCTGCTGTTTGCAGCACCCATGCCAATGACTTCTGCATGGCTTGGTTCTCTGTAATTTATGATCTGAGGAACTCATAGAGCAATAGATTGTATTTGTAGGTATGAAATACACAGAAAGTTCTACAGTATTGTACAGTGCTGTCCTCAAGTTCCCTCTGTGAACAAGTCACTTCGGGGCATCTCTGCTTCACAAGGGGTCTGCTGTTGTGACCCCTTGAGTAACAAATGCTTCTGTTGCTACATTTGGGCTTCCAAACCTTCCTGGAGTTCCCAGCAGACAAAGCTCAGAGTTTTATCTCATCTTCTGCAAATAACAACAAAATGTATACCTTGTAAACTTGATTTCTTTGTTTTAGTTGATTCCTCAGCATTTTAATTCAATTTTCCTGAAATTTAGACTATTCCATTAAATTAGCTCAGTTCTATAGATAACAATGTATACATGTGTACAAATTTAAAACACTATCCTAGCAGTAGTTTTGTGTAACTTTGTTTTATGTAATTATGAACTCCTGGAACATAAGGATACTTTATAACTGAGGTACTTTCTGAGTCTGACAGCTGTGCTCTCTCTGTGATCAGGATTTAGATGTGCGTGTTTGTCTTTAGAATGTGTAAAATCTTCCTCATTGTCTTGGCAGCACAGTTATGCTCACCACCCTCCCAGTTCTTCCCCCCTCTGGTATTTTTGCATAATTTAGGTCCTTGTGCACATTGTGTAAGCATTCTGTCATATCTCTAAGTGATCAGACTGATTTTAATTTCTCTCCTCTTCCAAATGATCAGCCAGTTGCCGCACGCTGTTTGTCATCTTTACTAGTATAAAACCACAGTGTAAATCTGTAGTAGTCTTCTGTTTCCCTGACTGTGGTTTTAATATCAGTCAGTGTTTCCAACTTTCTAGAGGATTTTACACTCAGACAAATGACTTGTCATGCTAACTTATCATACAGTATCTTGTGAGGTGGATGGCTCATTTAGCAACACTTCCAGCAGGCTGTGTTCATGGTTTCTTTATCAGCTTGTGGGTGTTTTTGTTTGGTTTGTGAGTAGTGGGAGGCAAGAGTGTCTTTTAATACTCTTAATATTTTTTTGCAGCCTAATGCAGATCTGCCATACAAGCAGATTTTAAAGAGATTTCCTGTCTTTCAGGCTTCAATTTCCTCCTAAATTGTGTGATGCAAGGTGATGGAAAATTTCATTTTGTCAGGTTATTTCCTCCTGTGGAATATATTGTAATATGCTGAGACTTTATTCTGAGCCATCTCATTTCTTAGATGTTTTTACAAAACTAGAAATAGTTGAATTGGGTTTTCCTTCTAATTAGCACATGCCAGCTGCTGCCAGCAAAAGAACACCTGTGCTGCTAGTGAAGGTACCTGGAAACTTGGGCATGATTCTTCTCCTTTATCCTAGTGTAAATCCGATATTCTTCTGTTGAAATCAAAGCAATGGGCTGGATCAGTGTAGGTGAGAGTCACAAAGGAAAATTGGATCTATGTGACTTCCAGTAGGTGGATTTCTGAGGCAGTAATTGGTGTGGTGTCCTTATGCAAAAGTGTGCAGCTGACATAAATGCCAAGTAGATGCATAAATAAGTAGAGCACTACATTTTTTGTCCTCTGTATTCTCATGTTAAATACTGTCTTTTTGAAAATATGGTCTTTATTGCAAATAACTGAAACTGACTGTAATTTTAAAATAGAGAAGTAAAAACAAGCATCAGCATTGTTCAAGCTGAAAATGTTTCTAAAGATGGAGCTCTATGGGCTAAGTTCATGTCATTATCTTGAAGTTAGAGTAACTGTACTTATCTCTAGGAAGTGTGTTCCTCAGGAAACATCACTAAGCTTCCCCTCTGCTATCTCCTTATGCAGGTGTTAGAGGACTGTAAAGTCATTTTATTAGCTGACAAACTGTGTAATTCCAAGATAAGAAGCAGAGCTTTGCCCAGTGGAGGAAATGTGTAGTTCTTCCATCTATAGTCAGAAGCCTATTTCCTCTAGCTTTCATTGGAGGCAAAGGCAGCCTCCAAAACCCAGGAGAATTGAATCAAAGTGGTTTATGGATGTTTTCTCCTGGGTTTGCTCATAAAGACAGAAATGAAACACAGAAATAAAATACCTAAACCATGAAAAAGTGCACAGTGTACATGCAGTCAGCAGTGAACTATAGAGCTGTACTGTTAAATGCCCTGGATGGGGAAAGAGGAAAGAACAGGTGCCGGTTGTATAGACAGCCTTTCAAATATGTAGACTGGGTCCTAGTTTAGGGTTTAGTACTTGGCGGGGATTAATGGTTCTGCAGTGAGATTAATGCTTGAACTATATGCCTTTTAAAATATTACTCATTAAACCTTTGTTGGTGTAGACTAACTAGGTTCTTGGAGGAGTTCTTGTTCATGGTGGTGTTACTAATGTCCAGAATGGCTTTTCCTCTCTCTTGTTCCACTGTAGTGACAGAAAAATGGGAACTATTCCATTCTGTTTCCAAGTTAGGAGAAGTGTTAACATGGATTTTGTTTAAAGACAATCCTTTTTTCTCTGGAGTTTGTTTTCATATTTGATTTGCTTTTGTATGGACATCTTGGCATTCCTGTCATGCTACAGTGCTTTCTGCTTGCAGCTATGGAGCTTTTGGAGAAGGGCTGTGGGGAGCTTTATTCACTATTAGAAAACCTCACTGAAGAGCTGTAATTTCATAATAGTGCCAGGCAGCATTAGCTACTGATGTTTGGATACCCACAGAACATAAATCAATACTTAGAGTAAACAGAGGAGTATTTATGTTCTGGACCATTTGCTCATTTGCTCTTGGAGTCCTGGTGATGGCATATGGCCTTGCAAATAAGGCTGTAGTACCTCTGCCTAGGCTGTAACTGCAGTATTTAACACAATCTTACAAAAATGTGCCCTTAGGCGCTGTGAGAAATGTTTGTTAGAACATGTATATACTTTGAATTTTACTATATTTGATATGTGAAATTTGTGTGAGCTTTCTTTGCTTTTTGACTGTCTTTTTCTGTGGGTTTTTGTGGAGTTCTGTTTATTGTTGATTTAAAAGGAGTAGAGGGAAAGGCAACTGTGTGGGATGCACTGTTTGAATTCTATGGCTGATGAGGACAGAATGTATTGGGCATCTACAGTGCATAAAATACCAAAATTAAAATTCTGCCTAGTTTGCACTTCACTTTTTTGTTACTGGTATTGATGCCAACTCACCAATAAAGTCACATGCTTTTTAAAAACACATTAGTTTGACCTGTTCTGCCTTACAGCACTTTTCTTGTTACACTGCAGTCGGGATTGTTCTGCAGTAGACAATATGTTGATAAGTACAATACAAATTTTTACTGTGATGTTATGGAATATTTTATGACTTTTTCTTGTTTCTGTTGTGTAAAACATCATAGCTACTTGCAAGATACAGAAGTCATCAATTAAACTCTAGCAGATGATATAGCAAAGCTTTTAAGACAAACATTTGTTCTGCATGTGTTACATAGAGAGAGCATAAAAACCAGTTTATGTCATTCTGGTGCTGCCAGTATTTCAAAACGTAATTATTTGGACTAATCCACATTCACTCTAACAACATACCATACAAGCAGAGATTTGCTTAGTTCATATTCAGAAAAAAATAGCTTAGCATCTTTCTGAATATCTCACTGAATTTTTCAGGAGTTAATTTACTGTTAATATGATGCAGCTAAAGACAGTGGTGCACAGGTTCTTTTCTCATTGGTCCACTGTTACAGTGCATTAGGAAACTGCTTAAATACTTTGGGATAACTTTTTAGTGTTGTTTGTCCCACTGGGAATGGAATGTTGTGGCTGGAAGGAAGCAGGATAGCTGTGGTGTGAGAAATGAGGAAATAAAGAGAGTAGGATGCTCTGTAACAGCGGGACCACCAGTAAAAGCACATGATTTTCAAACTGCTTCTGTCTGTAGCACTTGCTGAAGGTTTTCTTTGGGAGCTGGTGTGATGTGACAGATTATTCAGAGGTTTTTTCATAGCTTTGTTCTGAGCAAATATCCTGAAATGAGGGAAAGTTAAGTCATACGGGCCTACCTTTAGAAAAGTGTTTGAATCTGACTTTCTGTCCATTCTTCTTAGCTTGCCCTTTCCAATAGAAGGGGGGGAAAATGTGTGGTGATTTGAAACGAAAGGACACTCACACAGAAGTGAATTCTTGCTGTTATGTGCCACCCCTGGATTTTAAAAGCAATGCTTATTGGAATTCCATGGCTCAGATAATGTTCATTGTTATGGGCATGTTTAATTTCTCTCAGAAAAACACTTGAGATTTCTGTTTATTCCAGGTCTAAGTGCTCTGGTTCCTTGTGCTGCTGAGTGCAGGCAGTAAGTGAGCACTGGGAACACCTGGGATGTAGGAGCTCTGCTGTAGGAATAGGAAATAGCCCTCTGCAGGGATCCCTGCAACAGCTCTTGTCCAGCTGCCAGCGGCACATCTGAGACCTACAGTGATTTGGGCAGGGTAGGAGTCTGGACCAGAGGTTGTGTCAAAACCCAGATAAGCCTCTGATGGTGAGAGAGCCTGGTCTTGGACTTAAACCTTCCTTTGTCCGTGTTTACTGCCCATTTGACCCCTGTGGGGTCTGTGCATTGTGAACTGCTCAGTGTCTAAGCCCAGAGCAGCCAGTCGGGCACTCAGCTGGATCTGTTGCAGTTGCCAGAGGGTCATTCTTCAGGGATAACAGTGCTGGCAGCTAAAACCTACGAATGACTCAAAAACAGTGTGTTTGAGGTGTTGGAGTGTTTTTTTAATAGGCTTTGAAAAACATTGTTTGATCATGCAGCATGTCTTGGTCTTTCAATAAAATCTTCATTAAATCCACCCATTCCTTAAAGAATTTTTTTAAAATGTTTTTTCCTTTTTATTTTTTTTACTTCTGTTTGCCTTTGTCACATGTTTTTGCTTGGATTATCATTCATTAGCTTCTCCAAAGAGATTAACAGTTCCTTAAAACAGGATCATGTGCATTCTGGTGTTCTATGTGAAAGCGGTGCTGGAGAGCCGAGAAGCCCCGGGATCCCTATAGAAATTTGCAGACAATTTTGATACTCTAGTCCACTCAAAAAATCTGCTGATACAGTAATGATTTTTCCCTTGCCAGGACCCTCCTTGCGTGGTGTCATTTCTTGAGCTCTCCTGGGATGAGATTAGTCTAAAACAACAAAGTAGCCAGATGTCTGGTTCTGAGAGAGTCCCAGAGGCCAGGGTATGGTAGGCAACAGTAATCGCTGGGGGCTGAAGATCAAAGATACCTGAGAATTACTTATGGGCACATACTATGTGTCATTCCCATTATTAACAGTCTGAGAAAATTTGTATCCCTAATTAACCCTTTTGTTGGTTAAATTTTCTTGCCAGTGCAGTCCTGTCTCTAAGAACTATTTGTTCTTTTTGATACCAATGCATGTTAGTTAAAAAAATTTTAAAAAGTAAATTAAATGCTCTCATAATAGCAAATTTATGTAACTCATTCAGATGTTTTTTATCAAGCTCATTTGTAAATGTCAGAAGTGAGCATGATTTCCCTTTGTTTACTGTGCCATCCTTTGGGCTGGTGTCATTCTTATCCAGAACTGTGTCAATAATGATAGTTAATTGTCAGGGTGATGGTTTCAGTTTATTGCTTCCTAATAATCTAAAATTATTAGTATCTAATTCCAGGGACGGGAAGTCTGCATATCATTGCTTTCCCCCTTATTGGTATTTCTAATTAAATGATGGTTAATATTTTTAGTTATCAACATTTGTTTGTATTATACATTATGAAGTATCAAACTGAGACTGTAAGTGCTGACTCTGAATTCTTGCAGTGCTTTAGGTATGAGTGACTCCTAGAGAGAGACAAAAGAGAGAGGAAAACCTGATTGTGGCATTCTATGCTTCTCCTTTTTTATCCTCAGGTGAAAATAGGAAGCTTGTGAATTAAATATCTATTTTACTAAGTAATAATGTTCTCTGTTGTTGTAGAATTGAAGACAATTTTCCCTGACTTTTAAATAATAATGTATAGTTACCAGAGATACCTGTTGTTTGTTCTGATCACTACAATTTCACTATCTTTAACATTGTACAATATTATGTGTGGCAAATACTGTATGTGCATGTTTGGTTTCAGGTCACACTAAGTTTGTGTGTGGTTTAATGTCTATATTGCAGGTGTT
Source organism: Acrocephalus scirpaceus scirpaceus (assembly GCA_910950805.1). Taxonomy (NCBI): domain Eukaryota; kingdom Metazoa; phylum Chordata; class Aves; order Passeriformes; family Sylviidae; genus Acrocephalus; species Acrocephalus scirpaceus. Next base: position 57,368,370 of record OU383778.1, on the reverse strand, counting down.
TAACAATTCTAACAGGCATTTTGAAGTGAGCAGGAAGTGAAGAAAAGATCCCTGGAGTGCTTTAAAGGGTTGAATTGATTTGTCTGTTTCAGTCTTGACAGTCTCACTTCAAACCATTTTATTTGAGCAAGAAACCCCAAAAGCTGACCTGCCTGAAAGCCTATAGCGGTTTTCTTTATACTTTCACTTCTGTCACAGGTGGTGTGACAAGGTGCTGTCTGCCTCTTCCAACACAGCCATGGCTGCTGCTCCATTGTCCCCATTCCTGTTCAGCTGCACACCCAAAGCTTTGTTTAAAACAAATCACCATCTAAAGAAATGTGAGGGAAAAGCTTTCTGAGGAACCAGGGTTATTTAACCTATGGCTACCAGCAGGTACAGCCGATTGTTATCTGAAAATTTCAATGAGGTTCACAATATGAATAAGATGGAGACAGGTACTGTGCTTCTCAGAGGTGCACGGGAAGGGGGAGCTGCACAGGAGTGGTTTGCAGGCAGTAGCTGTTTTCATAAGGATGGTGGCACCCTGGATTTTGGATCATTTTCTGCCATTCATGTGCCACAATCCAGGCACAACCACTATGCTTGGCAGCTGCCTGCTGCTCAAAAGATTCTGCCTGGCATCCTAACGTAAAGAAATGAGGTCTTCATAATATTTCAATTCTGTTTTGCACAATCCTTGTGTGTTGCTTTTTTCTTCCTTTTCCTTCTCCATCATTCCTTTGGGAGGTGTTGCAGCAGGTTTTTTTTGTCCGCACAGCTCTGTTGAAGATTACAGTCAGAACTGGAATAGGTAAAATCCAGGTGTCCATGAAGCTGTGTCTGCAAAGGCTGGTCAGTATGAAAGTGCCTCTCTTTGAGTTACCTCACACAGGCAGCGGGGTGCTTCCCAGGAAGGTGTGAAATCCCTAGCTGAGGTTTTGGGGAGAGCCCTACTGGATGGATTTGCAGCGTATCAGAAGTCCTTTCACTTAATTCGCTTTTGTTTTCTGCCTAGAGCTCTTGGAAGCCATTCCACTACTGCTGACAAGCAAGAATGTGACACAGTCAGCAAATACTAGATGAGTTTATAGAAGTAGAGGCACAGCCATCTCCTTGTGTTTTCAGGCTGGTTGAATTCATGTATTTTGATCACTAGTACCACCTCACCAGTTTAAGTAAAAAGATGACTGGATCTGAGGTGCTGTGGGAGATTTCAATGCATTGCAGGAGCAGAGAAAAGCACTGCAGAACTACTTCTCCCTGACATGCTAGCAACTTTTTATGTGGAGAGATGAAGTTATGAGATGCTAGTTGTTATTAAACAAGTACTTGGAGTTTGGAACTGGTGAAATTACTGATATCTTCTGCAAGTAGACTGTCCCCTGCCTTGTTCATGTGCACCATGAAATGTCGTAAGGACCTGTAAAGCAGTTCTTTATTTGGATTTACAGAAAATGGGCTTTAGAGCTGTGCAGGTCCTAGAGTGGACTCAGAAACAGGTGTAAATACCTTACAAGTGTATTGGATTTGTGTGGCAAAGCCAGGGTGCTACAGGGCGTAGTCTTTGAGAAGCTGCTGGAAGCATCTCCTACATCTGATGGAGCCAATGCCAACTGGCTCCAAGATGGACCAGCCACTGGCCAAGGTCAGGTGCAGGTTGTGCCTCTGGGATATTGTAGTTGAGAAGGGGCAGAAGCCTGTGCACAACAGCAGCCAGGAGAGGGGAGTGAGAATACGTGAGAGGAGCAGCCCTGCAGACACCCAGGCCAGTGAAGAAGGAGGGGCAGGAGGTGCTCCAGGGGCCAGAGCTGAGGTTCCCCTGCAGCCCGTGGTGCAGACCATGGTCAGGCAGCTGTACCCCTGCAGCCCATGCAGGGCCATGGCCATGGAGGGATCTACCTGCAGCCCATGGAGAACCCCACACTAGAGCAGACAGATGCCTGAAGGAGGATGTGACTCCAGGGCAAGCCTGCACTGGAGCAGGCTCCTGGCAAGACTTTCAGATCCATGGAGAGAGGAGCCCATGCTGGCAGGACTTGTGACCCTGTGAGGGCCCCATCCTGGAGCAGCCTGTTTCTGAAGGACTGCACCCATGGAAAAGGACCCAAACTGTAGCAGTTTGTGAAGAACTGCAGCCTGTGAGAAGGACTCATGTTGGATACCCCATGCCAGAGCAGGGGAAGAGTGTGAGGAGGCAGAGGCAGTGTGTGATGAACTGACTATAAGCCCTGTTTCTCATCACCCTCCACCTCTGGTGGGGAGGAAGTAGAGAACTTGGGAGTAAAGTTAAGCCTGGAAAAAATGAGGTATGAGGGGAAGGTGGTTTTAAGATTTGGTTTTATTTCTTGTTATTCTGCTCTGATTTGATAGGGGAAAAAATATTTCTTGCCAAAGTCAGGTCTGTTTTGCTCGTGATAGTAAATGGTGAGTGATCTCCCCCTGTCCTGATATCAATCCATCAGTGCTGATATATTTTCTCTCCCCTGTCCTGCTGAAGAGGGGAGTGAAAAAGTGGCTTTGGTAGGACCCTGGCATCCAGCCAAGGTCAACCCACCACAACAAGCTGAATAAATTTGAGTACATTAAGGTGTTACATTGCATATTAACGACTACTGCTTCATTCTGGGTGCTTCTATTACCAGAGAGTCTATGAATTTGAAATAACTTTTGTGAAGGAAAAAACATAGCAAGTAAAGACACAGCCCCCTAGAAATCAGTGGGAACAGTGCTCTCTGGTTAGGGCTGTTGGGTATCTAGGGATGACAGGGATGAAAACAGTTGTGCCACTTATATGTTCCTGTCTGGTATTTAAGAATAAAGCCATAGGAACTATGAAAGGGGGAGGGCTCTAGAAGCAGTCAGCAGGAGTGAGTGTTGTAAAAGAAAAGAAAATTAGGGTTGAATTGAAGGGCAAATTATGCAGAAAATGAAAACACAACATCTGCCTTGACCTAGTAGTTTGTTACTTCAAGGGAATATGTAGGTGTTTTATAGTTATGTCATCAAATGAAATGTATCTGTATATATTTTGCTCCATACTGCAATTGTTACATTTAGTGGTTTTGGGGCTGTTTACTGTTTTAAACAGCCCATGACAACCCAAGCTGTATGAGAAACTTAAGCCGTAGCTTCCCTTTTTACTTACCTGAGCCATTACGACCTTGGGCTATGTAAAATCAAATAAAAAATCTCATATTGATGTAATTGAAGCAGGAACATGATCTAAAGGTCATGTAATGAGATAAATTGGAAAATCTTTGTTTCCATTTACAAGTTTATTTCTGGTTTCATGTTCCATTCACAACACTGGAATTCACAGGAAAAATGAGGAATGTAACTAACATGGCAACTTTTTGAAAGGTGTCTGCACATGGCAACATGTGAGTAATCACAAGCAAAAGCTGCTTGGTGACTTGATTATACTCAAATTCTTGGCAGAGAATTCTTGCTGTAGAATATCTGGTTTTCCAGCATGTCAAGAACAACTTGCTGTTACTTTAGTTTGTGGAGCTTTTGATTTCTAATGTGGGAAAGAAAGCAAATCATTTAGAACAAACTCCAGAAAGCTATGAGTGTTCTTATGATCTCTTGTAATTAAAATTGTCAGCTCCTTTTCCTGGTTTTTGAGTGAGCAAAGTCATCTATGTTTAGAGGTGTTTAAGGAGAAAAGCTGTAGGGAATTTTCCAAGTGCTATTCAGTTTTATGCCAGCAATGATGGAAATTGGCTTGTGTGGCAGAAGAGATGATGGAAGGATCAGAAGCTGGTTGACAAAGCCCTTCCCCTCTAAATTGCACATCCTAAAAATCTAAACCAAGTCATAGTAATATACGGGCTTGTGGCTGTATAAGAAGTCTCCTGACTATATAAAGTACTTAGCAAATCTCTGGGTTATCCTGGTGTTTTATTGATGACCCTGTGACCCAGCATAAATTCAAGGCAAAGGGCTGTTTTAACTGTGCCCCCTTCCCAGCTCAGAGGGGTGTGCTGCTAACAAGTTATGGCTGTGATGGCAGAAAAGAATGTCTGTGCTGGGAAAATTAATTGCTTGTAAGCAAATGTTTTTAAAATGTGACATGGTTTTCATAATATATACTTTTTGTTAGTGTTATGTATTCGAGTAATAGTAATAGGCACAGCTTGCCTAAGGATTGCTTTCTAAAATATTTAAATTACATAGCTAATGTTGTTTTCCGTGGTCTTTCTCTGACAGGCTATTGTGACATGGATTACTATGCTTAACACTTCTTTGTACTGATAATATAACAACTGAGCATTTAAAATAAAATGCACATTTACTGCTGAATATTTCCTTCTTTGAGAGGGCTAGATTAATGAAAATTAATGAGGTTAGGGAAATTTTGCTTCACAAGTGATCTAGTAAATTGAGCTTTGCACAGTCTGCAAAACGCTATTTTAACAAGACTGTATTACATTTCTGTTGTGCCTTCCATTGTTAAGGGTAATTAGAGAATATGTATGTTTTAATGAGAATAAAAGTTATATTAGAACCAAAAGCTTTTCTCCTAGTAGTCTCTGAGGTTGTCTTGTATAATATGAGGAAAATACTGGTTTTTACTGGCAAGTGTGTTTATTTTTCTTTTTGTTAAGTACTTTGTACAAGCAGCATATATACTGTAAATAGAGGGTTTTTACAGAATTGCACTGAAATACGCTGCATAATAAGTGTATATATATTTTTAAGGGCTTAATAGAGGGTACATGCAAATTAATGTTCTGAGTTGTAGTTTGCTACTGAAAGCATTTGGAATGTGGAAATAATTTTTAGGTGTTAAGAAATGTTATTTGGGAAGAGCAGTACAATTCTAAGCCTTCTTTAAATTGGACGGTTTCATAGGTCTTGTGTCTGAAATCAGCATTATAGTGATTCTTGGAATACCTGGTATGTGTGTTTGTACACTGAAGTCTTGTTATGCCCTCTCTTCCTTAATCAGTAGCTGTATCCTGTGGGGTGGCAGGCCTTGTACCAAAGATTGTGAAATAACTTTACTGCTAAAAATCCTCCAGCATTCCAAACCCCAGCAAGAACAAGCGAGCCCATCCTAAACTGGTTTCCTTGGATGGCACGGCACAGAAATAACAAAGGCATGCATCTGCCTCTTTGGGTTTTCCTGCTCTTTCTTTCAGGGAAGAATCCAGAGGAGAGGTAGGGCTGCAAGTTGCATCTGGAGAGCAGTGCTTTGTATTTGAGTTCTTGTTCCAAGGTCTGGATCCTCCTGGCAGCAGCAGTAGGTCCTGTTCCAATCCCTGGAGTTTCCAGAAGTTAAAAGGCAGGGAGCGAGTCTGCTGGAAGTGGCCCGGCAAGGTGCATTCGAGTGAAGTAAATAAGGAAGTGAAGCAGGCACGTTGAGGCATGGAAAATGGACACGTGTCTTTTGTGGGAAGGTAATTGGGCCGGGGGCTTGGCAGGAGCTGGATCGGCTGAGGTGGGGGCGGCTGCCACAGGTTGATGGGCAGGTGATCTGGCAGCCTGGCCCGGGCGGCGCAGGAGGGCTGCCTAATATGCTGTGTGCCCTAAGGGCCTGGGGGAGCACAGTTGGATTATTATGTTAATGCCTGAGCCTGCTGCCCTCTTCCTATCCCAGCTGGGCTCCCTGTTGTTAGGAACTGCTTTGCTCTGACAGTGGAGTAATATACTTCATGATTGAAAGGGCAAAGGGGCTCGCAAGAAAAAAGAGCAGGCCTGCACAGATATGTAAATGAACGGGGGAAGGCTGTAGGAGGGTTTGCATGTAGGTGTGGGTAGAAAGTTTATTAGGAAATGAGTAATATAAATCTGCTAATTGAGTTGTTATTTACAAGTCCCATTCCCTGATTTGTTTCTTTGTGCATTACCCCCCGTAATGCTGATGTACAGTGAATTCGAAGTGCTTACCAAAGCAGGCACTTAGGTTGATTTATTTGAAACCGAGGTGCTATAATACACTGGTACCAGTGTACAGTGCTGACAGTGGTGTATTTTTCAGGACTTTGATTACTGTTTCATGCTTTGCCACTATATTGCTACACTACAGCTTATAGTGGTGATATGATTCTTTTATGTATTGTAGATAAGTATATCGCTCTGAATTTTGTTGATACTTTGAGAGTGGGATATAGATACAGATTACAGGAATACGTTTGTTATGGTGTTAGAGCAAATTGAACTTTGATTCAACAAGATGGTGACAATGTGATATTTTTCTGAGGTCTTTCCTGCAGTACAATTGACTAAACAGTGACTGGGTTTTAGAATGAATGTATGTGAGAGATGAAAATGTATTCCATAGACAGATGTGGGGGGGGCTTGGTGTGTGTTTGGTTGGGGTTTTTTTCTTTATAATGATATGGCCTGATATACTGAGTGTTTCTCTGCCTTTTATCAAGCTTCTATCAGTGGCAAAATGTGATTCAAAATAACAGTCAGATGGGATTTCTAACATCTTTATTTGTTTGTTTTGCATCCTAAAGTGCTGATCACCAACTAGTCAAAGAAATTGCTGTTCTCTAAATTGAACTTTTGAAAGTGAAAGCTGTTTTTACAAAATGCAACTAATTTGTCAGATATGAAGTTTTTTGATAGATGAGATGCTGTTCATGGAGCTGGTGGTTGGTGTTTGTCAAAGTTGTGATTTCTGATTGCTCCTAGTGTATAAGGTGTCTTTTTCTATTCTTCACACATCTGGGTATCCCAGTTCTGCTCCTTATCTTTGTGTTCCCATGTATTGTTGCTCTGCCTTGCTCTTAAGAAGGTGCCTGTCTTAGCGTGGGTACCTCCTGCTGTGCAGCAAAATTGGCAGCTCTCGCTCTTCTGACCTGGCAGTTGTGAATGTTCTTCTTGCACAATGTTGTCCACTTATGCATCTTATGTTACTGAAGTACTGTGTGGTGAAAAAGAACTCTGGATCTAGATGGCTTCTGCAGGCTTAGTACAGATACATGTTCTGGGCATGACAGAGAATTGCTATAGCCCTTGCCTCACTGGGTGCCCATGAATAACCATCACAGAACGGGTAGTAACATTATCCATGTCCTGCTGGAGCCTTTCTACTTAACACAAAATTATTGATTTCTTTATTGAGGTGTCCTTGGATTTCTTTGGCAAATGAGAATGTGTTGTACCTGTCTCTACAGCTTATGAGTTAAGGTGAGAAGATAGTTTTCACCACAAAATGCTGAGAAGTAGGAGCATTGATATGAAAGAACTGCTTTCTTGTTGAAGGACTGTATTTTTCAAAAATTGCATTTTTGTTTTTCTTTCACATTGTATCTGCACATAGTTCTTGAATAACAGCTTTGGGAATACAGAACTTGACCTACATACTGTCTCAAATTGGGAATGTTTCCATTCTTGTTTGTTTTTTTTTTTCTTCTTCCCCCTGTTTGTGCCATTTAGACTTTGCAGAAATGTTGCCTGTTTCTTTCAGGAAGATCTGTTTGTAAATATTGTTCCAGGTTAGATTAATCAGTTTTGCAAGCAAATCACTTTCATGTGGTCCACATTTTTCAGTATAACTTAGGTGTTCCATGTTTCTGTTTCTTATGGTAAACTGATCTCCCTGGCTGTGTCTTCTCAGTGCATTGTAAGAATTTGATAAGAGTGCTGCATTGTGGATCAGCTGGAAAGGTTTGTGTGGCAACAGTCACGGAGGCCATCTTGCACTAGGCAGGGGAGAAATTCAGCTGAAAGCAGCAAAATAACAAAATGAAATTATTAAAAAAGGAAACATCAAACATGGGACCAAAAGCAGTGATTCTAAAGATAGGGGGAACTTAGGGTTAAAGTACATGTTTAAATACTGCAATATTCCTTATGCTGCATATTCCAGTTTTCAGCCAGCTCTGGATGTCAATGGAAAATTCAGTGAATGCTGCCACAAAGTGCATGTTCAATGTGAATGGCAAGTTTTTAACTTCTTGCAGTAAAACAAACTCGCAGCTTTTGGTAATCCTCTGCTCTCCACAAAGCAAGAGTAGAATTCTGTACATGAAACCCATAGGTTTTGGTGTTTTCTCTCCACCTTTTCTTTAGAGAAGTAGTGGTTATATAGTAGTCTATGTGATCCATTAGAGAGTCAAGTAAATTTAAGGAAGTAATAAAAATACCTTTAATTTAGTTGCTAATGAATTGCTATGTATTTTATATATATGTTTACATAATAAATATGTACATATATGAAGGAAAATTCTACAGAACAGTGTCAGCACCTTTGTAGTTCATGATGTACTCATGCTTCTTGTCAAGTAGTTGTGAAACCAAGTTCCTGACCTAGACTTGATTGGCATTTGAGTATTAATCCTTGCACTGCATGGAAGACAAGCCCCTTCTACCATCTTTGGATTAGAGGATGTAGCAGTCCACTTAAAAAATGGGGGCAACCATCTGAGTAGAATTAAAAGATGTTTTGGGGATAATTCAGAAGAAGGGTGGTGGTAATTAACTAATGCTGTAGTTAATTTGTTGTCAGAGAAAAGTAGCTTGGACCTTCGGTTGTTACTGATCCACCACTGAATTCCTTGGGCATATTCTGGGGATATGTAATGTATAAAGATGCACATTTAGACACTTTCTCACTCTGTGCATGTGTAAGTTGTAGTTATATGAATTGCTAATATAGACGGTGAAAGTAGCTGAGCAGCATTTCAAAGAATGCAGTTGCATGCATCAAGATTGTTCCTTTTTATCTTTCACGCAGTGGCTGTTATGTTGGTCTCTTGCTTATTGTATGCAACTTTTCTTTTCCTCCTCTCTCTAACTCTGCCACAATAATCCAATGTGCAGAGCTTTGGCTGGGCTCATAAAAAGGGAATTTCCAGTACTATATAATACTGGCTTATAGTAAAGCCTAACCTTTGGGCTAGGTTAAGAAAAAATAAATTGTCCTTCTTTGAAATATGGACATTAGTTGATGAAATGACAAATTCTGACATGAGCTCCAGAGCTCAGGATTCATGGATCTGTGCAAAGGGCCACACTTAATTTATGTTTTACAGAGCTGCTGTTTCAGCCAGCCTCCCCCTGCTGTGGCCTTCCTTGCACTAGTGTTACATTTCCCATCTCTTGGCATTACACAAATGATAGTGAAGCTGTTGCCAGTGGTAGCAGTGACAGGGACTTTCATAACAATGCTATTCCGAGCTGGTTTTGAAGGCTTAGGAGTTAAAATGTCTGGTTCTGCTACTAGCTGCCCAGGAAACAATAGGACAGTGGGATATTTATAGAAAAATACTGGTGCAGGCACAGCCTTACAGTTAATGCAAAGGGCACCTTTTAAAAAGTGGCCTTGTGCTTTCATTTCACTTCAACAGGGAAGTAATACTCTTTGGAGTTGTGGGATGCATTGTTTAACTAGACCTCTAATCATGTTATGGATGATGTGTCTCCAGGAGAATCAGGGGACAAGACCTTTAAGTGTTTTTATCACAGCTTAAGATCTCAGAAAATGTGAACTTAAATAAAAGTATGTTTGGAAGGTTGTTATTGCTCTGTATCCCTTTGAGGATACCTTCCACGGTCTTTTTTTTTTAGAGAGAAAGTCTCTTACAGTTATGAAGTGTTTGACCATAAGAGAGGAACAACTTGGCAGTATTTGTTTACTACTGTTCAGCTGAGCCTCCTTTATTAAATCATTGTTCAGCAATCTGTTTGTTCTGGTGTGAGACCCAGTGTCTTCACTGCTAAGGTAATAAACCTGGAGTCTCTAAGAAATGCATGATATGCATAAGGCTTGGGGGTAGTTTTGGCACCTAAGTGCCAGTGACTGGTTAAATTCTTAACTTTTTGCCCTCTAACCATGTTTCACAGGCCAAATGTGTGGCAGCAAGGGCTTACACTTCACAATATGTGAGTACAAGGGACAAGTTACCTTGTTTTTCCCTGATTAGGGAAATGATGGAAATGGGCTTTCCATCTGGGGAAAAATCCATACAAAAAGTTTGACTAGATGCCTTTCCAGGAGCTCAGAGCTTTCTGGTGTGTCAGAGTTTGTGGAGAACTAAATCAGATGCTGGAGCACAGTGTTTATGCACGTGTGTATTTGGTTTGAGAAAGCCTGTGTTGTAACAAGCCTGAAAGCTTTAAATCACTGCTTGTGCCAATGTTTACACTGGCACTGGGCAGTCATCTTAATGTTTGCCTTTGCAGTTTTTAAGTAGGGGAGTAAAAAAAGAGAAACTGCCTCTGTTTATTCATGTTTGTATTTAAAAGTCCACTGTAGGTGCTCAGGTCACAGCCCCGTTGGGGTATGTGACGTAGGAGCCAACAGTGGAAGGCACTGTGTCTTATGAGAGTGATTTTGTGGTTTGAGTTGCAGCTGATAGGAGGATGGGAAAATTAAATTAGATCTTCAGGGTACTCCTGAGCTTGGGGTATGACTGTTGCACAAAGATGATGCGAGAGTATTGGTGGCTGTCTCTGCTTACAGCCCTTCTCGTTGTCAAAAGGAAGATCAAGGTTGCTAGGAAGAGGAAGGTTCCCCTAACCTTGGCAACCTGAAGGAATAGACAAGGCTTTGTAAAAGTTTTGTGTGTTGCCTGCCTTTGTGTTTCTGGATATGGCTTAGGTGGCTTTTTTTTCTGTATCTCTTGTGAACATCACACAAGTTTTGTTTGCTACACAGCCACAGAAGCGTCTGATGTGAGTAAATCTTTGCCATTTAGGATAAAGCAAAGAAACTACGAACAAAGTGACAACATTGTACAGCTGATGATGTGGGCTAGTCAGGCACTGTGCACTATTCATGAAGCCTCTTATCTGTTCTGTACCTAGGGAGATCAAATCTTGGTTCTTTCAGTGTGAAAATGGACATTGCAGCTCCTGACAGGTTCTTTCCTCCTGGCTTCATTCATGTGATCTTTCTGATGGCAAAAGTCTTTATTTTCATTCAGCTCAGTTATACAAGTAATCTCAAGTAAAATGAGATATAGTAGTGTTGCTTTTCAGCCTTTGCTAAACATGGATTTTCTGTTACTCATCTATATATTAGTATTGGTGGAAATTTGCAGAGTGATACATAAACGTTCCTGAGACCTGAATGATTAATGTTTGCCATTTGAATTGTTAGCAAATGTTTACCTTCTGGTTTTACTCTCTGGGAAAAAACCCACTTTAATGCATATACTCTCCTGGTTTTTAGTCTTTCTTCACCTCCTCCTGCCTCTGAGTGAGAAATACCATGCTGACACTCAGAATTCCCTTGAGTCATTCCAGTTGCTGTCAGTAGAGACAAGTTAGCATTTCTAACAAAAAGAAAGTGAGCAGGATAATTTTCTTTATCTGCATCAGTATTGCTGAAATTATTGGTGAAACAGAGAATTCCTTCAGTGGGAAGAACCACATAAGAAGTGTGTCCAAAAAGCTTTCCTTTTAACAGATTCTTTTGCATTTGTAAATATTATTTACCAAAAAATGGTGATGGATGTATGAGGAACTACAAGAATTGGGAAATGAAAGACTGATTTTCAACAGAAACAACTTTGCTGCTAAGAGGCAGTAACTCTCTGCCAGCAGAGACCCCAGCTTGTTTCTGTGCCCTGCTTGTGGCAGAATGCTGAAGCAGCACCCACTTCTGCTCAAGTGATGGCAGCCTGGAACAGAGGGCTCAGCGCGGAGTTTTAGAGAGCATCATTCTCTGGATGATGTTTCCCCACTGAAATGCAAACAAACAACAGATTAGTTATTCTGTTTTCATTTTCTGGTGCCTTTTCAGTGTTGTTTCCATGGAACTGATGGTTATTGAATATGGTTGGAATAAAGCAATGTTTCCATGTTGTCAGCACGGCTCTGGGGCAGGTTGGGGATTAGGTGATATCTTTGCTATCTTTTTCTCAATCAGCAAATTGTGTTGGACAACAGGGGACATGGCAGTGGATAAATACATGATCCCTTCCATACTAGGGCGTTTTTTCTTGGTATACTGGATGCTTCTTGGTTGGTGGGTGTAGTTTTTGTGTGCATATTTGTGATTCTCTGGATTTTTTATTTATTTTTCTTTTAAAAAGAGTATAAGGCCGTGTACATTTCTACTCTACTAAAATAATTAGAGTAATTTGATATTTTTTAAGAGACTTTTTGAACTTCAGCACGCTTTTTTTGGAAGATTTCTTTGGACTCAAAATTTAGTCGGTATCAAAGTTTTGTGGGGTTTAGTTTGCTTTGTTTTGTGAGGCTTTTGTGGTTTTTGTGTTTTATGTGTTTGGATGGTTGTTGGTTTGGGGGTTTGTTGTAAATGTAATACAACTGTTGTGGTGCCCTATCACATATACAGCACGTGGGCTGGAGTAATGTGTAAGATGTATTCTCCAGCTTCTGTTGAATTCAGGATGGAGTGTACATACATCAGAGTCAAATCTAGACCCTATTTGTTTCCCAGAGATGATGCTGGAGTGTTAAAAAGGCACATGCTTTGCCTTGGAGGGGACAACTGGGCTTCTGGAGATTTGGCTGAGCAGTTAACACTGCCTCTTTCATTTTTGCCATGCCAGAGCAGGATTTTTATATGCATTTTAACAGTTATTTAAGAGTCCCCATATGCTTAGAAAGGAATCTGAATATATGTGCCTTTTTTAAAGCTGCATCATAACTAGGTTATTCCATCAATACAGTAGAATGAGTGGGAGCTGCAGTTGGAACAGTATGTAAAAATACAGCTTGTAAAAGATTTCCTTTATTAACTGTCATCATCCACAGAATATATGTTCAAATAAACGTTGTGTAATAACTAAATTTGAGATTAATAGGCCCCTTAAGAAACAGCGAAGTCATTCAGGATAGTCAGTGAAAAATAGCCTGTAAGACTGTAACATGCACATATTGTCCTGCTTACATGCTCTCTCTGGTGTCATTCCCATTTATCAATGTCGGCAGGCTCTGTTCTCATTAAAACACTCTTGCACAAAAGCAACTTAATTTTCTTAAGAGAAGAGGACACCTGATTCAATTTAGTGCTCGAAACCAGGAACTTGAATATATATATTTTTTTTTCCTGTCTGAACTCAGATGAATAGTTATGAACAGCAACACAAGATTAAACCTTATTAGGTATATTTATATTCTGTTTGCAGTAACAGTACTGTGGCAAATAGCTTTCTACAGAGATGTAACATCTTGTTATTGGAAACAGCAGTTAAGACATGAGCTGTGGTAACACTCACATGAGATTTTATTTTTAAATAGGAGATTGAAGGAGTTTTTTAAGGGGACTCTGCCAACTCCTTCAAGTTACTTCTGACATCCTGCCTTCTTCCACCTTTTCAAACTACACTGATCTCTTTGGGTACATAAAATTTTCTTTTCTGTCCTGTTTGGTCAAACCATTTCCATCACTTTCTTCAGTCTCTCTCTCTCTTTTTACTTTTTTTCCTCTCTTCTTTTGTCATTAGGAGACATGGTTGTATTAAATTTTGCAATAATAGTATGGATGGTGTAAAATGTTACACTATCACGTCGTGTTCTCTATCTGCTGCATAATCCTGCACTAGAACTGCAAGAGTCCTTGTCTCTCCCCAGTTGTTTTCTGCTCTTCTGGGTTTTTCATTCTTCTTCACTGTGCCTTGTCTTTTAAATAGGATAATTAGTCTTATTACTGATCTGTATATCAGCAGAGCTGTATATCCCACTAGTGTGTGGTACGTCCCCCTAGTGCTCAGGTTTTGACTGCAGGGAATGGCAGACGCACATAATAGCTCTGTATGATGCCCAGGCTGCTCCCTTCCAGGATGTTCTGAGGCTCTTTGGTTTCATTACTCTGCATCTGTGGCCTTGACCCTGGAATGTCCTTTCCTCAGAGCAGGGATGACTTGGGGACAGGCTCCAGTGTCCATAGCCTGTGCTGTCCCAGCTGTGGGGTGCCTGGGGGTAAGCATAGGCTTAAATACATCTAGGAAGGTTGTCTCCCTAAAGACTGCCAAATGACACTCGAGAATCAAATGTTTTAGTATTGAAGCAGTATACACATATTGGTGACAGAAGATCTTTTTTTTTCTCTGAGGTCCACATACAAAGCCGTGAGGCACTGCTCTTTCCCTGTACTCTGCAGTAAAGTTTCTGTTTAGTTGGGCATAACAATTTCTTTGAAATCTTGCTGATAATGATAAAATGTTGCTGTTTGACCCAGGTATTGCAAAGGTGGCCAGGGTGTCTTTTCCTGTTGTTTAATGTAGTCTGGCTCTACATTACTATCAAAACAATATCTAGTCTAATTAATTCCAAGATAGTTTAGCTTGGTACCAAAAACAAGGCAATGGAACAAAGTACAGAATGTGTTCTGTATTTAATGCTTGAATTCTAAAACACACTTGTTTGATTTGCTGCCCAGTCACGTGTACTTGACTGCTGCATGTACTTGCTGCTGCATTTGGATCTACACTGGGGGGAAATGCTCAGCCCTTTGGTAGTGGCTTTGCCTTTTTCTTCCATCCTTTACCAGCCTTTGTTGCCAGGAGGACTGTCTTGGATCTTGTTGCTGTCACTGTAGAAATATTAGCAACATTTTCCATACGTGTATTCCATACATACAGGATAAGCTGAGAGATGAAGGGCTGAAGCTTTGTTCTAGACTCTGGTATGAGAAAATTTTCTGCCAAGTGCTGCCAGATAGGTGTCCTTCAGAGGTGGCCTGGTCATTTGTCATTTGCAATTCTCCCTGGAAATGTAGACCACAGGAGCATTCCCTCAAGCCCAGTGCTGTACAGAGTTGACTGAAATTGCACTTGCCTAATAATAAGTGAATTTGTTGTTTAATGGAGCTAATATTTAAAATTGTTAACTCAAGTGATGCTGTCCATGCTCTTCTGTACTTGCCCTGTTAAGAGTCCTGGCAGCGACTTTGTCGTGTCTCTTGAATTGATACAAACGTAGAAAATTTGTCTGGTTGTTGATACTGCTGCTTCTGAATGTGGTCTGACCTTGCATTTCAATACGTGGCAGTGCACTTACCTCTTGAAAGGACTTCACTGTGGATTTTATAGATCTCTCCCTTCATACTAATGGTAAATGCAATGAATGGTTTGCAAACATGCAAGCCTGAACTTGGAGTATTGTAAAGGCTTTCAAATGTTTTCATGTTTTATTGTTTCATTTAAGCTGACTGCAGACAGTCGAAGCACAAAAAGAGCAAACACTGAAAAAAGTGATGCAATAATAGTGACTAATAAATGTTTCAAATAGAAAATGAAGAGCCTGGCTGTATCATGTGTCAGCATTAATGTTTATTTGTATCATCCCTCTAAGGATTTCAGAGTGCTTTTTCAGGAATGAATTAATTTTGACAATGCCCTATGAGGTATGTATCCCTTTGATAGAAGGGAGTTGGAAGCACGAAAGTGTTTAAATTCTAGAGGGTTATGCTACTAGGTATGTTTAATTACAAATTGGAGCAGTTGATTCAGTTTACTCTTTCAGTTATTCAGTTTGTTTAAACTGAACCAGAATCACAAATATAAGCCCCAGGTTTGTGTGTGTATGGGAAGAAATTACTTCTAAGTTTATTTTGCAGGGGAAAAATAGAAAACTGCAGATACAGTAATTGACATATGTAAGTCCTCCCTCACTGAGGCAAATAATCTGGATGATTTTATCTTAATTTTTTTCTCTTCTTCTGCCTGTAATGAGTGTTTAATCATCTGCTATGGATAATTTCTGACACTTCAGAAAAGGGGAGTTAAAAATTGTAAACTAGTGTACTCCGGAAGTGGTTGTGAATTATGACTTTTGCACATGACTGCCTAAACAACTGAAGCATAAAATTTGTCCGAGATTGTTGTTTTAGTCCCTGTTACGTGCTTGAGATCATTTAAAAATTCGGAATATCTTCCAGGTGGATCAGGAAAGAATAAAAGGAGTTAGATAATGGGCAAAATACCACCATCTAATCTCTCTCCTTAACACATTTCCAGATACAGAATTTCTCCTGGAAGTGGAATTGCAGCCTGTTTTAAGTAAATTTATGTCATATCTCCAGATATGTCATATCCCCAAATCAAGATTGGTAGCCATACTCTAGGTTTGTGTGGATAATGTGTCTCTACCTTGCTACATGAAAGTATCAGTTGCCCAGCTTCAAATACAGGTAGAAAATCCTGATTTAATTCACACTTGTTGAAGAGTTGTTTATACTACTCACGCTTCCTTTCAGCTATGATCTCTGGCAAGAGAAGCTGTTTGGACTTGTGCCTCTTTTTTTTTTTTTTAATGTTCAAAAAAGAAAGGCTGATGAGAAAGAGGTGTTGAAATATGTTACTGTAGTTTACAACTGTCAACTATAATGTTTTATTTAGCTGTATCTATTCAGATGCTGCCTCCACAACATGGAGTGCCATATGCCATTGTCCCTGTTAGTAAGCAAGTCAGCAAAGGTTTCCCAGTCTGCATTTGTTTTTGTATTTGGGCCACTGAGGAGCTGTGGTCCACTGCCATCTTTTATTGATAGGGCCGGCAGAGGAGGAATCTAATGAAATTATCAAAGCTTTGAATTAATTATGAACTTGAATAAGAAAGCTAAGCTCTCTAGAGCCAAGGATCTCATTACCCATTCATTTTCATTGCATCCTCTTATGGAGCAGAAGGCAGGTTCAGCTACTGCTCCTACTCTGATTTTGGACTTTATTCAAACTTCTCAACTCACTAGCAGCCTCTTGTTATTAATCTGTGGCTGGAAGTGTCCAGGGTGATTAATTTGACTCTAAATCGGCACGCAAATGGTAGATTTCCCTCTTCCCTTTCCTCTTACGTTTGCTGTGTGGCTTTTCATCATCAGACTGGCTGCCATACAAGAGTTTCTGTTCTTTCTTGGTAATTGGGGAAAGCTATGCAAGACTCAAGTTTTAACTTCCTGGAATTTAATGAGTTCATATTAAGAAATAACACTGCTACCTTATATTTCCTGGATATTTAGGTAAGCACAAACACTTCTTAAGTCATTATCAAAATTGTTTATTTTCTTATTTTAAAAGACTACAGAGTGAAAAGTAATGACATTTTGGCCTCAGAAGTATGGGGTCATTGTAGGGTTTTTTTGGTTGGGTTTTTTGTTATTCCTATTTTAAATTTGTTTCTCAAGCGACAGGAAATTCTCTCTGTCAATACTTTATTACGATGTACTATTGAAGTAGTGTATTTGCCAGATTAATATTTCATTAAAATTGTTAAAAGTGTATGAAAATGCAGTATTTTAGTTAAATCAGGTAATGTTTATTTTAACTAATAGGTCAGTATATAAAGGTGTTCCTGGCAAATTAGAGCACGAGTAGTGAGACCAAGCTTCTGTGTAATATTCTTGGTTCTCGAGGATATTCCTCTCCAGTCTATCGGCAAGGATTTTCTTCTCCTCCTACTTTTGTTCGTTTCAGCACATTATTTATGAATGCATAAACCAGAATCCATCAGTCTTCATAAGTTGCAGGCGACTGGCAATTTTTGAAGCAGTGGCTAACTGCCTAATGGTCTCTGTGTATGTGTGTATTTGGAAAATCTAATAGCTTGGTGGGTGGGGGAAGAACATTTTGTTCTCGCACTGTAGCTATTTTACCATTGGTGATATTTATCCTTTTTTTCTCTCTAGGCAGCTGCTATATTTAATTCTGCTTTTGGAAGTTTTTTGGTAAGTAACACAGTATTTATAGCAAGTGCTTTAATAGTCTCACTTTTAACAGTATCATTGGTGTGTTTGTATTTTTTCACATTATTGTTGGTGGAATTTTGCCATTCAGCTGGCAAAAATTTGAATCACTTTTCAGTTTACGTCACCATGCCCTTACATAAGGATATTGCAATTTCTTTTCTCTTTGTTAAACTCTTGAGAAAGGTAGTGAATAAACTCTCTGCTCATGGTAAATTAATAATGTGTAAACACATCTTAATTTTCTCCTGAATGGGTTAACAGAATCTATTATTATGCAGATGTTTCAGACATTGGCATCAATATATTGATTTTTCTAATAAGGCCCATCAAATACTCATTATTTTCTATCAAGAGGCCATGGATTTTGAAAAGAAAACATGACCCAGCTGATCAGAGAGTAGATGCTAATTTACTCAGTGACTTGTCATTTGTTTAGCATATTTTACTGTCAGTGGAGCCACTCAATGTCTCTGAGGAACACACTAAAATAGCTAGATATGGGGAAACAATCAATCCAGCTGGAAATCTAACTGTTTCTTTAAAAAGCAGAACCAGCATTTGTGGTCCTGATGGTCTACAAACAATTGGAAAGGACACTGTAAAGAACACTAAATATGTTTATGAAGAAAGGAAGAATAGATTTCTTTTACTGATGTGTTGTTTAGAGAGATACTAATGAATATTAAATAAAAAATTATTTTATGTGTTGACAAGCTACTGTGACTGTTTATTTAGGCAGCTAATAACTGAATTTGTTCTTACTAAAATTTGTGCATGTTTACAAGTATGTGTTTATGATGCCAGTTTTGTGTTCCCATTTTATACTGTGATGTATAAAATAAATGAATGATAAAAGAATTCAAATTAGGAAACTGAAATCAAAACTGTGAGTACAAAATAACTCACTTTTTATTCATGGCTCATTTTTTGGGTTTTTTTAATGAAAAGCTGGTTTTTAGGAGCTTAAGTATATGGAACTGTACTAGCAAGAGATAAAGCCACATGGCATTTTGAAGTTGTGTTGTGCTGCTGCATTTTTGAGGGACTAGGCTGAAATTAGGAGGATGGATGTAAGTTTTGTGGGGTATAGATGACCACTCACATACTTAAAATATCAGTTCCAAGTACTTGTCCTTTTTTTTGTTACCTGTTATGTCCTCCTTCCATGGGCCTGCCTCAAAGTGTGCAAGTGTTGGAAAAGCTCTTAAGTCTGTGTGCATGTGTGCGTGGTATTTTCTTGTTGCTTGGCATGAGCTCCTGGTTTCTCTGCTGTCTCCAGCTTTCAGTTCAAGAGGTTTCTGTGAATACCCAAAGGCTCAGTTCAGCTGCTATTTGAAGATATCTTTTGGCTTCAAGTAACAATTTAGGCCCCACTGCATCTGACTACAATTCTGGCTTCTAGTAAATCAAGAGAGTCAAACTTTCAGTTTCTAGTAGCTGTTTGCAGCTCTTTGAAGAAATCTGAGCTCAAGAAGCTGAATTAGTTTTTGTCTCCATGTAATACACCTAATTTTGGTTTTGTTCGTAGTTCATGATCGTTGGAAAGTTCTGCTTACATGTAATTATCTCATTTCACTTTTTGTTCCCTTCAGGTCTTTTTCAAATGTTGGAGCAGCATTGCAATAAATGTTATTCTTACAAAGTTCCCAGACAAGGCTTTTCAAAAATATTAAAGATCAGCTAGAATGAAACCATAGAGCCTGCTGATTTTTTTCTAATTACTGATTTTTTTAGAATAACATGGTAAAGACACTGGTTACTATTAAATTACAAATATATCCACACACTTAAACGCTTGTTATGGTAATATTTCTTTGAAATCATAATTACATAGGGAATACGTGGTATGACACAGAACAAATCACAAGTATGTTTACTGAGTGCTTTGTTCTTACAAACTTTTCCGGTTATGAAGTTGATAGGATAAACCTTGTGGCTGAAATGTGACAGTAGGCCAGGGACAGTATTAAGTAGACAGAGTTATTGACCGGTAGTTTCACAGTGGTGGGGGTCTGCAGGATCTTGAATCGAGCAGCTCCAGATGTGGAGCACTGGCAAGTGTGTGGTCACTTACAAAGAAAGCTTGCTGTTGAAAAACTGGCAAAGCATTAAATACATATATGTTTGCGTGTGTGTGTCTATATATATATATGTATTTGTTTGAAGTCAAAACTGTTCTATAAAATGTAAAAATAATTGGCTTGTTTCTGAGAAGATAATGGAAGGTCCTGGTGGAAGTGGTTTTGGGAATCCATCAGTTTATATTGGTGCCTAATTTAGGGATTTGGTGGAGAACCTATGTCCTGTATCTTCTATTAATGATGAATCTAAATCACTTCTGCATTTTTCATAGGAGTGTCTAATGATGAGCTGTATGTGGACAGGCTTAGATGGAGTTATAGACCTTTGTGACCAAAACTTTACACTTCCATGTGTCCTGGAGATTATTTGGAAGGCTCTGACCTCAGCAAGGCTGAAGTTTTTCTTATGTTCCTTGTCTTACCATAAGTAGCATGTGGGCAGGTTGTGGCACTTGTGACAAAGCCAGGACAGTGTTTTCTCTTTTCAGACTATGCCCTGTGGGCCAGTGCCTGTGTGATAGTGTCAAACAGACCGATTTAAAAGGGCTGAAAGATGTGCTGTGCTGATTACTCTCCTGCCTCCTCCCACCTTTTTTTTTTTCCCTTAAGACTAGGAGATAGTGCTTGAGAAGTTAAATTAAGGTAAGTTGTGGAACAAAACGTCTGCAGGAAAATACTCAGTATAATGTTAGAATGATACTGAGATCAGCTTATTTAGATGAAACAGAACATCTTGTGATACACAAAATGTAGAAATGCCAAATATGTCTTGATGAGCAGAAATGCACTTAGATTAAGGACCTGGAGGTGTTTTCACTGGTAAAAAGATTAAAAAAAAAAAAAATAACCACCAACCCTACCAGCCAACCACAAAACAATTTCTTTTTAACTCCACCAAAGCCCATATTCCTATAAATATACAAGCAAAACAGTGCATGGAATGATACTGTACATATTTACATTATTTTATTGACTTAGTTTAATAACGTCCCAGGTCTAATTAAAACACAGTGTTTGAAAAAACTAATTGTTACAGAAAAGTGTTTTTATATAGCTAGATTAGTAATAACTAACGATAGATGAATTCAATTTACATAAATTTCAGCCAAGAGAATATTTAGGCTCATACCACAGAGGATTGCTCTGAGTTGGGTAGTTAATATCATTATCTCCTCCTCTCATTTAAGCAGTTTGGTTTACAATAATTGTGGAACATAAGAAGTGATTTCAGATTTTCCTCTTAAAGGGATTTTACTATAATCTGGTGGTGTTTTACTCACGCAGAGTGGTTGGTTATCACAAGGTTGCATGCATGTGCTAAGATAGAAAGCACTGTGTTAGCTGCTTCCACTTGGAGGAGAGGATACTTTTGCACCTAAAAGCTAAAGAAATTGCCTGGAATGTTAAGTGTAAGTCTGCTGAAATTCTTAACATTGTATGCATTGCCATGCTTCCTAAGCATTTCTATTCTGCTTCTAAAAGAAGAAGACAAATACTTGCAAATGTCCAAATCACAGAGCAATAGGCAGGAGACTGCAAAACATGCTGTGCTGATGGTTGTTCCATGGCATTTGCCTGAGTGGTTCAGCCCCTTTGACTTTGTCCACCTGTCACTGAGGCTGCTCCTGCACTGGAGGTGTGCTTGGCTGAGAGCTGCACTCAGTTTGCAGTGACAATGCAGCCCTGTGCATGAGAGACGCATTCCAGAGCACCGTGTCCTCACCAAATGCTCTGCACTGCTAGACTGGACCAGTCTTGTCTACTTCTCATTAATCTCCTTTGTGCTTGAAACTATGGGCTGGGAATCCCGTAAGAGTATCCAGCCTGTGGTGCAAGTCAGTGTAAGCTGGTTCTTCGAGCTGTGAACAGTTAGTGTGAAAGGAACAGCCATCAGCTTCACCTTAAACAAAGAACTGTAACTGAGATCTGAAGGTCTATGGTGACAGGCAATCAAGAGGAAAAGAGCGGATTCTGGGGACTCTGTTCTGGTGACAACTGGACTCCTGAGAAAACAGCAGAGCATTGGTTAAGACTTCCTCCAATGCTGTCTTGGATTAGCTTCTCTTTCTCTGTTGCCACATAATAGATGAAATAAGACACATTTCAGGTGCCCATCATTCCATTAATCTCTTTTGTCCCAACTAAGTATGTGTGAGTTTATTCTTTTACCTGACCATCTCTCAGAGGGGATGGAGGTGGTTCATGTCTTTCAAAAAGCTCAAATAATTTTTAGAGCAGCCACATGGCTCATCAAGTCAAGGCTAGTGTTTTTATTTACATTGTCTTCCAAATGCAAGCTAAAGCTAGCAGAGAATAAAGTTAGCTTCTCACATATACGCAAAGCTTTGTTGGTTAATGAAAATGTATGGAATTCTTATCTAGTCTGCTTTAGCAGGCATAATGATTTACACAGCCTGACAGCACTAGTGCTGCAAGTAAATGCATTAGTCATACTGTCCATTTTTCTTGCAAATTTGTGACACAGATTTAATTATGGGAATGACCAGCAACTTACAAATCTAATTTTGGTAGGCTGAGCCAACTTTTTTATTTTAATAACAATGGATTTTTTAGCAATGATTTCATTACTATTTAAAGAAATCCAACCATATGGAAATAACCAATTGGCTGAATTTATTTACTTTATTTTACCTTAATGGATTTTGAATGGTTTAGGTTTATTTGGGGCTTTTTTTATTATCCCTTTTTTTATCCTAGTTATTTCTAGGATAAATAACCTTATCTGTCTTAAGTATTTCTAGTACAAACATTGTAAATATTTCTCTAAAATCAGGCACATGTTTGTATACCCCTTTGTTCCCTCTTAATTGTGTCTTTGCAGTATGAAAAGGGGCAGACCAGTCATCTGGGATTCCCTTTTTACTGTGCTAGCTGCTTATGAGGAAATCTTGCCAGGAAGTCTGTTCACAACAGGTGCTGAATTCTACATTCAGTCTTGTTTAATTTCAACGTGGAGCTGCTTTATGGTGAGCCACTGCACCCTCAGAAGTGGTCTCCTCTTGTTCTGGGAGCAGTACAGAGGTGCTGCTGGTCTGCGCTCCGAATTTGATTGGGGTAATTCTCCAAGGCCTGAGCAAGTTCTGCCTCTTAATCAGCCACTATGGAAGGCACCTTATCCTTGAAGGATTGATTTTTGCATAAGTGGAAGGGGATGGCAGATCTCAGCAGCAGTGAGTGTTTGGGCCAGATAGTATGAACCAGGCAGGAAAAGTTTATATTCCATGGAATTTAAATAATCTTGGGAACCACTTATGTTGCCTTACTGTAACTTATTTCATGGTTAGTGCTCAGATCTCTTGTTGTTATTGAACATCCTCATTTTGATTTCTGCTAGCTGGAGCTGAAATCTCAACAAAAGCTTGGGCATCACTGGCTGTTTCCAGGTTTGCCAAGTAACTTTTCAAAGGTGTAGACCTTCACTCTTATTGTGTACTTAAATTTCCAGTGTCTGGCATGCTCAGTTGAATACCTAAATTTTATTTAGTTTGTACTGTTTTGGTACAAAAGCAAGGCAGAATAACAAAGCTCCCTGTGAAAGACACCCTTTAGCAGGGGCTTTAAAAAAGCATCTTGACACACATGATTATTTTGAGAGATTGCTAGGCATGTGCACCCATCCCAGTATTCCTTTATTGATCACCTCACTCCCTTCCAAAGCCAAACTGACATCACGGGTGTCAGATAGAATGAGATGTAGAATGTTTTACAAAATAAAATAATAATAATTAAAAATCTGCCTGTCTATGACTAAAGCTAAACTCCTTTTTAAAAAAAAAAAAAAAAGTAAGTATAAAGGTGCAATACTTCAGAAGAAGTAAATGGGATCTTGCTTCCAAGGGATTGAGAGAAATCAGGCAGAAGGATAACTGGAAATGTGAGTATTGTAACAACCACTGTGTGGTCTCACTGGTGACACAATTGGTCTGAAAAGACAGAAAAGTCAGTAGGGATTTACAGAGCCAGCCAGCACAGAGAAAGAACCAGCTAACAAATAACAACACTGCTGGTGGCTATCTTTGAAAAGTTACAGAGAAGGAGGGTAGGTAACAGTAACTAAGAGGAAAGAAAATGTGCTGTAAAGGTCTCAAAAAAGAGTGTCCTGTAGAAGGCCAGAGATTAGTCCCTGTATTTTTTTTTCCAGTGGCCAAAAGGAAAATGCCTTGAAATCTACCTAATAAGAAAAAATGAAACCATTAGCTGTCAAATATGTAGAAATTATGTGGGCTGTAGCTGGTCTTAGGGCTTTTTCAGTTTTCCCATTAGCTTTTGCTGCTGATCATTTAATTAATCTTGCTTGGTCTCATGGGACTCAAGCAGTCAGTTCTGCCAAAAAAAGTTTGTTTAAAGATAGCAATAAGTAGGCCATTAAATACATCTCTTTGTATTATCTTTGAGGCCAAAAAATAAGTAACTACTACCTTTCTAAAGATAAATATATTTGGGTATTCTGCTTTTCCTACTTTCTCATATCAGAGCAGACAGGTAGGGGTCTTTTTCTTGCACCTACTTCTTTTGATTAGCAACCTCATCTAGTGCACCTGCTTGGCGTGGTACTTGGTGATGGCTTTTGAGACAGAGGGTTGAATCCTGCCCCCATCATTACTGTTTCCATGGATGAGCAGGCTTTTAGCAAAAGAGAGAGCTGAGGATATATGTGCCAGTAGCATTTCTTGAGTTAGTAAAACAAGCAGCAGAAGTGGATATTGCTGCAGAAAATACAGAGGCAGAACTCGGTGTTTGTTGCACTTTGTAAGGATAGTGTGAGATTTGAAGCTGCTTCATTCCTCTAGTCCAGTTGTCACTTAGGGAATTGCAAGGTAGAAGGGAGAGAAGTTTCTAGAGCCAAGACTGGTCACTCAAAATACCTTAAACTTTGCCATCTGGCATCTTTCTTTGGATCACATAGCGTGGGGAAACTGGAAATGAAAGTGCCTCTGTGACTGTGGTGCAATCATCTCTCTTGTTAATGGAGACTGAATACTGGAAGTCTATAAAAATTTTAAGTGAAACTAATGAATTACAGAATCAGAAGAGTGTCTGTCTTTGGTAACTATGATTTGGAGAACATCTAGAGAAGGAAATATACATATTTAATATATAATCAGGTGATTGGTTGGATTAGTATGTAAATCATATCTGTGCTGATACAGTTTTAGCAAAAAACCAGTTTGTCTGAGGTTACTTATGCCATAATTAGCAAGATTTGTCATTGTCCTCTCTAGTGTGAAAATATCGCTTTTTTTTCAAAAGAATATACTTGTTGTAGGGTGGGTTTTTTTTTCTGGTTTTGCTTAATATGGTTATTGGTCAGAACTTGAAAGAAAAAAAAAAACCACAACAGCCAAAACCCCCAAATAAAAACAATTGTCCCACAGTGGAAATTGTGCACAGATCATAATGTTGAAAGGTCCTGGGTTTAGTTTTTGATGTTTTCTTATCTTCTGTATTAGAATGGTTTCCTTTTTTTTTTTTTTTTTTACTCCAAAATAAAAAAAGTGAAATTAACAGAAAGAAATATCACTTGTTCTGTTATAAAGTAAGATCAAGGTGTCTGACTTCTAGTTAAGTCACTGAACTTTGTATCATGGAACAGTGTCATATCACTTAAAATTAGTTTTAAAAAAAGTTTGCATTGAAAAGCTGCTTTATTTGTTTCTGACAACTACATTGAAAAATATATGTATGCTTTTTTTAAAAAAAGGTGAAAATGTACACTACAAAACTTTGAACAGTTTATTTGTAAAGTAAGAGATTTAAAATTCTTGCAAGAATTTAGTTGTGTCTGTGGGAACCAAATGTTTGAGTGTATTGGTTCTTTATGTTAGGTAGGTTGGTGCATCAAGGAGAAATTGAGAAGGGAGGCACTGTGAAAGACAATTTGGTTTTTATTCTGCCCTCTCTAGTATCTTTTAATACTAGAAGAAGCATTCCTCTGCATTTCTCCAGGGCTGTGGTTGTACACAAACATGTAGTCGTTTGGCCTGATTTAAGGGTAAATGTTCCCTGCAGACAGATTTGGAAATGCACAAAATATGTAATTTTCTCCCTCACTTTTAAAAAATTCATCAAAAGGAAATGAAAATGTTTTCAGAATCTGCTGTTAATGTTCTCTCCCAAAGTTTTAGCTTCTGATTGAAATGGAGCAGTGTTCTTTCCTCTGTGCTGCAGTCTTTAGTCACCTGCATAAGAAAAAGTGTGTGTGGGGTGAGAAATCATCCCTTCCTTGGGAATAGGGATATTTAAGTGCCTGGTTTGTGCTTGATTAGCACTTTGAAGTAGTGCTGCTGCCAGGAGTTGTTTCACCCAGCAGCTGTGTATGTGTGCTGTAAAACACGAGCTGGGGTGCTGAGCAGTCACCTACGCTAATCCGTCAGGGAGCACGGAGCTTTTTTCCTTCTCTGACCACCAAACGTGGGTTCAGTAGCTAGCAAGAGTTGAGTTCTAGCATGTAGTACAAACAGC
This sequence comes from Acrocephalus scirpaceus scirpaceus, assembly GCA_910950805.1. Taxonomy (NCBI): domain Eukaryota; kingdom Metazoa; phylum Chordata; class Aves; order Passeriformes; family Sylviidae; genus Acrocephalus; species Acrocephalus scirpaceus. The sequence continues at coordinate 57,342,207 of OU383778.1, read as the reverse complement.
CACACCAGTACTGCATTGTTCTGTACAAACCTTCTTTTAACTTTAGTTGATTCTTTGTGGGAGGAAAGACACAAATTAATTTACATTAATTTATTAAGCTTTGTAAATTTTAGCCCAGAACAGGTTAAATCTTGGCCTGGATTTTTTTTCCTGTGGTTCTTCTCTATCTGACTGAACAGTTCAAAACTCTGCAGTCCTCAGTCTCTAGGGGTGAAAACAAGACTGATGTCATTATTACTCTAAGTTGAGGGGCTGGAAATCATTCCCCTTGCTGTCAGGGTGACAAATACTGTCTTAGTGGAGGTGCCAGAGGTTAGGTCAAAAGCTCTCCCAGTGTCTTTAACTCAACTAGCAAGCAAGGCATGGTTATAAAACTGGAGCTTCCTTTGGAAATTGTGTTTATTATTTATTGTTGGCTTTTTAAAAGTCAGTTTTGGGAAACCATCATGACCCTTCAGTATGAGCCATGAGTTGTTCATTAATTCTTTTTTTTTTTTTTAATAGCTGTACTTGTGTTGTTGCGGAGAGTCTCCCTTCATTATTATTTTGCCTTAACTTCTTTGTAGGTATCCAAACAACCTTCAGTTTTCATCCTTAATGGCACCTATTTAAAAAGACCAGTGATTGTGGAGGAGGAGGGAACTGCGTTAGTTTATGATCTGTCATTATTTGGCTTCTTTTAACACTGTTCTGTCGGTGGCATAGAATTTTCATTTTAACTTCTTGTGAAACCAAAAAATAAACATAAATGCCCAATAAAAAAAAGCACTCCAAAACACCAGCCCAGCAAAATCCAAACCATCTTGGAGGTAATGAGGCTCAGGTTTGCTTATACAGTTTATCACCTTTTTGGCATGGCATGTGAGCAAATGCACTTCCCAGCATCTTGTTTCCTCCACCTTCATTCCAATTCTCCACCACCTCCTCCTGATTACTTTCCTGCAACGATAAGTAAATAGCTGTATTTGTTGATTCTACTTCCTAAGGAAAAATTGTATGACAAAATTCCTTTTCTAAATTATTTTCTGATGATACCTTCTTGGTTGCTTCAGTGTAACTTGTTGCAAGGATGTTCATGTGATGTCCTTTCCCTGAGAGCTGGTGGAAGATCAGACTAGCTGAACGTCTGACTTTATCCATGACAAACTCAGTATGCTCTACAAAGGGTAAAATGACTGAAAACTTGCCATTTTTTACTTTCCAAGAAAAGGATTAGTTATACTTGTATCTAAATTAGGTGACTGTGTCAGATAGAAAATTTTGTGCATTAATATACGAAGATAGGTTTTCCATATTATCTTTTGTCTTTCAATCAGTGTACTGAAAATTCAACATGGGACACTTTCCTTGGATATCTTTATTGATATTGAGTGTTTAACTTGATTGAGACTGTGCATGACTGGGAACAGCTTTTTGCCTGACATAAACCTGCTGGATGAAAGCTGCGTGTGGTTTTACCCCCTCTGTGTACTCTTTCCATATCACCTTGTGCTGTGGTAGCTACAGGTGCCAGCATTGATGCCCACCTGAGTGGAAAAGTCATTTTGGCTTCTTCTTCCTGGTGCATTTGAGGCAAGCTCTGATAGTCTGAAAATGCACACCTTGCTATGCCTCATTGCTTAATTGTGGTCTACTTTCTTAACCACATTTTTACTACTATATGGAAAGCAAGTGTTAACTATTTGAAGGAGAACTATATTACACAGAATTAGATAATATGAATAATGGGAAGGGGTTTTTGAAAAACTCAGACCTTTTAATAAAATGGAATGTCAAATATATGAGCATGTCTTTCAAGCAGTGATCAAAAAACGTGTGAAAAGTTTCATATCCTTTTAAAAGTCAAATAATTATCCACTATCATAATTTTTTGTTGTTGTTGGATGGACAGTACAAAGATGAAAGAAAATTTTATAGATAACATTGCAGTTCACAGCTGACTGAAGCAGGTGTTAGAAATGCAGATTAAGTATACTGACTAAAGACTGTATAAATTTGAAGTGAAAATGCCACTGGTCTACTTGCAGTGCCCTGCACATGTGAAGTTTCAGATAGTTAAATTATTAATTTTATTGTATGAGATAGTGCAGCAGTTAGGAAGAAGGTCCTTGTGATTTAATTTTTCCCCTGTAATCTTTTTAATATTACGTGATGAGCAGCTGACAGAATTTGCTTCCTTGTGTGGATTTTGCTTGGAAAGAGAATATATAATACAGGTAGATAAATCCACAGTGTAGGTCTGTTTGCCAGTTAGGTGTTTTACAGGAACATGCAGTGCAAATAATTGTGGATAAACGCAATTTCTTTAAAGGAAGGAGACTGAATGTTAGTAGTGTTACAAATCTGCGGACACTGGGAAATCTGAATCTGGTCCTTCCACACAGTGACAGAAGGTGTTAATTTGCTGATCAGTCTTTTTTGGACTTCACAGGCTTTGTGTAGACATTATGCTCCATGATGTACAGGTGCCTTATTGTGTGAGTGGTGTGAAGCATGGGAGGAAGGCATTGGGAGAGAGTGAGGGTGTTTTCTTCCAACTGCTCAGTAACCTGCTAATAAACTGTACTAGGCTGTGAATTTAATTTTGTCATGACTTATCAGGTGCCTGGAGCTAGTAATCAATCTGTAAGAGGTCTAATTCTTGGACAAATTAAAATTGGAAGTGGATTGGAAGATGGAGTCTCTTAAAGTGAGGAGCAGTACTGAGGCCCCTGCTCAGCACACGGACAGCCAGTGTTGTTCTCACTCTGGACTGCTGTTAGAAGAGCCTGGTGGGACCTGACAATAGCCCAACATCTGACTAACAGGGGAGACAGCAACAGGGATGTAGTGCTGGCCTTTGTCACCTAGAATGACTGCAAGGGAAGGAGAAATTTTGCAGGATGAATTTCGTAAGTAGTCTCTGCATCTGCTGTTTTTGAAAGTATGCTGTTATGCATGTTTTTTTGTTTGTTTTGTGGGTTTTGAGTTTTTTTACCTAGACAATACTGTTTTGTCCATCAGGTCACAGAGCATGGTATTTGTATTGGCAGCAGTTCTGCTCTGACTGGAGGAACTAGTCCATGGTCTGTAAATATTCTGTATATGGTTGTAATAAGTGAAACAGATATTCAAGAGTCTGTCCAGTGAATCCTGAGAAGTAGACAGCATGCAGCTGGCAAAGCAGTCTTTGGAAATTTGAAAAGGCTACAATTGGGTCTAAGTTTTTACAGGCATGTACTTCATTATTTTTTCTTTCCCATAAGAGCAAATAAATCCCAGAGGTTGCACTGTTTTCCATAGGCACCTAATTTCTTTCTTATTTCTGATAACTGGTGCTTAGAGACACATGGTTTTGTTCCTTCAGTGGTGATCATTATATCTTTCCCTGTGCTACAGAATAGAGTTCTCTACAGTGGGTGCAAAATCATATGAAGTCGTATTCAGTCCCCTGAAAGGCCACTTGGTGCATTTGTAACACAGATAATGCACTACAACGAAGCATTTAGCAAAATAACAGTGTCAATTTTACTGTAGCCTTAACTCTTGTTTAGCATTTTGGTAAGGTTTTTGTGGTCATTGACTTTGTGAAACAGCTTCTATCCATCTTCCTGACTTTGCAGGCCAATTAAAACAGAGTCAAAGACTACAGATTCATTTCATAGACTGTGTAGTGTCCCCAGCAAAGAACTGGTACATGAACTCACATATAAAATATATTTATTACTATTGCTTTCCATATTTTTAGTAGGTAGTTAAGATACAAGCTAAGAGCATCACTATAACGCAAACAGCTTGCAAAATAATAAAATCTAGATGAAGCCTAATATTTATAGAGTACTGCCTTACTGCCTAGTTTAGTCAGTTAATAAAAGTATAAGTATGGTTTTGCTGCATGCTTTTTCTTTTTCCTCTTTCCCCCTCCCTTCTTAATTCAGTGTGGGCTTCCCAGCAAAGCTGGTCCACCTGCTGTTTTGTCTTGCAGTTTCAAAATCCAGTCAGTTGTGTATATGTATTCAAGTCAGAGAATTAAAATAGAATTTCATCATTACTATCATTTCAGTTTGCTTACCCCGAAGCAGAGGAAGTGGAGGGCTGTTCCTCCCCTCATTCATGAATGTCTGTCAAATTGGGATATGTCGCTCCAAAGACATTGGGAAAAATACATTGTGAGAGTCCTACTACGTCAAGCTGTGGCATAATTATTGCACCATAAATACTCACAAAGCATTATGCCAGATCCTTTTTTATTTTTCAATCTGATTTCTCTTAACTCTTGGGATTAAAATTGTTATGCTAATTCAGACAACTGCACAGTCCGGTGCCAGCTGAACTTGTATTGAGACCATCCCAAGCCAGTGTTATCAAATAATACACAGAAAACTATAAAGTCTGTAATATATGGTAGGAGGTATAATTTGTTTTATTTGATGTTGGTATTATTTTATAAGCTGTTAAAAACCCTCCACAGTCTCTTCCAAATAATCACTGTGCTTTCCTATAGGAGCAGTAAAGGGCCATGGCTGATAGAAAAAAACACTACAATCTTATCAATCTGTTTAATAAAGCTGTTCAAACACTCTGGAATAGTGAGATATACATTAGGACTTGTAGGTTTATGTTTTTCTGCAGGGGTACTTGCTGTCCCTAGGCTGTCCAGTAATGTTTTGGTAATGTACTTGAGCCATGGATTTCTTAAAGCCTTGTCAGAGCAGGAAGTTTCTTTTTCTTTGGAGAACTAGTGAGGGGCTGATCCATCAGATATCAGGCTTGGTCAAGCACTGAAATGTCCAAGCAGATTAAAAAGAGGTTTGTGACAGAGCAGGATTTGGGGACAGGAGAGCCCTGGAGAGCAGGAGGTCTAAATTAAGATGATCCACTTGATAAGCAGGAGAGGATGGGCAGATCTCTGGGGATTGTGCTGGCTTCCATGCAGAATGAAGAACAGCAAGTTCTGGCTCAGGCTGAACCAGGGTTGTCCTGAGGCAGCCCCAACCTGGGGGCTCCTGTTTCAGCAGCAGGGTGCACACACCTCAACAGTCCTGCAGATTTATTCTCTCTGCACCATTGCCATGCGTCCTCTGCCTCCCTGTTGTTCTTGCTCCTGTGGTGGTTTCTTCTTTTTTTCATCAGAAACACAGAAGATCTCATCCAAATAATCACTTGAGAGGCAGCACTAGCACGACTTGTTTATGCTGAGATGGGAACATAGCTCTTTGGGGTGTTAACATCAAGTAAAAGCTGCTATGGTGAAAAACTTTGAATTACATTTTCCAGACTGATTCTGTTTACAAATATCCCAATAGAAAAATAATTGGCTTATGACATTATGTGATAAAATTCTTGAACTGAACTCAGAGTTCAGTTTTCATGGGCAGTCAGGCAATAATCTTTTAGAGGATTTGGATGCTGTTCTCCAGATTTTACAGGGACTATTTTAAATCATGGGACTATTTTAAAACAGGGACTATTTTAAAAAGCTAATCAGCTGGACTAAAATGTTGTGGCATTCCTTGTGCCATTAAGATTCTTTCTTATCACCTATATATTCATATTATTTCAATGTAAATATAGCAAATTAAGGGATTATTTTGAGGTGTTTTCCTTCACTCGCTTCTCTAGTGCCTGATCTCTGTAAGGGAACATTCATCCTTCTGCCTCTCTGGGAAATGTGGTGCACATCAGGTTGTGCATGCCTGGCATAGTGAAGGTACAATGTGGCACATTAAAAGCATGTGGACAGAATTTTTTTTCAAGTTTTTTTTCTGCAAACTATACTCTAAGAATTAGGGCTTGGTTGTGAAAGGAAGATTTTTCTTGTCTATTTATTTCAAAGCCTATTTGAGTGAATGTGTCTATACCTAGAGTTTACCTTAGATTGGCTACTGTAGAAATGCCTGAATTTACTCTGTATTACATAAATACCATGAGCATTTCAAAAGGATTTCCTCTTTCCATGCTTTCCACTGACATGTGCAAAAGGGGATTTTTGCCCTGACATCCAGTAGTTGTGCATGTAACTGTGTTATATTCAGAGCTATTAGCTTTGCACCAGCATAAATATTTGAGTCATACAGCTTTATTTCTTAGGTCATAAGCTCATACACTATCTGTGCTGGCAGTAGCATCTTGCATAGACAACATTACTCTCAGGAGCTGGATTCCTTTCTTCCCATCCCATTTTATAATGCATTGAAAACACCACTGTACATGCACAAGTAACAGAGAGGGGGAGAAAAGAAGCCTTTCAGTGTAATTCTTACAATAATATCTTTCTAGGACCTGGGAAATTTTTTTTTTATTAGAAATGCTGAAAGTTTTTGTTGTGTAAATTACAGAAGAAACATTCCTGAAGTCCTTAAGAGGGAACCATTTTCCTCTGCATCATGATAAATGTAGCAATTGTGTGTGTATACTAGAATAGATCATATTGAACATCCCCTGAGCTCCGTTTGCAGACAAGTCCTATCTCCACCATGACAAAATTCCCATAAGAGTTTAAATTATTAATGCCTTGGAATCTGCGGGGTTCAGCAGATATGTTCAGCGTTATTGATGGCAAACTTTATCCCTTTATTCCTAAGACACATAATGAAATAGGGAGTCCCTCAAATAACTGCATTTTGTGTTTAGGCTAATTTTGTAGAGGCCAGTGGGCTTTGCCTTAATGTGTGTAAATACAATTTTTCTGGTTTACAGCAGATTGTGTGGTAGCTGGGAATGAGACTGATTTGGCACTAATTTATGAATCCTTCCAGCACTCTCTGTGTGCTGCACCCTGTGTGGGCAAGATGCTCTAATTACACCTGCTCTGTATAATGAGAGCTTTTAATGACAATTACTGATTGTAGTTACGGATGTTTAGGGACCATTTTTTTCTAGCTTAAGATGATGTATTGACTTTTATAAGAGAAGACTTGTATTTTCACTTTATGCAATATCTCTCCTTCCTCCCCCCAGCCTTCTCAACTGATAGGCTGACTAGTGAGGCTGCTAAAGTATTGCCACAGAGAATTTTTATTCAGTTAATTTCACTTCAGAAGATACAATTTTTCACTCTTTTTTTATTTCTGAATTCATATAGGCACATTCACATGTTTTTCATAGCAATTTAGTATTTGGAGTGATGTTATACAAGTTGCATTTGTTGTATATAACAAGATAAAAGTACTTCATGCTGAGTATTTCACTGCCACGTTAAGCAAGCCTGTTTACAAAAGCTTCATTTTTTCTCTTAATATGCTGGTATAAATGCCATTTTAATTTGAGGCTGTTGATTTTAAATAGGAGTAGGTTTTATCTTTGTTCCAGATTTCAATTAGAATAAATTACTGTTCACTGTTGAAATCACTATTGAAAACCACTGATTCCACTTGTGGTCCCAGATCGCAAACTTGCTTTTTGTAGTAAGGCTGTGAGATTCCTCATTGACTGTTGTCTTGAAGTAAAAATAAAGATTTGGGCAGCTTCCAGTTTAGTGGCCACTTGAGAAAGCGAGATATCAATAATTGAAAGATCAGTTTAACACTTGTGCAGAAGAGACAGTTTAAAGATTTTTTTTTTTTTTTCCCCTTTCACTTTCATTTGTTAGTTTTTAGGTGGTTTAGGGATATCTTTCTTTGCTTTGGCTTCTGCTGCTGGCAGTCTTGTTTTAATATGGGAAGTGAAGCCTTCTTGTGATTCCAGAGAAGCAAAAGCAGAATTGTTGTAATGCAACTAGCAGTGGGATGGGGTTGGGAGACAGACCTGGTCTGAGTATTAAAACTCCCTTTCCATGTTTGCATGGCTTTCTTGTGCTTTGCTCTGTTTTTAAATCCTGACCATGGCAGTAGCTGAGTTTATCAGAGAGCTATCTTAGTGAGAACACGGTATTCCAGAATGTGGGAACAGAAGTAAGAGGTTAGATGGAAAAGAGAATGGCACTAGGCTATGCTTCATCCTCCTGAGTAGAGGAAACCTGGGTCCTGGGCTATGGAACCAGGATCTTAGTCCAGAGAACAATACACAACACAAGTGCCAGGGAAAATGGCAAACAGAAGGGAAAGTGCTGGCAGGCAGAGCATCTCAAGAGCTGTCTGTGAAAAGTGACACCTCCCACTTTCTGTTTCCTGATAAAACTCACCATTAGCTGTTATTGAAGGAACCTCAACACAAAAATAGGAAAGGGACAGAACTAGACTGTTGAGTTTCTGAACAGGCTTGTGTCTCTGCAAGCAAGCTTAGCCTCTGGTTTCAAAAGTGGAATTGCAGCCTCAGAAAACAAGGATTTTTTTTGAGGCTTAGCCAACCTGTTATCTATGCTGATTATTTTTAGTTTATCTCACCTCCCTACCTCTCCCCCCACAACTTAGTGATGAGTTAAGGCTTTGGTTTTCCAATTACCCTTAGCAGGGAACACTTTTTACGAAAATAAAGAATCACTTCTTCCGAAAATTAGTTTATTTTTCACAAGTTTTACACAACAAGAAATATACCCTCAGTAAAGTCAGACTCCAGTTCCTTTGTTCTTCTGTTACTGCTTTTGGGAGTCTTGCATTTGTGCCAAGCCATTTTTCCTGCCTTCTTAGCTCAGTGGGCTTATTTTTTGGCATTGTTTGACTTCTCTTGCTTACAAAAGAACCAGCCCTTTCAAAACTGACTGATTCCCAGGACTCTTTATGTGCCACAAAAGATGTCGAATGGTCGTTTCAACTCCCACCCCGTGTCTCTTTAGTTCTAGTATTCTCTTCCCAAGCCTTCCACATCTAAGTATTTTGAAGTCCATGCCACAATTAGTGGAATATATGCTGTTGTAATGGAGAGGAGTCACCCTGGTGTGTCTTCTTTGCTTGGTGGCCACACCATCAGCCCTTGGTAGCACAGGGAGGTTTCTGGTTGTGTTGGCAGAAGGTGGTGGTGGAGGTCAGTGTAGTAGTGGATCATCAGTGGAAGTTCTCTTCACTGCCATCCCTAATGAACAGGCAAAAAATTGTATCACAAGGACTAGAGAACCACTAGGAGAATGGAGAATTGCTGTATAGAACAACAAAGTATTAGGGAGGAAATATACTTTTGAACTTACACATGTACTTATATGCTTGAATTATGTTTTTTCCTTGATTAATGCATGTTTTTCTTTTTAAGAAACACTGAAAATATGTCTGAAAAAGCAAAACTGAGTTTAAAAAGTAGGCAGGGATTTTCTGTTTGACCAGAAAGAAACACTTTGAAATAAGTCCTTAAGTGGAGTTAGCAAATTTACCTGCTGGAAGTGACATCTTGGATGTCTAATGCCTTCTTTAGAGAGTTGTCAAATTTTTCCCTGTAACTGGAGGGATAGAAATTTGGTTTTGTCTAACAAAGATGTGGTAGCCTTATCAGGAATCAAGCTGGTGAGCGGGTTTGAGTGTCTGTCCTTTGCTTGTCAGTGTAACTGGAGACTGTTAGGCCAGATATTGTTGATTTTATGGTGCACACCTCAGTACTTTTTCTGGGGTCCTGCAGGAGGCTTGAGTGGTGCATGTATTATTTTGTACAGCCCTGAACAGTGGTGAAATGGCTGGGAGAGAGGTATTTCATGGAATGCTTTGGATATTCAAACTAGAGTCACTTTAAGATGAATTTGGGATCATTAGAAATGCATTGGTTTCTGTAGGTTGTTCAGGTGAGTGGAATTACAAAAGTGAAAAACCACCAAGCACGTCAAAAAGCAAACTTGACCTTTTGAAAGAAATGTTATGAGTTTGGAGCTAACCTTGTTTGGAGAAAATGTGGCAGGAGAATGGGTTCTAATGTGGCTCCAAATGGGCGTTTGGCAGTTCTGTGTGTTTTGGTGAGGACATCCCAGTGGGTCACAGATCTCTGCTGAGGCCTGGAAGCATTGAAGATCACTAAACTTGTTGCTTTGATGCTTACAGCAAGAAACGTACTTTAAATGCTGCAGTTGTGAGGGATTATGTTTCAAATAAAGCATATATTTTTCCTAAATGTGATTATTGGCACACTTCTAGTGAACCTGGTTCTCAGGATCTTTTGGTAGACAGTAGCAGGATGCTCAGAAGGACAAATGTTTGTGTCCAGCAACTGTCAGAGTTTTTTTACAGACACTTTTGGGTTTGTTTTTTTTACAGCACTTTCAAAATGAAAGTGTGATCCAGGAAAATGGGATATATTTTCTTTTTTGTCTTCTTTTTTAATCTGAGGTGCAATTCCTCACAGACTTCTCTGGTGACAAAGTCAGTTTAAGAGGTGACAACCCTGCTTTATGCTCCTCTCAGGCTGCAAAAAAAAGGTGCCAACATGTTGGTTTCTTGGGCCGTGTTTCAGACCAGGACAGTGAAATGAGCTGAGTTTTAAAACAAAAACCAGGGATTTATTTCCCCCACTCAGTCATGTCTGTGATCCATTTTAGAAATGGTCTCGTGTTACTGAAGAAGAGAAGATGGTTAATTGTGGCCAAAGGAGAGGAGGCTAAAGATGACAATTTTTGCTGGAGAATATTGAAGTGAAACTGTGCCTTATGTAAACTTAAAAAGTAGAATTCTGCCCTGATGAAAATCAATGGAAAGGACTAGTCTGGTGCCAAAGTACAAGGTTTCTTAAAGCAATACTTTGCTATGAAACAGAAGGATTAGAAGGAGTAGTTACTTTTTTTTGGTGGAATTGTTCTTCTGGGTTTTTTTGGTAGTGCATTGTGAGGTTTATCTTGTCAAGTATTGAAGTGCTCCAAGCTATAGCCAGAAAAAAAACCAATCAAGCATGTTTCATATCACTCTCATATCGACTTTATCTCTCTACAACTACCTGAAAGGAGGCTATAGCCAGGTGGGGGTCAGTCTCATCTGCCAAGTAACAAGCAATAGGATGAGAAGAAATGGCCTCAAGTTGCACCAAGGGAGGTTTACATGGATATTTAGAAGAAAGTTCTTGTTGGAAAGGGTGGTTGAGTATTAGAACAGGCTGCCCAGGGAGGTGCTGCAGTCACCATCCCTGGAGGCATCTAACAGACGTACAGATGTGGCACTGAGGGAGAAGGTTTAGTGGTGGACATGACAATGCTGGATTTATGGTTGGACTTCATGAACTTAGTGCTCATTTCCAAAGTAAATGATTTTATAATTCATTCCATTCTTATGGTTAAAAAAGTGGAATTGCTGTAAGTTCGTACACTTATCCTTACACAGTCTTTCTGATAATGTCCTTCTCATGATTCCGTCCCTGGTCCAAATAACAAATCATGTATACAATATTCTGGTTTTTTATAAATAGGATGAGTACCTTCCTGCTGGAGAAATGTTACTGCTTTCAAACCCCTTTTGCTTGAACGGAACAACTGCAAATATTTTTAAGATAAAGTTACATGAAATCACTTACTTTTCAAATACTGAAGTTAAGAGTTTAGATAAAATATATGTAGTACCAAATGGAGATATAAGTAGCAGTTAATATATTGTTGACAGTGCCTTTTTTTTTTAGCTGTTTAAGGGCTTCCAGTTTAATTTTTGAATATCTGTGAGATATGTCACACAGTTTGATAGCAAAGTTAAGACTTGGTAATGTTTCTGAAAGGTATGGATATTACAAGAAAAAATCCAAAGAAAAGTGGATGGATCAAATCAAATGGAGCCTGGACTCTTCTGCTTTTTATGTAAGAAATCAGGGGAGAAATGCCCTTTGTGGGTACCAGTGATGAATCAGTTCAGTGTGGGCTATACTGCTCCAGAGAGAACCTCTGTTCTATCTTACCTGCTCAATGAAGCAAAAGGGGAAGAATTGTCAGTCCTTATATATTTACAGCCAGGTCTTCTTATCCCCTAAAATATGAATAAAGGGACAATCTTCTCTGTATTTTTCATTGCTAATATGAGCTGTGGCATATATGTGACACAGATGAAGTTCTTTATTTCTCTTTCTAGTAACCAGCTTTATTAAATGCCACCTCCTGACTTCCTGATGATCAAGCAAAGCAGTCAGCACAACAATAACACTTTGTATTTACCACGTCCTTTTAATCCGTTGTCTTTGCCAGCCTGTTACACATGATTTTGTGTTAAATGCTTTGAATGCTCTGGGTGTATACTTTACAAAGCACAATTCTCTCTCAATTCTTTGAACTCTGTCTATAGATATCTACTTAATCCATTCTATTCTGGAGCCCAAGAGCAGACAGGTGTGCTTGTTCACTTTGTGCCATCACTTGTAACTTCTGTGACTCTTAAGGGATCTTTATTAAAAACCCAGACTGAAAAAAGCGTGGGGGGAGGGGGCACCAACAAAACCAGACAAACCCCATCATATATCTATCTGTCTCTTGGCTTCCTTTTCTGTCCTCTGGGATTTTTTAATGTGTGTCTCATAAGCCAGGTTATAGACTTTTGGAGGAAGAGACTGCCTGGTAAATACATGCAGTTCACTGCACAATGGTTCATCTAACCATTTAGTGCTATTGTAAAGCAAATAACATAAATAACTCTGTTCTAGTGCTGAGTCTTCCCTGATAATTTGTAGGTAAGCTCTTATCTGGGTGTTTTCAGTTTTTGTTTCTCCTGTATGTGTGTATGAAGGTTGCATACAGATGAAATAGGAGACTGATTAACTGGCAGTGTAGAAAAATCAGTGCAACCAGCTACTCTGGCAGTTTGACAACCATTTGCATACTAAACTGAACAAAAAGGAGAGGTGCTCTTTAGCTTGTTTCAGTCACAGCAGCCTAATAATGAATTGTCCATAGCTATGGAAGTTATTAAACATAATTTGTGCTCAAGCTTTTTTAAAAAATAGTATTCCCTTTAGAGATAATCTGTTGGTGCTTTGGTGCAAAAAGGAGGATTTATGTTTTCATGGTACTGTTAAATAATTTGAGCTTATGCCATATTTTAAACATACTTGCATAATATTCCTGTCTGGCATTTCATTATACAGAAGATTTGAGGTGGGTGAGAGTGTTAAAATTGTGCACAAGAAGAGCATTTAAGAAACCTCATTCACTTGTTTGATTAACATTTAGCTGCCTGTGTTCTCTCCATATGCAATCATGGCAACATTTAAGAAAATACTGTGTTCAAATATGCCATTTCACTGAGGAAAGACAGAGTTTGCCAGGGCAAAGGGCAAGGTCATCAATTTGTATTCACTGAATGTGACATATATTGCATAAAGAGGATTTGATCAAATCTTTTTAATGTACTTTGTTCAAGAGGTTGAAAGGAATACTGCTATAATTGTCTACATTGTATTGGCATAAGAAGGACAGATGGCTACTAGAGAGCTCTTCACAGTTTTCCTTTCAAAGGCTTGCAAGTATATGATAAGTGAAATCCTGGTTTTGGATGGGAATGTGTTGATATCAGTAAGATAAATACATCCATTTGCAGAATTTCACCTCATCCAGATGCCTTAATGTAGAACTAATTGATACCATAACTCATGTACTTGGGATTTGGATTTTAAAAAAACCACAAACAGCCCTACAAGTTATTATTGTCTTTCATTTTGAGACTGAACACATTGCAGGATGGGGATAAATAATTTAAACACACAGATGACCAAGTTTTTTATATCTTGTTGACCATTGATGGTTATACAGTTTGTATAAAGTATATATGTATATTTGTATAAATCAAAAATGCACTTTTTGTCATGTCTCATTCACATGGCCTTTTTCAAAAACTCTGTCAGTTTGTGGGTTTTGTCCTGCATACACCCATTAACTGATAGTTAGCTTTTCAGCCCACCTGGGACAAGATTTTATGTTTATACTAGTGAATTTTCTTTTTCCAAGTTTTCTGCACTTTATGAGAGTGAATGCATTGCATTTATTGTGCCTGTGTCCTGGCCATCTGAAATTCTGCAGAATTTTGCAGTGTCTGAAAACCTTTCCCTGTTGAACACCTTTATTATTCCACTGAGCATCAGATTTTGTTCTACAATTTATTTTTATCTGTCCTCTTTGTCCAAAAGAATAACTATAATGTACAGGAGAATCTGATAGAGGCCTGCTAGCAAAAGGTAATACCAGAGCGCATCATTTGGGAAGAGCTTGGGGCTATTCTCCCATGCTTGGACATTTTACATCCCTCAGCCACCAGCAGCACATCCTGATTCATTAGGACACAGTGCGGGGCTAGCCTTTGTTCCCTCTGCAGCCTGGGAATGTTCACTCTGTGCCCGCTGTGGTTCTTGGCTGCGCGGGAGGCGGCTGCTCCATGCCGAGACCCTAATTGTTAACAGAGATGGCATCCTTGGGATAATCCACACTGAGCCAGCAGCCCTGGAGGAGGTGGCTGCAGATGTGGTCACTGAGGCTCGTGCTGTGGAGGTGTTTATTTCTACGTTCTGAGAACTTCAGTGGAAAGGGAGATTCTGTGCCGTTTCTGCCTTTTAACCTGGGTTTTGAACTCACTGTTCTTTCATGCTATTACAGAGCTTTCTGCTGGATCCATTATTCTTCAAAGACTTAATTAAATTGTAGTGTAATTAATCTGTCTTCTTAATTTCTGAAATTCTCCTAGTCTGTAGGTAATAAAACAACAGGGAGAGATTTTGTGGCTGCTCAGTTGTATTATGAGTCTGGGGGGAAACAGTGTATTCCTTTGATGAAAATAACTTTGTACATAGATGGCTGCAACTGTATTGCAGCCAACAAAATCTGTTATACTAGAACTGACTGAATATTCCTTCTCTATCAGTGGCCTAGAGCAGATAGTTAATGAGCATTGTATTTAAAGTTCAGGTTATTCTTATATGTCACCTTTCCCTCACATTCTCCAGCTCTGTATTTCCTAAATTACTTATAATTTCTGTATATGTTATGAATGTCAACAGGTTTATCTTCTGTGAGCTTGTCCTGTTTTCTCTTCAACCCCTTATACATGCGTGCAGTTGTAAAAGAATAGTTTTAAGGAAAGAGATGTCTGGGATGAGGGTTATTCCATTACATTTAACCAGAAGATTCTGCCATTTCTCCCTTATGTTAGCTGTGCTTCCCTGCTGCTACTTGAAGCATTGTATTGAGGTAGTAGGGCATTGGTATCTCAATGTCTCACACATCAAGAGGAAAACAGATAACTGAGTGAAAATCTTTGGAAATAAGCAATACTACTACATCTTTTAATTGCATTACTTGTGACATTCTTCATGCTGTTGTTAGGGTGGGAAATACTTTTCAGTTTTGTGCTGATTTACTCTTTCTGAGGCATTGAGCAAGCTGAGATAATAGCTTTGTTTTGGGGTTTTTTTTTAATCCAATAGTCACTAAAAAAAGTAAGATATAATCAAGCACAGTGCTTGTAAAAACTGTTGCTGATCCTTTCAGCCTGTGCTCACTATTTAGAGCATGTGTGTGCTAACAGAACTCATAAATATCTTGTATGATTTGTGGGTGAGGGCAGGAAGGATGACATATCTGAAATGCTGCAGGCCAACATGAAGTTTGTTTAGTCTGCACATTCTTTAGTTCAAGTACAACTGTTTTTATTGATATATTTCCTTTGTTTCATTGTATTGTCAGCTCAATTTTCATAACTTTACATTAGACCCTAAAAGCCTGAAGGTGTGGAAGCTTTTCATTGGCTGGCTCTGAGTTGTGTATTACAAACCTGTGTGTAATTCTGAGGTTTTTGCAAGATGAGGGAAGAAGGTCACTGATAGGGAGTGTCAGGCTCAGGAAATATGGGCAAAGCCCACTGCATGACTGCAGCACAGTGTTTTGATCCATAATTGCCATGTGCATCAGGTAGAGAGCTGGGATGAAGGCTTGTCCAAGCATCAGAGCGGAGCTGTGGCTCCAGGGGCCCAAGGCTTGGGACAGGGAGAGTCTTCTCTTCTGAAGAGTGGGCAGGACTGAAACTCCTTTACTTGCTGACTCACAGGTGTCCAAGCACCTAAACAAAGAGGTACTCTGTATTCCACTTCTGGTGTCTGCAGGCAGATACTCTGTCAGAGCTGAGAGTTAATTATTCAGCTTGTACAGCTCACATATAAATGAATGTGAACTCTCATGTGAAGCACTCCTGTTTCTTCCCCTTTTCATTCCTCTGAAAAAGGCAAGGTTGCATCAAGTTGCCTTTCTGTACTTTCGCCATCCATGTGAAATGGAATGTGTTTGCAGAGAACACTGTGATAAAGATAAGCTGCATTCTCTCTCCCTCCTGCACCTGAAGTGCAGGTGAGTAAATCTCTAATGCAAACATGAGCTACAGAAGCCAAGGAACAGCAGCTTCTCTTAAGCAGAATCTCAAGATAAGCTAGAAGATAAATGGATTTCTTTCTGTGGCCACACTTGGCAGCACAGTAGAGATAGCAAATGACTTGAAGCATATGAAGAAAACCAGCTTCTGCTTGCAAATATCAGTTACTTCATTCATGAAGAGGTACGAAAAGTAAAAGCCTTAATTTACATGGTTATTCAAGTTACACTAACAGGATAGTGAAGAGAAAAAGTGATGTTTATCTTATGTCTGCGAACCTCCCATTGTTTTCCTCATTAGCCCCATGTAATTTTGAAGTAGCAACACACAGGTTGCATCCTGATTTGACCTTAGGAGCCTCGCTGTTCAGCTCAGTGGTTTCCCTGTAGAAACAGAAACTGACACTGCCTCGCTGGAATTTTCTTCAATCAATATAGTGTGGCACAGTACAAATTATACAGCAGAATGGTATTAAAGAAAAGCCCATCTATTGATACAGTTGGCTAGAGAAACAGATTTTTATTTAAGAGCTTTCAAAAGATTTTTTACAAGTGAAATGGGACCCTGTGGAATGAATGGTGTGTTTTTGACTTTTAAGATGCAGACATTCTTTTCAGCTGGTTTTAGCAGTGTAGAATTCCTTTGTATTAGAGTCTGTGTGGTAAATAACTGTTATTGTACATCTCAAATGTAGCTATGTAACAGTATTTATGCATATATTTCTGTAATTTTTAGAACAAACCCTCAGAGGTTATGTATTGTGTGACTGCAAGTCTACAGCAGCCAAACTGTTAATTTGCCTGACTAGAAATATTAACCATACTATATCAAATAACTGCCAGGAACAATTCCCCACCATTCCCTGTGACTTCATTTTAATTGATTTTTTTTTTTTTTTAACTTCCAGCTTCTGAGATTTCGTTTACTTTGACAGAATGTTTATTAAATGTGCAAAATGAAAATTGTTTTGTAAATTGTTTCTGAGAGTGCTTTTATCTTCCATAAATTGGTGGCTCATTTAACATTTTCCACCTACCTTTGTTTTCCACCCCTGTGCTCTGCTTCATTTGTTTCCTTATTGGATTTGGTGATTAAATACTGATCAGCTGCTGGTCCGATCAGCTGTGCGTATAGCTGCCTTTTAAACATTGTTCATAAACACCCCGAGGGCAGGGTTACGTACACAGTGATAAACAGGGTGGGGGTGTTGAGTGGGACCCTTTGATCTGTTTTACAAATGATGGGGAGCTCCACAATGAGCATTTGCAGAGCTGGTCATTGAACACAGACCTCTGTGTTACAGCAGAAATTCGTGACACCCAACTGTCCAAAAGGGCTCTCAGCTGGGAGCTTTGCATTGCAGAGCTGTAGGCTGTGTTCAGGCCTCTGATGCTAAACAGAGAATTGGTAATGCTTTTATTAGGTTTTTTTTCTGTCTTGTTCTCTTTTCTTTTTCCTTTACGATACTTTATTTTCAGTGATAATACTGTACAGTCTGTCATGCATTGCTGTGACAATCCATGAAGGAACAGGGAATTTACATATGAATCTAAATGATTATTTTCTCTTTGAAAAGCAGGGAGAACATGCAAGTGCTACCTCTGAACAAAAAGAACAAATCAGGACAGTAAAGGAAATCATGTAAGGATTTAGACTGTACTTCAGTTGAAATATCAGTCTATTTGCTGAGAGATATCATAATATTGTATTCCTGCTTGAAGCAGTTATTTCTGAGTAACCAAGTTCTCTGAAATCACTGGATGTGTAACAGGAACAAAAGGCATGTTAAAAGCTGGTATTTTGTACAGTAAAATTCATACCTTTCGGTAGACTTCTTCCAAGGACAATTTAAATCTCTTTGTTGCTGGTGTGGGTACAGTAATGGTGGTCTGATAACACTAAGTTCTTTTGCTGTCAAGATTTCAATACGTCGAGATTTTTTGCACATATTTATGGTATATGTGATAATGAATATTATTTCAGGAATACAGTTGTCTGTTGAAGCACACAATTAGCTTTTTGTATGCTTTGTAAAGTCATGATAGGTACTTTTCAAACTTTTCAAAGTACCTAGTTTGATTTCAAGGGGAATTTCACTTCTAAGCTCCTTATTCTATTTTTGTTTGTTTTAAATGTTTCTGGGCACCTCTGTCTGTCTTTAGTGAAATGGGTAGCTTCAAGAAATCCAGTTGGTGGGAATTACATATTTAAGGTACTTGATAACCTAAGGAGTAAGGTGTTGTCATGATAAGCATAATTTCACTTCATTTTGAAGTGCTTGGATCTGTTGCAGATGCTCGAAGGCATTGCCTGGCTCTTGCTTCCAGCTGCTGATGAGTTGGGGGTTTTTTATTGTTTCTGTAATGTTAGATCAGGTTCTGGAACATGATATCCAGTCTTTGGCAAATTACCTGCTTTTTATTTCCCAAAAATTTACCAAAACAAAAATTTACCAGATTTTGGTAAATGATGTGCTTATCACTATGTGTAGAAAGTAAACACAGAGCTGCTGTTCTCAGTCAGGACTGCTATGGCTGTGGGCATGCAGAATAGATGAGTATTAGGCACCTCTGGTGTTTTACTGACATGTTATTTAGCAGCTACAGACTTGCTCACACTTAGATTATGAGATTTTATTAAATACCACTTCAGATTCAGAAAATTCTGCTCTGGTAGCACAGTGAGCACTTGAACAGTTATGGCTGTACCATTTGCTTTTCTTTGGTAATGTTATTTCTTTTTTTTTTCTTTTGGTGGTTTTTTGGGGTTTTTTTTAGACTTTATTCATGCTGTGATGTTTAGAAAATGCAAAAATTCTAGGTAACTCTAGGCTCATCTTGCCTACTGTCCTATCTGGCTGTTCATTCTGACCCAGGTAGAACAAGTGGATACAAACAAGGATTGAAAACTTCATAACTTCAGCTTGACAGTGGGATCTTGAAGGTCTTTTCCAACCTAAAGGATTCTACACATCTGTGTGCTGTGGGGAGAACCATTTACATCTTCTAACTTCAGAGCCCAAGTTAGGTCTCTCATAGGCTTTAAATACAGAACCTGCCTAACCTATGTGCTATCTTCCTCACCAACACATGTGTTTAATAGAGTAGGTTCTACCATACCATATATTGATAATTGCTTATTTTACACATGTTATTATAATTGTAGAAATAGGCTCAAATTATTTGGGTTTTTTCTATCGTTGTAGCTTTCAGGTTTTTTTGCATTCCTAATTTCTCAGCACAGTTGTATTTGATAGTTATATCCTGAAGATTATTTCCTGCTTTTTTTTTTTTTCTTTGGCTGGTAAAAATACTAGCCATGGGAACCACAATAAACATGTTTGTATAGCAGCTGGTAAAACTTGAATTGAGTGGGGTTTGTGTCATCAGCTGTCAGAGCTGGAGAAGATGGGTGGTTAACTGAGTAAGTAAAGTGTAAGGAACATTTCTTACCATTAAGCCTTCAAACTCTTATTCAGCTGTCAACACATGGGCACTTTCTGGAGCCAAATTCTCTCACGCTGTGCACTGCCTGCAGCTCGCCTGAAGCTCAACTTTGACTAAAAGTGTTGATTTCGCTTCTTTTAGCCTTGTTCTCATTTAACGTTAAAACCTGCTTAGAGTCTGCCTTTTATTCTGCAAAGTACACACGGATGTATCATCCCTCGCACACTTGTGATGTGAAGTTAAGGCACTCAAAAGATATGCTAGTAATCTTAATGAATAATTGATTAGAGAGGAGTCTGGCAGTGTTAATTGGGAGGTGCAGCTGAGTGAATGCCAAAACAAAAGCTTCTCTAAATGTTTCCGAAAACCTTGTAAAGTCTTTAGCATTGAGCAACAGGGTCAGTGCACTGAAGTGGAATTGAAAGGAGGTTCTTGAATGTAATGGATTTTGACTTCCCTTTGTCATGTGCCTCAGTGCATCATTGATTGAGCACTCATTTGTTAAATCAGCTGTATTTTTTGCCATTTGTCAGAGCATAGACACTTACTGCAGCCTTTTCCCTTCTAAACATGAGTTTCTTGTCTTAATAAATCACAGGTGTAAATTAGTTTTTATCTAAGGAGATCAATTTTTCAAGCAGAAAGGCGTGTGAAGATGGTCACAGAGAAACATATTGTGAGCTTGTATTTTCTTAACTAGGAGGAAAGGGAAAGATCAGGGATACATTTTAACTGAAACATGGATAATTCATGTCTTTTAAATTCTGCTTCCAGCAAAATACTCAGAAATGATTTTATTTGGAAAGCTCTAAATTGTGTGCATTTAAAGAGTAGTTCAAGGTACCCAGTGTTGAGTTAGTTCTTTAAAATGAGCAAAGGAAACCTCAGGGTTAAGGAACAATCAGTGTCCTGTATGTTTGCAGCAATGAGAGATGCGCTCTGATTAGTGGAAAGGCTAACTACCTGGAGTATGCAGGACCATTGTAGGTGCTGTGCATAATGAGGGTTCTGACAGCAGAGCAGAAGAAAGAAGACCTTGAGAATATGCTGAAAATACCCCTTTATGTAAGCAGATGCTATTACCCTTGGAAGAGAATAGTCACTTACCCAGAATGATTATTGCTGCTAATTATAAGAATTCTGTGGATGGGCCATCAACTTCTGAGAAATGTACTCTTATGGTATTTAATACAGCAATTACTTGTCAAATCTGGATATGTTCATCTTGATAATCACTGCTTGCTGGATAAATGACCAAAGGAGATGTATTTGCCAATTGTCTGAGTGAGTTGCCAGTACTTGTGAATGTTGGGAGTTTTTCCAGTGTTGATACTAGTAGTGGAGTTAGAAGGTGTTTCTTGGTCTCATGATTAAGAGTTATTGAAAAAGCATATATATGACAAAAAATGCAGAGAGCCTCTGTGTCCTGATGAGTACAGGCTTAAAAGTTAGGTACTTGGAAGTCAGCTCCTTGAAGGGTTATAGTTTTAAACTCTTGGGAAAAGATTTCGAGGTGAGGCAAAAAACAAAAGAATAAACCCCAAGAGGACTAGGGAAAGGAAAAGTCAGTCATGTTGACAGAAGAACATAAAGCTTCTCATTAGCATAGAGTTTAGTACTGTTACTGCCTAGATGTAATTAGAGTGAAGAAGGATGGAGGAATACTCCTCAGCTCTGAGAACACCTCTTTTAAAAAACAAACCTTCCTGTTAGGGGCAGAATGCCTCCTTTCTCTGAGAGGAGCTGTAGTTGCTCAGCAGCATGGTCAGGCTTGGGTCCCTCACTGTAAGTTTACAACAAGATAAATTTAGATGTAGATTTGTTGGTGAGTACAATGGCAGTGTATTTTCAATGAATCATGATAAGCAATTAAATTTTGACTGTGATTTGATAAGTATGTTTTGTTTTGCTGGTAAGTGCACTGCAGTGATGCCTGCTAACACTGCAGAGGTTGTTACCCCCCCCCAGCAGAGCCCCTTGCTCCTAGAGCACTCTGCAGGTAGCTTGCAACTCAAGCAGCTGTTTTCACTTTTGTTACTGTCAGGCGCTGGGGACAGTTTCCTTTCTTCTCTCTCTGGCTCCCTAGGCTCTATCAAAAGTGTGAATCTGAAACAAAACAAAATAAAGCTTCAGTCCACATCTTTGCTCAGCCTTTACATGTACATTTTCCTGTTTTGAGTTCTTTTAAACTGCAGCTATCACAAAGAATAAAGTAGTGCATCACCTAGTCGAGTATTGAAGTGATCATCCAAGCAATTTTCTTCTCCCTGAAGCCAGACAGCCAAAGCTTTTTATTACTGACTGACTGAACTTCCTGTGTCTGTCTGTCTACGTTGCTAGGCCACTTCGTTGTCATGATTTGTGATGTTAGAGGCTTTTGATTGTAGGCAAACCAGAAATGCTAATTTAAGTATAATATTTACACTTAAAAACCCCTCTTACATAAGATATATAAAAAATAACTCAGCAGTTTTATCTTTTGTGTGTGTGCATGTAAAGCTCTAGTAGGCATCTGGCAAGCAATCTTTCAACTCTTTACTTCGTGTACCTTCTCAGTTAAACAGTGTGGTTAAAAAGAAAAAAATGTATGTCTTTAGATAGCTTGCAGCTTGGGAACGACCATTCCAAGTTATTGTTGCCTTTAGCCTTACAGGATGGGGTTTTTTGCTCTGTGTTTGAGGTAGCCTGATGTCCTTTTTATCTGATGCAGAAATGAGAGGGATGATGGCATTTTGGCCTTTTAGTAATAGACCCTTGATTTGCCCACTGGGGTGTTGTGCCAACCTGTATTATGTGCATTTGCGTTGCCTGAAACTACTTTGGAAAAGAAATGAAATAGTTGTGTGTAATTGAAAATAACCAAAACAGTTATTTTTGGTTTTCCACCTGTGTGAGAATATACAGTAAGACTTCAGTTAAAAAAAAGAAAAAAAACCCAAAAACCAAAACATGAAATTGTGGCTTTTTCACATGGAAATTACACTTAAAATGAAAAGTACTGACAGTGAACTGGTAGTGAATAAACTAGTGGCTATGGATCTGCTCTCTGGAGAAACATACTTTTCATACCTAGGGAGACAGGAGGTGTGTTTCTCATTTTCAAGCAGAACCAATATTCAACACCAAGATGAGACTGTTTAACTCATGTTATGGGTATTGAAACTGCCCTGTAATGGGTAACTCTTGGTTATTATCAGGTAATAATGAGCTGAGTGATGAGTTGGTTTTGTGATTTTCACAGTGGTAGATCGCAGTGATGTGTAATGTGTTATTAGATTGCATATCACTGGTTTATGTTAGATCAATGAGGCAAACAGAGCACCTGAGAACTGCTTTGAAAATCATGTCAGTAATTTATCTTAGGATGAGTAGTCCTGCTGCTGTCCCTGCTATCCATCCCTACCCTGGATATGGGAATTGCAAGTGATTCAGTTCAGTGTTGTACAGCTTCTGTGGAGAAGTCCAGTCTGCCACCCTCCAGGTGAAACAGTTTATGAAAAGTTTTAGGCACACAAAGTAGGTACAAACAAATCTCTAGTTGGTTCGAAAATCCTAGAAAACCTCAGTAAAAATCAAAGGCCTTAGGGATATGTTTTTTCCCTTCAGCTAATGAGGCTCTGTGAATGTGTGTGGTGTGTCATTTAACTGAATAATTACAAGGGATTCCACTTTTTAAAGGAATATATTCTTCTTATAGAATGAGAATTATTCTGGATCCAGAGGACTGAAGCTTTTGTAAATATAAGTACACAAATGGTCTAATCCCATACTGTCAACTTCCAGCCTTGGCAGTGGTTTTTTGGGAAGAGCTGGGGCAAAGCCTGAGAAGGAGTCACAAAGGAGCCACCTCTGGAGCTGTGGTTCCCTGAGGACAAAGTAGACTGAAGACTCTTGTTCTGAGAAGAGGAAAGTAGAAATCTTGGGTAATTTCTTTTAGTCATTCTCTTGTTTTACCTCCTGTAAAATAGAAACACCTTCCAAGTTAACAAATGTCTTGCCATTTGTGCTTTTAAGAGTTGAAATCAAAAAAAAGCCTTTGCTGTGAGGGCTGTGAGGGAAATATTTCCTCTTCCTTTGGTTCCAGTCTGACACACCAGCTCCCTTCCCTGCCTAGACAGTCTCTGCTAGACTAGGACTGCTTTGTTTTCAGAAACAATTCTCTCCCTCTGGAAATATTTTGTTATGTTACTGAATCAAAGACCCACATTTTGGGGCAGATGATTTAAATGCAAAACCAGTATTCATATCAGACAGGGGAAAAGCAGCCTCCTTCTGATGGCAAGTTGGAGCAGCACAACCCATACAGGAAATGGAAGTACAAAGCCAAGTTTTGTTTGCTGCCCTCCTCCTTTTTTTTTTTTTTTTTTTTTTTTTTTTTTTTTTTTTTTTCTTTTTTCTTTTCCTGTTTGTTTTCTTGTTTGGGTTTTTTGTTGTGGTGGTGGTTTTTGAAGCAGTTCTTTAGAATGCCTCTGCCTGACTTCTTTACCTTTCCACTGTCATTTGAACAATAGTGTGATACTGAACAAAGGTCCTGGTCTTTTCTTGAATGTGAGATCTGTATCTAGTGAATAACACACCAAAAAATGAGCATGTTTGGAGCAGATGGATTTAAAAAAAAAAACAACCCACAAGATGCTCCAAGGGTCATATGGCATTGATAACAAGAATGAGGTTTTGGCCCATTCTACCACATATGAGAACCTCCCCTGCATTTTCTTGTTGCAGATGTGCCTATTCAGCACTTTAAAATGTGTGCTAAGTAGATTGTGTGTTCAGAGGGGATATTCAAAACAAGGCAGAAGTTTTGTGCTGCCAAACCTCTGTTTGGGTAGTAGGCTGGTGGAGGGGTATCTGAGCACTCACAACACCACAAAAAGATGTCACTAGGAGAAAAGAACTTTTTACTGACTGTATAGAATTTGCAAAATGAAAGATATTTAGTATAGTCATGCTAAAGTGCCTTTGGGATTAGAATTGAGAAGCAACTTTTTCTGCTGTGAAGTAATTTTGAAATTCTTTAAATAGGATAAAGTTTCTTTTGTAAGTAAATGATCTCAGTTAGTTTAAGCAGAATCACATTTCTGTGGTTTGGGGTTTTTTTAACCTTAGTGTGCTGGAGTGTGTACTTATGATTTTGACGCAGTTATTTTATTATCTGCCACAGAAAGGTGGTTTATGGTCCTTTTTCCTTATTCACAGTCATTAATAACATATTCAACCGATGAACGTTCAGCGATTTATGCACACTTGAGCTCAGCTGAGTACTGTAATATCCCACTCTAGCCATTAAAAACAGTTATCACAAGATAACGTTAGGTCAGAACGCAGAGTAGGCTGGTTAAACTGTATTATTGATTGCTGCTTTCTGAAGATTTTCCTCAGTTGTGTTTAAACCATGTGCTTTTTCTTGTTACTGGCTTCTAGAAAAGAAGGCCTGGCAATGTAATCTGAATTGACATGTCTTGCTTTTGATGCCAGGTTGGAAGTTCGTGTTTATATAGTTCCATTTCTTATATAAATTACCTCAATTTGTCTAGTTCCAGGTTTTTTGAAGACAAGAGTGCATGTTCAGTTGAGTCTTCCAAAGTGGAAAATACGTACTCATCTACTACTGATGTTAATGTTTCTATTAATTACATATATTAATGCAGGACTTTTCCTGGAATTTATGCAGATGTAGAAAGCAAGAAAGATTTGGGTTTACTACTGGGTTTTCAATCAGTTTTAGTTCGTGTGTGTCCTGTAGACATTTTGTAGTCTGCCACCCACCCTCCCCAGGGGGTGGATTGGTAGTGTACCAGCTGGTGT
The DNA here is from genome assembly GCA_910950805.1 of Acrocephalus scirpaceus scirpaceus. Classification (NCBI taxonomy): domain Eukaryota; kingdom Metazoa; phylum Chordata; class Aves; order Passeriformes; family Sylviidae; genus Acrocephalus; species Acrocephalus scirpaceus. Next base: position 57,316,808 of record OU383778.1, on the reverse strand, counting down.
GTTCTGTTTGTAAAATGTGAAATGATCACTCCTATAAGACCCCAGTCATAATGTCTGTAGAAATGTATCTGGGAACATTTGAAAAGAAGTAATAAATACAAGTAGCTCCCCCTCTCCCTTTTTTTTAATTCATGTTTTCTAGCCCATTCATGAGGATGTGCTTATTTTTTAATAATGCCATTGCTTTCACTGCCTGTGTGTATATGTGCATGCATTTTCTTCTTCAAGAACAAAATATATTTGATACTTAACTTGCTGGATTCCTAAGAAAAGAATCCTTTTCCCCTCTATGTAAACTGTGGTATTTGACTCCTCATGAGTAGGTATTCATTATCTTAAAATAGAAAAAACCTCCCCTCCCTGGGCTCAAAATCAACATTATTGTTGAATTTTTAGGCCTAGGAGAATACTGGTTGCATTGCAAGCAAATAATTTTCTAATCTATGTGGCTGAGGAAACGGTTCATTTCATACAAAAAGGGTTAATCATATCACCCCTTTTTAAATACCACTTAGCTTTGCCCTTCCTGCATTTGCAGAAGAAGACACAATCAAATGGCAGACCTGTGTTTTTGTTCCTTTTCAAAAATCCCTGACAAGCCCATGACACAGGCTACTGCTGTAGCTGTACATTCCTATTCATTATTGATGACTTGGGGCCAGGCAGGCAGCACAGAACACAAGCAATATAGATTACCATATTGGGGGCTGGGTTTGGGGGGTTTGTGTCTATGCATGGGCTTCTGTGCATTTGGGTTGGGTTTGGCCTTGGAAATACTCAGTGATGAGTGGAAATCCTACCTGAGAATAACGGGAAACAGATTAAATGAGCTTTGTCATACATTTTATTAAAACAATCCAGGCCACTTAGACTAAAGATAAAAAAGGACTGTATGAGCTCACTCGCTCTCAAACTAATTGACAATAGCTTAACTTTCCAGCAGACTTGGGAGTGATCTTGAAGGATCCTGGGGGATTTGGAGGGCATTTCTCACCTTGCAGAGTGCAGGTAGCACTTTGGCTGAGACACTTTTCTGATAAAGCCAATGTAACCTATCTAATTCATAACAATAATTACAAACTATGCTGTTGGTTTGATTTGGGGTGAGGGGGATAGGATAGATTGTAACTTCATGGATACTGCAGATAAAACCCACATTTTGGGGGAGTGGAGAATTATGCCAGAACCTTAGTGATAAGGTTTAGGCAGTATTTCTGAATAGCAGGTCATTAAGAGACCTTTGCAATGCTAAGAAAGTGTTTTACTACTACTGATGCATAGTTAACCCTTATAGGTTTTTATTGGCACAACACTCCTGCCCATTATATAAAGTTTTTATTTTCTTGCATGTGTCAAGGAGGGGTTTTACAGTGTTTATACTTGCGCTGTTTGAGATTCTTGGCTTGAGGAAGAGTGAAGGAGATCACTTTATTTAAACATAGTGTTTATGTTAACAAAATGTGCTTTGCTTTATCAGTTGGTGGTGTCTTTATACAGAACCCGTTCTACTTGAACAGTTTTCAATTACATGGAAGGCTATAGAAAGAAATAAGTAGAATCAATTCTGATAACTGCTTATAACTGCTCATTTCTCTAGAATTTGTCATAGCTTTCCCCTCAGGTTTCTATAATCATTCCTTTATTCTTGTGGTTTTTTTCACACAACTGATCATCATGGCAGGAAAAGTAAATGCAAAGATTAGTTCATTTAAAGTTTTGTTAATTCAAATCTTATTGTGTCAAAATAATTTTTTAAATATTGACCAGAATAAAATGGTGTCTGTTAAAGGGTGGTGAGGTCCAGTCCCAAAGAATGATAGAATAGCCTTATGGGGACCTTGCCTGTTGGAGCTGTGGCTTGGGACTGTTTCAATTCTGTTTAGAAGCCTTTAAAGCAAGGCTGGTGTAGAGCATAAAAAAAGGCATCCTTTTCCTTTGGGAAGGAGAGGCAAGAAGCCTTCCAGTGGAGGAGTGGCACTTAGCTACTCCAAAAAGCAGAGTCAGTCAAAGCAGAATGTTTACTTAGTGTCTTCCTTCTGTTTCTGTGGGTCTGGTTTCTTTTGTTGGGACTTAGTACTCTTCACTGTGTATCAAAATACAGAATCAACTCTCTGGCTAATTGAACAATACAATAACTTCTGTTTTATGAGGAGATTGTTTTCCCTGGAAGGTCCCACAGCACCATCTAGTGCCATCCTGTCCTAGTGCCACATGGCTTTGTGGGACCAGAGGTGCTGAGGCTGGCACGCTTTGCTGGGAATGGCTTATTAGTAATTTAAATTAAGATTTGCCTGTGACTTGGCATGTATCCAAATACAGGGGAAATTTAGGTTCTTTTTAACTTTCTTCTTCAAGAAAACAGGCTTAAAAATTTGGTGAAAAATTAGCTTTTCTTGTGAAACATATTTGTTACTGCTACTGCATTTTTATTTTCTATGTACAAAACAAAGGAGAAACTGTGGTGCATCCTTAACACTGCACTAATATAGCTTGCACTTGAAGTACATCCCAACACACGTAATTAGGTTTATTATATATTTATTGTATCTTTAACCCTTTTTCATGGAAGGGCTGTGCTTACAGCTACAGACACCCTAAAATCCTACGAGCTCTGTAGGAGCCTTTCCTCCTCAGTCCCACCGAGGTCATGCTCACATGGTGTGGAACCTGCTTGCAAGTGGTAGAAATTACAGGATGTGTCCAAGTGATTTTTGCAAAGACAAGGGGGTCACTCTGAAAAGAAGTAAGGGTGTGATTGAAAAGTTCCTTTCTCACTTATATGTCTCCTCTAACCAAGGTCCACTTAATGCCAGTGTATAAACTCCTGTCCTGACATACCTTAGTGATCTTGTTCTCTGGTGACATCCCATGAGAAATTGGTTTGAATAGGAACAGACAGTGGTTTAATCAGCTGGAATTAGGAAAAATATTTGGATAGGATGAAGTTTTAAAAGGCTCCATTGAGTTGGAAAGTAAAGGAGAGGGAGAAAGTCTTGAGGCCAGGAGTGATGGTCAGCAAAAGCAACTGAAAAGGACATGGGAAGAGAAAAATGTAGCTCCAGCAGGCTTGACAGTATCCTTGAACTTACTGAAGATGGCAACAAGACAGCTGAGTTAAATGCCTTGCAGGAAAGAGAGGCAAGAAAAAGTTGCAGGGAGGTGTTACAAGTTTGATTCCAGAAAGGTGAGCGAAGGCCCACAGGAATCTCCTGGGTCACACACAGAGCTGCGGAGAGGTTGCAGCCCTTGGGAAGTGTGGCCAGAAGCAGCTCAGGGATCCCACCTGTTGTAGGAGCTATTCCACACCCTGGCAGCAGCTCCCACCTTACTGATGGTTTCAGGTCATTGGATGGAAGTGGTCATTTGCAACTCTGATTGAGACTTGTGTTGTATTTTGTGCATCATTCCAGATATTATTCCTGTATCACCTGCAAAGCAACAAGAAGTTTTCATAGCTGCTTTAGAGCTTCAGGGTCATTACTGCTGTGTTCTGAACTATTCTGCTGCTGTATAAGAAACAAATTTCTAATGTGTTTAAGATGCCCTCTGCTGGGAAAGCCAGGCAAACTGGGCTTATCATCTCTAGTTTTACCTTTCTAAAATACTCTTCTCTTATTCTTGGCTTAATGCTCAATCTGATACCAGAAACTCACCCCTTAACCTTACTGAAAAAAATGCTCTCCCCTTTTGGTTTTATTCTTTACACTTCATCTGTGACAAGTGTGGTAGTGTTACTGCTGCTGTTCAGATGACGGTATTTCTTGTTTCTCTGATCTGTTTTGTTGAAAGAACTGAACTCTGGCTGCTCACATTCCTTTTGATTCCATTTTTTCACACTTCTATAAAATGTAGGCAAGAGGAACATCTGCAAATAGTAATTATTAATAAATACTGGAAATGCTTTTGATTTCTATTGTTATCTGAGGCTGGTAAGGTTTTTAACATCATCTCATCATTTTTTTTTTTTCAAATTAATGTCCATTCCCAGAATTGGGGGCACTAGATTAATACAACAGAACAAAGGTGGTACAATGTCTGGAACAACTCACAAAGCCCTCTGTATAGTCTCATAGTTGATATGAAATCTGGTTTATTTTGCCCCCTCTGATAAATCAAAAGCCATTTTGATGTAGTGCTTCTAATTTCACCGTTTTGTTATTGAAATCTAATATTGGCCTAATTGGATGAGCTACAGCTATTGTTGTGGGTTTTGTATTGTTGGTGTTTATTTATAATTATACTTGAATTAAGGTTACGTAGAATTGTATTTTAGATTTTGTATTATAGTTTGTTATTTTGGTGGTGTACAAAATTTATCATTTTACCAAAAATGTGTGAACTTAACTTCATATTCATATATTTTCATATTATTTATTATGGGGAGAATGGATGTATTAAGCATCCTAAAAAGCATCAGTTCATAAGCCTTTGTTCTCCCCAGCTTTCAGAACAGTCATTTCATATAGAACAAGACATAGAGAGCTAAATTACATATTTTATTTTGAATAATTGCAGTTGTATAAGCCTTCTCAGAACCAACGATGTCATTAGAGTAGCTGACAGAAGAGGAATATATAGTAGGAGTTCTACACTTGAAATTATTTTGAAACTAATTGAATTGGAAAACAAAAGGCAAGTGCTTATCTGACACCAGGAGCTTCTGGGATGTCCATGGGGGAGCAACACAGGGACACAAGTTGCATCTTGGGGAAGTGACTGAAATTACAAGAACATGAGAAAGCTGCTATTTAATCTCTGAGGTTGCAAGGGATAAAACCAAACATTTGTCATTTACATGGGGACAAACTTAGAAACAGGATGGAAACGTTTTTATTGTGGAAATTAATTTTAACAATCAACAGAAATTTGTCATCTCTTCTGCCATCTTTAAGTAAGTCAAATGAACAGCATAGCTTGTATAGCCATGCTTACAAAAATATTAAAAGCTGTTTAAAGGAACCCATAAAAAGATAGTCTCTCAGTGAGGCTCCTGCAGCCACTGGATCCAAATACTAAAACACTGAAATGTTTTTGGAATAATTTCAGTTGCAAACTTGAAATCTTCATGCTCAAATGATCTAGTATTTAAAAACTGAGATATGTAAAATTCACAGTTGCCTCTGCACCTGCTATCGGGCCCTTTTCTGTTACACCCCTTCTGCATTCAGCGCCTACTTGTGATTTCACAAGAACTTGGGCCCAACCTGGCTTTTAGTGGGTTTTGCCCTTCTAGTTCGGGACAGAATGACAAATGACAATGACAAAAGGTGACCAATCAGTTTTTCCATCTTCAGGAGTGCCCACTTTCTTTCTTTTGTGGTGTTTTTTTTGTTGTTGTTGTTTGGTTGTTTGTTTGTTTTTTTTCCTTTGGTTTTTTGGAGGGTTTTTTTTCTTTTTTGGAGAACATTTGTATTCTGTCAGAACTTTGGTACTAGCTGTCCTGTTGCTCAGAAACATGCCTAACTCAGACCTAGAAGCACTTTTCTAGAGGCAGAGTTCTCTTTTTAAAATGTGAAACATTATAAAGTTTTCTGCAAACTTGTTAAAAATATTGGAAAAAACTTTGAAAACACAAGATCAAGGAAAAAAAAAGACAAAGGAAATAGAAATAATACATATTTCGACATAATGTTTCTCTCATTAAAACCCTAAAAACCATAGTTTTGTGTTTGTAACATTTGTTTGTTGGGTGGTGAGGTGGGGTGTGCAGGCTGGGTTTTTTGATGTAATTAACTCCATACTTTAACCAACTGAGCTAATCTTTTTTTGTTGTTGTTAATCTTTCTTTTCCAAAAAGTGCCAGCAACTCTTGAAATAAAGTCATTTGAGAAATACTGCCATACACAGAAGAAGAATGAGTTTCATTTCTCTTTTATGCTTGTCTTCTGATGAAATTATCTGGTGTTCATAAGCTTTTTTCTCACACCTTACCCTATCAGTAGCGTGGAAATACTGCCCAGTGAGTTTTTACATAACACTGCTTACACTTCTGCTTCTTTTGTGTCCTCCTCTGATGAAGCATTCAGAAACCGCTGTAGCCTTAAGCATGAGTAGATAGTTGAGTCAGAAAACACACATTTGTGTATTACACCTTTATTACAAAACCCCGTTTTTCCTTTCTAGCCCTGGTTCTTTAGACAAATCAGATGTGACTTTGGTTAAGGTTTTTCTCACTAGCAGTTGCCACATGCGTGTCATACTGATGACCTGTAAGAATGATGAAAAATTGCATTGGAAATTTGTGGGTAAAGGAAACGAAGGAAACTTCACATGTATTTCATGCCTCATTACAATAATCCCTACTTGTCTTCTACCATGTGTCCCTCTGGAGCTGTGCCCACCTCTCTCTTCCTATTTGCATAATTTCATTCTTAATGATTTGCCACTATAGTTTCAAATTCATTAGGTGACTTCCCTTCCCTGTCTGATTTGGCAGCCAATTCCATGTATTGATTTTAGATATTCTTTTGGAGGATAAACACCTCTTAATACCTGCTCTACAGCAAAGCTGTACTGGATGAAACCTATAGGAAAACCTCTTAGCAGCTTTATCTAATCAAAGCAAATAACAATTAAATGGATCTCCAAGTACGTCCTTGTTGTTAATATGTACATTTATGTACATGCTTACACACACGAGCCTATATTTAAACTCTCTTAAATCAGTTTCATGTTCTTTACTGTAAGGAAATATTTCCAAATATCTGACTCTTCAGGCTCCTATGTTATATCAGTGTCTCAAGTCAGGCTGAGATTTTTTTCCTGCCCTTTCCACTAAAATCATTGAAATATATTCAGTCAGTCTTTCACATCAGAGGTGTAAATGGATTTCTTGAAAGTTTTTCTGCAGATAGCAAACGGCAGTCACTTTACAACTTTGACTCCATTGTGGGCAGCAGTCGGGAAGCCTAACACTCCCCCCGAACTTTGAAGATGCTAAAACTGTGTAATGACCTTGCATTCTCAAGGGCAGATGCTCAGCTTTTGCTGGAAGTGCTAACCTACAATCTGTTTATCTCCATACACTATGTATTTGACAGCACTTGCCTGGAAAGCAAGGCAGGGAAAAGCATCAAATTTAGTTCCATTTTCCTCTCTGATAGTCTCAGTGTCCAATGGACTTAGAAATGGTCATCTTTATTTTAATTTTAGCTTCCTTTGTGCTTCTCAGCCAGTTGCAATCTTAGAAAGCAGCTACAGTGCCAGTGTCAGAATATTCTCATCTTTGTGAAGCCTCTGCTGGAGCATGAGCTGGGCTCTGGAGTAACTGTTTTCTTCCACACTTTGTTTATTCTTAGTGAATCAGACTTTGGGCTTTACCTTCAAAATGTAAATTGTCTCCTGTATTTTCTGTCAGTAGGCTTTAGACTCAAAGTGCTCTATTTATTATTCGTTAGTGGGTATGAATTGAGATGCATCACATAATGCTCCCAAGCACATTGAGGAGCATGTTCCTAATGAAGAGGTAATGTGTCGAAGCAAGGTGCTGTGTGCAGGGAAAGGTAATGCCTTTTGTTAGACAGATAACACCGTGGTCGTGGTCGGGTGAGCCCTTCTTTATAACTGGGGCAGGAACCTGAAGAGAAGGGCTTCAGCACATAAAAGCACATCAGTATTTTCAGGTTAACGTATAAATGGGCTTTACATCCCCAAAGTTAGTTCTTTAGCAGTTCCATCAGTTGGTTGGGTAACTAATGTTCCCTCCCTGAATAAATCCTGCTTTGCTTGCGCCTGTAAACTATCACAGTCACCACTGCACTACTGACTGAAGAAAAAAAACCCTTTGGTTTTAATGTAATCCCTGTGGTTTTTCAAACTGGCACTCCTTATCAAAATAAAACATTAACATCAAATTACTCTGATTCAGCAACAGCATCTATTTTTTAATATGAACTTGTCTGTTCTGTCAGGTAATTGTTTAGCTTCCCAGGGAATTGTGTGTGTGTTGCAAATGGAAAGTTCAACCTTGTAAATCCTTTCTGTGGTGAGGCAACAGGAAACCCACTTCTGATTATTAAGATCGCCGGGTTTAATAGCAAAATTTAATAACAAATTGCTAAAATTGACCTTTTGAATGCTAGATTTGCAGCATGCTCAGTCAGGAATCTCTTTATGATGTATAGGAGGATTCTCTTGCTCTCCACTTACAGAATTGCAAGAAGCGTTTCTGTCACAGAGGTGCAGTTTCCTTTTGTGGCACGTGCTTTGAATTGGCAGTGCCTGTTGCCCACTGTGTTAATATGGGCAAGCTTCTAAAGCAATTAAGTAGCAAGTCACAATTCCCATCCCAAGGAGAAAGGACACCATCTTGATTTATCAACAACATAAAAGTTGCTTTGGTTTGGTTTTGGTTTTTACCTCTGCCTTTTTTTTTTTTGTTAACATATAAAACACACTGAGGCATGAAGCACGTAAGAAATAGCTAATGGTGCTGAATCAGTGAGTTCATTCAGGTTCAGAGGAGAGCTGGCTGTGCTCTCAAGTTGGCAGTGTGCTCTCTTCTCCCTCCACCCAGTGCTCAGTTGGAGTATGGGATGCTTTTGGAGCATCACCTCCTGCTCCATCCATGCTCTTCCTCACTTGTGCAAAGCCTGAAGGTGGAACCCTGCTGCAGTGGTGTTCTGCCACCCCAAAATTAGAGGAGGCTAAGGGAGCACTCAGGCACTTGGTAATGTCTGGTAGTGTTTGAGGTGTGCTGTGTAGTTGTCAATGGGAAAAGGGGAAGAAGGGCAAAGTCTGGCTTATGTACTCTTCACAGTCGTCCCTAAAAGCTGGAGTTTGGTCACTCTGATGGAGTGACTGTGTTGTCCCTACATTACACAGATCTTGCAGTCAGCTCTCCCTCATAGATTCTGCTGTATGCAAGTGTCAGTGCAGCCCTTGATGCCTCCTCCCTTCCTCAACTTTTGTTTCTTCCTCTCCAGCTGCTGTACTTGGACACCTATATTTCTTCATATCTGTTATCTGCATTTTGGTCTAGGCCTCCTGTAAATAGTGAGTGACTCCCTGAAGCAATTCTTACTGCTTCTACTTCTCTTTTCAGTCTTTTATGATCTATCTCAATTGTGACATTTGCAAAAAGATAAATTATTATGGATAGCTGGGCTGTGGGGCAGTCAGATATGGCATGTATTATTTATTTTGAAATATGTTTTTAAATTCTGCAGAGCCTTCAAGTTGCACAGCTTAACTGTTACCTCCCTGATCCTTCCTGTCTGCTATAATTTGTGGCATTTATTTGTTGCATTTTGGTTTAGGAACACAATAGGAACTCTCTGTGGCTGATTGTCCGTCTGGATCTGTGATTTTTTTTTTTTTTTTTTTTTTTTTTTTTTTTTTTGTGGACCCAGAAAGCAAATACAAAACCAATTGTTTAAGGGTTTTCTTTATATTTTCTTCCAAGAGATTGAAGTAAGCCATGTTACTCAAGGTCAAGTGAAAAGTAGGGGACAACTGGGGGTTTTTTTTCCAATTGTTTTTCACTTGTAGCTAGATAAAACATAAAATAAATTAGATAAATGTGAGCATGTTTTGAACCTTTGTCCTTTAAAAATAAAGTTTGTGAGTAGCTTAAAAGCTAGCTATTCTTGTGACCTATCTGGATGAAGGATAGTCCTGGCCTAGAGAAGTTCTGAGCCAGCTCTATGAATTAGCATGCATTAAATGATGGAATCATTTTATTGAGCAATAATAAAATATTGAAGTCAGATGGAAGGATGATGGGGAATTGCTATTTGCAGCTATGAAAGTGATGCATGTCATGTTAACTCCCAACCCAAACAACTCATTCTAAGATTTGCTTTCATGAAACTTAAAATCCTCTATTTTGTCCAATCATCAGCTTTAAACCTGTTCCTTGTCAGTGAAGACAACAAATCTTTTTGCTTGCATCTGCCTGGGGGATGTGGAAAGCCGAGGTGGTCCTGTGTGATTAAATTAGATGAAAGACTTGCCTTCTACCAGTGAGACATGAAGTCTAATCAAGTGAAATGAGTTTTGAGATCTCAGCTCATTTCCTTGGGGAATATCTGCTTACATTACACAGTCACGACACCTAATTCATCACAGTTGATGCAGCTTTTGCTCAGAAGAGGACCTGGGACTGGGGGACATGGGACTTGATCAAGTCTCCCCCTAAGGAGGAGCTGCTTAGTGAAGTTAAGATACAGCACACTGAGGGGAGAGCTTTAATATGTTCTTTTTTAAATAGATGATCCATGTTTCTGTATATCACATCTTTTAGAACAGAGGGACTTAGATGCAAAAAGGTAAAAAACGGTACTTGGTACTGGTCGTAGTTTATAAAATGATTGCTGTATAAATGTTAAAGAACATGCTCAGTAAAGAGCAAAGTTGAGCTTGTTACTTAATTTCTATGATGTTAAATGATGTCTGTGTATTTCCATGTACTAAGGTAAGAAAGTAAAGATTATTCTGCTTCCCTGACTAACAGACTGTTTTTGTTTGTCTCTTCCAGGGCATTGTTATAACTCCACTTCTGCTTTTGCTTTTTGTAAGTATCATGATATTAATATATCTTTTACTGGGAAATCTTTCACTTATTACACATTATATTTAAGATGCAAGTTTGGATGGTTTTCTCAATGCATAAATAATGAAGGAGATTGTTCTGGTCAATATTTGAAATCAACTGCCTCCCAGGAAGGCCATCAAAATGTATCATAGTGAATATAAACACCACCTACACTTCATTCTAAGATGATCAAAAGCTGTTGCTATTACAGAAGTGTAAAATCGTATGCTGTTAGTCAGGCTGGGCAAAATACAAACACTTGTCAGGTAGGGAGATAACTCTTGGAGGACTTTCACTTGCAGGAGCTGGACAGGATTGTACTGATCTGAAGTGGGTGAGAACAACTGGAAAAGCACTATTCAGATAAACAGAGCCTTACTTTTGGGCAACTAAGCCCATGGGTATTTTTGTGGTAGAGGTTAGCAAGACTGGAGCCCCTGTGCATGACTAAATGTAATGCTGCTTCATTCCTGTTAGTTCAATTGTTACCCTTCACTGAGGGCCTTGGATCCTTGCAGCTCCTTGCAGAAAGAAAGAGAGGAGATGAAGCTTTATCTTCATGTTTTATAAAGGCATGGATATTAGCATGCAGTGGAGAGGCTTTTGCAGGTGGGTGGTGGTGTTTAGTAAATCCCTTGTCAGATAGAAAGTCTTGGTGCTTGAGGATTTGCTGGCATAAATGGTGTTATGTGGTGCAAATTGCTGAGGCTTTGTGAAGAGCAGGGAGTATAGGCTGAAGCACTTCAAGGATTTCAAGGAAGACATACATTTTCTTTTATGTTTGTCTTACTGATGGCTTTGTATGTAAGCCAGCACACTGGAAAAGGGGGGAAGTGGGAAGTTGGTCTGAAACAATTTGTACATGGCATGCAAGGGATGTACTGTTTATAGCAGGGATGCCTAAACAACATATGGACTGTGTACAAATATAGCAGTATAAACTGGGATAAATAGTGCTGTGAGCATGGCTGTAACATCAACTACTTCCTCAGAATAACTGTGTGGGAAGATTTTTATTTTACTAGAACAAATTGTAATTCACTGGTGTAGCTGTATTTACACAAAAACTGCTCTGACTGTATTGTATATACTGATACACACCAGCAAAGCTTTCTCAATACACCTGGGACCATAGACTTACTGTAGGTTGAAAAAGATAACTTTTCTTAAAAAAAAAGATGGGTGTTTTGTTATTCTTGCACTGAATATGTTGATTCAGGGTTGTCTGCCTTGCTGTTTTCCAATCCTCTTCCCTCTTGTGTGTAGAAAGTGTTTCTTCCACAGGGATTCATTCAGAGACCTGTGCCCTTGTTTCTAAGTGAAACTTCAGCTCTTTTTACTTTTGCTCACTGGCAGCTTTCACCATGCTTTACCTCACTGAGTTTGGTGGCCTGAATAGTCAAAAGTCAATTTCTGCAGAAATTGAAATGTTAAGGAAAGATCTGTATATCTTTTCAAGCAAGATAAAGTTCTTTTCTTTGGTGTCTTCATAGGCAGATAACAAGATATTTTTCCCCAAAAATTGCAGTTTTAACTGTTACTTCTCAGAAGAGGTGGTAAAACTTCATGTATGCAAGAACAGGAAGGCAAATCATGTCTCTGATCTTCTTACCAGCCCTGGAAACATTTGTATGAGAAGTGTGTAAAATTCACATTAATTGTTGGGTGGTTTGTAACATGACTTGGTCTTGTTCTTCTTGAGGAAGATACACACGTGAATTGCTTTGTCATCAGAGTGATAAACAAACTAGTCTGGGGATGAGGGAAGTTACAGAAACGGTGGGGATTTGTCACAAAGCCCAAAACTTGAGGACTTCTCTTGTGGTATACAAATATTGAAAAACTTCTTGAGGTTTCTGTTGAGGGTTTCACGCATGAGGAGCAGTATTCTGGTCAGCCCAGCAGGACACTTTGCTAAGATGAGGTCTGCCTTCTCTGAAGGTTCAGTTTATCTAGTGATAGGTGTTTAGGACAGCTGAACGTGCACAACCCGAGTTCCCATGTCCTGTGGCATTCTGTTGTTTGGACTGACTGCTGAAACCTTTTTTTTCTCATGAACCTCTCCAGTTTTCCTCTGAGTTTCCTCAATGCATCTGGCCTGATGAACACATAGTGGATTCAGGCACACAGTTCACCTGTTTCTGTATGCTTGTTTACAACCTGCAACTTCATCATTTCATGTGGTACTGTGGAGTTACACTATGTTTCTCACAATGAGAAACACTGACTAGAAAATTCCTGGTTGTTTTTTCTGAACCACTCATCAGTTTAGTCATGCAACTTAGCTTTAATGCTTTATTAATACAGGGTGGAATTTTCAAGTTTCAAAATAAAACTTCCATTTACCTCTACAATAACTGAGCCGAGCTGCTCAATGCAATTCATGGACCTTTCAAGTAAGGTCATCAATGAATTTTAGTTCCTGAATCTGGTACTCATGAGCATTAACTCTTCCACAGAGTTGTGCTGTGATAGTCTGAATGCTCTGTTGCATTAGTGTTCATATTTGTTATTCTCCCTGTGTACAGTGCATAAAATACCTTTAGTGCTGCCAGAAATAAAATACATTGTTGTCTATTACCTTGTTTTTGTTATACAGCTTAACCTGAGGTAGCAGTTATTGTTTATATTTTGCCCTGTGTGCACCAGAGAATATAATGTTCTGAGCTGCCTTTTTGTTCATAATTGCCCAGTAATGTAAGTATAAATTGTCTAAACAACATTGATAAAGGCATGTTGAAGCTATAATAAATAATGCATTTAATGCAAATAATTCATCGTCTTAAATGAATGGTGTTGAAGGGGAAGTCAGTTACATTTCTGAAAAATATATTTCTGCTATGAAACTTCTGGTATAAAACTTACTCAAAATTAACATTCTAAGAGGTTTGGATTAATTTAATGGAGCCTTAAACACTATGCCTGTAATTACTGGACTGCACGAGGATGCTTAGCTAAACTTTATAAACAATATCTGACTTTGCCACAGATACCTCAGATTAACTTTTTGCCTAATAAGAAGATATTGTATCTTTCTTCCCAGTTATGTTAATTAGCAATATCATCATCCTCACATTAACCCTTGTTATTAACAGTTAATATGCCATATTCCCAGCAAAGATGTTACAAAGGGCCAGAGTTCATATTTGTGGTGAGCAGAAACAAAGCAAGTTAAATCAGTTTCAAGTTAGCATGAGGTTATGCTATTTGATATTTCTTTGCAGCATTCTGCAATGCTTCATTAACAATGATTAGGAGGCTGTGTACCAAAGCGTTCGGAGAGTGAGGCTGTCCATCTCCCTCTTGTCACTTTGCACACTTAGCTGAAGCCACAGTAACAGATCAATCGTGAGGATTTTTAAAGCAGAAGAATAAGTTTTGTTTTCTCCAAGGTTAGTTATCAAAGTAGCAAAAGTCTAAAGTGTGTGAATCTATGTACTTCTATTGAAAGCCATCAAAAATATTAGAGATAAGTCAGTATATTACATTTTATGTACTTCACATTCTTCAGAAGCAGTAAATGTGGCATGTTAAAGACCCAATACAAAATTCATGTGTATTTTTAAAGATACACTTGGCAAACACTCTGTGTAACTGTCAGGCATTACTCCCCCATTAGCTCTTTTGCCAATAAAACTACCCTGACATTTGTGTCAAAACAGAATCTTTCCAAGACTTTAACAGCTTGCTCCTGTGCTTGATTTCTGAATTTTTATTTTTATGTTGACGTTGTAGTGGTGATGTCATAAGCACTAGAAAGTAGCACTGCTGAAATAATTCAGGAGTAGACAAGTGAAGGAAATTTGGTGCAAGTAGAGCAGAGAAAAGTGTAATAAATAAAGCAAGTGAAATTAGAAGCTGATATAAATGCTGAGGAGCTTTCACTTGTATTCACAATCTTTAAATTAAAATATAGGTCCAAAAGTTGTTGGTGCTTTTCAGATTTTTTACCAAGTCTACTCCATTAATTCAGATAAATCTGTTTATTGAAAGGAGCCTTCAGTACTTTTTTGTTTCTGAACAATACTTCTACACACTATGCCTTGATTTTCTTCCCAAGCACTTGGTAAATGAGAGTTGATACCAGTCAAATGAATCGTTAAATATGCAAATATCTTAGTAGCTGGAAAGCCTTGGAAGTTGATAAGGAAGTTGCAGCTAATGGATTTCACTGGTATGTGACAAAAGGCTGATTACAATGGGGGAGAGAAGGGAGGGGGAGCAGCACAGTGCATTAGCTATTAACAGATCAACTCATTCATGTGGAAGATTTAAAGTGCATCATTATTTCTACCTGATTATTTACCTCACTGTTTCCTTTCTTCTTTAATCATTGGGAAAACAAAATTCTGTGATCTGATCCGAACTCTTTACAATTAACTAGAACTTTTCATTGACTGCTGTGAAATATTTACTTAATCATTTTATTGCTTTTTTTCACATTCACTTTTATGGCTTTGTTATTTAAACTGGAACAAGTAACGGAGAATAATAGGGACCCTCCTTATTCCTGACTCACACACAAAATACTGTAGATTTTTCCAGGTGCTTTCCTATATGTTATTGCTCTTGAGATTTTCTTCTGTATCAAACAAGGGGAGCCCTTCAGGTGCACAACCTGCTTCAACGTGAGCAGAAGTTATCCACACATCTTTAACAGGATCACAGAACCAGGCTACCAGGAGAATCCCATCCTGACTCACCCAATTCACCTCATAACAGAGCATGATCCAACCTAAAAATAAGGATTTTTGCTCTCCCTCCGCCCTTGCAGTACTAGAAACTTGTGTTTGATAAACAGAAAACTAATTTCCAGTAAATACTAGTTAAATTTGTGTAATCCATTTGTTGCCAGTGTTACACGTCTGAATAGCACTTCTCTGAAATTTTATCACCTGGCCCTTTCTCTTTGTCAGCTTTGTCAGCTAGGCTAAACAAGCCATGCATTTCTAATCATTAAATTCATAAAACAAATCCCTTAATCTGAAGTGTTTTGTGCACCTGCTCCAGTTTAATTCCTCCTTCAGCCCAGGTAATACAAATCTCACACAGTTGTGCAATTTGCTTCACCCAGGGCTTATCCAGGCCTCATGCAATGTCTCCAGCATCCCCTATCTTCACTGATTTATTTCTTCTGGTACATCCCAGGGTTTTTTTTCATGGATAAATAATATTCATGGTTCTTAACTACCCTGTATTCACCAATCTATGTCTTTCCAGCTAGTTAGCCTCTTGTTTGCAGCAGAATTTTTGGATGCTAGTCCTTAAGTCCCAGCTCTCCAAAGGTATTAATCTAATTCCCATTTAGGTGTTTCTGGGTTGTAAACTTGATCTTGTTTCTGTACATTAACCCTCCAGATCATTGCACCACAGTTAAGTGGAAGAGTAGCTCTGGTGTATTTCAGATGAAGAATACCTATGGTTATATTTAAAGCTCTATAAAAGGCTTTAAAATCCACAGGTGTGTTTGGATTGGCTTGGTATTTAATGTGTTGTAGGGGGACCCAAAGGGGATTAGGCATCTGTGATCACTTTAACAAGGGAAACCCAAAATATACAGTCTCATTGCCCAAGCCAGGAAATAAAAATAAAAAAAGTCAAGATTGTCAGCTTTTGTTTTTCCATACTTCTGAATGTGAAACTTTGATTTTTTTTATTTGACAACAGAACTGGAGGGTATATGTAGACAAATAGATACATTTTCATTTGTGCCAAATCAACTCCCACAGCCACACAAGCATATAGAATATGCAAGAATTTGCAAAATATATCTAGTTATTTAGCAGAACTGGAGACTTAAGTTTAATTTTTAAGAATAATAGTGAAAGATCTCCTTGTTAAAATACATGACTGCCGAAGCATTGGATGTAGTCTCTGTTGTACCTTCTCCCCTTTCTGAGGGAAGAGACAATTCGCAGTTTTTGACATTATTTTTAAATTTAAACGTGTTATTTAGTAACTCCATTCTCAGTGATATGCCTCCCCTTTCCTTCCACTCATTCCAGGTGGATTATTTCAGTATCAGTCAATAACTCTTGGCCAGTGGCTGGGAGCTGGCATCTCTTACACGGCTTCTCTGCCTTACCGAGATGTCCGAATGCTGTGCATGTGCATGCCTGTAAAGCAGGGGGGTGGGAAGGACACCCCAGTGACCTGTCAGCTCTGCTGAGATGTTGTGTAGGAATGACCTCTTTCGACCTCCCACCTGAAATCTGGAGCTGGGCATTGGAGGAGCACATCAGTGCTCTTCCAACTGCTCCCTGCTTCCCAGAGCCTCAGCATCATTAGTGTCCATGGCAGTTCCCATCACAGCATTTCCATTTCTGGCTTACTGAGGGAGACATGGTTATTTTTCTGCTGTACTGTAACATGCAGCAATGACTGGGTCAGGATAAGGGCTGTGGAAAGAGTCCAAAGCAAGGGTTCAGCTGGTAACTCTTGCTCATTGCCCTTCATCACTAAACTGGATCCCATCCACACCTTTTCCAAAAGTGCATTGCATTCCATGGCCTTTTTGTAATGGGCCTGCCATCCACAACAGAATGTAAAGGGATTAGAGCATGGCATGCTCCAGACAGGCCTCTGAGGCAGCTGGATCTGGGCTGGGTGAGAGCAACCAGAAGCAGTGACAATACAGCCCTGAATGCAGAGAGGGTGTCAGAACAGCAGACCTTTCCACCTGATTGTGGGAAAGAAAAACTTGAAATTGAATATCCTGTGTAAAAGAGCAGCCAGTAGTGCCTCTCCCCATCAGTTCTGCCCTCTTTTCACCCCTGCCTCACTTCCTCCTCTGTGCTCAACAGCTGGTGAGGCTGAAGCTGGTTGATGGTGTGTGAAGAGCACAAAGACACAACTTGAGGAAGCAATAATTGCAGGAGAGCTCTGGGAGAGTAAAAGCCACCCCCAAAGGACAGCCTGCTCCACAGTGGAGGCAACGTGTGCAGCGCATGTGTCACTGGGCTGTAATTTGGTGGGACTGGGAGGATGTGTTTCTTCTGAGTCCGTGGCAGTGGGAACACCCACTATGATACCTGCCTGGTCAGCCAGAAAGATGAGAATGGAGCATCTGGCTTGTGGAGACAGTCTAGGCTGGGAGATGGAATTGTCTTGTTTTTATGCAAGGAAGGTTGGGCTTTGCTCTTTGTTTTTTTACCATATCCAGTTAAATATAGGCTTTTAATTAAGGACAAGCCAGTGTTTCTACCACAAACTCATAAAGAAACTCACTAAATTATTTGTTGGGTTTTTTTAAAACAGGCAGTCTCTTGAGAAGAAAGGTCCAGGACTAAATTAGCAAGAATGCTGCAGGTCAGGTTTGAAGTACTGCATGGTGACAGAATTGTTTGGAAAGATTTGCCTGGAATTATCTTTCTGCTTATCTGAGTTACCCTGCTGAAATCACTCAGATTATTTAAGTGAAAAGTATCTTTCCCCAGTCAAGAAATTTCAAGGTCTTTTCTTGAATAGTGTAAAGCAGGGCTGGCTTATTACTAAATCTTTAACTGAAATGCTGCTGTCCAGAATGATGTGTAACAATCTCTTCACAATATAAAAAAAAATTTAAATGTTCCTAAATAAGCATAGACAACCTTGTGGCATGAAATTTTTGATTTCTTTTTCATTAAGCGGTGCATTTTATCTGCCATATGTCATTCCAACCAGGTGGGGGATGGGGTTTTTTTCAGCTATAAATCAGCAGTTTGATTTTATGATGTTTTAATGCCAGTTCTTACAGTAGGTCTGTTTGCCATTGAAGAAAGATTCATTTTGAGGCATAGAGATTATTATAGCAAGGAGGGCAGCCAAAGATAATCAGCCATTTTAACATATTACTAATTTCTGTGCAATGCATCATCTAGGTAGTTTTTAAAAAAAACTTTTGTGACAACTAATGGAGCACAGGACTTAGCTTGATCCAACTAAAACCTGAGCAAAATCCCATTTATTCATTTGGACAGAATATTTGCATTTTGTAACTATGTAGGAAGGTTTGAGTAACAATATATCAAGGGTTTTGTTTCCTCTGTTCCTCAATTCTCACTTCTCTTTCTCAAAACAAGCGTGGCAAACATATCCAAAAGATATGTTCAAAGGAACTCTGGAACCCAGGCAATGTCTGAGGACACTTAAGAGTTGTGAGCCTGATGAGTTTTCATGCTACAGATGTTGAGGCCCTGGTCAAAGTATGCTTCCATTAGCTTTGGGTTCTTTAGTATTTTTGATTCCTCGTGGTTAGCCTCCCTGTGTCCAGAGTCTGGGTTAAAATGTCCTTTGTGTGATTGAGAAGTTCGTGCCTTCAGCCTATATCTTCTGTGTCTTTCTCAGGAAATAGATTTAAAGGTTAAGGTAATACAAGAGTTGATAGACATAATCTAAGAGATAGATTTTGATAAAAAGCAGCCCACTGAAATTATTCTCAAAATATACAGAAGGGAAACAAAGCTTAGAAGTCTGTTTGAAGATGTAATATCAGTACCTTTAATTCAGTTTGTAATAGTGTAAAAACCACAACAGAACAAAGACCAGAAGCCCCACATCCAAAGCAGAACATATCCTTATATATACACAAAGTGCTTAAAAATTCCCAACAGTTTGAAGACACTACATTTGAAGTAATATTTTAAAAAGCTGGCAACACTGTGCCTTTTTCAGCAGTGTGTTATGTTCTTGAATAGTTTTTCATTCCTGACTTAGAAACTGATTATGCATCCGCTGAGCATAAAACTTAAAAGTAGTGAGCAAAGTCCAATCAACGTTTTTATAGAAAAGCACAGGAGTCACTGCCAAAGTGTCATAGTTCCGTGAAGCTGTGCAAGTGTCCTGGCTTGCTTAGATTGACTCCTCTGTGGCCCAGGCAGATTTTAAAGTTTAAAAATCTTCACTTTCACTTGAAAAGGCTTCCTGGAATACACAGTAAGTAATGCTTTTAGTTCCTCAGCACGTAACAATAAGTCCAAATACAATTTGAAAAACTAAGAACCTTTTAAAATTTCAGAAGCTCCTTACAAGAATTAAAACAACAAGGAGATCATGCGTGGGGGATGATGGAGGTCTGTGCTCTCGGTAGGGAAACACTCAGAGTGCCCTGTGTCCCTTGGGAATGTGGCTGCACTGCCAGACTTTGCGTACTCGTGGGTGATCTGAATTTTCCTATGCAGGCTTTTGCTTCTCCCTCTTGACTCTGTGGGAAATTTAGGTTCACATAGTCCCTACCTGCAGACCAAAATTCTCAGCTGTGGCATCATCCTCAGGTCCCCTCCCATGTGCCCACATTATTGAAGTTGGAGGTGATGAGATATTGTAATTTATAAGCGGTCAGACTGAGTCTTAGCTGATGTTGCCAGTTGAGCTAGCACATAGACAACAGCCAGATTCTGTACATTCCTCCTGAGACTCTCCACCCAGAGTGTATTCAGAAAGGGACATATGAAATCTGATGCCATTTCCCTGCACCAAAAGCTTAGTTTGCCCAGAGACATCCCCCACAGGCGTGTTCGCCCGTTTCCATAGCAATGCATATACACATGTACAAAAAAGCAGTGCAGCTGTACATTTCTGCCTGAAGTAAAATACTTCACTGTATAAAATTTCTGATTTTTCTGTTTTTCAAATCTATGAAGAATCTTGTTTTATGCCAAAGACATTTGTATGGCCGTATGTTGATTTTTCAAGGCAGGCTTATAGAAAGTTTGCACAATCACCTTGTCTGTCATGCAGGTAGCTTGGAAAAGTGGGTAAGTGTGAAAAGTATAATCCAATCTGAGTATAATTTATGAGAATGATGTATGTAAGAATGTTTTAGGAAATCAGCATCATTTAGATGGTGCTGAAAAGATTCTGCATTTTGTTGTCATTTTGAGAATCTTTAAAGTGAAGTGCAAAATATAAAATAGATTGGATCTGCAAAAACCTAAATGTTGTGTCCTTTGCCTCATCGTCAAGCAAGCGGTTGTCTATGGGAGCTCTGACAATGCTATTCAGTCTTCTTAGTGTATGTTTCTTAATGTGTGTTCCGTTGCTGTTAAAGAGGTGTTAAATTACATAAAGGAAACTTTCCCGTTACCTAGCCTAAAACAAGTCTAGTCAAAATGTAAAAAATACTGTATATTTTCCTAAACATTCTGAAGCAGGTTCCAAAAATCCCACTGACTGTGTGTATTCCTGTTTTCTATCTGCATCTTAAAAAAATACTTTTGACATTTAAAATTATAGTTAGAGACATCACCTATTTGAGGACTAAGCCTGTCAGTTCAGTTGTCTTAACAAAAGGATAGTTCTATACTTCCAGTATATCTCTTTTTTTAACAGCACTGAAATAAAACATGTGAATGTTGTCTTCACTATTTCATTATTTTCATTTATTTATTGAAATAACTACACTGACTTCTGTTGCTTGATGTTTGTATAAGTGGTAAAGTAAGTCAAGCTAACTGTTTAGTTAGGAGGATTCATTCCCTGTCTCTTTAGACTATTATCCTACAAATGCTTATATAATTTACTTGGCATATATGTGTAGCAGGTTTTCAATTAAATGAATATTGATGGAAATATTACCCTAGGTTATAAAATAATCAGAGATTGGTTTAGCTCTCTTTTGTGGAACACCAAATGCTTTATTGTGACTTAACTATTAAACATGTGTGCAGCTACTTCCAATGCACATAGTTCCCAGTTTTTATGTGTAAAATAAAATGCATATTAATGTGTGATATCTGTGTATGAAATTTGCAGATACTAAGAAAAAGTGCAATGTTAATGCTATATCTTTATTTTGTAGCTTGGATCATCCTCCTCTGTGCCTTTTACATCCATATTCTCGCAGCTGTTTATGACTGTTGTAGTCCCTCTTATTATTGGACAGGTATGTCTTTTAAATATACATTCTTATTTAAAAAAACAAGATAAAGAGAGCTATCTGAAAGACAGACTGGCAACCTGATAAGCTGCCACAGAGGAACAGCCTCAGGATAGTGAAGTCTAATATCAGGGAAAAGATGCTACAGTGCTCCCTGGAGCCACATTGATCTTTGTTGAGATTGAGCATCTGTCCCTCACTACCACAAACATACGCTGCTGCAGAGCAAGGAGGGAGCTCGTGAACATAAAGTGGGAAAAATGGCAGCCCAGGCTGTGAGAAATTCCAACCCCATACAAATGAGCTTTGAGAATACTACACAGTCCTTTTGTCACATGCCCTTTGCCTGGGGATGAAGGAAGTCCTTCCTCCCTGTGTAGTATCTACCAATAATTACAGGAATAAAAAAATCTCAACATTAATAAACATATAAAGGCTAAGCGGTCACAAGTTAAGAAATCATAAAATTAAGGCTGCTCAAGCCATTTTGCTTATGCTTTGCAATAAGGGCTTTAGTTGCACAATTACAAACTATTGTTACATGACTTCTCTATCATGTTACAATGGGTGGAAGATATTTGTGAAATGAACAGTTATTCAACATTTAATTTTATATTCATTGTTCATATGTTCACACGAAGCCTTATTTTTCATGGCATATGATAGAAAACTTCCACTGAATGTAAAAAATGTTAATTGCTTATATAAGGGTTTCTGTGATCCTTGTCTCTATAGTGTCTGTTTGTTCACAAATGTTAATATTAGTTATTTTTTCTCCCATGTCATGATGGGAAACCACAATAGTAAGACCAGAAATTGTTATAACTGTTGTCACTGTTCTTCGACACTAAAACACCTTAAGTCTAATTTTTACTTACTTGTAAGTATTTGTTGTTCTCAAGCATTCAGAGTGCACAGAGGGAATATTGGTGGGATTTGCAGCTCATTCTAGCATCCAGTTGAACTCTGGTTCAGTTGGAACCTTCTGAATTTTGTCAGCCTAAAGCAGACAAAAATGGAAGGCATGGGTAAAATACATGCAGATGAAAGCAGAGGCTATAAAGGAGCACCCAGGACAAGGTTAAGAATATCTGTCATTGCCTGTGCTACACAGGACAGTCAATCAGTCTTGTATCAAACTATAATTGCACATCTCAAAATTGGCATGTACTGAAAATTAACAAATTCCTTTGGAAGTTTCTTTTGATTAAAAACACACATTGAAGTCTAATAAAGGGACGAGCATGATAAGCATGGCTGTAGTCATCAGCATCAGCACCCGTGTAACCTCTCTGCAACCATATCATCTGGAAAATGGACATTAGCTCTGTGTCCCTGAAGGCTGTGGAACTGCTCTCATGCTTTAAATTAAATGCCAAAGAGCTTCCTTATTAATTAGGACAAAGGGTTGCTGATTAACCTGCCTCTGTATTGTGTTCTTACCTCATCAAAATTAAGTGTCCCCCAAAAGCAGACAAGCGAAAGTACTTGAATCCTCTTATGAAAGGTCCAAGCACTGGAAGCTGTTAGTTGGAAGCCTTAGGTGGAAATTTCTAGGAAACAAATGCACGACAGCAGATTTAGCAATAAAGTGTCCTGTAGCCATGGAGTATCAGCATCTGTGCTGCTATGTGATAAGCCCAAAGATGATGGTAGATTGCTGGACAAAGTGATGGCAAAATTTCAAGAGAACTTTCATCTGTAAATATAATGGAATGTTACTTTGGAAAGATGTCACAAGAAATCGGTATGTGAGCTAATTGGTGGAGTTGGGTGTTCTTTCAGCTGTAAGAAGTGATAAGGCTGAGTATCGTGCATTGAGCAGTAGGCATATGAAATAAGTGCTCTGTCTGATCACAAGATTGAAATCAGAATTGTGATGGGACTTAACTGAGATGGGATTTAGGAGTTCTGATAAAGATTGAAAGAAAAAATAGAGAATCTTAAAGCTTGTGTAACCCAATGACAGATTAATAGTTTGGGTTTTTATAAATACACTTCAATAAGGATTAGGATGATTCTTCTTTAAAACAGTTTGAAGCAGTTTCTAGGAGTGAAAGGTCAACTAGAGTAGCTCACATCCTCTAAGCATAAAGACTTTGTTTCTGAAATTACTGCACTTGACTATATCTGTTCAGAGGATGTGGAAGAGAAGAAATGCTAATGAAAACTACAGATCAGAAATGCCAGTCATTTACATATATTGTCTTGATTAGGTAGAGCTGTACAAAGGTAAGCCAACCTGCCCAGATAGGAATAGAAGCCATTTCTGAAAGTGGATATCCAAAGGTAATGAGCAGGAGTCAGGGAAGACAATAAGCGAGAAAAGGACTGGTACCAAGAGATCCAGTGACAGGTCTACTTGCCCTTCATCTGCTCCAATGAAATGGGGAGTTTTGCCCATTGTTCATAGAGCAGCAGTGGCTCATCATGGAACTGTTGCCTGACATGTGGCACAGGGACGTGTTTGTGAATCACAGTTTGTTCACTCTGGAGTTCCAGATGTGTTAGGAGATAATGACCCACCACTCCTGAATAACACCTCTAGCAATAAATTTGAATTTATCATTTCATGCCCACGTCAATTCCTTACCACTTGCAGCCATACTGATCAGCAGAAACATCAGTGGAAGAATGACTGGTAAGGTTACCTGGTAGCAAAGAGCTTGATTGGGGAAAAAAGAATCCCAAGCTTGAAACCTGCCTGCTTGGAGGATTGATTCACTTCAGCCTTCCTAATTCATCTGTGATCAACAGGGGCTTTATGCTCAAACCACATCAGTGTAAAACAGAGGCGGCTGCTTAAAGGAAGCATTCTCCAAGGGCTTTATTTTCCTTAAAAAAATCTTGCCTCTGGGAAAACCTGTGTTGCCTAAATGCTCATTTCCTGAGCAGGCTGCAGAACTGGCTGTTTGAGCAACCCCTGGGATATAAGCAAAGCAGATAAGAAGGTGCTTTTAGGTTTGTTTTGTTTGGGGTTTTTTGTTTGCTTTATGGCAAAACGTATCAAGACTTTTGGTTGCTTGGCTGGTTTGTCAGAATTTTTGATGATGGCTGGGAGAAAGAAGTCACAATAGTGTAATTGATGCTTATTTTCTACTGTTTTTTGTACTTTTTTTTTTTAGCTTTTTAGGACTACTATTGACAGGAGTCAAACATGCTCTTCTAGCTCTTCTGACACTGAAATGTATAAAGGGCTGCAGGTACAGGCTCTGCTCATGTGGTGGCCCATTCTTTGGGGAAAGTAAGAAAGAAAGAACTGTTAAAGGAGGAAGAAGCTACTATGTTATCAGAAAGGCACCGAGTCTCACAGATAGCAGTGATTGATAGATGGTCTCCAATAAGGAGAATCGCTCTATTCTTTGTCAGAGACATGTAGGTTGTCTGAACCTAAAAAATGTTGTAGCCTGTGTCCTCAGTGTCTTGAGACATGTTCTGCTAATTGACAGGCTGATGTTACTCAAATCAGTATTGATAGTATAATATTGCATTTGTATTTGTAGGGTAACAAATAAGACCCCTCTGACAAGAGGTCTCAAAAAGGGATGTAATCTATAGTATTTTATAAAGATCTAATTTACTGTAAGCCTTGAAGACCTGTAGTGGGTAAGAGCTTGTTATTTGTGCATCACTCTTGTATACCTCTAAGGGTAATCACAGAATACTTGTTATACGATAAACATGGTAATAGATATTTCATGGAAAAGATTTTTGAATCTGCTCTGGCAGCTTGAAGTTCTGATTATTTTTTATCTGGGTAGCAAAGTCCTCGGTAAGATTGCTGCTCTTGAGCTGTTGTGATTTTCCTACAATCATTGTTTCCCTGTCCATAGATGTTAGTAATACTTCTAGTCATCAAAAGGTAAGGGTTTGAGAAATATCCAAGCAGTTTCATCGTGACCAGTTGTAAGATTTAGCTGGAGAGTGTTGTTTCTTTGCTTATTTTTTCCTTCTGAAGTGACAGATAACAGGAACAGTGAAACCCACTGCAATGTTTCCTTTCCCCTTTTTGCAGACTTTCTCCATTCCCTACACCTAAGTGCTTATGACAGACTTTTATTTTATGTTTTATATTAAAGAGTGATTTATGATTAAATGTTAATGAAATAGAATTTTCACCGTGCTTTCATTATATTCTACTAGTTTGAACATTTTTCAAAGCAGCACACCAAAACCCACTGTTTTCTATGAATAAATAATAAAAAGCTTGTCTGTACATTATCATTCATGCATTCTCTAGTTGCCCCATTGGTAATTTGTCTGCCAGCGTAAAGTGGGCACTTCACATTAAACAGACCTTAACTAAAGCTAAAATTAATGTTATCATTCTGTATAGTTCTTCTTCCCAAATCTATAAAATGAAACAAGTTGTACAGAAATCCTCGCTGAATCTCATCACACACAAAAAAACTCTTGATGTCCTACAAGTAAAGGATTTTAAGTGCCTTCTGCATCATTGCCCACAATGTTCCAGAGGAGCCCTATCAGCATTTGGGAGCTGTGCTTATAAACACAAGTCTAAAAGGGTGCTACGTTGCAATACAAGTTGTAAGTGAAATTGAAACTAAAAAGCTGAGCGAGGTGTTTATTTTTAAAGAATGAGAAATGGAAAGGGGAAGGTAGGTGGCAGTTGATAGGGAGTAGAAGAAACTGTTTAACTAAGGTGAGGAAAACAAAAATTAACAGAACTGTTATCAAAAAAGAGGGGGGAACAGCGTCAAATCTTTCTGTTCTTGTAAATTAAATCCACATAGAGGTAGCCCTGATTCTCTTCAAAGTCCAGGGGAGCTGCAGGGAGGAGAGGTACCCTAGGAGATGAGCTCTCCTAGGAGCTTGTTGCAGAGGACCAAAAAAGCAGATAAACAGCCTTCAGAGCACAGTTCACTCCCTCCTAACACCTGACCCAAACAGGCAACAGAGCCTCATTTGCACAGAATGCAAAGTATGAAGGGAACATACTGCTGCTGCAGGCACCCTTCACATTTTTACTGTGTTGTACCTCTTTATAGGGCTTTAAAGCAACAGTTGTAAATTACCCCAAACTGTGAAAGTTCATTTTGAAAGTGGCCTCCTGTGGTTTTTAAAGGACACCTTACTTTAAAGGTGTACATGTGTCAGGAGCTGCCTCTTGGGAGTAAGCTGACTGACATAATGGAGTAAGATAGCTTTTAGGGGCATTTGGTAAGCTGAGGGGAAAAAACCAAGATGCTTAGAAAAAAATATTTTTTTCCCCCTCAGATTGCAAAAATGGCTTTTTCCCACCCCATCTTCAGAAAAGAAATGTTCAGAAAAGAAACATTAGATTGCACACTTTGTAGGATAAGGATAGATTTGACATTTGTTGATGTCCTAGGAAAGCAGGTGAACCATCACAAAATCTGAAACTTTACAGCAGTATTCAGGAACAGGTGGAAATTTATGTCTTCACACAGGTAAAATCCCTCTAAAATTATCAGGATGGGGTCTGGCTAAAGTGGTGCAAGTTTTACTTTGTAAAAAGGTCTGTGCATTTGAGCTGGCATGCAGACCTTCTATATATGGAGGCTGGTTATGCTGTAGAAATCTGTGAAAGATGTCCATCTTAGCATCTTATTTCATTTCTACAACCCAGTTATCTCTCTTCCATTCCAGGATCTGAGTCTTGATACTGGTTTTTACAGCTGCTGTCATCTTAGTTTGATTTTCTTCCCAATTTTCTCACCTTTCATGTCTTACAGGCTTCCCTGACATAGTTCCCAATATTCCATGCAATTGTCTTTCTTGGTTTGCCATCACCATGTAAGAAGAGATATGGAGAAATTTCTGAACAGTTGAAAATATCTAGCCTGACTAAAGATTTTCAAAAGAAACTTTTATAATTTTAAGTTCATTGCAAAAGTCTATTGCTATGGGTAGTAATAATATTAATTAAGAATGAGTTAGAAATCTTACATTAGTAGACAAATTAAGTAGAGGTAACTGCTGCATTTAGGTGTGGTGATAATCCAGCTGTTTCAGCTTGTTTACTCATGTGTTTGAACACAAGGAAAAGGTGATTTGTATTTCTTTGATGAGATGGTAAACCCCCAGGTGTTTTTCCCAGGTATTTAGAAGAACATACCAATACACAATAAACAAAAGGAGCAGAAGTGCAGTAAAACCACTGTAAATTCTGTGAAAGAGGAAGTCAGTCCAAAAGAGTTGGTAGAATCAGGAAAAATCTTATCATTTTAAAAATCATTTTACATAATGATGTAAATACCAAGAGACACTCTTGTGTATAATGGAATTGGGCTTGGGTTGTTTGTTTGGGTGTTTTGGGGTTTTTTTGGTTTTGGGGTTTTTCTTTTGTGGTTTTGTTTGATTGGTTTTGGTTTTCTTGGGGGAGTTGTTTTTTGGTTTGGGTTTTTTGGTTGGTTTTTTTTTTTAATTTCTTGGGTTTAATATTACAGATCTAGGTAATTTTTAGGAGATGTACTGCATGACTAATGTCAGACATTATTCCATTCCATATAACGGGGGAGGGAGGGAGCTCCTTGCCCTATTTAGTTCAATTAATAATGAACATTAATGAATTACATTGTTCATTGCATTTTTTACCTTATGTGTCCAGCACTTGGGCAGACAGGTGGAAACAGTCTAGCTGTATTTTACTGACAGATTTCTCTGGGCACAGAGTGTGACTGTTTTGAAGGTACAATTAAAGAAGTGAATTTTTTTCTGTCACACACCTTCTGCTATTTTCATGTGTGATCTAATAACAGAGGAACTTTATTTACCTGCTTTCCTGGAATGGCAGATCATGTTTCTTTGCCCAAGGATGTTAAGTGAAATAAGCATTTGAACAGTGAGCCCGTTTGCTTAGGGAGGTTGGTGTTTAGACAAGGAGGTTATGGCAGGATACAGAGGAGTCTGTAGGAAAAATACTGCGGATATAACTATTCTGGTAGAAGAACTAAATTGAAATGGGGACACTACTGTTAATTCAAGTGTAATTACATTTCTTTGTTGTTAAAAATTAAATCCTGGGCAAGAGGAAAGTTTGAGCCTGAAACTGTGTTTTGAAGCAAATTTGACCTGATGCCTTTCCAAAACCTTTGGAGATTGCCAGAATGTAGCCTTCAGGAGGTGGCTGCCTGCCGGACACATTTGTGTTCTTTTATTGTCTAACTTTTCTGTGAGTTTATCAGCATCTTTCATCATGCAGGTTATTTATAAAATATCACCTACTATGAAGTTTTGCTTCTCTCCTGCTCGTTTCTCCATGAAACTGTAGTTTGAGGGAAGGAGTCACCTTCATGTTCTTTCACATGCAACCTCTGGGTCAGCCTTTCCCTGCTTGTTGGGGCCAGCATTTGAATCTGCAGGAAAATCTTTACAGTGCATCACTACCAGCATCACTGCTGAGCTCAGCCTTGGCCAGGGGTAGATCCATCTCGGAGCTGGCTGGCACTGGCTCCATCAGTCATTAGGGAAGCTTCTGGCAGCTTCTCTCAGAAACCACTCCTGTTGCCTCTCCCACTCCTAAACCTTGCCACAAAACCCAATACATTCCCTTTTTGCTCTTTCCCATCAGTGTGATGCATCTATTTTGCATACCAGTGGTTCATATTAACATTCAAAGAAGACTGTGTTAGCTTTTGCTGCATTTCAGACAAATCAAGTTTTAGTATCTCAGCCCAGGCTCTGAATGTGTGTTGTCTTTATTGTATTTGTGGCATTTATCGTTATTTCACTATAAATATTCACAATTTTGTTTTTTGTAGTTCTGTGTTTACCCTGAAAAGTTATAGAATTGGGTTAAGAATTAAAAAGCTTTCAAAGCATCCTTGTCCTGAAGCAACTCTGCCAGGCATGAATAACAAATGGATTGTTTTTCAGTCAAAGTGAGTCAGCTGACATGAGCTTCTGTAGGGTTATATTTCTCCCCTCAAGTTATACAAGAATTTAGGTTACCTTGAATCAGTGATTTTAGGCTGAATTGAACTCTGAAATTAGAGAACATGTTGAACCTTGTGAGAGGATCAAAATGTAAGGGATTTTGTGTTAGAGAAAGATGTATTTTGTCTGTGTTTTGTGCACATTTAGCATGACACTGGGTTGATTAGGTGATTTCCTGAAGCCACAATTTAGTTCTTCAGGGTCTGACTATGTAATTTTTTTAAAAATACGATGTGCAGTAAGAAACTACTGGTATTTATGGTCGTTGATTCACAAAAATTCCAGGCTAGGTAGAGGTGGATATTTAAAGAAGGTATCACTTCATTGAAGATTCTGAGGAAATAATTGCAGTTTCATTTTTAAATCTTTTTTTTTATTTCTCTTCTTTGTCAGTCAAGGATAAATATGTGTATTATGTTATTATTGTCATGTCTGTTATAATTAGAGCCTGAACAAGCACAGGGTTATAGTTTCTGTATTTAATACGTCTACTAGAAACTGTACCATGGCATAATGAACCATCACTTTTCTTTTTCAACATCTTGTTACTTTCAGTATAAATCTTCTGGAAGGACCATAAATTAATAGATGGCCTTAAGTAGTTTTTCTTCTTCCCCAATGTGACAATTTAAGGGATAATAGGATTTTTTTTTAACTTTCTTTAAAAAACTCACTCACTTTAGAAGTAAAAGAGTTTTTACTTCTGATAATTAGAGTCCCAAATTTGCTCAGACTTGGACTAATCTGAACTTCTATTAGATGTCTTTCACATTGCTCTCTGCATGTCTTCACTGTCTTGTGTCTCTTTCATCAGTGCAGTGTCTTATTCCCTACCCAGTAGCTGAAGGAGCTCCAGTGGAGGCTCTTTCAGAAGTCTGGCCTTATATTTTTTGTTATTTTCTCTCTTTAACATCTGGCAAGTGTGACATTTTAAAGTTGAGTGTTTTCACTGGGGCATTGAGCATTCCCTTAGATATTTTCCTGCAAATTTGTTATTTTTCATCAGCAGGAAGCCCACAAGTGCTGGGAGGTGAGTGCTGATCTTCAGCCTGCTTAGCTTGGCATGAAGCCCATGTGCCAAAGTTTTAGTGTGTGTCCTGATGGAGTCTCATGGCTGTGATGACTGGGATAGCTGCTCCCAGGACTTCCCTGCTGAGAGGCTTGCAAACAAGCCAGGAAAGCAGTGAAGAGAACTGAGAGCCTTGAGGAAAACTGAGAGCAGCTTGATCCCATGGCTTTGGCATTTGTTATGTGAAAGGGTCCTATGGCAGCATTGGTGATGATGCCCTGACATTAATCTTGAATACCTCTAAGATTTTCTGTGTTATTAAACCAATGGTGGTGATATTTGCTAATGGCACCACTAAGGGAGGGTCACAAACACCTTTGGAGCCCTTCGGCAGAAGTGCTTCAGGATCCCGGGCTGTGATTTCCAAAAGAGCATGGTAACAGAGAACATCAGGAGGCCTCAGGAGAAATTAGGCAAGATAATGCGATTGCTGAAAAATTAACACAAGTTGCAGCTGTATGGTAAAAGCTTTAAAAAGTTTTTTCAAACCATATAAAGTAAACAGAAAAACTAAAAGCTACTCCCCAGGCAGGACTAAAATAGATGCATTGTATCTGCTGAGGCTTACTGCTGTGGTATTCAGCATAATTTGAAAGTTGAGGTTGCTTTAAAATTTATGGTAGTTTCTAAAAAATTCTTGAAAAACTGCTTCATATTCTGTTTCCTGAAAGTGCAAAAGTACTACTAAGTACAGTAGGTTTCCTTGTTTTCATGTGTTAATTCTGGTATTCTAAAAGCGTGCAAATGGCATTTGTCTTTGGATTTACAAAAACTCCAGATATTCTGAGTTTGAATTATTTAAGCTCCCACAACACATGCACTTTTGCTTTTCAAGCTTGAGTTATAATTTAATTAAAAACTTCTGGTGCATCGCTAGCTATTTAAATATTAAAATGTTCCATGGATCACTTTCGATTATCTACCGTCATGAAATTCCTGAAGATGTCAGATTTTTAAGATTCCCAAAGTTGCACTTGGAATTGTCTGTTGATGCAAAGGGGACTGTGATAATTACATACATCCATTAGTATCAGCAGAGGAGATAAACTTTGGGGAGGCTTAATGGGCATGTCTCAGTGACAGCTAGCAAAGAACATTTGGCATGATTAAGGATGGATTTGAATGTACTTGAAAATATACTCTCATTATGGACGCCCAGTGGAAGTTGCACTACAAATGTTAAATTCCCCAGAAGAAGAGTTGTGTGGCAGGGAAGCTTTGAAATCCACTGTGGCCGTCATCCAAATTACTCTCTTCTCTTTGTGTCTTTCCGCTGTCAGATTCACTTTGTGATGCCCAACTTGGCTCCCTGCATCTTTGAAAAGAGGCAACCTGTTGGTTTCTGTGTTTCAGATTGTCCGAAGATACATCAAGGACTGGCTTGAAAGGAGGAAGCCTCCATTTGGTGCTATCAGCAGCTGTGTGCTCCTGATGATCATCTACTCAACGTTCTGCGATACTTTCGCCAATCCAAATATTGACCTGGATAAATTTAGCTTGATTATAATCGTGTTCATAAGTAAGTTCAGAAGTGACTCTTTTTTGTGTGTTTCAGGTCTGTAACGAGCTACATGTAGTGGGGGAGCTGTGGCATGATGTTAGAGATTCTAACGCATCTAGTAAACCAGATTGCCAAACTTCTTAGGAGCTGGATGCATTTAGAGGGTTGAGTAAGCATTTAGAGAGGAATGAACCCTGCTGTTTAGGTGTGCCTGAGGTTGCTCTGTGGTCCTTTCTTTCTGAAAGGAAGTAGTAGTACTTTAGAAGCAT
The DNA here is from genome assembly GCA_910950805.1 of Acrocephalus scirpaceus scirpaceus. Taxonomy (NCBI): domain Eukaryota; kingdom Metazoa; phylum Chordata; class Aves; order Passeriformes; family Sylviidae; genus Acrocephalus; species Acrocephalus scirpaceus. The sequence continues at coordinate 57,284,660 of OU383778.1, read as the reverse complement.
TTATTGGCGTTCTGGTTTTGGCTTCTTTGTTATGAAACAGCCATAAAATACACAGATGGCACATTCCAAACAGCAAGGAAAGATTTAGGGTTGAGCTGTTACTCAGAAGCACTGTTATAATTTTTAACTGTTCCTCCTTAGCATATTATAAACCTAGAAACTAGTTGGGAGTTGGAATGTGTTGATCTGTTTCTGTGGATGAGCACATTTCTTAGAGTTTGTTTCAGAAGCACTCAAGTCATTCAGCCTTAAATAACACCCACGTGAGAATAGGCTGCTGGTATCCTTGCCATCAGCTGGAAACACTCTTGGAGATCCCTCCCTCCCAGGGAAGGGCAGTGCTGTATACAGGCACTGTCTCCTCTCCCAGCAGGGAATTCCCATCTTGCTTCAGACTGCCCACAGACAGGAGTTTCAATTTGCTTGGAGGAGAGGTAACTATAGTATACTTCAGCATAAATCACATCTCGTGCTCAAAAACTGTTAGATTTCAGGAAATCAGTCCATCACCTACTTTGAGATGTGTGTCTGCATATGCTTCTGTCTAATAAAAATAATGTATCTTCTACAAATGTGACCTCTACTAAAGTCAGTAGGAAATTTTCCCCTGCCCTTTGTGCATCAGATCTTAATTCTGTCCTGTTTGTGGCACTTTTTTGGATTATGAAACACTATACCTGTGTAAAATAATACATGTAATTATAAATGGTACTATAGAAATGTTTTATTCTGAAAGCAAAGAAATAGGAATGCTATGGAGCTTTTTTGAAATGGAATAAATACTTCTTTGCGCTGGCACCCAAGAAGGACCTTGCACTTAAATCAGTGCAGAGTTGTCAGCAAAAAAGAATGGTACAGAGATTTTCAACTTGGACTTAACATGCAGAGAAACTCAGAATGAAGTAATTTTGTGTTACTCTGCTCACCACTACTTCAGAAAAAAAAAAGGTTATTTTTTATTTTAAAAAGGCTAGAACAGCTGATGTACAGTGTTTACTTCTGTTGCCTTGCTTGGCCTTTATTTCTCTTCAAGACAACTCTGTACTTGTGCCATGCAGAATGAAATGTACCATTTGCTGTGGAATACACTGAAAATATCTATGTGTTCATTGCCAGTGTGCATTTCTGGAATTTCTTAGTAAGAACATTAACATAAACATTGGAACTGCTTGGAACATATTAGACAATTTGTTGGGGTTTTTTTCTGGAATATTTATAAAACCAATAACCAAGGAAGTTTTGGAGATGGGTATGCACGTCATAGTCTGGAAAAAGTTCCTGTATCACCATTGGATGTATATTGTGTTACACCAGGAAGTGAAATTAGCACTAGGAGTTTGAGGTGAAACTGAGTTTGTTATTCTGCTGATTAATGTTTTTATGTAATTTTTATGCTAATATTCTAGCCACGGCAAAATATTCACAAGGAATAATTGGTAGCAACACATGTTTATTGCTTTACAGAATTATGTGTAATAAGGGATTGGTTTTTTCTGTGCATATTAAATTATTACAGTTAGTTGGAGAAAAATTGTAATTCAGGAACAATGGATTGCTCCCTTAGTTCATGAAGGAGGAATTAAGTGCATGCTGAGGTGACGTTTATACATTCTAGGAAATGTATGTAGGAAAACAGAAAATGTCCCTGGTAATAGCTAATAGCCCTGCCACGTTTCCCAGTTGTAAACTGAGGTCAAAATCAAATGCATTGTCTTGACTTGCACTGCCCAATGGGGCATGTCAGCCTTATTGCATTCACAAGTTTTGCAAGGAACAGGGAGAGGACCCACCCCAGATTCTGCTGCAAGTAAAAGCCTTTCCCCCAAAACCCACAAACTCAGAAAAGGCCTGTGCAGGTCACAGGGTCTCTCCTCTGGCCTTGTGGGGAGTCCCTGTGCTCTGGGGTGATGCTCAATCTCTGCAGCTACTCATGGAAGCCACTGGCTTCTCCTCGTATCTCTGCAATCCAAGGGAGGGCTTTGTGCCCCCCAGAGCCCCTGTGGTGTCAGCAGAGCTGGCAGAGAGAAGACCTCCCCTTGGGATGCTCACAACCACCTGCACTTACAGAGCTGACTGAGCTTAAAGGAAATTTCTGACACACATTGCCCAGCCCAGGAATTAGCCTTTGTCACAGAGAGAATTCAAACATCTATGATGATCTTCTCTTCCTCTCTCCATGAATGATCATGATTAATATACCCAGGGCTGAAAATATTTATTTGGATTGTCCTTACAGACTGCTTTCTCCTGTAAAATAGCAAGTCTAAATGCCCAGCAACCAGAGCATGTCTGACAGATTTTGTGTTGTCAACCCAATAAGCAAAACCTGTACAAAGAGACGTGCAGCCTATGCCCTATTTCCTGCCATTCATCGTGTCAAGAAATACTTGATTCAGAGAACTTGTGCAGCCATAACATTAATTCTAGCTTCCCTGGATATAATGATCTGTATTGTTCTTCCAGGCAGTCTTTAAAGGTTTGATCCAGTCTGTGAGTGGATTTCTCTGGCTAGACTTGGCCCAGCCTTGTTTCTGACCTGTAGTGTGGGAGCAAAAGTCATGGATATGGTAATTACAATTGTGGTCTAATTTTAGCTTGTTTCTCTTTCAGTATTTTCTGTTCAGATGAGCTTCATGTTTTTGACTTTCCTCTTCTCCACAAGGTAATTTTATGTGCTGAATCACAACCTTTGAATATTTCTTTTGTGTGATATCTTTGGTTTGGGTGACAAAGTTTATGCAAATGTGTAAAGGCAGGTTTCTGAATAGGGGTGACCTCATTCTGGTATTTCGTATTGTCCTGACTGCATTTTCTCTGCTAGAGTTTCATAGGCTAAGAGAGCAGGACCTGAATTCTGTCCTTTCTTGTATGTTAATTACAGAGTTGTTAAATCTCAATCAATCACTGCTATACATCATCCACTGAAAAAAATGGATTTGCACAGATGTCACTGGAGGTATAATTTGCCCTGCAGACATGCTGATGACATATGAGAGAGAGAACTCAGTTTGACTTTTTACATCTCAAGATACATTTGCTGGGCTGGCAATTCACTCCTCTCTGTATCTGTCAAATTTGCTACATTTATATGGTGATTCTTAAAAGGCAGTTGTTCTGAGCTAGTGTTTGGTAGACCCTTTTTTTGGGTTGTTGGATTTTTTTTTTTTAATATCAACCAGGAAGGACAGTTGTACATTCACTTCTCAAAAACTAGCATTGTGAGAATGGTATTAGCCAGTGACTCAGGGCATCACTGGTGCTGCTTGGAGTAGCCACAGCTGTCCTCTCACTTAGGCTTACTGGAGCATTTGTTTTAGCAGCACTCTGCTGAAAGGGGAGTGCCACAATACAGCAGATTCCAGGCATATGCTTTATATAAATTATACAATATCCATAAGGGAGAATCACAAAGAAGGGTACAGTGTCTTAGAGCTACTTGGGCTTTTTTTAGTGCCACAAGAAAATATCTCTATGACAAGATCATATCCTGGCCTTAAAAGGCATTTTTAAATAACTTCTGAACTGCTACACCTAGCCTAACCTGGGGGTAAGATATGCTCCAACTGTGACATCTAAAATGTCTTAAGCAGTAACCAACTCAGTATGGTGAATATTTACAATCTCATAGAATTACTCCTAATTTGTACCAAAGGGTGATCTGTTGGCCAGTCATATCTCTCTCTCTGTATTATATGTCATTTTCCCTCCCCTCCTGGCCTTAGTCCCAGTGTTTAAACCCTTAGAAGTAGTTTTTCTCTGAAGTGGAAGCTAACTCCTTAGTGTAGACTCAATATATTGTCCAAACTGAGCATTTTGTTACTGTTCCATACTAGGAAAAGAAATCATAGGTCATTCTCTCTTCTTTTGTGGAGGCCCCTGCTGTGATATTTTTGCATGTTTGACAAAATAAACTTGGCTGGACTAAAGTTGTGTCCTACACACCATGTCTTCAAAATTCCTATTCTTCACATGGGAGTGTAACATTAGAGAGCTTGCCACACAGAGAAACAATTCTGCTAAAAAAACATAAATCAAACACTACTGTTTATTTATAGGTAGAATTATTTCTATCACTAGACTGATCAAAGTGATGTGAATGGATCCTCGAAGTAATAAATTTGATAGATGCTGTTTTTGCTATCAGAGGTTATTGAAACACTTTTGTTTTGTAGGAATAACTCTACTTTCACACCAGCAGACACAGTGGCTATTGTCTTTTGTTCCACACACAAATCCCTCACCCTGGGTAAGTCAGGAGATGAGCTTGTGAGCAAAATAACAGTAATGTTCATGCCTTGCTGTGTTGAAAAAAAATTGGTTTAGTTGCTGGTTTTTCTGCTTACATGGTTTTGGGTTTAGTGTGACAAGTACTGCTACCCATATGATACTAATAGTAGGATAATATTCTTGCACAGATGAAATAAATGCTTCCTACAGGGCAGAGAACACAATCTTCTCAGCTGAGATTTTTAGTGGTTGTACAGTAAGACCACTTGATTTGTGGAAAGCTGTATTTTTCTTTCTGTTCTTATTCTGTTCTGTTGCCTAATCCAATGCTGATAAAATTTCAGGTTTGTTTCTGAAGAGATTGCAGGGTGTATCTGCCCAGTTTGACAGTAAAATCTCACATCTAAAAGCTGGGATGTACAAATGACCATCAAAGGACGCAGTGTGTTCAGAAAACACAAATAGACAATACTCTGTTGTTTAACATGAGCAAAATGTATGTGTTGAAATCTGCAGGTACTTTGGATGGCTTTATTTCTTGGAATTCATTTATCAAAACATCATAGAGATTTTTGTCACTTATGACTCCATAGTGATAATAGAGTGTTCTGATGGATATTCACTAAATACTGTTAAATCAGAAAAGCTTACAGCCACTTGCTACTGGTTCATCTATTATGTTCAGTCAGGGACACAACTGGACTGTTTTCAGATTATAAAAACAGATATTTGGTAAAGCATGTATGGCTGAATATCTGACTCTTCAAGAGTGTATCTGTGAAAGAGGAACACAGCTAGTGTCAATAACAAAGGTAAGAACTCGCCCTGAAAAAGGGAAGAACAAGTTGGGACTTAGATGTTTTCCAAGCTGGTTTGATAGAGCGAAACTCACCTCAGGGTTCTTTGCTTCAGCCAGGACTGTGCTGCAGAACTGTTAGCAAGTGCCTTTGAAAGTCTATGGGAAGCGGAGGAGCTCCTGAAAGACGAGGAAAAGTCAAAGAGAATGTCACTTTTTACAGTGGAAATGAGGAGGGGACGAGGAATTATAGATCAGTGAGTTTTAACTTCATTTTGCAGAATACTACTGAACCAAGTCATTAAATAAATTATTTTAACAGTGTAGGAAGAACAAGGAAATGAGTAACAGCCCCATTGCTTTGTCAAATACATAGCATACTAAACTAATTTGCATTCCTTTCACACAGGGTCCTGTGGGTTGCAGAGAAGTAGCAAAAGTTATGTGGCTTTAGAATGTTATGGCTTCTGATATTTGCACAATGTTTAGGGCTCCACAATTCAAAAATTATGTGGACTAACTTGAAAGAGATCAGAAGAGAGTGACATGAACGATCATAGACCTCAAAAACGTGACCCCAGAGGTAGATTGAAGCACTTGGGATTGTTGAGAGAAGATAACTGAAATACTGCAGTGATCTTCAAATGCATAAAAGGTTGATGCAAAGAAGGAAGAAAGCAACTCTGTCACAGTGGACTTTGTAAAGGGAAGGACTTTGTTACAGTGATGATGATTTAAGCTAACAATCAGGGGAACCTGTCTAGGGTAAAACAGTTCAGCTTTGGAATATGTTGCCTATTGATGTCTTCAATCTCCTATCATTGTAGACAAGCCTCAGATGGGAATTAAATAGCTGGAGTTGATCCTGCCTTGGAGCAGAACATAGATTAAATGACATTGGTCTTTTCCAGCCCAATGTTCTATGAAACTGAGCTTGGACTAAAAAATGAGCATGTATTCAGGACAGTTACACTTGTATTTGTAGAAAGCAACTGCACACATAAGTCATACCCCACTACCGTGCTTGCTGTTTGGAAGTGTGTATGAACTTAGGGCACAACTGGGATTCTACAGAAGAAAAGCTGGAGAAGCTGGTTGTGTTTAACAGCACAAATGTGCAAGTTTCCCCTTCTCTCCCCGGTGAGAATAGTTTTATATATGCTCTGTTGAATATTTTTGCCAGTTTGCCATGACACCGAGAAAATAAGCACAAAGCCTTTTAAAATATTTAAGTCCTAAAGGGGCTTGCCATCACCCCCCAAAAATGAGGACTCTTCGTTTCTTTTACTCACTCTACCAAGCATCCTTATGCAGCCGGTCTTGACCTGACTCTGTGCACACAGCTGAGTCAGTTCACTTTTCTTTTGCTACTGCACTCTCAATTTTTTATTTTATTTTCTTTTTTAGAAGAACTTAGTTTGAGGTTCCTAGCTCCCCTGACCTTTTGGCTCACATTTTCCCAATTCCAAGTTACTGCTTGTAGTAGCATAGCCTCATGAGCCAGCTTTGTATTCTGCAGCTTTCTTTGCCCAAGTACACCAGCAAAAATACTTTGGCCACCTTGACTTCAAGGACTTCTGCAGCTTCTCCCCAGCCATAAATACCTTTTTTCTCTAGTCCAGATATCCCATGTCTAAGTGTGCAGGTTGAAGTGAAACAGGTAGATAGTGGAATGTGCTACTTACTGTGGGGCTGTTTCTCGGCTATGGACTGTTCCGTCTGTCAGATTTGGGGCAGGCTACTTTCCAGTCATCCTGGGAGAGGGATGGGGAAATGCTCCTTTTGGCAATCCCCTGGGAGCCTGTCCTTGGTAAGCCTGAAGTACCTGCTGTTCTTGTGTGCACCCACGCTCCATGGGTGTCCTGGTGTGCCTGCTGTGTATCAGATTCCGGCTGGCTGACTTTGAGACCACTGATATTTTATTCTGTTTGGTGTTGGTACCAGTTCCAGATGACGTAGAGCTGTATAAGAACAAATCTTTATGAAAATAAGGAGTATTGGATTTTACAAAGCCAGGGTGTAATGAGGCATGCCCCTCATGCAAACAGATATGTTAACCAGAGCAGGCAGCATTTTTTCCTTCACTAAAGGTAGGGGCAGAGTAGATCTAATTTGTTTTTAAGGACTAGCAGTTTCTGAATGACGCTTAAATCTTTCCCTGTCCACCCTGGTCTTAGCAGAAACAGGACAAACACAGGCATTTTGGCCCTTACTCTTTTGCTGTTCTGGCACATTTCTGCTTGTCCATAGGTTTTTGATATAAACCATGCAACGTGAGATCTTCTGCTCGCTTATGGGGGAGAGAGCTTTTCCTTCTCCTTCTGTCACTGCAATGCCTGAAAGCACAAACACGGCTCACGCTCTCATTTCACATCCGTTGTGGAGCTCTGCTTTGTTTGTCTTCAAGATTCCAGTGGCAGTGTATAAATGACCCTCCAACACTTGTTCTTTCGCTTTGAAACTGATTTCTCTCAGCTTGGCAGGTGAAACTCCAAATAGGTATGTCTGGCCCATTCCCTGGGGAGCTGAGAATGGCACCAGCTAAAGTGGGAGAAGAGCTGACAGCTTTAAAGCTTTAGAAGTGGTAATAAGAGAGGCATGAGAAGACTTTTGTAAGTCACTTTCTCCCACACCATATTATGAAACCAACTAATTCCCATGCAGTGCATGCTCATGAGGCCAACTGCCACTTCCACTGTTGCATCCATGAATAAGTTCTTGCTCTGCACGGAGATGAGTGCTGTTCCCACATGCTGGGTTTTATTTTGTAGACAGAACAGTTGACACACTTTTTGTCTCAAAGATCAGAGTGCAGGGCGTGTTTGTGTAAGGACAAATTACGCAGGGTAGGTGCCTTTGTGTTCCTTAGTTGGGAGCACAAGCCAGTACTTCTGCATAGACGTGGGTGCTTTGGCAGGGTTTTGAATGTAGGCCATCACACACGCAGAAAAACCAATGTTTATTTGCATTTCACCTAATGAGTGAAGCAAGATATAAACTTGCAAGGAAGCCAAGATAAATATAATATCCACAATGGCCTCTGGCATTTTCACCCCCATGTTGTTCCCTTTCTCTCCTTCTCCCTGCTCACATATATGCACGGTACATGTGAGCACACACATATGCAGACATTTGATGCATGGCTTTTATTAGTGCATTTGCCATTGATTGATTAGTACTTAGTATTAGTACTTCTTCTATTGATTGATTGCAGATGAAGTGACTATTTGACCTTTAATTATGAGCCTTGCTATTGAAAATGACATTGAGCTATGGCTTCACATAATCCATCTGGAAAGCCCGACATGATGCCATTCCCTGGAGTTCATTCAGTGAGAAGGGAAGAGGCCTCAAGGAAGTGCAAAGCTATCACTGTGGCTCATTTAAAAAGATACTGCAGTTGTTGCTTGCACTTACACAAAAGTTGCAGGCAAACACAGAATGTTATTTTATGTTTTTCAGAGAGTGAATAGCTAGCTAGAAGTTACAACTCTGAAAGGAAAATTCAGGATTGTCAAAAAATGTATATTTGCTTTAATTCTTGGTATTTACTATGTAAAATTGTTTTATCAGTAAAAAATCAAAGTAGTGTTACCTATTTCGGCTACCACAAGGGCAAATATTAATACTGGAGGTATGATGAACCAGTAGGCAGATTGGTAAAACAAAACAGCAAAATTAACCCTATCTAATAATAAGATTGGGGTATTGTTTGTGATGATGTATTTTTCCTCATTTGGATTCAGCAACGTAGCAGTTCTCTCACCATGAAGCCCTTCAAGTAATACAATCAAAGTTTCTAACCTAGCAAATACTTTCAGGCAAGAATAGAGTTAATTCTAGAAATAAAAGCCAAAACACCAACTTTCTTTTGTCTTGTTTTAATTTAATTCAAATTTATTTTCAGCTTCTTATTGCTCAAGCACTTGAGCAATGGCCTGTACTTGAACAATTCTTAAAAGCCTGGTCTAGTGCACAAGCAGATTCAGAGGGGAATGTCTGCGAGGGGATCACCCAGGCTGTGGATTAATCAGCCTGTGCCTTCCCCCGAGCTCCCCAGCTGCACAGTGGGACAGAGGGCATCATGCTCACATATAGCTCCAATCTGCTCCCAGCTATCTATAGCTTTCTATCGTGCTTTCTACAGATACCACCTCATAAGATTTTTCAGGATAAATAATATATTGAAATGCTGTAGTAATCCATTGTAGGCTCTTTTTATTGTATGGTGATAATCACCTTTCTCCTTTAAATAGAAAAATGCTAAAAGGTTCTAACTTGTGCTAAGATAAAAGGTTTTAAAAGATTTTTAAAAGGAGGCATCTCTTAATCATTCTGTAATAGAAAGGTAAGATGGCAGGATCATGTGTGTTGCCCTAAGCAAGTATTCAGGCTATTCTCTGGTATTTTTGGAGTGTAGTGGTTTTTCTCTGCTCCTGGCAGAGAACTTTCCTCTAAGGCAGTTATTCATCAAGGTTCTCTGCCTTTCACTTAAAGATACAGAAAATAATCCTGGTGAACTGCTCTCTGAAAGTTTCCAAGAGTAAGACTTTTGATGCTATTTTTTACCTTCAGAATTTTCCCCTATGTGTTAGTCAGAAAACGTTGCTGCCTCCTGTCATACTTCTTGGTGATGGTAGTGCTTGAATTTGCATTTGTATCTTTTACAGACTTTTAGTCTCATTCCTTCCCCAAAGTGTCTGATAGGTGATGTAAGTAAAAATGATCTGGCTACTCCTCTGCCTAGAACTGTGGGTGCTGTCCCTCGGGGCAGAAGTGAAGCTGATTGGAGGGGAATGCTTCAAAGAATGAGTGTCTTCTAAAGGCTGTGTCTGGACCCCTCATTGCTGCTGTTAGGAACTCTCCCTTTTCTGCTTCTGAGATCCCTCAGGAGTGGGCTTAGTGACTGCTAGAACCTCTTTTAGGTTTTGATGCAGTGATTCTTTGGGCCAAAATGAAATCTTTTTCTCATCACTTCAGTCTTTGCCCAGCATTTGGTTGGAAGGAACAGCAAGTTATTGTCTGGGCTTTTTCCTCAGCTCTGTGGTTCTCCTCTCTGTCTCTGGAAAATAGGAACCAAGGGATTTGTGTTATATGAGATGACAGTGGGGAAAACAGAAGCATCTTGATCTACTGCCCTTTTCTCATGTTAGCATTTTTCTTACATGAGTTACATTTCCTAGCTTGGCAGTCTTCTAGAGCCAACATTTGATTCTTACCCACCAGTATTATCAGTCAGGTTATCACCAAGTAACTGTCATGTCTTCTCTCTCAGTAGACCCCCAAAAATGCCTGGGAAATTCTGCTACCTATTTCCAGTACAGCTGCAAACCCATGTATATCCGGATATATATAATACAAGGTTTTATATAGATATATTTATCTATATCAGAATATTAGCAAACTGAAATATAGACAGAAGATTTCTGTAACTGGGTGAGTGTTCCCTGTTTGCACACACCAATCCCCTCGGGGTGAGATGCTATCTTGCACGTGAAATAATTTCTGTAATACTTACACCGTCCCTCACATGGGGAGACTATCTTCACAGAAAGTCAAACTGACAGTTTTGGATAGCCTGTGGTCACTGGGATCATCTGTGCCAGAGTATCTCTCTTACCTTCTCTCATTACTCATATGTGACTGGCCTCTGTTTGCTTCCTTCAGAGCAGAGCATCCCTGGATCTGAACTTTGCAGAGGGAAATGTGCTGGCAGGCCAGCCTGACAGTAGGAAATGGCATAATCCAGTGAGTTATGGTGGTTTTGGGGCACAGAATACCTGGCTCTCCCTTGGTTTTTTTAACCACAAGTATCACAATCTAGTACATTTAATCTGTTGTAGTTTAGTCAATTTTGACCTCGCTGTAATTCCAGAAGGGGAAATACTAGAGCAAATTAGAGAATCTCCTTTTCTTTCTGACCTGAAACATATGTTTCTTTGATTAGGCCTAGAATGTGGCAAGAAATTCTGTACCAGCTCCCAGGGCTTCCTTTTCATCTGTATAGGTTTTTTATTAATATTTAGAAAGTTTGCCTGCAGCAGTACTAAAATGTGCATCAGAGGACAACAGTTGTTTACTGTGTTTGAACTGAAGAATCTCACCCAGGAGATCTCATTCACTTGAAGTTTACATCTCTCAATCTCGACTTGCAGAAAGAGATCGATGAATAACAATTGTCATTTCAGAGTTGCACCTCTCCAATTATTTATTTGGTTGTGTGTCTTTCCAGAAGCACACGTAATTGGATCAGACACTAAAAACCAGATTGCAGGGTTTTAATGACAGCAAGCTCATACCGCTTTATAATGAAATAAAAAAAGTAAACACACATATCCATCTGTAAAATGATAATGACACAGGAGCTTTGCCTCCCCACCTAAAACAGTTAAAGTTAATTTATCTACTTTAAGAAACTACATTATATTCAGCAGACAGCTGACAGGTTACCCTTGGGAAGATCCATGTTTGGACATGACTCAAGTTTATTTTTTTTTTTTTTTACCTCAAGCTGGCAGAGGCTACAAGTGTCACCCATACTAAAGCTGGTGACTATTGAAGATGATGTTGAGTCTCCCTGAGAGAGTTGTATCTACATTTACTGCTCTCAGTGCACCTTCTGGCAGCCAGTCTCAGCTGCTGATTCCAGACACTTCTAAAGCAGTGGGTGCAAACACATGAGAAATCAACAGCAGCAGTGAAATCTGGAAATCTCCTATTGCAGGATAGTTTGGGAGTCTGGAACAGGGATCCAACTCTAAAAGCTGCACATAACCCTGTCCACAGAGTTTTAGAATAGGAGATAGTATCCCATAGGATTTCAAGATGTAGAGAGCTGTTTTCTCAAAATGCCTTCTCAAATGGAGCAGTAAGGTTTTCTGGCCTCATATATTCTTTTTTTTTTGCTACAGAAATTAGATGAATAAAGGAAAAAATGTAGGTTTTTCCTTGATGAAAAGAAGGGCTTTCCTGGTTTACTATTTATAATGAATTTGTGTATCGTGTTTTCCTTTGCGTCAAGGTTGCAGGTGGAGAAAAGCTTTTTAAAAAGCTCATGGAAAGATAGTATGAAACAGGTTGGAGCATAAACCTTTCCTACCTGTGTTTACAAATATAATAAGAACTACAGAACATGTTTTCAGTGGGTTTTTTTTTTTAAATAATATGTGTAGATAAATCTATATAATCAAAACTTAAATACTGTGAAATCTTAGTCTCAGCTGTGTGTGGAAGGGCAGTAGTCTTCAAGGAAATAATCAAATCTCAGCTTCCTGGGTCTAGGTTGCTTGTCCAGCTCTTTGTCCAGAATTCCTTTCATTAGTAGGTTTCCTGTACTAAACCTCTAAGAAGAGTTTTAAATTCTATTAATTGTAGCTTTGTAGCTTAGTTATTGATCACAAATTTGTAATTCATTATCAATTTGCTGCCTGTGCTTTGAGTAGGGTGTGTATATGAAGAGTGAGCTGATATCCAAGCAATAAAAAAAGCACTGAAGTGTGAGTGTGGCCTTACAACATTGCTACATCTGCATTGTGATGCAAATTAAGAGTAAGTCACATATGAAAAATGATTTACAGTGCTTCAAATAATTCCTGAATTCCCTGATAACTAATTCCTGCCACCATATTGCCAGCCAGGTGGAGGTGTTCTGGAGTCTCAGGCACCAGTCTTCAGTTGTTGGTGTAAATGTTTCATTGTTAGCAGCTGGTAAGATTGCATATGCTGTTCATTAAACATCACTTCCCATCTGAATGCACCTGTTGAAACCCCAGAAACAGACAAACTGTGCTTTCTTTCTCTTCCTCCCAGCTTTTGCAGTTTTATTTCCTTAAAACTTTTATAGTATCAAGATATGCTGTTTCCTGGTAACTTGAATTACTGATTTCTGTATGAGTATAGTAGACCTGAAGAAAAAGAATGACCAAAAACATTCAAAGCATATTAGTTTTTTTTCTTTTTTAAAATTCTTGTTAGAATTACAGCAAAAGGAAAATCCTCTTTCTCATTAATTTCTCTTCATCCTCCTTCTTTACCTAACTATTAGACCAGTCCAGTCTCTTATAGCATAAATTCTTGCATCCCACAGAACTGTATGGCCAGTATGGAGCCACATCACTGATTAAGGGCAGAGCCTTGCCGGTAATTCTAGTCCTGCAAAGAGGCAAATCAGTTAATGTCATGCAAGGGGATTGTTCTTTCCCAAAGAGAGGGAAAGGGTTTTGAAGATTAGGGTCCACACATCCAAACTGAGTGAGGACAGCCTCCATTTTGCAGTTTTCCCCTGCAGTTCTTCCAGAGTCTCTTTAACATTCCACAGTCCCTGGTGTAATCTCTCCCTCAGATGTATGTTTTTACTGCTCCATGAGCCTGGTTTTTGCTTTCCATTGCACTTGTCACTGACCTGAAATAGGAAAACATACTGAAAAAAAAGTCTATTTTTTTTTCCCTGAGAACATTTTAGGCATGAGTCTTCTTCATACAGCATGTATGTGGGCCAAAGGGCACAATTCTCCCTGCAATGTAAGGTGATCTCAGATTACATTGGAAGGTGCTTTCTTTGGCTGGAACAGGAATACTCAGTAGCAAACAAATATTTGCATTGTTAGAGATTGTCAGGTGTCATTTAGCTATACCTGAGAGAAACTGGTCCTTAGGGAAAAGCATTTAACTTGAATTCAGGATGTGCTTTCGAGAGGGCATGGATGCAGGAAAAAGAATCCAGTTAATTTGTCAAAAGCATCTTCTTCTATCGCAATCTCAGTATGTCATAGCACAGTCTGAATGAGGGCAGGAAACATCTATCCTTGGTTTGGCTTCACTGAGGACAGACCTAGTGTGTGACCTTCTGCTCCCCTAAAACTAACCACAGCAATGATTTGCCTGGGAAGAAACAGGGAAACACTTATATTAAGTTTTCAAGTGAGATGAGCAGTATCATGCTGTTCTGGCAGCTCTCTGCATGAACAACTCTTTTCTATTCCCCTAAATTGGGGAATCCTGCCTGAATCTCACCAGCCCTTCCCACCATGCAGTCACTGGGCTCCATGCAGAGCTGTTCTGAAACTTGGCAGTCAAATTTCAGGTGCTCATTTGGCTCTGTCTTTGCAGCATGAATTCAGAATCCCCCTACTCTGGCAGTCTGGGAGAGGTTCAGTGCAATATATGCCTCCCTTTACAGGCCTTTTCTCAGATGAAAAAAGAAATAGCTGTTTGACCAATAATGTTCCTTTCACATCAGTCCCTGAGAGGATCCTTCAGAAGGCGAGTAGCATGGAGAGCATCAGAGAAGCTACCATCATACACATGATACATTTTGTGTATTACACTTGAAGATTGTGGCAATTGAGAGTTCTGAAATGCATTGACAAATACAAGGGAGAGGTGAAAATTGAGAGGCTAAGGCTTTTCTTCCAAGTATTTCCACTGCCTCTTTATGAGGGTTCTTTGGCATTCTGATTCCATAGCCCTAGGGTGACCTCTTTGTTTTGCCCCAAATCTCTTTACCTGAGAAGAAATGCTTCGGTGTTTTGTGATGTGGAATGTGTTTCAGTAATGTAAACAATCAAGGTTTAGGATAAGTTGTTTGCTGTGAAGACATTGAAGGGAAAAAACCTATACGGTGAAGTATGGAAGTAGAGCACTAGCAATAATTCTGCTTTGTGTGTGAGAGATAATGGCCTGTGTTTTGGTGGTAATAAAAATGTTCTATTAAGTTCTCTGAACCCATTGCAATGTGATAGAAAACAGCAAATGATGAAACAGTGCTTTAAGGGGAGCTTACACATCCAGCGAGCATAAAATAAACATATTAAAATAGAAAAAACCCCCCTGATTTCCAGTACTTATTGTTTTATCATTTCTATCATGGGTATAGGATAAAAGAAAACTCTTACTTGCTTGTTAGAAGAAGAAAGCTCCTACTTGAAGTTCTTACTTGGCAGATGTCAGTTGAAAGCTCTGCTAAGGAATATGCTGCAATGTCAAACTCTGTTGGGTAATTTTAGACAAATGTGTCATGTGTGACATGGAAATATGGCATGCTGTACATTAGTGATTTCCCAAGTGTTTGGATCAGGTAGTAATGTGCTGAGAAAGTGCTCTTTATCTCTCCACACTGTGTACTTGTATAGCAGTGGGGAAAGGCTTTTGGTAGAAATTACTCTAGTCAGAAAAAGAATCCATTTACAATATGTGCCTTCTAACATCTTTCAGACAATGCATTGTATTAAAGAGGCATTTTTTGATTAATGTTTTATAAACATTTTTCAGCATGACAGCTTAAAGTCCCTGTAAAATTGTAAATGCGTGCATAGTGCTCACTTCCATAAAGTCAAATGCCATCTCATAAAGTCTAGTTGGATCCTGTCAGTGACAGTGACACAGAATCAGTACCTTGGAGCATTAAAATTAATTTGCTTCATTTATATTACTGCAGTGATAGCTAGATGAAAAGAGTCCTATATTTAAATTATCTTAAAAATACCTTCAAATCTTTTAGGGTTTTTTATTATTATTATTTTACAGTTAACTAAATGTAGTGAAGTGCAGCATAATATTTTCATGGGCCTTTTAGGAAACGTGAAAGTAGCAAAGGGGAAAGGGGAGGATGTGGGTGCAAACTGGAGGAAGGATTAAGCAGCTTTCAGTTGAGCAGATTTTTAGAGAAGCAGTGACCTTGGCCAGGGCTGATAAGCTACAGCCTTGGAGCCAAACTGGAACACCCTGGAGCGATGGAGAGCAAGGAGGAATTTCCTATACTGGGCTGCAAGAGCAGTCCTCTCACTCTTCCTTGCTGCTGTTGAAGGTCATGGATAAACAGTGTTTCCTTTGCTTTCCTCAGGTTTGTAAAGTGCTTAATGTGGAAAAAAAGAGCTGAGTGAGGACACAAAAAAGGGAGAAAACTGAAATGTGCTCTCTGTCCAGGCCTGTCTTCTCTCAGCTGCAGTGGGGCTGTGATGTTGGTGCCCCTGCCCTTAGTGGAGCTGAGTGATTTTAGTGGAAGTACCCAAAACTTACATGGCTGCAATGAGTAGAATCAAGGTCTTGGGAAGCAAACCCTCGGAGGCTGGAAGCATGGGAGTGGAGGAGGGAAAAGGAGGAAGGGAGAAAATACAAACAGAAGAGGAGCCTCTGAATACCAGGGCCAAAGAGCAAGGAGGAAGATGGGAACATGGCAGAGCCCTGGTAGGACAAACATATCCAAACAAAGGGGAAGAGGGAAATTTGAGGTAAAAAGCTGGGCATACCAATGATCTTGTTTGAAAGAGATACCTGTAGAACGATCTTTGTTTTTTCTCCCTTCTGCTGCAGCTCTCTGTAGTTCTACTCAGGTGGGGTGCTGCTGTCTCATCCCACTCCTTTCTTTGGAAGAGGATGGGATGGCTGTTAAACCCCCCCTTTGAACCCCCACTTTGAGCAAAGCTGACCAACTTAGCACCAAAGCACAGAAGAGAACTTTGTTACTCAGGTCTCGTGGTATTTAGTGAGTGAGGGTCTTTGGCAGAGAGTTGAACCAGATTGCTGGAAGCTTGTAACTCCTTAAACCACATCAGCATGAATGGGTTTGTGGCAAGAGGAGCCTTCAGTGTTTGGGTTTTTTTCTCAAGTGTTTATATATGTATATTTATATACATATGTATGTATGAGAAAAATGTAGTTGGTTTTGTGTTTCATTTTAAAAGAGGTAAAAGTAACTAAAAGAGCATGTTTTTTCTATTTAGATATTTGCATGGGTTTTATATGTTTGGAAAACATTAGCAGTCATACTGATGCTTGCAGCTACTACATATTGCTACTAAAAAGTTCAGATGGCATTTTTAAGAATAAATACAACTCATCCTGTTTAGTTCAGCTTTGTGGTAATGTTACTGACACAAGCACTTGTGACTACACTATAGGGATCTCTGTCATGAAATATTTTCTGAGAGAGTTGCATACTGGCAAAGTTAAAATTACAAGGATCAGAAAGTGCATAAAAAGGCAACAAGGTTGGGTTTTTTCCTTTCCACTAGACTAGTCCTTACCTGCAAAATGTTTATTATTTCTTCTTTTCACCAGTTAGCATTTCCTGGTAAATAATAGGAACTTTAATTGCACATTAGTAACTTCCAGGAACCTATTGTTGTGACATATATTTAAATAAGCTGTGAATTAAGAACCTCTCTCTACCCAGTGATCTAATTATATTGTCAGGCTAATTATAGTATTTTGTATTTATATTTGACAACTTTAATTTTCTTTTCCTAGTTTACAGAAATAGTTTTCCTCTAGAGAATTCACCTTTTAGGCTGGAATTTCTTATATTTCTTCAGAAAATGTACAGTTATCTAAAGCATGTCTCAGTCACTTTGGATGCATTCTGTTCACATCTCTGCCATTAGTTTCTGTGTGATCTTAGGCTAGTCATTGTAGTGTTTCTGATTCTCTGTAGGAGCCCTCTTCAGCTTTCTAAAATGTTTTTGGATCTGTGGATGAAATTGCACTACCAAAACACCAGGTACTGTCTTACAAACAGAAATACAGCATGTTCATAGCTTGGGACTCTAATGTATTTTTCTGTGATTAGAAAATAGAAAAGGACCTACAAGGGTCAATTTGAGATGTGGAAACAGGCAATAAAACTTTAATCTGTTTACAGAAACAGTATGGTGGGCATTTGAGGTAAATTATATTCCTTAATATAATGCAAACACCCATTTAATTTCTATCTACATACTATTTATTCCCAAGCCCCAGAAATTAGTGTAAATAATAAGCAATTGTGTGATAGGTCCATGATGTTGTTTTGAAGGTAATTATAACAATCAAATAAAGCATGCAAGCCTTTATTTGATTTAATCCATCCCTGCAAATATACACATAGGTAAAGGCTACTAGCATAGGCATGAGATTTTTAGTGGTGTAACGTCATGAAGCTAATAATAATAATACTTACAAGAAATAGTGCTGTGGAAACATCATGAAGATTGCAGCAAGCCTAGACACGTGTTAACAACAGTGGGACACCGGTGAAGTGGTAATATTCAACAAATAAGCTGTTTACTCACATAGGGAGGCATCAACTTTATTAAAGGAAACTTGAAATGGTGTTGAGAATGGGAATTTATCCAAGATATAAAGAAAAGTTTCCATAAATATGACAGCTTAGGCTGATCTGAAACATCCTCTCCTGGGGAAAGGGAGGATATGTGGCACAGAGCTCGGTGTTCTATCATTACTGAGAAAGGAGACAAGGCAGAGCCAGGTTGGATGGGGATTGGAGCAACCTGGCCTGGTGGAAGGTGTCCCTGTGGCAGGGAGCTGGAACAAGATGGTCTTTGAGGTCCCTTCCAACTCAAACCGCTCTGATTTCATGAGACACTCGGATGAGCTCTGTGAAAACTATGTGCAGTCTGCTTCACTTCAAGGCTGATGCTGGCAGAGGATTCCTAGAGTGACATTTAAGATGAGAGAGAAAATAAGGTGCAATCTCAGGAGGCTCCTGAGGAATCGCAGCTGCTCTTGTTGGCAGCTGTGCAAATTTCTGGTCAGGCAGGACAGAGCTGGTTGCAGGTTTTGCCCACACCTGTACTGTGTGGAGCATAGTAGCAAAGTTCTAAGATTTAAAGAGATTATTTTGAGCAGTAATATGCTCAAAGTAGGCATAATTGGTTTCATTACTGCAAAAAGGAATGAAACTTAATTTTACATATCACATGATCAAGCGGGAAGACTGTGCACGGAGATGTTTGAAAGAATTAGCACTGTTGATTGCTAATTAGGAAAAAGCCCCATCCCTAGGTCTTAACACTCACTTCTTCCAGCATCCAGCAACTTCTGTACTTCAGCTGCTGCCTAACTCTTCGTGGGCAGGATCACTTCATATTGCTTACCCAGCTGACTAAACCTTTTCTGTCTCATGGATCAGTCAAGGCAGGAAAGGCTCTCATTTGGATGCTCACCAGCTGCAGGGAGTGTACAAGGAAGACATGACCCTCCTCCAGTGGAGAACAGACCCACAAAAGTTGCAAAGGTTACAAGCAGGGGTTGGGCAGGTTGGATGGAAGACAATCACATGAACACAGAACAGCCCAGTGAGAGGAAGTAGTTAACAAGCAGTTCAGAACTGTGCTCAGCAACTGAACAGTCAGTCATGCTATAGCAGAATGTGTTGTATATCAAGCCTTCAGCAGCAGTTTTTATTTACTGCAATATTAGCAAAATTAGAAAAGATCTTTTATGGCATTCCCTACTCCTCCCTTTCTGCCACAGAACTTTCTCTGCCATATATTTTTTGTTTTCATATTCTTGCTCGTTTGGGTTGGATTTTTAATGTATAAAACATTTCAGTTCAATTTGGGATTTGGGGGAATTTTTTTTTGGATTTTTTTTTTTTTTTTTGTGAAATGTCAGTGCAGCATAAAATGCTTTGCTTTTATCTGGAGCTCAAAGTCTGAGGTGAGAGTCTGTCTCCTGTTTTTCTGCCTGCAGGGATTCCCATGCTGAAGATAGTATTTGCAGGTTATGAACACCTGTCCTTAATTTCCGTCCCTTTGCTCATCTATCATCCTGCTCAGATCCTTCTTGGCAGTCTGTTGGTACCAACAATAAAATCCTGGATGGTTTCTAGGCAAAAGGTAAGAATTGCTGGATTTGATTTATTATGGCAAGTGTATTTTGAGGGGAAAAATACCTAAACACATCCTAAACTCCTGGGGTTCCTTCTATGGTAGGGATTTTTCTATTTCCTTGTTTCCTCTATAACAGTGATAATCACAGCAGTATCAAATTAAAAGTGCAGAACTTTATCCCTCTTGAAAAGGGGATTGAAAAGACTCTGGGAAAGTTCAAAGCATGAAAATAGACCTCTACAGTTAATTCAAATTACAAATTCATTCAAATTATGAATTCAGAATATGCCCCATAAGAATGTCTCCCTCCATTAGCTGCCTAATAATCACAGCTTTGGATCTCCTTTATGGAGAAGTGACAAAGATGTGTTGGCTGGCACGGGAACTGGGGAAATGAGGGAAAATAAAAACACTTTCTGAACTGGATTGAAGCAGGATGAAAACTTTTTTCCCCCTTCTCCTCCACTTGGGTCACCCTTTACAATAGCAAGAAGTCTACAGCAGTCTGGGGCATCCCATTTAATGCCAAAATTAAAGTATGGGATAACTTGCAGGATTATAGACTATAACCTAGAGGGTTTGGAATCAGCATCACTGATTCAAATTATGCTTATTTCAGTACAAATTGAAGGTATTGACATCTGACAGCCATTCTGTTCTCTATGTGAAATAATTGCAGTGGTTTTAGCCAGGTTCTCAGAAGAACCACCCTGCAAAAATCTAGTCCATGAAATCGACTCTATTGCCATCTTTTAATTTTCTAAGATAATCAAGATCAAGAAGCTGCAGCAACTGAAGCAACCTTGTGCAGCCATTTTCTATGGTGGTTGAGACCTACTGTGGGAAGCCCAACTCCATCAGCACTGTGCATTCTCCACTTAGCAGTGGAGAAATTTTATTGATAACATTCACATTTCCAATTTTCAGCAAAACCCTGTGGCTGTCATTTTACAGTTTCACACCACTAAAGTAACCTTGCTATCTTGAATGCTAAAATTCCCCAAATCAGTGATTTTCATGTGTTACCTGAACTGTAAAAAGCAGGAAAACTCTCAGTTTTCAGAAACTGTGTTCAGAAATCAGGCCTTGATAATATATACTGGTCTGAGTATCTGAAAAAGAAAATCTGAGAATCCAGTGGCAATTATCCATCAGTCTGAAAATCATGGTTTTTCTTTTAATCAGAAATTATCAGGAGATTTTACAGGTGGTATAAAGAAAATTCCATTCTATTCCTGCAGAAAGACAGCCTAAAGTTAATGCTGCTGGTGACAGAACAATCCCTGCAATGCTGACTTCTCTTCAGCATCTCAAGAGTGGGGCTGGAGCTCATCCAGACCTCCCTGATTCTCAGGGCAGTAATGGCCTTCAGGGGCTGCTGTCAGTCGCTGCAAGTTAAAACAGCCTTTAAACAGAGCATCAGAACAGTCAATCAGTACTGGAGAGATTTACAGTTCACCAGCACTAGTTTCTTATTCATTAAGCATCAAATAAACCTCCTGTGCTGAGCAGACTGTAATGCCACTGTAGAACCACTTCGGGGGATTGTTGTTCTGTTGCAGCAGTTTCTTCAGTTGGTCTTCTGTATTATTCACAAATGTTATTTTAATTACTCTTTGAAAAAAATCAATGAGGTTGGGTCTGGTACAGTTGCAATAAGTATAATAGAAGTGAATGTTGTGACTGGATAATGGTCTCCTGCTTTGAAAATAAACATGTCATCATCACCCTTGATGTTTATTTTCTACAAACACCTTGGCTTCATTTTGGCATCTCTCTTGCAGGGGGAGGCAGTTATCCAGTCACAGTACTCAACTGCAGTGACATTCTTACTTAATTATGATAGTACATGTGATAGGGTTGTATGAAATTGAATTTAAATATTTAGAGGTTCATCTACACTAAGGTATTTCTACTTTGTAAATATGGCAGCAGAATCTGCCAAACTACAAAGTTAAAAAATTGTTTCCCCAAACAAAGTGTGGAATGATGTCTCTCTCTCCAAAGTCTCTTGCTGAATAATATCCAAAAGACTAATCTCAAAGGGCTGGATTTAACAATAGTTAAATGCTGGTGTTTCTGAGGAGAATATAGCCCATTTATTTTTAAAGGTTTGGGGGTTTTTCAAGGGTTTACATTTGTGCTGGAGTGATTTTCAAGCAGTGCTTACAAGCTTTAAGTGTACAATATTAAAGGTTAATATCTACAATAAGAAGCCCCATCAGGCATCTCTCAGACTGAAAATTGCTTGTTTAGCCAACCTGCTGGAAATGAGAAGTCAGACAAATGCCAGACTGTCAGGGCTCTTCACCCAAAAGACTTCAGAAAAACGGAGGTTCCAAATTTTAGGAATTGGCTAATTTCTCTAATTTCCTCTCACCTGGGCCAATTTGTCCCACCTAAAAAGGCACTTAAAATTTTTTTTGCTGCTGAGCACACCAACAACCAGTATCCTTCCCAGTGACCACACTGCTGTACAGGAGCAGCTGAAAACCCAACACCCTCTTAAGCCTATCACATTTCTCTCCTTAGTTAGAAGGGCTGCTTCCTGCCAAACTGGAAGCATGAGCACTGAGTTGCACTTCTGTCACACACTGAACAAACAGCTCAGCCACCATAATTGGCCAGCCCTGTGAGGAACACAGAGCTGGACCCTGCTGTCAAAAAAGAAAGGGGTTTCTTTCTTCCTCAGCAACAATAGAGCTACAAAGATGTCAGATGTCCCCTGGCATTAGAGGGCCTCTGGACTGATGGACTTTGGCTTATTCTTACCTTTTCTCAGAAAGGAAGATATAAACATCAGAGGTGCATGACATCCACCACTGCAGCAGTGATTATGCTCTGAGCAGGCTTTGAGCCATGTGGGAGGAAGCCAGGGACACAAAGGTGTTGGCACAAATTTTCTTCACCATCTTTCCTTAAAAGTGGGTCTGAAGCTCTTCTGTCTGTGCCACGAGTGGTTTGAGTGGGATCCAAATAGTTGCTTTCTAAAAGGCATGTGAGACCCATCTCTCAGATGGGTCGTAGTTCTTGTGGTTCCTCTGTTAAGGCTCTCTGTGTAAAGGGAGGCCGTGATGGGCTATAACAGACAAAATCATCATCTCAGAACCCACAGCCTGTCAGCTGCACGCCACCTCCTCTCTCAGTCTCTCAGAAGTACACAGTGTTTTGTTGCCCCTTATAAATGAGAATCTTACCTTGTGCTGTTGCTTGTCTTTTAAGGGTATAAAAAAGTGACTGTCTTGTTTCCTGTTCACAGGCACTGAAATTAACCAGGCAGCCCAAAGCACCCGTGAAGGTATAATTGTGGAGATGGCCTGTGTCACAGTGAATGTATATATGTACTATACTGTACACACGGACAATTGACACAGCTGGGTTTTGTGAATGTTGCTTCAGCGCATATTTTATTTTTTTATCTATATCTATATATATTAAAAGATACCTGTTAAGTGCCTTACAGATGCATTTTTGGCAAAAGCATTGTTTTCAGAAGCCACTTTGTTGGTTTCTGCAAGAGGTTGTACAGTATTTTGGAGTCCTTTATTTTTCTAACCAAGTGAATGGTCATGACTGACAGCTGGTTCTTCCATTGCCCCTGCTTTGAAGCCAGGGTGCACCAGCTGCAAGTCTCTGTTTTAAACTAGCCAAAATAACCAGAAGCCTAACCCACTGCTGGCTTACCCTGGGGAAGAGCTTTCTGAAGGTTTTTTTCTGAGATTGACTTGAATTTCTGTGCGACTCTGTTACACTCCCTAGTCATATGACTGTGACATGCCTTTTTCTTCTGAGTTTGTGTATACTCAGCATGGGGCCATCCAATGGATAGAAGCTGAAAAGCATGAATTATTTGCATTTGTTGACACAGTTGTCTAGACATTCCTTCAAAGTTAATGGTTTCTCAAGAAAATTCTTTCAATTCCATTGTATGATATTGTGCCATTGTATATCTTAAATGCCTCATAAGCTTCTTCAAAGAAATGGTCTGGTGCTTGGGTTATGAGTGAAGTATTTGTGTTTGCAGGTAGGAGATCTTTTTATAATTTACCCCTGAAGATCACAAATTTTTGGTTTTCATTTTTCTTTCCCTTCCCCCTGTGCAATGCACGGAGACCTGCACGGAGAATTTAGGATTCTGAAACAGAGCCTTTATTGTAGTAAGCCGAGTGATGTTTTCTCTATTGCTGCATTGGTAATGATAGTAGCTTATGAGGACCAGAAAGTTGGCGATTTTTCTCTTTTTTTGCTAATTAAAAAGATCCTTATAGTAACAGAAACCCTATCCTAGCTCATTTGACAATCAATCACAACTTTTTAAAAAATAGTATTATTCTTTCTAATAAGCTTATATAAAAAAAGAATACAAAATACTATTTCTAGGCATTAAAGAGAAAGGAGTCCAGGCATATATTTATACATGCAGCCAGCACTACATCTTGTCTGGGAGATGAAGATTTCAGAAACGTGCTCTAGTCCAGATTAGAGTGTATGCCCATCTGCAAAAACTGTGCTGGCAAATGGCATTAAAATATTAAGTGAGGAAAGGAATAGGTCAATGTGGGATCAATACAAATGCAGAGCCTCCGTGTGTGTCATGGTCACCATTGCAGCTAACGGTGTGGCTGAGTGCAAACACCTCGGAGCAAGGCTTCAGCAAATCTAGATTATCAGAGCTCTGAAAAAGGCTGTAAGCCTTTACACAAGCTGATGATCTTTTGCGTGACAATAAGCATGTGAAATTCATATCCTTTTGCCTTACTGAAAAAAATTGTGCTTGGTTTACCTAGTCTGTTACTTCCAGTCCTGTGAAAAACAGGAAAAAAAGTAATCTGGTA
The DNA here is from genome assembly GCA_910950805.1 of Acrocephalus scirpaceus scirpaceus. Taxonomy (NCBI): domain Eukaryota; kingdom Metazoa; phylum Chordata; class Aves; order Passeriformes; family Sylviidae; genus Acrocephalus; species Acrocephalus scirpaceus. Next base: position 57,260,193 of record OU383778.1, on the reverse strand, counting down.
CCAATCCTCGGTGCTTTACCTGATGGCCACTCCCTGTTGTCATCTGTATGAGAAACTATGGTGAGCTGACAGCATCACCCTGTTCAGAACTGGCACACCAATGAAAGGACCATGTGACAAAGATATGGGAGGTGGCACATGCTGAATTCTTTCTTTCCGTGGAGGGGGATCAAGCTCTCCCTGCTGAGTAGGCAAGAGAGCTGAGGACCTGTCCACTGCCCATGTCCCCAGGGCTCCTCTCTTCCCCCTGGGCAGTGGGCAGTGAGCTCACAGTTTGGTCAGTGCATCCCTAGATAGCACAGGCAGATCCACCAACAGGCCTGCGAGAAACTAGAGAGTTCCTGGGCCAAATTCAAGGTTCCACTTCCTTTAGCATTCTAAGTGGTAACTGGTTCCATATGGGAAAAGATTCCTGTTTTTAAAAACCCCACTTGCAGCAGGGGACTGCTTCCAAACTCAGGACAGTTTCTTTTTGTTCTGCTTCCATAAACCTTCCAGAGAATATAAAGACTTAATCCTAATCCCACTGAAATCAATGACTCTTTCTGTTGGATTTGAATGGTGAGACAACAGGCCCAGAGGCAGTGTTCCCTTTTTTAAATTACATAGGAAGAGATCAAGCAGACAGTAGCTGACTGCGGTTGTGTCAATGCTAAATAGTCAGAACACTGCACGTACCCTTACTGAGCTACCTCTGTGTACTGAATCTCTGCCTTTCAGTACTTCCAACAACTTGCTTAGATTCCATTGAACACATACTTTGGGGGGTTTTTTTCTACATTTAAGAATATTTCAAACTGTTTTACAATGTAGTTTTGTTAGAGTCTTTACAAAGTCCTTGTTGATTGCTTTGGGGCAACTTAAATATTGTGTATGAGTGTTGGAGGTGTCGGTCTAAAGGGAGTATCAAGCTAAACTGAAATACATATTTTAAATCCATACTTAATGAAACTGAATTGTGCACATCAATTCTGTTAAGACTGTTAAGATGTTTGTTTTATGACTTGTTATATGTCTTTAATAAACAGAATCATTTTGAATTCAATTTTGTTAAAAGGAAAACAAGATAAAATCATTTATCCTGTAGGTCACATTTTTACCTCTGTTATCTGTTTTATTCTTTTGTGGGTGATCTTTTAAAGTGTTTACTTGGGTTTTTTTTTAAAAAAAAACCCATTAACTGTCTCAAAATACTTTATGAACTTGGGGAAAGAAAGTCCTCAAAATACTGGTAGTTGTCATCAATTGAAAATTAATGCATTGAACCTAAGCAGGTTTTTAGTAAAGACTTAGAACAGTTGTGAATCTTCTCAACTTCTTGTCTTTAAATTTAGCTGATATTAAACACAATCAGACAAAACTGATGACAAATGAGAACTTTGCCCATATTAGAACATGAAGTTTTTCTTGATTATCAACACTTCCTATTTCTGCATCTCTATAATCTCATCTAATGACAGCGGAGGAAAGAAACCCACCCAAACAATAAAACAGCACTTCAGAGGTCATGGGCAACATTAGCACTTTGTGTTGAATTACTCAAACATTTTATTTCCCTTTTTGTGCATTAAATTGAAAAGCCTTTGATGACTCCAGTAACTTACCAAGATAAACAATTTTTAATGTAGTTAAAATCAAAGATGTGGTTGTGTTTTCTCTCGTTGATCCTTTAGTTAGTGTGAACAGGTTATGTGGTAGAAAGGCAGTCTCAGCAGAAGCTGCACAGTTGTGCTTGTTCACAGAGCAGAAGGAGCTTGGTTTACAGAAGTAGTCCCCTACATTACTCTGGCAGTCAGGGAAAAAGAAGCTGTTAGTTTTATTTGTGTACATTTTTCTGTGGAAATATCTTGACAGCGGGAGGTTAGAAGGCAAGATGAAATATGGTCTGTCTGCAAGCACATTGATTTATGTGCGAGTGCATACGTGCATAAGTGATGAACAGTTAGATATGTAGAAATGACTAGAAAGGGCCAAGTCCCTGGGATACATTTTTTTTTGCAAGACTGCATATGGAGAAAGAGCTACTTTTTTTGATGTTATTCTGCCATTAAAAATGAAATTTCAGACACTGAATTGTGTTTTGTATTGAATCATAATCTCATACAGAACCTTTACAGCAGACAATTGCAGCTTTGTATTTGTAAACTGTAGACTGTTTTGCACTTAAATAGATGTTGATGCATTTGGGAATTACAACACAATAAAGGGCTAAATCATAGTTTCTCCATTTGGTTATAATCCAAATGCATTTATATTACTATTATTATAAAGTGCCAAGGAACACAGGCAGTCCCTCGCAAACATGTTAAATAGACAAGAGACTAAATTCTGCCCTTGGTTACACTTGCACATCTCCAGTGCAAGGTTGTTAAGCTGCAGAGCAGTCTCCCCAGGGAAGCTGTTTGAAGAGCCCTGCCGTCGTTCTAACAAAGCTCGGGGATAATGTAGCACATGATGAGAGTAAATGAAGAGTATTTTACTTTGGATTTGATGGCTTGCCCTTTCCATCTTACAAACCAATTCTCTTTTGTCCCTGTTTCCATGGGGTAGCCCCAGTCTCCCAGACCAAAACTCACAGCATCCTGTCAGAACAATGTCAGGAGAGGAATGTACTTCCCTCTTTGCCATTTTCTTGCTTCAACCACATTACTGCTCATGATCATTAGACTGCAGCTTCTACGAGGAGACATTCTGACTTAAATTCCTTCAAGTTGATGTGTCCTGTTCCTGTAAAATTCTCATTCAACAGAGAGCACCCTGCAGGATGGTAAAGAATCTCCTGGAGTTGCATGACCAAGCTGTGCAGGACTAGAGAAAGCAATGCTGGGAAATGCAGGTTGGAGGCATTGCTCCAGGCAAGACTGCTTCATGCTGGCATCTAAAGCTGCAGCAGAGGTCAGGAAAGCAGCCTCTGGATTGTTCCTCTTGCCAGAAAGGTGGAGAGTGAGATCTTCAGTGAGAAGTGAAATTAAATTTGTTAGTGATTAAAAGGACAAGAGAGATGTGTTGGAAACAAGGAATGCCAATGAGGCCTCTCGGCTGCTCCCCTAAGCAAATTGCAGTCTCGGTGGAGCATCAGCTTCTCAGTCCATCAGATTGCAGTAATCGAGTCTGGAGCTGATGGGAGCATGAGTCACCACTTAATTTTCTCATCAGTGGAGGCCAAGTTTTCAAAATATTTTTAGATGCATTTCCACAGAGATTTCTGCCAGCCAGTGACCTATGGAGTGACAAGAAAATGAGCAATAGCTGGTGCTGAATCAGGCTTTGCTCCCTGTCACCTTCTGACCATAGTCAGGGGCAGGGAGGGTGGGTAAATCAAAGGAACTGTTTCGAATTAGTATGCAGAAAAGAGCCCTGCTGAGCTGATAGGAACACCTGGATTTGTTAAGTAATGCAATAACCTGTGAATTCTTAGCCTGGTTGGTTCAGATGAACTTTGACAGTGTTGCTAGCCCCAGCCAGAAGCAGGTGTGAGATTAGGAACTGATTGTGATCCATGCTCCGAGGGACAGCTCATACCCAGCAGCTGCAGCCCACAGAAGAGGCTGTACATCTCCTAAAGATCCTGTGCTGGTGCATCTCATCCGCTCTCTGCCTGTGTTCCAAACTGCCACCTGGCACAACCCAGGTAAGAAAAAGGAAAAAAGCCTCTGCATGTCATCCCATGTGGGTGGGCTACATCTAGTGTAACAGTCACAAAATCAAAAACTTGCAGGTATTGGCATGCTGGTTCATTTCTGTAAGAGAAAACTTACTATTCATGGTCAGTTTTCTTATGAAACAATTCCAACTTCTAAGGGAAATCAGCTGTCTTGAAAGGGAAGAAAATGGGCTTCCTTGAAGGAAAGACAATTTCATTGATGGGATTAAAAAATTATGGAGGTCATGTGAGAACTGGCCTTCTGCCAGGAGAAATGCAGGAAATAAAATTTGAGAGTCCTGTGACAATAATTGGGTATGAAATCCTATTGACAAAAGCTTTTGCAGTTCTGTGCTCCCTCTGTTCCTTAGCATTGTCACTGTGGTCCTTCCCTGTTTCTATCCTTTGTCTGCTGCACAGCCCATACCCAAGATGTCACAAAATTGTTTCATTTCCTGGTGCCCTCCCTGAATAGTTATGCCACTTTTTGCTTGATAAAGTAAGTGATAAAATATCTTCCCCCCTCCTTTTTTTTTATTTTAGCTCCTCCCAGTTAGCTGTCCCTAACTGAACCTGGTGTCATCACCAAGATGATGCTCTCATCTGTTCCCCAAGCTCTCTTAGTGACCCTGTCCTGTAGCCAAGAAACCAGGGCAGCCTTCCAAGCTGAAGTCAGCTTTTTGTGCCGACACAGAACAACTTAACCCATGCAAATTACATTTCTTGTATTCTGTAAGGACTCACAAATCCCCTAGAAGGGAACACCCCATGATGCAGACCTAAAGCTCACCTGAAGCTGGATCTGTTAGAGTCTCTGTCAGTCCTTTGGGCAATCCCATACTGCTGTTGACAAATTTTGCCAAGTTCTCCAGCAAATTCTCACTGGTTCTGTTTCATAATATTGCCTTAATTTAGAGAAATGTTGGGAGAACCTCTATTTTTCTTTATAAAAATTACAAAAAACCCTTTCTTGATCTATTTTAGGTCTCTGTCTGAAAAATTAATTTCCCAAAGTGGCTCAGGACTGCTATATTTGCTTCACACGTTCACTCTGCCCCTTCCCCAAAACATAGAATCTTTCAGGTATCTCACAGCGAGTTGCATAAAGCCTTTTTTTTAGAGAACAGCTACAACATCTGTTTAGGTCCAATTCCCTGATAAATAAAATATATCCCAGAGGCATAATAGCATGCTAAAAAAGAAGAGTATGACACAATTTGAGCCAGCTAATCTGGTAACTCTGTTTGCTGCAGCTCACGGAGTGTTAATGTGAGAAACCTGTATCTCTCCAGCCCGGCTGGCTGTGAGCATCATGTGTAGATCTCTCCTGGAGCCAGATCCAAATCCCACAGTACTGTACCATCCTGTGCTCACAAACTTCCTCCCTCTGGCCTCTCCAGGTGAAAACATAGGGAGAATTGTGATAGGTGAGATTTTGTGTGAGTCAGGGAACAGAACAGAAGCGCTGCAGTCAGCAGAGCCCGACTTTCGTGTTTGTGATCAGGTAATGCCTTCTTGTGACACAAAACACTAATGTGGAACCTCTCTGATTATAAAAGGTGTAAAGAGCTGTATATAGCTACACTATCACATATCAGTGTTCCAAACCATCTCATTTTAAGTATCCATCAGGGCATTTTAAAAAAAACCCAACAAAATTCAGATCTTACTGGTGTCAGTTTTTCAGAAGATTTTTTGGTAGGATTTTTTGTGTTGTTTTAAAGTAAGGTGCATAGTACATGTAGATAACTCCTCCATGTGTATCATGATGTATATTAAACCATTATCTTCTGTGTTCTATAATTTGATAATTCACTATTTTTTGGAATGTATTTTGCTTATCTAACTCTGCTTTCAAAGCAAACTCCCTCTGCTAACTCATCCCATTTGAATTTTTATATTTGAATTGAATATGAACCTTGAATTTTGGTATATGCATAAATATGCTCCAGTGTATGGCAAAGCAGCAGCTTCCTATTTCTAAAAAATAAATTTAGTGAGAAATTTCAATATTTTTTAATACTAGTGAAAATAAAATTTAGTCTGTTAAGATGGCACAGTGATATTCTTTGAATAGCTGCTACTTGGAGTGTGTTTTAATTTTTTTTTCCAGAAGCCTCAATTTAGGAGCTTATTCTCCTAGTAACAAAATATTTGCTCTGAACAATCTCAGAAGCATAATACATTAGTAGAAAGAGTTTTTATAGCCAGTAATTCAGCTGTTATAAATTATGTCTGTAAAGAAAGAGAAAAGGGTTCCTTTTTAAAACTTGCTGCCAGATTCTGGTACAGCGATGCTGAGTAAGATAAGTAATGTTCTTTTGATTAACAGTCAAGTCTTGAGTAGTTTTCATTTAAAGAAGATTTTATTAAGCATTTTTCTCAAACTCATCTTTTTTGTTCTGTTTTGAACAGACTTCCATCTGAAGAAAACTCTCAGCGACTTTTTAGCCTACATTAAATTCCCACTGACAAACAGATAAGAATTATTATTCATTTTCTCCAGAAAGAATTAATAGGCTTTGCCAAATAAATCATGCAGATCCTAAGTATGCTATTCATCTCTTCTGCAGATTATTGTTTCAAAGCCATGATAGTTGTCCTTTAAAAATCAAAAGTCAAATCAGTCCATTGACTTGAAGTGAAAAATTTGGACTGACAGTTGTCCTGGGCCTTATTATTGTTTGGGTTTTTGCAGTTTGGAAAATGAGAGGGCTGGCAGGCATGGATTCTTAGTTTCTAGGGAGCTTGACCACACCTGGAGACTGGAGGTAACTGGTTTGTGTTAATGAATAGCTCAGTGATTTATCCCTCCCCAGTATTATGGAGCACCCCAAGTCTCCTGAGAAGCCAGAGCTGACAGTGGACTTGAACCTCTTCAACTTCACCACCCTTTGTGTCCATGTGTCTGTCTATGTGTCAGTCATGGCCCAGGGCCCTGACCAGGTCCTGAAATATTTCGGCATCTTCTACTGCTTCAGTTCCCTCTGTTCTGGAAGTTGTAGGTACTTTGTGCTCCTCTTATCTTTTAAGAATACATTGTAGGTAATTATTATGTTCACTTAATTAGCTTTTTGTTGATTTGAGCTTATTTGGTGCACTCACTGTTGCTTCTGCAGCACACATTCCATCATCTCTGATTTTTTCCTAATTAATGGAAGAGTCTGATCACCCACTTCCAATTAGTTTTTAAGTACCCTTGATTACTTTTTTGGTTGTTGTTTGGGAATTGATTTAGAGTTGAAATAGGTCTCAACTAATTGCAAGATATAATACCACAAAACTAGATGAATTATCAAATACTAATATGTACTTAACATCTGTCCTAGATACTAGTGTTTGCACCCACACACAGAGGATGCTGCTACAGGCTGAAATTAGAAGACAGGAACAATGTATTTTATCCAAAGTCTGTATTTCCCTGGTAAATTTCAAATCAGCATGAGACTTACATCCCATTCAGATATTCATCTGTTCAGCATCTTCACCAGAAAGAGAACTTTCTAAATGACCCTTATGGCAGCAGAAGTTGTGGTCCTAGCTGACATTACTCAATTAACACTGTATGAGATTTCTCCAAATGTGTTGACTCCCATATCCATCTTAAAAGAAAAAAAAAAACCAAAAAACCAGACAAACAAACAAAAAACACCAACCCACAAAAAAAAAAACAAACCAAACCAGCCAAAACAATAACAACAACAAAGTGTCCACATACTTTTAATTTCTCCTGTTTGTTGTTAAAATGATACATTATAAATTTGCCAAGTCATGCAAACCAGCATCCTTTCATATTCTGGGCACACCGTTAATTTTCACAGGAAAATATTTAGAATCACTAGGTGATTCTAAATATTAGTGTTTAGAATCCCTAGGTCTGTTCAAACATTGAACGCAGTTATTTTTCAGCGTCTTCCATACATAAAGTTTAGCTAACTTGTTTTATCAAAAATCCAGCTGTACTGGCAAACAAGCAAACAAAAATTTTTTAAAAAGCTGGAAGAGAAAAAGGAGAAGGAAGAAACCCATGTGTGACCTCTGGTGGTTTTAAGATTTACTCAGAATATTGTACCTTCATCAATGATTAAATGACTCTCCCTTTTAAAATGTATTGAGCCCTCATTTTTATGTGGATGGATATTACTACACCGGAAATTCAACCTCTCACTGAGAAAAAGGGTGATTACAAGAATGGGAAAACAACTCAGATAAGTAAAACCAATGCAAATGCAAACCTTTTGCCAACTCCTTGAAAGAGATTGACAATCTGAAGAAGTGTAGACACATGGGGCCTGCATTTCCCCAAATAAGAAATGATGGCAGATGCTCAGCTGGCACTGACACTTCAGGTAACCATCACTCTTGGAGGACAGGTACTCTCTGAAAACTGGGCACTTTTTAATAAGATTGAAAAGAAAGTGCCTAAAGACCAAGGTGTCCAAAAATTTAATTTGGTTTGCAAAATAGATTTTGACTCTTTTTCAAGTTTCTCATTTTTTCTTCTTTGTGTGTATCCTTTCCTTGCTCTGTCTGAAAACAGAAGAAGAACTAGAATAATATGTGTATATACACATATTTATTTTGTACATCTGTATCAGTCACCAGGTTAATATTTAGATGCCATTTTGATTACGTACTTTCTTTTTTTGTTTGTTTGGTTAAGGATCTTCAGGAAGTTTTCAGAATATATGGGCTGGCATGGAAAGCAAAGCTAGATTTTATCAGCTAGATCTAAATGCTTCTTAATACCATGTGCTTTCATCAGTGTTTTCTCTATGCCTTGTTCTTTGTAGGCAGCACTTAACACTTTATAGTCCTTCAGAGAGAGTGCTGACTGTGGCTGAGAAGTCGTCCCAGAGAGCAGGGATACAGGTATTTTCCATTTTAAATACACATACATGACCAAACTGACTTTTACTTGGGAACTACATGATAGTAATACCTCAAGTCAGTCAAATTGTCATATTTTAAAGAATGAAAGCAAAATTGTCCATCTTGCTGACAAATGCATCTGCGCTTCCCTGTGTCCAGGGCCTGCACACCCTCATACCACAAGCAGAGGTGCCTACAAAAAAGCAATTTTTTGTAAAGGCAAGTAGTGGTAGAAAAAGAGGGAATGGCAAAAAACATGGTAGAAAAAGAGGGAAACTGAAAGGCAGCAGGTTTAGAATAGGTATGAGGAAGAAATTCTTGACTGTGAGGGTGGTGAGGCATGGGCACAGGTTGCCCAGAGAAGCTGTGGCTGCCCCATCCCTGGAAATGTTCAAGGCCCAGCTGGATGGGGCTCTGAGCAGCCTGTCTGGTGTGAGATGTCCCTGCCCGTGGCACGGGTTGGAACTGGATGATCGTTGAGGTCCATTCCAGCCCAAACCATTCTATAGTTCCGTGTTGTGCCAGAGGCCGCAGTGCCCAGAACACGGAACCGGCTGCTCTGTGACATCAGCCCGGGGCTGAGGGCACTGTGGGTGCTGCAGGCACTGTGGCTGTGGCTGTGCTGGTGCACGGAGGCCTCGCTCCTGCAGCTGACACGAGCCACGGGCAGCGATGCTGCTGCTCTGCCTCCTCGTCCTGCTGGCCATGTGCAGGCCTGTGCAGGGCATGTGGAACACTTGCGAGTAAGTGGCCCCAGGCTCTGGGAGGGAGCTTGGGCAGCCCTTTGGGTGCTCCCTGGAGAGGACCCACTTGTTCCTCCATGGCCAGGCCACAGGTTCCTGGACCCCATGGGGAAGCCTCAGTTCCTTGTGGACAGACGCACGCCCCGCGGCCTTCCCTGGCCTGCTGTCCCTGCACACCTTGTGGGGAGCTTCTCCTGGAGCAGGATGGAAATTACTTTCTACTTGCAGAGGGAGCTGTGGGCTCCGACCCTTGGTTTCTGATGATGAGCAAGGCATGACACGCGTCGTGGGTGGCACCAGTGCCAAGGCAGGGGCCTGGCCTTGGCTTGTCAGCATCCAAGATCCCTCGGTTGCAGGCACGGGACACCTGTGTGGAGGGTCCCTCATCAGTGTACAGTGGGTCCTCACAGCAGCACACTGCTTTGCTGATTCCAGGTAAGGAGGAGCAGGAAACCTCCCACAACATCAGCAGGTGCCCTGTCAGCAGTGCCATATGCTTCCCCCTTCTCGTTTCCTTGCAGTGTGCCCAGTGCCTGGGCAATGTAGAGCCCAGCTGAGAAATTCCTTAGGAGAAGGCTGGGCACATGCCACTACTTCCTAGCAGCCTCCAGCTGACATTCCCAGAGTCTAAGGCATGCTAGAGCAGTCACTGCCTTCATAGTGCTACCTTCCTCTCTGCCTTGAGAAGCAGAAGGCTGGTCACTGCTGGGCTGCCACAGCTCCAGGCTCTGCTCCCTCTCACCCCTCTCTCCGTGTGCCTTCAGGAACATCAGCGCCATGCGCCTGCTGATCGGGGCCACCCAGCTGACTGAGCCGGGCTCTGGGGCCGAGGTGCGCCTGATTAAGCGGCTGCTGGTTCACCAGGAATATGATCCTACTGACCAGAGCAACGACATCGCGCTGCTGGAACTGAACGAGCCTGTCCAGTGCAGCCCCTACATCCAGCTGGCCTGTGTGCCCAACGCCACGCTGGACGTGGCAGAGCTGGATACCTGCTATGTCGCTGGCTGGGGTGCCACCACTGCAAGATGTGAGTTTCCAAAAATGGAGGGCAAGCTCGATACACTGGGAAGATAAGTTGGGCGTCCTTACAGTAGAGACCAAAGCCAGAGTCAGGCTGCCCACTCCCTAAAGGCAGACAGCAGGGACAGAGAGCTCCAGCCCCGCTGTAGAGGCAAAGCCAAACCCTAGAGAAGGGGATCACCCTCAGATGGGGAAAGTGGCAGCAAGCTGCTGAGCCCTCATTCCTTTCTCTGCTCACAGCTCAAAGATCAAGCGATGTCCTGCAGGAGGCCAAGGTCCACCTTATCAATGTCCAGATGTGCAACAGCAGCCACTGGTACGATGGGGACATCCACACCCACAACTTGTGTGCTGGCTACCCGGAGGGTGGCATCGATACCTGTCAGGTAGGAGCATGTGACGAGTCACTCAGCCCCCAGCAGCACAGGCAGCACTGCCCCACACAGCTCAGGCCCTGCTTTCCCTGGCCAGTCACTCTCAAGCCCTGACTCCCCATCTTTGCTGGGGCTTCCCACCCATGCAGAGCCTAGCCCAGGGCCTCCCTTGTCCCAGAGGCCTGACACTCTGCCCAGAAAACCCTGCTAGTGCTCTTGGCAGCCCAGAGGTCCAGATGCCAGTGCTGGAACATCTGTCCTCTGCACATCCAGGATCACTGTGCAGAGCTGAGAGAGAGCCTGACTTCATAGGCCCCCAACCCACTCCCAGCCAAGTTCTGGATGTTCCAGCACCTGAGCAGAGCCTTGGCTCTGCTGGAAATAGAGCTCTGGCAGGGGCTGTGAGAGAAAAGGAGACAGCTCCAGTGCTCACAGCGGCCACCCAGCACCACCTTAATCCTCTCTGCTCCTTTACAGGGTGACAGTGGGGGTCCACTCATGTGCCAAGACAACAGCGCTGACTTCTTCTGGGTTGTTGGAGTGACCAGCTGGGGAAGAGGCTGCGCCAGAGCACAACGGCCTGGAATATACACTTCTGTTCAGCACTTCTATAACTGGATTCTGATCCAGATGGAACTGCTTCCACAAGTAGAGGCTTCTCGGGCATGGAGTCAATATCCAACCGCCTCACAACCCTGGACTCATCATACGAATGCCCCATGGCCCACTCAGAAGCCATGGCCGAGACCACCTCCCACTCAGACCCCGTGGCCAAGACCACCTCCCACTCAGCAGCCGTGGCCAAGACCACCTCCCACTCAGCAGCCGTGGCCAAGACCACCCCCCACTCAGAGGCCGACAGCGTTCCCCACTTCTTGGCCACGGCCAACACTGCCCACTCAGACGACATGGCCAAAACCAATCCCCACTCAGAAGCCAACACCAGTGGAAGGGGTTATGGACTGCCCATTTCCACTCAAGAAACTGATGGAATTCTTTGCTCGGATCAGGGAGCTCCTGAAGAACATACCAGGAATTACAGCTTGAGCAGGAGAACGGACAGGATCCAGTGCAGGTTGCATGGAACCGTGACCGTTTCCTGCTGAGGCAATGCCTGCTGATCCAAAGGCCGCCTCAGTGCCAGAGGCCTGCTCTGTCCTGCCGACACTGCTCCTCTGCGTGTATGCAAACGCTAGCGTTGATTTAGTTGCTGAAATAAAGTTGCCTATGTTTGTGGTTAACCATGCTTTCAGTCCAATTTGGTCTCCTGGGCAAAGCTAGGACTTCCTTGCCCAGAATCTGCAAAATGAAGCTGCACCAGAGCACTTGGGCACAAAGGGAGTCACTCCAAAGGGCTGGAACTGTGCCTGGTCAGAGAGGAGAGTGCTCAGAGCCACCACAGGATGGAGAAGACTGGCACATCAAGGCTAGGAAGAGGACAGGAGACTACAATGCCACATGCAGACACCTTGGGGGGAACACATTGAGGCACACAGGCTGGTGACTAGGGCCTGGCAAAAACCTTAGCTAATGGAGCAGACCTGGGAAGCTCCTGAGCATGACAAGCAAAATTGTGGACTGTCACAAATTCAGGGAGAAGCTGACAGGAGCTACAGTGCCCTAAGGAAGAGCAAGATTTCACAGGTAGCAAAGAGACATTGATGTGTGAGGTGGCCACACTTAAGAGATGTTTGAAGGAAGAGTTGGGATCATTCTGGGGAGAAGAACCTGGTAGGAGCAGAAGGACCCAGGAAACTGCATCTGTAATGCCGTGGAAGGCCAAGTTGAGCTAGTTAACAGCATCCAAGTCTGTTCACAGGTAGGACAAACCTTGGATTCAGGGGGAAAAGATAGCAGGGAGAACAGAAGGGCAGAGAAGGAGCGGAGTCGAGGAAGATGAGGGGGATGAGTAAGCATGGCAGATAGGGAGAAGGGAGGATCAAGGAGCCAGTCTCACAGACACAAGCTACCTCCTTGGCCTCGCATTCCAGGTGCCAGAGCTGCCCTTGTCAGTGTGGGCTCAGAACAGCACTAGCCCTTGTAGACGTCAAGGACAGGGAGCCTCCCAGAGGCTCTTGCTGTGGCTGACATGGCCAGCACGGACTGTGCTGCCTCCATGTTTCCTGTGCTTTGCACGGGAAGGATGACACTGCTTGGGTATCTCTGGCATATTTGACTTGTGCTGCACTGCTCATCTGCCATGGCTGTAACCAGATTGGGCACGTGCTGTCTGCAGGAGCCATGTGCTTTAGTGGGTGGTTTTTGGGAAGGAGCTGCTGGCAAGCAGCTGCAGAGAGCAGGGTGGCAGTGAACCTCCCAAAGAGACCATGATGCCACATGGGGTATTTTCCTGCAAGCTTATTAGCAGGATGTTCTCAGTACCTTGCAAACAAGGGAGGCTAAAATAAAGCTGGAGACGGACTTTTTTTACAAGGACAAGTAGTAATAGGATAAGGAGGAATAGCTTTAAAGTGAAGGTAGGTTTAGAATAGATATTAGGAAGAAATTCGTCTCAACCAGAGGAACTCAGTGACTTCAAAGCTGCACTCAAAGCAAATGTCACAACCATCTCCTCCTCAGAGATGGAAAAAGCCTGTCACAGTCATTACCGTGACACAAGCACCTACCAGCAGCTTCGAACTGCTCACTCAAATGCCAAGTGACAGGCAGATGTTTCCAGTAAGAAATACAGCCCTCTCAGAGCCTTTGCTTGCATCACCCACCAGGACAGCATTGCCTCAGCCTTCTCTGGCCAGGGCTGTGACCTGCTGGAGTCACTTGAGCTCAGCCAGGCTCAGACAGACCACGTGGCACTGCTGGAACTGGAGAGAGGTTTACTTTTTCTTGTCATAAACTTCATTAGTAGGGAGCTGTCAGGAGAAGGGGACATAAGACAGCTTACACCCTGCCTATAGTTTTCCCAGCAGCGTTTGGGTAGTGGATTTCTAGAAGTAAAAATCCCCACAAACTGCAGTTGGGAATGTAAAATCGCTGAGGACAACCGTGTATGCTCTGTAGTGGCTTGATAATTAAGACAGAGTATAAACCACGTAAGTTGAAATGTCTCTGATGAGTGCAGGGAAGGATTACAAACCCTCCCGGAGCGCGGGGCCGCCATCGCCGGGACAAGGCTGCCCCCTGGCGGCGGGAGCGCGGGGCGGCCGGCGCTGCCCTGCGGGAATAACTGGGGATGGATCCCGAGGCCCGGGCCCGCACGGATCTGCCCGGGAACGCAGGTACTGCACGATTCCTGCCCGGAGCCGCGCGGGCAGAGAACGCTGCAGGCAGCCGCTGCCTCTGACACGTCGCGTTGGTGCTGCCTTAGACACTGGCAATTACTGGTGACACCTCACTTTGACTGGGTTAAATATTTTCCCGCTCCGGGCCGTGTGTTTGCGCAGGAAGGATCAGCAAGTCACGTCTGCTGCCGTTCCCTCTGCACCAGCTGCCCGATGTCCTTGGTACCTGGCCGTCGGTTCTTAATGTACATCAACACGCGCTGATATACAGCCAGGCTGATCTTTGACTCACCTTTGGAACAGCGACACATTTTCTCCACAACAAATTATACTTTGACATTAGAAGGTGGCAATCTGTAATGGATATTGCAATCTGAAGATTGAAAGAGACTATCTGTGATCTTTGTCCTCAGCCGAGTAAGCTGGAGTCTCTCTTCCCTCCTACACATTATTTGATTGTGGGACATAACCTTGGAATGTACTAATAATCATTAGTCAGAGCTGATGTATCCGTTACGGGCCTGCCCTGCTCGGGGAGGGAGACGTTCTCTAGAACAGTAGTAAATCAGCAAAACATGCACTTAAATATACAGTAAAATGTGGTTTGAGACACGGTCCTTCATACATCATGTAGCAAAATGTTTTATTGAGAGAGTCACACACACACTAATGAGGGAAGAGGGCTGCCGAGACAAGACCTGTGAAGGGGAAGCAGTCCCGTGGCAGGAAGGGGCTGGGAGAGATCTGTGAGCAGCTCCGGGTCCAGGGGAAGTTGTTACTCCCCAAGTCCTTCTCTGCCCTCTCGTAGCCTTGGACGAGCTGGCAGGAGAGAGAAGGGACGGCAAAGGAAGGGACAGCTCTGTAGAGCTGTCCAGACACAATGAGCCTTAAGGGCCTGGCAGGGGCAGTGAAAGGGTCCAGCTTGCCAGGAGGAGTGAGGGGTCTGTTCTGCTGTTCACCCTTTGCAGGTCAGGCTGCTTCTTTGTTATTTGTTTTTGCTGCTAAGCAGCTGTCTTTTTGGAGCTGAATGTTGCAGAAATTGTTAGAGCTTCTCCTTTTCTTTTTTACAATCATTTATCATTATTATTTAAATCTGAGTGAATAAATAACACATGCATCTGCTGAATGTTTTACTCTCTGGGTTCCTGACCTTGCTGCTTTGCCTTCCTTGGTTTTTGTGGTCCTGAGTAGTTGCAGAAACTGTGCCAAAAGGGCTGGCCAAGCCAGCCAAATCTCTGAAATGCCTGGGGCTGCATCCTACACTGATCTGGGAGAGCTTGAGCTCTCACATCCCTGCTGACCATGATTGCTGGGTGCACAGGACCCTGGGACTTCTCCTGTGAGTCTTGTCACCCTTTTTGGACCTGGCCAAATCAGTGCATGTCTGGCTTTTTTTTGCTTACTAGTGACATTTCAACCAATGCGGGAAATGTCTGTGATGTCCAAGCTTTGGATCAACTGTCTTGCTTAGTGCAACCTCTCCACATTACATTTTGTTATTTCTAATTTTTTTTTTCTTGAGTTTGGATAGCTCAAGAATTGCAATAGCCATAGATATTTTCACTGCCAAAACTATGTTTGATACCTATTTGGCTGGTGGGGAGCTAGGCTCAAGATAGGTGTGCATTAGCTGCTTTCAGTACTTTTGACCCCAAACCATGTCACTTCACTGAAGGATGAAGTCACAGTCTGATGTGGGCCATGGGTGATTGCAGGCTGAGGTGCCCTGGAGAAACTGAGATCCCCAGTTCCAGCAGAACATCTGTGACCAGCCCAGTCATGCACCTAGAGAGGGGAACAAAGCAAGTCTTTCACTTGTCCTTCCAGCAAAAAGAATGGTTTGTGCCTTTGTTTTCCTAATTCTGACTTTTTTTTTTCTCTCAGAAATCTGTTACAAGCAGGAGCACAGACTAAGTTCCATATAAGGCAAGTCAGTTAAGAGTGGGGATGTCTGGGTGGTTTGCCTTTTAATAAATTAACCAGTGCTTGTGTTTTTAACAACCTTAAGAAGATATAAGACCTCCATTCCTCCTGTCATGGCAACTACAACAAACGGAACATCATTCAGAAGTCAAGGAAAAAACACAGGCACTTTAGTCTCAGCCAAGAGAGCTGCAAAGTAGCAAAACTCATTACTAATTCAGAGGAGCTGTATCCCTCAGATCCCACCATTACTGGTCTTACTACTAATAATACTGGAGCACATCAATTTAAGTAGAAGGCAGAGTTTGGCAGAAGGCAGAATGATGTTGAAGTGCCACACTCCCAGTCCAACACCTCCATGAGGCCCTCCCTTGCTCTAGTCAGCCTAGAAAGAAGCAGTTCTGGGTTGTGGGGAAAGAGCTGAGGAGAGGAAGGTTCTGGTTTTATAGCCAGAGCAGTCTAGTAGCATTAATCCTAGAGAGACAGTGAAAGAGGCCATAGGTATTTGTAATTTATTCATAAACAGCTATGCCATCATAAGAAACTTTTTAAAATAATATGTGATAGTTCTTTAAATATTTAAGAGTTTGTTGACCTATTTTCTCAGTTAATTAGGACTTTTTTTTTGGGCTGCATTAACAATGACTTGAATGCAGTCTGTTTTAGTCACTACACAGTTCAGCTATACTGGGTTACAGAAACATGATTTTTTTTTTCTAAGGCACATGACATGGGAGAGGAATGCCATTGTAAGTGTCTAGATTTGTGCTTAAAAACCTGGAGACTTACTAGAGGGTAGGGCATAAGCTCAATTAGTGAATATGAAACCATTCACCCTGGCATCCTTCTGAGTCCTAAACCAAACTTTGTCTTTTCAATTACAGCACTACCCTTGTTTTTTCTGCAGCAAAGGGCTACGGTGCAGTTGCCTTCTCTTCAAAGTGCAATGGTTAAGAGCATCAAGCTCATCTCTGCAAGCTGCATTTGTGAGTACACTTCTTTTCTTACTCATTTATTTTGCCCAGGGCTCACTGGGCCTAGAAGTGAAGTTGATAAAAAATTGTCCGTGTGTGCAGCACAAATATCACTGATCACAGTGCAGCAGTATGGTCAGAAACCAGCTCTTTCTGAATGCTAATAGAAGGCACTGTTAGCAAAAGCTGCACTCTGTGCATCATGCTGGAGCTGGAGCAGGAGAACTCGTGTCCCACCTGTCTCCTCTGAAGTCAGTGGTGAGGTAAGGGAGGATGTGAGAGCAGGGCTTTGACTGACTATCCAGCATGGAGATGGGCAACAGGGCCCTCCTGACAGAGGGGAAGTTGTCACCAGGAAGGCTGGGTGAACCATCAGAGTCCTGTCATTACCTGCTTGGTTCAGGGGGTTTGCTGTGGGCTGTGAATTAGGCTGCAGCACCAAAATGTAAGTTTGTCCCCCACTTCATGGCTTGGGAATCATCAGCTCTGAACTGATCCAGCCTAGAAAAGGATACCAGAAGGGTCAATTCCTGCTCTCTGAAAGGCACTAAAATGTACATCTCAAGAGGATCATGATCAGGTCTATTTCTGGCTCTTTTAAAGCTGCAGTAAAATAAAACTTTACCCTTGCTGTTGTTACCTCTCCTTCTTAGGCAGTCTACAGGATCATGCTGTTTTCCAAGGGTTGCTTGAGGGGTCTCCTGCAGAAACCACACGGTCAGAGAGAAGTTTGCACAAACTCAGAACACAAGGATGTGTTAACTTCCCATGCAGCCTTTGCAGGGCATCTCCAAAGTGACCTGGGAAGGGTACTTCTCAGTCCATGTTTCTGCACAGCGTCACTGAGCTGACTCAAAATAAAAGACTTAATAAATGTTGGCTGTCAGGCTTCAACAAGCTCCTTCATCAGGTGCAAATGGACAGGAAAGATTTTTTCCATTTGCACCTGATGAGGAGGCATGTTTCTCCCCCAAAAGCTGGTGTCTGCCATCCTGTGTTTCACTCCATGGATCAATTCAGCATTCTTGGGATCAATGTTCTCCACTAATGAGTTATTGCTTCTTATTTTCAAATTGAAACTTGAAATCTTGTGGCAAATATTTGTCATCTGAGGGATACCAAGTTCACAGAGTCAAACCTGTAAGCTCTTAAATGAGAATGGTTGGGTTTGTAATTCCTAGAAAGAAATATAACACTAGAAACTTTTCTTTCTGAGATTAAACAGGAGTCAATACCACAGTGCAGAGGAAGAATTTCTATTTTTGGCTACACCCTTAAGGCAACAGAAGAAGTGCATGTCATTGCCACAGTGACAGCTAATGAGCAGATATACAATATTAATTGCAGTAAGTATAACACACTGAGCAATCTATCAGCTTCTATCTTCTCAGCAGCTGTAGTTTAGATACTTTTGCCTAACACCTCTGTCCTTTGGGTTTGTTTGCCTGTATGGCAGCACAAAGAGGGACTAAACTACCACCGTCTTCTTCCCGCTGCTCGAGGGGCTGACCCAGTTGTACTGGGCTTGCACCAGCACGAAGCTGTTCTCCCGGATCTTTCGGAAGTGCATCACCTCCCCGCTTTCCGTGACGGTGATGACGTCGGGGTCGGGCTCGCTGAAGGACACCTCGGCCCGCTTGTGGCAGTGCTGGGCGCAGACACAGCGCATGGCAGCGGCCAGCGCCAGCCCCAGCGCCACCGTGCACACCAGCAGGATGCCAAGCTGGGCTGCCAGGAGTCGGGTTCCTCTGCCAGGGCCTTCCCCTTTCCCAGGAACAGCAGATTCGGGAGCTGGTCTGGTCACCCATGGCAGGGTATTCCCAGCTGCCTCCTGCTCATCCTTGTCCTCCTCACCCCTGGTGCCTGCCTCCTCTCGCTGCGGTGCCAACTCTCTTTCTGCCATTTGCCTTGAAGCCGAGGACAAATTGCCAGCAGCGTTGGCATCACCAAGCCAGGCTGTGGTTGCAGCAATGTCACCCAGGTGAGTGCCTACGTGCAGGGCAGAGGGAGATGCTGTCACACGTAGGGAGGCTTTCAAGATGGTCTCACTCTCGGTACTGCCCTTTGAAAGTAAAAACATGCCAAAATGTGCAGTGAGGGAAGAGAAAAGGGGGCTGATTAAGTTTTCACTCGTTTTAACTTAACCACGAGGTTAAGTTTTAACCTCGTGGAACACTTCAACTCTGTTTCTGATGCCCATATGTCCCTCTGGCTTTAGATTAACTCTTCTCTATTCCCTGTTTACTCAGTAGCTTTTAGAAAATGAAGCAACCCTGCTCCATCCATACAGAATTGCCATGGGAGGAACAAAAGCCCGCGAGGTGGTCCCAGGGGCAAAGGCAGTGTGGGTTGGAGGGGCAAAGGTGAAGGGCACAGATAGAGAGGAAGGTCACTGCTTTGTCTAACTAAACCTCTGCAGTTCCTGTTGTGGTGGTGGTATTTTTCACAGGCATCATTATCACAAAATAATATCACCTAATAAACAGTTCCCACCTTGAGTGGCACCAGGGTCATGCTGAAAGGGCAGGTGTGATCTTCCCAGCCAAGCTGCATGTGTAGGCTCACACAGACCCGCTGGGATTCAGTATTGCCCTCCTGAGGCTATGGAGTGGATGGACACGGGAGACTTGGGATGGCCTTTGCCACTGGCAGTTTTGGGGCATTCACATACAACCTATAAACTCTCCCCAAAGCCTGTCTTGCTTTCTCAGTTTACATAGCCAGTCTTAAATCTGCCCCTCTGTGCTGCTTAACCACCCATTTTAGTGGGAATGACAGTTCCTGCCTGGGCCTGTTTCTGGGGACTGCCTGGTTCCATGCACCTTATTTTAACTGTCACAAAATGCCAGCTGCTCCACACCAGTTCTGCAGCTCAGGCTTTGCTGCAGGTATCATCCAAGACTAACTGGGGAACAAGCATGCAATTTAGGAGGCCCCCAATGAATTTTTCCATTCCCACTATGCACCTGAGCCCCCATCCAAAACCTGTAAAATGTACTGGAGTTTTTAATTTGGCTCCACTGAGATTTGGATCTGGCCCTCAGTAGCTGGCACATCTCCAGCCTGTCCAGCCCAGCAGGCTTTTTCACACATCCATTAATTACACCAGAGAAACTCTCACCCTCTACCATCATTAGTGATTTCTAAAGCTCCCTGGGAAGACAGTGTGACAGGAGCACAAAGCTGAGGTAGGAGCCCTGGCAAGCTGTGAAGCAAAGTAGTGGAGGGTCAGAGCATCCTTTGTGGAAGGGATGGTTTCTGAAGGCACTATTAAAATACAGAAGTAAATAGAGGAATTTCAGTGGCTGAACTGCAAACTGTAAAGTAACAGGCTGGCAAAGTTAGGATTGCATGTGTATGGATCACTTGCCCTCAAAATGCAAATGCCATACTATAAGGATATACTGCAGGATTTGGGACTTTGGGATAGAAAATGGAACTGCCTCGCAAGTCCTTGCCCTATCTCAACTCATTTCTCCTTTCTTTTCATGCTCCTCTCCATTCTTGCCTAATTTCTCAGTGGTTTTGTTTCATTGTGCTCTTCTGATCTTGCCTTGTGCAATAACTCATCCTTCCCTTTGGTTTCCATCTACTCCCAGTTCTCTGCTTCTCTCTATGGCCATGCCAGGTGCTCATGGTACACATTTCTCCTTCATTTGTTCTCTGTCCTTTGGTCCTTCCTAAATATTTCTGGCTCATTCTGTGCTGTATGTCCCCTTTCCCTTTTATTTTCTGTGAGATTATTTCTCTTCCTCCTTTGACATCCTGGAAACTAGGTCTAGTTCTTTCTTCTTCTTATATTTTTCTTCTCTCCATCGCCTGCATCGTGGAGTTATCCTGTTAACTCTGTATCCTGTATCTCTAAGCACACACATTCCCAGCAACCTGTAGTCCCATCTGCATAAGGGAAAGCAATTGTTTTTACAGAGGGCCTCTTAAAAACCCAGGCAGTGGGCTCAAAAAAAAAAAAAAACAACAACCCACCCCAAAAAACCAAAACAAAACTAAACACCCCCCCAAAAAAACCAAACCAAAACAAACAACAACAACAAAAAAACCAACACCCACCAAACTAGAAAGAGATATAAACCCCAATTTCCAGTTAAGGAAAAAAAAATTAAAACTTTTAACAGTCTCAATGTAGTTTTAGCCACTTATGATACCTGCATGGGCTGCTAGGGCATCCTCCCCGCCCCTGGTACTTACCTTGGTGTTGCCTGTACACATCAAACACAAGTGTAGGGTGGCAGCACTGGCACTGCTTCCTGCTCTGAAATATGGACATAGGAAAGTCAGGGTTAGCAAGTGATACCTGTGGCTCCCACCACCAAGAAGCGCTGCTCCTTGGAGCAGTTTTGGGATGCATGCAGTCAATGCAGATCATACAAGGTGTATTTTGAATTATGCCTGATCATTGATTCCTGTCCCCATCATTTTCACCCCACAGTATGAAATGTTACATGAAAGCTCATGCAGACCAAACCTTCTAAGGCTTCTGAGCAGACATCCTCAAGCCCAAATTTCATAATTGCTTTGCATCCTTTTTTTTTACTTTTCCCTGCAAATGGAGAAATAGGTCTACTGAGTTCACTGCTTCACTGAACATTTGTATGCACTTTCAGAAAAATGTTGTAACAGTCGATAGGTTTTATCACATTTTTCCACCACCTGGCCAGTCCCCCACTGTGCTGAGCAACGCAGCGTTGGGTTCTTAGGAGTTTTGGATTTTCTCCCTGTGACTGTCTCTCATGTGCAATATCCAAAGGATTATTTCTCAAAATCTCAGCAAACAAACACCTTCTCACCTCCCCCTACACGCAGACACCTTCCTATATCCCTCCTTGCTAATCTGCAGGGAAACTCTTGTACTCCTTGTACTCTGCAGGGTACTCTTTTCCTCCCCCACAAGGACTGGAGAAACAGCTTTTCCCACCACCTAGTTTTTACCTATTGAAGGTGCTGTAGCTGGAGGCATTGTCCTGAGAGAGGGAGCCTTGAAAGGCATCCACCAGTCCAACATCTTGGGTGGGAAGGGACAGCTCCAGCCCCCGGCCTCCGGACCGGACGCTCTGGCCGGACACAGCCCGCGAAGTCCGGGCCAGCTGCTTTGGCTCAGCAACGGGACGAGTGTCCGACCCCACACCAAACCCTGGCTCTGGTGCTGGTGTTGCCACGATGCCGGTGGGGCTGGCAGGCAGCGGGGAGCCAGTGGCAGCTGCGGGAGAGATGGGACCTTGTCCAGCAGGGAGACAAAACAAAAATCAGGGAGAGAGGAGCAGAAGTCTATTGTCTTTGGTTTGTTTATTTCAAATCGCACTCGGTGCCAAGGTTTGCCAGGAAGGTTTGTAACAGCGACTCTTTTATTTTCATGTCACTTATTTTTAAGAGGGAACGCATGGAAATTAAAGCAGCAAAGCTCGCTGCCTATGTAATTGTCAAGTAAAATAATTTAAACTCAGCCTTGGTGCCATGCCAAAAATGCTTAGAAATACATCTGATTTGGGTATAAGTAAATTCTTGGAGTGTCTTACTGACCAAAGGCTGCATAAATACAACTAAATATATACCTGGAAGGCAATAATCACATTTAGAGACAAATATGTTCCTCTGCTTAGGGTAACATTGCTAATTGCACTTCCTTCTCGTCAAGACTGAGGTTTTAGGTAAAGTATTTTAAGATTTGCATTGAAATCATAAGATCTGGCAACCCCATTTAACTGTCTGGTGCCGTCCTTCGAACTGGCTCCTCAAATATTGACCCACACCTTCACTTCAGGAAGCTCACCATGGCCATCACTGATCTCCTCGACAGACACAGGAGTTAAATGGGTCCCCCCAGCTTGTTTGAGCCACTTGTGTTGGACACTTGCCCAGAATAAGCTGTAAAACTACTCTGCAGGGGGTGTTGGTAAGAAACAACAAGGTTTGCTCACCGTACCTGTGGGGTGGGGGTCAGCTGGTCCCTGCAGGGCCGTGGGGGCTACAGTGTCAGGTTTCTTGTCAGCAAGAGACTTGTTTTGCCCTCCCTGAGCCACAACAGCAGATTCAATCTTTGCCCAGTAAACAAAGTATGACTGGACTATGGAGATGCTGTTAAAACATAGGCAAGAATTTACTGGCTCTATAGCATTAATAAAACATCTGACTTTTTAGCTAATCACAAAGACTGCTTTAATCTGAAGAGAGAACCAATGCAAAAGTATTTTAAAGTATTAGCCTGTTGTACATTTTCTATTACAAATAAAAGGTACCATGTCCCATAAGTAAGATCCAGGGTGAAGAATCACCACTCAATTAATAATTAAGTTCAGCCAAAAAATGTGTGGGAACTTAAAAACAAATATATAAAAGGCTGTATTACATCCATCGTGTTGATAGAAGTAGATTTGTAAAACTTGGACTAGCTATGCTTATGATCTTCTGTAGGCAAGGAAACAACAGTGGTATTTATTAATTAAAACAAGCCAATGTAACTTGTACAAACAGCAGAATAGGTAAGGGGAAGAAAAAGTCTCTCTCCTCAGCCCTCTGATATTTCAGCCTGCCTAATCCTCTGCTTTTTGTAAGGTGCCAAAACTGTGTTGGCCAACCTTTAACTTCACTCCAAGAGCCTTATTTAAGCTGGAGATTTTGGGAGAATTTCAGCTCAGATTGCTCAGCTGCTTCTGAGAATTATCTAAGGGGAAACCAACCTGGGTTTTCCTGTGCCAGATGACACTTACAAGGCATTTTTAAGCCTAACAAGGCATTTTTCCAGATGCTGTGACAAGGTAAAAAGGGAGAGTCTATCAGATATCAGCTCGGAGAGTCGAAAGCCAGAGTGTGAAGGAAGTATCAGAGTAGGTGGCTAGGATTGGTCTTGTTGGGATTTGTTTGGGTTTACTTGGGGGTTTTTTTTGTGAGTTTAATAGTATTTCTTTAAACTTAATTAGCATTTTCTGATCTAAAGCAATGGCAAAAAATTGGAAATTCCAAGCAGTAATATTTCTGTTTCAATGAATTTTCTCGAATCATGATGAGATGCTCAAGCCACAACACTCAACAGGACACTTAGGTTTTGGGAAGCAGCCAAGGATCTGGCCAAGCAGTTTCTAAGTGGTTTTGTAAAGTTGAAATATAACAATTTAATCTCTTTTGAAATAAAAAGCCACCGTGCCTTCTCTAAGGCAGTCATTTGGAAGATGTTTAATTTCATTCCAAATCAGAACCAAGCTACTTGGACAGTTTGGGACTTCGGTGCAAAACAGAGATGTCAAGTTTTGACACAGTGCATTTCATTCCAAATCAGAACCAAGCTACTTGGACAGTTTGGGACTTCGGTGCAAAAAAGAGATGTCAAGTTTTGACACAGTGCTCACTCTCTCTCTATTGCGAGTAATTCTGTTTACATTGAACTTTTTTCCTTTTTTTTTTTTTTTTTTTTTTTTAAGAAGAGTAGGTGATATACAAGATTATCCTATAGGCAGGGAACTCCTGTGGGCTGTATTATTTACAAAGACAGGCAACGTGGTCACGGTTCTCTCTTTATGTCTTAATATTTCTGCTTCCTAAGGTGCTTAAGCTGTCATCTTCCAGTGTATCTATTCTGAGAAAACAGTGACCATGTAAATAAAAAGCAGCACTAGGCAGCAGATATTAATGGTGATTTATGTACCAGCTGGGATACTGTTGAAGCATTTGGTAAGTGTTTAGTTGTATTGAGTTCAAGATACATAAACCACTGGACAGCCTGTAACTGAGAAAACACAAATTCTGATTAGGAACCAGTACGTCCTTACAAAAACTTGATGTCTCCAATGGGTTGGTCTGGTGCTTTCCATACGAAGGACAGGTTTCTCTTCAGTGACTTGTCCGAGTGTGTGACAGTGTCACCATCCTCAAAACAAGTCAGCAGCTTGGAACCAGGAGGCAGGAAGATGAACGTGCCAGCGATTTCATTGTTGGACACTTTGCGAGCTTGCAGCATAAAGCCCATGTAATCCCGGGTGCTTCTTACTGTCACTTTTGGAATACAAAATATGGGACACAAAAGGATTTGTCTTGCCATTATGGAGTGAATTGCATGCAATGGAATTCCCAGAAAAAACCTTGGCCAACACTACTGAAAACACCTTACTGTCTGTCCTCACAGTCTGTCCCCACAGTCTGTCTTGGATATGCTGGATACAGAAGGCCAGACTTTTACCTTTGGTTTTGCAATGTGTAATTGCACACAGGATTTGCCCGAGTCTTCCCCCATCCCATCCCTCCTTGATGATAAGCTGTTAACCACATTGGATCAGGCATTTTTGAGGAAAGAGGTTTGGACACCACTCTATATATGTGAAAGCTCGTGTTCTGCTCTCAGAGGGGTTTTGTTTTGCACAGGGATGAATAGGCAAGTGGCTAAGCTGGGGAATGGTGCCTCTCAGCTCTGTCTGCATCTGCCTGAGGTGCAGCAATGCCAAGGATGGGGAATGCTGCCAACCATGCCCAAGAGTCAGGTGAGTCACCCAGACCCCTTTGAGTGGTGCAGAGGGGCTGGGAAAGCGACTTTACTTCCTGGAGGTGCCTTTCATGTGCCATTGCACATAATGAGGTCTGGTATGGTTGAGATGCAGTTGAGATAAATGAATCCCACCCAAAGCACCCGTGCTGCAAAGAGAATTCCTCTGTAAATATGTCCTCATGACAAGAGAGGTGTTGTAGCTCATTCAGAGCAGTTACCCCTCTTCCCAGACCTCACAGAGATTAATTCTATCACTTGAGATAAGTTCCCATGTGCTTTTCAGATGCAGGAATGAGAAGCTGTTCCTTACCTGGCACCTTGTCTCCCGGGAAGTAGAAGGACATGTTGGTGTGGACAGTGATGTAGTTGCTGTTGGAGCTGTGCAGCTGCACCCTCAGGTGCCTGGGCATCATGTCGGTGCAGGCGGAAAGGCTCGCGCCCTGCGAGAAGGCGGCCGCATAGGAGAACAAGCACAGGGTCGTGCAGGCCCAGCCAACAATGGCAGTGTGGGCTCTCCTGTCATCCTCCATCCTACAGCAGGAAACAATGTGGAGTTCACTTCAAAGCAGTGGCTTCCCAAATGGTGCCATTGATTTAGCTGATCTCCAGAGCCGCCCTCCCCACTGTCTTTAAACAAAAGGGAATGAGTGATCTCTGTGGCACCTGGAGCCACTTTGGGAATCCAGTGTTTACATTCTGAAGTGAACTCTTCAGGCTGGGAGAGGGAAGAGCCCACCACAAGAGGATGCATTTCTTGTGAAGCTGCCAATGGAGGGAGCAGCTAGAAAAGATTTACTCTAAAAAGTCTTGTGAGTTTTTAGGAGGAGGAGCAGGCTCTGTACAGCCACAGTCAGCAGCTTCCACCACTCCCAGCCCAAATGTACAGCCTGATCAATAGGGGAAACATCTGGCCCTTGGACCTGTAGAGCTGCTGCAGGCCCCATCACATATGGGGCTGGTGCCCAGGGCAGAGCCTGTCCCTGGCTGCCATCACAGAGCCACGTCCCTGCAGTGACAGCACAAAACACATTTCCAGACTGAACAGAGTATTGTGCCATTCTGCTTTTTCAAAATGCACTTTCCAAAGTGAAGCTGAAGGATGAGTATGCGGCATTCATTGTAATGTATATCACAAAGCAGGTGCTTCTGATTTTAAGGTAGCACTTTCTACCATTTTCTTTTCAACATGCAGCCTTTCCTGCCTTGGATGTCATTACATTTATCAATGAGTAAATGTAAATAAATCAGAGGAAACAGAGGCTGAGGAGGTCTAGCTTACACCTCCCTCTCAAGCACTTCTCAAACTTGCCAGCTGACCAATGAAGCCCCACTGCGTGCAAAACAGTTCATGCCCAGCCTAAGGCAGCAAGCAGGTGGATGCAGTTTAACCTTCCACAACCAAGCATCCTGCCACTCCAACCAGCTGTGTGCCAGAAGATGCTCGTGAGTATCACAGGAGCCTTTGCTAACTCCCCTGAGCCCTGCTGGACCAGCAGCAGGATGTCTCCTCTTCATGGAGCCAGCCTCCCTTCTGGGCACACCTAAACCTCCCGTGCTGGATAAGATTTCTCGCAGGAGCTCATGGAAGCAGCCCCGAGCAGCAGCTCTTCTCCCTGGGTGTTGCCCCGGCTGTGCCGTTTCCCATCCCAGCCCCACCGCCCTCCCGTGCCCATCCCCGCGGGGGAGCAGCGCTGCTCCCGGGGCTCAGGCTGCCGGTGCCGCTGCCGCTTACCTTGGGACAAGTTCGCTGCCGGGCTCGCTGCCACCACTGCCCTGCCAGCCTGCCGGAGACCCATCCTTTCAGAGACCTTCCTCGCTTGCTCCTCTAATGGGAAGCGCAGCAGCTGTTACTCCTAATACCCACCACCCACAGCAGCTCTCTGCCAGTGCCCAAATCCTGCTTTAATCATATTAGGTTTTTTCTTCACATCCTACCCCTTTTTGTCCTTTTCTTTTCTTTTTTTCTCTTCTTTTTTTTCTTCTTCTTTTTTTTCCCTTCTTTTTTCTTGTGTGTGTGTGTGTTAAATCTCCAAGTTTCTTCAATGAAAACAAAGGCAACTATTGGGGAGGGGAGGGGTGAGACCCACAGCAAATCATGGGGTTTATGTGGGACACCCTGAAACTCCTTTTAAGAGGCACAGGATGATGGGACTTTTTCTTCCCTGTTACCCTCCCCCCACACACATCCCCTCCTCCATGTTGAAGCAAAGCAAAGCCACATCAGCTTCCTCCGTGACCCCCGAGCAGTGTGCCCTGTCTCTCATGCTTACACGGATTAATTTTGGCAGTAAAAGCAGAATTTTGCTACAAAGGCTGGGAAGGTTCATCCCACATGCCGGCCTTGCCAGAAGGAGCCATCAACACCCCACAAAGCCCCCGAGGCTGCACAGGGGACCAAACATCTGATAAGTAAGACTGTCCCCCGGCACATGAGCGGTATTCATGTCCAGGCTGTCAGCCGTGCTCCTTGCCCGAGCTCTGTTGCAGCCGTGCTGGCGGTCGGTGGCAGAGCTGATCCTGTCCCTTGTCCCTGCAGACTGCTCTGGTGATCAGGGCTCTCTGATGACCCTGGCCACTGTCACCAGGCTTGCCCTGCTCCCTGCCAGCGGGTCGTTTCTGCCAGTGGTGCCTTATCTGTCCTGGTGACCTCTGCCTAGAGCACCTCCCAAAAACTGGGGGCAAACTTGCAGATGCTTCACTTATTAGCCTGCCCTGCTCTACAGCCTGTCTTTTGGAAGAATACAAAGTACTGGGCTGGCACTGAGGTTGTGCTGCTGACAGCCCAGCTCTCAGCTGTTAAACTGTTTGGAAATTATGGAAGCATGGTACTGGGCTCTCATCAACCTCCTCTCCTCTGCATTTGAAAGACACCTTAAAATCACTGAATTTCAAGATATCATTTAAGTCTTGTAATTTTCTTTCCTTTTCTCAGTGGAGGCAGGGCATAGTTCAGGGGGAGGGAGGACAAGTTTGCATTCTTGATTCTGTTCCAGCTTGTAATTGCCCATCCTTCATACACAAAAGAGAATACCTTTATGCTGTATTATGACTAATCCTTTCCTGAAACCAGCCAGTCTCTTACGGTTTTTCCTTCCTAACTTATTCCTAAAATCAGTGAGGGCCATTTCTCCACTGACTCCCACCTGGAAAAGAGGGAAAAGGGCAGCATTGAACTGTCCGTGCTCACCTCCAAGGCTGCAGCAGCCTCTGGCAGGGCAGGGCATGCTGCTGTTCACAGGTTCAGCAGCACCAATCAGATGGCACTGTCTGGACAGTGTTAATTGCTGGGCTGATCTGAAATACAGCCTTGCACAGCATTCATCCCCACGGCTTGCTCTCGAGCACAGGAACTCAGTGGCTTCAAGGCCACAGTCAAAGCAAATGTCACAACCATCTCCTCCTCAGAGATGGAAAAAGCCTGTCACAGTCATTACCGTGACACAAGCACCTAACAGCAGCTTCGAACTGCTCACTCAAATGCCAAGTGACAGGCAGATGTTTCCAGTAAGAAATACAGCCCTCTCAGAGCCTTTGCTTGCATCACCCACCAGGACAGCATTGCCTCAGCCTTCTCTGGCCAGGGCTGTGACCTGCTGGAGTCACTTGAGCTCAGCCAGGCTCAGACAGACCACGTGGCACTGCTGGAACTGGAGAGAGGTTTGCTTGTCATAAACTTCATTAGTAGGGAGCTGTCAGGAGAAGGGGACATAAGACACCTTACACCCTGCCTATAGTTTTCCCAGCAGTGTTTGTGTTGTGGATTTCTAGATGGAAAGAAACCCCATAGACCCCAGCTATTGAATTTGAAATAGCATTGAGGACAATTGTTTATGCTCTGTAATGACTTGATAATTAAGATAGAGTATAAACCATATAACTTGAAATGCCACTGATAAGTGTACAGAAGGATTATAAACCCCCTAACATTGCAGATTCTCTGGTGCAGAAATTCTATCCTTCTTGCAGATTGTGTCTAAATCTCCACAGCACCAGGGCACAACAGGGACAGCAGATGTAGAGCAGGAGCAGTGGAGATGAGTATGTAATATGGGCATGGACATAAGAAACTCAGAGCTGACACTCCAGAGCAAGCTGGTTGCTTCATTGACAGGTTGGGAAATACTTTGCTGCTGCAAGATAATAAGGGTTTCAATGAGTTAGAAGTCCCTCCTGGTCAGCTGGCAGCCACCTGAGTCCTGTGAACAAAGTTCGAGGGGGCTAGGGAAGAGTGGGCAGGTTGATCAAGGAGACAGCTTGAAGGTGGCAACAGCTGAGTTCAGATCACAAGGAACTGATTATTAAACCAGCAAAGCTGGCAGCACCACCTTATTTAAGAATATTTCAAGTCATTTTTAAAACAAAGATCAGTATCCAGCTGTGAGATGAGTGGTTAGAAAGCCATGGTAGTCCCACAAGGAGAATGGAGAACGATCTCTACAAACTGGCATCTCAGGATTGACCTATGCATGTCTACACCTCTGTGTTTGGGGAGACCAGGATGTTTTTCTGATACTAGTTAGGCAGAGGGTTGGCAAAAGCAGTGGCAGGTCCTTCCCTTTTATCCAGTTGAGTATTCCTGCTGTTCTTCTGTCACTTACTAAAGAGTGACGATGTCTAAAATGTCACTGCTGGCAATGAACTGGCACATACACATGCATGCAACATACTTTATAAGCCTCCTTCCCTTCCAAATTCAAACCAAAATAACTCTTCATTTTATTGGTAACTACTGCAACCTGGGCACCTGTTCTGCTCTAGAGAAGGGGTTGAGGGGAAGGAAGAGAGTGAGAGAGAAAGAGACAGGCAAGGCCTAGCAACAAATAGCTTAATTACTTTAATAAGACTGAGTAAGATGAGAAGTACAGACAGCAGGTAAAATGAACACGCCCTCTGATGCTGGGCTCCTCACACGCACACAGCATCAGTCAGAACCCCCATGGATTTTCTCCCAGTGCACTGCACAGAGAAGATGCAAACCATCCATTCAGCTGCTCTCCCTTTTCACCACTTGAGCTATTTTATCATTTCCATACACAAAACCAACCCTCTGTTCTAAAGGATGGTCTCTTGTTGCTGCTGTTAGCTAAAGGCAAGGCCAGGCAGGTGGTGTGATCATGGCACTGCGTGGGAGCTGCCCGTGAGCTCCGTTAGGGTGACCTGGCTGGGGGATCCTGTGGCCGAGGGTCTCTCACTCAGGGTCAATACAGCAGCCCAGGATATGCCCCCTCTCATCTGATTTCAGGCCTTGGAGAACAGTTTGGCACAGGAATCTGAGAGCTGAAACTGCTGACTCCACAACTTGCTTGTTTTCAAAACCAACATGGGGCTGGAGCTGGCCATGAGTGTGAGCTGGGATGTTAAAGATCAGGCAGGCATTGCTCTGGTACCATCAGTCACACGTTGCAAGGCTGTCGCTTTGCAAACACTTTCACGCTTTCTTATCTCCCAGGAACAACACAGCTGTGGGGCACAGCTGGTTTTCAGAGCTGTGAAAAAGCCTGAGGAACTGATGGCCAAGTCATACCCAGAAGGGTTCTCAGTAGCTGTTTTGTCATTGTAACATTGCAAAAAAACATAGAAAAAACTCGAATGATGCTCAGAGTGGCTTACATTAGATTCCCTTTGAACTAGGAACCAGGTGGAAACAAATTGTAAAAGTGTGTGGGCATCGGGGTATACACCTTTAAAAGAAAACCTTCCTAGCATGCTCTGCTCCCTTTATATAGGGCCGACTCTAGGGCACTGCAGGCTTTAGTAGCGACCTGGCTTTGGCTGCTCTACCACACAGTGAGTACTTGCTTCCTTCTTCCAGGCTTTCTCTAGTTTCCATGAGGTATGCTGTGCTGCTGCTCCCAGACAGGTTTTTGTTTAAAGAGGTGGCTCAGTTTGGCTTTTCAAGTGCAAGAAACTTGAGCTGGATGTGGGCATGTAGCAAATTCACAGCTACTGCTCTTCGTAGGGTGTCTGTGAACTGAATGTGTAGCTGAGGGTGAGGTAGTGGTTGAATGGCTGTGGTTTCACAGTGTGATCTCATTGCATAAAAGTACTGACTGTCAACATGAGTGTAGTTTTACTCTTGGAAATTCAGTAATTTTTGTTAGTTTTGGATTACTTCATTTTGGGTATGTTCTTCTAAGGAAAGTGGTGGGCAAATGCTTGCAGGTTGTTCAAGGTATTAATATTTCATGGTCAGCTCTTATCTCAATGAGCTGGATGCCCAGGTGAAACTGTTCTATACACAGGTGTTGGGGCAAGAGCATCAGGATATGGTAAATGATGTCACATGGAGAATTTGTAAAATAAACTGAAAGTCAGTGATTGTGGGAAGTATATGCTTCATTTCTTTTGCTACTTTTAAAATTTAAATATGAATTACAACAGCTGACCTTCAATGCAAATCTTCTGTCTACCTCACATAGTAATGGTGACTTCATGACCCAGAATACATTAAAAAAACTCCTTGTGTAAACTACATAGCATTTATATTTATATAGTTTAGTACGTGATTAGACCACAGCAGATTACAACTGAAACATGGTTTGTAACTAGACTTGTAGAAACAGAACTACAGTTAAAAAGTTAATGCAAACTCGATGTTAAATCAAAGTCTGCAAAATGTGTTGCTATACATGAGTAGGTGTGTGGAGGGGGAAGGAAAGGTAGAGAGGGGAAAAAAAATTAACCCCATATTAAAACAAAAACAAAAAACCAAAGAACAAAATCCAGACAGTTTCCAGGACTGAAAGCAGTTACCTGCCAGCTACATATAGATGACAAGGCAAATGAAAAATTGCATGCCCCACTTGGAGGTACATCTTCATTTTTTAAAAAAAGTCACTTACAGAAGAGCAAGTTGGTGATTTGTCTTATATCCTGGACCTTTTTCAACCCTTGTCAGAAAATGATAGATTATTGAAGCATATTGTACAGTAGCAACTCTATTTGTGTGTGCTGTCGTGGCTTCTGAAGTGCTTAATGTGGAAAGGTTAACTACTGACTCCAAAATAATTTAAAATTATTTCTTCATCTTAAAAAACAGTGAAATTAAAAGTCTGCAGTTCCCATTCTCTTCCTTTGATAACTGGAATGTTACTATTCCCGGGTTGCATGAGAGCTACTGGTACTTGGGAAGAATGGGACAATGCTATATTCACACAGTTGTCTTGTGTTAATCCATCCACAACTAGAAGTACTTTTGTTCCTGGAGGCATTTTAAACTGTCCAAATAATAAAGCCAGGCTTCAGAAAGCTCATGTAAAAAAATTGACTCAATAACCTCACCATGAGGTACATTACCCTAACTCATAACTTTGTCATGAAGAACAAGAAAACATTCTGAGTGTGTGATGTTAAAGTGCAGGAACACTCAGGTGAGAAGTATCTGAATTTTCAGAGTTGGTTTGGGGTTTTTTTTGTGGCTGACTAAATGTAAAAGGAGAAGATACACTTTATAAACTGGAATAAGTATCCATGTAAAACTGAGCTGCATTTATTCACAGTGCTTTGATTATCTGGGAGCATTGTTGCAAAATACACACGAACAAGTTCCCTCCCTGCTGTTGGCTCAGAGGCTGCCCCTCCCTAATGCATGCCCCATACTCTAATGCACTTGTTCTCATTTCTGGCTAGACAGAGGGAATAGAGAGATGGTACCAGGTTGTGGAGGGAGTGGATGGGAGAAAGAAGGAACTGGCTGGAGAGGACACATGTGGCATGTTTACAAAAGCTTTCAGATTCCTAGTGTGTTTTCAGGAGTAGATTTAGGTATTAGTTAAAATTGCTTTTTACTGAAGAAGTCCATTGTGTTTGGTAGAGAAGCACATGAAAAAGGTCACCCCAAGCAGAGGAAGCGTGGGGGGCACACAGGCAGCAGGTGAAGTAGCTACTAGGCTGTACTGACATACCAACTGAGAGCTCTTCACCTCTGACTGACTTCCTCAGCTGGCACAGAGCTTTCTTCTCACCCCTAAGGCTTTTCTTCCATTTGATTCAATTCTTTCCCCACCCCTAACTGTTGAAGTGTCACTGTTACATCTCTTGATTCAATCCACAATTCAAGATGTTTTTGACAGCTGAACTTTCTAGCCCAGTTCCTACACGGGCATTTAAAGCTGACCCTGTGTTTTCCAAAAGGGACAGGTCATTGTCACTAAACCATTAGCATCTCTCTTCCCACCATCAGTTAAACTGTTGTTTTGCCATCAATACAGAGCTCTGATTTGCAATTACTCCATGCCTACTTACCTTCCAATCAGTATTTTTGTAACTGTTAGCATAATTAAATGAGCTGTTGCTTCAAATTAGTCTTGCAGAACTATTACATGCTTCTCTTTTATTTTTTTTTCTGTACAGTGGAACAAAGCAATACTTTGCAACAAAAGCATCCAGGCGTTTACACTCACGTTTACATTTATTTTAAAAAAATACTTAAACACTTGTGTATTTCACCTGTGGATTTTGAACTACAAATCAAATAGGGCTCATCACTTCAAAGAGGTTCACATGTACAAAAAACCAGCCTCCTTCTGGCATCTTCACATCCTCCTCTTCTGGGTGCTTATGTACAACACTGTGAAAGAGAAAGTGACACTCAGAAGAGGGCCCTGGTAAATAACATGCAGAAGCCTTTTTATTTAAAACATCTTATTTCCATGGCATATAAAATGACACAGTAATAGATCCCATTCAGCATGAACAAAGCCAGCCAACCTTTAAGTCCGAGTTTCAAAAAATGCTATTAGCTCTAAACATTGTATTATTTGTATTACTTTGGTTCAGTATTTATTTTATTCGTAGCCCAACTATGCTCCAGCAGATGTAGGCTGAACAGAGCAGGAACAAAGGCAGTGCCCTGCAGTATTACTGAGAGGAGCATGAGAGGTCCTCAGCAGCAGAATCACAGGTGTCAGTCACTAATGCTGTGATCTTTCAATAAAAGCTGGAAATGCCAAGCACTTAAGGCAAAGCTAATGATTAGTTATGAAAGAACAGATATCTTCCTCCTGCTTGGCTGATGATATCTCCAGAACAGATCCAGTCACAACATAAAATGATACTGTGCTCCTAAACCTGCCACATGTCTTCAGTTCTCTGTTCAGCCTGTTCTTGAGCCTTCTGCCTCTCATCCATTTGTTTTAACTTTCATAACAGATTATTTCCTTAATTGATTCTCTAGCTGTAATGTCACTCCAGTACTTAGCCTAACAGTCCAAATGCCTTGCAAAAACCAAGGGTTGGCCTCATTTCAAGGATTATTTCTCCACCCAATGCTCTTTTACACTGATGCCACATTCTCTTTGACTCTTTTTCTAACATGGGATTTTGTCCTTGTGTCTTTTTATTCCATCTCTCCTTGCTGAGCTCCGTTTTCTTCCCAAGCAACTTGGTCAAACTCTGCTTCATTTACCTCCTCTACAAATCTCTTCACATCCAGCTTGTGAACCTTTTCTATTTTTAGATACTCTTCTCCCTGGCATGTCCTGCTATTACAGCCTGATACCAGAGAGTCATTTCAGGAGCCTGGGATTGTCCTTGAAGTGCACTAAAATCCACCTACTGCACTTAGATATTCAAAGGCTCGATATTAAAGCATGAGTGATTTTTTTGACTGGTGGTAAAATCTTTACTCAAAAGATGAAAATAGCCTCCAGGACTAAGGATAAGCATTCATTCAGTCCTGGAAAACTGCTTCACCAGAAAATATTGGTGTCACTGTAATATCTGCACTGTAGCATAAATTTATGCAGCAGCTTGCCTAAAAAACACAAACTCCTATGCTGCAGAGGCCATCTAAGCAAGCAGTAAGTGCAAAAGAGTAAGCCTGTCAAACAGTAGAAAATAAGCTCCAAGAAGGCTAGAAAAGAGTATGCTTCTCTAAGTGAACTTCCAAGTTCAGAGGGAAAAAGAACCACAGGAATGCAGAAAAGCACAGACCCTGGAAAGTGAAACTGTAAAAAGCAAATATTTGTAAAGATTTCCAAGAAAGAATATTAGATTTAGGCTTACAGGCAGCTTACTTAAATCTCAGTCACCCCTCAAATTCAGAATATCAAAACACAATTTTCTAACGTGCAGTAACAGAAGGAGTAAGATTTACCATTATTTCCTCGGATAAATGCATCCCCGTACTTGTTCTTTAATTGTCCATTTACATATTCCTCAGTCTGTTCCAGAGCTATGTTCATATATCCATCCAGGCAAGCCAGGACACCTGAAAACAGTAGCAATTTTAAAGAGAATCAGCTTGAACTTATTTTAAAATAAACAAAATTGCATTGTGTTTGAATAGTACAGGGAAAAAAACCCCACCCTGTATCCTTATAACAAAGAAAAAAACCCAGGCATGGACAGATGTCTTCAAAGAATTCAGCTGGGAGAAAGGAATCCCAGGCACTCTGGTAGCAATGTTATTAGTTGCTGTAAGAGTAGTAGGAGTAAAAAAGCCCAAGTTATTAAGGCATTATTTCAAAAGATGGTCGATTTCCACTTTGAAAGTTTAAGCTGTCCCTTCTCACTTGTGTTTTAAGCACACACCAAAAAAACCACCTGTGACATTAAGTGTAACTGGATAACCTAAAGACAAAGCTATGTAAACTGAGTTGTCAACAAAACTTGTGAAGAATATAGCTGAAAAACAACCCTTTTAATACAGGACAGCATGCACATATTTGTCTTCATGCTTACACAGCTAGAAGAACACTGCCTTCAAGTCTCTGTTTTGATGTCAACAAAATTCTACATATTTTTCAACAAAGGTCACTGAAATCTTCCCACAAAAATAAAATTACACTGTTTAGATAATGCAATTAATGGAAAAAATCTCTCATTTGTAATATTAGATGATTTTTTGAATCAGGAAAATACACATTAGAGTAGCACATCGTTAATACAGCTTTTTACAAATTGTTTTATCTTCCTCTTGCATGTGGGTTTTCCTGACTTCATCCTTGCACAGACAATACTACTTAAATATTTTTTCCTCTGTTTAAATAACACCTAGCTATTTACCTAGCAGTAAAACTTGAAATATAGTATATTGGCTGCACTTAGGAAAAGGGAGAAAACTCAGGACACATTCTCATTTCTCAGAAGTGTTACTGCAGGATCTTCAGGATAATAATCAGGAATTCAACTTCTTCTGCCAACTTGTCATGGCTTAAAGATTATTATTTTCCTTTCTGTTTTTCTCTCCTGTTTCCACATACATAGGAAAAACTGCCCACAAAGTGCCACTAAATGCACCAAAAAAACCCAAAGTCAGGATTCTTTCCCATTCTAGTAATCCCAAGGGATGCACACTACAACAGAAAACAAAAAATGTTTGTCCAAAATTAAAATAGGACTATGTGGATTTACCTGAGCTACAACGCAGTAGGTCATAAATACAGTATTTTCAGACTCTTTTGTTCCTAAAGTGCATTCATGGTTGTTTCATTCTCCTCCTTTTTTTGTGTTTACTCTTACACCAGTCATGGCATCAAATATTATCACTGCCCATCCTGGCTATCAATTTATCTGTTTTATCTGTATGTAGAGATGTTTTAATGTACATATCCACATTTACACACAGAAACCATAAATTAATGTATCCCTGATTATTTTCCAGGGCTTCCCGCCTTGGACATTTGCAGCACTTGGCAATGGTTCAAGACATTTTAGTGACACATCAACACTTGCATGAGGCCACGTTAGTGTGTGGGGGGCCTCTGAGGGTGGAGGCAACAAAAAAACCAGCAACACAGCCTGGGGGAGAATCTGGACAGATCTGCAACAACAGCCCAAGATGCTGTTTTGTAAATGTTTGGCTTTTACAACTGGTGGTCACATTTCTACAGAAAACAAATGAAGTGCATATTTTTCAAACTAAAGCACTACACGGATTTTCTGTCACAAGATCAAAGGAGTACAGGGAAATAAGGAAGAGAAGGGGAAGACAAATCCAGTGACAAATAAGGCTGTTCAAGGAACTCTTGTTCAATTAATGTGGTGTCTGACTGTAGGTACACTAAACTAGCTTTGCTGAGGGGAAGATTGAGTAGCTCATCTACAGCGCTTACAAATGGATCCTACCAAGGGAGAGGTAGCAATGGTCTCAAAGAAAATAGGAAGTGCAGCAAATGCCAAATCTGGTTTGGCCCTGCCTTCTGTGTACCCTTCAGGTAAATGATTACTTGCTTTAATTGACTTTATTAAGCTCTCTATAGTCTCCTGCCCTAAAGAATTTACAGAGAGGCAGAGAACCTTGTAAGCCCCCAACCTCACCTGAAGTGCTCAGACAATGTGGTTCTCAAAGAAATGAGAGACTCCAAATTTTGTCAGCTGAGCGACACTGAAGAGAAACAGAAAGGGATAAGAAGGCACTGCTTGCTCTGTCAGTGAACAGTAACAATTTAAAACTGTCACAGCACAAACAAGTCTCCTCTCACAAGTGCCAAGCTAAGCCACATGATGTAAACCTCCCTGAAGAAGGAATCTGTTGCAGAACCATAATGCTTAAGTCAGAATAAAATTTCTTAATTGAGCCCAACAGAAGATACATGATTAGTTTTGAATGAGTTTGGGTACTACTAAAAAATTGGTCAGGTTGATACTGTTATCTTAATGGGAGTGGGACCAGGACGTTTCACTGCACAGAGAAGTTTCATGTACTGGTTAAAAAGACCCTATAATCCTATATACATGAAGGTATACTGATAGACTGAAGATATCAGGAATAAAACTGATGGGCTGTGTTAAAATGTAGTTGGCAAAAGCTACACGAAACCTTTTCCTGTATCTCTGTGAGTCTTGATCCAACACAGGTGTAGGCAGTTGTTTAACCAAGAATGTCAAGAACGCTTTCATCCCTCGTACAAGAATTCTATTATGACTGACAGGGCAGTTTGCTCTGAAGCTTTCCTGGATCAAGATCTATATTACATCTAAATTGAGAACAGAAAGGTGAAGAAAGGTCTAGTTCCAACAAGGGGTGTTTCTGGCCATTTCAGGAGTTGTAATTCCAGACAATCTTTCCAAGTATCAGTTTAGAAACTCAGAATCATCCAGTTTAATCACCTGTGACCAAGGACACTAATGATTTAGATCAGTTATTTTCATCTCTAAATCCACTGTTGTTACCTCCCTTTTTATCACTTTCTCCAGAGTTGATTTTCTATTTTTACTGTCACCATTCTGAGATCTCTATTCTCATACTCCATGATTCTGGATCACACTGTTTTTCTTTTCAAAATCAATGCATCTATTCCAGCCTCTTCAATGAATTACTTTACTGGAGACAGATGGAGAACTTACCTCGATAATCAACTCCAGAATTTAATTTTACAACAACTGGCCTTCCAATGATTTGTTTTAGGAAGTCACTGGGGGTTTGTTTCCGTAGACTCATCTTGATCTTCTCTGGTAAGCTGAGAAGGCAAGAGAAAACATTAGGAAAACATTAGAAAAAATTAGAGACGTGCTTCCACATTGTTTTAAATACTCTGTACAGACAGGCAGACCCCTGATTTGTAATACTTTCGGTAGAAGAAAATACTGAAGGAGATGAAAGCAAAACTTGAAGGGTTGAAGTGGGGAGACAGAGCTCGTACATTAAACTTTCCCTTTGGCATTTTTATTACTTCTGAAAGTATTACTAGGAATTCTTGTTTGCCACACTGTGCATCTTTTAAATTTCAACAGTGCCAAGGCCTCATCATCCCTAAAACCTTTTGCTAAAATGGTTTTAGAGGGCTAAGCCATAAATACGTGTTTCAAGTCTTTAGGGGCGGAGGGAGCAGTCCATCCATGCTCTATACACGGAAGTCTGTGCGGGAACTGCAAGAGTAGTTTTGATCTCGGCTCACAAATAGAACAAAAGCATAGATTTAAAAGCATGCCTTCAGATAATAAAACAGACTAAGTTAACGCTTGTGATTAGATTACAAAGGAGAGATATTTTGATTTTAAAACGCAGCAAACGCACCCAGTTTAATGCAAGACCCCCTCTCAGTCAGGATTCGCTTGACTTCTGCTCTAACAACGCTTTGTTCTGCGTTTTAAGCCAAAGGCAGAAAACACCCGCACGGTGCCGACTTCATTTCACTGCTTCTTGGGGCGAATCGCAATGGGCAATTCCAGCCGTGAATCCAGGGATCCTGTTTCCCTATGACCACGCACTGCCACCAGCGATGCTGGCGCCCCAGGGCTGTGTCCCCTTCCCGGACCATACACGCGTTTGGAGCCGCTCCCCCCGTGTGGAACCCTCGCGTTCCAGTCCGGCCCCAGCGCCCCGGAGGAGGTCCCGGCCGGAGCCCGCGGCCCCAGGGCAAACCCCCACGGTGAGCACGCACACACCGGGCCGGCCCCGCACTCACCGACCGCCGCCTCTCCCGGCGCTTCCCGCGCCCCTTCCCGGCGCTCCCCGCCCGCCGCGGCCCCGCCCCGCTACGGCGGCCGGGCGGGACAGCCCGCGCAGCGCCCGGAACGCGCGCCCCTCCTGCCCGCGGGCCCTGAGGAGTCTCGCCCGACCCCCGAGGCCCTGAGGCCTGGCCGGGGATGAGCCCCGGCCCCTTCACGGAGATGCGGGGGTTTTAAAGTCTTGCTTAGAATTCCGCACAAAGTAACACCCCATCGGAGAGAAATCTTACAGGAAAAAGGTGTCTTGTGGAAAAAAACCCCACAGCATCAGTTAAATTGGGAAAGGCCTCAGAGATCGAGTCCAACCTATTACCCAACACCACCCCGTCAGCCAGAGCGTGGCACCGAGGGCCACATCCTCCTTAAACACCTCCAGGGATGGTGACTCCACCACCTCCCTGAGCAGCTCATTCCAATGTCTGATCACACTTTCTATGAAGGAATTCTTCCTAATGTCCAATACGGTCCAGGACATTATTGTATTCTACCCTAATGAGACCCTGGTAATTCCCAAATGATCTTGTCCTTATGGGAGACACGGTGAGCACCTCACAGGCGTCCTGTCCAGGACAAGACAGGAAAGTGCTGAAGGCCCATTTCACAGAGGAATCAGTTAACATAGAAACGTGAGAGGTTTGGAGGTTTTTTTAAACAGTCACCTGGTAATAACTTGGCACAAGAAGAAACTGAGCTCACCTTCTACTCTTCTACTTCTCCCCATCATCTCACTTCTTTTTCCTCTTTTTCCTCCTTTCCCTCAGCTACCTCCTGACATCTGTAAAATACTTTTTTTTTTTTTTTTTTTTTTTTTTTTTTTTTTTAGGATTTAGTACTGTGACAAGAGTTAATCATCTGTGAAAGCTTCTGGACTGTTTTGTTTTGTTGGGTTTTTTTATCAGTCCATTATTGATTTAGTATCTTGCCAAACCTCTCAATTCTCATCGTGTAAAGAAAATGTGCCGTGGCTTTTCAGAACACTATTTTTATTCTCACTTCTTTCTAGAGTTGTTTGCCTTCTCTTTTTAACATGTGTCCAGTAACAATTTTTTCACCAATGCTTTAGACTAAAAGGCTTTTAAGAGGAAAGAGCTGGAAACCCAACCTTATTCACCTGCCTGTCCCAGAGTTCCATCACAGACAGGGACAAGGAAGTTTGGCCACACTATGCCTGTGTTTCCAGGCAACCATCATGTTAATCAGGAGCATCCAACTGTGCTTGATTATATCTAGCATTTGAAGCAGAAAAGGAACATAAAATAGTTACTCTGGGGAGCAGACTTGCGAAGTTTTATTTGGCTGCCTGGCTTCAGTGAGTAATGCTTTGATAAGGGAATATTCCTGTTTTCATTGTTATCAACCTCCAGTAGAAAGATTGGGCAAATAAAACTTTCTTGTCTGGGCTGGTAAATTTGCATGTCAATTTTGCAAATCCAACCAGGGACACTTTGTTTTGTGAGCCTTCCTCTTTGTTTTCTTTTTTATGAGTTTTCCTTCAGAGCTTGTAATATTTTTTTTCAAGCAATCAGAAACCGATGAGCTGTTTTGCCTTCTGCTCAATAGGCTGCTTTCTAGCTAGCTGAGGCTTATACTTAATTAGTTTCTATGTGTGTGGATACTTTGATTGTCTGCTGCCAGTCAACAAAATCCTTGTACTTTCCTGCTTCACAGCCTGTGAACCTCACAAACACCTCAGAATCCCAAGCATTGAGATTGGCAAGTTCTGTATCCTTAGCTCCCTTCTTCCATAGTTTGAGACCAAGCCGTGAGCCCAAATCTTGGGTAATTTTCCTTGGTTTGCCAGAGCTCTCAAAGCAGTCTCATGTGCTGTTCCTAGAGGTAAATTAGCCTTAAGTGGACTCCCTAAGGATTCCAAATCTACAGGAGTGAGAATAGAATTCAGATGTCATTAGCTAGTGATTATCTTTTGGGTTTTTGTCCTCAGATGAAAAAGTATTTTGATCTAAAATGTTGCATACCTGGCTCTCAGTAGAGTGTTTTAAATACTGCATTGCATTATCTTTTCCTAGTGTACCATGGTAGAGCTTTTTCAGCTGTATAACTTATGGAAATCAGTGAGATGCTGCCCTTGCGTTTTAATCAAGATGAACTTGAAAGGTGAACGTTGTAAGTGATAGAAATTATTTATAATTTGGTAATAAAAGTTTATGTCTAGCATTCCAAATTTCACACATCTGCTATGTGCTGGCCTTGAGATATAGAACAATTGCAATTGCCTTTACATTTGGCCTCAGATGAAAGGTCATAAATTACAATGATAGAGTTTGTAGTCGTTCCCAGCTCACAAAATTTCCATATTAACATCTTCACCTCAAACATAAATGGTTACAGAGTTACAAAGAAAAGAGTTGTGTTGGCCTTTGTCAACTGAACTTTAGGATGGAAGTCTGTGGATTGTGTACTATTGCTAACTCTTAAACATAAAGCATCACAGAATCCTTGTTCAGAGGACGTAATTAAAACTTTACAGTTAACTTTAAAAATGAAATGGGATCTCTCTCTCTCTCTCCCCCCCCCCCATCAATGCAATAAAACCCACTTCAAAGTTAGGAAGGTTTTTCTCTCCCAGCTACTTGAAATGAAAGCATTTTCAGAGTGAGATGGCTAGAGAGCACAGAATGGGTCAGAAGGAGTGTCCAATTCTCCTTTTCCTGTGAATTGCACATTGCTTTTATAAGTTAAGTGCAGATGAACAACAAATGACAAAAGATGGCAAAAGAATGTCTGTAGCACATTTTGAATTCAGCCTGAACAATCTCCAGCTACTCTCAGTAGATGAATAAAAGCCACAATCTTTACACAGTCCTCACCTGAAACTTGTGTCAGAGGGGACAAATCCATTCTGGCCCAAATCACAGCATATCACATGATTTTAACAATTAACTTAGGTGCCTTCTTAGGTTAGAAAAAAAAGAAAAAAGCATTTTTTAAAATTATGTAAAGAAGTAAGAGGCCAAGATCAAGTATCAAA
The DNA here is from genome assembly GCA_910950805.1 of Acrocephalus scirpaceus scirpaceus. Classification (NCBI taxonomy): domain Eukaryota; kingdom Metazoa; phylum Chordata; class Aves; order Passeriformes; family Sylviidae; genus Acrocephalus; species Acrocephalus scirpaceus. The sequence continues at coordinate 57,217,531 of OU383778.1, read as the reverse complement.
TCCATGGGAACATTTCTCAGAGTTCAGAGCCTCTGAGAATGGGGAGGTAGAAGGAGGTGTCAGCCTTCATGAAATAGTGTTGAGGTGGAGAAGCTCTGCAATTCAAGATTAGCACTGCTGTTGCAGGGTTTCCTGAGGGCCCTGAAGTCAACATGACAGTGCATTTCTGGGGTTTGAGAGGTGGAAGGCAAAATTCTGCTCTCACTGAAGCCATCAGAAGTTTTGCTAATTACTCCTCCGTTACTTAGGATGCTTCTGTAAGTTACTGAAAATACACCTGGGGTCTCAAAACCTTCCTTCTGGAGCTGTGTCTTTCACTGTGATTTGCACTTCTTAGAACTGTCATCTTCTGATGTTCTGAGTGTGAGGAATAGGACATTAAGGAATTGAAGGGTGCATGAAGAAGCAAGAGAAAGAAAGGCAGTATTGGGACCTTCCTCCTTTTCCTCCTCTGCAAACTTCCTGGTGGACAAGGAGCTGTCAGCAGTTCTTCCAGGGAGCTGGGGAGAATAATGTAAGAACTCAGCCTGAGGCTTTCTCTCTGTCTCCTACACTTTCAGTTCTGTAAAAAAGAAAGGAAGATCCTCAGAAGCTTTCAGAGTTCACTTAACCCCCTCCAAGTTCCTGGGAGTGCACTCCTTGGCTTCCCAAGGGACCAGCTTTTTCATGAGCATTAAGAGGTCTGATATTCCCCTTTGCATGCATTTGGATGGGAGAGTTCAAGCCTCTCAGCATGTGAATGATTGTCTGTGCCTATGCAGTAAAACTTCAAAGACGTTTTTCTCCGTAAACGGAGGCTTAGTTATCCAGCATTATTTCCCAAGCTGTGCTAAGATCATCAGAACCACTGATTTCCTTCCATGTTCTCAATTAAAAAGTTAATGTATTTTTGAATGGAACCTTACTCAAAAAAGCGTTGGATTTGTGCTATAGATTTTAGATAGAAGAGCCTAACAAAATTCTGGCATCTTCAGCTTCTTACACTGTGCTCGCCTCCTTGGGATGTTCATCTCCTCCTTTATGTCTTAAGTGACACTATGACCTTTTGTCACATGTTTGTCTCTCCTACTTTCTATCCAGTTATAATATAGTGTGACAGATCATGTCAGGTTTGTGCTTTCTATTAAGCAAAGGCTGGAAGCCCCACTGGATTCCTTTTTGCACCACTTAGCTAGATTTTTTTCTAAGATATGATGGAGTTTGGAGCAAAGCCGTTTGTGCTTAGACTCTATAGAATGTTTCCATCAGGGTAAAGACACATTCTATATTTTTTGCTTGTGGAGTATCAATTTCAGATGACATTTCAATGTAAACTTTCCCGCATCCAGTTTGATGAAGCTGATTCAGTATTTCAGGTTGAAAACTCTGGTATCAAGTTTAAGCACAGGTAGGAGTTGAAGTGGTCACTTGAAACTGACCCACTGGTGCAAAACGTTGTTGGTTCCCAGCTCCCTAGAAATTCTTTTGATGCAGACTTGGGGGTATGAAGTAAACTTAAGTCAGATTTGTAGGGTGGTAATAACGATACATAGCTTGCCCTGAATTTAAGTGAAAAAGGAAGATTAAAGTGTGTTCAGCCACATTAAGCATTTAGAATAATGGGGATTATGTTACCATCACCATTTACTAACAGGAGAACTCAATTTCTTTAGAAATAAAATGCAATTTAATGTCAATATTCAGCCACTCCTAGTGCATTTATGAGCCAGCATTTTCCAATAGGCCCAAATTTCTGGCTGTTGACAAAAAAATCATTATTTTGTGAAGGGAATGAAACAGAATGCAATACTTTTATAACAGAGCAACAAAAATGGGTAAAATCAAAAGGGAAGACTAGAAGGCTGTATCTAGATGAAATAAACTGTTTTGCTAGAATAGAACAATAGCATAAAGTTTTGTATCAAGTCAAAAGTTAATTTTTCATAGAATATGTTAGACAACTCTCTTGTCTTTTTAACTCTAATATAAATTCAATAGATACACTTGTGAAAATAAAGATTCTATCTATAAATATAGATCTGTCAATCTGATGTGACTGCCTGTGGCCCAGTCCCCGGGGCTTGCAGTTTCAGATGTAGTATAACCTCAAACACAATGTTCAGATCTGATTCCCTGGTGTTCACACATGCCAGAAAATATTCCTCTATGCTTTAGTCTTGTCTGCTTTCACAAGAAAAAATATATTCCTGGAAAAATTACACGAGAAGGTTAGGTACTAACTCTTCCAGATCTGCAATAACAGGTTTGGAGGAATGTTATCTTCTAGGAGAGGGGAATGATGCAGGGCAACTGACTCACTGTTCCACAGTCTGGTTCACGCCTTTCAGGCAAAACTGCCATCTGTGCCATCAGTGCAGCTCCACCACTCCCAGGAATTGTAGGAGCTTTAGGGCAAAAAAACCACCCATCTTTTCTCACTCACCTGATCCTACCTGGAAAATTGAGAGAGCAGTAGCATAAAGTGCCTGTAGGCATCCAGACCACCTGGCATTAGAAATCTCACCCTTGCTGCTGCTGCTGGACCTGCATGGATGTTGGAAACAGTGGAGAGTGCTACGAAAGCACTCAGCATAGACAGGGTTTGTGACTGTGGAACTGCAAAGGTTCAAAAGCCTCTTCTGAGCAGAAGACAGATGATACAGAAGCCTGATCACTCCTTGCAGGCTTCTGTGGCCAGGAAGGTGTTGGCAACATTGCTGTAAAACGGGTTATAAATCCTTATGGCTTGGATCGTTAAAGAACTACAGCTCTCATTACTTCTCTCTGCTCTGCTCCACAGCAGAGGACTTCATGCTACAAAGAGGAAGAAAATCCTCTCTGCTTCCAGGAGAAAGTGGAAGGTGAAAAAGCACACTGCGTTCACATGCTTTTCTTTGGTTCTTGTTTCGTTTTGCTTCCGGCTCCATTGAGTGACACCTGTTCTTGGTTTCCTCCATGACGTGTGCAATCCTCTGGTCTTGCCTCACCAGATCATATCCCAACCGTGTCATCTCTTCAGCTACTACATTCACTTTCCTCATGCAAATAATTTCCTTTCTTTTTTTCTCCTTTTTCTGTTTTTATTTTGTTGGGTTTTCTTCCCCCCATGGCTTTCACCTGTGTGTTTGTCTACTTGGGACTGACATTACCAATTGATTTCACATAGTGCGCCCAGGACAGCCCAAATGTATATTCCTGTCTCTGGATGCAGGGTTCGGACATTAAAATCAATGCCTGGGAGGGGAAAGGCTTAATCGCCCATAAATAACTCTTAAACTGCTCCTTTTGGCTCCTCAAACAGAGTATCAGCAATGGAGGATATAATTTGGAAGATGAAATGTGAAAATACACATGCTATGCTCATATGCTGAAGCTTCCTTAGCTGGAGGGAATTCTGGTGGAAATGGGGAATAACACTCGATTAGTGTTTTCACACAAAATGGATAAGGAGATTTTTATTTAGTTTTTTGTAATGCTAAATATCTGTGATAATTTATCCCATTGTTGAATAACAAATAATAAATTAATAATCACGTGCTGTGTAAACACCTCAGTTACATCAACAAACAGTGCAAATTTCCAGTTGGAAATGAGCAAGTCAAGTGTTGGACAGGTTAGTCCAGAGAGGGAGGATCTGTTCTCACTTCTGCTGCTGAGCTGCTCTCAAATGTTGAGACAGGACATCTCATTTCTCTGTGACTCACGTTCTCCTCTGTAAAACAACAAGAATGATATATCTAAAGTGCTTTCAGATCAATGGATGAAAACTTTATGTAGTAGGAAGGTATTATTAAGATCCTAACGATGCCATGAGAGAAAATGATCAATAATTATTTGTATTTTTCTTTGCTGTTTAGGAGGTATTTCTCTACTGACTTTATTTTCTACAGTCAAGTGCACAACAGCTGAGTGCTGTCACTGTCTTGCAGAACATACAAGTCTTTTTGTATCTATATTGTATAAAGATGGAAAACGGATTAAATTCTAGTATGTCATTTCTCTCAAGGCTGGAGGGCCAAAGTCAAAGGAAAATCTAATGATTTACTGCATGAGCAATCCTAAATCTATGCATTAATAAATTCTACAGGACTGTATATGCATGCTTTACTCATACTATATTTTAAGCTTGATTTTTTTTAGAAATTCAAATAAAAAAGATTGCTTTCAAAAATTGCCCCACATCAAGTAATCTATGTTTAAGGAATCGTGTATTTATTTTTAAAGTAACCTCATTACTTCCAGACTACTTTTTCCTTTTGACAGTAAAGCAGAGTGCTTATCTTCCATATTTTCATAATGAAAGCTCCCAAGCACAGGATACTGTGGCAGATTTACAGCCTGCGAGCAGCAGAACTGACAGGCATTTTAATATGAAAGGAGATATGATGTCTTTAATGTACAGTGATGTCACTTCTAACAAGGTAGAAGCGTGCTTTTTGCACTGCAATCACCATAAGAAGTGAAACCTGTCTGCTTCAGGAGTCACCTTTTAACCCGGGAAAAGGTCACAAATAATAGAAAAAAGACAGGACTCTGCTTACTCAGGTGGAAGGGCACTCTGACGTTGGAGGAGCAAGGCTATTGTGGATGTGCATTATCTGCAGGAAGCTGAAGCTACAAATAGTCTAGCTCGAGCTAACCTTGAGAACAGAAAAGGAAAGGATAATGAAAATCCTCAAGGGAGTGTTAAACTGAAAGCCAGATTGCCTGTTGACCACCCTTTTTCCTTTTATCCAGCATTGATTGGACCTAATAACTTGAAAGTGATATTGACAGCAATATAGTCCACCATTACCTGGACACATGATTATTTCGTTGGGAGAAAGGACAGGAACCCACTACCAAAAACCCATTTCATTCTACATTAGACCAGAGAATTTACTACTTTGTCTAGGAAATATTTGCCAGTGATTTTAAAGGTTGATTTAAAATGTGCATTTCTTAAATGCTCTCCCAGCTCTGGACTGAAAGCTTTTATCATGTCATTTTGAAGATACACCATTCTTAAACATCATATACAAGAGCATAAGATTAAAAGGCCATAAAACAGCAAGAAATCTCAAGGTCCAATAAGTACATTGCGGTTTTAGCATTGGGCTGGTGACTTTGATTAAAGACAGGAAATTAAAATACATTGTCATATATATAGATAGATACAGCTATCTACTCAAGAGTTGCTTCCTCCAAACTAAAATTTCAGAAAATCAACTTTGGATATTATGTCCTTTGGTATTTTGGCAGCTTGATCTTGAAGGGATTGCAATAAGGAGGAAAAGAGCAACGTAAGAAGTAATTATGTTGTTTTCTATTATCTTTGCAGAAATCCTGATTTTAAATGAAAATGGTTTTCAGGAGACTCTGAACCATCATGTTCTCCTTACCGGGATGCTGGGGCACAGAAACAGTGACAGGTAAGGTAAAACAAGGAGTAAATCCCAACACTGAACACTTAGTACAGTGTTATCCCCAACATCATGCACTTATGTCAATACAGCTGCAAATCTGTGTGTCCTGCAAAATAAGGAATGATGGTTGACCTCATGAGGATGCCTGTAACATTCCACTGCTAGTCCTGTGTTCTTTTGAATTTAATTTTTATAGATTAGTATATTCTTAGAGGTGATGTGATTGGTTTTCATTTACTTTGAAACAGTGGTCTCCCTTCCTGCCTCTTCAAAATGGAGGGAAGAGAAACTGCAAATTCAAGTTTACATATAGAAACAATCAAGTCATATTTCAGTAGATAATGTCAGAAATACCAGTAGTATTAATGAATCCTTCTCCCCATTTCAAGCCTGTTACTCCATCAGCAAAGGTTGAATGTAAGCCCTGTGTATGCTTAGGGTTATAATAATATTTTAATTATATTTTCCAAAAAGTAAAATACGGGGAAATGAGATACAATGTGATACTGTAGGTCCACAGATCCCTATAAAAAAAATCTGACGTCATTAATGTAAGGTAATGGTTTGAAGGGCCCTGTAATAACTTCTAAAGGTCCCGTGTCTGGAGAGGAAAGCAGCTTGACAGACACAAGCCATGAACTGCGTCGCTTTCCACACTGCCTTATATCTGTCAATATATTGGTTATGGAGCTGTGCCGAGGCCAGTCTCCAAAGGCAGACTGTCACATTTCTCAAAAGATAAAACGTCCCTAAGGGTACAAAGAATTCAGGGACACAAGCTGATAGACAGGAACAGCGCTGCGACTCTAACGTTTTATGGCTGAGTTCAACGAGTGAGCCCTTTACCGGATAATTGAATAGATGAAAGGCTTACAGTTGCCCCGATTAAGCTTATTCCTTCTCCATATGTAAGACTCAAGAGAGTTTAAGCAAAAATTGAAGAAGAAATTCAGGAGAGAGACATTCATAAGCTCTTTGAAAATTGGTCTCTCATGAAAAGCTTGCCATTCGTTACGTTACATGTGCTGTTTGTCCATACAAAGAATCCTGTTGTCCAAGGAGTGCTATTTGCAGCAGCCTTTTTTTTTTTTCCCTCTTCTAACTAAGGATTTGTAAATATTTTTAGAACATGTCTTGCTGCTGCATGACTCATTCCCCTTACGATCTTTGGTATTTTTCCCATTTGTGATCATGCAGCATCCCTGTGGCATATGGTCACCTGGGAAAGTACTATTAGGGAAGAAATTAAGGGATTTTTAGCTATTTTTAACATTTCTTGGAAGACTGAAGTGTGGAAAAAAAGCCACATCAAAGCAACATTTTTCAATCTTCGATATTACATTAACCGGTCTCGTTTGTGCTTTCCGTGATATATCCCTCTATTGTATCTTTATTCATAACTGAATTGAAAATTATCTGGGCAATGTGTTTGCCTCTGCAATGTGCTTGTCCAATGCCAAGTGCAAGGGACCACTAGGTGCTATGCTAATACAGTTTTTAAATAATTGTGTATTGGACCAGGAGCTTATAATTTCCTGCTGATGAAAGAGAACAGCCAGGAGATATTTAACAAATACTCAGGTAAGGAGGACATACCTTCTAGTGTAATGAAAGGGAAAAGGAAATATGATCTAATTCTTCAAGCCTAAACTTAGATTTAGCACTGTAAGTATTAGCAGCAAGATGCCATGACAGTGTGAGGGTACAGTCAGAAGCAGGACTTATTTTTTAGTGTTCAGCAGTAGATCATGTCCTGTGTGAAGTTATAAAAGTTGTCATGAGATCTCTTAAATAATCTTAATAGAAATTAACTTTTACAAACACAACTTCTTATCTATAAACACTAGCTGTGGTGGGCTACTACAGAACACAGCTAACTGATGTAATAACTTAAGAGATTTCAGATTTGTGACAGGACTTCCAGACCCTGTCTTTTCACTCTGTCGGGTTTAAGGGTGATGACTGCAAATAGGCCAATTTCAATTACTTTTTATACTGTATTCCTGTTGTCCTTCTTAAGACATTAAGGGAAGGGGGCACTCAATTTTTATCTGAGCCTATAATTAATCAATAGGATCAACAGGCTGGCAACCACTTATTTTAAACATAAACTTCAGGGTTTGCCTATACAAAGACTTCATTTTTTTGACCATTTCAATTCCAAATTTCACCTCTAGAGACAGCAAGCTACCAAGCGAATCCAGTGCTGACATCTTGACTTGGCAGTGCCTATGGTTTCTTTTGCTCTTGGCCTGCACAGTCAGACAACATCCTTGCTAGACCAGGACAGTCAGATGTACCCAGATAATCTGCACTAATCAGTGTGAGTCTCATATAAGTAACTTAATGTGGCTTACAAGTTACAACACTTGGCTCCCTTAACTCTCTCCCTAAATATATATATGTATATGTTGAGTATTTTGATAACATTTTTAGGGGAAAAAAAATTTAATTCACAGTTTATTTTTATTTAAAATGTTTAGTGCAATGTTTATATATGTTTAGTGCAATTATATATTTACACTGCTCTCACAGGTTCATGAAATATTACACCATATGCTTAAAAATTTATTTTTTTCTTTAAATAAGACTAGGTTATAACTGCAATTTTTTTCTTCTACCCAAACTGGTTTTGGATTCCTTCCACACATGTGGTAACATTCGCCCTTCTGTTTAATTACCCAGATGAGTGAGAAGGTTTGATTTTTTTTTTTTTAAAGAACCTTCTCTTTATGGAGAATTAAACGTCATAGCTGGACAACTGGCCTGCCGAGCTCAGCCATTTCCAAATATTTTGTTAATTTTTCCTGGTTAATGGTCCTTTCAAATTCAGAGTGTGCAGTTTCTTCAGGCTTGCATCAAACACTCCTCAGAGCTAGCAGCTCACAGTGGGAAAAGATAACCTATTTCCTTCAAGCACTGCAGCTCTATCTGTGAACTATTGGCATCACATGAAGATTGATTAAAGTTCTGCCAACACCTAATGCACACAAGAAAAAATAAAAATTGCCCTCTTTGCCTATCAAAGGATAGCCATCTCAAATTCTATCTGCTTGTCTCTGAGGTCTGAAACGGACTGATTCTGTTTATCAGTTAGGGTGCCTGTGTTCAGAGCAACATTCAGAGGGTGATGGTAATGAGGGCTCACAATCCTGGCTCCAGGGGAATACTTCAGGTCAAGCCCTGTCCCCTTTAATGAGGGATGTTAGGTCTTCCCAGGCAGGCACATCTTGAGCTGAAGTGTAACATAACCTCTTCTACCTTATCCTGTCAGGTGACAAATTTAAACCACAGTGGGCTGAAAAAGGCACTACAGATAATTTAATTCCTCAGTCATCTTTCCTCTTTATCTCCTGTTGACATGCTCCAGACTATAAAACAATGATAGAAACTATGTTCAGATAAACATAAACCCTATGAAGGTCTCCAATGGGCTTTGTGCCCTTCCCCTTGTTCACCCCAGTAAACTGCAGATTGGGGTGCTGTTGGTGAAGAGGGAAGGGATGAAGCTGGAGTGATCTGTGCTTTGGGATCCACAGGTCTGTGTGACAGAACTCCTTCCAAAGCCTCAGCAGCCTTGCCCCGCCTAATGTGCACCCCATGGGGCTTTGTGGGGGGCTCTTGGCTGTGGATGGGGATGTATGAGTTTGACTTAGCTTTTTTTCTGCATGGTGTGATTCTACCAGTCTCTGCTTCCTTGGAGTTTCTATTTTTAATATCATATGCATGTCTCCAGAAAATTACCTGGTTAGGCTTATAATGAAGTTTTCTGGAACCACCACCTTTTTGTCTGTTCCACAATGGGCTCACTTATAGAATAGGCTTGAAATATACACCATTTCTCTTCAGGTTTTGGAGGATAAAAGCAGTTTATTTCATTAGTCATCAGTCAGAGACCAAACAGCTGATAGCTTTGAAAGTGCTGAATACAAGTATTGTAATTTATGGTTGGGAGGCATCATGATTCAGTCAAATATGCACCTTTCTCCAAGAATTACCACTTTGATGTTGCTTTGGATCCTGTATAAGCCACCCAGACATTTTGTGAATCCCCTTTTATAGAAAGTGCATAATGGGACATATATTGTCATTGTAAAGGGCTTGGAGGCAGTGCCAGGGCCTCTTTGCTACACAAACAAAAGCAGTGATCTTTAAGGCAGGACAGCAGTGAGATACAGAAATTGTCAGCAATGCTTGCTGTTGTGGTGTAACCCCAGCCAGAAACTCAGCCCCACTCACTCCCTCCCTCCTGGTGTGATGGGGGAGAGAATTGGAAGGGTAAGAGTGAGAAAATTCATGCGTTGAGATAAAAGCAGTTTAATAGGTAAAGCAGAAGCCACAGGTGCAAGCAAAGCCAAACATGAAATTCATTCACCACTTCCCAAGGACAGGCAGGTGTTTGGCCATGCTCAGGAAATCCGGGCTCCATCACATGTAATGGGGACTTGGGAAGACAAACTCCATCAGTCTGGATGGAATCACTCTGATTCTTTCTTCCCTAATTTTACATGCTGAGCATATCCCATATGTTATGGGATATCTCTTGGGTCACTTGGAATCACCTGTCCCGGCTGTATCCCCTCCCAGCTCCTTGTGCACCTCCAGCCTCCTCACTGCTGGGGTGGGGTGAGAGGCAGAAAAGGCCTTGGCTCTGTGTAAGCCCTGTCAGCAATAACAAAAACTTCCTGTGTTATAAACACCATTTCCAGCACAAATCCAAAACATAAACCCGTATCAGCTAACTGTGGAAAAAAATTAAGCCCCCCAAGCCAAAACAAGCACACCTGCTCTGCCAGGAGCGTGGGGAGAAGCAAGTCTGTTGAACAGCTTCCAAGGCTACAGTGGCTTGGTGATGCCAGAGAGTACCTGTAGCCACTTGGCTATCCAGGATCTGACTTCTGCTGCCTCTGGAAGGCCAACCAAATGTAGTGACCTGACACTCAGGAAAAGGAAAGCAAAGCCCTCTCCTAAGAGCTAAGATCATTAGTGGGTGTCTAAAAGGGGAATTCTTGTTGCGACATTGATTTATGCAGTCTTTTAATTGCATTAAAATAGGTGTAGCCAGTTTGATGTTTGCAGTAGAGTAAGTTTTTATGAGGCCAGACTAATGAATGAGCCCCTCTGCACCCTGTGAAATCATTTGAGTCCCTCCCTTGTGTATAGATCGAAATTACAGCAGCAGCCACAGCACAAGTGTGGCAGTGCCTGGAGAACAGGCCAGTGCAGACCCATCAGTCAATGTCCTATTGAAATACTAACAAAAATGGACCGGTAGTGTCTCAGCGTTAAATGTTGCCCTGGTTTTATATGTGTGCATTTTTCTAGAGCTAATGTAATTTCAATGATATCCTCTATAATTATCATTAATAACCATGTGTTTTATTAAATTAAAAATGTCTGGGAAGTGCCAGTCATCTTTTTGCATATGGTACAATGGAGAGGGCTGCAGTACATCCATATGGAGCCCAAAAGCCAGCTGAGAGACCTGGAAAGAAATTTTAGTTAGTGGAGGGAAGTTCACAGCAAGAAGAATATGCTGATGCTGTAAACTTCTTTGTTCTGACCCTCCCATTCTACTTAGGCATGTTAGAGACAGACCTCCAGTGAAGTCACTACTGAAACTGAGGAGGATAAGCAATAGCTTTTCAGACATGATCTATTCCTGGTAGCTGATGATTGATTTTGGATGTTTGAATAAATGCATCTATCTTTTTTCTAGTGATAGAAGTTTTTTCCGGTGCATAAAAGTATTGCATTACATTGCCACATTTCTAGAGTGCAGCGACAGCAACAGCTGTATTTCAGTTGCTTTTCTTAATCATTCAGATCCAAGAAAAGAGCATGCTTTTGAGCTGCCTGAGGGGCAGCATGATTGGCATCAAGGACGAGCACACCTCCTGCCCAGGCTGTGCGCCTGAGGTCAGTGAGAAGCTGGTGCTGATCAATGGCCACCCGGACACAGCCGCCAGTAATAAAGGGAGTCCATGGCAGGAGAGGGCTGTGCCTCACACCACAGAGTGCCGCTTGTTAGCAGCAACGCTGTGCCCTGAGTGGACAAGGCATGGGCTAGGGAATAAGTTAGCTTCCTTTTTTAGGATGATAGAATGCAATTGTTTGTCAAAACTAGTGGGCTGTGCGTTCAGTTGTTTTATAACAACCATGTCAAATGTTCTGGGTGTTACGATTATGTTGTGTAACGCTAGAAAATGTACAGAGCTGGCAGCTAAATTTGTTTTGCTAACTGTAACCTTTACTGTGATCCAGGAAGTGTTTATCTTGCCCCATATCAGTACTTTATTCACCACGAAACCACTCCTTTGCTATACAGAATTACACATAAGCACTTTTCTTTTCTTCTGCATCTAAACAGTATTTTGTGGAGAGCCATGTCAGCAGCACTGTAGGAACAGGATTTAGGAGTGACAGATACCTCCTCTTACCTCTGCTGCTGTAATTCTGACAGGCCTGATCCAAATCCACTGAAAGTTTTTACAAAAGGCTTCCATTTGTTTCACTGATCTTTGCAAGAAGTCCCAAGAGGCATTTTTCAACTTTTTAGAGAAGAATTGTCAAATAATGGGAGTTCCATTGTGGTCAGTCAGGGGCTGATCCTTAAATGCTGGTCTCCAAACTTTTTGGATCATATACCCCTATCAGAAAAAAAATGCACCCCCACTCTATGTACAATCAATTATTTTTGAATTATATACATGTGCTACTGTGCTAATTTATATATTATAAAACATGCACAAAATAGAAATTAAAAAAAGGATGAGTTAAAAATTAAATAGATAAATGATTTTTTAAAAAGTATTTATCAATGAGTCACACTGAAAGAATGTCTTTCTTCATCCCAGTGGTCTATCTTGTGTGTACCCCACTTTGGAGACCGTCATTTTAAAATGTCCATTCATTGGCAGTGGCAACTTTACATCATCTACCACCCAGAAGTTATCTATATACAGCTTCTTGTATATGCATCTCTGTTTGGAAACCACTTATTTATGTCACTCACAACTTTGAACATTTTATGATCTTGTCTATGGCAAAACCCTTCTCAGGCTCTCCATTTGTAAAATAAAAAAAAAAAAAAAACTCCAAGGAATTTAAGAAGGTTACATACACTGCAGGGGTTTTTTGAGAAGGTAACTAATGGACTACCACTACTGTAAGTCTTACAGGCTGCTAAACTCTGTAGCATTTGGGTTTCCTGGACAAAAAATATCCTGGGCAAGCTGTTTTGATTAATAAATGAGCCTGATACTAGAACCATGCTTCTCCCACAAACAAAATGATTCAGCAGAGAATTGTAATAGAAAGAGCCTATCTGTCAGATTATGGTTTAACTACAGTTGAGCCAAATTTTGGATTCAGCCATTAAAGCAGCTGTAATCAGCCCTGGTTTAAATTCAGCTTTGTCTAAAAATCTGCTTTCGTTTTGCTTTGATTTTTTTTTTTTCCTGCTAATGACCATTCATTATGGATGTGAACTTTCCTTTTCTGTCTGGATATGTGTAAATATTTTGAAGCTTCTGTTTGCTGATTCCCATTATATTTGAACTCTGCTTATTGGGGACAAGTTTCATCAGGTTGTCTCTCTTGTGCTTCTGTCTCTTGAGCTGGTTCCACCAGAATGCTGTTGTCACAAAGAATTTGCATGCTGCTTGACCCTATTTGCAGATACTCTTGCCTCCTTAATTTTCCTCCCCAGAGCATATTATTAAATATATCAGAACTAAATATGCTGATTTTTCAATAAGAAAATCCCAAATAAAATTAATTCACACCATTATTAAGATATCTGAAAAAAAATCTCAATTGTTTTATGAAAGGCACAATTTCCAGAGGTACAAAATTATTCAACATGCACAAAAGCTGCTCACCTAAATGTCACTCTGAAATTTTGAAATCACTTTCATAGTTATCTTTCCCTTCCCTGTTTTATGACCTTAGGACAGAGAACATGTCTATTTAATGTCTACATTAAAATGTAGCATGTCTACATTGAAATATTCGGTTGCTATTGGCCCCTGTAAAATCAAATGATCACTAAGTTCCTCAGCTCTTGCCATTATATTAAAATCATTTTCATCCCATCTATTTTGGAAGGATATATTGTTTTAGGTGAACATCCTAAGGCAATATTTAAAAATGCATTTCTTCCTTCTTTTTAATATATAGCATTTGTTGCATGAAAATTAAATAATATAGGGAAAAGAGGCACAGCTCTGGGGTGTCATCACCTTGTTGACATTGCCATAACCAGCTTGGTCAAAAGGGAAAAAAGGGTTAAGATAGTAGTGTAGGACACCACAGAATATTAAGTCCCAACACCACATGAGAAGTCACAGAGTTAACATGAAAGATTTCAGAATGAAACTTTGGTGTAAGAAGCCTGATGCAATAAAGGGTTGGAAGCATTGTCTCTTGCCATTTGGAATATGTTCACAGGAGAAGAGTTAGAGTCTGTCCCACCATCAGCTCAAACAGGAGTTCTCCACTCCCTAGAGGGGAGTGCAGTAGAAATCAACTCAGTAATGCCTTGTCTTCTGCTGTCAGGAGCTATCTCATCATACTGGACTTCATCTACCAAATCCATCTGGTGAGTAATCCATACAACAGCAGCTCATGGAAAGGATGACATTTAACAGTTACTGGTTTATTCATGGCTGGAACAGAGCTTACCTAGAGCTCAGTTCAAAAAATCACCCAAGCAGAAGTGGAAAAAAAGCTTTGCTTAGGTAAAATTAATGAAACAAATTAACTCAGAGCTGTGCATTTTGGAAGAAGGCAATGAGAGGTCTCTGCAAATTCTAGAAGGCCAAGGAATCCTCATTTAAAATATTCTTTTCATGTAAGTATGTGTGTGTGTGTGTTTTATACATGCAATATATATATTTGTGTATGTGTTTATAATAGCACAGCATTTGTGTACTAGGCAGTAACACCCAGTTAGTGCTGACTTATAGGCAACAAGAAGAAAGTGAGCAGGTGACTTGCTCCTAGCAATGTCATATTTGTCCCTTTGTCAGTCTGGACTATTTCAGCAGCAGTTTACTGTCACTGCCATCAGGGTCAGCAGATCTCAGATCTTATGGGCTACCTATTTTTCATTACACACATATTTAGAACCATTACCATGCAATATTAATTCTGATTTTAAAAGCATCCTGTAACTTTAGTAATACATGTAACATTTGCACATAAATAACCTTTGCATCTGAATCTAGGTCAGCTCGTTGCCTCTGTCAGGGAAATAATCCCTAATACCGTTTATGTCAGATTGAGGAAACTGATCTTTGCCACCTTGAACTGTTGCCTTTGAAGGCACAGGTTGTCAAGTCTTCCTGACTGCAACAATCTGACACAAAGGAAGTACCTCTGGCAAGTTGATCGTATTTATCCATCTTGCAAGCAGTTGCCCAGCCTGTGGAATTCATCTCTTCCTCTGCAGGAGCATTTTGCAGCCAATAGATACCTGCAGGATGCACAGGCACAGAACTGGTGAAGACTCACCAGGTTCCTGAATGTGAAACCACACATATTTATATTTAAGTATGACAGTGGACCCACTGAAGTAATTGTGACTGTTTGCATAACTTAAGGCAAGTGTTTTCAGATTTGGAACTGTGCTGGCTAGCACCAAGTTTAATACTACAGAAGAAATAGATTAGTTAGATTCCACTTCTTTTAAATGTTGGATTGTGTAAAGTGAAATGGTTTGGACAAAAATGCTTGAAGTGTCTTGCAATAATACATGGAAGAGTTCATGCAACATCAGTCAGAATGAGGAAAAATAAACCACATTGACAATCATTTAGTAAAAAGAAAAATAAACATGCATATAGGAGTTTATTCCAGTTCATCATAACCAGATGTGATCTGTAGTGTACTATACTTTCCATTCTTAAAAAAAAAAAAAAATGGGGTAGATAAAATTCTGTTACTGTACTTGTTTTCAGTACCAAAAATATGTCCTTGATTAGATAGCTTCAAACACAAACAGTAACATATATTTTCCTGCCACCTGCAAATACACACAATGCTGTGTTAGGACCAAATTGGAACAGGAATTAATATATTTGTACAAACAAATGCAATTACATATAATAGATTTTTTAAATTCTTATTTTCCAAATATTTTTCCTTTTTATACCAAATAAGCACAGCATTAAGAACATATAAAAATTCTTCAATAATTTATATTTAATACTTTTTCCTAATTTTTTTTGCAGTGGTTGAGTTTATTTTTTCTTAGGCAGAGTGGTTTGACTTCACCAGAAGCTTTCACAAATCATGTTAAACAAGACACATATCTCTGTTGTTTAAAACTCAGCCAGGAGGGGGATGTTAGTCCCACCTATGCAGTTTGAATTTGTGTCATCTACATTTCTGCTGATGCCACAACAGAAGGGGAAAAAAATCCTTGACGTTTTACAGGAAATTTCAAACTTCCAGTGCTATTTAGAGGACATTTGAATTTAGACAAGAATCTTTCATCCTGGACTTTCAGAGGCATATGGAGTGCACCCTGAAGTATGAAGTATAAAATGGAAATACTTTCATAAGGAATTACTGCTTCTGAAATGGGAATGCTTTGCATAAGTTTGTTGACATTTGGTGGATTATTTCTGTGTCTGTCAGAGGTTGTCTGCACTTCAGAATTTTCCACTATTGCTAGTCTGAATGTGGCACTAGCAGAGCCGCAACTGTAGACAAGCCATGTGTGTCCTTGCCAATAGATAACTTTTTTTCAGAGCAGATTTGGATGCCACAGCAGTATGAATGACAGCCTCTGCTGGTACATGAGAAACCTGAGCTAAGCAGGCAGGCAAACTCTGAGTACCTCTCCTCAGGTACCACTTTCCTTTGTGACAGTAGCACTGAGAGAAACCTTGTCACATGGGAAGATAGGGTTAATGTGCACTGAAACTGTATATGTGCTTCATGTGAGTAGAAATACTTGTACAGAAGCTGGGTGAAGAATTTAAGGATTCCTGGCCAACTGGTTAAGGGAGAGTGCCAGAGACAGTGGAGTGTGGCCAGGCCTGTGACTGTCCATGCTGCCCACCTGCAGCCTTCTGTCTTCTCCTGCCCTACTTCTCTGGTGGACCAGAGCTCACACCACCAGGACAGTGCTTGGGACAGCAAAGTCATGTGAGATGGATGTGCTTGGCTATCTGGGTTTCCTCTCTGGTTGTGAAGGACATAGCTTTGTGTTTGTATATCTGACCATGCAGGGTGTTTGCCCACGCCAAGTTATATGGCAGTAGAGTGATATACGTGGGACACCAGAGAACCCATTCAGGCTTCCCATGCAAAGAGCTGTCTCTAAGCAGCCTGTTGTCACTTAGGAGTATGATCTGACCTGCAGTTCTTATGTGATTACTCTTTGTCTCTGGGGTGCAGGTCCTTCTGGAAAGGAGCTTTGCAGACGTACAGACTCCTACAGCTCTGCCTGCTCTTCATACCTGGGTAAGTAGCAGCTTTGGCCATTGATACTTTAAGATACAGCTAAAGAAGTGTCTTCAGCAGTATTTCTGGATAACACCTTCAGCATGTCTTATGATATTTGACGTTTCCACAATCTCCAGTTCTTGGAGCTATGGGAAAATGTACAAATATCCATTTCCTTGCAAAGGTTCAGGTTACACAGGCTCTTGGGTTTGTAAGCCGTCTGAGAGGTCAAATCCAGTCAAATGCTTGTGTGGCTTATCTTGTATTAAATATTGCAGTAGTCATCTTATCTATCTGAGAAAGGTGAAGAGTTCAGTGACCCCAAGACTTGAATCTGTGGTGCCAGGGAGTCAGGGAATTTTTCAAACTTGCTGTATTATGCTTATCCTCTTACAGTCTGACTTTTTTTTAAAGAGTGGTCTTAAAGACTGCAATACAGTTTAAAAGGTACAGTTGAAAAAACCCAGCAATCTCTGATTGTATTCATTTGTAAGCCTTGCTTATGCTCTGATCCTACAAAGCACAGAACACCTCAAGTAAAAGGGATTTTAACTTCTATGGGCTTCAGTGGGATTTTTGTACTGTATGCGCAGAAATCGGAAGAGAGGGATCTTGAACAGAGTTCAGAAATGTCTTTGGAGCTCACTCATGATAACACTCACAACCTTATCCACAAAGTCATTATTTTAAAGGGCTTCTACACCTCTCAGCTCCCATAGCTGTGGTAACATGAGCATATTTGCTATCATTATACAGATAAACAAATGTCTAATCTTTGTGGCTGAGAAAAATGTAAAAACATTGAATCCATTTATCTCAACACCAGCAAACCAGACATGACTGAAACATCACAGGGTTCTAAGTACAGTAATTCTTAAAACAAGCTCATGAAATTTTTAATGTGTTAGACTTATCCTGGCATTTTCAGGCTTATTTCCTGCTACCCCATTATGTTTCTTATTTTAAGTTTTGAACAACAAAATTCCTACATCTCTTTGCACATGGGAGCAAGCTAATCCTCTAAAAAATTCTGAGACCAAGACTGCTTGTCTTGGTTTTTAGTAGGTGGCTTGCTGGGCCACTACTAGCCCTCTTAAAGATGATTCTAATGCTGCTGTGAAAGGGCTTTTATTGACTGAAGAAGCCCTGCTATGTGCTACAATATTTTGATGATTTCTCTATGTCTTCTGGTACATTCAAAGTAATCGCACAAGTTGTTCCCACAAATAGTGGGATCAGCTTAACATAGGAAGCAGCACCTTCCCTGTGAGCCCTGAGCTACTGTCTCATCCAGGCTCTTAATATACTTAAACGATGAGCAGTATTTTTGTTCAAAGCTCTTGGCTATTCTTTCTGGACAGAAGCACACTAATTCCTTAAAACTTTTCCAAGCAGCTCTTCTAAATAACACATATACACACAAAAACCTTGCTTTTCTGTTTGCCTGCCTGGAGTGTGTAATCTCATATCTGAACAATGTAATTTATTATCAATATCTGAAGTGGATTGCTACAGCTTCTCCCATATATTAATAGCTGTAGCTATTATTTTCTAAAGAAGGATCTCTAGGGCCCTTCTTGTGAAACAAGCATTGCTGCTAACCGGGTAGCTGGCTGGAAAGGATGATAGTGTCCCCTGCTATTATAAATCTAGTGAGCTCACCTTTAAATGTCTGTCTCTATTCTCCCCTTTGGGCATCGTTCCAGTCACTTTTTGGCCTTTTTATTTTAAAGAAAAATCCCATCCATATGGTCAAAAGAGGAAGTATGCGTGCCCTCAGATTCACTTAATGTGTGCTTGTTCTGTATATTTTGGAACTGGACTGCCATTGTGCAGGAGAGGAAAAAATAGCCATCTTCAATGAAAGTCTAAATTAGTAGCCTGCATGCATCAAACAAGAATAAAAGCTCATGCTGGAGGATACAGTAGATCTAAATATGCATGCCCTGATTCACGTAGACGGCCAAACTCTTTCAAACAGAAACATAATTTGACCTATGAAGTAATTAATGCCATGATTATGGGGAGGGAAGACACCACAGTTCAGGCTGCAGCCGCACTGCTTTCCATTAATAGAAAGCTCTATTATTCCCTCCCCCCACACACACATACTTATCTCAGTTTTAAAAATTATGTTGGCTGCAAAATTCCTTCTGTGCTGAAGGCATAGCAGAATGTTTCAGCAAAATTTCAAAAAAGTTGGTGTTTGAGTTTCCCAAGTTATCTGATTGTAGTTTTGTTCCTCTATTGTCTGAAAAGAGTAGCTCACTTCTTCTTCAGTCTTGCCATATAAATCCCTTTTACCAGATTTATGAGGAAGACAGATTGTCTTAATTAAAACATTTTTCTTGGTCTTATTCTAGGTAATTCTGAGGCTGGTCTCCCACACACCAATATCAATGGGGTTTTTTCTGCTGGATTAAGCAGAAAGAGGAATTCCAGCTGAAATCTAGAAAGACCATGAGAGGAGGGGGTTTTTTTCACTCAACTTGTAATTAACTGTGGTACTCATTGCTACAGGATTTTATGAATCTCACTTTTTGGTATATATTGAAAATGTAATCAGACAATTTAATGAGAGTAAAACCTATCAGGGATTTTCAAATATACACAGACAGTAACTCTTAAAAAATACTTATAAAAACTATCTCTGACTCTTAGGTCACTAGAAACTATAGGACTGTACTGAGGATGTGTCACTGCATGTTTGCCACTTCTTATTTGCTTCTTTAGGCATTTGCTGTTGGCTTCTGCTGGATGAATGGTGCCTGGTGGCCTGGACCTTTGATTTGATTGCTCTGGTCAGTCCCAGGTATGTCAATAAAAAAATTAACTTTGGCTCAAAGGGTCACATTCTCTGATCACTTTTGACAATTATAAGCACAAGAAACATGGTCGTATTTTCAAGTTCTAGGGTAAAATATATGGACACCTAAAATATGATCTGAAAGTTTCGTGTTATTTGAGGGAGCACTTTATCATCATAAGAGACTGAAGTGCCAGGAGCAGAGAAGAAGTATCATAGGTTAGGCCTACATCCTGCATAGAAGCTCATTTGTAAATGGTCCCTCTCTTTCCACTTAAGATAGCTATAAAATCAAGCTAATAATGTTTATACTTAGTTTTGGAAGGAGCTTTGAGAGCTAGAAATAAATGCTTACTCTGCAAATGCAAAGATTTATTTTTTTACATGGAGTGATTGCAATTTAGTAAAAATGGGAAGAAGATCAAAAACATTTGGAAGAATCAAGATCACAAATGACTGTCAGGGACACTAATTTTCCTAATGTTTTAGGTGCTTTTTTATGTCCTCTAGGGAGGCTAAGATGCATCCAAGAAAAAGCTCTGGCGTTATGTGCCCTAACTTTTTGATACCTGGCACCTGACGTGCAGTTGCAAACCTTACGTTAAGCACAGCATTTCTGACTATGTGAATATTAAACACATTTTGCCAACAGGAGAGCAACGGAGTTGCCTCAGAACACTGAGCTTGAAGGCAAGAATCCTCTACTAGGTGGATATTAATTTTTCAAAGAGCATAGACCTTGCTGTTAGGCAGATTTTTCTGGGATTTAAAAATACATCTCGTTTTAGGCAGCTACTTCTTTATTTTGGGGAGATTTATCCCCAAAACCTCAGATATAAAAGAGCTGAGATCTTTGCAAACCCCCATTTTATAATAAACCCTGTGTAATAAATACCGACTCTGGCCTTAAATTAAAATGGAATAATTTGTTGCTAGAGTTGATTAATCTCCTTGAAGATGTCCAAAGCATAAACTGGGCATCTTCAAGGCCTGTTAGGGCAAAGATAGATGAGGAGAAGACTAGCTGTGAGCCAGTCTTCTCATCCATCTCCAAGCTGACCGCTCCCAAGCTGACCACAGCAAGGGAGAAGTGTGATGATTACATCTTGGCCAGCCCCTGCTGCCCTGACTCCAGGCTGTTCTATGGAAAGATGTGTAAAGACAGAGTAAGAATTTTGGAGAAGCTGAGACACTGAAATTCAGCAGCCTGGGACCACCCGTGCTGTAAATGGCAGCTTCTGGGAACTAGCAAGCTCATCTAGACACAAAATCAATCTTTAGTTAAAATCCATGATCTTTCCACGGGTTTTTAAGGCCAGTCTAATAGCAGGGTCCTAGAACTGGCTCTGAGAGTGCAATGCTTTAAGACAGAGGTCCAGTTAAAGTACCCTGGAAGCCTGGCACTGCCTCATGGAATGGTTAATCCATCTTCCCTCTCTGCCTCTGCTGTTCCTGCACATTTGAACTGTCATATCCTTTCTCCATTATGTAATAGCCTAGAGGTCACACATGTTCCTCCGCTTTGAATAATACATCTCTATGAAGCCTCAGTATCTCTGTTTGAAAATTTATTTCTTTCATTTTAATATTTTATCAATTTTGTCCTAAATGGATGACCTTAACTGGTTGCAGTTCATTTCATTTCTTCTCTGCTTAAATATTTTAAAGGTTCCAAAGTAAAAACATCATTCATGCGGTGTGTAACAAAAATGCTCATCTTGAGCTTTGGATTACTTAATTGTAATTGTCAAGCTATTATTAAAATTGATTTTTTTTCTTTCTTTCAATTTCTTCCCCCCTCTCCTTCTCCCATTTCTAATGGTGTTTGTCACATCCTTTATGTTGGTATTTAACTATACTTCAGTGCTTATAGAAGAGCTATGCAATGCATTAGGACCATTATTTGTAGACAACAGACAGGCAAGAGTCAAAATCACCCTGCAATGGGGACAGGCATTGCATTCAGAAAATACCTCAGTAACATAACTGATCCAGTACCAGATACAGTATTTGATGTTAGGTACAAGTTGAGCTTTTTGCTCTATGTTTGAGGGAAAAAGAACCAGAGTTATATTTTATGAGCTGGCCATCTTGATGCTGCAACCAATCTGGATTTCATTAAGCTGGAAAGGGGTTTTATTTGAATGATAAATCATCATAACACATACATATGCACCAGGACATAAAAGGAGTTAACAAATACCTGGCAGTCCTAGCTCAGAAATAAGTTGTGCTGTTAGAGAGGTGTCATTTTGGGCGCATAAAGTTCTTTGTAAGAGTAGCAGTCCTAGCCTTTCTCAAGCCTTTTTAGGTAATTAAATTCAATCTTCATAAATTTCAGTATCATTTGGCTTCCTGTCCTGAGCAGGTTGATGTCACTACAGGCAGCTTCACACTGACAGTTGCCGAGTGCCTGGTCTCACTGACCCTTCTGATGTGCAAAATGCTTTGGGTTATTTAGATGTGAAAGGCAGTAAAAGCTAGTAAGCACGATTTGATTTAATGATTGTTATTCTGCACTTATACTATGAGAAAGCAAAACTAAGATATCTGCACTTCACACTGTGGCATTTTGATTAAAAATAGGAATAACAACACTGAAGAAATCTGACTCATGTCCTTGAATGATTTCGAAATAACTGTAGCTGTTCTGCATTTGCAATATATAAAAATCAGTATACCACCCATTTTTTATATTTAAGACATTTGATTATGTGGGACAGGTCTATATTTATGCTGATTATTACCTTTCTCATTTTCTTCTATCTTGCTTTTGTTCAGTACTAGTCTTGCCCAGCTGTAGCTGTTGGTAAGATATGGACTCATGTTTCATTTCTGACATCTCTGTGTCATATTACAGTGACATCACCTGTCTTCTGGTTTGGCTATGCAGGATTCCACACCTTAAATCCTTTGCCTTACCACTAAGCCCCTGACTGCCATATTGAGGACAGTATGAAAGAAATGGCATCACCCCTCTTGCACTGGCCATAGGGTTTTGGTTTACCTGGTGTCCTGTCACTGCAACAGATGCCACACAGGTCACAGAAAGCAGGAATCTCTGTGCCTCCCTGTGAACAAATGGGGACATCTTGTTTCCAAGTGTGATTCCTGGGCTGTGCACAGAGGTGGAAATGAGTGAATGTATAAGCAGGTTGCCTCTTGTTTGCTCCTGGGATGGAGATCTGGAGCCTTGGACATCAGCCAAGAAGTCCTGTCAGGTAATCCTGTTTTCCTCCAAACAATAGAGTAGATGTGCTATAACCAGAGAAAATGCTTTGAATAGTTCTTTAAAGGACACTTGAAACACTTCTTGCATATTTTTTCTGCCCTATACAAACAGCTTTCCTGGTTTCTGAGGAAGCTCCTGAAGGTAACCAGCATTGCTTCTGTAACTACAGGAGTTTCCTAATTCAGGTGGTGTGGTAGGTGAGGTTATCTTGCCTCAACAGGGAGTGTGTTTGTATAATCCTTCAGAAAGTTTTTGCAAACACATCCTCCTCATCCCTAATTATATAATTAAAAAGTATAAGCATTGAAAATCCTTCTAAATACATATTTAAATCCTGAAGGATCTCCTTAGACTGGAGTATTACATGAGATAGAGAGCTTAGCAATGAATTGTACAAAGGCCTGATACATTACAACAATTATGAACATGTTCACTTTATTAACTAAATATCAGTAATTGTGCTGTGAGCAGTGCACCTTATACTTAAATTTAAGCAGCTTTAATGTACTTGTAAACTGTATTTCTGTGTAAGTCAGACAAAACATGAGGGAAAGGAAGAATGGGATGTACAAGGAGAAGACCAGGAACTGAGGCACAGAGGCAAAAGATACAGAGACAGTTCAGTCTGATTCCAGAATCTGCTGTTCAGTAGTAGCCAGGCACAGATTCCCAAAATACCGTAAGGAAACTGTGGCATTTCTCCAGAAGCAGATTTCCCTGGTAAATCTGTCACTTTGGCCAAAGTGAGCACATGCTGCTGCTCTTCACCTCAACAGGGTAAACATCCTCATGAATAGCAGTATTTTTGTGTGACTACAGCTGCTCTTTTAACTCTCTGCATAAAGACATGCATTTGGGGAACTAAAGGTTATGGATTCAAATCCCAGTTTCCACTTCCAGAAGCGTGTATACATTTGGCTGGAAACAGTGCTGGCTGTCTGGATGTATACAGCCACGGATCATTGCAGCAGCACAAGTCAATTAGCCTTGGTGACACTCTGGTGTCCTGTGAAATAATTTCACGGATACTTCAGGGGATGTTGTCAGAAGGACAGCGCTGAGAACTACAGGACACGAGGGGCAAGGCCAGCAAAATAACCACCTTTGGCACAGGTTTCCAAACACCTCCGTGTTTACAGACACCTGAACCTTTCTGCATGTCCTGGGTCTCTCTTGGGAAATAGAAAGGATCACAATTAACCTTTCCTTATTACCAAGCACAGGAAGCAATAGGGGAGCCTCTCAGGTGACACGTCTCATTTGAGCATTCCACTGGTGTCTGTGATTGTGGACGTGTTGTGGAAGTCAGGCAGGGAGAGCTGAGCCTCCTAATTACAATGTGTATTTACAGGCCCCTTTTTTATTTTAAAGACAATAATATACAGTGGTCTTCTTTTGACCTGTAATGTATCAGACAGGCTAGTATGAGATAAATCTCCAATCATTCTTCAGTACTTCCATTTCACTACTTCACACAGAGACTACTCTGTGAAATAACAAAAGACAGCAAGTGGTTGCTTTATATTAGCAACTAAATATTTTGGAAGTTTTGGGTTGGTTCTTCTGTTGATTTTTTTTCTTTTACAGTTTTCTTTTTTCTTCACCCCAAAAATTCTAATGAATCTCTCTTAAGAAATGCTGAAATTTTATAACTTTTTTTTTCCTAGATTTAAATTTAAAAGACCTCCTGTCTGATTTTTTTGTTGTTGTTTGGGGTTGTTGGGGTTTTTTTTTATGTGCCCCTTTGAAAGAGAAAAGGTGTACATGATGAACACCTTTTATATGCTTTTTAATATGACTTGATTTTTTTTTTAAATAACAGGTAATTCATGTCTAGCTTTACAATTTGTGATTTTAATTTCTCTCTAATGAAAGCATGAGAGGGTTTTTTTAACCTCATGGTTCTGTGTTTTGCTTGGTTTTTTAACTTTTTCTCCCAGAAAGTAGTGTAAGAAGTATAAAATGGCAGATTTTCTGAACAGAAGTAAGTATTAGCAAAAGAAAGTATAACTTTTTTTTCTTTAAATTGTCGCTCCTGCTTAGTTTTGAAGTGTAGAAGAAAGTTTTCATTTTACAGAAAATTTAAGGGAAATGATAGTGATTTTTCTTCTTCTCCATCCACTGTAATTTCCTTTCCTTCTCAATGTTTTTCACTGAGGATCAATCTGTGACCTCGCACTTTGTTAGGAGCTGAAATTAATGTAGAAATTAAGTGTTAGACAGGTGGGAGACCTAATGGGAGACAACAGCAGAATCTAAAATTAGAAGAAAACAAAATCCTTGATGGAGAGAGCAAAAGGTATGATCATTTTGTTACTATTAGACACATCTTGGAAAGAAACTGAGAAAAAAAATACAGGGTAGGATAAAACTAAATGAAAACAAACACTAAACCATACCACAGTCCAACCATGAATTAAAAACAAGACACTGTCCTTAAAAGCTTAGTATTGTACAAGTTTTGATAATGAATTATATGCAGAGACAAGCAAGGTAATTTTTCTATTTGACAGTCCCATGCAAGCCTCATTTGCAAGGATGTGCTGAGTTGTGGGGCCTGGGTTTGAAAATTACCTCAGTATGTTGGGGGAAGAGTTTAGTTGACAGCAACAAAAATTTCAAAAAGTTGAAAAATTAGGCATTTAAAGAGACTAAGAAATTTTGTCATGGTTCCTAGAAAAAACAAAGCTGAAGTGACACAGTAATTTTAAAAATTACTAAAAACATATGTTATAAGGAAAAGAGGACTCAGACTTGCCAATGAAAAAGAAAACTGTAGATTTAGCTGAACTGAAAAGAAAGTCCAAACTGTAGATTTAGGTGAAATGTAGCTGGCTCCATCTGAGGGTTGTGCGAGGGAAAACCAAGTGGAATGCTGCATGCTGGGGTGAGGGTTTGTGGTGGCAAACAGTCACCTTCTGTCTTTCATCTCAAGCAGGCAAAGGAGGGTACCAGGAATTCGTCTTGCAGGGCAGGAGGAGAACAGCACTCCTGCCATGGAATTTTTGTGCTGGTACCCCAAAGTTGTCCCTAGCCAACAAAATGTAATTACCTCGTTTTCCTTCTTATGAATCCATGAGAGAGCAAGGCAGTTTTCAGCAGATCTGGCAGGTACAGCTTGACTCTGGCCTCACTTTATTTCTGTAGGAGAGGTTGTCAGGGACTGCAGAAATGGCTGTCCTGGTATGGTTGAGCTGAGATTTGGAATCTCTCTAGGAAGAATTTAGACATAATGAAATCAACTGTGTTCCTTGCAGAAGAATGAAAGCAACCTACCAACAATCCTGAGTCTCAGTATTGATTCTGTTCTTATATTTGCAGTGCTTTGAAGCTGCTATGGTCTGTTGGTTCATTAAGTTATATTTACAAGTTGTCCCTAAACACTGGCTTTTACATAGTCTGCATTTTAACACTCTTTAAGTGCATATTGATATGTTCTGTCCTCTGTGCAAACCACAGTCAAAGAAATCCCTTTTCTGCAATGGCTAATGAGATACCAGAGTGGTAAAATAAACAGAAGGCGGAATTACACAGTGTCAGGAAGCTAGACCAAAGAAATGTCACCTTCAGAGAAGCAGCAATGAGAAATGACCTTTCACTTTATTACAGTGTGCCAGATTTGGTTGGGTTTAGACAAGAACCTACAATTACTGAATATTTAAAAGTGCACATTCTTACTCACAGAGAAGTCAAATAGAGTTGGGGGGACTGATGTCACACAAGGACCTATGATGAAAGATGGGTTTGACACACTGACAAGTACCATGACTGAGATTACGGTTGAATTATGCAATTAGGTTTTATTAACTATACATATTATTAAGGACTTTTCATAACAGAGGAGAAGATGTCAGGTCCTGGTGATTGTACTGACCTCTTATGCCACTGGGAAAGATGCAGAAAGGCTTTCAAAAGAGCAGTATAGTCCCTACTTAATCTTTAAATAAGAAAGAAAGGTCAAGGAGCCATTGCTGCTACTTTATTTCTCTCAAGTCTTCACCAAGGAGACATCCCATTTTAATGTGCATTGCCTTAGATTTATACATATTAGTAAAATATGCATCACTGAAACATTACATACTTTTGAACATGCTGAATTTATGGCAGAACTTAAAAAGTGTAGTATGTGCATGTGTATGAATCCTCCAAATTATGTAACTAACCTCTGAAGGTTTCTCACTTTAATTCATTTCTGACACAAAAATAAAAGGAAAAAAGAAAACCCTCCAACAAATTATTTAACATCTCTGTAAAAATGTCTTTTCCACACAGATATTCACTTACCATGCCAAAGAAAGAGAAAAAAGAGTGGCAATTTATATTCATAATGTAGTTTAATTTTAAAATTATATTAATAATTAAAGATAAGTAAATGAAGGTGGCAACCAACTCAAGACCAGTAGGGAAAAAAATCCCCGAACAAAATTTCGAACACCAGTGTAATTACAGTGACTCCTTCAAGTCTACATGGTTGTGCTCCAGCTTTGGTAGGAAGCCTAATTGTCCTTTAAACTTTTACTTCCCTTCCAAACTGGGAGTGACACTTTCAGAGTGGGTGCAGCCCAGTTCTTCCAATGGCAGATGCTCAGCTAGAGCGGTCCCTCAGCACCGGCGTGGCCTGGCTCCTTTCGGCAGGAACAGCAGGAAAGCCTCCCCATCTGCTCCACACAGAGCTGTGTGAACAGCGTGTTCCATCAGGGAATGGAATGAAGCCTTCAGGATTGGGAAGTGCTGGTGTCAGTGCTGCAGTACACCTTTATCTCAGTCCTTTGAGGATGTCTGCCTTATGATAATCTTCCATGGTGTGATTGGTGGCTTTTGCAGTGGGATGCAGCAGTTTGTCTGCCGCCTTTCAGAGTCTGCCCCTGACCTTCACTCATGTTTCACATCCAGGCATATCTCTCCCAATCCATTCCCCATCTTTCTTTGGATGTAGTTTTTGCTTTGTGTTTTAACTAGATTAATTTCTCTCCTCTGCCACATGGATCCCTACAAGTCACTGAGTCATCCAGGACTCTTTTTCACTTTTGGTGTCCAGCAAGCTGAAAGTGAGGATTATAAAGAATGTATTTTTGAGCTACCAGAGGTGTTGGGGCTGTCCTGTGATCATGTACTCCATAGTATGAGTTGACCAGTCTGAGGTCGGAATTTTCTGAGGTTTTAGGTATTTCAGTTCTAACAGTTCTCCCTTGCAAATAATGAAAAACTAGAAATCTAAAAGAAACCTAAAAGCTGTTAAAAGTTCTGTTAGAAGCATAGGTAAAAATTGTGCCACAGTTCAAAAAGAAAACCATGTAGTCCAAAAATCCCCTTCATGGCTGAATGTGAAAATGATGCAGTCCATAAAAAAAAAAAAAAAAGGCTTTTAAGAAATGGGAAGTTTGTTCAAATGAGGACAGGAAAACCCATAAAAATGGCAGGCCAATTTCAAATGAGAAATTAAGAAAGCTAAAGAGGATGTGAAAAGAGCCTTGCAAAGAACGCTGTAGCTGAGAGTAGAGAATTTTGTAAATACACCAGAAGCAGGAATCTAGATGAGGATTAGTGGAACCACATTATGACCAAGGTGTAGAAGGGGCTGCAGCAGAGGGAGGAACCTCAGTGTGAACTCTTTCAGTTGTTTTTTACAGGCGGAACTGTCTCATTCCCAGTTCTGATGCATTCTTTGTAGCAGGCAAGTCAGAAAAATAGATCAATTTGAAGTAAATATATGGGATGTGTTTATCCAAATAAACAAGTCAGAGGTCAGTAAATTAGGACAAGACAACATCCACCCGGGAGTCCTGAGGAACTCAAATATGAAATTGCAGAACTGCTGGCCATGATGTGGAATGCAAGAATAAAGAGCTACTGTATTGGGGGGTAGGTATACAGCCATCTGCAAAATTGCCAGCTTCCATCTACCAAAAGGCTCTGGATGGATCCTGAGAGCTACAGACAGGTGAACCTTAGCCTCATTCCTAGCATAATGGTGGAGTACCATCTCTAGTAGTAGAACTAGTAATAATAGTGATAATAAATAAGATCAGTGAGCACATGGATAAATTTGACATGTTGAGAAGGTGTCCTAGGTTACAATGTAAAGTTGTGCCCAAGGTATGTATTCTATCCCCATGAGCCGTTGGAGCCCAGGTGGGGCAGTGTTTTCCTTATCTTCTGTTCATGGGCCCATCAATGCCTTGCCACATGACTCATAGATAACTCCCTCAGGGAGTTATCTCTGTTTAATGGGCCATCAAGGACCCACTGCATGACTCATAGAATGAGATCAGCCCATTGGGAGATGCTCCGCCCAGGGGGAGGAGCCAAGCATTCCCACCTGGATATAATCCAGGGTTTGGGACAGCACAGGCAGCTTTTATCCACTGGACTTCCAGAGAAGACAAGAGCTGCCAGATGTTTCTACAGGAATCACTGCTTTGACAAGACCATCTCATCTGGACTGCCACTACCACCCTAACTAACAGGGTGTCAGGTTGTATTCTGACTCTTGTCAGGGTTTTTACTTTACTTTATTTTCTTTTCATCTTATTAAGTTGTGTTTCTGACTTAGAGTCCTTCACTGGTTTTGCTTTCAAACCAGCACAGAAGGGGTCAGTTTGGCATCTGTAAGGGGAGATACAGCTTCACTAAGCTGAAGTTCTTTGATGGTGACAGTAAGAATATGGACAAACAGCACCAACTGGACATAATCTGTTTGGGTTTTCAAAATGCCTTTGCCAAGGTTCCAAAAGACAGTATAGGTTAGGATAGGGTAGAATAGTTACAGTTGGAAAGGAATTTACATCATCTAAGTCCAGATGTCTAAGGTTATTCCAGAAAGTAAAGTTAGACTTGAAGAAAGGTCCTTGTATGGACTGAAAACTGGGCAAAAGAAGGAGTAGGGATTAATGGGTGTTTTCAGGATGGAAAAGAATTGACAGTAAGGTCCCCAGGAATTGGTCCTCGGACCAATTTCATTCAGTATTTCATCAAAGAGCTAGAGAGGAGAAAGAAAAGTGGAATTTTTGGGTTTGAAGGTGATATTAATGGATTTTGCATCACAAGTTTAGTGTGGTTAAGTGTGATCATATGAAAAATAGTCTAATCCCTACCTACATGATGTAAAACTCGGAACAGAGGTGCTGAACTCTTGAATTCCAGAAGAGATCTTGGAGTGATTGCTCTCAGTTCTCTGAAATCATGAGCCCATGGTGCTTTGGTGGCAAAAAAACCCCACAAACCTCAAAAACCCAACCCAAACAAAAAACAAATGCAATGAAAGAACTGAGTACAAATGGGAAGTTACATTCTGTCACTATAAAAAGCTGTGGTGCACCCTCTGTTTGGTGCTCCCGGTTCTCTGTTTTCCACCTCTCAAGAAGGAGGCAGTAAAAGCAAAGAAGATACAGACAGAGAGGGCCAGTCAAAAAGCTTATGATGATGTAGCAACAGCCTTGTGAGGAGAGAAAAAAGCTGATATTCTTCATTTTGGAGAGAAGGGTGAGGGGAGATGTGATAAATGTTTACAAAATTCACAGATGTAATGGATTAGCTAAATCTTCCTAGTATCAGAAAGCTCAGAAAGGAATTAAACAACTTCATGGATGTGCATTAAGGGATGCTGGAATGATTAGGCAGGAATGTAACCTCTAAAACCTCTACAGCAACAGTGGATGCTGGAGCAGTAGAAGAGGAATACATTGCCAATAGTTGCCAAAGTCACATGCCCTCCTGAAACAACTTTTCCTTTTGTTGTTATCCCTCAGGCTTCTCTATTATGGGCTAGGCATTAGCCACCACCACTACCATCCTACCTCCCCCCGCTAAACTTCCCAGGGAGAAAGGTCTAAGTTCAAAAATAAAAGAGGAAAAACCCTACTGTTTGAGGTGTAATAACAGCTCCAGGTGCAATATCTTTAAAAAAGGGGGAAGGGGTATGAGGGTCAGAATATAAATAATAGGTGAATGGAGAAGTGGAGGGAAACACAGGAAAAAAGAGCACCCAGGTGTGCCTATTACTTCCTGTGGACCTCCAGGGATGGAAAAATGAAAACAGTTGCCAGAACACCCCCTCCTCCCCATTTTTTTCCCTGCTGTCAGAAACACAATACCAGACTGAATGGATCCATTGGTCTTACCCCAGAGAATGATTCTTATGTTTGAATGGTCCTTTATTGGTGACAGTCTTGGCTATCCTGGAATTCAAGGAAAGAGTTGTGACAGGTTGTACAGAGACTTACTGCATAATTTGTTTCTCTGTTTAAAAGAAAACTTTGAAGAATGGTTTCAGTTTCCTACTGAAATAGAAAACTATAGGGTATTGGATAGAAGGCAAGTAAGACATAGAAGAAACTGCTAAGGGAAATATTTAGGATGGATATAAGA
This sequence comes from Acrocephalus scirpaceus scirpaceus, assembly GCA_910950805.1. Taxonomy (NCBI): domain Eukaryota; kingdom Metazoa; phylum Chordata; class Aves; order Passeriformes; family Sylviidae; genus Acrocephalus; species Acrocephalus scirpaceus. The sequence continues at coordinate 57,186,285 of OU383778.1, read as the reverse complement.
TCTAAAACTGTATCTCACATAAATCACTGGGTTTTAATCCTTTTTGGTTTCCAGTGTAGGTGAATGGCAAATTTAACCTACTTAGAATAAATTTTCTTCTTTGAATTTCCCTTTGCATTTCCCTTAGTTCTGAGTTTTGCAAACCACAGATTGATATATTATAGAAAAGATACCACCTTGAAAATTAACTATTTCCAGAGCCCTTCTGCCAAGTGGGAGCACATCTGCATGGACACTGACCAGATTATAATACCAATGGTCACAGTGTAGTAACATTTCTTTTGTAGAGCTGAGCAGTTGTGCAATGCATAGCTGGCTTTGGGGCTTAGGATTTTTTGGCAGATGCTCCTCTGTTTAGAAAAGCAAAGGGAAGGCTCCAAATCTTACATATCATCTTCCCCCATAGTGCATCTGTTCAACTCAGACTTGCAAGGCACTGGGTTTCATCATTTGTGAAAGTGGGTCACAAACCCAAACAAAAAATAAGAAATAATGACTCCATCTATTTCCCTGCGTGTGATACCAGTCAAATTGTGAAACAGATCTTCAGCTACAATAAATCAATGTAAGTCCATGAAGACAATTTCATTTACAGGGAGTGAGAATTTGGTGCTGTACTTTGTATGTGAGAAAAAATGCACTTGAAAAAATAAAAATAATTAAAAGGAAAAAATCCTGCATCTTTTGCTATACAACAATTATGCAAATATTTTTAATAGAATAATAGAAAACTGCTGGAGAGCATTTGGTAAAGACAGGAATTAGATAATAATTTGACTGTAAAACTAAATTATATAAAGACATGCCACACATTAATTATTTTACATCACCCACTTTCCCCAGTCTAGAGCACATAGGTCTGACTGTGAAAGTACTAACAGAGTCCCAACAGTCCTATTAAGAGACAAAGAAAGAGAGATCTGGTTAGGCTATTTTTTCATCTTAATGCCACTGCCTTATCGCTTTATAATTTTGAAAATAAAACCCTTTAAGCGAAACAATACCATGCTGCTAGAATAAAGATTTCAAAACTTCCTGATCCTGAGTCCCATTATCTTCATCCCCTCTGTAGTCATTTTGGCCTTCAAAACTTCATGATACTAATCTGATAGATTGTTATCCCTTCTTTGAATAAACATTAGGTTATGATGAGATGAGTTGGTAAAAGCCAGTCCAGGGGCTTGTTTGTTTTTGCTATACATTGGAAAGCGTGTATGTGCCCATAACTTTTGAATACTGAAATGGACGTTGTAAATTAGGGCGGGGGGAAGAATTTTGCCCCATTTTCTTCTATCCTTGCCACTCCAACTCTTCTCTGATCTCTTCTGCTTACTTTCTTTCCACAGCATTTATTTTTATTCTCTATTCCTATTTTTCTCTTCCTGTTTCTTTCTACATAGCCATCCTGCTCTTACCACTTAATACTGCAGTTGTTCAGAGTTATTTTGGAACTGGACAATATACTCAGTCTTACATCTCAATTTCATTTAGGACCCAACTGTGATCACCACTGAACCTGAACACTGCCTTGCCCTACAAGGGCTGAGGAATACAGCCCAACTCCACACGACCAAAGGTTTTGTAATATGGACCTTGTGTTTAAGCAATTTTTTTTTTTTCAGATGAATTCATCATTTGAGTTGTAGTTTGCATGATAAATTTTATGGGCTGAAAATTAACAGAACACAAAGGATGACTGCTTCAGAGGACTGATTGTTCACAGCCCTCACCTCTGTTTCATCCATCAGCATGAACTTTTTGTAATCAAATATATGAGATTCCTTTGAAGTGTATCCCTGAACTGGTAAGTGAGATAACCTGGGACTTCTGGAATCCAGAGAGGTGGGAAGGCTTGAGGCAGGCTCATACACAGAGGCTGGGACAGAACTGGGCAGCCTGTGCCTCAAGCTGGATGTGGCTCTCTAAGTATTTAAATACAACCCCTGTGCTGGCTGGCATGGGGGCTGTGGCATAATCCCCGCCTCCAGAAGCAGTGAGTCAGCAAGAGCTTCCAAGGCCAATTTTAGGGATTTCCTTGGCCTCTGCCTGTTTATCTAGCAGAGCCCCATTCCTCAGGCAAACTCTTCAAGGCCATTTTATCATCAGCTGCCCTGAACCATTCCCACAGCCTCATTGCTCCAGAACAGGATAGATGTCTTGAGGCTTTTAACACAGGGAGGATTCTGATGAGGTCTTTGGAGAGCTGAGGAGTTCAGACATTATGGGAAAAGACTGTGAAATAGTCTGATAGGTTATGTTTTTAAATTACATCTTTTCCTCATCCACAGTAAATTTTTTCCAAGCCATATGATCCTCAAATTACCAATACAAATGGGAATACAATTAATAGCAAAGCCATATCTTTATAGGGAGCATCACAATTTTTGTGCCAGGAAGGCATGCCTTTTATTCTATTAAACTGAGCAAAAGTCTTCTCCTGGGCCTCGTCTTCTCTGCATGGTGCCATCCTTTCAGGAATACATCATCATCAGAGTGCTTTGTCCCAGTGATGTATTACACTAATACATCTGTTGCTTTAATGATATATTAGTGTAATACCTTATCAGAGTGATGCATACCAATGATCTATTGCTCAAAAGGTGGTGCCATTCAGGAACGAAAGAATTCATGGACACAGTCAGTGTAATTACGCAGATAAAAGCTGACATAGATTATGCTGGAAGCTGCTTTCATGGAACCAAGAACACCAGTACTATGCCAGCCTGTTTGGTGCCATTTTCTACTGCCATTGCACTGGATTTGTGATGCTGAGGTTGTTACATCTCTTTTAAACCTTTTAAATATACCAAGAGCAACTACCATTAGCCTTGGGTCACTGTGAAGCAGAATGTATCCAGTTACATTATTTTTACTCTATGGTAGTAGAGTACTTACCCATAACCACATGAAACCAAGTAACATTAACCTCCAAATAGCCTGAAGAACACACCATATCTCATTATAATAATCGGGGCTTTATCCTTTGCCTGACTTTAATTATTGTCCAGTCTCAAATATTTTCAATTGCGTGACAGTTGAACTACTTCAGCCTGTCATTAACTGTAGGTCTCTTTAATCTCAACCTTCATTTTCTTTATGTTTACATTTATTTTCATTACTTTAGCCACTGAAAAACAGGTAAGTCAGTCTCATTTACATTGTTATGTGTAGCATGTTAATTAAACATTTCAAAGCATCATCCAGAGATTGTGGCAAAAAAAACCCAAGTTCTACTTTCTATTTTTTAAACTTTTACTGTAAAGAAAGGGAGAAAACTGTGAGCTGATAATATAAAAAACCCTCAAAACTCAGATCTTTTTCCCCTTTGCCTTAACTCCCTCACTAATTGGGTCCAAGCTTCCTCACTAATTGGGTTTCCAAAGAGAAAGACAATCAGAACCACATTTTGCTTGTGGTAATTTAACTGAGGTATAAAGTATTGATTAGCTTATTTACATTTCCTCTAAATATGCTTTACACCAAAGTGTGAAGAATGTTGCAGAGGAGAAAATAAAGGCCTCCAACTTGTTTCAGTTTATCGAGCAAGGAAAGGTGTGTAGGTAACTTGAGAATTTTTGCCAAACAGTACAGCACAAACCAATCAGTAATACAAATGAGGGAGAAAAGGACAGGCAAAGTATTTATAGAATGTAAATACTGGGATTTTTCTTTCCTCTTCACTTTCTCTTCTGTTATCTTCAGCTTCACTGCTAGTGACAAGTATCATTTTAATTTGCAGGGAGGGTTGCTAAAGCAACTTTCAGGAATGTATTTAATCAGGTGGCAAACTGAATTCACAGAAGCCATAATGGGGATACAGGGTGATGGATGCAGGACATCCTTCTTGTTACGTTTCTAATCCTCCAAGGTCACTCAGCTGACGTGTGACCTTGCAGTTTAGAAACTGCTGACCCAGATCTTTCTCCTGCCCCACGGGAGGATGATATAATCTAGGAGCTCATGGGTGGGGCTGTGCTACCTGATCTCTGTCAGAGGTGGAAGCAGCCTGCTGGGATGGCAATGCAGGAAGAATGGCTTCAGTGAAGAGAAGTTCCTTCAACAAGAATCTGATTCAGAATCTGAATCTGGTGACAGATTCATTCAAATCAGAAAACCTGCAAGTTTCCCAATTGCGTCTTGGCAGGGAGGAGAGGGAAAGGCATCCTCTTTATCTGGCCTGAGAAACCCCAGTAGAACTGACCTCCAGGGCCAGGCTATTCAATATTTTACCTGAAAGTATAATAGCTCAAGTCACTGTAGGAGGATATTTGCAAACTTCCCTGCACTTCTCAGAGGAAACAGGTTGTTTCAATGAGTTTTTAGTAGGACTTATCAAAAAATTGTATCTTTTACAAATGAAAATTTGTAGTTCCCGCAGTGCTGGCCTCCTGATCGTGGTGGGCCGAGTGTGCTTTTTGTGGAAATCTCATCTGTGACAAAAGCCTTCCAGAGGGTGATTAGCAAACACAGTAGCAGCTAATTCTGATAAACTGTGGGTGAGCAAATAGACCTTTGTGTAACTTGCCTTGTGTGCTGAGCAATTGGAAGGGACAGATTTGGGATGGGGAGAGAGAGACTTGGCAGGGGGGCTTCTGACACTGTTGCTCTGCCCGTGTGCATCCTAAACGAGCTTCTGTTATACCATACACATTAACAACTCATGAGATGTCATATTTTCAGGGTCAAAACAGTCAGTAAAGTGGGGGGGGTGTTAGTCTTTTCTTAAAAGATGGGCGTCTGCATGGAGAAAGAGAATAGAGTGAAATGCTTAGCAGTGTACAACAGCCATGGGGACTGCAGGCAAAGTGTGTGGTCTCAGCCAGCATGGCTCTAGTGGCCATTCAGTCATAGGCAGTTCTTCTTTTTCTGCTTTGGAGGGGCAGTTTTTAGGGTCTTTGGGAACCCATCTGAATGGTGAGTGACTCCAAGTTTTTGTTTTCCTGAGTTAATTTTAGCAACATCTGTTTTCCAGTCTTGTTCACTGTGTGCTAGGCAAATGCTTTTGCTAGTGTGGTACAGAAAAGGAGGAATGATGGACAAGGTGGGTGGCAATTGCTTAGATTTGCTCTCTCTGTACTGCCACTCACTGTCAAACCACACCATGTTACTGGGCTGTGTCAGGTTATGTGTGGACACAGCATTCCTGTTTGTTAAATACCATCCATTTTAGCCAAATGGCATTCCTTTTAGTTAAATAAATAATAATTGATTTTTAGAAGTTGGAGTTTGTGCTTAATCTAGGTTTAGGAACCTACAAATTTGTTGTTTTGAGCTGAACCAGTCTTTTGGTTCCCTCTGCAGTCCATAGAGAGAGCAAGGCTTCCCCAGAGAAATTCATCCTACCTTCCACAGGATGGGGAACAATTGCTTAACTCTCTCTTTTGACAGCAGGTAACCTAGAAATCTAGGTTAAATTAAATAACTCTCTCTATCATACTGAAGATTAGGAGAATTTGTATTTGTTGTCTACTGCTTAAAACTCCACAAACCGGATATCTTCCACTAATTTCAAAGAGTTTTGGAACAAAACCTGACACTCCTGCAAGTCTTAAACTTTGTCAACAGCAAAGTGGCTCAATAAAGTGGAGTTGGTTTGGGAGGGGAGAGCTGTGAAGTGGCACTCAGGCCCTGGCAGGTTATCTGTGTTCCTCTGGCACTGTCCCCAGCAGAAGCTTAGTATATCACCCTAAGTTTTATGTTCTTAAAGAAGAAAATAACCAACCTTAAATCAACAAGATTTCAAATCTGAACTGGAAAATGGTAAGGCAGAAAGTGAAATCAACAGAGCAGTAAGAGAAAAAGGGGGTGCTAGGGCATCAGAAATGGGCCAGCAGCCATTTCATCTGGATCAGGAGCAGCTGAGTTTGCCTGGCAGTGTCTTAACACCTGGACTGCAAAATGCAGTGGCTAAGGTGAAGGTATATGATTAATTATGCTAACTCTGTTATGGGAAAATGGATTTCTGGCAAAGGGGTGGAAAGAGCAGTTGGGGGCAGTAAAGTGGCTCAAACCTTGGAACAATTTGCTTTTGTACATGAGAGCTGGAGTCATCAGCCTCTGTGAGCAAGACCCTAACTATGAGCAGAGCAGTGAGGACTTTGTCATTGATTGAATTGGGACCAGGATTTCACTAATTCATGACTAATTGGTAATCACAGTAAGTAATTTCTAATTATAGCAAATATGCAACAGTTGTGTTGCTGCGTGGAGCTGAACTGGTTACTTCCAGGTTGGGACTTTTTTGATGTTTCAGCATGAGAAGCAGGGGTCATAAATCCCTGTGTTACTTATCTTAAAAAGGTGTGACTTAAAAAGTAGGATTTGGCTGATGACAATGGATGTGTGGAAGGACCATTAAATTAAGTGAAAGAAGGGTGAGTGCTTTCCTTTTCCAGCTCTCAGACACTGCTTGCTGACCTAAGTGTACTAAATAATGAAATAAAATATTTGTGGATGTGTACTCAGGTATGGTAGAAAAAACTGATTAAAAAAAAGAACTTATAGTAGAAAAGGATTTTTCTGTAAAATACTGGCATTATGTCAGTGAAAAATACAAACATTCTCATTTCATGTTGACATGGTAGTCATTTCTGTTTATAGATATTTCTTGAGGAGATTCTTTTTTTCAGAATAGATCTCTTCTGTCCCCAGTCTAACTGGTTTCTAAAGAGCTGTGATAGTCTGTGAAAGTTGTATGAGCCTAGAAAACAAGCTGACAGAACTGGTGGCTTTACCAGGACAGTTGAAAAGAAACTGAAATTTTAAATTTATGCCTAGTAAGGAGTCTGGGAGAAAGCTGGTTTTCAGTTGAAAAAAATACTGTAGAACCAAAAGGTACTTGGTAGGATTTTAACATCATGGTTTGATACTCTGTTTTCCCTAGCATCCACTACTGAGGGGGGACTGGGAGACAGGGGAATAAAAAAATAAAAATGGTTGGGGTGTTCTACCAAAGGGAGGAAGAAATAATCCTTTGATCAGCTGCATCTGCAAGTCTCGGTCTGGGAATTAGCAGCCTGGCTGCCACCTGAGCCTGTGTTGGAGCGAATCCTGGTTTCCCTCGGAAGGAAACTCTTATGCATGGTGAGGCAGAATGTCTGATGACCAGGAGAACTTCCCTGAATGGAGACACAGACTGCCAGGAAGGTAGCTGAAGGCTAACAGCAAAATTCAGTTATTTTAGCTCCTTAACGCTTGTGCTATACCATTACAGCCTGTGTCCATCAAACACCCAGGAAGGGTTATTATTATTTCTGTTCTACAAAAATAAAAACAGCTGTTGAATGTGGTGGTGGGAAAGATGCAAAGAGTTGCCTCACACTTCTGCTTGCCTAAACTGTGTTCAGAGGCTAGTGTTCAACAGGTTTAAAAAAAAACCAAAACCCAAACCTACCTGCCTCCTTCCCTCAGCCTAAACCTTACCTGCATCTGTGACTGCAATTAAGGCTAAAAGGCTTCAGCTGCTGTCTGGCTCTGGAAGCACCTGCACTTAACTTACATTGTTAAAAGTTCTCTGAATTCCACCTGAGACTGAACCACATAGCACGCAGTTTGACCAGTGAATGTTGCTACTCCTTTCTTCTAGATCAAAGGAGCAGAGAGGAAGGGAAGAAGCTAAAAGAAAGGTTGATGGCACACAGACCTTCATACTGCAGACCACTGCTTAGTGAGCCCCAGGAGACAGGTAAGCTAAGCTCAGTTTCTTTCTTGAAGGAAAATGTGCAGGTATTACTTGATATTTGGCTATGTCAGAGGGGTAACTTGTTGAGGAAAATGCATAAACAACTAGTAAAAGTAACATTTATTTTCTGTAAGCCCTAGGCAGCTTCTCAGCATGTGGTTGGGTCATAGATATGGTTTGGAGGCACCTGCAGTCATGAGCTATGACTCATGTGTGGGGGCCTCAGTAGACTAACACAATTCTGGATTCTGCCCTAGAGGTGAGACTACAAAAAGATCTATTTTTTAAACCAATTTCTTCTGTATTTGTACCTTGTGTGATGCTTTTTCTCACATCCAAATGTGACTGCATCAGCAATGCTTCTGCTATGATCAACTTAAAATCAAATGAAGAAGTAGAAAGTGCAGACCTGAGGTCAGTGGTAAAAGTACCAGTTTTCTAGATGCTTAGTACATGGTCATCAAAAATATAATGAAAGTGGTAGAACTGAAATGGGTGAGAAGTAACAAGTGAAAACTCAGCTTCTAAATCCAGAATGAATTGGCAGAGTGACTCCTTTATTTCCAGTATATGTTCTCTAATTCAGAACTTTGAAAACCCACTGGTTTAGGATTGTTCAGACTATCACAGGCTATTGAGTTGCAATGGCATAATGAGGTAGCTAACTGCGTGTTTTTCTCCTCTCTGGCACATTTGAAGTGAAAGAAAAGTATTTTAGTGTAATACATTGTATTTGCCACTATAACAGCTAAAGAGGGTGTGCAAGAATAGTTAGGGAAGCTCAGCCACAATTGCATACCATGTGGGGTCATCTTTATCTTGATTTTTTTTTTTTTTTTTTTTTGCCTAGCTCTTTCTCTGACACTGCTATGGAGTGTGTGCATTTTTGCAGTATGTTCTCTGTGCTTTCCTGGTGGGGAGGAACAGTCACAGTACTTTGTGAAGAAGGTCTGGGATCAAAACTGCAGTATCATAAAGCTTGTTTTGGCAGTTGAATGGTTAACAGCACCAGCATTTACACATTTGACTGGTTTGAGATTAATGGGTGAAGTTCATAACTCCTCCAGAGCCTCATTCACATCTCCTGTATTAATAGCAGTTCCACAGCTAAACCCCCATGAAAATGGCCCAAGTGAAAGCCCCTGTTCAAGTAGCAAGTCTTGTAGGATATTGAACTGGGGCAACTTCTCAAATGGGGAGGTGTTAAGGGACAGACAGCAGCTTTGGCTCACCAACAATCTAGAAGAGTATGTGGAGAGGCTTTAAAAGTGCAGGTGCATGTGCTGTTCCACTATGTAATTTTCTTTAAAACGTTGCTATCCATATTGTAATTTTAATTAAGCAAAAGGGAAAAGTTGGCTGCTGAACATAATGTCTTTGGACCAATGCTCAAGCACAAATTGAGCCGTGCAAATACATAGCCAACCAGCTTGGTTAGTTCTAAAGTGGCATTGATGAAATCTTCTGGTTTGTTGTTGAGTTTTGGGGTGTTTCCCCCCAATTCTTTGGTTAGTTTTACTCTAAAGCTGGCATTACTATATGGCAGCTAAAAGCCTGCCTCAAATTTTGCTTTAATCATCTGATTTTTAGTGATCCAGCATATTTAACCTCGAGGAGTAGAAACAGTAGTGCCACAGACTGCTGTGCATGTTTCCAGGGGACTTGGTTGGTTTGGGGGCGGTTTTTAAGTGGTACTTCTTCTAATCACAAAGGAAACAAAGCAAACAAAGCATTTCCTTTGAGCTGAGCGTGGTTCTATCTAAACCGTGCTAGGAGTCTCTCTGTAAGAATCAGCAATATGGACAGAAGCGAGGAAAGCTTAAGTTAGGACCGAATCGTCCTGATAGGCTCCAGTATCTCAACAAAGCGGGGCAAACACATCTTTAGATTCGCTGCCTGTTGCGTGTGACAGCGAGGCGGTTTTGGCGCCTTCCTCCATCCCCGTCTCGGCCCGGACCGCCGGGCCGGGGATGCGCTCCGGGAGCAGCTGGAGCGCGGCTGCCCCCGGCACCGGCCGCGCTCTGCAGCCCGTGGGGAGAGACGGGCACCCGCCGCCGCCCTGCTCTGAACGGCAAAGACAGGAGCTGCTCCCGAATCTCGGGGAAAGGATCCGCGGAGCCAAGGGAGTGCTGCACTGCTCTGAGTGCCCTGTCTCTGCTCGCCTGGTGCCGGTCTCCTTCAGCTCAGGCTCATCATGGAGGTGTGGGGGGGTCTCAGCAGGCAGCCGTGCCTTGGGCCAATGGAATGGCAAGCTTGTCCTTGCTTGGAGAGATGCAAAAGTCGTTTAATTCATGCAGGATTTTTTATTCCTGCACCTGTAAATAAGTCACTCTCATCTTCGGTATTGTTAACCTTATCAATAGGAAACAATTATTGGCCTGTAACCTAACCTTTCTGCATTGATGACTTTGTCATCCTCTGTGTATTGGCACAGCCTTTTCCCTCAGCAGATGTTCTTCCCTTTGGGAACAGGATTTTGGGTAGAGGTCCTGTCTTAAAATGCTGGTGAGCAAGGCCTGAAAAGTTACCTGGCTTTGAGATGAGAGCCATGAAAGAAGTACCTTCCTTCCAAGTGCCTGCTGGCATAGATGCCTCAACCTCAGGTCTGAGCAGGTACAATCCTTGAATACAGACCTCTAAAGGCCCTCTAAGTTTCTTTAATTTTTTTTTTCTTTCCTAACTGTATGGCAAAAACATGTGTTACCACTTTGTCTCTAAGAAGGCTTTACTGTGCCAGTAAAAACTGGAGGCTCAGTTGTACAGGGAGCAGCTAGAAAGAATGTGACACTCTGTAGTATGGGAAGCCTTGCTGGAGACAGTGTTCCTGAGCTAATAGGAGACTTTAACAGGGCCTGGAGAGGAGCAATTTGCCAGAGAAGGTCAGTTTGAAAAGTACAGTCAACCCATTCTGAAAGACACTGGTCAGAAAAGTCTTCAAGCTACAGGAAGTTGCTGATGGCATGGCAGTTTGGAGTTGGGAGAGATTTTGATAGGGATGATTGACTTTTAGTAACAAATTAAGCTAGAAGCTTTGAATTAGATGGGATGGTCAATCAGAGGAAGTATATAAAGTTTAGATGCTCATGTAGGTTAGAGGAATATTCTGGGGTGGGATGAAGGGGAGGGATGTGCCTCAGTTGAAAAGATAAAAAGGGAGAAACAGGGAGGTGTAAAGAACTGGATGAGGCAACAGTTCAGAGGTAACTTGGGGGAGAGAGAGGGACTCTAAGCTTAAAATGTGTATAAATTAGATATCCTCTCTTATTACATGATGGTGTGACAATTTCAGCCAGCTAAAACATTTCAAGCTGGAAATCTTCAGACTTTCCTTGCAACCTAAATTATCTTCATCTTTTTAGCTTCATTTAGGTGGGGTTTGGGTGATGTTTTGGTTTTTTCCCTTTTTTGTTTTGTGTTTTGGAACCTGGAGAATCTAGCTCCCAGTAACTTGTTGGACTTAATTACTTTATGGTAACTCAGAGGCACTGACTGCATAAAGCAGGACCTTTGGTAAAAGCCCATGTGTTGTGAAGGTGTCCAACAATGTCAGCAATGGAGGATGACAGTCTTCATATTTTATATTCTCCAGTGAAGAGTGTTAGGAGTTCTCAACATTTTTAATAAGTTGGTTAAGCGGTATGGAAGAGAGAGAAGTAGGTGTGGTGTCAGACTTGACCCAGCTTCCTTGATTAGCATACCCAGCTGGACAGCAGAAGTAATTATGTCTGACATGGTATCACAGCTGTGGGGACTGGAGGCTTGTATGAATCACAGAAGCCTGACAAACCCTGAATAGGAGAGTTTCTCTACTCCACTGTGCAGACTTCTTTTTTTTTCCTCCACTAGAAGACCAGAAAGATGTTCCACACTGTTTCTTCCTAATCCCGGCTCCATTGTGGTATCTTCTCCAATGCTGTTTTCTCTTGGAAAGCTGCTCTTGAGTATCTTCTTGGCCCACTTCCCACTTGCTTTGCTACTCAGATGATTTTAAAGCCCCTGATTTTGCCTTTTTCCCCATGTAAATGAAAACATCACAGTGTCCCCCAAGTTGAAATTATACAGCTCTTGTAGGGTTCATAAGGCAACCAAATGTTTTGTTTCTGATGGACACTGTTCTCGGCACCTTGGGGGAGAGGTCACCTAACTTAATGGTTATTGAGATCAAGAAGGCTTACTCAATTTCTTAAAAGCTGCCATTCAATATATTAGAATGAATAAACCCTCTGAACTTTAATCAAGATTTCCAAGAAAACCCAGCAATAGCCTCTTGAATCTTGCATGAGTCTATGGCCTTGCTCGACCTCTTCTCTAAAAGTCAGTCACCTTGATTTTTCCCTTTTATCCTCTGCTTGATGACCTTTACAAGACTAAGTTGGGAGATCCATACCTTCTCTGGCTAGGCAGGGAATACTTCCTGTTCAGGCTCCCACCTGCTTCCATTGATTCCGGCCCATGCAAAATCCTCCATGTAGGATATATGGAAAAAGTACTCCTCCCCTTAAGAACACTTCATCTTCTATCTCTCTTTCTTCTTTAATACAAAAAATGTGTTGGGGTTTTTTGGGAGGAGGGGGACATATACAAAGAGAGAGACTAGAAAGTATTTGAGTGAATCTGTTTATTCTTCCATTTTCAGACCCTCGATTCTTCATTCATACAGTTGCTTTTTAAGGAGGGAACCACACAAAGGGGCAAACCCCTGCCCCACAACTCCTTCAATTGTTTGTTGCTCGAGTTGGGGGAAAAGAAGTGTGTGAGAGCGTGTTCCCTGGGACCGTGACTCCATCTGCAGGCAGGAGCTTGCCACTCTCTACAGAGAGCCACCACGACCTCCGTGCAGCGTCGAGCCCCTTAGCTCTTGAGTGACACTGCTGAAATCCCCTGGTGTTTCTCAGTGCACAGCAGTATCTCTGTCCCTCCCAAAACCTAAATGAGAATAAGAGTAATAAGAAGTCAAATTACGTGGGTACCTCATGAATTTTACTTCCATGACCTGGGCACCTTTAGTGCAAGCAGCCAACATATATGAGGGGTTATAGGGAGTAAATTTGTGTGCTTACTGGTGAAAGGAGGGAATGGCACTAAGGAAGTATGGCTGCAGGTTAGCGAGAAAAGCAATTAAATCCTGTGGCCGCAGCACCTACAAGTCAGGGATGTGTTAATGATAATGGTTTGCTAGGAACAGCAGCCTTAAAATTCTACATCTAGCTTTGTTGGTGAACTACCACAGGCAGAGTGCGTGTCCCCAGCTGAAAGGTGGAGGTAATGATGCTTTGCAAATATCTAAGAAAAAAGACAGCCAACTTCCAGTGCTTGCATTTTAGAGGGATTAAAAATACAGTCACTCTTCTACCTGCTCTGCAGTTATAAGTTCATTTAGGTTGTATTATCTTCAGGATACTGAGGGAAGAAGAGTGAAGAAGTAAAACACCAACAATGAGTTTGGAATGATTAATTAAAGTTTTTCATTAAGTAGCTCATAAACCAGTAGCAATTCTAAGAAAAAGTATTTGGACATTAAAGAGTTTTGGATATCCTGTGTTTTTGGTGAAGAGTCCTAGTAGCTAAAAAAGCCTGGTGGCATATTTGTGTTCTGTAAACTACTCCCATAAAACCAGACATGAATACCATGTTTAGGAAACAGTAAATGCTCATATTACAACACTCACTTAGATTGGGAGAGTCCTCTTAAGATCATCTAGTCCAGCCTCAGTGCTCAAACAGGTAAGCTAAGTTGTTCAGGCAACCTCTCTGGTCTACCTGTGCCAGTGTTTGACTCTTCTAATGGTAAAATAAATAAAAATCACGTTCTTGTGTTCGGATGGAACATTAGTGTTGTGTTGTTTGGTTTGGTTTTGGTGTGTTGCTCTGGTTTAGGTTTTAGGGGTTTTTTTCATTTTGTGCCCTTTGCCTCTTATCCTGGCAATAGACACTGCTGAAAAATGTCTGTCTTCTTCAACCTCATTCCCACCCATTAGGCATTTGTACAAATGGATGAGATCCCTGTGAGGCTTCCCTTCTCCAGGCCAGACAGTGTCAGTTTTTCAGCCTCTCCTCATACAGTAGATGCTCCAGTCCCTTAATCATCTTTGTGGCCTTGTACTGGACTCGCTCCAGTAAGTCCAGATCCTTCTTGTTCTGGGAAACCCTGAATGAGGTGCAGTATTCCAGATCCAACCTCACCAGCACTGAGTAGAGGTGCAAGATCACTTCCCTCAACCTGCTGGCAACTGTCTTCCTCGTGGTGGTATTCTTGGCTACAAGGGTGCATTGCTGGCTTGTGGTCACCTTGTTACCAGGATCCCAAGATCCTTCTTGGAAAAGCTGCTTTCCAGCTGGTAGATGCCTAGGATATGTGGCTGCCCAGAGCTATTCCTCATTACTTTGCATTTCCACTTTTGAACTTCAGGACATTCCTCTGCCCACTTCTGTTGAGGTAGTACTTCTCAAAGGTGACACAACCATCTGGTATTATCAGCCACTCCTTCCAGTTTTAAATCATTTGCAAACTTGTTGAGGATGCAATCCTCAGCTTTTTTGTATGGAAATGGAAGCTGCTTCTCTCCAGGTGTTACCACTTCTCCTTTCTTCCTACTTGTGAAGTTTAGTACTTCTGTGTGGGATTTTTTCACTATTATTAATCTGTTTCTTTTGGACAAATAATTTGTATCTTACTGTGAACTACAGACTTGAAAGAGCATGGGTGGCCTTAGAGCTGCTGAAAAATAGGGACTAGAAACAGTATGTCTGTCAGTGTTAGCAGGGGTTGAGGAAGCTAGTCTTTATTTCTGATACCTCAAAAGACAAATAACCTTTTCCTGTGTGTTGTACAGCCTGATGAGTAAGAGCCAATGGAAGGAGAGATCTCCTACAGGCTGCATGCCTTCATGCTCAGCAGGCTGTCTTGCAGTCCAAACCCTTCTGTCCGCCAGTAGGTGAGGGCTGATCACTGAGAACATGCAGCATGGTCAAGCATATCTGAATTCCATGTGAAATTCATCACACCAGGCAGATGAGCTCTGGAGAAGCTTGATCTCTGCATAATCCTTCCCTCCCTTATCCTAATGGATTTCTTCCCCTTGGGAATGTAAAGTCTCAGCACCACCATATTTTCTTGTTTCCCAAATGCCCTTCTATCTCACCCTTGTTTAGGTATTCCAAAGAGGGCACAGTTGGCATCAGTACCACTGCCATGCCCCTCTGTGCCTGCCTTCCTCCTGCTGTGTCTCTGATAAGGTGCTGTGTCAGAGGGAGATGACTTTGGTGCATGCACAGTCCTAAATGGGAGCTGAGCTCCTTGGGGTCTTGTCATCTCTCATGGTCCAGCGCAGTCTCAGTATTACTCTAATGTTTTAACAATAGAAAACTAGCTAGTTAATTGAGAAACCAGAATTGATTTCCCTGAGGAATTTGCCACCTTGCTGGTGCAGCAGAGTCTCTGCCTTTCAATGTAAATGTAACAAGGTGTTTAAAAACTTGGACACACTTCCATTTAGCAAACAGCTGTGGCTTAAAATGCTGTTGCCTTGCTACTTAACGAAGCTGCAAGACTTCTCACTGAAGTAGACAGGGGGATAAATACATTCTGTTTTGCCACTTTTGGGGGTAGTTTCTCCAGGAGGAGGTAAAGCCTTAAACCATGGCAGGTGTTTGATAATAAGGCTGTGCCGAAATCCTCAGTTACCAGTGACTAGCAAACTATTAAGCAGAAGCAAAATAAGACAGGGAGTTCTCTGGGTCTCACCCTAATTTACCTTAGACAATTCTTAGGGTGGGGTAAAGTTATTGATTTCAATGCACTTTAATGTAGAAATAAAATTATGCAAAAAGATCAGGATTGGAGCAGATAATTATCCATTTATTTCTGCATTTGTAACTGCAGTAGCCCTGAGCTAAGTGTACCAGTCCTCAGTTGACTAAACAAATTCTTCTCATCAGTTCAGAAATTGCTTAGTGTTTTACATTGTAAAATACTAATTTAATTTTTCTATATTTAATCTGTACTGGGTAAGAGGTTGCTCACTCAGACTTGGGGGAGAAATTCTGCATTTCAGGTATCTGTAGGCCTAACTCCAGTAGTCCTAGGGTCACGTGAGTGCTTGGGGGTTTTTTTTGTTTGGGTATTTGGTTGGTTTGGGTTTGTTTTTTGGGTTTTTTTGGGTTTGGTTTTTTTTTTTTTTTTTTGCAAAATAGGCTTATAGTAAAGGGATGTGAAGGGTAATATATGTAATTATATGTAATATCATTACATATAGAAATTATGTAATTATGAAATTGAAAAGCCAACTGCAGTTATGGTAAAATAAGAATCATGAGACTAGTAACTCTGAAGAAGCATCCTATAGTATTTAAGTAGCAACAAAATTATGTGGACACTAATATGTGATCCTTCTTCAGACCTATAGACAATGTATTTCTGGCCTGTGAAATCTAGGATTTTATATCAGCATGGATTTAAAGCCACTAGCCCTAAAGTGTTGATTTTTTTCTTGTTGAAATTAGTAGCTATATCATCTCTCCTAGGTAGTGTACTATTCTAACAGCTGAAAATTATAAACATCATGGTTTTTCTGAAGAAGTATTAATGTGTTAAATTTGCACCTCAACTAGAAGCATCTTGTGTTGAAGTTTGTTATGAAGTGATGATGGCTAGTTAGTTTGCCAGGATTCAGACAAGATTCTGAGAAAACTGGTTGTGTTTTAGCAGAGAGGCATAGGTCATATTGCACTCTTCCTCCCTGATGCCTTTCCATTTGGAGGCTTTGAGACTGTAGTGGAATTCTTGGTCTTCAAGAACATTTGTGATTCAATATGCTCTCTGCAAGAGTTCTTGCCTAGGAGTGGCTGTGGACCGTTCATTTTAAGAAAGAAGAGGTTAAAAACTTTGCAGAAGGAGAATTTGGTCATCTTTTTAAAAAGCTGAAGTCTGTGTGTCATTTAGGGTCTGCTGGTTATGCATCTCCACTTGGTAATTGTTTGTTATCTGTCTTAGGATGATGCTCATGAGACAGCAATGGCTTCTGATGATTGCTCATTGGCTTTTGCAGAGTTGGTTGGTGGCCTTGCCAGTCACTAACTTGTCATTATTAATTATTCTTACAAATCTGTTACTTAATGTTATTTGTTTACAGAGCAATTGCAAACATGGATGATGATGTCCATGAACTGTTGTCCTATGGGCTTGTTCATCCCTTTGTGTTTGCCTTTCAAATGCTTAGGAGCAAAGAGAAGTTTGTAATCAAATGTTGTTTGAAGGACTGATTGGTAGTTACTGCTGAGCGTGGAAATATTGGCATAAATTAAAGCCAGAGGAGTTTATGCTGTTAAGGGTAATGGCCAACACATGAGAGAGATGGTAATTTCAATTAAAACTAGTGGGCCTCATTGTACATATTGAAGATACAGAGGCTATAGAAGGTATTTCCCTATGTTCAACGGGAAATTAATCCAAAGATAGGAGTAACTTTAAAAAGAGCCTGTGGAGCCTGAATAACTCTCCGCTGCATGCTCAGGAACACACACAACTGACTTGGCCTTCCTTTTGATAAGCTATACTTAAAGCAGAGGCGGTCATAGTTTCATTTGAGAGGGCCCAGGAACTGATAAAAATGGTCTCATTTTTCCACTCAGTGCACTTCTTTAAAAGAAATCTGACTCTGGGAGCAGAAGTCTTTAGAGTTTCAACGAATAAAGCAAGGATGCCAGCTAATTTTTAAGTTTCTGTTTAGCAATCTTTTCAAGTATTTGGTACATTGCCTAAAGACAGTTTGGATGCTAGATATGCTGCAAAGGTTTTTGGGATGTTATATCATTTATTACTGTTTAAAACTTTATTTACTCAATTTGTTTCATTTTTCTTATGTGTAAGCGAAGAAAATATTTACTTTGTTCAAAAGTGGTTTCTGTAGCTGAACTTAATTCATATGTGTAACTAGGTTTGGTGTTTGAAAGGTGCCATACAATCATTACTTATTAATAGCAGGACCTGCAGAAGCAATGCATTATTTATATTATGTTATCTGTGGAAGACTTGCAACTATTTTCTTGTGTTTGGACTAAAAATGTTCAAAAGTATGGTCAGCTGACTTAATTTTTTTCTTTTTGTGCTATACCACCAAAGACATAATGGGAGACACATTTTATTTTTAAAATGGCGTTATGCACTTAGTCACCTTCCTTAAATCAATGGGTAAGATGGTGGGAAGTTAGGACTGATGTGCCCATGATTTCAGTGGGAAAGCTCAATACTATGTGTTGACTAGGACAAGATCTGGAGTAATGCACTTAGCCAGGACAGAGATGAAAAACTAAGTTATTCCCAAAGAGAGTATTTCCAGGCGTGGGGCTAAAAACTCTTCAAAGCTAGAGTATATAAAGTTTCTCCCTGATAATTCATTCAAGCATTGGGATTTCTTTCGCTGCAGAACACGCTTAAGGCTTGGCCCACTAAACTCCTAGGAAAACTGTTAAGATGTCTATGGAAGCCAAGGTCACCCTCAGAGAGATTTAATGCTGCTCTGCTGTGTGCCAGTCCCCATGGCCCTTTCAGAGAGCTGTGCTCCCATGGTGCCTTTTTGCTGCAGCCACCTCAACTCCCCTAAAGGGGGTTTCAAATGATGGAGGGGAAAAAAACCTGCACAGCACATTGTAAATTAATGCTGACAATGTCAACATTAATTTATGCCAGAAACGCATGAGGAATAGAGGGTGGAAAGAGTGATAGTGAAGAACACAGTATTTCCCGTGTCCTGTTCTCCTAGAGCACCTGGGGAAGGGCTGCCACAGCAGTGGTGGATCATAGCACAGAGCCAGTACTCTTTCCCTCTCTGCAATGGCTACTTTGTGGCCTCCTGCACAGACAGGATCCCTCGGTCACTGCTCACAAAGCTAGCTTAGTTCAACACTGTTGCCATTAGAATGTATTGAAAATAGAAGTAAGCGAATCTAGCATTGCAACTACTGGAGTGAACAAAGTTCTGCTGCTAGTCCCAGGCATGTTGAAATCGAGGTTTGTGAGCAACAGTGAAGAATGCCTCTGATATTTTTGGTTGTCACTACTAACGCAGTAGAAATCTCCAGAACACTGGAGACCTGAGGGAAAATGCAGAATCTAGATATTCTGAGGGAATTCTATCTCTGGTACTCTTGGTCATGAGTACGTGTAAGGCAGCTGTTTGGGCTCATCTCTACCCCCAGCAATCTCCAGTACTGACAGTTACACTCTTTGTCTTTACCTCTGAATTAAAATTAAATCAATCTCTCCATGAAAAGGAAATGTTTTAGCTGTATTGTGAAATGATAAACCAGCTGAAGCCAGGAGGAATTAGATTTGTCTCAGTAGATGTGTACCCTGTATGTGTGGTTTTGAAACTCAGAATTGCATAGGCATGGTAGTGAACCTGAGATTGTCATATATGTAATCTTTTAAATACTATTTAGATTTTTTTTTCCTTCTGAAAGGCTTATTGTCACTGTAAAATGGGTATAAGATTATGTGAAACCATTCTAAATTGAGGTGATTAAGAGTTTAAACTTACTGTTTAAAAATATTTAGGTTGCAGATTTAATGCTTTGTGTTTTCCTAGGCTGCTGTTTATTTTTTAAAAATTGAAGTTAGGATGAAAAATAGTCTGATAAAATGATGAGTCAGGTTGTCAAAAGCCAAAAAATTTTAACAGGTATACATGCTAGAATAATGCGTATTTTTATTTTTGCAACATCTGACTCACGATTTTGATTATGTATTCTGCCAAGTTCAAAGTTTTCTTACACAAAGAGGGAGCTATATGAAACAACCATGCTTCAAATAATTTTGCTTCAATTGTAGTAACAGGTTTTGGAGTTTAAATCATTAACAACCTCTGTGTGAACTTTTATCCAAATGACTGCAAGTCACAAAGAGAGCACTTCTCTTTCACGGAGTACCTTTTGTGCTTTAGTGAGACCCAATCCCTCTTCTATTTTTTTCCCCCACCTTCATGTCTGTCTTTGAAGAAAGATGTGTGATTTGTGAAGTAATGAGAGTATGTATCAGTTAATGAAAGCTGCCATCCTGGCTTCATAATGCACACTGGAATTGCTTCAGGATAAAGCTTCATATACCTGCATTACAGCAGGAAAAAAAAAAAAAAAAAAGGTAAATTTCAGAAGTCCAGATTGCTGTGTGCACTGTAGAAGTATCATGTAGCAGTCAAATCAACCATTAGGGGTGACCTAATCTTGATTTCCTCCCCCCTCCAAACACACACACACACACACACACACTCTCAAGGAGTTGTGATTTTCATGATGCTTGTATTCTTTCCACTTTTTAAAACCTGCACTAGAAATTCTCAGAATATCAGCTTGCCCACCTTTCTTTCTGGCTTATTTTGGCTGCTTGTTTTGGCCTGGAGGAGTTATGTATAAAGCAGCCTCTCCCTCCCACACCGAAGTTCAGCTGCATAAAGCCCCTTCGGCCCCTGTGCTTTGTGAAGGGATAGCTGACCCCATCCAAGGAAATCTATGGGGTTAGCTGCGCACCAACTCAGTTTTGCTTTTCTAACATAGGAAGACAAAATGCCTTAATTTAAAAAAAAAAAAAAAAAATTGATGTTATTATTTTCGTTCCCACCACAAACGAGAGTATTGCAGTGCGAATGGTCGAGACCCACAAATTCACACACACACCTTTTCTTTTTTTTTAAATTTTAAATTTTTTTAAAATTTTTTTTTAATTTTTTTTTTTTTTTTTAAGAGCGGATTAGCAGCGGGTGCAGGACCGGGGCAGCGCATCCTCCGCCGCCGCGCAGCGCCGCGCCCGGAGCCCGCGGGGAGCGGGGGCACCGTCCCCTGTGCTCCAGCGGGGCGCGCGTGTGTCTGTGCGTGTGTCTGTGCGTGTGCCCGCCCGCCGGGGCTGTGCGGGGGTGTGTGCGGTGTCCCTGCCCGCCCGTGGGCGCGCCGGGAGCGCCGCCGCCGCCGCTGCCCTTTGATCCCGGCGTTAGTGTTAGTTAGGGGCCGGGAGGAGCGCGGGGCGCAGCCCTCGGCACCGCCGCGCCAGCCCTCACCCCGGCACGGCGCCCGGCGCCCGCCCGCCCGCCGGGAACACATCCCCGGCCGCTGAGGGATACTGCGACCGGGGACAAGCCAGGTGCACGACCGGGTTGCGGGGGGGTGGGGGGGTGGGGGGCGGGGGGGAGAGGAAAAGAAAGCGAGAGGGGGAGAGGGAGCCCTTCGCGGTGGCTCCGAAAAAGCCGGCTTCAAGCCCCCTTTCCCCCGGCGAAGAGGGAAAACCCGCCCCGGTTAGCAGCTCCCCCGGGGGCCCCGGCTTTGTGCCTGTCC
Source organism: Acrocephalus scirpaceus scirpaceus (assembly GCA_910950805.1). Classification (NCBI taxonomy): domain Eukaryota; kingdom Metazoa; phylum Chordata; class Aves; order Passeriformes; family Sylviidae; genus Acrocephalus; species Acrocephalus scirpaceus. The sequence goes on along the minus strand of OU383778.1, from coordinate 57,165,284 downwards.
GTGTCCCCCCCTCCCGGTCTTATTTGATCTCCCGTTAAACCAAGGAGGAGAATGTGAAAAAAGGGGGAAAATGCCCAGGAGGAAGCAGGAGCAGCCCAAGCGCCTCTCTTCACGTAAGTGCCCCCTCTTTTTGCCATTTTCTCCTTCCTCCTCTCCCCGTCTCCTTCCCCTCTGCAGCCGCCTCCGTCGTTTCGTGTATTAGTTTAGGGTTACAGAGGTGAAACTGACAAAGACACAGCCTGGGTTATTCCTCTTTTAGGTCTGAGCTAAGGCAGCCATGTTGGTGATGAACAGCCTTGTGCCCTTTTAATTTTTCCTCTCTCTCCTTTCCCCCCTTCTTTCTTCGCGTCTCTCGCCCTTTCCTCCCTCTCCCTCCCCTCGCCCGTGATTGTGCATTTGTGCTAAGGGGGGGGGGGAGTGTGGAGGGGGGGGCGGTGTGGGTTTCTCTTTGGGGCTGGAGGGAGGGGGTTCTGTTTTATTGGGGTGGGGAGGGGGGCTAAGCACGGGAGGGGAGGGCGGCGAGAGGGGAAGCGGCTGCTGGCGTCTTGTGCGGAACCAGCCGAGAGGTCTGTCCCCGGCTAAAGGTTGCGGCGGGGCTGGGCGGCCCGGGAGCGGGGGGTAGGCGGGCAGCGGCAGCGGAGGGGGCCGGCGGGGCACCCCACACCGACCCCAGGGCCACCCCGGAGGGGGCCGTGGCCGCCGGCGGCGGCGTGGGAGGGGGCGGCGGGGAGGCAGACCGTGGCAGGCGAGGTCCCTGCAGAGCAGGGAGAGGAGGCGGCGGCGGGCTCCGGGCTCCTCCTGGCCGCAGTGAAATGAAGGGTCAGGCGAGCCAGGCGAGACTCAGGCTTCGGCGGCGCTGCCCCAGACGAGAGCAGCAGAGCACAGGGCTAAAGTGCATCCGATCTCCGCCCGCGGGCACCCACTGCGCTCACACGCACACACACATACACACACACATCCCCTGACACGGCTCACCCTGCCCTGTTCCTGAGCGCTCCCTCCCCCCTCCCTGCCTGTTTTCTCCCCTCTTTGCAAAACAGTTAACTTTTCTCCCGCTCCCTCTCCCCCCCCTCTCCTTGTATTCAGCGCTCGGCAGCTATTGAGAGGGAGGCGGAGAGGAGGGGAAGGGACCTAAAAATACCCTGCCCCTGCATAGCCCCAGGGCTGGTTTAAGGAGAGCGTGGAGTGGATGGAGGGGTCATTTGGCTGTCCCCGACACATCTGCTCGGAGCGTGCCTGCCGCCCCTCCGCGCCGAGCTCGGGGCAGGGCGAGAGCTGAGCCGCCGGTGCCGGAGCCGGGCTCGGTCACCGGGAGTTCACCGGGGCGGCTCCTGCCCCTGCCCGCGGGGCGCCGCTGCGGGCGGAGCGCGGCCCGGCCCCCGCTCCGCTCTGCGGGCGGAGGGGCTGGGGCAGCGCTCCCCGCGTCCTTCCCGCACCGGCACACGGGCCGGGATGGGAGATGTGGGGGCGGGGGCCGGCGGGCTGGGGGCGAGAGGGAAGCACTCGCAGCCCCGCAAAGATTTGCCTCCCCTTTTCCTTTCCTGCCGACTCGAGGCAAGGGCTTGAGTTGTAGCGGGCTTTGCTTCGAGGGGGTTGATGTTTGAGGTTGGCTAAGGGGGGTTTCTCCCCCGCTTCCCTTCCTCTTGCCGTTTGCCCCCGCATAGCCCTTTGGCGGTCCTCCCGCCGGAGGAGCCGAGCCGGCAGCCCCGGTTCCTCCCGCAGAGCGTGGCCGGGCTCGGCTCGGGGGGGCGGCGGGAGCGCGGCGCCCGCCTCTGCAGCGCCCCGGCCCCGGCGCGGCGGGCGGGGGCAGGGGCCAAGCCGGGGCGCGCAGGGCCGTGCGCGGCCGCGCAGGGGCGTTTCGGGGGACGGCCGTGGGGGGCCCGGCTCGGCAGAAGCCCCGCGGGGCTCCCGGGGCGGGCGGAGGTGGCGGGGCCGCGACGGGCTGGCGGCTGACCTTGCCCTCGCCCCCGCCCCGGCGCGCTGCCCTCCGCCCGCCCCTGGGGCTGACATCAAACCTGGGCTCCATCTTAGCTCTCGGCCGGGCGCTGCCGAGCACGGCGGCGGGGGCTCGGCTCGGCGCGGCTCCGCCGGGCCCGGCCCTGCGCTGCCCCCGCCTCCGGGTTGCGGCTGAGGCCGCCCGCGGCCCCGACCTCCTGACCGCCGCGCCGGGGGAAGTCACGGCTTTTTCTGGGCCGAGGAACAATTGCCTTCATTGTTCACATAGAGTTCGGCGTGTGTTATTATTTTGATTATTTTTTTTTTTTTAAATACACGTCCTAATTTGTACTTCTTTCGGATTAATGTTTTAGTTTAGTTCATGGGAGGAGATTTTTTTTCTCGTGGTGTGTGAAAGGCGCACCCACCATATGTCCCACAAGAATGCTACCTTTAAGTGGGATTTATTTAATTTCTTTTGCAACTAGGTTGTAGTGGATCAAAAGCTATTATCTGACGATAGTAATAATACTTTAGATAACTTGGAATAATAGTGTTCTAGATTAAGGAAATACCTTGGAATTCAGTGTGCAGATGATGTAAATAGTGATTTGGTTTGGATGGGTTTTCTGGTTGATTGGGGTTTTTTTAAGCAACATGTTGCTTTAATGGGTACTCAGTGTAAAATACGTTTTTATTCTCTGATTCTCGCTGGTTTTAGCAATACATTTCTTAGCGGGACAGAGGGTGTATTTCATTTTGAGATATTAATGGTGGCAGAAGAACATAAAGTGCCCCACGCACATCCCAAAAGAAGCTGTCAGCTGCTGTGCTCAACCTTGCCTCTGCCCCACTGAGGGCATCGTGCTGGGATTCACTCCCAAGTCATGTTACAGGTTGCTGCTAGTGCGTGAATGCTCTCCAGGACACCTACGTGATGTAGCGTCTTACCGAACCTCCCTGGGATATTTTGGATTCTGTTGCAATTGTTTGCAAATAAATAGTCAGATCTCGAGACACAGAATAATTTATGAGTGTTACAGTGTAACTGAGCAAATGTAACTTAGTTGGCAAGTCCTTGTGGCTTCTAGTACAGCTTGGGTAGGAAGCTGTTTCTCAGGGTTTCTAGGCCTTAATTAATTAATGATAAATTGTTACATACCCTGCAGAGCGCCTGCGGATTGCTGTCACTGCTGACTAGCACCCTGTGTTTATACTTCTGCCCACTGACTCCACTGGACAGCCCTCACCTACATTTGCAGGTAGTTTCCTTAAGAACACTGCACTGCCAAAAAACGTGGGATGATGAAGTTCTCTATACAAGACTTTGCTGGAGATGTACCAGGCTGCTGCAAGAGTTTAATTCAGTTCCAAGGGAGCAGTGTTTGAAGGAAGAGCAGGATTGATATTATTAGGTGCAATAATAGTGTGTTTGGGTGGCATCTGCTTAAAATGAGAGAGTTAAGGTTGAACTTTCAGTCACTGGAGTTGTTTACAACATAATTTACTTTGGAAGGGTCCTTTGCAGGTCGTGTGGCCTAGCCTCCTGCTCAAAGCAGGATGAACCTCAGGGTTCAGTCAGATGGATGGGCCCTTTGAGACTCCAGTATTTACATGTATTGTAAAATGGAGGTTTTGTGTCCAAAGAAGTCAGGTTTGGGGAACTGTTTAGTCACAGATGCCAGCAGAAGGTCTTCCATCACATTCTGTGAAGCACAAAAGAAAGTGCATCCTTCTTAATTTAAGATACAAATGAATGAGGAAAGGATTTTAGAAGTTCCTGGATGTAGACAATGGTTCGTTCATACCCAAATGAAATACTGCAGCAGTGTGAACTTGGTTTACAATGACAGAATTAAGTCTATAACTTAAAATTTTGCCCAATACACGTGTGTCTTATGATTACATTTGGATATGGCTAACTTGGAAAAGTCAATTCATTTCCACTGGAATGTTTTAAGGAATTTTGCTCATTTCTGTGTGTATGTGTGTTAGGAGTTTTTTTCCCCCCTTTCAGCTTCTTTAGCAGTTAGATATTTGTTTTTCATTTACTCAGCATAAGAATCTTTAAAAATATATGTATAAACACAACCCTGTCTTTCTTCTCCTTGTTACCTCACTTTCCGTTCTACCTCAGGCTGTTGTTTTCTTTACTGAGGATTCCTGGAAGTCTGCTACCTCTGAACTGCTTGATGTGACTCGGAAGAGCTCAGCCTGAAAAGTAAAAGTTTTGGGAAGTCTTCAGGCACTTGAGTAAATGTTTAAGATCTAGAGCACTACATTGCCTTAAGTGCAGCAATCGATACTCCTTGGGGTTTGGTTCTGTCTCGGAGGCTTGTCAGCAATGCAATTTGCGAATGAATGCCACAATTCCATTTATTCAAAGCTTGCTTTTATTACAGAGTCTCAGGCAGAATTAAATGCTACGTTGAGAAGTTTGAACTGCTGCTAGTTTCTGAGGAATGTTTTCAATGCAGGACAAACTGCAGTGGCAGTTTCTGTTGGATTTGTTTTGTTAAAGGAGGAGATGCAGAATTGATACAATATTAGTTTCCATATCAAAAGCTGGGTATCTGACTATGAGCGGGTGTAACTCTTCTTCCTTTCATGGTCAGGTACAGTGTTGGATGTTCCAGATACTGTGTTGAAGTGTTCAGCTGTCACTCTTTCTATACAGTAAAAAAACACTTGAACTCTGTGAAGGTTTTTATTATATTGTGTCTTTATTGCTTGATTATGTCATCAGAGGGAAAAAAATGCTGTCAAACAAGTAAATTAACAGTGATTTAGAGCTTCCTTCATTTCTATTTCTGCACCTCACTTCATCTGATACTTTCTGATAGCAAGAGAGGATGCATTGGATGGGTTTTTCAAAAGACTTCTCAATGTCAGGAGTGCTTTTGCTGTCGTTTGGTATTTAAGAGTTGCCTCCAAGACAAAATGCTTTTGTCAGGAACAGGAATCTTTCTCTTTCAGATGAGTTTATTGCTTTAGTAGCACACATTGCATATATAAGGGGAAGCTTTTATTTATTCTTCTAACATGTTTACTATTTTTGACCTCTTACCACTGCAGGGATCTTGATGTAGCACATAGTCCACAAGAGGATCCACATAGGGAAAATTATTATTCTTGATATGATGAGGTTAATAATTTCAGTGCTCTCATTATGGTTGTCCTGGTGGTACTGTAACGCACCTCTCAAATAAGCAGCTCTCAAATACTGTAACGCACCTCTGAAATTATCCACCTTTTGGTGGATTGAGTAACAGCCCCATTACTCCATCTGAAAACACTTCTTTCATGTTGTCCCTCTTGTGCTAGTGAAGTCCTCACAGACTTCAAAAATACCTTCTCCCTTTGTGGGGACACTTTCGGATATGTAAAGTCTGTCTCTTTAAATTTGTATGCCTTTTTTTGTGGTTATGTGAACTAAGTCACTCTTACAGGATCATTTAGTGATAAATGTCTAAAGCACATCAATGGTAGGCTATGTCTTAGTGTTGTCTGATGGTACAAAATATGGATAAATCACACTGGAGTATAGATTGGGCTACTAAAGAGTCAGTAGTGTGCTCATTAAGCTAATTAAGTCTTTAGGATCTTATGAGTGAGATTTTAGAGGGAGTAGAGGTGCCAAAGATTTAGAACAAAACTGCAAACTTTATAGTTGGCCAAACAGGACAACTGGCAGGGTGAGCAGTGGAATGGGAAATGTAAGAGCATACAGACAGAAAATGCATTTTTACTTTTAAGATGGATGAAGAATGAGTATGACTTAATCTTTGTAGCAGAGTGATTGTTGTCTTTTTCATAAGTAAGAAGGCAGGAGTAGGAAGAATTAAGTTTAAAAAAAAAGGAAGAAGAGGAGCCAGGAGGAGCTGGCTGTTCAAAGTGAAGTATTAGTAATTTCCTATAATTTAATCAGACCAGATCCCAGAGCAAGATAATGAGAGCATGACCTACAAAAGAAGACTTTTTGGAAGTTGAAAGGGTTTCTAACATGAAGCTTCACAAGGCATGTGATTTGTCATGAAGCACTGTATAGAGGACTTTTTTTTTCCCTCTTTCAAATTGCAAAGAAATCATAATATAGACCTGAGTTTTGATAGTTAGGGAGAGCTGAAATGGATTGTGTCTGGAATCCTTTTACTATTGCAGCTTTTTCAAGCGTGACTCTGGAATTCTTTAAAAGTATATCTTCTAAATAACAATTCGGGGTTTTTTCCTATTTTTTTGTTGCCTAGTTTGCTATTCATTGTACATGACTTGTATCATTTGGGTTTATGCATATAAATCCCTCCAGGATGTTAGGCTAAAGTATCATATACCTTTAAAAAATAATAATAATATGCAAAATACCTAGACTGCAAAGTAGCCAACAGTATGTAATAGAATCCAGTTTTCGTGGGGATGGGGGAGTTTTCCTCTCTCCTTTTGCCTCCCAAAGTAAAACTTTTTTTTGTTCTACTTTCAATGTTTTCTATGAACAATACATACTATGCATTGATATGGGCATGAAGAATAATAGATTGTATTGGGCTAAAGGAAAATAAAACCTTCAAAAAGGCGGATAATATCCCTTTCTCCAGGGATTTTCTTTTTAAAATGTAGTTAAATAATAAAACTCAGACCCATACTTTATTTGAAAGGATGTATGCTCTAGGGTACAGACAGCATCAATGCTGCACTTACATACTGCATTGTGGCTACTGTATGAAGGATTCAGAAACTTGTGCCCATAAGCTCACTTGAAAGCTCGTCTTTCAGGTTTTCTTTTTTGCAGACTTAGTCACCTTTATGATCAGGTTATGCTCCCAAAGACAGTTTCTCTTTTCCTTGCTTGGTATCCTTCTTGGTCTAGACACCAAATATTTTGAATGTCCTGTCTAAACCTGACAGCTTTGGAGTTAGCTCTATTCCTTGAAATTTCTCCTGCCTTTCAAGGGATTTCCTTGTTTGTGGTGTAATTATAATGAGTATTGGAGTTCCAGGTTAAGCCTAACACTAAGATAAGTTTGTTCCATTTTGCAGGTTAAGAATTCACAGAGTCCGGGTAATGTGGAATGACGCAAAAGTCATGTTTGGGGTTTTTTTCCTGAGAAACATTCAGTAAAGAGAGAAGAATGGGGCTGCATAAATAGTCCTTTCCCTCATTCTTTTCAGTACTTAGACAACAGGACTGGAAGCAGAGGGGAAAGAGGGAGTAGTGCTGATAGCACACCAGACCAGGAGAGAGAAGGTTGCATGCGAGACTGATTTAGTAGTTGCTGTTTAGAATAAATCCCATTAAAAATTGAAGGGTTACCAAGTGATAACAGTCTTATAATTAGTGGTATAATCAGCAGTTTCAGCAGATGAAATTAGGTTCCAAATATCTGCCCTGTTTTGTTTCTTTCATTTGGGGTGCTCTCACTGGGGTAGAAACGTTTTTGAAGCAATTCAAAGCCAAGCTACTGTCATCATCCCTTTGAATTGTGCATGGCCCTACTCTAAGGATCCCCTTCCTCAATAAGGGTTTGTAGCTCTGCTGGCCCTCATCCGGGGTTTGCAGCTTGGATGTGGTTTTCCTCTGTTGCAGGGCTTTCTATGCAGGTGAAAAGAATCCTTTCCTGCACAGTCTCAAGTTTTATCTGAAAGTTTCTGAAAGGGAAAAGATTTGGCACAAGCTTGCTTTAGAATTACAACTTCTTATTTTGAACAAATGTTTTGGACACGTCCTGAATCTTAGTGCCTGTTAGATTTTGTATCAGGGCAAGTAACTTTTAGAAAAATGCATTAAAAGAACTGCTGGTTTTACTAAGTGTGTATTTAGCTTAATGAATAATCCCCAAGTATGACTTTAATGAACACAAATTCTTTGCAAGACTTCACTTTGATTTGTAGTAGGACAAATAATTACTCATCTCAAAAATTAAAATACGAACAGATCTTCCTCAACTAGATGATCATTATCTGGAGTGCAAAGTAAGGAACAGAGAGGGTGGCAGACAAGTGTATTCAGACAGCAGCTGGTGGTGTAGCTGTGTTTGCGTGCTTTCCTGAAGCACAGCCAGAGTCTCTCCCTTTATAAACCACCGTGCCAAATCTAGACCTGGCAACTAATGACTGAGGACCCATTTCTTTACATGTTGGGAGCAGAACTTCCCCTTATCTACCTCTGTGTAGTGCTTCTGTCACTTCGAGCCCATGAGGAGCCCTTCTCAGGCACCAGAGTGAGCATAACAGCCTAGAGCTGCTCCAATTTCTGCTGCCCCCAGGCTCTCACCCTGCTCCTCGTTCTGGAAAGGAAAGGCTGACATAATCCTTTTGTCAATTCTGCGTTGCCAAAGGGAGTTCTTTGCACAGTGAATAACTCTGAAGGGAGCTCTTCTGCCCACCTTGAGGTACTTGAATATTGCCCGTAAGACCTAAATAGGCTTCATCATAATTGTTTATATTGTCTTCCTGCACAGTGCTGTGCCACACTGAGATAACAAAGCAAGCTCTAAATAAGCTGCCTTGTGTACAGGAGGCCGTTATCACAGCAGTGTGCCCAGGTTAATTCAGCTCTACTACTTGTGGGTATACTCCAGCTGGCTCAGATATCACCACATAGCACTGCGTTATTTAGTATGGACACGCTCCCAGGAGAATCAGAGTTGTTGTCTTTGAAGGCTTTTACTGGCCTGTGTGAAAGTTGTTGGTAAAGCCCATGGAGTTCTCAACCAAGAAATGCACTTTGGAAAAATATGATCAAATTCCACTACCACTGTCACACCTGTTCGTTGTTCAGCAGAAAAAGCCAGGAATGGATTGGACATGAACATGAAACTTCCTCTTCACTTCTAGCTGTTCCTTTTCATCTAAATTTTAGGTGGATTTTTAGGCAGAATGTCAAAACAGGTTGCTGTCATTTCTACTGTGTCTGTGCCTTAAGTAGCCATAGCAGTAGTTTCTTGTACTGGGAGCTTGGCACAGAATCCTAAATTTCTTCAAAATAAGGTTTGAGGAATGTCCACTTCTAATTGGATGCTTGCACATTAGTTGTGTGACCTCCGAGTTAAGGTTGAAAGCTGAGGTGTAGTGCGTAAAACCATGTGTCTGGGAGTGAGCAGTGCCTATTCCACATGGTCGGCTCTGTGTGCTCTCCTACCACTATGAGTAGCTTCCTAATCCTCACTTATTTGGCTTTGCTTGTTAACCCCAAGCAATCCTCTCAGGGACAGAGAAAGCAGCTGTCTTTGGTAGCAAACACAGCACAACAACACAAACACTTCTTGAAACTTCTTTTAGATACGTTGCCATAATATCATCCTTGTGGGAGGAATTAGAAACTCAAGGAATATGATTTGCTATGTTTTAATCTGACTTTGGGAGAGAGGAAAGGATTAAGTTATAGGCAACTAGATTCCTGTGACATGTACAGGAGGGAATAATTTCAGTATCTGAAACATAAACTTTTTGTTTCTGAACCAGTTGGAAGGCTAATGAGAACAAAACACCTCAGGTGAGTAATGTGGCAGAGTAATAATGGTAAATGAGGAGCCCATTATTTACCAGAAATTGAGCAGGAGAAGTTGCTTGTAGCAAAAATAAACAGCAACTAGTTAAAATGAAAAAGGATTTTTGTTAAAGCAGGTACTCTGGTTGTTGTCACCTGCTGTGGTTGAATATTGCCATCCACACAGTTTGTGAGCTCCTCCCTTTGCTTTGTGACCCCTTGATGGGGGTTGTGAGCACAGTAGGGATAATTACAGGCACTGTAGCACCTTGATCTGAGGCTTCCCATGTTCTGTTTATTGCCACCTGCATATTAAGATGACAGGGATTTCTAGTTGACTTTGTTGTTTCTTTTACTTTATTGATCCCTGGAACATCTTTAATAAATGTGTTCTAAAGCAACAATTTCATGTATTTTAAAAGTCCTTTTCTAAGAGTCAATGTTTTGAGTGCTTAATGTGGGTTTTTCTCTTTCTGTATGTTAGTAAAAGGGAAAGAAAGTTCACAGTATTTGTTGTTGCTGCCTTTCTGACTTCAATATTTATCTTAACATTATTTTTAAAATTGAACCTAATGTTTATTATCAGGAATGGGCCATCTTTGCAGCCTTCCTCTGATATCCCTTGTAATGCTAGGGTGATGCAAATGTTATGGAAGTTGCCTTGGTCCCCAGATGGGGATTCTTATTGCATGAGGATGCTTCTAGGAGAGGGATAATCCTATTATTTCATACATCTTCTATCACTGCAGCTTGGAATAGGCTGTGAATCGGAGATGGGCAGGGTTAGAGATGAAACCACAGCTGGAATGGATTCTGATCTAATCACTGCTAGTTAAGAGCCATTTCCAGCTGCTGCTGCTAAGCGGATCTCCAGGCTGAGCCTGGGTTAGAAAACACAAGGGACAATCAGAGCTCGTGCTGTGTTCCTCAGTTGCCAAATACCCACGTATCTCACAGGAGAGAACCTGGCCCTGCGTGTAAATCAGACAGAAGTGTTGGGATTATTGAATGTGTGGTGGTAACTATTCTTTTGAATTGAGTGGAATAAACTGCTTTTGCCAGGATACCACAGGGATTTCTGGGAAATTGAGATGTCGTATTCATGCTCAGAGAAGGAAATAAATACCTAACCAAAAAAGTCAAAGTAGGCATAGGTCTGGATGTACAACAGCACATCATCTTATCAAGGCAGGCAAACACAACCAGTTCTTTGCCACTTTTTCAAACTCCGGTATGTCCTTTCTATGAAGAGCAGCCAGCCAGATACCTGCATCAATAAAGAGACAGTTAGAGAGAATATGTTCTTCTGCCTTCCCCAGAGGCTACCTGGGCTAACCTCATGCCTTGGAAACAAAAACCTCCCTTCAGCAAGCAAGATTTTTTTTTTTTTTTTCTCTTGCTGTTTTACTGGTTCTGTAAGCTGTAACTGTGTTCCTTAAACAGTTTTGGCTCCAAGAGTTCTAGATTGCAATGACAGAGCTGTTGGGATATATGATGGTTGTGGGGATGTTTGGAGGCTCAGCAGGACAGTATACAGATATTAGATCTCTCTTTTTGAGTGCTTGTTTGGTTGAGGTTTTTTTTTTCCTTGTGGCTCACAACAGGAAGTTTTCTTTAGAGAATCTTCACACCTATTGGCAGAGCTTCACACATAGCTTTTTTCAGCCTTAATCCTTGTATAGTAATAGTACACCAATGAGATCTATTTTTCTTATTTTTCTCTTTCTTCAAAAACACTTGTGGTGTTATTACTGCTTTTATCACTGATAATTCTTCTCTTTTTCATCCTTTGCTAGTCAGTATTTATGATAAGCTTTCTATGCCAGCTGAAGAAGATTGGTCAGGAAAAGGTAGGAAAGTAGAGAGAGAAATAGCCATTTTTCATTTTGGCAATAGCAGTACTTTATCAGTGTCACACCCTGAGTGCTATTGGTGGTTTCAGAAGTTAATAGAAAGAGAAGTTATTTGGAGCTGGTTCAAGAGAAGACACTACATGCCTTTAAGCACTGGAGAGGAGAGGAAAAGTAAAGGTTGCCATTTGTATCATCCCTGACATTTTTGGCCTGGCTTAGGAAATTAGAGACAGTAGTTGTGGAGAAGGCAGATCAGAAATACCATGTTCTTCTGTGGGACTTCTGATTACTCTTTCAGCCGAATAGCTCCTGAATTTCTATTTTCTGTGGTAGCAGTAAGACATGAGAAAGTGCTCTCAAAGATTACCTTGTGCGTGAGAGACAAGGAAATTCTGTTTCCTCCAGCTTTGTTGGTTATGTACAATGCATAGGAGTACAAGCCAGGGAGTTAACCTGCTGTCCTAGGCACATATGGCCAAACAAGAGAATAGTTTCAGCCTAAAGGAGAGCATGTTTTAGTTAGGTCCTACGCTTAGAAGTTTCTTGGGGAACCTGAGGTAAGTAATTGAGATTGTGCACCTAAGGCACAGTTGTCCCTCTTTGGAGCAGAGGTTAGTGGGGAAAAAGTTGGAAACCATGCTTCTTTAAATGGCCAGATGTGTTCTGGATGTTGCTGTGTGTTTTGCAGTGCTGCTGAAAACTTCTAGCAGAGCTTTCCTCAAGTTTCGGAACTGTGCTAGGCTTACATCAGTCAGTCCCTGTACAAACCCTGGTAACAGTTTGTCACCTCTTAATTTCAAAACTTGACTATGCCTTTGAAGAGATACAGGAAACCAGTTCTATTGCACTGTCCATTGTGTTTAATAACCTCTCTGTGTAGAGGAAGAAGGATGATACATATAATTATTCTTTTGGTTTCAGCATTTTTGCATTAGCTATATTTGTTCTCCTGTTCTGGGAATCTCTTGCTATTACCAGTAAGAGAGGAGGCATGGAAAGGGAAATTTTACCTGAGATCATGTGCATCTACCTCACCATAGATTTAATATTCCATTTTTAGCCCAAATTAGCTCACTGGCAAGGACCATGGCCTGTAGATTTTTGACACTCTTGTGCCACCTGTGAGAATTGGACAGTTCTTTACATTCCCACCAGGGGCACTGAAGCAGCTCTGCCTTGAAGATGAAATCAGTAATTGCAGTACTTCAGTAGTTTTTGCTTGTCTTTACCTTCCTTTGTATGTTAAAGACTTCTTCCTATTTTATAGACATGAGGGGGAGTGCATGGCTTGGGGAGGAAGGTGGTTTAGACCTCACAGGAGGATTTGAGGAGACTGGGATCCTCCTGCCCTGTTTGTGCTCAGCCAGGCAAGGAGGAGTGATGGAGAGGCAGCAGCTGCTCTTGCTGTGGTGTTCAGGTGGGCTGAGGGAGCTCTGAGGGTCCTACACAGAGCCAGAGTTAATGTGGAGCCAGCAGCCTTCAATAATGACAGCAAGGGAGCTTTATTTTCTGGAGCTATCACTTTGGTATTTAGAAACCTTTTTTAAACAAGCCTGTTGTAATCTTGTTTATAGTAATTAAGGATTTGCTAGTAATTTAAATAGTTGGTTTTGGCAATGTGCAGGTCATCTTCTTATAGGTATTGCTAATGTCAGGTTGAAAACATTTACAGAGGAATAAAAGTCAAGGAAGCAGGTAATTGACTGATTTATCAACCTTAGCAGACAATTTTTTCTGATACATCGTGGTGGCTATGGTAAATTTACTCTGGATTGCTTAAGGGCACAATCCTATATGGTGTGTACAACACATGAGGGCAACTCCTTGGAATGAATGGGTGAAGGAGCAGGTAATCAGCCAGCTTGATTTTGGTGCCTCAATTAGCCTTTTGGTCAATGCCTTGTCTCCTAGGAAAGTTGGGAATTGCAGTGCACAGCTCAGAACGTAAGTGATTTACAGCTTTTTTGTGGTGATTTTAGATCAATTTTGGTCTTTCAGGTTATGTGAGAACTTTTTAAACTTATGGCGAGTCCCAGGCCGTAATGCTAAATTGCAGTTGTGATCAGGGAGTTATTTATTTTCATTGCAAATGGTCTGTATGCAACAAAGTGGTATGTTTGAACATTTTTCTTACTTCTTTTGCCAGCTGCATTGATGCTTGCAACTTCTCCTCTGCTTCCTTTCCACCTGTAAGGGCGACTAAAATCATGTTGCTGTGGTGACCCTGTCAGTTTTAGAGACAAGCCACACTAAAATGAGTCACAGCTATTGAGGGTTAATCAGCGGTGCAATAATCTGTAGCACAAATGGATCTCTTTGTTCTTGGCTGCTGTAAATTGCGAGGAATATTTGAGAATTCCTTTTTTTTTTTTTTACTGTTGAGGCTGTGACTGCTGAGGTTTGCAGTGCATTTTGGGCAATGAAGGTGCATTTTGTCGCAGGAAAGAGTTGAGACAGCTATCACTGCAGCCAGTTCTGGGGAGGTGGCAGGTCAGGGGCAGCCCTTAATTAAGATGAATTGTTGGCTGATGAAGGCACTCAGTAAGAGCAGGCAGTTTACAGATGTAGCTCAAGACCAGAGAACACAGGTATGCAAAATAGCAGACCGCCAGTTTTATTTGTTACCAGGTTAAATGAAGATTAGAAAGCAAAGCTTTCATGTGGTTGTTTTGGGTTAGTTGGGTTTTTTTTGTTGGTTTGGTTTTTTGGCACCTAGAGGATACAAAATGTGACCTAAGAAACTGTAGTAGTCATAATTATTTCAGTTTTGGTATGGAGGCTTCCATGACCGAGAACTGAACTACCAGAAAGCACGTAGCCATTTGGAAATGAGTAACTGAGCCTCTGCTTTGCAGCTAGACTATGTTTAAGATAAGGTAGTTTTGTGTTTCTGCTTAGAATTTCCTAATAGAGATACCAGTTCAGTGTTCCACAAGCAACTTCTTAAAGAAAATTTCATTAATGACCTGCCAAAGGATATAAAATCTTATTTATGGATTTAGATGTTATTGAAGTATGACTTTAAAATATTATGGATTACTATATTGAATATTTGGCATTCATGTGATTCTCACACAATAATTTGATCTAGGGTGAAAAGTAAAATTCCTCCATTAGGGACTTTTCTGGTTGTAGCCAGCTTTTGCAAATTGTCTGCTAGAATTGCTTGAGGTTTCATTTTCATTGAAGGCCCATGTTATGAAATTCTAGAATATTTTTCCTCCTTTATGAGGTAGGCTGACACAATAGGTCTTGTCTCTGTATGATAAGGATAAGAGAAGTCTTAAGAATAATCTTTAGCTCTTCTTATTTTGGAGGTGCCAGCATCCCATTATCATTTGGTAGTTGGTACTTTCTCACTGCAGCAGCCTATTGAGTTAGACATCTATCTAGGCCAAAACAAGTGAGCAATCAAAGTAAATTTTGGCTAACTAGAAACAATTCTAAGGAGGTTTTCTTCTTTATAACTAACAGAAGGTAGAATTTTTAATTGCTGTGGTGAACTTGACATGTAGGTGGCAAATGTTCACTGATGTCAAGGTTACACTGCCATTCCAGGTGCAGGGAATCCCTCTGGATAGACTTGCACATGGACCATTTGAAGCACCACAGATTGTTGATACTGTTTCCCATTTCCAGCAGAGCTGTGGGAATAACAGTGGAATAACTCCTGCACATACAGTTTTTCCTCAACTTTATAATAATCTATCAGAGTCAAAAACTGATATCATAGTTGGTTTAAAAAGACACAGGGAAGCCTGAAATTCCTGATAAGGGACTTTAATCTGGCTCAGAAGTTGCTGCCTAAAAATGGTTTGGTTTTATAGAAAATGGTTTATCATCTTCTCTGTTTACATCAGGAGGAGGTGTATTCTTTTGATATGTTAATGTATCAACTCTAGGTTTTCAGGCGACCACATTCCTGTAGTGTATAAGTCAGTCTGATCCGTATCTTGTGCTTTATGAAACATGTACCCAGTCTCAGCTACAGGTTATTATAAGATGCTTGTAAGGGCCTGTGGAAGAAACTTTCAGTAAGTCTGGCTGTGGTATTTTGCTCAGCCTCCATAAAACTGTTACAAGAACATTGGTAACATAAAATAGCTTTTGCAAGGAACATGATTCTCTATTGTTTTACTGACACTTCATGTGTTTTATGAACCTGTCTTGGGGCTACTAGGCAGCCTTTGCAGCATAAGCTGACCTCAGAAATAGTTGTTTCTTCTGAAAACCTCCATCATAAAAATCAACTGTCTTGGTATATTTTCTCTCCAGTTATTCTGTGTGTTGATCACAGAACCACAGAATGGGTCAGGCTGGAGGAACCTTGGAGGGTCTTCTTGTCCAACCTCCCTGCTCAAGCAGAGTCATCCCAGAGCACATTGCACGGGATTGTGTGCAGACAGGTCTGGAATATCTCCAGAAGGGGAGACTCCACACCCTCTCTGGTCAATCTTTTCCAGTGCGTGGTCACTGCACAGTTAAGAAGTTCTTCCTCATGTTCAGGTGGAATTTCCTGTGCATCAGTTTCTGCTGTTGCCTCTTGTCCTATTGCCCAGCACCGTTGAGCAGAGCCTGGTCCATCTTCTGAACCACCCACTCCCTTGGATACTTCTATACATTGATGGTCCTTTCTCAGTTGTCTCTACTTAAGGCTGAACTAGTCCAAGTTTCTCCAGTTCTTGTAGGAAAGATGCTCCAGTCTCTTAAATGTGTTTGTAGCTGGACTGGAGCCTCATGTCTCTCTTTTACTGAGGAGCCCAGAACTGGGCACAGCCTTCCAGATGTGCCTCACTAGGGCTGAGTAGAGAAGCCAGGATCACCTCCCAGGTGATCAAGCTGGGTCAAGTCAGCTGATGGAAGCTTTTTGTGCAGGTTATTCTTTTGTGGTGTGCCTCTTGAGAGATGGTCTTCAGAAACACTCCCCTCCCCTAACGCTGTGTGTGTTCTGTTCTGTTTCACATGCACTCCTCAAGTTCTTCAGCTCACTGGGCCTGAAAAAGGGGCAAAATCCAGCTAGAATCAACTATTTCCAAATTATAGTAAGCAGATATCATACATGGGTTATTATACACGTGTACTATTTATATGTAACATTATTTATTACTTTATAAGTCATGCTACTCTGCCCTCCTACTTTAATGGTTGCTGATTACTGTGCCTCACTGTTAAGATATTATTTCTGGGTCTTTAGAACTCTTCTCTCAGAAAGGTGCTGCCTACCAATTCTAGAGAAGAGGGTTTTTGTTTTTTTTACTTAGGATCAGAGTATATGGGGGCCAGGCCAGCTACAGATGTCCCAGATTAGGCTTCTGAAAAAGTCTACATGATATTGACTGCTGTGGCCATCCTGACTGCACAGGCCAGCTCTTCCCTGAGAGGTGTAGTATGTTGTTGAGTTTGGGATGAGAGAGAGAATCCTCAGGTGGTTTTTCACCGACAAGATGTGATGTACTTTGCACCCCACAAGACTAGTGGAGATAGGTGGCTCAGACTGTTGACTTCACCTGTTTTCTCATTCCTGTCTCCTTTGCATCAATTTTTTTCTTGATTTCGTGACAGAGTAGTTTTCTGCCAAATTAGTGAGTTGAAATTAGTTCATGAAGCAGTCAAAAAACAGAACTTATCTAAGGGAGGGCACAGGACCACCACTTCTGTTGGTCTTGAGCTTTTATCACCTCACTGCACTAGAAGGTGATGCTTGTTTCTTTGTAGCTTAAAATACCTGAGTCCCAGTGGATGCAACCCTACTCAAACACTAATCCCACAGCTACAAACTATAACCTCCTGCCTAGAACAGAATAGCTAATCTTTCTTGGAGGCAAGATGTCAAACATCCATCATTCTAGGAGTTCTTTTTTGAACTTGCTTTTGGGGGGGATCAGACTTGTCTTTGTTAGGTCCTATCTTGTGGTCTGTCAACCAGCCCTGAGAACCTTCAACAAGTAGTGACAGCTCTCCTCAGGAGAAACCATGTGTTTCTGTCCCCTTCCATGCATGCTTGCTAGTAAAAGATGGACTTTTTGGCAGCTGATGAAACCTGCTTGGCACATTTATTCTGGGGCTGAAAGTTAATTTATTCTGGCTGAAAGTAGGCCACTGCCTCTGTTTCCCATCTACCACAACTTCCCTCTCCTTTGAGGGACAGGAAGTAAAGGCAGTTTTATGTTGTCTGTGACAAGCTTTTTCAGTAATCTGTCCTGATTCCCTTTTTCCTTGGGGAGAGTCCATCACACCTGGATTCTGCCTTTGAGAGGAAGCTGAGGTGTTGTACATGCATTTTGATAATCTATGGCTGTCCAGCAGTTTGCAAGCATGAACGTGTAACATTTGGGCACATTCAGTTGTTTGTGTGTATAGGCAAAGCATCTTGAAGAGTTCTAGTTACTGCAAAATAATTACCATTCTGTAATATTTTTTGGCTCTGATGCCTTTTTCAAAAAAGCAGTACTAGAGAAATTGTTAGGTGAATATTCTGGGCTTTTCTTGTATGTTGATTTTTTCAAAGTCACTTTAACTTAGGAATAAAAGTAGGAAACGTATGCCCTGTCTTTAAAAGCTGTGCCTTCTTTTTCCCCTCTCCTCCTTCCCTCCAGTTAGGAAAATCATTATCTTGGAAGATGTGGAGATGAAATACAGAGTCCTACCTAGGGCTCCTTTCCCTGTGTAATTGTGTGAGTATTTTCACATAACCTAAACACAGGGGAGAAGGACAGAACAGAAGAGCTGTGGCTTTTTGGCAGATCCTTCTTGCAGCTGTGCTGCTCTCTTTAGGTCAGCCTGCGGTAGAGAAATTTGGTTCAAGCACCAGCAACGCTACTAAACCATTTTGTGAGGAGGTCAAGAGTTGAATAATCATCCCGTTGATAAGGAACGAGCCAGAAATTCCATTCAAAGAGGATGGTGACTTCCTGTGCTGCTTACCTATTATAGGTCACAGAAATCATGAAGGGAAAATGGGGGACCAAGGGCACTCCAGCACATGACTATTTATGTAACTGTGACTTCTAAGTCTTATTTCCTGCTGTAGATATATTAAAAGGAGTTAAGGCAGGCCTTTGTGTTTTTATTAAAATCATGATTTTCTAGTAAGCATCCCTATGGGGAAATCAACACAGCTGCTGCTCTGGATATACAGCCTCATCAGATGTGGCTGTAAATGCTTTTTAGAGGTGGAGACTGTGGGCAGTTGGCACACTGTGTGCCCAGCTTCCTGGAGGTAGTCTCACAGCACACACATCTGCATGGTTTAGTGGGTATGGGAACACATAAAAGTAGTTCAGCCCAAAGAGATTATAGTCACCCTTTTTTTTTTTTTTTTTTTAAATTTGAAATGCTAAAAATCAGCCTGAATACCAAAAGGGTAGTTCGTAGGCAGGCAGCTAGACTGAGCAATTTATGTAGGATACCACAGAATAGACTTTCCAGATATGACTGTCATTTTTAGGTCTGTGCCTTCTGGTTTCTATAGTATCTGATTGTGAAATCAGCAAGGGCTTATGTGCAGCTGACACCCAGAGAAAATGTGAATTAGAAAGTGATGTGATATTTGCAAGTAGTCTCTTGTAATTATTCTTTACCCTTGCTAAAGTGATACACTTACACAGTTTACATAGTTTACCTAAAGGTATTCACTGTGTTTGGTCCTTAGCTCCTTCATTCTTTTCTCCTCCATATTATCTGGTCTGCAGAGGTAAGATGGGGACAAGAGGAACCTGTGCTGATCTTGAATTAACAGCCAGCATGTGATGAGAAAACTCGTCTTATTTGGATGTGATGGTGATGACAAGTCATGATGGAACCTGGCTTACAGCAAGAGAGGGTATCCTGAACTGGACTGCCAGGACAGCAAATTCTGGCCTGTGGCCTGATTCCCTAGTCCTCATATGAGGGTTCTAAGAAAACAATCAGGAAGGAATAGAACGAGAGAACCCATGCTGGAAGCCGGATATGAGCATTTCAGTTCACTGTCTGTCTCACCTCTCCTTGTCCATGACCAGTTAAAAGCCTTTACAGTTGTCCTTGCCTTTCTTGGTTGTTGACTGTTTCTTCTCTTCATTCCACTTTAATTGCTATCACTGATAAAAGTCACCCAAGGCTAAGTCCTAGCTTACTCAGGTATTGTCTCTGCCTTATTTTTGAGGCATCTGCCTATTTACTTGGCCTTAAACTGATTGCTCAACCGAGGCAGTCAGTGTTTCCGCAGAACTCCTCTTGGATGGCTTCCTGCTTCATTTAAGTTTAATGCGTTCTTTTAAATTCTTTAGGTATCTTTGCAGAGCTCCTCAGTTCCCTAGTGTAAAGCTATCACTTAATCCCAGCTCTTTCAGTAGGCCTAGGTACAGTGTTCAGTGTAAAATAATCCAAAGGATGGTTTATGGTAGGAGCTAGAGATGAAATGATAGTTGTTGGGGCAGCAAATTAGGAGGATGACCTGGGGGTGTCAAGTGGACAACAAATGTAATTGCAACTTTATTTAGATTGATACAAACTTGAATGATCATATCTGAAATCCTTATACAAATCAGGGCAATTGACATTAAGATAATAAAGATGAGGTTTGGCTCTCCTCTATCTTTAAATCTTGGTTCTGTAGGTTCCCAGTTTTTCCTTGAAATGTAAGTGCTGAAAAAAGGGCAATTTTGATTAATTTATCTCATCAGCAATTTTTTTGTGTGCATTTCTTTGAAATTATTTGACATCTACCTACTTTTGCATTTGCTTTAATTTTCATTCTGTAATCCCATCATTACAATTTCCATATGTTTCATATCACTGTAGCATATGGATTTCTGAAGCAAAGTTCTGTAATTTACTCATTACGGTGAATGATTAAAGTAGAATTTTGTCCTGCTTAGCATGAAGAGTCAATCTCTGGGGTGGGTTCCTTAGCTGTAGCCTCTTCTCTGATAATTTCTAGTGTTTCAAATAGTGTTCTTTCCATCATGTTTTCACTGCCCATGTCTGTTGCTCAATAACACAAGTTTGAGACACTTCCCTTTCCTGGAGACCTAACTCACTACCTTGATATTTCTACCCTCCAAGTCCTACAAAGTGAAGCTGTGGATCCTCACACACTTGCCACTTTCAGGAATGGCATGTGTACATTGTTCTGGGTACAGTTAAAGTTTCCAGCATTTGAACCGAGTGGCTCAGTGTATAAATCAACAAATGTGTTTGTCTTTTTCAGTTTTCAGATATAAGTAGTTTGAGCAAGTTAATATTTACATTTCTATTGGCACCAGGGTCAGATTCTAATCAGCATTCTAAATAAAAGGGCAGATGGTCACAAAGTGAAATAACACACTTTGGGATCAATAAGATTTGTCTGTCAAACTGATCTCTCGAAGAGGAAAATGAACTTCTCTGTATTTGAAAACAAGCAGATGAGTTGGTGAGCGAGGGAAACTGGCAATTTTTCAAATTTTTCAAGTGCTTTCTGCACACATTTGTGGCTTTGCC
Source organism: Acrocephalus scirpaceus scirpaceus (assembly GCA_910950805.1). NCBI lineage: Eukaryota > Metazoa > Chordata > Aves > Passeriformes > Sylviidae > Acrocephalus > Acrocephalus scirpaceus. Next base: position 57,144,551 of record OU383778.1, on the reverse strand, counting down.
AGAGATGGATACGTGGGCTACATCAGTGGCAGTAGTCACCCAGCAGTACTATGGTGCCTTTTGTCATTGCTGATGGGACTGGAAAATTTTTTTTTTGAAGCTCCTCAAAAAAAATTTTTTTTGGGGTGCCGTGCGATGTGATAGTCCTGAAACATGCAGGCTGTCTGTAATTTTCATCTAGCCTCTGCCAGTGGCAAAGGGCTTGGAAAGGAGTTCTTGTTTCAGAATCACTCTGGAAATCAGGAAGAAGCAGTATTGACAGGTCTTGACTCTTGAATCATGATGAGAAAAGCTCCATAATTGTGTTATGAGAGAAGGGAAAAACATATCATGCAGATTTCTGCCACAGATGTGAAATACAGCTGAAATTTCTTGACAGGCATGTGGAGATTGGCTCCTGTTTCAGACAAACCTGGTCTGGGTGACCCATGAACCCCCTGGGTTCTGAGGGAAGATTTTATATCATTTGAAATCATAAAGAAGTTAGATTGGGTTGATTTCTCCTGGAGTTCTCAGGCTTATTCAAACTCACAGGCTCACAAGTTAATGTGAATTAAAATTCTGCCGTAAAGGCCTTGAAAGGCAACTTTGCTTAGAAATGAAATTGCTAGGCTTCACTGTTCTGCTTCTAAACCAATTCACTGGTGTTTAAAGGGAGGCTTGACTGAGCTCTTGATAAGACACTGATGCTGGCTTTTTCAGCATTAACCTTACAGCCTTCAAATGCAGTGGGCTTGATGCTGCAGCAACTGGGAATTACTGAGAAGAGGAAAATTAGAACAGTGGCAGCAGTTAGAGGTCTGATTTCTGGCTACAAAAAGAAACTGCACTGGTGGAAAAGAAAGTATCCTGCTGGCTTTTGGGATAGTGAGGCTGGAGAGGAAATTTGCCCTTTATTATATAAACTGCATGGAGCTTTAAGAGGCCTTGAGTGGTCACAGGTAGATTAGCAACAGGAGAGGGAGCTCTCAGTGTGTTACCTAAAGAGGAGGAAAATCCTGGGCTTGGGAGCAAGCCTTTAAATGAAGAATCCTACTCTCCTGCTGCTCCCTGTCAATAACATGGTGGCGGCTGCCCTTTTGTATAGGCAAGACCAATGGGGAATGTGCGTGCCTGGAAGAAGAAAGACATTGAGGTACACAGCAAGGAACAGAGAAGTTTGGGGGTTTAGTAAGCTGTAGATTTCTCTAAAACTGAAGTCCACTTCTTGGATCCACTTACTCTTAAATATGCCTCAGACTGTAATGTTTTAGTAGCTTTCTGGGTGAAGGGAAATACAATTCTCTCTCTCTATGAATGGATGGGAAGTACAGAGACAGAGAGAGTGGGGTTTGCAGGGCAGAGGAGAGATTGTTTCAACAGACAGATGTAAGTGGTAGGAAGCAGGCTAGCTCTGGCTCCAGAGCTGTGGAGTGGTGTCAGCTCCAGGCTGTGTCCCAGAGGATGTGACCTGCACTTGATGTATCAGTTCAGACAAAGTGCCAGTAAGATGCTTTTTTGGCTTCCAATCCAGAACTTGTTTGCATCTGGGATGAGTGAATAGATCTCTCATGTGAGTGCACCCAGCTGTACAGACATGCTCAAGTTACTTTTTTAGTGTTCACAGGGTGAAAAGGGAATACTTTCAGTTCTCCTTTAACCTGCATAAGTGCTGGTTCAACTGATTAGCATCTATCTCCTTTATTTGAATGTGCATGGTACTGGCCTTTATGCACATGTTATTGCTGAGCCTGTGTTGTTAACTTAGACAATACCAAAATAATTCTAGCTAAGAGCTTGGATGTTTGTTTGGCTTTTGTTTGTTTTGAAAAGGGAATATGCTAACCCTCTTCTGCTTGAATTACAAACCTAAGGTAACCGAGTTTATTGCCAGCTTCTAAAATATTGGTGACTTTTTTCCAAAGGATTTTGAGTAAAGGAAACTTTCTCTGAGAGACTGTGCCTCATATTCTGTACAACATAAAAAACTCCCAAAGCTTTGCTTTCAGAATGTACATTTGTATCTCTGTACTCATGATACATTTGTCTGAGGTTTCTTCCTTAAACTCTTTGGATCAAAGCAATAATAGAAATCTAAGTTTTTATTCATTAACTTCTCTCCAAGTTTTGTAATTTGCTGGAATTAAATTGGGAATCTGGGAATAATACATGATCATAGACACAATGCATATCATGCAGGCTTAATTCCAGAATGTCAGTGGAGGGTTATATTAAATACTTTTGTCTTGCTGTGGTGTGATTACAAAGATGCTTGTGCAGCTTGGGACATTGTGTCTAAAAGCGAGAGATGTGAGATGTATCTGGCAAGAGGAGATAATATGAATTTAATTCCAGCATTGCTGTTGTTCTTTATTATGTTCTGATTGGGTAGGAAGATCTGCCAAAAAAAAGAAGTCTTGGTCACATCTGTATGACTTTGAATACCTGTCAGGAAGAGGAGCAATTCAGGGTCACAGTGCTTTAAACACTGGCAGGTCTCAGGAGAGACTCAGGTGTTTTGCAGTTACCAGAGAGGAGAAAACGTAACTTAACTGCAGTGAAACCAGCACTTTTCCTTTTTTCCTTTTCAGCTAAACTAAGTTCAGTTTAGGATGATCTTTAAAACTTCATTAAACAGTGGCAAATAAGAACAACTAGAGTCTGTATAAGATAACACTGTGTGTATGATACTTCTTTCCCAAGTAGCTGGAGAGATGAGAGCTTTAGCCTGCATTCATGTATTAGTCATTGCAGCTATTCAGGAATGAATTGTGAATTATCAGTACAAATTTATTTTATTTTATTTTAGATAGGGGTCACTGCAGGATTGGTCTGAGATTTGAGTAGCTACACACCTGATCTGCCTTTGAAGGCACACCTGTGCTGGCTGTACGAATACACAAGTACCCAGTAATTTCTGATCTGTTAAATCCCTGCCTTATACCAGAGAGTTCATAACATTTTGCAGGCTGTACAGACTATGCCAATAAAGAATTGTTTGCAATATATGAATATATATTATGTTTATGTGTATTGTTGCAGTTTTAGCTGCTTTAGTTATGCAGACTGAAAGATGACAGGTTTGTCATCATTTTATCTTCTAAGAAAGATTTATTCATTTTGAAAAGCTCTTTTTTCTGGTCACTGAATGCAGGCTGATTCCAAGCCGGTGCACTTTAGGGGGGTGTGCTAGGGGACTATTCAAGAGGGTCATGCAGAGGTCAGGCATGCTTCATGCTAAGAAACTGCTTTACACAGATTTGGGAATAATGCTGTTGTTCATGGTTCCACACAGATGGCACCAGACAGGAAGAAGTGGAAGGTGAGCTCAGTGAAGAAGAACGCTGGTTTGGGAATTCTTCAGAAACTCCTTCGGAAGCATCATATGGAGAAGTCCAGGAGAACTTTAAGTTGTCTCTTGAGGACAGAATTCAAGAGCAGTCCACCTCCCCCGATACCTCTTTGGGAAGTGCAACACCGAGCAGCAACACGGCGGAGCTGGGATCCATTGAAAATGAGGCACTAAGAGACACGCTACAGAGCAAGGAGCACCTTTCTCCAGAGGTGTCCTCTCTGGGTGAAGAGGAACCTCCTGGTCCAAACAAGCCACTGAGCAGTAACCTGAGGCGCCTTCTGGAGGCTGGCTCCCTCAAGCTGGATGCTGCTGTTACAGTCAATGGCAGAGTTGAGTCCCCCGTAAATCTTGGCTCAAACATCTCCTTCTCTCCACCTGCTCACCATGCCCAGCAGCTAAGTGTGCTTGCCAGAAAGCTTGCTGAGAAACAGGAACAAAGTGACCAATACAATGCAGGCAGTCACTTTATATGGAATCAAGGTAAGTGGTTGCCAAATTCAACCACCACCTGTGGTTTGTCCCCTGATTCAGCTATCCTGAAGCTGAAAGCTGCAGCCAATGCCGTTCTGCAGGACAAATCTTTTTCCAGGACTGAGGACACTATAAGATTTGAATCCTTTTCCTCGCCTTTTAGCTCTCAGTCAGCCAGCTCCACGTTAGCAGCTTTATCTAAGAAAGTGAGTGAAAGAAGCATGACTCCTGGGCAGGAGCACCCGCCTCCAGCCAGCTCTTTCCTTTCCCTGGCCTCCATGACCTCTTCAGCTGCTCTTCTCAAGGAGGTTGCTGCAAGGGCTGCAGGCACCCTCCTGGCTGAGAAGAAGAAATCACTGGTTCCTGAGGATCCCCTGCAGCTTTCAGAGATGAAACAAGAGAAAGCAACTCCACCACAATCCTTGGAACTACTCTTACTACCAGTCCCGAAGGGAAGAGCATCCAAACCCACTAGTACAGGTATGGATACAAGCTGAACCACTAAGTAGAGTGTATTTGTTTTGCTGTAGACTTATATAACATCTCTTTGTGGGTCTGGATTTGGTTTGATTCTATGTCTTAGGAAAATAAGAAATAGATACTTCAGGTGAACAATAGAAAAGCTTTTTGAAGTACCACTTTGAGACCAAGCTGTCACAAATGTTTCTCTATTTTAAAGGTATGAGTGTACAGTTCGATACTTTTTTTTTTCCCCTTTTGTTCCATACAATAGTATTTTCCTTTCTTACCAAGTTTAGAATGTGTCCACAAAAATATTTAATGGAGAAGATCAAAGAATCCCTGTGAGGGAGCTCACAGTATCAGTGAGCATGTACAAAACTAGTGCTTTTGAAATATTGGACAAGGGAGAATTCTCCCTCCTGCTGTCTCTGTCACAAATGGACTTTTGTGTAATCGCTTACTACCCTGTCCTAATTTACCAGAGTATATTATTGTGTTGCCACTTTTCATTAAAATTTTTTTACAATCCTTTGTTGTTAACAAAGAAAAAAATCCAACTAAACTGCATTTCTCTAATTTGCTCAACAAAAACCATTTTATGCATCTGACTTTCCTCCATCAGTTCCAGCTGTTGACAGTCGAGGAATCAGGGTTATAGGAAAGAAGAAGAAAGTGTCTGGGTAACAAAAGCTTTAAAGAACTGGCAATCCATGCAGGGAAATTTAAATGATCCATCTTCAAAATAAGGAGAAATAATTTCTTTCGTCTCTTTCTATAAAAAGTTCACATCACGGATTCAAATTTCTGGTGGAACATATTGCTTCAGGTGTCGTCAGTGTTCTGCTGCAGAGGAAAAGGAAGCAAGGCAGGTATCTTCATGAGATGCACAAAGTGGTTTAGTATACTCCAGCTTTATCAGGCTGAGTTTTATCAGGAATACTAGCCTGGCTGCACAGGTGTAGCAAGCCTGTGTAAAGATATGAAGTCTGACATGGATGTTGTGTGATTGCCCTGCTGTTCTTCTGGCCCAACCTCTTTGTTTAAGGTTATCCTGAGGCCTGGTCTATCCCTCTGCAGCTCTTGGTCAACACTCATAGGTTAGCTATTGGATGGACAGCAATGCTCATCCCTCCCCTGGAAGAGGAGGGAGAGGGATACAATGAGTTACAGCCAGTACCAGTTTTTGCTCTGTGCTATACATGTGTTCTATAAATGCTTAACTGCTGTGTTTTGCCAAGGCAATTAAAGTGGCAAACTGTTCTTGGTATGGGCCTGGCCTAAGGTTTTCATTAGTTTAGATGAAGTCCTTCTTGGAGTAACACAAGCTAAAAGCTGAATGTGTACATTTGCCATGAAAATAATTGTTACTCATTCCTGATTCCTTTTGCTCAGAGAACCTTATGGCACTAAAAGATTAAAAAAAAAAAAAAGAGTATATAATTATATAATGCTTTATCATTTTGTGTCTCTCTGGTTGTTTCTTGAGACTTTTTTGTCTTGTTCCCAGAGAGAAGTATCTTTTCCCAGTAGGTATAGCTTGAGAGGTCTTTTTCCCTGCTCTCATACTTTGAACTTTTAATGCACTGATGAGTTTGCTTTGCTGTTAGGAATCTGATTCACTTCCCCACCAGCAACATGTAACTTTGGTTATGAGATCAATACTCAGTGAGATTAATTAGATGTAAGTAAGGAGCAGCAAAGATGGAGGCTATTTAAAGAAGAGTAAGTTAATATCAAGAGTATGCCTGCTGCTCTTTTGTCCACCACATTGAGCTATTTGCTCAGAATTATTATTTCAGGCAAGAAGCTGGAGCCATGGCTTATCAGAGTGCAGTTGCCTCTGAAATGGCATGTCAGGTTTGGTCAACCTAATCATTGCTTGCATTTTTATTATAGTAAATTGGTATAGAGGAGACTAACTTTTCTATCCATCTGTTAATATTGCCAGTTTTATAAACTTCTCACGCATTTGGGATGAAGTTGAAAAGGAAGTCTGGAATTTCTGTTAAGTTCTGATTGTTTTGAAAGAGTGTGGGTGACAGACCTTTCGTTTACTGACTGAATACTTATTTGATGTAACTTAATGCCTGTGATGCATTTTGTAATTTTGTTGTAATTTTGTTCCCAAAACTTCTTTGGGAAGCACTGGCTGATTCTCTCCTCACTGGAGTAACATAGTGATACAAAATAGGCATCGATATAAATGAAGAAAAACTGAAACCCCTGATTTTCTTTTTATTCTGAGCTTCATGCAGTATAGAGCTAACATGGTTCAGCTTTGGAGCACACCGGCACAGTTCCTGAGTAACATTCTTGTCACTGTTATTGGTGAAGTCACATACATTCATCCCATTTGTTTGCACATTTTGTAATGTGCTAAATCATCATTGATTATCTTGATTGCAGATTTATTTTTAAGGGGGTCAAAACCAGGTAATATCTTGTTACACATTTCTCTTCTGGGTGATAACTAGAGGCTGAAGAAAAGATGTGATAGATAAAAAACCTACCCATGTTTTTCTGTGGTTTATCTCTCTCCTGCCTTTTGTGAAGACAAAAGTAAAAATATTTTAAAACAAACACAAGCAATTATGACATTGCTTTTGGCCTACTCTTTAGAGATTCAGAGAGGGGAACAATTTGATATTTTAAGTGTGATAGAATATTTTACAAGGAGAATTTCTGAACTTGCGGTAGTTAATGCTTTGACATTGTGTCCCTTTCTGTACTTACATAATGACTGCCTAATCAGTTCAATTACAGTGGTTTTGTTTCCTACTTAACAGCAAGAATTGTATTTTGGGACATGACAGATCTTTCTGGAGGTTTTTATCACTTAGTTCCTTATCAGGAGAATTTGATGTTCGCTATATTCTTATCAATGATAGTAATGAGATTAAATAGTCTGAGAGAATTTTTGAATAGCAAGGTACACTTTGCTGAGCTCTGGATATTTGAAAACAATCTTGTCTTTTAAAGTGAGGACAAGGACATCCAGTTCCACTGTAATAGCAGGCCTTTCTTTATAATAATGAGAGGAAATTGTTGTGAGAGGTTGGATGGATGCAGGGTTAGTTGTGCGAAGTCAGCAGCAAAGAATTTCTCTCTCCTTCAACCTTGTGATGGTTCTGCATTTGGAAGTCTAACCATATTTTCCTGATCAATGCCACCAAATCCTTTTTTTAGGTGAATTGGGCAGTAAAGCAGAGTGCAGACATTTAGGAAGGCAGTAGATTTAAAGCCCTGGCAATTAGAGGAGCAGAAGGAAACTTATGACCTTAAGACCTTTGATGGCTGATGCTGCAGCAGGATCTGCTTGAGCCACAACTAAACAAGTTTGGCAGCAGGACTTCCAAAATCTTTCAGTTCTGCTGTTAAATATATTTGCCATGCAATACCAGCATGCTTTTCAGTTAAGTTTTGGCTTCTTCTGTGCTTTATATCCTGCTTCCCTGTTGGCTAACCATCAGATGTGGAAATGGATCATTTTTTAACAGTTATGCATATTTTCCATACTCTGCTACAACCAGCCTTTGATAGGAAATGAAGCTGAAAAGTGATTATGAGAGGCATTCATCTCAGTGCAGTTAAATTATAAGGAACATTAGGACCCAGGTGAGAGAGAGTAGCATCCTCTACTGATTAGTGAAAGGAAGTTTGGGGCATTAACCTTTATAAATTATGGTGGCCTTTCTCAGAGGGATAATAACTAGATCCAGGGGAAAATGTGTATGGGGGGAATGGAAACTTCTGGTACCTGTTGTTGTTTAACTGATGTCTCTTTACAGATGAAGGTCTAGCATTGAGAAATGATATCTTGAATATGTTTACAAGGGGAAAGTATTTGACAAGTGGCTGTAAAGGATCCTCTCTTTTTCTTCCTGCTAAGCCTCAGAAGAAGAAGGGGGAAAACCTTTCCAGTGTCCCATCTGTGGTTTGGTTATCAAGAGGAAGAGTTACTGGAAACGGCACATGGTGATTCACACAGGTTTGAAGAGCCATCAGTGCCCGCTCTGTCCTTTCCGCTGTGCACGCAAGGACAATCTCAAATCACACATGAAGGTAAGGGAAATCTTTACTGACAATCAAAATACTCAAATCATCTGTCAAAAAACTGCTAGTATAACAAAGATATTTCATTTGCATTTGCAAGAACAAAATTTCCCTAGTTGCACTACAAATTATGCCTGTACTTAAGTAAAGAGGCCATAAAAAGAAAGAAATAGCTTTTATTCTGTTGCTTGCCTTTCCATTTTATGCAATGTGGAAACTGCCCTGGGTTATGTCAGTTGGGTGCAGCACAAGCTGTCTGTGACTGATCCAGTTCCAGACCTGGAACCACCAGAAGCAGGGATGTTGGTTGGGATGTGACAGCACACAATCCTATCAGTGTTACTCCCAGGATGCCAGCTAATAACCCTGAATGCCAATGTCTCATTTTAAGTGGGCAAACCAAGTTGGCCAGCTCTAGCAGGGATGTCTCCATTGCTTTCTACAGACAGGCCTGCAGTTTTAACTTTTTTCTTGTTGTTGGTTTTAACTGCGGGTATTCCAGCAGTGAATCATCCAAACCAAAATGAATGACAGATTATGCTGTAATATTTTGTTTTCAAGTTTAAAGTGTGTTTTAACTCAGCCGAAGTTTTGGGCTCAAGCTGAAGATGACCTTCTGAAGGAAGCAACGTCTGTGTTGATACAGAAAAATATAAAAATGTGAAGAAACTGATTGTCTGCTGAGCTGAAGTACTACATGGTTGCAGCACGAAGTGCTGAGTCTTGCGAGCTGTAGAATACTCTTGAGGAAGTTAAAATGGTACCTGTCCTTTTAGCCCTTTGATTAATAGGCTGAAGTGAAAACATTGCCCTTGTTAATGCAGTTGAGTTTTATAATAATAGTGAAATGTTTTATTATAGTTACCATTTTGTCTGATTTAGATGAATGTCTGTAACAGGGTATCAGACTGGTGTGAGGGGGAGCAGAAATGCCTGTTCAGGTTTCATATATGCTATTGCAGAATCTGAGCTTACTGGACAAGAGTATGGCCTTGCTTACACTCAAGAAACTGTTCCCTTCTGTGTAAATTGTTCAGATTCCTCTGGTCACAGCATCAGATCTTGCTATGGTTTAAGTTGTTGCTAGATCTTAAATCATCCCCCTATAGTCTGAAGGCTCATTCCTTAGCACTTCTACTGTAGATCAGTGCACTATTTCCAGGCATCCTCAGTGGATCATCCTAATCCATATCAAGTAAGCTCAGTGTTTATGACTTTCTTCCAGGAATTGCTGTTCTATGTTGACTAGAGGGCATAGAAGGCCAACCTAAGCAGAGGATGAATAGATGGGATGGGAGCACAGCATGGAAAGAAAGTGTGGGGTTTTGTGTTTGTTTGTTTTCAGCTGTTGACAACCTGTATAGAAGCGTGCATCACCTACAAGCTTACTACTCCCTGGCAAAGACCTGTTGTTGTCCCCTGCTTTGTAAAGGATGTCCCTGTTGTTCCTTGCAGAGATAATTGTTTTCTGTGGGCTTTTTGCCTTACTGGCAAAAAATGTTGTTTGAATGTTGAGGGTCCATCCCTTCCTTTTTTGCATGGTGATTTCTGCAGGTGGTCACAGGTAGGTTGTTGGACAAAATCAGCGTCTTTTTCATTGTCTCTGTGTGTTCTCAAAGTAATGGCTTTCTGAGGCCTTTGTGCTCTTTTCTGCTCCCCTCCCAGCATTAATGCTTTCATTAACTGAGCCTGCATCTGCTTAAAACCTACCTCCCTGTACAATCATGTAGCATGTAGTGTAAATTGTTTGGTAGTATTGTGACTATGACTGAGTAATGCTTAGCTAGAAATCCCTGAGTTCAGAGTCAGGCCTGCTTGACTCAGTGTGAGAGATTACAGCCACCTTCAGCCTTACTGTGGAGGCCAGATCTGAAATCTCCTTCATCACTGCAGTCCAGTCATAAAAGTCATGATGGACTTGGGCATCTTTGCTGGCAAAACTGTCCTTACTTGAGGTGAAAGCAATTGTCTTACAAAACCAGGTGGTTTGCATTTGTTTTTTGGTCTTACTGATAGATGTAAAGAATCACAAGCACAACAATTTGAAAGATAATATTTTACCTTAGTTTCAAAGTTTCATATACTTTTCTCAACTGACTAAGCCATTAATAGAATTATTTTCTATCACATCAAAGCTGAAGCCGGTGAATGAGGAAGGGGCATGTTAGTCTTGTGTCCAAAAGTGTCAGATATAATCTGAATTCCTTTTGGTGGAAATGTAAATTGATAACAAGATTAAAAATAAAAAAATTCCCGGATTTCTTTTCTCATTAAAAACAGTGCTGCCTTTAAATCTATCTATATATGATGATATAAAAATTGGCACATATATCTAAGCCAGCAGCATTCAAAATGGACTGAATACACACCAGAAATCATATAGTTCAGATGCAAGTTATTTAGGATGCAGTGTTCTGGTTATGCCAGTTGTCTGTGTTGGTTTTCTTAGTGTCTTGGTATCCTCTGGGAGCTACCTGGCCTTATCTCCTTTCTGGCAGGCAGCCCATGAAGGTAGAGCTGCTTCTGCCTCTGCACCCATTTCTCCCCAAGTGTCAGCTGTGGCTACAGGTGAAGACACATTTTTCAAAACCAAAAAGGCCACTCAGAACTAAGGTACTGGGCTGGTGTTTGTCATTCATTACAAGCCAACTTTTATTCCAGCATGCTGTAACAAACCAAGCTTTTTTCCTTTATGCTGCTCTTTGATTTTTCAGGTTTTTTTGCTCTAATGATAAGGATAACAGGCAAAATGTGTTTTGTTCAGCTGCAGTTCTCAAAATCTGATTATTTTGTCTTTGCTTCCTCCTAGGCAGCATAGCTGTGTGCTTGAACTTCCTTAATTTTTTCTAGGTTCTTGTAGGCATTCTCTGCTGAAACTGGTCATTTGGAGATTTAATTTCCATGAGTGGTCTGTGTGTGTCCATATGGACCTTCCTTACTGTGTCTTTAGGCTAATGACCAATAACTATATAATATATATATTGCGTAATTTTATTATAATTATACCATGTCTAAGTGACTGACCCAGAACACAACACTGCCAACATTTCTGGTGTCCCCTCCCTTGCTATGGAGAAAATCTCAATAGAGAGCTGGAATGATTCCAGCCCTGACCCATATTGAGATCTGCATGTGCTACCCACCACTAAGGGCACTTTGCCAGGGCCAGCTCACAACTGGAGGCGAGGAAGTGAAAGGCACAAGAAGGGAAACAGAAGGAAAGTTTCCACACAGACACACAACAAACAAGGGGGGACTGAGTAGCCTGCCTTTTATGGCACAGAGTGTTAACTATTATTGTTATGTTGTGTTTAGATTCCACAGTCATAGGCACCCTAGAAAAATTCTAAAATAGACGCAGTACAGAATTTTATTAGGTTTTCTTTGGAGGCAAATTGTAGTGTATGCATTACCACAAGTTTGGGCTCTTATTCCCAGGAATCTAGAGGGAGTATCTCAGCAGCTGATTCTGGTATCATGGCATGGTTTCCAGGGATGCTGAGAGTACTGAATAGAAAAATGAAGCTGGACAAAATAAATGGGTGACTGAGAAAGGTGTCTTGTCTAAGCAGGCAGCAATTATTATGCTTGAGTCCTTCTCTCTGTTTATCAAAACATATATTCAGTTGGAATATGTTTTCTTCTTGAGACAGTACTCTATGTACTTCTTCTGCAGAGAGCAATGGAAAGTTGTGGTGTAATTCAGCAAGATGTAGTCAGGCTTTTCTGTTTTTCCTGGTAGGGATTACATTTTCCTCAGGGCAATACCACAAGCATCAGTCAGACTTTGGCCAATTGGTGCCTTTGGATCATGCACAGATCTTCCTCAGCAATTGGTGGACAGATAGGCTGTGAGATCATACAGATATGTTCCAAGAAAGCAACAGGATATTAGCTGAGCACTTGGGCAGGGGAGTGAGGAAGAGGAGCATATGGCCAAAAACAATATCTGTAAATGTTCCTTGTGCTGCTATATAGGCAAAAGGCAGAAATGGGTGAGCTGTCTGTTGTAGCCATGGAAAAGAAGTTTGGCATGGTGAACATGTGCTGAGACATGAGGGTTTGATAGAAAATGAGGGAAGGGAAGACGAAGCTTAACAGGAAGGTTCAATGCAGTGGTAGGCAGGTCATGTAATGCTCAGCCACGGGATTTTCCTGCTTATGGAGAGCAACCATCTCAGTGATATCCAGATTAATGTTCTTATCTAATACAAAGAGGGTTATAATCAGCCTTGCAGTTAGGGAGCCTATTAATTATATGATAGTGGGAATCAGGAAAGGTCCTAAGGAATGGGGCCAGGTGCTCAGTGCCCATTGCTGATTTGCTTTTCCCTCTTTCCTCCTCAGCTAGTGTCAGACAACAGGATAAGCTTTCCTAATCCATTTTGGTGAAGTATGGGACCAGTTCTTTTCAAAGCATCTTCAACTTCTTGGGAGAGGGAGATTGACTGTGTTTTACGGGAGGGGGTTTTGTTTATTTAAGCTTTAAGAGCCCTGGGGAGACACCTCTGATTCTATGACCTCCCCATCATCTGAGGGGAGCTAATGCAAACTTGCACAGCTTTTCAACACATAAAATCTGTGCCCAGTCTCAGACAGGTACCACAAATGACTTCAAATATCTCCCTTTTAATCTCACTTTTTGCATAACTCACAAGGTTAAGACAAGATCTTAAATCTTTTCAAAAAATAATTTTTTTAACACCTAATCCAGTCCAGCACTGCAGAGAGGCCTTTTTTGCCCCCTTGTTTTCAAGTAAAGCAAGGAAATACTTTAAAAAAGAAAATATTATATAAATAACATGTGTCTTGAGGGGAAGGATCAGATGAAAACTAGCACCACAGCACTCAACTTTTGAAAATGCAATATTTTAAAAATAAGGGAATTTTTTGGAAAGGAGCATGAAATGAAAAAGCAGAGGACGCATGATCAATGTTAAAATGGAAAGCGTACTCAATTTCTAAAATAATCCCAGGAAAGAAACGTGAATGCCTGTGTCTCATAACCCGAAAGGAGAGTCTGTGCAAAGCATTACCCAGCCATAGGGAAGGGGAAGGGAAAAGATCAGCCTCAGCAGTACCACAGAATTGCAGGATGTGCCTGTGTCACCCCTTTCCTCACCCCTACTCCTGTTTTAGCCTGTTGGGTGGGTTCACATGTACTTGTAACTGTGGCACATCTGTATGGCTGGTAAGTCAGCAGGAATGTTGCTTTAAAGTACGGAAAGATGACTTAAGAAGTGGCTTATGATACCAGGAAAGTTACAATGTTCACAAAAAAGAAAAAAGTAACAGAAAACCCAGCACATTGATACAAATGATGTGATACGATAGGGACATGTGGTTTCTGTAAAAGTAAATCATGTGTTCCTCCACTAAGATGTTTTGAGCATGTCAGGAAAATCACGGACTTTAAAATCAGTTGAAATTTATTTGGTCTATAAAAAAAGCCTTTGGCAAAGCTTCTCACAGAGAAGCTGCCAAATAAATTAAGCAATGTGATGTACTATGGCAAATTAGAAATTCACCAAGAGACAGTAAAACAAAGGGTAGGAAGGAATTAGCAATTTTAAGCATGACAAAAGGCTAACAGAGGGGTGTTCCATTACTAAAAGTGAAATTGTGCATATTTTAGCAAATGTGATCTACACAGAGTGATGACTGGGTAAGAGAGTTATAGATGGTACAACCTTATGTGCATGAATCGAGATTAAAAAAGGCAAAGCTTGAAAGGGAACAAAAGGAGGCTGGCTGCCTGATAAACAAGGGGGCAAATGAAGTTATTGTTGACAAATAGAAGGTACTGTACCTTGGAAACCAGAGTCTAATAATGCACCTGGCTGTCGGATATAATGAACTGTAACTGCTCAGGAAAAATATCTGGATATTGTTGTAGACAGTTCAATGAAAACCTTGGCATGCACAGCAGTAGTTAAAAAGCACATTAGATATTTGAGTGTCTGGAGAATAAAACAGAAATAACACAGAAAATGTAACAATGTTACTATTAGCATATGGTGTGCTGCCACTTCTGGTCACTGCATCAGAAAAGACATACAAGGGATGAGACATACAGGGAGAAATACAAGGGATTTCAAAAGCTGGAAGTGAAAATTATTAGTGGGATGGCAAGAAAGGACTGCCTTTGAAGAAAGAAGCTGAAAAGAATGGGACTGCCAGGAGGGTGAGAGAGGTGTGATCAGAATAATGCCTGATAGAGAAGATGAACTGAATGGCCTCTTTTTTTTTTCTTTTTTTGTAATGTGAGGATGAGGAGGCAGCAAGAGAAACTGAGAGCAACAAAAATTAAAAATTTTGACCAATATGTAACTTGTACCCAAGTCCTCAAACAAGGCCCAAAGTTTGTAAGGACACTATTATTCTGTTGAAAATTACTGCATGTGTCATAGCAAGCACATACTGAAAAAACTGCAGAACCACAAAATATCATTTGAGATTGGGCAGGCTGTAGGGTTAGAATAAAGACGATGCAAGTCCTTTGCCCAATCAAGGAGAACATCCCTGGTTAAAGGAAATAAACTCTGAAGCCAGAAGCCCTTAAGTGGTTCTGGCATAAGTCAAACAGTAGTTTTATGGGATTTTGAAAGAAGCATTGTGTATGAGCAGGTTGTGCGCTGTGGTTTGTTGCAGTGTAATTCAGAGAGATCCAAATCTGGCAGCAGCTGGGCTCAGACTGGCACTTTGGGGAAAACCTGCCAGCTGCACTCTTGTCTCTTCCTTCCTGTGGTTCTTGCAAGAGGAGCCTGTTTGAGCCTAAGGAAGACATCTGATGGTTTGGGTAGCATTAGCACGGTGTAAGAGCCATTCTCTGCCTCACGGAGGGAGCAGGCAGCTTTTTGGACTGTAATATTGCGTGGCCTAAATCTCCCCTGTGGCTTTCTGTGTAGCTCTACGGGGTTTTTTGGTTTTTATTCTGCAGCAAGTAGTTGCTGCCTTAACTTTTACCCCCAAATGTCAAGGAATGGCAATTCTTGTCTCTTTTAGCTGCTGTTGAATGAAAAAATAAGGGATAGTTTTTCCTTTAGAGGGATATTAGCTTAGCTTTAGTGTTCAAATTTTTTAATTAATGTTATTTATTTTTGAAAATAAAATAGAAGTTAAAATCTTCTGGTGGGAATGGACTCTGGACATTGGGGGGGCTAAATCTTTGGCTTAATGGTTTTTTCAATTTTTCTTTTTCTAGGTCTACAATTTTTCCTTTCAATACTCAAAATATTTGGGTTTGAACTCTGTCGTTGCTTGACTGTGAGTTAGAAATGTTCTTTATGAGAAATCCATTGGTGACGAAGTTTGGGCAGAAGAAAAAAATTCAAATCAAATGAATCAGTGGCTCCTGTTTTCATCCATTCTCAAAAGATATTGCAGGGGTGGCATGCCATACTCCAGAGGAGAGAAGATGGGCTCCCACACAGACTCTGTCACCTGCCTGCAGCTGTGACAGCCTTCTGAAGGCATCGTATTGATGGTTGTGATAAGGGCCTCTGGAAGATATGGTTAAGCACATAGGCAGGGAAATGCTGATTGAAGGGGATCCTGGAGAGAAACCTTGGCACACAGAATCTGTGGGTGTAAGAGATAAAGTTGCCATGGTGAGGGTGCTTGCTGCCCTGGGTACATCTTGGTGTTCTCTGTGAAGTGTGCTCACACACTGCTGTACTCACAGACCATCCTGCTTCCAGTAGTGTAGACAAGCAATCTGGTTGGCATTTTCATTGAAACCTGCAAATATTCAGAATTTATTGTGCTGCTATTTTTCTGCAAGATTGCCTTAAATCTGTGTTAGATTAGCATTAGCTTTTCTTTTTTTTTTTTTTTCTGTCATTGTCAGATGCAATTATAAGATTCCAGAATTGCTTTGTCTGTAAATGTCATGCTTAGACAGTATTGAGAATGTCATTTTGGCCAAGAGAAATTCTCTCTTGCTGTCTGTCTAGCACCTCCAGAGCCACCAAAGAACCACTGAATGGAAAGTTACATAGCACTGGTGAAATGTGTCTTCACGGAATGCAAAAAGTACAAAAAGAGGGACATCCCCCAGCTTCACATTTTATCAGACCTGAGTTGAGGGCTTGTGTAGAGTTGGAAATCCTGGATCTGAGCTTGTGACTGAGTTCCTATTACAATATAGGAAGTTATTAGGCCAAGTTTACAACCATGTGAAACTCCAGCCTGAATTCTGACAGAGCCTTGTTGGGAAATGCTGCTGTTACTCCGGAGCTCAGCGGTGTCTGCACCAGGACTCTCGAGATCTAGATCTCAGCCCTGCAGGAGAGCAGAAAGTGCTGACAGCCTTAGCTAAAGCTAGGTTTTCCAAGCTGCCTCATGTAGATCTGCAGCCCTTAGGGCTTTTGGACTCCCAGGCTGTAGCAGCAAGCCTTGAATCCCTGGCACAGCTGGCTGCTTCTGAGCCAAGCCCAGGGAGCAGGGGGAAGGAAGAGTGCCACTCAGTAGGGTAGGGGAATCACACCTTGTTTGCCAAGAGTTCATCAAACCTCTCCATGTTTCAGGTGAAATATTTTGCATTCAACAAATTGCCATTTTCCAACAAAAATCTGTCTCGCTGAAATGTTTCCAACCAACTTGAGTCACAAGTAAAAAGCGAATGTGTGGAGCTCAGCTGGTGCCAGTGTGCCCTGATCACATGTTCATCCATTAGTAAGGAACAAATATATGTATTTGCCAGCCTTTTTGCAGGGAGTAGCCTGGAGTGCTGCTGTCAGGATTTAAAATTTATTTGTGAAGCCATAGTGAAAAGATTTTTCAACAGCCCTGCTGCTATTATGCTGGGCTCAGTTGTTCCTTCTCTTTAATGAGTACTGTATGAAGCAAGAAATTGTATAATTATATGTATGTAGCTTATATAGTTTAATGAGTGTGTCTGTTCTTATAATATGTGAGCCATTACATAGGAATGGATGGAGTTCCCTCTGAAAGGTAATCGGGATCAAGCCTGAGGATAGCAGGCATTGTATTCATACTGGAGCATGCAGGCTCTATGACAAAGAGCCTGCAGTCAAAATATGAGGACAGTAAGATTAACTGTGCTCCTTAATTGACTGATAAACTAGAATAAATGGCAGACACCATCTCTCATGTTTCTATTGTATCATAAAAGAGCTGTTTATTTTCTGGTAGAATTAATTTGCAGCAAACTGTTTCAATAGCTCCTTGGTATTGCCAGGTGCTGTGTATTTACTCTAATGATGCATAAATCAGTGATGGACATTGCTGCGCTGGTTGGGTTTTTTATTTTTGCTGGGTTGCTCTGAACAATTTTTATTAGTTAGGTTGCCCAGACTGATGTTTGTTTTTTAATCAAGAAAGCTATTAGTTATATCTTGGAAGTCTTTATGCACTGACAGGTCATCAGGATCTGATTGTAAGGACTGTTTGATCCAAAGCAGACTTCATCATTTCCAAGCTGCAGAAACAGATGTTCCTGATTTTATTTTTTTATTTTTGCTTGAGTCTGATGTTTACGTTCTTTGACTTGTGTGAAAGAATCCTACTGTTCTTGGGGTCTGACCACTTTCCAAGTGCTCAGAATGAAGAGCTCACTCATTAGTTAATATTTTCTTTTGGTTTTTTTTCAAACAGTGTGAGAAATGCAGAGTTGAGATTTCTGCAATTCTATTAATCTGCTTGGCTTAATACATGCTTTTATCTTTCACCCCTTGAACCAGGTTCATCAGCACCAAGACAGGGGTGAGACCTTCCAATGCCAGTTATGCCCTTTTACCTCCTCCCGCCACTTCAGCCTGAAACTCCACATGCGCTGCCATCAACATTTCCTCAGGACAGAGTCTAAAGTGAAGGAGGAAATGCCAGAAACTGAGGTGAAGGGGTCACCACAGCTAAACAGTGACTCCTGCCTGGGACCACAGAGGGAAGGAGCGGGGCCTGACCTCACGGGATCAGCATCTGTATCCAAAACACCCGATGTGGCTGGGCAGCCTGGTGGGGGGGTTCCACCTTTGCTGGTGAAAGAAGAGCCCAAAGACGACACAGGCGCCACAGCTGCACCTTTTGCTCTTAGCACTGTTGACAGAGCCCCAAACAACACAAAGCTGAAAGACTCCTCTGACTTCGTAGCCAATACAGCATCAGCACTATTCAGCCAAGACATCTCTGTCAAGATGGCATCAGATTTTCTAATGAAGCTGTCAGGTAATTGAGTAGCAGCATTGGCGGCTCCTTTATGGGCTAGGAGACACTTTGTCTTGGTTTTGCTAAGTCAAGGAATTGCTAGGAGCAAAATATTGTAGCTTCTTAACTTATAATTTCTTGTTTCTTTTGATAGCAGAGGTGTATGGTGGAGGGCAGAGGGAAAACAGTGAGAGGAGAGAAGGGTTTTGCTGTTTAATTTCTGGGATTAGGAGTGAGAACTGTTTATCCAGGCTTTCACGTTCATTAGTATTTACCTTGGAAATTTCTTGTGGTGCATTTTCCAGGCATGCTGAATACCTGTAGATCTAGTTTGAAATCACTAAGGTCACCCACGTGCCCAGCATGTTCAAAAATTCAGTTCTTAAGTTCTCTGCCTTTACTCACCTGTTAAAAAGAATCAATAAAATATTGGTTCACCTTCTTTCCAAGTAGTATTTTAGGCCTATATAGTAGTGCATGTGAAGTGTGAATGTTACTGCATTTGGGTTTTGCTGCTAACACTTTTGAAAGAGAATAGTCCTAGAGATTCATGTAAGCTTTAAAAAATTATTTTTATTTTAATTAAGATCCATGTCCAATGCCAAACATATGTTTAGTGGTTTTTCACCATCAGATTATTGCTGTAAGAATGATATTCATGTGTGAAACTGAAGTGTAGGATGTGTTTAGGGAGGATCTGTTATATTTTATGTGCTCTTTTATTGATTTGACTGAATACTTCAGAACAGTTGATATTCTGGGGAGGTGTTCTATGCCAAATGTTTTCAAAATTGGCCTTGAATTTTTGAAGAGAAAGAAGTCAGGGAAAATGTCACTCAAGGAGCTTCTGTTTCACAAAGAGATCTTGGTCCCTGTGGGAAGTTTTAGGCTTTGGAGATAGAAGATAATTTAGAAGATAGAAGATCTTTACAACAGAAAATAATTAGACAGCTTTCTCCTTTAAATGGAAAGTAAGTTGTATTTGAGCAAATTTTAATGTCAGATAAACTAAGGAATTAGCTCTGTCTTAATGCCCAGCCTTGGTGAAACCACAGCCATTTGTTTAGGAAAATCTTTTTCTCATTTTCCCAGATGTTTACACCTCTGGGATCACAGTTCTGTGAGGAATTCAGTAGAATGGGTTAATACAAGAAATCAAGACTGAGGCTTCATGGAGCCAGCCAGGAAAGGAGAAAACAGCTGAGGGCAAGCAGGAGGTGAATTGGACTGGCACCAATGGTTTGCTGAGTTGGTTGGAAGAAGCCACAGGACCTCCCCCTGAAAAAAATATTAAATAATCTGTCAATATAAATTATTACTCTGACTGACAAAAAGCGGGCAGGATGAGTCTGCTTGGATTTGCTTGTACATTTCTTTACTTGAGTTTCAAATTGGGACTCGATATGAAATCCATCTTATGCTGTCCAACAGCTGTCCCACACATGTTGTTGTTCTGATGTCAATCTCAAATTCGGGTTGCTGTGCATGAAGAGGCTCTGCACATCAGCAGGGCTGGCCTGGGGAGGGTGGTGCTCATGATGGCTGCATGTAGCAGGAATGAGAGCAGAGTGCAGGAGATGGGGGAAAGCCTGAAAGCTGAGAGAACATGCAACAATTTGGTGTGTGGCTTTTCATGTAGCAGTTGATGAGAAACTGTTCACAGTTTGGCAGACAGTCGTGTTTTCAGTGTCTGCTCTATTGGCATCAGAGAAAGGATACAAATGTACATTATTCATGCAAAAAGCCTATGCAGTTATTTTATGGTGACTTACTAAAGGTCTTGAAACCTGACTTGTATGCACTGTTACCTAGCAACATGTTATAAAGTCGCTGGGGGAGCAAGATGTATCTGTAATTTTGTATGTGCGCATATTTGGATTAAAATGTACTGCCAGTCACCAAGTTTGCTATACGGGAAGAGCAATGTCAGAAGGAGGGGAATTTCTTTTCTTCTGAGATTTATATTGTGTTACATACATTTGGTTCATTCTTTCCTCTATACAGAGTGCATAAATTTAGAGTAGAAGTAATGCTCTTTTAGCAAGTTGGCTGAGTATTAGCTGCAGTTTTGATGGTTCAGCTCTGCTGAACGAAGTTCCTTTGAGTGATTTCTTTATTACGACAGTCTTGTTAGGCCCATCAGAGCTTCAATTATTTGCTCTACCTTTCCAATGATATAAATCTTTTGACATCTCAAATTGTATATGCCAATTGTAACAGCCAACACAGATTTTTCGAGACCAAATTATGTCAAAACAATCTAATTTTCTTCTCTGACAGGCCTTGTGGCTAGGAAAGAAGCAGTAGATAGATATATAGACTTTTAGAGTTTGGCATTTATTCTTATTGAATATTGATGTTCTAAATGAACATTTATTTTTGCTTGCCAATGTTTATTGCTCCTCTTCTTGCTTGGTGTCAATCTGTATACCTCCAGTTTCATGGGAAACCTGCTGAAGTCCATCCATCATATCCATGTCTCTCCAGTTTGGAGACAAGGGTGTCACATGTGACAGTGGCCAATGCTTGGCACAAGTCTGCTCTGCCCCTGTCCACCAGTGTTGTAGCACCAGCATAAGAAGACACCAGGTTTGTCAGGCATGATTTGCCCCTGGTGAAGCCGTGCTGGCTCTCACCAACCATCTCCTTGTTTTCCATGTGCCTTAGCATAGTTTTCAGGAGAATGGAGATTATAGTATATAATCCTAAAATCATTGTAATTAGGACAAAAAGTAACAGGATTGTATCTCTGTAAGGTTTAAGTTAGTATTAGGAAAATATTTCCCAAACTGAGGTATTTGTACCTCTAGGATAGTTTGGCTGGAGAGATTGTGGCATGTCTGCCACTGGGGAAATGTAAAAACAGCTGCCTGCCAGATATGGCTGGTCACATATTAAGCAGTAAGGTGGACTAAATCTGTGTATCTCGATCAGTAGACCATGGGATGTCATAAGCAGTGGCAAGAAATATTATCTGAACAAAAACAAGCAGCAAGATGTAGAGATGCAAATTGGGAGAAAATTCAGAGGTGTTCAAAGTTAGACCTGATTCGCAGTGGGCCAGAGATTATTTATGGTGACACTGCTTGAAACAGCCATTCAGGTTTTTTTTCAGAAAGGCTCAGGGGAGCTTCAGATTTAAAGAGATTGAGAAATACTGGTGTGGGTGACCTTTTCAAGACCACTTCATGCCCAATTCTGGGCCATTGCTTGCCAGAAAGATCTTTAGTTATGTGTTTTATGAAATAAGGCATAACACAAATCACCAGATGTAAATCTAAAAATTAGAACAAATCTTGATTTTTTTTTTTCCAGATTCAGTTTTCTAGGTCCTAGTTTAAGGAGGGAGAGGATTTTAAATTCACAAGAAATTTAAAAGGATTCTCTAAAACTTTATTCAACTTTTTTTTGTAAAGACAATTAGCAGATGACTCAACACATCAAGAAAATATTTAAGCATGGGCATGTTTTTATCTTCAAATCTAGCTCCTCTGGTTTCAGTAGGTCTGCTTTAAATTTTTCCAGTATTTTCCTGTATCAGTACTTTGTCAGAATGATTTCCTCCCCTAGTCCATTAATTCCATGTTGAAACTTTATAACAGCATTCATATCTTAATTTAAAGAGTATTTGATTTCCCTGTTTCAAAGGTTTCAGTGGCAGACATTATACAACACATTTCTCTAAATACTGATGTCCTTCCACACACTTTTCAGGCTTGGGGTTTTTTTGGTGGGGCATTTTTTTGTTGTTGTTGTTGTTGGTTTGGGGCTTTTTGGTAATAAAAAATTTTTTCACAATGATCCAAACTACAATGGCCAGTGTACCCTAGTGATGATATTACTGTGCCTACATTATGTGCTGCAGTAACTTTTAACATTCGGAAATAAATGAATCCCAACAAAATGAATGGGATTCTTGCACTATTGCTCTCCATGGGATTCTGTGTGGAAACAGTAATTGGTACACATCCTTCATTGCTGGCCTCTCTCCCCCACCTCTCTGGGTTTAAACAAGTGTATTGCTCCGGCAAGCAGCTCTCTCCATCTTGTGGTGTGGTATCAAGTGTGTCCTGCCTCTGCTGTTCTTTTTATGTTCCCCAAGTTGCTTGCATGGAAAACCTCAAAAAAAGACAGGAGGAAGGAGCTAAAATGCTGAGGGTTTGGGGGCTGGCCATGTTAAACCAATTAGAAACTGTTTTCTCTCTGTTTGTCATATCTACTGTTGCTGCTGTGTGAGGAGTCAAGCATTTATTTAGGGAAAAAACCACCATGGCACTTTGGTGACTGCCCCAAATATTTGGGCTTTTCATTCATGTTTTATTAGCTGATTTCATTAATGGAATAATGAGAGAGTAAATCATCAGACAGCTATATGCAGCATATTAGTAGATAAGCTAAGTAATCACTTAAATTATTTGTTCTGTTTGGCTCTTGAAAATTACTGCATTCCTTAAAGGTAGCACTAGTAATTTGACAGGTTTTATAATTTGCCATTGACAGTACTGAACTGGCTGGCTTGAACTCTTCAAACAGCTATTTTTAATTTAAAAAAAAAGCATGTCCAATTAAATTGCCATAATTGATGTATTTGAGTAGCAAGTTCCAAAGAAAAGACCATGCTGTCTATATTTGGGATTCGTAGTTTATGTTAGAATGTAAAATCTCAATGAGAATATGTAAGTGTATAGGACTGACAATTATTGAGCCATGTCCTTAATTTAAAAGTACTATGAATTCCATGATGCTGCTGTCAGTGTAAATACCCTTGATGTCATTAAGTTCTCTCTTTGAAGTCTCTCCAAGTTCACATGTTCCTAGTTTCCATATAGATCTTTAGTTTGAAGTAAAATTCTGATGTGCAATAGCAATCTACTTAAAACTTGGGCAAATAAAAACTTGTTCTAATCTTTGCTACTGATATATCATCACTCTTACAATCTCTTTTCTGCAATTTCTAGTCCTGCATCCACAATTTCCCAGCATCCTTAAAATCACACTCATCATGTTTTACATTTTGAAGGAATGTGTAGAATTTAGCAAGATAAGGCAGTGTAATCTCTGTTCTAATTCAGCAATTTAAAATACAGTATAACTCCTTTTTTTGTGTACTCAGTCCAATACAACTTAAGAGAAGCCAGCACTATGATACTGAACCAGGCCTGTGCTTACAATTTAATTTTAATGTCTACACAAACTCTTACATTTGGAGTATAGGACTGGACTAGGCTGATGGCTTTTTTGCTTCTCTGAATATACCATTACTCTGGGAAGAAGTCCGAGCTCATGAGCCTTTCTCTCACATCCATCCAAAATGGGATTTGAAAACACTGTTAGTTCAATCATCTCTGATTGTTTGTTTTGGTTTTTGTTTTGTTAAACAAATATGAAGGTCGGTCTGGTAGTGTTTCTCTCCTCCAATTTTGCTCCTTTGTAAAAAGAAGACATTCCCATATTGCATGCAATTCTTTCTTATCAACAACAAATTCTTCCTTGCTCCTTTCATTGCTGTCCTCTCTTTTCTCCAGCTTCGTCACAATCTTACCTGTTCTGCTGCTGTTTTGATTTTTACCTGGAAAGGAGGAACTGGTCTTGGCAGATGCTACAGCCTTGTTTATCCTGTGGGACTTTGGCTGCATAACAGACATCTTGGGGTGTTGGGAGCGAGGTGTGCTTCTGCACCTGCCTTAGCAATTTGCCTGATTTCTCCATTCCACTTGGACTAGAACGTGGTGAAATTTCCAGGGCACAGTAGCAGGACTGGTCATTCTCCTTTGCTATGTCTCATTGTGCTTGACTGCAGCTCTCTAAGCACTGAGCAGCTTTAAAGATCAGTTTAGTTAGCTGGCCTTTCTTAACCTATGCTTGCAGTTTTTAATGTACTTAAGCAATGTAGTTTGGAAGGCCTCATATTTTAAGTGGTGTCCTGAAGCCCAGGGGTGTCAAATCGTGGTATCATTATATTTGTGATTGTCTATTCTGCCATTGCACTGCTTTGATGAAAAGAAACTTTGTAATGCTGAGCACCCTTGAGTCATGAGTAGCTCTTTCATTGATAATGCCCATTCTGTCCCTTATAGCCCTATAAGTTAGTTTTTTTGGCCGAGGGCAGAGTAGATGGCTTTAAGATTCAGGTGTAATTGACTGAGAATTCCTAGAAGGTTTAGGTAGCATGAAGTGCTCTGGGACATATTAATACTCCAGGCAAGAGGCACTAAAAGGAAATGATAGACCAGCTAGAATGTCCTGCCAGAAGAACAGTATTTCTCCTTTTGGGCCACTTACAGTGTATGCAGCCTCTGTGTTTAATAAGATTAACATAATTTATCAGCCCAATTGGATTTTAGTCTGGAGATTCTCCAACAAGTTCCAGTTCCATAGATTTTTCTTGTGAAGCAATTAGCTCACTGGGGGTTGCTTCTGCAATGTTTGTGCCCCTTTCCCAGTTCTTGAATGTCATCAAATATAAGCTGTGGTCTCCATGCAGAATGCCCATTCCTACCTGGACATTTCAATTGCTAGAGAATAAAATAGTAGATGACCCAAGTCACACCCTTTATTGACCAAGCTGCCTTCAGGGTGATGTGACGGCCACTGTCATGGGACTGTGTCCTCCAAATACTGCAGAACTGATCTGTCAGAGGCCCTTGGTTCATTTTAGCCACCACAGCTCAGAGTTTACCCTCTGGGATGGAAGGTTCATCATAGTTCCTTTCAGCCCAGACTCTAAGGATGCTTTTTCTCATGGCCTTTTTTTTTGTGGCAGATTTTTTGTTGTGGATTCTGGGTTTTTCTTCATGTTTTTCTTTCAGACGGATGGAGCAGTGACCAACTTCTTGCTGATTGTGACTTGTAACATTGAGCTTGGCTTGGAAGTAATCAGCCCATTTTTCCTCTTTTAGTTATAAACAGTTTGAGCGTTTAGAAATTCTCTTAAGTGGACTGATGGAGTTAGCAGATTCTACCAGAGTGTTTCAGATTAGTGGCAGATGCCCAAAGCTTTTCTTGTGGCATTTGGCAGTTTCAGGAAAGTGTTATAACTTTCATCATCTACTTTTGCCAAATGGCTCAAATGGTTCCAGTTGCCAGGAAGATAAAAATCAGCAGTCTGGAATATTCTTTGATCTGTGTTTTTTCTGGATATGGAATGGAACAAATGGAGCATTATCCACCATGCTTGAGAGATTCCTGCCTGTTGGTTTCATTTGCTATGTGGGTTTGTTTTGTTTCCTCGCTGTGCATTTCAAAATAAATTGCTGGGGTTTTTTTATTCAGTCTGCAGACAACACATTCTTCATTCTGTTCTCACTGCTGTTCAGAATGAATGTAAATTAAATACAAATTACGATACGTATGTGTATCTATTTTTGTATGTAGATAGAAGATACTCTTCCTTCTGGGGTATAATAATTTTGTCGTTCAAATATACTTTAATAATCTTCAACATATTCTTTTTTATTCTTGTCTAGTTCTATTTTTTTTTTTTAAGGATTCTTCAGTCAGGGGGTTTTTAAAAACTGGTCATAGAGAACTTTTACTTCCCTTACTTGCAATGTTTTTTTCTTACATCTGTTTATTGTTTTCCCTAAAATGACCAGTGGATGCATCACACTTGCTATTCCCCATGTGTTAGCAATTTTCTCCATAGCTGTAGATGCAAGATGGACAGAGACAAGAGTGATGGGGACTTCTGTTGTTTAGGGGGTCTTTTTTGTGTTGTGGGGTTTCTTCCCCTCTAGCTTTAATGTACGGATCTGATAAATGAGACAGCCTGCCCTTTTTTATTTTTCCTTCTGTTTTAAGCTTCATTTACATTAGAATCTGCTTCAGTGTATTTCAAGAAAGAGTAAAAACCCTGTTAATTGTAGCAATTGGCTTGAAACTGACCCAGTAGTTGTCTGATTTTGTTTTTATTTTCTGGGGGAAGAAAAATGAGGCAAATAACTCTTCTATTTTTGTGATTTATCTACAATTTAAGTGTTTGGTTTTTAGAAAACATCATCAGTTCAAGGAATGTGCTGCCAGTTAACTAAAGAAATAAGACTCTACTTCTTTCCTAATTTATAATTCCCTCTTCTGTCCAAAGCAAAGCAGCTAGAGTAGGCAGAATCAGTGACATAGGTAAGAACAACAGTCTGGGATTCTTTTCCTTCATGTAATACTGCCAAAAGCACACCTTCAGGGCTTTCTCTGGCTTGGGGGACCCTGACTATGTTTTATTTCTCTCATTGGTGGAGTACTGTAAACACACAGAGCATACATATCTCATGAAGAGCTCATTTAGATTGTCTGATCCTGTGCTGGTAGATTTGTTATCAGCTGGTTTTGTTTATCATTGTTACCCTGGATGACGGCTCAGAAGAGTGAGGAGGCAGTGGCTCCTAACAGCACGTGCTGTCCCTGCAGAAGGGACCACATATGGGGTAGGGACAGAAAGGGAAAGGTGTACAGAGGAAAGGAGGGAAACTTGATTCATTCTGGATCTATCAATTCATGGGATCAATCAGTTTGGAAAAGACTTCTGAGATTGAGTCCAATCCATGACCAAATACCCCCTTGTCAACCAGACCACAGCACTGAATGTCACATCCAGTCTTTCCTTAAACACCTCCCTGGGCAGCCCATTCCAATGTCTAATCACTCTTTCTGGAAGAAATTCTTCCTGACATTCAACTTAAACTTCCCTTGGTGCAGCTTGAGACTATGTCCTTTTATCCTGTCGCTGGCTGTCTGGACAAGAGACTGACCTCCACGTGGCTACAGCCTCCTTTCAGGGAACTGTAGAGTGATAGTGACCCTTGGGCCTCCTTTTCTCCAGGCTAAACACCCCCAGCTTCCTCAGCCACTTCTCATAAAACCTGTGCTCCAGACCCTTCACCAGCTCTGTTGCCCTTCTCTGGACTCACTCCAGCACCTCAATGTTCTTCCTGAATTGAGGAGCCAAGAACCGGACTATCACTAAAGTATTTAAACTCTGATGTGATCTACCTTGAATGTTTTGGTCCTCTGAGCTATTAGAACTTGTCTTCATCTTAGTAGGGTTTGAGGATACCCTGGGATGAAGAGCATGGAGGCACCACCGTACACCTGCCCTTGGACTGTGTAAAATTGGCTGCTGACTTTTGCCTTGGTGATAAGAGAGGTTTTTTTAAAAAAAGCTAATTTCTTCCAAAAACATTCCTTTTGATAATTTTTCTTGTGATAATATAATGCAATAAGTGTCTGCCACTGCATACTATAGCACCTAATTCTTGTAATAAGTTCCTTGCTTAAGTCTGTGATATTGTATGAATTCTTCTGCATTCTGTTTGTTTATGGATGTTTTTGCCATGGCATATGATTGCAAACTTACACTGATCTATGCCAGTTTAATATCACCTCTATTTTAAATGGTGAAAAAGCGTAGGCTCACCCAGCCTGTAGTGCTTGCTCTGCCTGGCTCATTTTCTGCCCTGCTTCATGGCAGAGACAAGGCTGGGTCTACAGGTTAATGGTTGTTCTCAGTGGGTCGCCTTTACCTCTTCACTGGGACTCATGCTTCCTTTATTTTCTGGGACAAATTTGAATTAATACCTTTTTGAAATGAATAAATTCAAAAGACCTTTTCTTTCCCCAATGTTCTCTGAAAGTTCAGGCAGACCGCTCTCTCTCAGTTGCACTCATCCTGGTGGAGGTATTTTTCATATCAGCATAGCAGCTGGAGTGGCATGTATTAAAAGCAAGGGACAGCAGAAGGTAATTCAGCAAAGAAGGTTTGGGTCTCTTTTTTTGTGTGTGACCATTCATCACCCCAGGTCAAACCCCAGAATAGACTGAGGCTGGGATAAAGGAGATAGATGGAATTTTTTTTGTTAGTACCTTAGTAAAGTTAAGATTGGCTTGAGAGCTCTAACTTATATTTTTGTGGGTTAAAGCATGTTTTAGTGTTTCATATTTCTGCTTTTGCTCTTCTTTAAAAAATAAAAAATGCAAAAGCAATTCCTAGTACTGGTAAAAGTGCCTATAGGTCATGTTAAAAATTCCAGATATAAGGTAATGCAATTTCTGAAGTGAATAGAACTAATGTGTATGTCCACATTTGCTTATGTATGCACTCTTTATACCACTTGCCTTAATCCTGTTCTTTGGTAATGGCTTGCCAACCAACAAGGAGGAAAATCAAACAACTCTGAAATATAAACTGAA
Source organism: Acrocephalus scirpaceus scirpaceus (assembly GCA_910950805.1). Taxonomy (NCBI): domain Eukaryota; kingdom Metazoa; phylum Chordata; class Aves; order Passeriformes; family Sylviidae; genus Acrocephalus; species Acrocephalus scirpaceus. The sequence goes on along the minus strand of OU383778.1, from coordinate 57,115,882 downwards.
AAGATGTGTTGTGTTACAGGGTAATGTAGTAGCTTTAAAAATCACTAGCGCACCCCCGAAGACAAACATTAAAAAATTGAACTGCGTGGAAATGAGCAAAGGCCCTCAGTAGCAAACGTACGTGTCTAATTCTGATAAAGATGGTAATTGTACCTCATATTTTAGAGTTCAGGTCTCTGGGTGAGCACTTCATGGTAAGATGCAGGGATTCAGGTTCTTTGGGAGCTTTGGAGGAGTTGGGGAGAAGGAGAGTCTCTGAGGAAATAAGCCAAAAAAGTGAGGATACAGAGTAGGTGAGAAGCTGTGAATTGGAGGAGAAAGTAGACCAAGGGTTTAAGCAGGTAAATGTTGCCAGATTTTGTCATTGACAAAATGTCTTTTCTTTTGTGTTTGTGGAGATAGAAGTTTAGAGAGGTGGGAAAAGTGTAAACTTGCCAAATTTAAAAGCACTCAATGAGTTATCTGCTCTGTGTTACTGGGAATTTAAAGTGATATTTTGGCCAAAAAAAGGTCACAAAGAGACAGAGAAGGAATTATCTCTTCATGGTTAAACATTAAAAAAATTGTAAGAAGATTTACTTCAAAAATAGTGCTTCCTTAGCTTTCTGCTTGTCATGCCTCTGCCCATGAATTCATGTTGGCTGGGCTTGGTAGTATTGTTTAAGAGCTGTTCCGGTTTTATCGTTTAACCAAACACTGTGCAAAGGTTCTGCTGCTGTCAAGGGGTATTGGAGAGACCCTTCAAGAATGGCATTGCTCAATATGTAGATCCTAAGCAGCTCCCCAAAGTCTCCTTACCTTCCTCTGAGGCTATACAGCTGCTTAGGAGGAGTATTTGAAAGGAGTATTTTAAACTTACTCTCTTTCTTTTTATGGATATAGAGCTTGGAACAGTGCAGAGCTGTCTTCTGAAAATCCCTTAGTTGTCTTCTTAATATAGCAACTTTTAGGATCTAAGAACTTGCTATCTTTTCCCTTTTATTCCCTCTTAGGTTTTCTATCTTCTTACTTTTCATCTCTTGCCTCTCTTCCATGCTTTAAAACCTTAGTATGCCATATAAATGGGCTTTGCCAAATTTGCCAGTACATGAAATGATGTTTTGAACTCCCACCAAGCCTGTAGAAAACCTACAAACCAATAACCAGGGAAGCTTTTAGGAGGAGTAAGGGTAAAAAAGTGAGAAGATGTTCTTCTGAGCTTGGGTACATGCAGTTATTGTGTTTCAAAACTGCCCCTTTGTAGAAGAGATGCAGAAGTTTTTTGTCCCTTGAAGCATCTTTGAGCACAGTTTGATGTGCCTGCTTCCAGTACCTGCTCAAGCATTTCTCAGGTTATGGTTTCTTCCTGTTACTAGCTGGTCCGGGATTATATATTACACTAAGTCTGACTTCTTCCCTTGTCTTGACAGCTGCAAATCAAAAAGAGCCCTTGACTCCTAATTTTAAAGTGAAAGAGGAGCCTAAGGATGAAGAAGCTGGAAGTTCAGCCGTGTCTCAGCCCAGCTATGTGTTCAGCCAAGAATCTGAAGCCTCAGCTCCAAACGTCCCTGAAGAGAAACTCAAGCCACAAGAACCACAGGCCAATGTCATGAGGCAGGACATGTCAGTCAAGGCAGCATCTGAGCTCCTCATGAAGCTCTCAGGTAGATATTCCATTTAATAACATTGAATTTCTAATTCTTTTCTTTTTTTGTGTATGCTAGCAGGGTTACCTTGCAAGAAGGTAGGTTCAGCTTTAGTAGTATGCCAGAGAACAATTGAAAAGGCCTGTCTGCAAAGTGTCATGTAGATGAAACATCTCAGTTTGGTCTATAGCCGCACTATCTAATTATCTCTGCTCTGATTTTCAAATTAATGGCGATGGAATAAGTCAAAAGAAATGATGCCTTAAAGCTTTTAGGTGCTGTAATTTTTAAAAGGTACAAAACCATGTTAATACCAATTTATTCACATGTGTCACTTCATTAACATCATAAGAACGTTTCTGTACTTTACTGTACCTGACATAGCTTTATAAAATATGACTTTTAAAGCTTTCATTTTTTTCTGACAATACATTGTACTCAAAATTACAATATGCACTGTTCAAAAAATTGCGTAAACTGAGCCAGCTTTCTGCATTTACAAGACCACTTGAACTTGCTTACATTGCCTCAGTGATAGATTATTCTGCCAGACAAGTAGACAGTGTACACACATAGGTAGTGTTAAAGCTGAAAGGAGTCAAATAAAAATATATGTTCTGCTAATTATGATTTGTCTACCTGTCAGAATAAAAGTTTAAGAGAAAGTAAAAGGGTTGAATTCTTCCCACTGGGATCAGGTTAAGTGAATGATGAAAAGGCTTTGACCTTCTAACATACCAAATTTTAGGTCCAAGACATGAAAGTCAGTCTGGCAGGCTGGGTTTTGTGCTTCTGCACCTGAACTGGATCTGATAGATTTTAAGTCTTCTCCAAAACTGGACAAGACTTTTTTTTTTTTTCCATTATGCCAAAGTCATGCAAGAAGTGCTGGTGGGAATGCATACAAGAAGTTTAGTAACTTCTGAGATCCCTGTCAGACCTACCTGAAATCAGTTGTCTTGATTGGACACTGTCAACCGTGAATTTGAGCTCAAACTTGTAGCTGACTTGAGCTGACTAGGATCTCCCACATAAAACATGTAATTAATTCACTCCTATTTATGCCTCCACACTTTAATTTGCAGAAGAATTTGAATCACTGATTTGTGAGCCTTCCATGTTATTGGGGCAAAAATGTTTCCCAACCAGAGCACCAGTTTCCAGTTTTTTTCTCTGACTCCCAAATACAAAACACTTGGTTATTGGTGTAATTCACAGTTGCTGCTGGTAACTGTTTTGAGTGGAGTGTTTTGGTAACAAAACTTTGCAGCCTAATGAATGCTAAGATGTGACTATTTTTCTTGGTGCATATAAATTTATGTAACTATTTTTATAAAGAGCTCCATAATTTAATGTTTTGTCAAGTGCTTCAGAGACACAAGGGTTCTGGGTTGTCAGTCCAGAGTTCAGCACTGGCAGGCTGTGTTTAAATAGTTCTACTGCTGCCTATTACATTAGAATATTCGTGCCTTAAATACCTGTTTATGTGAGAGAAATCCAGCATGTTTTATATCTTGGTCTTAAGCTTGTGTTGGGACCTCCCAGGCTTTAAAGGCTGCAGTAAGAATAATACACGAGTGTAACATTTCTCTTACAAGCTCTTAGGGACCGAGCAGTTTTTGCTGACAGTGGTCTTTTTGGCTAATCCATAGATTAGGAGGTGAAGAGTGACTTGGATTTATGGAGTTGGTGTTGCTGCTGTCAGTATTCCCTCATCAGCCAGGGGGTGGGTTTACACCTAGTTTGTCACAGACCATTTTCAACTTGCACTTCCCTGAATTACCGTCTAAGGCAGAAACTAGAGAGGAAAACACTGAGATACAGTTTAATGTAGGACAACTACAAAAAGAAAATTTTAAGATGATTAGCCTCTTTAGTGGTTTATTATGAGGATTTTTTAATCTTTACTTTATCTAGTAGAATACTCCCATATCACTGCTGACTTTGCAACTTACCATAAGCAATTTTGCAGCCTGGTTTTGGTGAGTTAGAATTTACTTAAACAATTAAGCCACTTCTTCATAGAATCATAGAAGGTGATGCCTTAAGTTTTAGCTTTCATATTATCCAGATTCTGTACTGCATTAGTACATAACTCTGAACTTCATATAAAGTGTTAGCAGGTTCTCCTCACAGTTTAGTTAGACAAAGCAATCCTTTTCCAGCCTGAGAACCAAGGACAACATTGCAGCTTCAGGCCCAAAAAGGATAAACAACAGCAAATTGAGGATAGCAATCTGAGAGGATGGAACTTCATAAGCTGAAGCTGTCATTGGACAATTAACCCCAATATGTAAATGGTCCAGAACTTATAAAAGTGTGAAAACTTGTGACCCGTCATCTATCTTGGGTGTGGCCTTGGCCAGGCTCTTGTACTGCCCAAGGTGTATTCTTTGAAGGCTTTTTAATAAATACCTGCTTTATTCCTTTAACACTGTCTAGCCTCTGTTCTAGGTAGCCTCGCAAGGCATCAAGGGACCTTAAAGATGACAGAATTACTTAGGCTGGAAAAGACCACCAAAGTAATTGACTCCAACCATTGACTGATCATCACCTTGTCCTGGGACACAGCACTGAGTGCTACATCCCATCATTTCTTGAACACCTCCAGGGATGGTGACTTCGCCACCACCCTGGGCAGCCTGTTCCAATGTGTGGCAACTCTTTCTGTGAAACAATTCTTTCTGATGTTCGGCCTGAATCTCTCCTGGTCCAGCTTGAGGCCATTTCCTCTTGTCCTGTTGCTGGTTGCTTGGGAGAAGAGACTTCCCCAGCTCCAACCTCCTTTCAAGGAGCTGTAGAGAACAATCACCTGGTTCCAACCCCCCTGCCACAGGCAGGCAATATCTTCCACTAGAAGATATTGCTCAGAGCCTTATCCAATGTGACCTTGAACACTTCTAGGGATGAGGCATCCACATTTCTTCCTGAGCCACCTCTTGAGATTAAAGGGAAAAAAGACCAAGCTTCCTCCTTTTTCTTGGTACTGGAAAGAAAAAATAGAACAAGTATATCTTGCCATTTTACTCTCTGTGGGAAATCCTCAGTCAACTGCCCTTGTTAGATTTGGTATATTTTGTAATTGGGTTTAAGTCAAGTCCTTCCAGATTCTCTAAATGTTTGGTAAGGACTGAATGGATTATGTTCTTGCTTTATTATTTTCACTTTCTTCTGCATAATATAATCACCAAAACCTGTGTCACATACAAATTCAGGAAGGAATTGCTAACATAAGTATTGTGCTTCCTGCATTCCTGACGTACATGTTGCTGTTATCATCTGAGCAAGAATATTGCTGATTGTTTCAGCCTCATGGGTGGGAACCACTTGAGATTTGGGCATAGACCTTGCTATCTCCTTCCATGTGAAGGATAAACTGGTTTATATTTTTCACTGGGAAATCTCTTTTCCCAAACCGAGGTGCTGTGTTACCAGCTCTTAGCTGTACAGAGTAGTGAAAGGCCTTTCCAGCTCTGGAGCCTGGTTTGGTCTGGTGCATACTGTAGGGTAGGTTTACTCCAAATCACCAGCCCTCTGTCAATCTCCATTTGTCAGCCACTCAGAAATTGCTCTAGAGATAGGAAAAGTTGGAAGAATAAACATCTTTTCCTGTTGTAGAACATTAAAAGAACATTTGTTAGCTACCATTGTAGAAGCAGATGGAAAGAAACAAGAGAAAATCACACACAGCTATTTTAGTTCTACAGACAAGACTCTCTTTCAAGCTGAAGGGCTCTTCAGACACCTGCTTCTAGCAACATGACCAGAGTTTGGGATCAGGCCCTTGCCCCACACATTTCTTTGGTGGAATTGGACCTTTTACAGCAGTTCTTTCTCTCCCAGTTCTCTTGAGATTCAGTTTTTCTACCCCACAGTTCTGAGACTTGATACCTACTCACACCTTTTCCAAAGGATTATCCAGGCTCAGAGGGCTCATGTCTCTTGGGCATGTCTAGGCAGAACCCACTTCCACCCAAACAGCCAGGACAAAATTTCCTAACAATCAAGCTGCTATTTCAGAATAAATCAATTGCCCATTTGAAAGAAACGGTATTTGGAAGTTAGTAGGCAAAGTTTGAACAGATTTTCATACTCTATTCTTCAGAAGAAAATGAAATTACCACTGTGATCTGTATGAGTGCACAAAGGTGAGCTGGGAATTCTGTCCATTGCTAAGTCTTGACTGAGACTAGATCCAGTGTTAAGCAAACAGATTTGAGGAGATGGTGGAGTGGGGCAAGTTGCTCTCGTTTCTGTTTGGAAGGATGTCATCCCTGCAAGATTTTAAATTCCCATAAAATATTGCATAAAATCCGTTAGAAGAAATGGAAGTAATCTGTTTCAAATACACGTTTTTTACCTTTTTACCAGTTCTCTTTCATGGAAAAGCTAATTTATTTCTCAAAATATTTAATTAAGTGGCACCCTCAATGATTCCTGGTCAACTTTATGCACTCAGTCTTGTAAATTGAAAGGTAGGTTTCAGAGGAGACTGAAATTAAAAATAAATATTTGCATTTACATGCCAATGTTAGAGCTGAAAAACTCATTTTCTCCTGAAATAGTCATGCTGCTGATACGTTTAATGCATGTATTAGCTTTTAGAAGCATACAATATTTTGGCTTCTTGTTCAAAAATGAGTGTATTGGTGGAGGAGTATAAAATCTATCCCAGGTATTAGTACTGTTGAAGTAATGTTTTACCCAGGGGCATTAGTATGTCCTTGTCTTTCCTAGAAATGTTGTGTGAATCACATTTGCCTTTATTTCAGATGTATCCTGTTTTTGAAGTGTGTTCATTTTGCATATAACTCAGGTTGTTTTCTTCCTCTCTTTTTTCCATGGGTCAATTCCCCATGTATTGCACATCTCCTTGTTAGCCCAAGCAAGTGCATGACATTTGTCCTATTTGGTTCCTTTGGATTTTCATTCTTCAATCCTCAGGTCACACAGTGTTTTCTTGTAATACACCAGTACCAACAAAGTATCTTAATCTGGGGTTATCAGCACATGCAATTAGTGCAGTCTTACTTCATGACCTCAGCACACAAAGTGAGGTGCTGCCTACAATGGAGTGCAAAAGCATTCCTGATCAACTCCATTTATTATCACCTAATTATTATATGATAGTTCCTCTTTTGGAACAACTGGTTATTACAGGGGAGGAGTGTGATGGGTTTTCTGACTTTTTTTTTTTTGATTTAGCCTTTATCCACATAAAAATGTTTATGGTAATTTCATATTTCATGCTTTGTATTTAATTTTTTGACACTGTATCATACATTTAATTGAAATCACATGGATTAGAACAGAGTAAAAAGAGTAAAACAAGAAGAAAAGAATGATAGTACAATTCTAGCATAAGGTAAAGGTCAGAACTAATCTTGCTGCATATTTCTTTTCCACAACATTGTGGACTGCTCTGAGAAGTGCCTGTGTGGAGTTTGGCTGCTGTCTTTGGAGATCCCTGTTGCCGATACCTTGTGAAAGTCCCTACACCTGGATTGATTGCAGGAGAATTGTCAAGGCTTTCATCCCTGCTTGGAAACCCTTGATAATGGGCAGAGAAGGGAAAATACAGGGAATTCTTTTGTTCCTTGGGGCTACTGTAGGAGCCCATAATGTAACTGGAGAAATGTATGATCTGAAATAAGACTTTCTTCATGGGAAGTAGAGAAATGGCAAACCATGGCAAGTCACGTTCCCAGATTAAACCCTGCTACTAGTCAAGTGGGTTTCGTTGGGGCTTTTTCTGGTTTTGTTTTTTATTTTAATCAGGTTCTTCAAGTAGGGTCTTGCAGGTAAGCACCATCATCCTACAATTTAAATGGAAGGGGCAGCAGATGTCTATCACAACTCTAATTAGTCTATGGCTTTAATTTGCTCCTTTTCTTTTTCCTTGGATCGCATTTCTGTGAAGCAGCTTGTAGTAGCAAAATTCTGTAACATGGGAGTTCAGAGGTTCCACTTTAATAAATATGAGCCATTTCATGGTTTGTTTTTTTAATGCAGGATCCTGTTACATTGATTCATTGACATTGTCTTATATAAAACAGCAGTTTGAAAAAAATACTAGCAAAATAAAGCATCAAGCACAGCGCCCTAGGGAACGTCAGATGTTCCTTGTTGTGTCTCTGTAGCAGAACCTTGAGGGCTCACCAACTGTTCCCTACCTCTGAGGTTTTATTTAAGCTGTTTTAGGGCATGTTTATTTCTAGCAAATCAGAACAATTAGCATAACAAAACGCCTGATTCTCCGTGCTGAAAGCTTTTGAAGTTGGTACAAGTTGACCCACTAGTTACCCCTGTCTGCTTCACTGTGGAGACTGGTACATGAATCCAATTTATGAGACATATGGGAAAAGCTTTCTTCTCTAAGTTGATTCATAAAGTTGATTTGTAAAGCTGATGGGCATTTCAGCAAATATGAGCAACTTAGAATTTTAGTCGCAGGGTGAAGTTTTAAATAAAATGGTGGGAAGAAACAGGAATGATTTAACAAGTATTCATTTGATTTTGGTTATTGGACAGCTGTTGTGTCAGCCAAAGCAATATTTACTGCATGACTTGTGTTTTTTATGGAATCTATCCCTTACCTTTGTCTTCTGTCTCAAATAACAGGAAAAGCAGAGTGTGCTGCATTAGGAAGGGTACATCCAATGTCCCCACAGAGCATGTGAATGCTGTGTGGAATCACAGAATGGTCTGGGGTGGAAGGGACCTTTAAAGGTCATCCAGTCCAACTCCTCAGCAATGAGCAGGGACATCTTCATCAAGATCAGGTTGCTCAAAGCCCCATCCTACCTGACCTTGAACATTTCCAGAGATGGGCAGCCTGTTCCCATGTTTCAACACTCATATTGTAAAAAATTGTTCCTTTCTATATAGTCTGAATCTATCCTCTGTTGGGTTAAAACCACTGCCTCTTGTCCTATCACAACAGGCTAAAAAGTCTGTCCTCACCTCTCTTACAAGCCTGCTTTAAGTACTGAAAGGCTGCTCTAAGGTCTCCCTGGGCCTTCTCCAGGCTGAACAAGCCCAGCTCTCTCAGCCAGTCTCCACAGGGAAAGTGTTCCAACCTTCTGATCAGGTCCATCAGGTCATGGCTTCCCTGTGCTGCAAGGCATTGGTGGAACTGAGCCTTTCAGCCTGGCACAAGGGACCTAAGGGCCAATCTAATTGCAGCCTGCACCTACTTGAAGGAAACCTGGAAAAGTGGTGGAGTTAAACTCTTCTCCCTGCTGGGAGATGGTAAAAGAAGAGGTAACAGCTGCCAAATGCAGTTTGGGAAGTTCAGAGTGGACATTGAGAAAAATTTCTAGTGCTGCATTAGAACATGTGTTACCTTCCTTTTGAAAGTTCTGCAAGATGAACCTGCAGCTGGCCTAGTGCTGAAGGTTCATTAAATAATTTTGTTTGGAGGGGATCTCCAGGGTCATCTATTCCAGACCTTTGCTCAGAGTGGGTCAAGCCAGGCAGGCTGCTGAGGGTCTTACCAAGTTTAGAATGTGTTCAGGGATGGAGAACCCAACCTCTCTCAGCAACATGTGTCAGTATTTCCCCTTCCTGATGGGAATTCTTTTTCCTGTATGTATAAACAGAATTCCCAATGTTCCACCTTGTCTGTTGATCACTGTGCATTTGTGAGAGAAGTCTTGACTTCAGCTTCTCTCCACCTTCCCTTTATTCCTTAGAGAGCTGTTGGCAGCAAAGAGGTGTCCCCTTAATGTTGTTTTCTTGAGGCTGAACAAATCCAGTTCTCACAGCTGTTCTCCTCTTCTGTCTTGCAGCAGCCCTCTGCCAACCTTGGCTGCCTTCCACTGAACATGCTCTGGGGGTGTCTGTGTCTGTCCTGTACTGGGAGAGCCCCAGATAGGGCACAATACCCTAAATGCAGCCTCAAGTGCAGAACAGAGGGTAAGAATCTCCTCCCTCTGCCTGGTGGCTGCAGATCTGATAATGTGGCCCGAAATAGGGTTGGCCTTGGATGCCACTAAAGGGCACTTTGCTACCTTTTGCTCAGTTGGAGCTGGCTTGTGATAGTGCCAACTTTCAGAGAGATTGAATAAGGTCTTTCTAGAACTTGCCTGCCTGTGTTCTAGGCTGTAGAGTGGTGTTGTCTGAGACTGAATTTCAGAAGTGGTCTTACTGCTACACCTCATAGAGGTGACACTGTCAGGCCTCCAGAGATAAATGTTGGACCCTGAGCTTTTTTAGGTAGCGCAAGTATTGTTCTATGTTTCTGCTGTTCTAGGTTTGGAGGGGTTTTTTAGCAAGTATCACTATTTTGTGATTCCTTGCAGTTGTGAATGCCAGAGAACCTGAAAACTGTGGAAGAAATTGCTTCCTCCTGGAACAAGCCTGTCCAGTAATCTATTTTCCATATCTGATGTGGAAAATTGTCTCCCCCAATGTGAATAGGATGACATTCATTAAGGCTTTTGTAGATAAGATGATTAAAAGTTACTCTGCTCTGTAAAGAAGCAGCATGTCTGTGACTTGATAAAGTACCTCCATGTATAAAATAGTTTTCTCTTATTTTGTTAAGGTGTTTCTGTATCACAAAGTTAATAGCAGAAAAAGACATCTTGGGTGATTTAGTTCATCTTTTGCCCTATGAAGAATCTCAGCACTGCTGTGCTGTTATTCTGAGCCTCACCAAGGTTAGCTTTGAATGAATAGCAGACTGTGTTTTGGAGATCATGATCTGGATACTTCTGAGCTATTTGAGTCTTTTTAGCCCACAGATTTCGCTGTACTATTATAGAAATCTGACCTGAAGAAAAAAAACTGACTATCATATACTAACTTCATATTCTGATACACTGCTGATTATTTAGCCATCTACTAGGTCTGCTATAAAAGTCAAAGATAAAATGATTTCATTATTTAAAGCACGAGACCTTTTTGTATACCTGTACTTGACTTGAAAAACTTTAGCTGCACTATATCCATGTGAGATACCTATGTAAAGAAATAAAGACTATCACCTTACTCCACAGTGAACAGCACAGAAGGGAAAATAATCCTCAAGAAGCTGAAATTTGACTGCCTATATGGTGAGACAGATATGGGCATAACCTTAATTACAGTATTTTGCCAGCACAAGATCTAGCACAGCAGGTTTTTATGCCTGTGATTGCTGGTTGTGGGACAGACTGACTGTTTCCCTTTCATTAGCTCTTGTAAAATTATCAGAAACCCTCCTTCAGTCTTCTCTTTGTGTGTTTGCTTTGGGGATTTAGAGTACGACAGAATTCACATTTGGCAGGGACATTCTGTCAGATCAAAAGGGTGCAGCTGGGAAGATAAAGGTCAAAGGAAATGATCAAATATGTAGATTTAGTTAGGGCAATTGCAGTGCTCACTGGTGGTGAGGGAGAGAAGGTCACTGGTATTGCTTGACTCTTGCCTTAGTTGGGGTCCTACCAGTTCGTCTGATACAAAAGCATTTGCAGGACAGGGAATTAAACTGTGTGGAGCAGGAACAGAAATAGAAAGAATATTTTAAAAGCAGAGAGAGCAGCAAAGGTCAGCTTGACTCTGCACCTAAATTTGGCAGCTGGGTGCAGAGCTCAGTCTGTCAGACATCTGAAGAACTCATTTGTTTGCGGAGTTACCTGAGCTTTTGATTGACACTGTTACCTGATGCGTTCCTTTGCTGCTCTGTGTTCACTTTCAATGCACAGCATGCTATTTTTACACTTTTAAACACAAATGCAAGGTTCTGTGGTTTTATAATAAGAGAGTAATGGAAGCTTTAAACAAAATTTAAAAAAGAGAAAAATCTTCTTAGCAGGACAAAAAGAAAGCATTATGATATTTCTAACTGGTCTTCAGCTGAGAATTCACTATAAAAATTTCTGAAGTCTGAGATGTATCTGTGGATAGGAGACGGTAAAGATTTTTATCAATGTTTATATGTGTCTTTTAAAGGTCAAGAAATGTCATAAAAAAAGATTGAAAGCACTTCATGTAAATTGTTCCTGGAATGTATCCAAGTGGCTTTTATCTCCTGGCTTCAATTTTTTTTTTTTTTTTTAAGAGCTGTAGGAAGTAAAGCCACTTTTTCTCTACTCCAGTAATGTGGAGAGAGGCAAAACCCAAGGTAATGAAAAGGACTTGGTGACACATATCAATTTAATTTTAGGTAGAATGCTTATGCCTTCATGATAAAGGAATTCTCTCCATCTTTTGCTGGAGGAGACAACATGACACCAACCAGCTGAGGAAGTTGAAAACATTTCTGGGGATAAGCAAACCATTTTTTGATGCCTGTGAGGTCCATTGTAGTATTGGGTGATTGAAAATGAAAGGCCTGAATCTTTCACCTTTGAAATTAAATCTGTGAGGCTGACACACTCACACACAAGTTAGAGATGATGGGAAAAACAGAGCAAACAAATTTTGTTGGAACGATTCCTTACCTGGGTGTCCCTTCTGCTATTTAACTCTGTTCATGCATTTATTTATGTTCTTGGTTCTCCAGGCATATTGCCTTTTTACGCTGTCTGTCTCTGGAGTTGCTGGTCAGCATCCAGCCAGCAGAACCAACACCTCATTGGGGAGTTCTTCCATGATACCAGTGCCCTTTTAGGAGTGCTCTGAATGGAAATCACTAGAAAAAAAAAAAATCACGCTCTTTTTCTGAAACTAAATTGAGAGCAAATTCTACAGGTCTTCAACATCTCTTTTCACAGCAGAAAGTCTGAATCAAAAGGGCTGTGTAGGTATTTGGGGTATAGTAAACAAATTACCTTGGAGCCTTGATTTTGAGATTTCAGGGCTTTTTTTCTGAATAAAAAATAATCACTTACCTTGCAGCCAAACCAAAGCATTCAGCAACACCCAAGGAATCTCAAGTGTAGAAAGTGAACTAGAAATTGGCTTCTTAGACTATGGTATTCTTGCTAGACCTCAGATACTGGAGAGGAAGGCAAGGAGGGGAGGATATGGACTTAAGAAAACTCTTCATTAAGGTTAATGAACCTTGTAATGTATGAGAGAATATCTGTCAGCCTTGAGAAAAGGATGAGCCCCAGAATACTCCTCTCACCTAGAAAGCTTGTGCAGGTGTAACTAACAGGTTCTTCTTCATGATTGTCTGGAATTTTCCATGAAAGAGAAAGAGATTGGAAGAGGGAGGAGATGAAGTTTCCTCCTCTGCCCCATCCCCATACTGATCCTTCTGTCGGTGCTGGTACTTCTGCTGATACAGAGTAATTTGGAATTTTTAAGAGGCCTTCAGTGCCCACCTTAGGAGGGCTGGTGTGGAGCTGCAACTTCATTTAATAAGTAGAAACAAAGTTTCACTAACTGGTGTGTCATCACACATGCAGTATTCATAGAAAGTGATGTAACTCTCATATTTGCAAATATGCAACTGTTTTCTGCTTTCTAGTTGGAAAAATTATTTTCAAGAGCTTGCTTCTATTTATAACAGCCAGAAGAATACTGAGGCTGTCAGCTGCTTGCTTCCCTTCCCATTTGCAGGGATGTGCGGTACACAAATTATAACTTGGTAATTGTGATTTCTGCTTTGAGCACTCTGAAAAATTACAGCCTAATTAAATAATTATGGCGGTTGTTTATTCTTTCTCTTTTTTTTAAATACATATTTGCAGCCGAGAGTTTCAAGGAAACCCAGATGGTAAAGGTAAAGGAAGAACCGATGGAAGTTGACATCCACGACTCGCAGGCTTCGGTGTCCCCCAGCCAAGCCAGCCAGGGCATTGGCTACAGCACTTTACTGGGGCGAGACATCAGCGAGCGCGTCCCCAAGGCACCCGAAGGCCGTGTGCTCCCAGAGAGAAATCTCTTCAGCCAGGACATATCAGTGAAGATGGCATCTGAGCTGCTCTTCCAGCTATCAGGTAAATCCAGTGGAACTGCTTAATAGCCGAAGTTAAAGAACAAAACAAGATTTTTTTTAAATTTTTTTTTTTTTTTTGTGTAACCCCAAAGTTCTATGAAACTGTGAGATCATCAGGGCTGAAAACTAATAAGAGTTAGAACCTTCCTACCCTCACACTTGGAACACAGAGGCCTTGCCAAATGTTCCCCATGGTTTGCATATGCTTTAAAGCACTGTGGCAGCTGGGTCAGGTTCACAGTATTTCAACAGAGCTGGAAACACCAGAGTTCAGCTCGTGTATTTTTGAAAGTTAATTAAATAATTTGTGATGACTGCTGTGATCCCTGTAGAGGGGAATCTGCAGATGGCAGTTCCTGGCCTAAGTGGCCAGTGGCTGCAGGATGCAGCACTCCTGGGGCTGCACTGCACATTTCCCTTGGCAAAGAAGGTGAACCTCACCTCTCACACAAAGGCCGTGGGACCAGCACTGCATTCAATGAACACTTGCATCACATGCTCTGCATAGAGCTCTAACACTGATGTGTGGAGCTGAAAAAACTTGTTGGGTGTTAATTTAAATGAAGTCATGCCCATTCTCTAGTCATGTTGGAACCATTTACTCTAAATTACTCTGGGTTATGCTGTTACTTGAAAGCATTAAAATAGTTCTGCTGAATAAAATCTGATAGAGAACATACGACATATGCTAATCACAAAACTCATGTGTGTTCCTCTGCAGAAAAGGTGAGCAAAGAGCACAACCACAATAAAGATAACACCATCAGAACTACAGCCAGGTAAGTACAGCCTGTGGTTACCTGCAAAGCTGCACTGTAAATAGCATTGCCTCCTTTTGCCTTATGAGCTCAAACCCATCTGTCTCCTGCAAATGGGACCTGATAGTACAAATGTAAGATATTTCCATGAGTAATGGAACCCATATCTGAAAAGCTACAACTATAGATCTGATTGCTTAGGGTTCATAAGTCAAAAAGGCTCAAAGGGCTTTTGTCTGTTCTCCTCTGATCAAGTAGTCACACATCATTTTAAGAATTATTTATTCTATTTTTTTCAACAAAAACTGAAACTTAAAAGAAACTGCGTGGTGCATGCAGGGCTTTAGGGAAGACCAGGCTGACAACTGGATTTTAAGACATGGACCAATATAAGAAGAGGTGATTTTGATTGTCTTCTGTCTAGCTAAATTTAGAAAAATTTCAATTTAGTATTTTTGTCATCTCAACACATTCTAGAGATGAATTTTTAAAAGCCAGACTGTAAGACAGTGCTAACAAAACATGTGTTAAAAATTACAGTTACATTATTACAATAATTTAAATTAAGCAAGAGTTAAACCCCTGATCCTATTGTGGCCTGTGCTGTTAAAGAAATGTGCACTTTACAGTACTGTGGCTGGGAACAAGCCCACAAGGTGTTTGCATATCCATGAGCAGCAAGGTGAGGTGTCCCTATGTGAAGATTTGAAGCTTTTATGCAGTAAGAGGTAGGTGGAATTGGTAAAGACTTATGAGCCCTTGGTAGGGTAAGAAGAGTAGGCAGGAACTGGCAAGGATATATATATTTCCTACCTGAAAGTTCCCTAATTGTTGTGGATGGGTTGGAGCCTGAGCACACTGAAGTGATGAAGAGTTCATTCAAAGATGGAGTAAGGGCTTCTTGCCTCTGCAGCCCTTTTACAGAAGTTCTCAGTGCTAACTTACAACAACTTTGCCCAGACAGAATGGAAAACATTTCAGTTGCAAAGAAAAGGTCTCTGAAGTATATTGTACTTAAATTTCTAGGCCTATCCAGTTCATTCATGGTAGCTGCAATAAATAACTTGTTTTTAATAAACTGAACAGCTCAGTAAATGTACATTAGGGACTTTTTGATGTTATAAGTTGAAAGATAATTCAATTGAGCTTTTGGCTTCTGGTTACAGTGAATGCTTCCCATATTTGCTGGTGTGGAAACTTGTCAGATATGCAGCCTGCACAGCCTTTCTGTGCTACTTAAAAAGCATAAGCCTGAGTTACAGAGAGAAATGCACATATTGTCCAACTACTCATTAACCATCCAGGGTGCACTGCAGGGACATGCTGACAAATAGTTGAAAATAGATTTCAGTGTCTCATGATGTTACCAGCAGGACTGGTATGAGAATCCAGAGCTACTTTTGGATCTATCGAAGATAATTCCAATTGGAAAGGTTGAGGACAGTTCAAAGATAACTTGCCCTTCTTCTGGCTGCCAGCTTTTAAGAGGGTAGCACAGTTGGCTGTTGTCAAACTTGTGCTGAGCTTTACTGAGATGTCCTTACAGTGGCTGCTACCCATCAGGGCATGAAATGCTGAGTGCTTGGTTCATTTTCTCCGGGTGCTTTTCTTATCTTGCCTATTTATCAGCAGAAGAAGACATGAATGAGGAGAGCTTCTTAAGAGGGGAAGTGACTCAGTCTACTAAATCCTGGGAGTTCAAACAGATTGACTTGAAAGACCTTGCCAAAATAAAAAAGCCAACCCAACCCAAACCAAATAAACAGCTGGAAGTCTTTACTGGTAAGGGTATGACGCCTTCTCAAAAATAGAATGTGATGGAGCAGCCAGTGGAGGATAGAGGCACTTGGACTGCATTAAGAAAACATGTGGTGTTGCAGTTTGGCTCACCACCCCACATCTGGAGAAATGACAGAAAGGCATTTGAATCACAATTGCTGTGTGAAATGTGCTGACAGCTGGAGAGAGCCAAGGTGAGGTCAGTGTTGTCCACCTGTGAGTAGCTGGGAAGCACAAATATTTAGCTATGTCACTGGTGAGGCTTAAATCAGCAAACCCCAGCAAGATGGGGTACACAAGCACTTTTTGCTGTCTTATTCCTTATTAACATTTCTAACTCACCTATCTGTTGCTGTTCCTCCTGTGAGTATTCCTGGACTTTGGTAGCATATTCTTCCGTGTGACTTTGCTTAAGCAGCCGGATCTGGCAAGGATTGCTCACAGTTCAATGGCTGAGTGAGATGGTAGAGCCTGCCATGTGTGATGAGAAGACAGAAAGTGGAGAAGTGAGTGCTCTGGAAGCGAGTACGCCAGCGTAAGATGCCAAGATAAGTTTCTTTCATTTAGAGAACTGAGTAGCCATGAAACTGGAAAAGTGCAGCCAGAGGAAAAATAAAAAATATCCTAAAGCTAAACACTCATCAGAAAGGACATTGCACAGTGATTGAGGACAATGTGTGTAATTTCTTGCTGTGAAGCAGGAGCTCCTCCCTGCCTACTTTGCACTGGGAATCAGAGGACATATCTGCTGAAATAGAAATAATTATAGGGTCACCACTGAAGAGGCTCAGCTGCCATTCTAGAGGAAGGGAGAAAAGAGGTATCCAAGGATGGTTCTGTAATTCACCAGAGGCCAGTGGAGGAGAGGGAAATCCTTGGGATACGACACGATGTGACCTTCAACAGCACCTGCTCATGATCTATGGCCTAACCTGAAATAGATAAGCCCTGCACCATCTGTTTTGCTTAGAACCAGCAGTGAGCAGTGTCCCAGTGACTGAATCTAAGGCACCAGCAGGAAGGCCAACATGGAAAAAACCTGAGTGGATTACAAGATTTTCAAGAGTTACAATAGTAATAAAACATTTTTTATTGCTGTTTTTCTTTCAAATCATTATTAAACCAGTGAGAGGAATGTTGCAATAAATCATGGCGTATTTTTATACAGTGTCAGTCTGTTTTGTATTATGTCACCCCTGAGTGGGAGTGTGAGTCTTGGAAGGAGTTAAGTTTTGCACATGTGTGTTGGAGCTGTTTTGGTTTATCCTGGTCACTTGTTTTCTGGAGTATCCTGCACTGTTCAGCTATTGGCATTCAACAAACCGTTCAGGTTTGGGACAACTTCACCCCTTCCCCATCAGCACAGCCTAATGTTGACTGCTTACAGATGTTTTCAAACTTTTATAGCAATACCAAAATATCCCGTTAACTGTCACATATGGAACAGCACAAAATGAATAAGGTCCAAAAAACTTAATAGGAAAGTAAAACAACGTGGATGCCAAAAGTGTTTCACAATCAAGTCAACTAATTATCAACAAGTTTCCCTGAGGCAGAAGAGGTCTGACTAAGAATACAAGTGACTTGGTGGAGACACCTTGTTCTCTCTCTCAGAAAAACTGCACCAGGAAAAACACAGGCAAGTGGTGCCTTTTGGACAGAAACTTTGGGTATCTGCACTGGTGAGATCAGCTTGGTGCAGCTGGCACGTACTTTGAGTGTGGACTACTTGCTGTGCAACACCTTGTAAGACCTCATAGTAGGTCCTTTATCCAGAAAAGATTCTTGGATTTTATTCCTGGGTAAGAAAAGACTGCAGAAATGGTCTGGCCTCTTGTCCTGCACCTTTAAAACACCAACTGTACACTAGCCTATTAAGGATTCTCAGCCTGGGAGAGATCAGATTTAAAGTGATTCTCACTTTGCTTAGAAGAAATTGATAGTTTGCATGCAGGTGGAATACATTCCCTTAGAAAGCGTTTTTCCAAGAAAGACTGTAGTTTTCTTTTTGAATTTTTTTATGTACCTCTTGCTGATGTCTGTCTGTACTGCAGAAAAGGAATTCTTGTTTCTGTTATGATCTTTGAGCAGAAAACAAATACTTTGACAGATGCCATTTCACTATTGAAATTAACTTTTTTCTGTCTGTTTAATTAAAACTAAAGCAAAATATTCTTTTTGGAATCATGTAGCTGGTAATTTTTGTGCTTTATACTCTTTGGGATGCACCTGTTCAATTTATGAATTGTTTCCTGCTTTAAAAATCAAATTCACGGAGACAGTTTCATTCATGGAAGGCCATGTCAGAATAGAACTATTCAGCATCTTAACCTAATATTTGAAAAGTTCTATTTTAAAGATAACTACTGTATGCTTCAGATTATTAAATAATAATATTTTTACCTTTCCTGATTGCCCTCTCCAGATACGACAATGGAATACAAATTTTTAAAGTGTTAATTTTAATGAACCATATTGTATTGTGATATAGCAAATGTGAGATGTTGAAATGTAGCTAAAAGCCTTTTGTGAGGTCTTCAGTTTTCACTCTGAAATGCAATTATAGCAAAGCACGCTGCCTCATTTTTCAGCATGAATTCTGTAAGTGAAACAGTTTTATTTTTAACAAGATGGTATTTCTTACAATATTAAGATATTGAGGTCAAAATTCATATTTACTTTTTCTTCTGTTAACTGCTGTTTTCTTTAAAAAAAGGCATCTTGTTTTTTCCTATAGCCCTTTCTTTTCTGAAGATACGTTTAGACAATCACCATTCACTTCCAACTCAAAAGATCTCCTCCCCAACGAAACTACTCTTCATGGAAGGACGTCTGCACCAGGTCAGATACCTTTTTCTTTCATTACTTCCAGTTAACAGATATTTGTAAAATTTTCTTACTGTAAACTCCACCACCTGACTGATGCTCTTAAAATATGGTTTGCTTTGTCAAATGCAGCTATTTTTCCATTATAATAAGTTCTTATTATTTTGAAGAAAAAGGGAAAAGTTAAGCATTTGTGTTAATAGTCTGCAGGCTGCTGTTTCTATGAGTTGTGCCATAGTCTATAGCAGATTAAATTTAGCAATATCAAGAGGGGGTTTTTTGTGTGTGTGTGTCTGCCACTGTACTGATGTTGAATTACTGTCTGCTATTCTTCTGTTGCTGGCCATTTCCATCTCCATCTCTGGAGTACAGATGAAATGTTTGCAGGACATGTATCAGGGTGGCCGAGCTTGGCAATACAATTTTCCTGCCTTTAACCGTAATTTAGAACCTTTCTGGAAGGATGTGGAGTTCTTCAAATGTACTGAAAGGCCACAGTGTCTGTGGGTGCCTTCCCACTGATTTTCTGAACTAGTTGACAGGCATTTTATATCCAGATATAGCTTGGGTTATATTCTGCATTAAAATGGAAAATACAGGCATGTAATAATACTATTCAAGGTCGCACTGAACACATGCAAAAACTTGATATGTGCCTTCACTGTCCTGCTGCAAAATAACTTGTTTGCTAGTTCACTGCTATCTGTTCTTAAATTAATAGCTCTGGGGTTCTAAAGGTCAGTAATTACACAGTCAGCTGTAGGGGGGGTTATTCACCTTTTCTTAGCAATCAATAAACTTTTGGGCACGTTACTGCTAATTTTCAGCTATAGACTGTCATTTAATTTACAACTTAACAGACCCTTCATTTTTTTTAATGCTTGAATAGTCATTTGACAGCTTGCAAAGTGGCAGATGAGGGTAAGAGCTAGATGCTGTCTAAGGGTAAATATGCATAGCAAGAAGAAAAAAAATTGTAGGGTAAGGACGAGTGTCTCCAGGCTGTGCACAGACACAGGTCTGCAAGGAAGCAGTGGATTCTGTACCTCTGGGTAAGGAGAACCAGATCAGGTGTGGTGCTTTTAAGTATTAAAATGTAAACCAGGTTAGCACTTTGAATCCTGGCTTTTGACCTTGGCATAACATGGAATATTCATATGCCCAGATGAAAGATGAGAATTCACAGACTCCTCAGGCAGGGCTCAGTACCTCAGAGGACACGGCCTCTAGCAGCAAGACTCTTACATCATACCAAGATAAATACATAAGAATTTTAATTCTCTCTAAGACTTCACTTTAAGTGAGGCCACTAGAAGTATGAATAGGTTTTGGTGACATGTTTGATATTCTGCTTAAAAGAGGTAAAGTATCTTGTTGGTTAGATCATCCTGGAGTGTTAGAATGGCTTCTGAGGAACTGGGTTTTTATATGTTTGTGCTGTTCCATAATCTGTTTTGTGGAACCTCGATAGGTCTGTGTATTACAATACATATTGCTCTGTGGTTATAAGACCCTGATATCTGGTAGTAGCAAGTATACGAAAAATTTAAAAATGCCAGTTTCTGCCATGTTTTTATTTTTGAAACTCTTATCATTCCAAATATGTTGTTTTTTCTCAGCTTCACAACAAATTCTTGAGCCTGAAGTGCAACTTCACAGTAGCACCAAGAATATGATTTAAATTTGTAATCAATTGCAAATATTATATTCATGTAAAAGAGCAGCAGAATACCCACAGGTAAATTTCCTATTAGTTTCAGCCTTGCAAGAAGAAAGAGCCTATGTAGCGCTATGGATAGCTCTGAAAACATTTTATCCCTTCAAAGAGCAGCATTTAGGAACAGAAACAAACCATTGTGAAAGGTCTACAGAAAGTGTTACAGAAAATGCTGGGTGAAGGAAGTGTGCATGTGGTCTCCCACATAAAAATGCTTTGGCTTGAGATTTGTTTTGGGTTACTCCATCCCTGAGACAGGACAGTAAGAAGCAAAAAGAGCGGCATAAGAAAATGATAGGACATTCCCAGTCCAATGGCCCTGGTGGAACCCCACGCATATACGTGGCTGCCTCTTCTCAAGTCAGCACCAAAATGGGTGCCTGCATTCCCAGACTCCTGCCAACTTTCTGTCTGCAGACTGTTTGGCACCCTAGCTGCAGAGGAATTGGGAAAAGTGACAGGAACATAGGACAGTAAGATATTTCATGTGTCAAATTCAATTCTTTTCTGTACTAGGTAACATTATGCAATCTTATTCATTACCATGCTCCATCTTAAACCCCATCATCCTTATTATTTTTATGAGGATACTGTTTCAGAAGCTCATCCCTTTGAAGAATTGGGACCACTCTCTTTCCAGCCTGAATTTATTCACAGCAAGTTCTACTTTAGTTATTTCACCAGTACTGTCCTTCAACTTTGATAATTCTCCTACCTTGCAATGTTCACCATCTGATGTGCCATCTTACATTCCTCTAATCCTGCCTTCATTTTGGGAAAGTGAGACAGCCAGTGTCTTTTAGTCTCTTTTAGTATGATAGGATTTCCATTTCCTAGCCTTTTTCTGCCTCTGTTTAGGGGCATTAATTTCTGCAAATATGAGTAGTCAGAGCTATATGTGCTCTTTCATAGGAGGTTTTACCCCTGACTTTTTCAGCAGCCTGCAATCTTCTGAGTGCATATTGGAAGTGCCTCTCCTGATTAATCACAGCCTTTGTAACTAGAACATGCTGGTGTCTCTCTTGCTGGTCAGATAGTAACATGTTTTTCTTTTCCTTTATAATTTCAGCTCATGATTTCAGCATGCAACAGAAATTCTTGTTCCTACACTCTTAGGCGTATGACCCTGTAATGTGAATTGTTTCACTTGTTATTCTAGCTCTCAAGATCATTTCTTTAGTACTCTGAAATTTCTGAATATTGATATTGCTTTCATTAATGCAGTTCTGGTTTGTTTGGGGAATTTTGTACGCGTGTGTGTTGAAGCTGTTAAACAGGATTTTTAAGTACAATGGATCCAAAGTTCAGTCCTTGAGACTTAAGCTTAGTGGCCCCCTCAGTGCAAACCACTTCACTTTATAGCCAGTTTATAAGAAAATTGCAAACTCGGGTATTTAAGTGGCAGAGCACTCTTTGTAGGGCATTGAGTAGTTAAGATCCCCCAAGGAGTATGAAATAACTAGGGAAGAATATTAAAAGATGTGTGAACGCAATGCACTGATCAGGGCATTTAGTGGAGGGGGAAAAATCCTAAATAAATAATGATATTGTGATGGATTTGGCCTGAAAAAAGGGTGGAGTGTTCCTAATCAGCAGCAGTATCACAGGCAGGAGAGTTGATTTTAATTCATATATCCAAGGAAATAACAATGAAGTCTTCAACAGCTGTCAGAAAGGGACTCATCAGATCCACAGAAGTCATGGTATCTCCCTGATAATCTGTGGTGAATTCCTAATACTCTGAGAAGGGAAGACAGAGTTTCCTAGAGTATATAGCTAAAATTTACTCATTAGATTTGGGGAATTGCTTCTCTCACTTTTTAAGGTATTTTCTATGTTAATAACCGTATTATTATACTGCACTTTTCTGTATTAGTCTTACTGTCCAAATAACTTCATTTTTACTCAAAAATGGAAATAAAATAGTTTTGATATCTACATCAACTAAACACACTTTGCTCAAAAATTACCATAGTATCAAAGTCAATTCAAAGCAATTCAATAACTTCAGCTGCCCCCTATGAGAATGTGGCCTCTTTTAATCTAGCAAAAGGTAGGGAGAAGAAATTAAAATTTTTATTTCAAACAGTCACTTTAAAAAAGGACATTTTCATCTTCTGTTTTATAAGATTCTTCTTTTGACAGAATAGTTTTATGTCAGACTATATAGTTCAGTTCAGATCACTGGATAAATTAAAAACTTGATCTTATGCTGCTGTTCCTGACCCTTAGTCAGTCTTTAATGTACTTTAATAGTTTTCCACCATCTCATTGACTCATTCTGTAAATCAAACCTGCCTTCATGGAAGCCAGATGAGTGATATTCGCTATTCCTTTTCTGGATGATTCATTAATATTGGTGAAAACCTCAGCTATGGCCTTTTGGGAGTATTTTTTCTCCATATATATCTGTATGTAGTATAATATTTCATTATTTTCTCTCCTGTTTACCAAGGGCCTGGTATTCTCCTTCATTTGTATTGACAGTGCCAAATATTGAAACAATCCCATCTGTAGTGGATTAATTTTTTTTTTTAATCCATTCATTGCAGTATGTTTGAAACTCCAGGACTATTCTGCAAATGGACAAGTTTCTTCTGCTTCTCATGTTCATACTCACACTGCCCTTTTCCCTAGAACAGTAATTCCACTGGTAACTTCAATAATAATAAAAGGTGAAAACCTGCCTGCTCCTCATCTTTGCACGTTCTGCTCACAGCAGTATCAACACCTGTGTGGCCACATCAGGCCACACAGATTAGTGAGCTAATCTCCTTTTTTCCCCTAACAGTTTGTGGGAATGTTGGGATGTGAGCAGGGTGAAGGGAGGCTCTATCCTCCAACCATGTGAAATTTCAGCACTTGTGTGAGACTGGCATGCCCATGAGCACACTTAATCTTGTTTATTTTCTTCTGTTACTGTAACTGAAAAATACCTCCTGAGGGTTTAGAATTTTAGCTTGAATATGATAAATAATCACGGTGGTGGTGTTGTGCAGATACCACATTCTTCAGTATGACTTTACACACATCTTCCTGCCTAATTCCTTTTTAAAGATGCTTTCAGGTCAATATACTCTTGATGTTGTAATTTTCTGTGACTCCAAGCATCTAGAAAGTAGATAGCAAGAGCTCTTTTGGTCCAGCCAGCAGTGATGCTCATATCCACTATTTTCTGGCAATATTTGTGCTCTGTTCTGGTTTCCTGTGCTCTGCAGCAAACTAAACTTCTGCAACCTTCTACAGCAACCAGCTCTGAATTTTGGGTCATCACCATGAGACCACTGAAAGCACACTGAGAAATGAAGGGACACCTTGAGGGTTTGATTTCTGTGTGTGGGATCACTGCCACTTCTGTCACTCTGGAAAATACCCTTAGGCCTTAGGGGACTATGAAACACACAAAACCCTGTGAATATCCACTGAAGTGACCAGCAGTGAAATGTTGGCATTTAAATTGCCCTTGTGTAGCTTCCCTGCTATGTACCCATGGAGTTAATTAGAATGATTCACACCTTCTTACAGTTGTTTGCTTACATCTGCCAAAAAGCCTCTAACTCCACATTGTGGGTAATCCTATTTGCTGTAGGAAGGCTTTCTAAAAATGTTCAAATGTTAGAATTTGTAAATGAAAGCCGGGGTTTAAGAGCATGATTACAAGCAATCGATTTTGAATTCATTCAGGACAGTAGAACCTGTGGATTATTATTTTTGAGAGAATCACAGAATGGCTGAGAAATGAAGTCTAGTTCCAGTTCCCTTCCTCAGAGCAGAGTCATCTTGCTGCTCAATGCTATGTCCAATCAGGTTCTGAATATCTCTGGGAATGGAGACTGTGGACAGTCTCTGAGCCAGCTGTGCCAATGTTTGACCTCGGTCACCATAAGAAAAATTGTTGTCTTACGTTTAAATGGATTTTCCTGTGTTTTAATTTGTACCCTTGTCTCCTCTCCACTGGCATGACTAAGAAGAGCCTGACTTCATCTTATTTCCCCGTATCAGGTATTTATTCAGGTTGAAAAGATCTCACCAAGTCCCCTTTTTTCCATGCTGAGCAGTCCTGGTTCTCTCAGGCTCTCCTTGTATGACAGCTGCTCCATTCCCTGAATCATGTTTGCCGGACTTCGGACGTTTTTGAAAGCCTAAAAGAATATTTCAAGACCCTGGCAGCTGTTTCTGTCCCTGTGACGGAACAGCAATTTTTATTGCCAATGTAATTGCAGGGTGGAGTGCACATGCATGTGAATTGACTTACATAGTGCTTTTCTCCCCCCTTGCTGTATCCCATTATTAGTGCTTATGATCATTTCATCTGCTTTCAGTTTGGGTCTGAGTTATGAGCTCTGCCCATCCAAGACATTGGATACCCCCCTCAGTTTCCTGATGATGAGAGTCCCTGACCCCTGTTGGCTTCCTGTCAGAGTAGAAAAGTGAGAGTGGCACTTAATTCACTACCAAGGCCTGTTCCATCAGGCACTTGGTCCTGCTGTTCATTTCTGACTTAAGATTTCTGTGAAATGTGCTTGGGAAAAGTGGTGCTGGAAGCAAATGCCACATAGTCATTGCCGCCTGCAGGGCACAATTATTGCTACTCACTAAGCCATGCAAAGTCTGCCTCTCTTGGTCCTCAAAAGCACCCTTTTAATTTTATTTTTCTTCTCGTACTTGTCTGGGAGTAAGATTCAACCAAATATTCTTCCTCGTGTGTGTGTGTACACATGGGTGTGCATGTGTATGGCTGTGTAAAAATCCACGCAGGTGCATGAAAAAGTATACTGGAGAGATGTCCCTCTGACAAATCCAACCCATGTGACAGCTTCATAGATGGTAGGAAAGTATTTTTGTGACAGAGTGGCAGATTGATTTTAGTAACTGATTTGAGTTCCCTATCTCCAACATGCTAATTCTTCCCACACAAAGAGTGTCTTGTGGGCACAAGTGACTGGTGTGAGCTCTGTGGAAGGCCAGGGACTGTCAGCCACTGGGGTGGCTCTCTGCAGTCTGATAGCCGGAGACATATAGCTGGCAACTTGTGGAAAGTCATTCGAGGAAGGTGAGATAGTTGGACTGCTATAGAAGTGAGCTATACTTGGCATAGTCCTCCAAAGCAAGACAGATTTTGCAGAATTTGTTCAACATAATTCAGTGCTAAACTGCCTGATAGTGGCTCTGGCACGTTTTCCATCTATCGCATCCTGTCTCCGGATTCCCATGACCGTCTGCCTGCGTGCAGCCTTCTCTCCCTGTGCACTCAGCTGCCTTGACAACCACTTTGCACCACAGCCATCGAGCAGAGGCTCCCACATTTCTGGTTCGTTCCATGGGATCCTAACCAAGTGGCTTCAACTGATCGCAGCGTTTTCTGGATCTGCTCCCAAGCAGGTTTGCATCTCCTGCACGTGTGGTGCAGCAATAGAGGCTGTGTCCTGAGCAGCCACAGAGTTTTCATAAGTAGCAGAGTCCCTTTCAGAGCTGAAAATATCATTTATTATTATTTCAAATCAGCAAATGGCCTCTTGCTCAAGCATGAGCAAAACAGTGTGTTCTCCGGCCAAAGCAGGACAAGTGATATGTGCAGCTTGTGCATTGTTGTACATGTCTTCATTTTTCTTAACCATCAGTATTTACTGGGCAGGGAATGTGATCATATCCTTCTGAGCATCCCATGAAACTCCTGGTGAATTGACCAGTCTCTCAATACAGGTTAAATAACAAGACTTTGCACAAATTGATGTGGCCACATAGATTTCACTTCTTTTCCCTGTGAAGTCACTGCACTGATTATTTTGCCAATTGTTTACCGGACCTTCAAGATGAAAGATGTTAATTAAAACAATCAGAAAGAGTTCAGGTCCATGTCTAATGGCTGTCTTGAAAGGCACCTGACATCTATCTGAAAACTTTTGTTTCTTGTTTTACTATGGGCTGCCTTTATAGACTGCAAATTTTATTTTCCAATACTGTGCAGTGTTCTCATACAGGCAAAAATATTATTATTCTGGCAACTCTTATTATTTAACTTACCATAATAAGTTTGCTGAGTAATCACTCAATATCAAGTGATTTTTGAAAAAGTAAAATCATTGTTGCCATAAATATTCTTATCTGGAATACACAAATGGAGGTCACATTTGAGAAGGGTTTTTTGAGCAGCTGCAATCATTGGAAGTACTTAGTGAGAAATGTGGGACTTTGTCTACCATGTATTATTCTGGGAAGTGAGTTTGAGACAATACAGGGCTGCCCAGCAAGTTCTTGGGAGCTGTCTTTGGATGCAGGTGATAGAAGGCAGCTTGGGGGAGAATGACACGAAGTTGCTGAATTGGTTTTGGGAAAGGAAAAAGGGAAAAGAGCAAAATAAAGCCTGTTGGCTTCAGGAAGGACAACTGGACCCAACTTGGAGATGCATATGGAAAAAAGCCTAACAATAGTTAATGGCCTCTGGGCTTGAGTGAAGCTTCTGGTGTATCCTCCCACAATATGGCCACAGTGAGCAGGGAAATGCAGGGTACAGCTTTAATTAAGGCTGAAGTGAAGCTGTCAAAGCCCAGGGACAGCCTCAATGGGGTCTGCAAGAGGCTGTGCTTGCTCTGGCATTCATTCATTTTATTAATGTTGTGGATGATGGAGGAGAAAGGATGTCTATTAAATGTCTTGGGCACACCTTGCCAAGGAGGTTATAAGCACTTCAGAGGACAGAACTAGAGTTCAGAATTACCTTGAGGAACTGAAGAAACTATGAAGAATAGCAGCCAATGCAGTGAGATCAAAGTTCTGTGCCTGGAGGAATGGTGAGTGCCATGAAGAAAGCAGAGGGATGAATGCCCAAGCAGTGCAGCTTAAGGCAGGGGTGGTCAGATTAGTGATTAGTGTTGGTCAGACACCGTGTTTAGAGCTGGCATTGCAGAAAGGACAGACATCTGGCTGAGGTGTTGGGAATGTTGTCTGTAAGGCACATATGGTAATTCTGCTCTGCAGCTGGAGCCCTGCATTTAATTTTGGGCTCTGTAACTCAAGAACAACATGGAGGAGAAAGCGGTGGTCAGAGGTTTAGAACACATGAGCTGTGCATGAAGGTTGAAGAATTTTACCAATTTATTTATTCTGGAGAAGAAAAGAGGGGAGATATGATAATGGCATTTGGATATGTAAAATGACAGCTTTGAGAGGAAAATATTAAACCTTGCCTGTGTTCATGTGAGCAGAATAAGGAATAACAGGCTGAAATGACAGCAGAGGAGATTGCAGCTAAAACCAAGTGAACCTTTCTAGCAGTGGGGTGTTTTTGCACTGGCACAACTGTCAGAGGAGCCTCTGGAGTCCCTGTCACAGGAGGAGTTTTTTGAAAAAAATAAGTAAGAAAAGCACCTGTTGGGACTGATGAATAAGTTTGGTGAGTGGCTGATGTGCCTCTGGGTGTGGGAGAGACAAGCTCACCTCCTGGGGTCCCTTCCAGCTCCAACTCTGGGATATAAATTCAGTAACAAAGCTACAGTGGTGATTGAACAACCTCCTGAAAGAGATTTGATAGATGAGGCATTTGGCTTACAGATACTCAGCATGCTCTGGTGTAGAATCTGCATCTCATTCAAACCTCTCTCTGGTTTCATATCCTCTTTTGTCTTTTCTAATATCAGAATCTTTTGTAAACATAAGCATCAGCACTGAGTCAAATTGTTTCCCAAAGATGAAACTTTTCCAAATACAAGCTCAATGTGAAATAGAAAAACAGGTTTTAAAATTACTTTTCTAGCTCTGCAAAAGGAATTGGAACACATCATTCCTGACTTTTCTTTTTAGTGTTACCTTGAGACTCATCAGTCCTCACCTATCTTACCTTGTACAAGTTTATTTTCTATAACATTTGTCTGCCTAAGAGTAAACTAAATGCAAAATTCATCAGCTATTTGGACAGATGGATAGATAGACATAAAGAATATTGTTTAAAAATAATTTAAGCAAAGCTAAAGACAAGTTTGGGTTTTTTCTTTCTACAGCGTGATTTCAATCTGAGTACAAATTTGTCCTAATCTGTTGCTGGGTGTTTTAGTTGAGTTTGGGGAGGTTGTGGTGCTCACTGGTGCCCTGCTAAAGCAGAAGGCAGATGGGAGAATTATGCAGAAGGAGGGGATGGTTTACGGGTAGATGCATGTGCTGGTGATAGGAGAGAGAGCAAGGAGAGACGTTAATACCTTAAAAAGAGTGAGTTGAAGGCCTCAAGGAAACGGCAGATTCAGTGTTTATCACTTGGGGAATCTGCAATGAAGGCAGCAAAAACGTTTTCTCTCACAGCAGCAATCACAAGTACCTTGGGAAAGGTGGTTCTGGCCAAATGTTTGTAGTTACTTGTTCATCCAGTGTTGATTATTTTGTGTTAATTCACTCAGCTCAGGAACTCAACCTGCATTTGGCTCTTTATTTTGCATTCCCCCACTGACGTTTCTGGTCACCAGCTTCTTCCAAGTGCAGATTTTGCTTCACCCAAAAAGAGGCAGAAAGCTGAAAAGAAAAATACAATCTAAAGGCCAATTTGTCTTTATTTGTATCTGAATGTTGGATGGGGAACTACTAGTGTTAGCCTCTGCAAGGTGTGTTTATTATCTTCTCTTTAGAAAAGAAAAAACCGTATTTCCCGTGGACTTGCAAGCAGAAATTGTGACATTGATAAAAACAAAAGCGAAAAAGGAAAATTTGTATGCCCCATAATGGTCCTAATGTACACAAATGTTTAAGTGATTTTTAGAAGTGCTTCTTGGAAGTGTGTCTTAAGCAGAATTGTAGGGAAAAAATTAAAAAGGTAGAAACCTGTTGGGATTATGGAAATGAATTAATTTTGGTTTAAAAATAGCAATAGGAGCAAATTATACTTTCATAAGTTCATAGGAAGTCAGTGTTGTAGCACCCAAAATAAGTGTTACAAGCAGTGCAAATGCTTGAGGTAGATGTGAGGGCCACCTGCTTGGGAGCGAGTTAGAGGAAACTTATGTAAGTTTATTATGGCACGTCTAACTTTGGTCATGAAGATATTTTCAGGAGGAAATGAAATTAAGTGTATAGATAATGTAAAGATAAGAGAGCACATTACCAGGTTTCTCTCTGACAAAAGATGCAGGATTTAACTTTAGCTGTTACTTCTAAACAAGAAAAAAAAAAGGTAGTAATGGTGATAGAGCCTTTTGCTACTTAAAGGCTCAGTTGTTCTTGACCAACAATGATCAGGTAAAGCTTTGAAAAACACTTTTTGGGGAGCAGATTTGTTGGTTCTTCCTTTGCCTTTCTTGAAATGTCTCAGCACCCTCAGTGAAAAAAAGAATAAGCCGTTGTTCCTCTGGGACGTATTGCTTTACTTCATCTGCAGCCACGAAACCCAGCTGATGTTCCCTGTGATAACCATGAACGATGGAGGAGCTCTTGGAGCCATTCAGTGAGATGAAGGGACTCTTCCAGGACTGCTGCTTCCCAGCCAGCAAATTCACAGCTTGGGGAAGGCCTGATTTTCCACCTGTTGTGAATTTTACATTGTTCTATTCTTTCTCGTTCTGTAAGGGGTGCAGTTACCACAAGACAGCCCTGTTTATGCTTTGTGCTAAAGCAAGGCAGTGGTAATGCAAACTGGGGGAAATTGAGGCTGTTGCCCAGCATTATCCTCAAGTTGATGCCATGATGTACATGTTGTAAAGTAGTTTTCAGGTAATGACTGCAACATTATCGTAGATTTAGGGTTCCTTAAAAATCCGCTGCTTCAGCCACCTTGCACAGAAATTACTGGATTTTTTCTCTCTTCTTGGTTGTTTCTTAAGCCTTGAGTTTAATGCAGAGAATAAAAGCAAATCCCAGAGCTTTGTAATGCAGATGAAGGTTATCACAAGGTATCTCATGATTTCCTCGGAAGTCTTCTGTTGTAAAAGAGAAGTGAAATAAGTGTGAGATTTGATGCAAAGGTAGCAACTGGGAGTGGCTTTGTTTTAAAGTCAGTTGTCCCAATCTTTTCTTTCCCCTTTCTCCTCTGCTTCTGATTGTTCATTTTTGAACAATGGGCTCAGTCTTAGCAGTGAAGGGGGCTTCACTTTTTTTCCCATGTTTCTCTATGGAGTCAACTTTAAAGTTCATGTTTTACCTGTTTTTATTCTTTTCCCAAACCCTGACATCTTTATTGTTTCTCAGTGACCTTTTCAAGTGCTGCTGTCTATTGTTGTGTACTTGGATTACTTCTGTGCACAATATTATTTCTTTTGGTGGGCTGTGCAAGCAATTTCCTGGAGTATTTCCAACTTCGATGGTTGCTGTTTTCAGAAAAAGCAGCTTAAATACTGTGCTACTGATTCATAAAATCACTTAGGTTCTACTTTCTTCCATATCAAGGATTTTAAATTATCATAACATTACTGCTTTTTATCCAGCATAGCAAGCTCCACAGTAACATTACACATTTGCAAAGCTTTTGAGGACAAAAAAATTAGAGCATTTATTGGTAACTTTTTTTTAATTGGAAAGCAGTAGTTTTCTGCTTCCTGTGTGCATTTGTTCTGTCATTCAGATTGATTATGTGCAGATTTGGGGGGCTTATTAAACAAAAAGGACATGACTCCCTCACACATGGGACTAGAGTTTTCTATCTTCTTTGTATTTTTGTGGGGAATACAGAAAAATGTTATGCCTAGAAAGCAAGTGCTTATCTCAGTTCATAGTGGATGAGTCTACTCCCAGTAAAAGATACACCCTGAACCAAGACCAGACAGGATGCAGCAGTGCAAGGGGTGACAAACAAAGACTGCAGGGCCAGTCAGGATCTCTGATACCTTAGATAGGTTGAGAGATATCTTACTCAGGAACTACAGTACCTGGAAGGATTCCACTGTTTATTTTAACTGACTTACCAGAAATAAGGATTCTGGCCCTACAAATAAAACCTTTGTGGAAGCAGGTTGGAAAGGGAGTAAGATATATAGTATTTGGAGCTCTGCAATTCCATATAGTCAATATATTTTTGAGCTTGGGAACCTTTCACAGGCTTTTGGCAAACAAGCTTGCAACAGAGCCATAATTACATATTTCATAAAAGGAGTTCTCAATTTTTAAATACAGTGTGCTTGCCAGAGGTGATGGATGAACATGTAAGGGGAAGACTCCAAAGCAATAAAATGTATCTTTGATGATGGGAACACTGCAGAAATAGGAAGACCGTATAATAAGATAGATAAATGCAGACAGAAGAAGGAAAGAAAATATCTTTGAGCAAATAAATGTTTTTAAAGCAATGTTTGCATGATTATCTGACCTTAGTACCTTGTTTCTGAATAAATAATTTCTTGAAGTTTTTGTCTTTTAGACATAACCAAACAGAAATAACCTTACAAATGGAGCAAGCTTTTGTGGCATTCTTGTAGAGCTGCATGCAGTGTATTTACCTCTTGGGTAAATGTGGGGTACTTGACAGATCTCAAAGGGAAAAGCAGCAATTCAGCTCAGGCTGGGAGCAGCCAGAAGTTACCTTATGACTGTTTAATGTCCCGAGTCTTTCTGAGCAAAGTGAGATGCCTTGCTGTTGGACATCTGCACGGGAGTGTTCATCCTCTTACCATGAGCTCACAGAACCCTGGTTAACTTGCCCCCTGTTTCTTATTTATCAGTTTATTAATTTTCTGGTTTGGTGGCTTGCAAGCAGCATTTATTGGAAACACTCTAACCACCACTTTCTATTTTCACAGGATTTCTGTTCATTTAATTTTCAAAATTACTTACCTGGTTTCTCCTTGACTGTTTGTCTGGTGTCAAACTGTCTGAATAACTCAAAATATAACTCTGACATACACTTCCAGAAGAATGGAGAGAAAATGAATTTTGACCTTCCACGTTAAGGCTTATCAGCACCTCTCAATCCCATCTGTATAAGGAATACTTCTTGCAAAGAACAATCTATTTAATTTATATCCATGGGATTCCATCTGACCATAAGGATCTGCCCTTGTGGATTTGGTTGCTTCCGAGGTCTGTGGAGGTGCAAAGATAAAACAGAGAAGCAGCTGTTTAAGTGAGTTAGAGGATGTGAGAGCAGACAGTAAACCAGCAAAGGTCATAAACATGAATTTAGCTTCTTTGAGTGATACCTCAGCACACTTTTTGTTTGTCTTCTTAGGCTTATCTTTTTCACTTAAATAGTGGTTTCATTCTTTCCATTGTTTGTAAAAAGATAAAAGGTTGGGCATGGCATTGGACAGCATATTAAAACATAACGTAGCATAAAACACTGTGAAGCAGTAATTGACAAATACGTCAAAGTCAAAGAAAATGAATAATCCAAGTATCAGAGTCCAAAGGCAGTCCCTGGGGAGCTCTTGTGCCTGACAGCCACCAGCAGTCACAGGACTGATTGGGTGACTCCGGACAGTCACTTTTGTATTCAGGTCATGCCTCGTGCTCTTCTTCAGTTACAGCTTCCACCAGATATGGTGTCCTCTCTCCAAGCATATCCTGACAAAAGTCAAGGTAAAGACCTTTCAGAAGGGGTGGTTAATACACTCTCTGTATTCATATCACCAGTTGGAGAGGAAGAGGGAAAGATTAATCACTAAATGTGAAAACTGAAAATACAAATGTGTTCAGAATTATGTCCCACACCTCAGGAATGGGGTACATGGTGGCTCTTTCAAGCTGCACTGCTTTCTTTGCCAGAAATTAAATCTATTTGGAAGGGGAAGAGGAGGCACAGAACAATGTTTCTGCAGTTGATGTCCTCATCTCAGAGAAAATACAGATGGTCGCAGCTCCTAACCCCTTCTTGGATGATCAGCTCTACACAGCTACTCATTATGAAGTTGACTTGTGGCTAGAAGGGGATTGATACCAGGTGATGCAGGAGGGCAGGAAAGACGTCCATAAAGATGTATTTCACTATATTTAATTAAGTCTCACCTGTACATAAGATTCTTAGCTCTTAAGGGTTCTGTGCAAAGTTATTTCAAAATAATTTCATCACTAGCTTTGTAATATCCCGATCTTAATCCTTCTGTTTCTTTTTAATGTTATGCTGGAGAACTTGGCAGCCTTTCATTTCACTGAGTGCATATTTTATTTTAAACTCCAAAACTCACACAGAAATGCAGTCTATTGCTTAATAAGTTCAATATAATTTTGTCTTGTATGATTTTCTAACATAGGAGTTTGAGAATTCACTGTGGACGTTTAAAGCAGAAATCTTGTATCAAGGTTTTTTGGGTTTTTTTCTCTTTTTGTTTTCCTTTTCATTTCAGTATAGGGGATGTCATGGTGAACAATGGATTTCTGTGAGGCATCTTTCACAACAGTGATTTATTATTTAACATTAGTTGGTTTGAGTCCATCTTCTTCCTGGCCGCTGTGTAAGGTGTTCTTTAAGGCTGACAACACTGACTGCCTTGGAACAGGGCTTAGGGATGCACAGAGAACTCTGTGCACAGCCCAGTGCTGTGGTCTTGGAGTCACTGGGCCTGTACTCACTTCCCAGAAAACACTATTCCTGGGCATTAATTAGAGCCAGAGCCCAAGGAATGAATGTGGAAGTTGACTCACTTGACGCTTCAGGTCACTGGCAAGGTCAGGTGCCGGGCAGGTTCTGGGAAGATTTCTGGACCACTGTATGGACACAGAGCTCCAGTTTACAGGATGCAGTCAGAGCTTGCCCAGAGGGCAGGATGCATGGAAATAGGTGGTTTTCCTTGGAGCTGAGAAATCTCTCACAAGGTTCCTGTTGCAAGAGGCCAGCTCTGGTTTGCCATGAGCAAGCTAAGAAGCTGCTGAACAGAAAAAGCACTTTGTTGCAGAGAGAAGATTTGATCAAAAGGGAAGGAAGAAGCGCTGTAGTTAGGACTCCAGAAATACATCTTTAAGGTAAACAGAAGTACTTTCAAAACACCTCAGTGTTCTCTTTTGCATCAATGAAAAATATGCAGCTGCTTTGCAAGGGACTGGCTGTCACCAGCTTGAGATAATCAGAAAGCTGCTATTTTTCCAGCTTCCCATGAGCTTCCCAGGACAATCTCTCATAGGGAAGAAGATATTATATTTCTTTTTCTTAAGAGATAAAAGAGGGCTGATGACTAATACTGAAGTGAATTGTTAAGAGACTTATTTACTTAATTGAGCCTGCTTGTTTGGTATATGTCCCAATTAATTCATTTTTGTTGTGACCATATTGAAGCAACCTACACCCTTGTGACCCTCTCTTATAATTATTGCTATTTTCCTCATTTAAGTACTGTTTTGATTATGTACTCAAAAAGCTCTACTGAAAACATTTGTAGCACTACCACAGAGTCAGATTTTTCCATTGTTTGGAACTCAAGAATAGCAATAAAAAGAATCCTTCTTTATTGAAGTTCTTAGAGGTTATGGGTCACTTACAGCCCTTAGGGGAGGGGGGGTGTCTTCCTTTTTAATTTCACAAAATGAGTATTTTGAGTAGGCAGAACTTGTTTTCTAACTAGAAATTCTTTTAAGAAAAATGTGGATTTTGTTGGATGGTAGCACTCAGAGGTGGCTCAGAATTCCTCTGGTGTGAATATTGTACATATTACAGGATCACAGGAGAACGAAACAGCAGTGGAGAAGGGGCTGGCAAGCATGGCCAGCCCTAAATTTGCTGAGATTGCTATGTGGACTCTCTGCCCCAAATGAGGCATTGTTTTCGTTATTGCTTAAATTAAATACAGTATTTGACAGCTCCTTGCCTAAACCACAGTGGAGTTATCTGAAAAGCTCTGAAGGAGAGACTCTCTCAGCCATGGTAGTCACATCTGCAGTGGTAGCTGTCAGTGAGGGGCTGCGAGTACGTGGGGGGAGGCGTTTATTCCTCAGTGCTTCGTGGGATGAAGATTTTGCTGTTTGTGCCAAACTCCACCATGCTCACTACAATGTTTCTAAACTCCTGTCCCCGGCTCCTCTCCCCCCAGTTACCTGGAAATCCCAGCCAAGTGGTTTTCCTCCATCAGAGCATGTTCACGCGTGCTGGTGGAGCTTATTCTGGGCAGCGATCCCAGAGGCGGTGTTGGTTTGGGGAAAGGTGCTCTGCCAGTGGCTTCTTTCCTTCCAGTGGAACTAGAAGAATTACACCAAGCCCTTCACTGCTGGCTGCTGTGTTTTAAAAGTACCCTTGTAGTTCTGTGCACCTCTTACAACAGCAGTCCCTTCTCCTCAGGGAACAGGACCCTTGCACAGCGTATTTTTTTACTCAAGATTTGCTGATGCTCTTTCTCTTATTGTTCTAAGTAGTACACTGCTTTCCCCAGTCTCTATTTGCTTTTTGCTCTATTCTGTCCAAATCAAAACTGCCCATGCTTTCAACTTCTTGAGGCATTGTGTAACCTTTTTTCCTCTTCCTCATTCCCAATCCCTTTCTCTCGACTTTCTTACAAAGTGCTTTCATATCTGTGCTCTATGCTCTGTGGGGTTTCTTTTTTTCTGTACTGCAGACTCTCTCTGTTCCTAAAACAATTAAAACCACTTATTAAAAGCTAATAGCTCACTCTGGGCCACAGTTTTTCAATGGCCCTCTAAGCTGCTGGGGATTTTGATGCCAGAGGACAGCAGTGCTGGGTAGAGCTTACCTTAGATGCCAGCCATATACTGGCTGTGGGTTTTGTGTCCTTTTGCTTTAGTGTCTGTCTGAGCCATCTTCTGGTCTTCAGAGTCAGACTGCTCATGTGTGTGTGGATGTGGCATTTTAGAAGATGCTTTTTAGTGATGGACCTGGCAGTGTTAGGTTAATGGGTGGACTTGATCTTAGAGGTCTTTTCCAATCGAAATGATGTAGGTTGGAACCTATGATTCTATGTAGCATAAATTCCTGCCTCAGTAGAAAGGAAACTATCTGGAAATCTTTATTCAGCAATGAATAATAATCCAGTGTTAGAATGTCTCAGGCTTCTTCATGCACCAGGCAAAGATGGGTGACTGAAAAAGCCAAAGGAGTGGTTGTTCCACAAAACCGTAATTAGAAGTTAATGCTTTTCCTGCTCACTCTTGGCTTTCTCTCTGTACATAACCTGGTTTAACTCTTTGGCTGTGCCTATGTCCAGAACACTTTGGCTCAACGTTCTGCTTTAGAGTGTGTATGAAAGATGCTGTATGAAAGATTCATTTCCTTTCCAGCACTGGGAGTTTCCTTTCTAAATGAACTCATGTGCCAGATCACACAGCATGCCGCCAGCGTGCTGCATTTTATGTGACGCCTACAGGGCTCTACTGAATGAAATCTGCAAGTCTTCAGAGTTCTTAAGATGACTTTGTGTTTTTGGCATAGAAACAGAAAAGCTGGGGCTGGAGGTGGGAAATGGATTGCCATCTTGGAAATTTAACGACCAGCTGTTTCCCTGTGATGTGTGTGGAAAAGTGTTTGGTCGCCAGCAGACTCTGTCCCGGCATCTCTCGCTGCACACAGGTAAGGCAGGACTTACCTGTGGTTGTTACAGCACTCGGGAATTCCGTGGGGTTTGTTTTAGAGGGGAGAAAGATGGTGAGGAGAGGAATGTGTGAGCCATCCTTGGCTCACCTGGGGCAGAGCCAAGTGCAGGAACAGGACACAATGTCAGAGTGGGCTTAGGGAGTGAACATCTTATTTCTTCACAGCCTACATGAAATTCCTCCTACAAAACCTGTTGATTCAAGTTTGTCCAGGTTTCAGCACACCAGACTGTAAACACCAACTGATAACCAAGCTTGGTAATGGAGTTCTGAAGAGAAGGCACAGCCTTTTTTTTGGATGGATTTGGGGGCTTTTTGGACAGAAATGTCATTCACCTGATGAACTTTTCAAGTGTTACTGAACAACAAAAGATTTGGCCTTGGTGTTTTAGATCTGTGAAACTGAAAGGATTGAGTAACTCATTCATCTTTGCTCTCACCATACAGTTCTGAGAGGAACAGGGGCTGTTCTACCCCATATCAACTTTCTTAAAGTAAATCTGCTTCAAATCAGCTGAGACAAACAGAGTTTTTATATGGAAGATGCACTCTGTCAGCCTGCTGAGGTGTACTGCACAACATAACACTCGGAAGCAAGAATTTCCCATGTAGTGCAGAGAAATTCTGTTAGTATAATGCCAGTGTATGTTGAGCCATCCAGCAGAGCCATCCTGAAAAGGCTCAGATGCTCCATGGTCTAGTGGAGTTTCCTTAGTATTAAGCTGCTTTATGGACTGCCTTTCCCCTCACACTTGTAGCATTATATTTTAACATTAGAGGAGCAGACCATCAAAGTAAAAGGTTGTAAAAGCTGACATAATGTTTGGTTATTTTAATCAACCCTTTGCAAAATGCAGCCTGCTGCACACATAAAAACTGTGCTGCCAGGATCTAGAAATTATTAATTTAAAATAAAAAAAGAGGAATATTTAAAATGGTGAAGCATCAGAAATTCATGATGAAATAGTTTATTTTTTCCTCTGTTCTTTGAGTGAGCTTTTTCATTCATTTATTTTTAGAACTGGACTTATGATATACAGTGTTCCCCTTCCTCCTATCCTCAGATTTTAATACAAAATCATCAACTTATCAAGTCTCTGCAAGTGATCACATGGGCAACCTCAACAGTAACTAATTCCAAAAGTCAAATAAAAGATGCTGGGTAAAGGAAGTAGTTGTAGACTATTGACCTGTTTCTCCACTGACTTTGCTGCAGCTCCCAGAACAGCAGTTGCCCCAGTTTTCCAGTTTATAAAGTTTTATATTATTGAACTACAAATGGTAGAGCAAATTAAAAAAGCTTGCCCTAAACTACCTTCAAATTAGTTGGGGTTTTTTTTCTGAGTAATTGCTGTGAACTCCTATAAACTTCTAAAATGTCAAGCTTCCAAGCTACCTCATCCTGAAAGCCGCTTGGGGAAACCCAAAGGAATGCACGCTTGGTTACTGGCAGCTTTCAAAGCAGCTGGCTTCAGACTGAGGTATACACTCCCAGCTCTCTGCTCCTTTTTGCAGAAGAGAGAAAATACAAATGCCACTTGTGCCCCTATGCTGCTAAGTGCCGTGCTAACCTGAACCAGCACCTGACTGTGCACTCGGTGAAGCTGGTGAGCACCGACACCGAAGACATCGTCAGCGCCGTCACGGCCGAGGGCAGCGATGGAAAGAAGCACCCTTATTACTACAGGTGAGCACCCAGACGAGGGCTGTGCACCACACACGGTCTCGTGTGCCTGCTGAGGACGTGTGACAGGGCCACCCTTCTGGTGCTGCAGGGTTGGAGCCATGACTGAAGTATTTGTCTTGCCCGTATCTGGCTCAGGATAAGCAGCGAACCCCGGCTGGCTGCTTTGTGCTGTTTGACTTGGCTGGCCATTGCGAAGGACTCGGGGGGTTGCTGTGGGGTTGGTTTTTTTAAGTGGCTTTGTGAGGCAGCTGGGCTCTTAGAAGCCTCTCTAGCTTTTTAAGCAGTGCTCTTTTAAGTTTTGTTTTTGGAAATATCCCCTCATGTGCATGGATTCACAGTGAATCTAAAAGCCTGGTGCTTCCAGTTGCCTCTGATTGTTCCCTTGTCTTCGGCCAAATCTATGAAATCAAATAGCTTAAGAGTGTTATCAAGAATTGTTATATCAATCTACACATTTCCTCTGTTTGCTAGAGGTATATACATTCTGTGACCAACATGGTGGAAGAAAGAAAACCTTCAGGAGAATTTGCCTGAAAAATTGAAAGGAATTGCCCAGATAAAATGGATATCTAGACATTCTTCTTGTTGTATGCACTGTTGTGCACTCCACAAACTGTGATGTGCACTCTAGTGGCCAAGCAGATTACCAAATCACTCTTACTTTGAGTCAAAGTGCCAAGAGCAGATTTAATTACAAAATCATAGAAGTAAGAAATAAATGAGACCTGCTGGATTAGATTATCTAGTGCTTCCCCTTGGGAAAGCAAAATAGTGCCCTGGAGTATATGCCTTTTCCAATCTTTCTGGCTTGTTTTAAATGTTAATGCCCTAATCAAAGCAAGAGGAGGACTCTGCAAAGAAAGTTAAATTAAAGGGTCCTTTCCACTGCCTCTCAGTATCACTCTGTTTATGTGCTGGCTGCAAAATCTGTATCCCTGCTAATTATTTGCATAGCTGAAGACTGCTGTTTTCCAGTCAAGCATAAGAAATGTTTGAACCCATTTTTACTTGCTTACACTGAAACTGCCAGGCAGTTTTGCACAAGATCCCAGTTTGGCATGGGAACCATTCCAGGGCTCAAAAATCACTCCTGGAGTGTGCAGCAAGCTCTCTGTTTGTCAGTGTATCAGCTGTACTAAACATCTTGGCAAAGCTGCAGTGCCTCTTATTGCCCAAAGGAATCGGTTAGGTGATGCACAGCATCTGGAATCTGTAGTTTTTAATTAACTTTATGATTATTTAGCATCATTATAGCATGTACAGGATTGTTGCATTGTGCCTGCCCTTAATCACATTGGCATGGCCATCAGTTCAAAGGCAGTTCAGCAGACAAAAGAATTTTGCAGTGAACACTGAGCAGTGAGGAAGAGCAGAAAACTGTTGTGAGTTTCCTCTTGTGAATTTGGGGAAAGGCAATAGGCTCCCATTTATGGTTTGGTTTTTAATGTTTCTTTTACTCTTGAATTCCCTTCTGCCTGCAGCTGCCATGTGTGTGGGTTTGAGACAGAGATGAATGTCCAGTTTGTCAGTCATATGTCCCTCCACGTGGATAAGGAGCAGTGGATGTTCTCTATTTGCTGCACGGCGTGTGATTTTGTCACTATGGAAGAGGCAGATATGAAGGCTCATGTCAACAACAAGCACACAGGTGATGATCCCTCTCTCCCAGCTGCAGTGATCTCTCTCTTCCTTGCTTTTTAGGTGCAACCTTCACACTTCCCATTAGAACTCTGCTTTCACTGAAATGCTTGCTAATTAGGGCCTGATCTCTCAAAGTTGAAGTGAATTGGACTCCAGCCAGGCACATAATCTGGTAGTGCAGATCAATTTTCAAGCTTAGTGAAATAAATGAAGGACTACTCAGCCCTTCTTCTTCCTATTCCCCTTATCCCCCAAATCCCCTTCCCTGCTGGAGTCAGTCAAATATTTCATTTGTTTTTCTGGTTTACTATTTCATCAAAAGCCTGCTTTGACTTCAGCGATGATAAGGTGACTTTGAGGGTTAATTGTGCATACCTGGCTCTAAGTCTGAAATAAACATTATGTTGAGCTTTGCTCCTCATTGTGTTTGCCCCCACAGTCCATCAGTTTGGAGTTTCACGCTGATGTTTAGCTGGCACTGTGATTCAGCAATACCATAAATGTACTTTATATTAAATAGCAGAACAAGTCATGCTCACTCCCTGGTCCTGCTCACTTACTAGCCAAGGATAAGAGCAATAGCAGTTTTCAAACAAGCTCCATATGCTTAGCCCAACTAATAAAGTCTAGCATAATTTAAGGAGAAGAAAGTTGGAATCCTTTTCATTAATTTCTCTTATAAGACCAAGCAGAAGCATTTTTGCTGCCACAAACTACTCACAGTTGTATTTACAATACGGAACCTGATTGCATCCGGCACAACTTTTCCATTGCTAAATTGCTTTTCTTGTCCTACCAGGAATAAAATTGGGAAAACAGGAGGGATGAAGAAGAAGGGAGAGAAGAATACAATTGGTTGTGTTCACAGATACATAAGTTAAATGGAACTACAGAAATATGAACTACTGGAAAGCTCTCAAGGGATTTTATGCCAGCATAGCTCTCAGCACTACTTCACTTCATAAAGAGGAGTTAAAGACAAACGAGAAACACCACCCATAGCCATGTGAAAAGCCTCAGAGCTCAAAAGTGAGCTGTGCTCTGCTGTTTATTCCTATTGTGGCTAAAAGATTGAAACTGCTACTTGTCTTTTGAAGATAGGCAAAACCCCCTTGTTATTCCTTCACCCTGCCCAACTGAGCCCCTCAGCTGGTGATTCAGCCAAATGCTCACACACATGGCAAATACAGAGTAAAAAATAGAATGGCTTTTCTGGGTCACTTGACTCCAGTTCTGTATCCTGTGATGTTACCAGGTCATAAAGGGACTGTTTGTGAGGATATGACATATGGCTTCAAAGAAGTATCATTGTTTTAAACAAACTATTTCGAGTTACAGGCAGCTGTAGACTTTCTTGCGTTACAGATTTTAAAGACCTTTTTAAAATTTCCAGTATATGTCATACTGATAATCAGAGTACACATACATTGTTCTTGTCCAGAACTGCCCTCTATCTGAAACAGCAGTCTGCCTTTTCCTCCCTCCACCTTTCATCCCTCCTTCCACAGTATTTATTCCCTTAGTACATTTCTGGAAAACAATACTTTCCCCTCTAAATGTACGCTGAGCCTTTTGCTGTATGGAACACAGTTTTCCTGCTGTACCAATCCCTCACTGCATATGTTCTTGTTGGAACCCCTGCTCTGGACATATGCAATCTCAGCTGTACATGCTGAAATGAAATAAGCAGTGGTGGCAGTGCAAACCAGCAGCAGCTACTGGGAATAGGTCACACAATAACATTCCGTGATCACATTTACCTTCCTTGAAGATTCCCCAACACTGATTGCTCATATTCATCCCCTGTTCTGCTCCAATTCTACTTTTGTTTTCCTTGACCGTTTCCAACCTAAGCACTTCTCATTTGTAGCAAAAATTCTTGTTACTGGCCCTTCAGGTCATAACCTTGTTCTCTGTGCTATTAAATTTCATTCCATTTGTATTACTCTTGTCCCCAAGGTCAGTGAACCTTTCTCTATGAGATCCAGTCATCCTCCCTATTGGCAGCTTGGGTCATCAGATTTCATTAGTGCATTCCTACATTTTTATCTTAAAGGTGCCACTCATCAGTTTAAAGTTCAGTACACAGGTGCTGGTGTTTGCAGAGGGATTGTATCACATGGAGAATTTGAAGTTTTAGTGAAGTCTCCTCTTAACATAGTGCTCATTGAACCGGGACATGGGTGGGAGGGAATAATTTGCCCGTCCTTGCCTCCCTGACTCATGGCAGTTCTCATATGGGAACTCTCCCTCTTGTTCAGTTCTAGTGTGTGATAGGGTTTGGGATTTGAACTTCATGCATTTATTGCACACATAAGGAAGCTCTGATGCTTTCTTTCTTTCATAAAGAAGCTTTATCTCTAGGTCCAGTTACATAACATGCTTTTCAATTATCTTTGGAAGGAGATCCTGATAAAACCATATAAATCTTGAGACCACGCTGTTACCTCTGCAATGATTACTGAGGACACTCTTCAGTATAATGAGGGAGATAATTCTCCTTTACCCCTCATCCCAAATTTACTCACTGGACCCACATAAATGGAAAGGTGGGGGAAGTTTAGCTTGGACAGTAGGTACTTCGGGTTTCTGCCTCTCAAACCTACAGAAATTTTGTTTCCTTTCTGAGTGACAAGCTTTTGAACTCAGAGTAATCAAAGTGTTTTCTTGGGTTTTTTTTTCAGTCCAGTAATGAAGTAGAATTGCATGATCCCTTCCCATTATGATCACAGAAACACTCAATTGCAGGATAAACTGAGAGATATACTGTGGTTAAACAGTAATAAAAAAGGAAGGAGGCCCAACAATGTTTTTTTATCAGCTCCATTAATTTCAGACTTGTTTTGAATTAACTTTGAGTACAAGTACTTCTTGATGTTTAAAACGGAATCATGGAGACTCCATCTAATCTGCTGGTTTTGTTTTGCAGCTGAAGAGAGGAAGACACCCAGTGAATCTAACAGTCCATCTTCATCTTCACTGTCAGCACTGAGCGACTCTGCCAATAGCAAAGAAGATGCAGATATAACCCCAAAAAACAAGGGGTCAAACAACCTGCTGGTCATTTCTGTAGTGCCTGGTAGTCAGACCTCAGTGAACACTGAAGAGAAGTCAGAGAAAGGTAAAAAGTTTGTTTAACAAATACAAACTCTTGCTCTCTATGCAGTCAATC
Source organism: Acrocephalus scirpaceus scirpaceus (assembly GCA_910950805.1). Taxonomy (NCBI): domain Eukaryota; kingdom Metazoa; phylum Chordata; class Aves; order Passeriformes; family Sylviidae; genus Acrocephalus; species Acrocephalus scirpaceus. The sequence goes on along the minus strand of OU383778.1, from coordinate 57,072,368 downwards.
TGGCCACAGTGTAAGGACTAACTTTTCCTGTTCTGTTTTTCAGTCTTTGAATGTGTTTTCTGTAACTTTGTCTGCAAAACAAAAAATATGTTTGAGCGTCACCTGCAAATCCACCTGATCACACGGATGTTCGAGTGTGATGTGTGCCACAAGTTCATGAAGACACCTGAGCAATTACTGGAGCACAAGAAATGCCACACTGTCCCCACCGGTGGGCTCAAGTAAGGAAAGCAAGTACACAAACTTTTACTGTGTTAAGCACCTTAATACTGTGGGGATAGGACAAAAGGAAGTCAGTCAGAAAGGGTTGGTTAACTAATAATCCAGATTTGGGGTTGCCTTGTATTTAGATGACCCAAGGCCTGTCCTTGAGGCTTGCATCATTACAGCAGGTTGGTAACCTAGCAGCAGAGGAGCTGTAATAAACTTTGGTTCTCTCCCCATTCAAGTCAAAGAGGAGATAGTATGTGATGGGTCCTGCAGAGAACAAGTCAGTACTGCAAAGAGCTTTTGGCAGAATAAAGGGGTTTTTTCCAAGGCATCAGAGCAAAAAGAAGTACCCAGCACAGGCTCTGTTTTGCCCCGGCTGAAAGAAACTAAATCCTGTACAGCCTCTGCAATTAGGTATGAAGTTACAAACTTAAAGGTTATAGGCTTTATATACTCAAATCCAAAGTCTCCAAGAATGAATAACTTGGATGCTTTCTGCTTTGTCTGCATGCCCAAAAACAATCACTGTTGTATAAATTAACATGTAAAGAGTAATACATGTAGTCATTTAAGATAAAAGCCCTTTGGTTTTGGCTGTGGTGGTGTCCTTTAAGGTCTTTTGGTGCAGAGCAGTGTTTCTAGAGAATGAGTGTGCCCTTATGTCAAAGTCAGACCCCTGAGGGAAGGAGGGGCTGCTGGGGCCATATGCTTGCTCCCTGGGCAGGCAGTGTGATGTTCTGAAAGAGGCGCATCCCTGGTCTCTGTCTGGTCCAGCTGCTGCAGGAAAAAAGGCTGGAACCACTTGGAGCCCAGCTGGGGTTCAGCACAGGGCTCCCAGCTTCTGCTGCTCTCGCTGAGCAGACTGATGTTTTCGGTGCGCTGTGGCTGGGACGTGAGGAGCGCACCACGTTCAACTTTACCACGTGCAGCTCCCTCAGGTTGCACTGCAGCTTTGGAAAACTGGTTCTGTTTGCCAGGCAGCCTCTGGTCTCCAGCTCAGTACTTCCACAGACTGGGATCTGTGGTCACTTGAGAGGAGATGACTGAATCTGGGAAGAAGACCAGACTGAGAAACAAGCAGTGTGTCAAAACAACGGGATGTCTGCCTTGGACATACAGACCAGTTGTCTAATGCACGTTTGGTTTAAGCTGCGTAAAATCTGTTCTGTTTACCAAGGAAAAACCATGACCATAATATGATTCGAGTCTTCCCGACAGAATGGGTTTCTCTGTCTATATTCCTGCCCAGCTCAAGTAATAATTAGGTTTCTTGAAAGCTGCATCTAAGAAAAAGCTCTGATTTATTTTTTTTTAAGGCATCCAGAAGAGCCTGAAGAGATCTAAGTAATTGTATTTTTCTGTCTCCTGTTTGCTGTGGGGGAAGAGAAAAAAAACATGATTCTTCCAGCTCCAGGTCAAAATCTGAGATTCTGATCCAGAGAGCACCCAGCCCAGGAGAGGTATGTGTGCATTGACAGCCAAGTCCTCTGGTGAAAGAGATAATCACATTAGAAGCCTCAGTGACAGGCTCCCTCTCTGGATCAGAGTACTTGATGTGCATCAGGAAATGTGTCCAGGTGTTTTAGTATCTCTGTCCTCCTGTTATTACTCACTTTCCTCAAAAATCTCCTATTAACTTGTAGAATAATATTATACCTGTACGTGCAACCAGACGTAGCAAGGAAAACACACACATAGGGAGAGAGAGAATCTCAGCTTAGAAATTATCCAAAATGCCGGAACACAATTAGCAGACCTGCCAAACAGTGAATGCAGATGTGTGGCAGCTAGGGATGTTGGAAGACAGTAGCCAGCTGCCTTAGTTGTTAGCTTTTATCCAGCCCTGCTCTCTGAGCTCACCAGTTGCGTGTGGGAGGTGCGTGCCTGGTTCAATACGGCAGAGATCCCTGGCAGGGAGCTGTCCCCACCAACTTCCTCTCAGCTGCACCAAGCAACAGTGGGTGTGTTTTGGGTTTGGTGGGTGGCCAGCCTTGTTCAGCATGCAGCTCAGGCTTCTTTCCAAACTTTCATGATTCCCTCCTCTAACCTTCTCAGCCCCTCCTGGCTCAGGAACTGGGGTGAGGCCCTTTGCCACGTCCACCCCAGGCCGGATGCTTGCTGCTGCGAGGAAGCAGAACCCACATCCTGTTCCTACACAGGAGCAATTCCTGCCGTGGCAGAGGTGGCTGAAAAGCACACGCCCCTTTCAGCACAGCTAGCTCATCTCCCAGAAATGGGAGTCCCTACAAATCATCCTAGCAGCCTGGCTTTCAGCTGCTCCTAGCAGGATACCCACAAGCTTATTGTTCAAGGTCACATAAAAGGGAATTCCTAAGCTTTTGCTGTACCTGTGGTGTTACAAGTTTATTCCATCTTTACTTAAACAGCTGTTTTCATACTCATCTGTAAACACTCACTTTAAACCACTTCTTAATGGAAAAAAATGGCCAAAGTGACTTCGTGCAAACACTAGGAATCGTTACACAAAGTACCTGTGCATCAGTCACCCACCCTGCACTCCCCGGCCTGCTTTGGGGAAGACCCCATCAAGGTAAGCCAGAAGGTTAAAGGGATGCTCCTTCTGAGTCAAGCAGTGTTTTCCTAGGAACGCCATTAAATGGGCAAACCTCCTCTAAGCAGAGATGTGTCAAGGTGAACCAAATATTGGAAAGAGGCTTCCCAGGGAGAACTGAGTGCCTTTTTCTCCTCCTTAGTAGGTCAGGAAGGGGCTGAGTGCCAGGGTTAAAGCAGGAACGCAGGTCTGCCAGCTGAGTGACTCCTCTTTTCTTTGTCCCTGCCCTTCCTTGCTGTGTTGCCAGGTGCCCGTTCTGCATCTACTCCACGAACCGCCCTGCAGCCATGGAGTGCCACCTGAAGACTCACTACAAGATGGAGTACAAGTGTCGGATCTGCCAGACAGTGAAAGCCAACCAGCTGGAGCTGGAGATGCACATCCGAGAGCACCGCCTTGGCAACCATTACAAGTGTGACCAGTGTGGCTACCTGTCCAAGACGGCCAACAAGCTGATCGAGCACGTGCGTGTCCACACCGGCGAGCGCCCTTTTCACTGTGACCAGTGCAGCTACAGCTGCAAACGCAAAGACAATCTCAACTTGCACAAGAAACTGAAGCACGCTCCACGCCAGACCTTCAGCTGCGACGAGTGCCTGTTCAAGACTACCCACCCTTTTGTCTTCAGCCGCCACGTGAAGAAGCACCAGAATGGGGACTGCTCCGAAGAGGAGAAGAAGGGCCAGTATTCGACCTCCAAGGAAGCCAGTCCCCTCCTCCCAGTGAGCAGCTCCAGGAACCTTCTGTCACCCCTCTCAGTTATGTCTGCCTCCCAGGCTCTGCAAACAGTCGCTATGTCAGCTGCACACGGCAGCGGGGCAGAGCCAAACCTGGCAGTGAAAGCCTTGGGCATCAATGGCACTTCCCTGTGCTTTGATAAATACTGGAACTCAGAGTTTGCCCACCTGATTCCTTTAACAATGTTTTTCCCCAAAAACCACTACGATCTCACATTCCATCCACCCAGACCTCAGACTGCGCCTGGAGGTGCCTCTTCACCTAAACACTCCTTCCTTGCCTACCTTGGACTAACAGAAAGGGCAGAAACTGTCTGAGGGCAGTTGCATTCTGTACCAAAAATCCCCCAACAAACCCAGCAGGTTATACATTGCTGCAAAACGTAGCCCTGAGAGGTAACGAACACTTGTACTATATCATTAGTAAGGTTTAGCAAATGGCTCTGTGTGTATACTTATTGCATTGACATGAAAGCTGCTTTATTAAATCTCCAAGAGGTGACCTACTGCATACTTCTACCTTCAGAGGCATGTTCCCAGTACTCTTATCTAAGAAACTATTTTGTCTTGTTAAGCTGAAAAAAAAAGAGTGTCCTTATTGGCAATCAGCACTTGTAAGATGACATTGATGCATTTTAATTTTGGGCTTTGTGTGCGTGCGGGTGTGTGGAAGAGAGACTGCCTGTAGTGTGCCGTGACATTGCTTTTGCACATCCCTTGGATTGGCTTATTTAATCATCTTTCCTCTCCCCTTTTCACACACCCGCTCCCTGCCTTCCCCCTGCCTCCCTCCGAACTGTGGAGCTGTACAAGGAGCAATGTTTGGGGCGGGACACGGGGACAACTGGCGTATTATTTCCATGCTGTTTGCAGCTTCCTTTACTTGTTTGATGCCTTGTGTTCAATTGTCGAGGTTTGAGGATTTAGGGTAGAACTGGTGAGGAAAAAGAAGTTGCTTTCAGCACTGCAAGATGAGAGCATGACAATGGAAAGAGTGGGTATGTCCACACACACACACAGTGTGTACAGCCTACACACCCACACAGCAGGCCCAATTCTCAGCTCTTACACAGGTGTGACAAACACCTGCCTCTGGGCCACAGCATACATCTTTTGTTTTAAAAGGGCATATAAATATTATATATATATATATATACTGTATTATGCAGTGGTTACCTTTTAGTTTGCAGGAACAACTTGTATAACTAGAATTCTATGGTGGGAAAAAAAAATCCAGCAAGGGGATTTAAAATAGGGTATGGATAAATTCTGGGTATAAATACTCAGACTAAAAAAAAAAAGGCAGTTTTGCACAGTGCTTTAGTCTTGCACTAGTTTGTTTCTCACTTGCAAAAAAAAAAAAAGGAAAAAAACAAATTGTGGGCTGAAGTTAATAAGACTGTTTATTTGAAAAGGTACCAGTAACTTCTTTGAAATATAAAGCTATAAAAAGATGCTTTTGGAACCATAAAGTTCTCTTTTATACCCTCAGTATTTCAATTGTACTTGCAAATTTGACAGTCCTCTCGCTCCCCTCCATGTCATCAGTAATACTTTATTCCTTTCTGTTGATGGCAGACAGAGTGTGTCCTGCTAGGAAGCTAACTTTGTACTTATTTAATGCTCCTACTCGTGGTCATTAAAATGACATGTTATATGTAGCACTTTATTGCAGGAAGAAGCAAATGCAGATTGGTTGTATAACCTTTGTTAATCTCAAAATGCCAAGAGTGATCTTAATGCAAGAGAAGCTAACTGACTGTTAATTGATTTCTGTTCCTTAGACAACTTAGTATGTGGGAAGAAAGATTGGGATTAAAGGCACTCTGTTTTACGATTGGAAGTATAAAATGTGAAGCGTTTCAAAATGTTCATGTGATGTGCAGGAATGCCTTCATACTGAATTACTGTTTTCCATGGTGTCTCTTGGATTTGGATCTGGCTGTCTTTTACCAGCTATTAGAACTGTCTGACCTAGCTTTTGCCACAGTCCTCTCCCTGTCCCTTGGCCAAGCCACTGTAGGAGGTGCCCTGAGTCACATCTTTCATGCTATCTACCCACCCTCATGCTGTCCTGAAGGAACTTCCTCTGCAGGTTGTTGTGGGATGGGGGGATCCAACCACCCCTTGTTTGCGACAGCAGGAAAGCAACAACCCAGTTCAGGAAGGCATTTCTTGTCCACAAGGGCTCCTAGCCATATGGACAAGCAGAAATGTAACTCAATCTTCATTAGTTCTTAAATGAAGCTTGTGTAGAAAGACTTTCTGGATGCAAAACTTGCATCACTTTAACCTATTTGCAGGATTCCTACATTTGTTTTGTACTGAGATGGCCAAACATTCTCCACTGTCATGACCAAATTCCTCCTGTTTGTGGAGGACATCCTAATCTGCGCACTCCTGTTACCATACTGGAAGCTAGTTAGAAGGGGGAAACATCCATAATCATAGCAGGTTATCATTTGGCACTATTAATTACAGGACAGAGAAGTCTCACCATTTGTTCACATTCCAGCAGAGAGTTTTGGTTCTAATGAGCACTTGGCGGTTCTGTCTATGCAGTGAAGAAGGCATCTGCTCCAAACTGCGTGCAAACCTTTGTAAACAACTTACCTAACTCAGGGCCCTGCTCACCATGCTTGACTCCATCAGAGCTCCTGCTCCCACCTCCCTGGGAGTACAGACAAAATAGAAAATACTGCGTTGGTAAGTACTCAGAGCATAAAGTAGTTACTATCTCGACAGCATGAAATCTGCAATCTGTATCCAGCAGCTCTACCAGTTCTGTAAAACACTCCACACGTCTCTGACCACACCACAGAAAACCAAACACTCCCACATCAAAAAGCTTGTTTTTCACACCGGCTACAGGTAAAGTACAGCTGCCCAGGAGGAAGAAGGAGGAGGAATGTTGTAACAGTTGGCCACTGTATCTAAACCAAATGGCAGTTTAAATGGGGCTGGAACTTCCAAGAATGAGCTGCCCGCAGGCAACCGCCACGTGTTTTGACCATGTTCCACTGCACCAGTATCTGACCTGGAAATGTTTAGTGTACCTGGGAAATTTCTTTAGCACTTTGGAAAGGATAAACTCATTCTTTCTGGCAACTTATAGAAGTTTTCTCTGTAAGGAAAAGTGTGTTAGGAGGTTTTTATTTTTTTAAGGAAAAAAAAATACACTATTTATCAGAGCTCTTGCATATTAAAATAATTTGTTTGCAGTTCGATACTAAAGACAGGAATGTTCTCCAGAGGTTCCCCCTACTGATTAATGACCAACAGTTCTGATAGATTCCCCCCACCATAAAGGTAATTTCATACTGGTTTTCACTATGCATTCTTTAATGAAAGCTGGCGTGTTTTTCCATTCAGTAATTCAGTTAAAGTTCTCAGCACTTTTTTTTTTTTTTTTACTTGTTGTATTATGTTCAACTATCATTCTGTCAAGGTTTGTGTACATTAATAAAAATTTGTATTGTATAAAGCTTTTTGCATTATAAGGCTGTACAGGGTCATTTTGACAGTAACTGGTATATTTCTTTGCATCTTATGTTGCATTGCCAATTTCTAGTGTATCCAGTTTGGAAGTACAATATACTCTAATTAAAAAGGTTGGCTATATTCTGTTTTCTTTTGGTTTTCCTTCCTCTCTTTTTTTCACCTTAAATATATTTAGATTTGATTTGGAAGGAGGGGGAAAGGATTCTCCTACAAGACAAGAAGATAACATCTTCCCTTTCTTTCTTCTTATCAATGATATTAATCTTCAGTTTTGAAGAGGAAAGCTCTGGCTCTCTCTCCTGATGAAGAAATACAGCAAGTAGTCCTAGGACAGCTCCAGGACTTCACTCTGTGGGCTCTGTGCTTGTAGCAACCTTCCAGGTCAGTTCTGCAAGGGGGATAATTCCTCTTCTGCACACTCTGCTAAGTCGTGCATTCCAAAAAAATCATACCCTTATTGTAATAAGTTAACCGAGACTCCATTTTCTTCATGCAGGAAAAGCCAATTCTTTATTCACTTCACTTACTTGATACAGTTTTCACAGACCTCGTGTGCAGCACCTATTGGCTGGTAGTTTTCTTACCACTTCATTTTTTGGTCAGAGGGTGATTTGTATGTATGTGCTAAGATTCAGGTGGTTTGCATTTTTCCCTTATGGGTTCTCATGGAACAGATCTTATTGTTTGCACAGATGCACTTATTTTTCAACCCAGGAATAGGCTGTTGTGTTAATGAACCTTTCATACCCATGACAACTGCAAATTTCACGGAAACAGAAATTTAGTGAGACCTTTTAGAGTGTAGGATTACTGGAAAAAAAAAAAAAAACCACAACACTAACGTGTAATTGGGGAGACTGAAATTTCATCTGGCAAATTTGTTAACATTCTTGTTAAAGAAGTCAGACCATGTTGAAATCTTCGACAGGTAATAAGGCACTGCACTTACTGCTTTCTATCACTCCAGCAACCGTAAAACTGTAAAAAATTAGAGTTCAGTCAGAAAACAAACTTTAAAAACCCTATTTCAACACGTTTTCGAGGCATTCAAACACAATGCGTAAAGCTCCATTAAACAGAGGCAGTCAGAACCCGCTCCGCGCTGGAGCAGGGGGGCTGTGCTGCCCGCAGGGAAAAAGGAGATGAGGGAGGGGGAAGGGACAGAAAACTCCGGGCGCTGCCACCTTGCAGCTGCTGCGGGGAAAAGAAAACACAAACGCCGCGGTGCAGTGCTCACATCCGCAGGGATTGATCCTTACCTCTGGAATGCCCGGGCAGCGGGGGCGGTGGGAGCCCTCCCGGGGCTGCTGCATCCCCGCCTGCCCCAAACACCCGCGGGAGAAAAGCGGAGGGGGAAAAGCAACACAAAACCCCTCTAAAGGCCGCAGGTAGGGAAAGGGGGAAACCCCGAGAACAAATACAGAAAAGGTTAAAAAGGCACAAAGCGCTTGTGGCTCCCACCTCCCGGCCCGGCAGAGCCGCGGGGCTGTTGGAAAACCCGCGCAGGGAATTCCCGGGAGGGAGTGAGGGAATGAGGGAATGCGGGACCGGCCTTGGAGCCCTCCGCTCCGGGAAGGAGCGGTGCCGCAGGGAATGTGCTCCGGCTCCTGCCGTCTGCAGAGCCCGCGCGTTCCGCACGGAGCTGCGAACCGAGCGGCGCCCGGGGCTCGGAGGGTTCTGGAGGATCAAACCCCATCCGCGCGGAGCCGCCGCGGCCACCGGGGAGCGGGAGCGGCCCCCCCGCGCCGCCCGGGGACGCTGCGTCCCCCCGGAACCATTCCGCAAGGCGCACGCACACGGTTCCGGCTCCGGGCCCTTTGTTCGGTGCGCACGCGGCGGCTCCGCGCGGCTCGGAGCGGGAGCGGCTCCGAGGCGGCGTTCGGGCGGCGGAGATCGGGATTGCCGGGATTGCCCCGGGATGGCACCGGGATTGCCGGGATGGCACCGCGTTTGTAATCGCTCCGGCGGCGCCTGACCCCCGCCCCGCGGGCGCACTTTGGCGCGTACACGCTCCGCGGCGCGTAAGTCCATAGGGCGCGGCGCGCAGTTCCGTAGGGCCGGCTCTGGCTGGGGCTGGGGCTGGGGCTGGGGCCGGGGCTGTGGCTCTGGCTGTGGCTCTGGCTGTGGCTGTGGCTGTACCGGAGCCTTTCGTGCTTTGTGCATTCGCCGCTTGAATTTCCCCGCTCGGGTCCCGCCCCGCTCGGTTCTTGTCTCTGTTTTGTGCCGTCCCGCGGCCGGCTGGGGCTGGAGCTGTACCGGAGCCTTTCGTGCTTTGTGCGTTCGCCGCTTGAATTTCGCTTCGCTGCGGGCTGTTCGTTCCCGACTCCGTGGATTCCGTCTCTGGAGTCCCGGCTCGCCTTGCCTCGCCTCCTTTTCCGCGGCAGGCTCGGCCGTGGCCTCCCGCGATCGCCTCGGGTCATCAGATATGGGAATAAATTAGCCGAGACTCCATTTTCTTCATGCAGGAAAAGCCAATTCTTTATTCACTTCACTTACTTGATACAGTTTTCACAGACCTCGTGTGCCGCACCTATTGGCTGGTAGTTTTCTTACCACTTCATTTTTTGGTCAGAGGGTGATTTGTGTGTCCGTGCCAAGATTCAGGTTTACGTTTTTCCTTTATGGGTTCTCATGGAACAGACCTTATTGTTTACACAGATGCACTTATTTTTCAACCCAAGAATAGGTTGTTGCGTTAATGAACCTTTCATGCCAGGATTGTTTTTGCATGGGAACTTGCAAATTGCTTAACTAGACTTAGAAGAAGAGATGACAGGCTAGCTATTAATTTAACAGAGCAGGCCTGATTTTGTGAAGCCTTTCTTTTATAATTCTTCTACCTTTCACAACAGATACTTAAGCAGTAGTTTGGTGGACTTGCTCTTGCTTGAAAATAGCCCAGATGAAATCAGGGAAATTTCCTTAAAGGTGAGCTAAGCAGTGACTGAAAGAACACAGTGCACTAAAACATTGTCATGAAAATAAATTTTTTTAATTGTGAAAATATTGTGTACACATTTTATCACCAGAAAAACCAGTTTTTTAACCAGAGATTATTGGAATAATTAAAATGCACAGAGGACACTCAAGAAGGAAACCCTAAGAGCAGACAAATTTCCAAGAAGCAAAGGTACTATTGACTCCACTGAACAAGAAAAGATACTCAACACCCTAAAGGGAAGTTAGACTACTTAGACATTACCAAGGAAAGAAAATAATTTGGGCGTTCATTAGATAAGAATTGTCTTCAGATATATTAATGTTAACATTAAATACATGTGGACTGCCTTTATCCCTCAGTCAGGGCAATGTTAATGTCTACTCAACTGAAAAAACTTCTTACAGCTATTTCTACTGAGGTGTGGATACTAATTTTCAGGGCCTTTATCAGTAATTTGTACATGTTGCTGAGTGTTGACATTACTGTTCCTCTTCTGTTGCCTCTTTAGCTGAAAGAAAAGCTTTGACACAGAGTTGGTAAGTCATGGTGTCTCTCTCTCCCCATCCACGCTATATCTGTAATAGAAAATATACAGTGATACTCTCTGTGGGGTTTTTTGCACTAGACATAAATAGTTATCCTAGCAGTTAAAAGGCAATCATGCAAATCATGCTCAGAGCAGCTGTGGATGCCTCATCCCAGTAAATGTTCAAGGCCAGCCTGGAGGGGACTCTGGGCAATCCAGTCCAGTGGAAGGTGTCCCTGTTCATGGCAGGAGGGTTGGAACTGGATGACTTTAAGGTCTCTTCCAGTACAAACCATTCTGTGAAGAAGTGGCTTCATTGTTTAAGTAAGTTCTAAATCACCAAAACCAGACTGCAGAATTACTTAAAAGCAGCTGGGAGGGGCCTGAATTATCTTACTGAATTTTCCTGACTGCCTAAGTAGTCAGCTAGCAGTTAAGTGCAAGTCTTATAGAAACTCCAGCCCTTGAGTCATTTATAATAATCTTTTGTTTGAAAGATCAGGCCCAGTCTCAGCTGAAACATAAACTGCCTGCAATCAACCCCTGAAGCTTTAGTCTGACAGCAAACCCCTGTGTGCTCCCAAATAGGGGTGTTAGTGTGACATGTTGAGATGTCATAAGGAGCTCCTGCCCTTTGCAGCAAGTGGCTACAACAGCCTTGTAGACCTGTGTGATTTTAATCAATTAACTTTCCCTAGTCTGTGTTTTCTTCCAATAATATTCCAACATCCACTTGTGATTACAGAAAACAGCTCCAGTTGGGTACTTATCCTTTCAGCAAAACAGAAAATGTCCTGTTTTCATTCTGAATCTATGTACATTTTAAATATATGTTTAAAAAAATAAAATTGGCATTTTTTTCAAGTAGTTATTTCTTAAAATCCTACATATGCTGCCATAGTTGTCACAAACCCAGCAGAACAAGGCTTTAAGAGAGAATTTGGGGGGCGGAGGGACAAAAAACCAAACCAGAACAACAAACCTATAATTTTCTGTAACACTTCACTGCCAAGAGGACTTCTCTACAGCGAAGGGGACAGCATCATCTATGCAGAGCCGTATTTTAAGATCCTTGTTGTGTTAAACATACATCAGTTTTGCTCCTAACAGACAGCTGCATTATATCATCCACCATCTTATCTGCTGCTAATTGGCCTCCTTGTTGACAAGTCTCAGCAGCAAGGTTAAGTGCTGGCTGTAAAAGCAGTGTAGCCTCTCACCCCAGGGGTCAGGGCTCAGGCAGACCGTGCTGGAGCCTGCATGACCTCCTTTCCCTGCTATATATTTTCTGGGAGCTAATAAAACACCAGGGCAATCACTCCTGCCTGGAGTCTGCCAGCCACCACCGTGTCTGTGGAGCTGCAGCAAATGGAACCTCATCTCCCCAGCACAGAGCACTCAAGGAGTCCACAGAGGAAAAAGGCATCTCCTCTTGCACCAAAGTTTTAAAATCTCCCTGCGATGCAATTAAAAAATCCCTGAACTGTCAGCTCACCTTGAACACGAGGTGGCCAATGCCTCAGTGTCCAGCAGAGCCCTTGGAAAAGGGATGGGGGCACACCTTGCCTGAATTCAAAGTTTTGAACCAAACACTGTGGTTTTACCTGGCTGCTGGGCTCCCTGCAGAGCTCTTGGGAACATTTCCTAGAAAGCCATCCAGGTGGATGCCAGGCAGCACATCAGGAATGCAGCTGTTGGGCTTCCACTGGGCACAACACCTGCCTTTGACCAACCTGGCAGGGGTTTGGTTTACATATATGACAGGGAAGGGGAAAGGGAAAGAAATTTAGAGCTGGAACTGAGCAGTAATAGGTAAGGGAACACCTGGAAATATGTTTAATTAAGTCGAAAAAAAAAAGAAAAAAGCATCCCCTCAAGAAACACCAACAACTGTACAGGAGAAGAGCAGAGCATCACGTGATAGTATGGCACCGTTTTCCCCTATTTCCCTATTTAAAATGGGAATGGGCTTTCCATGCTTGGTTTTGCTGTTTTGGTTTTCTTCGTAATTGTTTCATTTCCCTCCACCCTAATCATTATTAAAATCAACATATGGCACAACTCTAAAAAAAAAGTCAACACCTCCCCCTACACACACTTTTTTTTTACAGTTTAGGCCATAGTTAATTAAAAGGCTTCAAGTTTCTGTAGTAGAAGTTCCTCTTCTGTTTGCATTTAGTTCTGCTCTACTTCACTTTTCAGACCTCTACTTTCTATCACATACCTTTCTTTTTCCAGCACTTCTCAGACAGCATTTCACTGGAAGTGTAAACTTTGGATTGTTAGTCTTCTGGGAATGTGCCTGTTTAAATAAAGAAGAGAAAAATGTTCTCTCGCTGAGCCCTTAGACCTTCATGCCAATGTTTGCAACGCAGCCCAAAGTGACCAAAACCAAAAATAAGCCTTGCTTCCTGGCTGGTCAACAAAGCATCAAATACTTTCTTGATCCTTTCCCTACTATTTAAGCCTGGAATGTTCATTCACACGCCAGGCCAAAGAATTTGTTTTTTAAGAGATTACCAGGAAGGGAAAGCTGGGAGTTTTCAGGGAGGGTCAGAGCCCTAACTAAGGTGCTCACACATGGGTGAGTCGGACTTTGGAGCCACAGGTGCAAGACTGCCTCAATGAGTATGAGCAGGTTTCTCCCAGTCTGTTCTCACTGTTGCCACAAATTACCACATGAACCTGGTCTAGGCCCTGTTGGGGGCTAGAACCAGCAAAATAAATGAAGACGAACTATCCACGTCTGGTGTTCCTCGATTGCAGGGATTAACACTTCCCTGGTATCCAGACTTCCAGTACGTAGTGTGCAGTTGCATTCCAGCACAGTTGGAAGCAGTGCTTGTTTTAGCAATAAAAATCCCTGGATCTTTCTTTCCTGAAACTGAGAAAAACATTTTAAATGGGAAGGGACTGTAAGTAAAGAGTTGCAGGAAAGCTCCTTCCATCAGCAGGGTTCTGAAATAATGTGAATACATTGGTGGCTGTCACTCATGCCAATGACGCTTTTTAAATGTACCAGAATAGCTCTATTCACAGGTGTTAACAGAGCAGTGCCCACTTGCACTCTGAATATTTAGTAAGCAAGCATTAGGACTTCATGTTTTTATACTTAGCTCCCTATTTTTAATGGGGCTGCATACCCAGAACTTAATGAAAAGGGCTAAATATAAGGGCAGTGTGATTTAAAAATATGCACCGCATCTTTTAAGTTGACATTTCAATTAAAAATAAATAAGATCCATTTATATGGTGATACTGTGATAAGATTGCATCAGTCAAGTTTCATTCCTACTCAAAGTGACAGATTTCTCTAAGTCAGAGCCAGGAAATTCAGTCCTCCAGCAACTCCAACCAGGAAGATATAACTAGGGGTGAATTTAGGCACTTCACAAAAATTAGGGTATCATGTTTCAAGGATAAATGTATTTCACAGAATCCTATAATCATTAAGGTTGGAAAAGACCTCCAAGGCCCTCCTTTTGTTATTAATGAATTTATTAAGACACTTTTTTATTACCTTTCCCAGGGAAGGCCAGACTGAGTTTCAGCTGAGCTTTCAATTTTTCTCTCTACATGACCTAATGACATCCTTGTACTTTTCTCCTGAGTTGCCTGCCCCTTCTTCCAAATGTCACAAATTCTTTTTCTTCCCTGAGTTCACCAAAAGCTCCCTGTTCAGCCAGGCCAGTCTTCTTCCCCATCTTCCCACTCTTACTGTCCTGTGGCTAGTCTATCAAAACTATTAACTGCACTCAACTTTTGTATTTGCCATTCAGCCCAAGTCACATTAGCGTTATCATCCATTTTTTCTGTCACCTAATCAATAGCTTGTCAAGATCTAGGCTCTTATTTGTGGTAGACTTCAAGAATCCTCCACATTTAGAGAGCCAAAAGAAAATGGGGTATGGTTTTGCACTGTTTAGAAAATCTGTTTCCCATTGAACTTTTCTCATTTCTTGGGCTATTCTAAGAGAGGAACTCGGATAATTCAATTGTAGTGATGAGATATAAATAAAAAGATCACTCAAAACTGTCACTGGCAGCCAAGAGGCCAGGACTCTGAAATGTCTAGTGGGAATGTTTCCTAACCTGCCAGAAGCTTGCATGGTTCAAAGCTTGCTCTTGGCACTGCCAAATGACCAGGGACTACCTCCTCCCATGGCATCTGCCAGTTCATGACAGGCCAAAAGCTCAGAAGAAATCCCTTAGCTCTGCAGCTCTTTCTAGAAAGCTCAAAAAGCCTGGCTACTTACCTCTGACTCCTCTGAGATCTGCTGTCTGTACATATGTTGACATTGAATTCACTGTGCAAACACTGAAAGCCAGAGAACTTGCACCCAGCAGAAGTGCACATACCTGGTCTGCTCTTGCTCTACTCCTGCAGAGGGTGGAGTGCTGCTTGTAACAAGTTGCAGCGTCATAAGAAACTCAAATCAATTATCTTGCTTCCAGTGTAAGACTGCCAAGCCCTCACATCATCTCATCACAAGGGACTTTCTCAAGACTCCTTTCCTGTAAACAAAAAAGGGAAAAGCGCTTACCCAAGAACACAATTAATATTGTCAGTCAAGCCAAGTGAAATCTGACATCTTACACCATCCCAAGGATGCATTCAACTTGAATTCTGATGGTATCCTTGTTTACCTTTTCCCTCCTGGGTATAAAGAGGACAGCCAGCAAAGAAAGCTACCCTCAAGGAAAGATACCCTCCCACCTCTTTCAAAGGTCTTTGAAAGATCTCCCAGCAAGGGGAGAGAACCCAGGGAAACCTTCCAGCCACAGACAGAGACTGCTGCTAAGTGCAGGGGGAAAGTCTCACCCTCTTGGGCTCCAGCAGGCAATCTGGGACACTGGGCAGAGCAAGAACAGACAGCAGCCTCTCCTCACACCATCCATCTGCTCTGCCCAGCCCAATGTATCTTGTGGTGTTCTTGGCAGTTAGCACAGTTTCTCTTGCTAATGGCAAGCATCTGCCAAAGCCCATTCAGTCTTCAGGTCATTACAGAGAGGGACCTGAGATTGGCAATAAAACTTTTCAGGAACGGAGGGGCAGGAGTTTGAGGCTCTAATGAAAGACCTTTGGAGGGTCCTGAAACCAACCCTTTCTCACCAGCAAGCTCAGTATGGCTGTGCCCTGACAGAGCCTCCAGGTTGTTTTGGACATGAGAGGTGTCAGAAAACAGATTAATGCAGCTTAACTAGTGTGCTGGCTTGAAAGTAAAACCAGTGAAAGACTCCAAGTCAGAAACACAATTTAATAAGAAGAAAAGAAATAAAATAAGATACAAGCAGTAGTACAAAAAAAAAAAAACCAAACCACACTGACAGAGTCAGAATACAACCTGACACCCTGTTAGTTAGGGTGGTAGTGGCAGTCCAGATGAGATGGTCTTGTCAAAGCAGTGATTCCTGTAGAAACGTCTGGCAGCTCTTGCCTGCTCTGGGAGTCCAGTGGGTAAAAGCTGCCTGTGCTGTCCCAAACCCTGGATTTATCCATGTGGAAATGCTTGGCTTCTCCCCCTGGGTGCAGCATCTCTCAATGGGCTGATCTCATTCTATGAGTCATGCAGTGGGTCCTTGATGGCCCATTAAACAGAGATAACTCCCGGAGGGAGTTATCTATGAGTCATAGGCAAGGCATTGATGGGCCCATGAACAGAAGATAAGGGAAACACTGCCCCACCTGGCTTCAACAGCTCATGAAGATGGGGATAGAATACATACTTTGGGCACATCTTACATTGTAACCTAGGACAACAAGGAAATGGGTAATGCATCCTCCACGTCTCATAGGCTGGCCATGAAGACAGACATCTGGTTTTTTTCTTCACGTATAAGGCATGGGAGTTAACCTCGAGGTACTGCAGTTCAAAATGTGGTTCTTTTTTCCTGATAATGATCAAAGAGAACACTGTAATTCAAACCCATGTCCCGAAAAGGTGAACAGCAGCCAGCCTTACCAACTGCTCAGGGCACCTGCTGCCAATGATCTACCCTCTCCCTTGCACAAATAGTGTCAGAAGATTAACACCTTCTTTAAGTAATTCCCCTTCCTCATCCCCTGCCTGCACATCTTGGTTTGTCTGTGCCCATATCACATACACCTTCAACTATTCAGGATCTCTTTAATTTAAAACATGAATTAACATAATTATACGAAATACCACAGTTCAGCAACTTTTTTAATACATCAAAACCAATAGTTTTTGCAGGAAAAAACTGTAGACAATTCATGTCAGCAGCCAGATTAAAACAAACCAGTTTTTCTGAACAAAAGGTGCTCTTTCTAGAGAGTTGGGCTCATTCATTACCTCCAGATTTAATGGACTGCAGATTCCTCAGCTTTTGGGAAGTACAATTTGACAGTTTGTAGAGGAAGATTGATTTTATTTATACACATCTATAAATAATGGCTCCATACTGTGGCACCAGCCAGTTAGATGTATAACTTCAGCATCACTTGAAGAGAAACAGCCAGGATTTTGGGCAAGGGACTATAGTGTGGATCATTTTCTAACTCCAGATGAAGAATGCATTTTCCCTCATCTAACAGTGGTGAAGAGGGCTGCACCTGTGAGGTACCTCTGCCAGCATTGCCCTGTCAGGCTAGAAAGGGGTCTGTCAGCCTTTGCCAAAACCAGTCACAAGACAGAGATGCAAAGATACAGAGTGGAAAGAAAGGAAAGAGAAGTGCTTTGCAAAAGTGGGACTATGCCCTTAGTAATTAAAGGTAGCATGGATTTCACTTCAGCTTTAGCAGCTTTCCATCTACAGGGGGAAATAAGGAAAAGGAGAACAATACACAATACAATTCACTGTGTGAATTATACAATACACCTTCATAAAAATCTAAAAGTATGAGCAGAAGGCAGCTTTGAGGAATGGATAGTTTTAGCAAGGCCATACCTCATAAACAAAAGATATCCAGGCAAAAAAAAAAAAAAAAGTGTTTGTGAGATGATCCAAATGGATTTTAATCTGTTTGGGCTACAGAAAACAGGTTTCCTGACTATGAGAATGCCTTGAACCACTTAACCACAAACAGGCCTCTTCAAAAAGTTATGCCCTTACAACTATTTACACAACAGCTAGGACTCCTAATTTTCCCAGCCCTGCTTCTTCTCCAGTGACAAAACATTTTATATCCTCAGTAGCTCTTGCCCATTGCAAAGCAGTGAAAAAACCCTTGCCAAAAAAAGTCAGAAGTGCAGAAAACCCTGAAGGAAATGAGACCTGAGACAACTGATTTAGGACTGCTCACCATTTTTTTTCTCCTGGTTTCAAGTAGCCCAATACGCTTCCAAAGGGCCATGGAGCAGTTTGACACATTGAGGAGGGGGGAAAAAAAGATGGTAACAAGTGGTTGTTCTTTTTACCTCAGCTGTAAATCTGAGCACAACACCCAGGGCACAGCATCAATTCCAAACAAGTGCAGGCAGATATACAACGTGCTGCTTGCCCCGATCAAGCCACAGAGCAGCAGAAAAAAAATAAGGTTCTCTAGCAAGACATAAAAATACTCAAATCCATTGTAAGCAGGAGCTCAGTTTTAAGGAGGTCTAAACTCTCCTAACTCCAGAAAAACAACACCACTACCTAGACAGAGTAAGCCCACCCACAGTCCCAAGCAGAATTCCTATAGCAGATGCAAATTTCAGCTGGTAATGTGAGCATTTTTAAGGAGCAGTGTGGTGCAAGAAGCCAAACACTGGGAGAAAACATATTCAAATCAGCCAAAACAGAATCTTCGATAGGAGTAACATGATAGTTATATCCTGGTGAGTTTTTAGGGAGAAATAAAGAGGCTCTGAGGAAGCACAGCTATCCCCATGTGAACCATCCAGGAATTTTATGGTAGGCAATCTAATCACCAGCACCATGATTGCTTTGCTCTTAAGTCCAGCCAATCCAGCGATGGACCACAAAATCTATGGGTTGTTTCAGGCCATGCTTGGTGCTTTAATCCTGTATGTTTTGACAGATTTGTACGAGGAAAGTTGAGGACTGACAGCAACTCCCCAGGCTCCTTTAAAGGATTCATACCATGAAGAACCACAAAACCATCTGATGCCAGAAAATACAAACCACACGGACCCTGAAACCTGCCTTTCTGCCAGAACTCAAGTATGCTCCAGACCAGGAGCATGAACTGAGACACTCTAGAGAGATCATTTGTCTCTTTTTTTTACAGGATGTTTTACTCGGGTCTCTCTTGAGTTCCCTAGTAGGGAAGGCAGATGTAGTCAATGCTGAAATTATGTATTCATTAGCATTTGCCATGAATCATTTGGCCTCAATCACAAGAAGGGGTTTTTTTACCCAGAAAGTGTACTGGTTTTCCTATGTGGCACTGCTTGACTACACCTGGCTGACTTCATCATATGGAAGAATTTAAGCAGGATGCACAATCAAGTACCAAACATCACGCAAAACCACTAACATTTACAATTCAATCTCTGACCAGCTGGTTTCGGTTGTGAAAACTCAACTGTGGTTCAAAAAAATCAAACCTAACCACACACACAGAGGGGGGAAAAAATAGTCAACCAAACTTCAAAAACTCTGAATCCACCAGAAGATAGCTGAAGAGATGAAATAGTCAAGCAAGAACAAAACAAAACACACCACAATTCAGCACAAACAACAAACTAGATAAAGGCAGGGAACATTGACATTGCTTTTCCAAAGCAGTGACTATTATGACTGGTACCTCTGAGAATGAAACAGAGCAAGCTCTGCAGTGCTCTGACCTCCAGAAGGTCATGTTCACAAGTCAGTGACCGTAAGAGCCAAGCTGGCATTCCCAATGCCCACAACAATAGATCCAATTACTTCAACCACCAAGCATTAAAAAGCAAATGCAGCACATAAAGCTCACATTGCTCTGTTAACTCAAGTACATATATCCACACACATGAAGATGGGACAACAGCACCCTTGCAGTCTCTAGATGCTGTATGTGCTCTGCTAAACTTTCCTTACACATTTTGGCTTCCCCATTTCTTTCCCTAGTGTTTCCCAGTTTGGAGACTCCTGACCCTGACTCAAACTCAAAAATAATGAGACTGAATAAATTGATTCAATACCTATTTGCTTTGTGAATGTCATTCTTCTCACTGTGATTCACTGCAATTCTTCAGACTTTACTAAGGCAAAATATCATTTTGTTCTTTCAATTGCAGATGCATAGACCTGGGTGCTTGGTGAAAAAATAAACTCGTTTCCTGCATAGTACGTTTGAATTTGCTGAATAACCTAGCAGGTCAAATAATTCATTTTGAGAAGAAACAAAATCCTTCAGTAAGTACACTGCTGAAGTAAAAGAGTTCAAAGGGGATCAACAGCATTTTATAAAAGGCAAACTGAAATAAAAAATCTACAAGATCCAAGAACAGCTACCAAATACCTCATCCCCAAGGTCATTGGAGGAACAGCTGGGATCAAATCTCAATGAAAATCCCTTTACAAGTATCAGCACCCTCTACCCGGTCCCACTGGGTGGGGATGGGGTTTGCCTGCCTCTCTGGGAGGCCCAAGGCCACCATCCTGTGGGCTCCCATCCTTGTACCTCAGCTCCTGACTGCCACCAAAATCCTCCATCACCTCTCTGTTATCCTCAGGCAGACAGAGCTCTGTTCAGTGGTTTCCAAGGGGCAGAGGAGCTGTGCTGACCTGAAAGGTGAGCTGGATATTGCAGTTTAATGTGGCTGCTAATCAGGAGGCTTTTCATGCCTACTTAGTAAATGTCCCTATTTACTTTAAATAAAACTGTGTTAGAAGAGCCAAAACAAAAACACCTATCCAGAGTGTAGCTGATAAAACAGTGAAAGTGATACTGCTGCAGAAAAATATGACGTAGCCCATTTTGGAAGGTTGCTAAATTATGTATTACTAAGGGCAGCACACAGTGACCTATTAATACATCTAGAGCCCTTTGTTGCCCTATTATCAATAACAAACTTTCTGCACTATTTTGGGAAATGACCTTTCTCCACAGCGTGGTGTAGCACGAGCCAGGAACCTCCGGAGCTGTAATTCCAGCTCCACCATTGACTTGCTGCATGGTGAGGGAAAGTTGCTTTAACCTCCCAGGTGCTGTTTCTTTTTCTGTAAAGCTGTAGCGGCACTGGCCTCCCTCTCAGCTCAGTGGAGTGCCTTACTAAGTTCAAATATTTGAGCAGAGCTTTGGGGATGCAAAATGCCACATCAGTGTGACACATTGCTGCAGCTGCTTAAGGATATTAACAGAGCAGAAATTCCGCTGCAGCTGGAAGAACATATTGTGCAGAGCTCCAAGATTCTCTTTTCACAGGTGAGAATTTATAGCCACCAGCTTTAGGCTACAAATCACCACCCAGTAACTTGTCACTGTTTTCAAGCCAGAGTTTCTTTCTCAACTTAAAAGAAAGAAAATCTCAGTGCTTGGCCCCACCTTCATGGCAGCAGAATTCTGGGTATGTTAACAACCCACATAATGGTAAAGGATACACCTAAAATAACAGCATAAGAGACCACAGGATGAGAATTACTGGGCTGAGAGGAACACCCACCAGACACTCAGTTTATGCAGCCTGGGACATTTCAAATGTCAAAAAAAAGTTGGGTTATAGGAAGTTTCAGAGATTAAAAAAAAATAGAGCAGAGAGAGCAGAGACTGTAACAACACCAGCTCTTTCTCGCTCCCTCTAAATAAATAAAAGTCATGACTAAATGAAGTCATTCTGAAAACATGAACTATTTCATGTGAATATTTCATTTGATTTGGCAGATTATTCCCAGGCTTAACACCCTCAAGCTGCAGGAACAGGTGGAAAACGCTTAGAAAATACAGGAATGTGCATAAGCATGCAGTAAAACTATAGGAAGGCTGTATTACCAACTTGGAAAAAAACAGTCACATAACTCACTTCCAAGGGGCAAAGATCAATTTGTTTTCAACATCTCACTTCTCTCCTGTGTTGTTACAAAAGATACCATCAGTATTTGAGAGCTGTTTAATAACTCTCTTTAATAATTCAACCAACAGTTTCCAAATGAAATTTACTTTGTGGCTTGAAACCCATCCTGCTAGAGGAAATTCCATTTCAATTCCATTGTAACTGACAGCACAACTCAAATTCCTAAATCTGCATCCCTAGTTCTTCAGAAATGAAGAGAGTTTCACAACCTGGAATTTATAACCTGAAAGCAGCACCACCACACCCATATTTACATGAGGAGGTTCCCAGGGTGAGCGCTATTCTTCCATCCGGATGATCCTCAAGTGCCCTTTAAAAACTCCTTAACTATTATTTAAAAGCCCTTTGTTTTACAGACAGAGAGCAATACATTTGGCATGGAAGTTTAAGCATGACATGATTCAAGTTTATAAGGATTAAATTACAGCAGCTATTGAAATCCATGTTTGAATTTAATATTTAATATGTCTCGACTGACAGATTTCATTTACTCATCCTAATTAACAGCGCCCAGAGACTGCCTTTTCACCTCCTTTAGACTGAACTACGGCCAAATGTTAGCCCTGAGGTGGGGCACAGCCATCCCGACGGCAGCGGAGGTGCCGACGGGCCGAGCGCTGCCATACAGCACCATCTAAGGGCTCTCCGTAAGTATTGCTGAGGGGATGTATGGAATGAGACCTATGGATCGGCCCCTGGATGCTGCCAGCCAGCTCCAGGCTCCCACCAGTGTCACCACAGCAAAACTCTCGGAGCAACTGTTTCCTCTCCGAGTCGCTGCCACTGATTCATCAGGAATCATCTGGAAAACAAAGTCACTGAGAAGCTGCCTGAGGAATAGTTTTCAGAATAACAAGATTTACCTCTGTCATCTGCAACAATTTGTTTCTCTCTGTGGTAATCTCTTGGCACGCAGACAAGGTGGTTTATTACAGACACTCTAGATTAGCACGGGAGAAGAAAATGTTATGGTTTATAGATTTAGAAACTGAAACACAAGAGTAGTTTTAATTCTATCCAGCTTGTGCAGTATTTAAATCTCTATTTCAGCTTTTTCAGGCAATTTTTTTCTTCGTAACTTATACAAGTCTTGCTTATGAAAATACCTTCTACATATCTGGAGTGGTTTTGTGATGCAGTCTACATAAAGAAATACCACACCAACCTAAAAATCCACTTAGTCGAGCCTCAATCTCAAGGAAACTCAATAAAGAAAAAAAAAAAAATTAAGAAAGCAAAAGTATTCAAACTGTCCCTCAGAAATGCCCTTGCATGTTAGATGTTCACTAAGGTTCAATGTTCAAAAATGTTAGATGAGAGCTATTCAGACTAGACTAATTTACAGGATCTGTCTCCACAGCAATGTTTTCTGAGATGAAAGAATTTGCAATGGGCCAAACAAAATTATTTTAATTATTCCAGTTTCCCTCTGAAATTTCCTGTCCCGTTGCATATGAAGTTTACCACCCCAAAACGGAAAACTGACCTGCCTAGCAGGACAAACCTCAGGCAGCCTTTATTCTAGGACCTGATTCCATCACGTGTAGGCACACGCTCCACTGCTGACCTCTCCTGACCTCAGGGTGTGGAGAAGCAGCAGCATTTCTAACATGGAAGGAATTGTGTGTGGTGAAAATGAGTGCCTGGAGAAGTGTCTCCAGCTAAACTGAAAGCCACATGCATCAAGCAAGACATGAAACTGGGACTTTCAACACATCATCATTCAAAATAACTCTTTAATGTCAGTACAGAAATAAAGCATTCAGTGGCTTTTAGTCATACTAGTGCTGTACAGTGGCCATGCTCTGCTCCATTGTTGCAGGTGCAGAAATGACAGTACTCAAGAGTCCCACATTAAAGACACCTTCATTTCTAAGAATGTCACAGTCTAATGGATAGTGAAAAGGAAAAGTGAAGGACAACAATATTTGAATTGAAGTCTGAAACATTAATTTTCAAATCTAATCAGTTTCTATTGCCACTGCACACAGAAAGAACCAGTCAGGTTATAAGTGCTGCATTGTAGCACTCATAAACAAAAAAAAAGGGGTTTTTTACTTTTACTGAAAATGTTTCTAAAAACTTATTGATCTTGACCAGAGTTCCCTACTTCTCCTGTAAATAACAAGTTAAGAACACGACTTCAGCCTCTTGTTTTGAATCCTGCAGATATCAGATATTAGCAGCTGTTGTTCAGTGAAGACAGACAAATCATACTCAGAGCTCAAAATAAAGAAATCCTGTTTGGGTGAACACAATTTGCACTGTTCATCAAGCAAGGGCATGAAAAGTCATTCCTCTCAGCTTCAGATAGCAGTCAGGATTTCCAGGTAGATCATTTTGTTAAGATTCATGCAATATTAAAAAAAACCCAATATTTGCAACGTAATTCCCATTTCCATTTGCTGATAATTCTACTTGATTGAGCTCTGCCAGATACCATGCCCTTGCCATGCCTTAGACATGACATATAGGGCAGACGCCAGTTTCATATGCAGCTGCCTGTTCTGGAATGAATATCTGATCTATCTGGCCTCAATTATGCAATCACAGCAATATTAGTCCTCTGCATGGTTTCTACAAGATTGGGACAGCTGAGCTGCAGAGTTTCTCTTTAAACTTCAGAAGAGGAGGGACACCTGAGCATAACAGGCTTGTGAAACATATGCTGACCTTTTAACACATTGACCTGTAGTGCTCTGAAAAGCTACCAATGAATAGAGGGGAGAAGTCAGTGCTGGAGGTGACAGCGTGGAAAGGAGAAAACCACCACAGTGACAAGGCATTATTTGCCATCTAGTGTCCACGAGCATAAAGGTGGCTCAGGATAACAACATTTCTGGCAGAAAAAGCAGACAAGTACTCAGCTGTTTCCTACTCAGATCTAGGTGTAAAAGACAAGCATCTGAGCAACAGTAAAAGCTCCTGGTCTAAGCTTCTGATGTCGTAAGGCACATTAATTATTGCAGCTTCTGGCATCACTAAAGAGCCTTTGTCCAGTCAGACTAACAATTTACAGTTTAGAGTCAAGGTGAAACAAGCAACTTACTGCTTGCTCTTATTTTACATGCTTTGCCACATTTGATCAGATAAAGGCACAAATTCAGTGCAGCCCCTCAATCATTTTCAACCCCATTTAATAACCCCCCTTTGGTTCAGTTTGTGAAATCCCTTCTAAAAAACATAAACCAGGAAATTCTTAGTGCCCTAATTTCCCTTTCCTCTATGGATTATTCTGCCTACTTCAAAATACTAGGAAAGCTTCTCTAAGAATAGACCTTACTGGGATGGCTGAAGTCTTTCTCCTTCCCTGAGAGGAGGGTCTGACATCACAGTCTGGGAACCAGCTTAGCTCCTTTTCCTGAAAAAGAGGCAGGATACAGCTTAGTATAGTTGACTTGTCCCTGTATTTCCCATCCTCCACGTCCTCCTAGGACAGTGCCTGCTTTCTTCTAAGATTTGATGAGAGAGAGAAAGAGGAGTAAAGGGCAAAGGTAACCAAGAGGTCAAGAAGAGACGCTTTCCCTCAGACGCTGCTAACAAGGCACAGCACAGGAGTTTCACACGGCTTCAGAAACCCTTGTTCTCCGCTGCCGAGCTCCGTCCAAGCCCGGGTTCACCCAGGTCACAGCAAAAGAAAAGGTTGCACTTTTGTTGATCAACGCTGCTAAGCAACAAGTCATAAAAACCAACATCACCCTTGTCTTCTGCTGGTTGCAATTAGAGAACTACAAACAGGATCACAGATTCAGGGCCGGGAGAAAACCTTTAGCAGTGTGAGTGTGCACTGCTCCCAGCCACACAGCTCGTGCAGCAACTTCTCATTAGACACACATTCCGCATCCCCAGCCATTGCAGCCTGCGCAGGGCAGGTCAGCCCAGGCCTCTGAAGCTGTAATAGCCTTTGGCTTCTCACAGGTTGTAATCTTGAGGTTGTAGTGGTCACTTTCAATTGAAGAAACAAAGCAGAAGTGGTGTCAGTCCCTGATTAACTTCATAAATATTTGAGTCATGTTAAAAGGTGCATAACTAAAGCTTTTATAGGCTGCTCTACCAGTAGAAGAGATGTAAGAGGAAGTGAAGACATAGTTAACACAGAGCAGGAACTCACTTTGCCACAGTATTTTAAGGAAAAATACAGGAATCTTATCATGAATTCTAAAAGGTGAAGCTTTTAACTTGTTACAAGTAAACAATCTTTTACTCAAATTACAAGGACTTCTAGCTATTCCTCACTTTGAGCACCATTACAAACAAGCCCACCTAGTGCCAAAGGACAAGTGTCACATGCAACATACAAATCCAAAAGATAGGAACGGGAGTTCAATGTATAATTTTTGTAAGCCTCACACAGCAAACACTGTTGGTCATATCTGTTTCTGTGGCTTCACAGTGAATTATCCAAGATAATTCTTATGCTCCCATGGGAGGAAAACCAGAGAAAAATAGGCATTCTTCTTCTTTCTGCTCCATAATGTACCTTCTCCATACACTGCCATGAATGTCAGCTCCTCTTTTCCCTCCCTGTTCATCAGCTGAACCATACCTTAGTATGACAGGAGGGAAGAGAGTATGTCTGTCATCCTTCCATTCTAAGTATGTACTCTTCTTGCTTATGAGTTTCTAATTTTGTAACTTTCATTGTCAATTTACAAATGTTGGTAATGTTCCATTCTGAGGTGGGTGGGTTACTTTAAAATAAACTGTAAGGAATATGACTGTGGAGTAGCTGAACTGGTTTTTGGAAGAGGAATCCTGTTGCTAGTCGGTCTGATGCACTGATGATATCCAACTCTTCAGGGGACCACACTAATGTTTCCCTAAATACGTTCTTTATCAACTTTTGTTTAATCTTTCATCAAATTATAAATGTTTTAGAACAGTCCAGCAGGAATAGTTACAGAAGCACTAAGCTCTGTAAAAATGTTTTTCTCATTTTAACTCATGGAGTATGTTACTTATTGACTGTGCATCCAAGGGGGAGCAACAGAGCCCTCGGAGAAAGGAAAATAAAGGAGAAATAAGGATGTTTGCACCAGTAATTGAATCTTGCTACATTACAAAAGAAAACTTTAGCAAGGAAACTGTGTACAGTTTAAGAAAAAAAAAAAGTTCCTTCATATTCTTTAGCTTTACTCAACTCCCATGCCCCAAAATCTCAAAGAGCCAACACATTGCAGATTTCACAAATAAGCAATATATGCAGGGAGAACATGGAGGCTGAAGCAGCATGCACAACAGGAAGTAATGCATTTACTGAAGGCAAGGGCAGATTAGATATCAAAGGAAAGTTTTTTATTACTTAAAGCAGGACATTACAACAGAGCAGTAGTCAAGAAGGGGTCACTGGGTCCTGTCACTGAAAACAGAGAGATTAGATATGAAAGGAATAAGTCACACTAAGAGCATGAACTTGCTAAGAGCATTTTTTCAACCTTAAGTAACGTGGCTGTAAATATACGTGGGGCTCAGAGTAAAGACTATTTAACTGTAACCCTTACACTCTCTGACCTGTTTCAGAGTCCTGGCTAAATCACTTGATCTCACCACACTTGTTTTTTCCAGCTGTGAAACACCAGCAACATCTATTACACAGGGACCTGGGGAAAAGTTTCACACTTACAGACAACTGCAAGACTTGGTAGGAAATGACTTTGTGTATCCAACAGTTTATTCCTTACCTCCCATACTCATTTGTCTAACAGTTTGTCATACCTCCAGCTACAAACTTCATCTTGCTATTGGCTTCTCATGAAGTTATATTATTTTCCCATAGTATTCTGCAATAGCTGTGGGTTTAAGTGTTAACATGAGAGCAGCTTGACAACTCCAGAAACTAAGAATATGTCAACATCCTACTCAACAGATTTGTTTACTATCTTTTTTACAGAAGCCTGTTTACTTGAATAACAATATTTTAATGCATTTTAGCCAAATTAATCCCACAGAGCTAAAACTGATGAGCTGGAGACGTTCTTCCCTGTGTTGGGACACAGAGGATTGTTTATGGAGTTGTAGCTGACCAGTTGAAGCTCTGCAGTCCTTCTGAAGACAGTGCAACTGCCCAGCCCATGAGAACACAGACAAAACTGCACAATTAATTGAACAGCAGTTGACTCCAAAACACATCACAGCAAAATTTTACAGGCTGTAAATGAAACTATTTCATTACCACATGGAAGGGTCAGTTCAGTTTGCGCAGGACAGCTTTTCAGTTTGGTAGGGGAATCACTGAAAAACACAACAGGGACCCTCACTTACTGTTTCATTTCCAAAGACTCCTTTCAGTATAAGGATATTTCTCCATCTACTGAACCATGGGGCATAA
This sequence comes from Acrocephalus scirpaceus scirpaceus, assembly GCA_910950805.1. Taxonomy (NCBI): domain Eukaryota; kingdom Metazoa; phylum Chordata; class Aves; order Passeriformes; family Sylviidae; genus Acrocephalus; species Acrocephalus scirpaceus. The sequence continues at coordinate 57,044,592 of OU383778.1, read as the reverse complement.
TTGAACACATAAAGAAGGCAAACCACATTTTCATTTAATGCTCTGCTTTAAGAGGAAAATGCAGTTCAAAGAACCTGCTTAAGCCACTGCACTTCTGCTAAGAGTTCATTTGTAAATTAACAATACTATAAAATAAGCAACAAAAAGAGAAAATAATGATAGCCCATGGCTTGAGTGGATCAGCAGATCTGCATCCTGAAAACAAATACTGAAGAAGCTGTAAAACATACTCTGCTTGAGCAGGTGTCATTTAAACAAAGCTGCAGGTTCTGTTCTACTGGCTTGGCAGCTCATGTATAACAGACAAGGAAAACAGCAGTCCCTGACAGAAGAAGAAGTAATGACCATAACAAGGGTTTGATCTAACAGATAGACCAAATGAGGTCACCTCAAAACCTACCACCTGAAACAAAGAGACTATCAAAAAGTTGAGAACTCACCGGTTAAAATGCTGCTCTTCCCATTAATTCATTTCCACCTGTCATTTCTTCTACAAGGTACCATAAAATACAGTCAGTATTTAAGCTGAAAGGACTCAAAGGACACAAGACATTGCTTTCGGTTTGGGGCACTCTCTGTCACATTCAATAGAGGTTGTTTAAATAAAAAAGAAACTGTAAGCACTGCATTTCTCTCACAACTCAGCATGGTCATAACAAAGTCACTGTGCTTCTGCCACTCCATACATTCCCTCAGCTGCTTCTTGACTGATTGCAGCAATCCCAAAGTAGGGATTAAGAAACAGAGTAAGTGGCCAGAGCTCAAAAGTTCTGACAATTTAGGTGGTGGAAACCACTAACAGCAGCTATCCCAGTGCAAACTTTCTTACCCAAGAAATGCCTCAGCTGTATGGCCCCCAAAACACCACAACACCCTTCCTTAGTGTTTCACTGCCAACAATGCCTAGCAGGCAAAAGTTGGGAACATGATGTAACAGCTGGGACAAGGGGAAAGAGGAGAAAAAAATATTTTGAGGGGAAAAAAATGCAAATGAAAACACGTATCGTGAAGGTAAAAAGAGGATTTAAGTAACCCAATTCACTGCTATACTGGAATTGGGTTGCCAGAAACCAACAGGTGAAATTGAGCTAAAGTCACCATACCTTTATGTACATGTCCAGAAATCAAAACTGTGAAAATAATCACATCCAATATATTTCTTTAAAAATTAATTTATCCAAGCACCAACAGGCTCACAAATTCTCCTCTTTTACTGGTTTTACTGTCAGGTCTCCAAAAATCAGCACTTTTCCACTCTATCCTTCACATTTAGTGGGTACCAGACGAGCTCTGCTTTCTAGATCACGGATCAGGAAAATGTTTCCTCCAGATTTTTCTCAAGGGAAAATAAAAAATAAAAGTGCTTTTGGTTGGAAGTAGTCCTGTCTTCTGCAAGAGATAAAGAAAAAATACCAAACACACCTGGCCATTTTGTTTGAATCCAAAAAACGTAGGTCAGCTCAGAAAACAACAAAGCTTTTACTTTTAGAAATAAATTATTCTAGTATAAAGACATTTGCTATTAAAACATCATGGATAACATTTGTTCCATCTGATGTCTGCATGTAAAAAAAAAAGCCTAACTACATTTTGTTTTTTATATAAAACATCTATTTTGAAACCAGGATGGTTAAAATTCCCTTCTCCTACTGTACAGTGTGTAATAACTAACTACAGCTTCCAAAGAGGGACCAAACACCACTATGTTCTATTTATATGCATACAATTTATTTAAAACTGAGGCTGTGGTCTGGTGCTGTCAGGCAGTCCAATGCTCTCACTGTCACTCAAGGTGAGGAAAGAAAATGCAATCCATTCTGGCAACAGCTGCTGCTATATTAGAATGGAAAGCTGCAGTGTCAACTGCTCTGAGATGACCCAACAACCAGAATCAAACCCTGTACCACCCCAAACCTCACTCTCCTTCCTTTGCCTTCCCAAACCCAATCATTTTACATGGGCATCTGGTTTTTTTATCAACAGATCTATGGCATGTACAAAGAGAAGATTTGGAAATTTATTTTTTTCCAATACAGTGTGTAGTAATCTCTTAGCGAGTGCTTAGATTTGTCATGATCGCTGCATATACAGAATCCAACAGAATTCTTTTGCAGAGTACTGGATTCTATTCATGTCTGCTGCAGTAAAACATCTGAATCCACACATAGAAAAGGTGTATTTAATGTCCACGTTTACATAAAGCACTTATCAAGAACAGAGTAGAAAACAGTGCTTAGAGACCATCTCTGAACGCCTTCAGCAGCAGGTCTGCTGCCAGCCCAGGAGACAAGACTCCTCTAAGAACTTTTTCTTCCAGAAGTGGGATCTTATCCTTGACTGCCAAGTGACTCCGGAAATGCTCCAGCATGTTCTCCTGGATGAGGTTCCACATCCACACTTTCTGCTGTTTCCGTCGTTTGGCGAGCAGCTCGCCGCTGGTCAGCATGAGGTCACGGAACTCGGTCATTTTATCCCACATATCCGAGATCCCCTCCCCGGTTTTGGCAGAGATGCGCATTACCTGTTGGATTCAGAGGAACTGTTAAGGCCAAGTCAGCTGCCGGCCTTGAGGCTTCAGTTACTGGATCAGGTAGATTGCATGGAAATTAAGAAACGTGTGAGGGAAGCTTCCTTCAATACTTGCTTCATGAGGCTCTGAGCACTTCTCTGCCTTCCCCCCCTCCCACCCAAAAATTTGGGATTCTACTAAGTAGAAGTAGACCCTGAGATCCACACTATTTGGGATATTTGTCCAGCTGCATGTTATGAGAATCATTTTAATAAGTCCTTCAGCTAAAAGTCACATTATTGCTCTTTTACTTAAATGTAGAGTTAAGTGAGTATTCTGGAAGCTGTTCTTTTGTACTTAAAATATGCCATAAACAAGGTATTTTGACTATGGGTTTCTTTGCCTCTGTTTTCCAGACCAGGAATTAATTTTGCCAGTAATATTTCAGACATCTTTCAAATTGAACAGCCTGATTTTTTTAAAAAAAAGCTTATCTCCTTTTCCACACTTACAAAAAAAGGCTAATCCTCAGGCAGCCCAGCTGATTTAAACTCAGCTTAACGGGTCAATTTCAGTACCAGGGTAGAACAAACCTCCTTTACAGATAGCTTATTTATAAAGGAAGTGAGAGAGTGTGTGTGTGCTTATTCTATGCACACATGTTAAAAACTAGTACTGAATCTTCTCCTTAAAAATCTACCAAAACCTTTTAGTAAATAAAAAGCGTTAAAACTGAAGACTCACAGGATGAGAATTCCAACTATCTAGCCATTTTTATTATGGGAGAAATGAAAAAAAAATTTAAAGCAATAAAGGAAACACATGAACTAATGAAAGAACAAAGATAATCACAGGCTTCAGGGTTATAATGGAGGGAGTAGATAAGGGACATCTTTAGATATGCACAGTTTACAAAAAGCAGGTAAAGTTTGCACCGCTCCTGATGTCAGTAACAGCCCTGCTAGTGCAGAGATTGTAGCTCAGGACAGGAGTCCTGGGGAGAAGGACTGGCTTTGCAGTGTTTCATGTGGCACACCTGGAGATCAGAGGTGAAGCACAGAACAGCAGCAATCACCTCTCCAGCACACTGAGACTAAACAACCAACTGCAATTTTAAAAAGAGCCCAGGGAGACTAGGACAGCTAGATGAGAAGGTATCGATCTTAATTCATTCAGCCCGCTTTCTGGCAAGGGGGGAAATACAAAAAACCCACCAAACACATCACCAAAACCCAAACAAAACCAAACCAGACCCACAAAACACAGGGAAGTCCACAAACCTTTGGCCTCCAAACCTTTGAACGCTTGCGAAGCAGCTTCATAGCACTGATGTACTCAGCCTGGATTCTCCTGGCAGGCACAACTAAATCACCATCAGCCTTATTGATAGCAACCAGATCTGCCATCTCAATAATGCCCCGTTTGATGCCCTAAATGCAACAGGGACAGAAATCAGGAGTACCCAGAGGGGCTGTGACATGCTGATTCATCACAAAGAGCAGGTCAAAATGCTTTGGTAGTTTCTAGTTTTCTCCCCAGAAAGATACATAACTAGTAAACATGTCAAAGTTAAGCCACAGAGTATCAAAAGTTTGCATCCTAGTACTTTTAAAGTCCAAAAGGGGGCTTAACTGTGCAGTAAGTAGATTACACTAAAAATACTTAAAAATAACAGTATAATGGACAAAACACTACTGATATGGACTTTCTGCACAGATATTGCATGCTGAATTTAAGTTTCTCTTTCTAGTCCCAGGTAGTAACCAATAAGAGAAATTGAAAAATACCTGTAATTCATCTCCACCTGCAGGTGGTAGCAGTAATATGAACATATCAACCATATCAGCCACAGCAAATTCTGACTGGCCCACACCTAAAAAATTAAATTCAGAATTTATCACTTACTGCAAACTTTCAGTCACATTAATGACAGTAACTATGACAGAACCCAGCACTGCCCCACAAACAAATCCCACCAACAAAACAAAGACAACAGAAAACACAACAGTTTAGTAAAAGGCATACAGGACTAGAAAATAAGACAGAATAATCATTCATGTTCAACCAGTAACCATGCAGGAAAACACGGGCAAAATCAAGGCAGGAAGTATGCAATTACTATCACACCTTATTTTCATATCACAACAGGATAATCAAAGCAAACCCTAAGCACATACCTACTGTTTCCACAAGAACAACATCGTAGCCTCCTCCTTCACAGAGCAGAATGGCTTCATTTGTGGTCCTTGTGACACCTCCCAGTGTCCCACTGGTTGGAGATGGCCTGATGTATGCGTTCATGTCTCTTGACAACTCAGTCATCCGAGTTTTATCACCCAGTAGGGAACCTTAATGTTACAATATTTCAGAAGTGCAACACAGCCAAACTCCCCCTTCTTCCCCCGCCCCACCAAAAAATGAGTGAGGAAAGACAGATCTCTTGTACAAAGTCAATCAAATAAGAATATCCTAGTCATAGTTGCTCAAGACTTAGCTGAGGACTAGGAAGCTACTGCCTGGTTTTTCTACTTCTCGGAAGCTGGAAAGGCCTGACAGGCAGACTTTACTACTACCAAATATGAAAAATTTGTGCTAGGTCAGAATGAGTTCTACAACTCCTGAATGGCTTTTTGAAGCCTATACACATCAAGCCACATAGCTGATTCTTGTCTGTTCCTGTCCAAAGGGACAAATCTCTGCACGATGATTCTGACACGCCTCGATGCTGGATGTTTTGTTTTAAGGGAGCTGACATGTTTCCCTGCCTTCCTTCTACTCAAACAAACTGCAAATCAGATTCAGTGAGATCTACACACTCGACGCTCACTCCAAAAGATGAGAGATGCTCAATTCTTCCAACTGGTGCAGTCCTACTGTCACATTTTGCTATTCTACTGATGCATCCTGAAGGCATGCATTCAAGAACACAGTCTGTCTCAGCTCCACGTCATTGCAATGCTCTAGTTATTTCTTTATAAATAGTTGCACACCTCTAACAGCACAGAAGCTGGAAAAATGAGTGATGCTATCTGGCAGCTGCCCCTTATGAAAAGATCAAAATCAAGATTGTATTATTTGTATCAGAGATACCACAAATCAGGCATGGTCAGCTTGTAATTTGCCTATAATTTTTTACTGGAGAGTTACAGATCACAGCCTGTCATCAGTAATCCCGCACAACTTCAAAAACATACAAATTTAGAAAAAAAATTGTAAGGCAATATTTGAACACTGGAAAAGAGGAAATCTGAAAGAATTACAACATTGATACCTATTTCCCAATTTTGTATCACATAGAAAAAAATATGAAAACTTGATTTATTTTCTATTTTACTGTTTTAGGCACCAAATTTTCTTCCACTTGGCTCAAAAGAGATACTTCTGTAGTTGACAAGGTATTAGGAACTTGACTCAAACTTTAATTCATACTCACCACCACTTGTACTAGAGGAAGGGTCTACAGCCAACACAGCCACTTTGTGTTTTCTTTCTGTAAGCATTTTCCCAAAGCATTCTATGAATGTCGATTTTCCAGCACCAGGAGGACCAGACAAGCCTAAGTAATCACATTTAGGAAGAAAAAAACCCCCATTTTGTTAGTCAAATAATACATCTCATGAATACCATCAAGCTGGTAACAATTCATACTTTAACACAGCATCACAACAAAAGCAAATAAAAGCTATGCCAAAACAAAATAGGAGTTTGGCAACACAGCAGCACTTCACCACCCCTCATCCTAGTGACACCAACATAACATTGGGTTTATCCACATCTATTTCCTCCCCTCCAAATAAAATTACTTATACTGTATGACTCATCCTTCAGAACTTTCAAAATGTTATCTATTAGAACTGGATTTTTCAGATTTACTATAAAAGAAACACTCCAAAAGGAAAAGCAAGCCCTTACCTTGAAGAGCTATTCTTTCAAAAAAAATGAGGCCATTTATTTGCATGTCAAAGCTCACAAACTAAGATTAGCACCAAACTTTTCTCACTCTCATGCCCCAGTTCTTGTTCTTACTGCCATTGTACAGACAGGAGAGATGACAGCTGGGCATGACACATGTTAGCAGTCCATCTCTTTGTAAGGGAAAAATATTTTACAGCTTCCAAGAGAAGCAGGTTCAAATCTCCTTCAGCTGAAAAGCAGGCTGCTTAAGAGAGGGCCACACAACAGGAAGGTGCATGTTTTTCCTTCTGTAGACTAAAAAAAGGATTCAGGAAATGTTCAACAAAAAACCTTCTTTGGGAAAAGACCATGTCTGCTTGACTACATCTTTCCCTAAGTGTAGATAACATCTGCATCAATCTGCAAACTAACTACTGTTTCACCTTATAATGGTTACAAAACCCACTCTGAATAACACACTTCCAAGAAGCAACGATAATTTATAAATCATTTTCATCTCAAGCCACTGGGCAACAGAAGTAATCTAGATTGGTTATAAACCACAAAAAAACCCCACCAATCCAAGACCACAGACAACAGTGATAATAAAAGGTAAGGACAGTAATTACACATAAGCAACTACTAGACGAGACATAAAAGGACTAACCCACTCTAAAGGCAAGTGGCTTTCCTTGATTTAACTTTTCTTGTTCCCTGTGGTAGGATAATACCTTCTGAAGGAGCACCTGGGCTACTTTCTTCTTCCTACTCTGAGTTGATTCTATAAGTGTAATGGCTTCGGCTAAACAGGCTCTATGACCCTGGATTAGCCCATGATAAAGTCTGTCTACAAGTCTCTGCTCCCGGTCAGAAAGTCCCTCTACTTGCTGCTCAGGGGCTGCTTGCTGGCACAGCTCTCTCCTCAAGCCATTTGATGAACAAATCCATTTTGTGTGACAGCGGTGCACTGGCCCACGAGAGTCAACGCCCAGGAAATCTGCTCGGGAAGTGAAGCGAAAGCTCACGAAGTAAGTTCTTCTGGAGAAATAACAACGAGGGAATCTCAGCAGCAACGAGGGGATCTTCATCTTGTTTGGAATTAAAAAGTACCAGAGTTGTCAGTTCACTTCTGTTTGCAGACACCCTAAAGAGAAAGAAAAACATTTTTACTTTCCTCAAAGCGCTCGTGAGGACTCAAGTTAAATTTATGTACACCTGTGATCACCAGCTTTTATCTGTACCTACTGCCCTGAATAAAAAAAAGACCGTCCCCCTTTCCCATTAAACAGACACAATAAAAACAAGTGATAGAATCAAAAGCACAGCATCTCTTTATTATCATACTTCATAAACGAATATATCCAAAAAAATATTTTCAAATAAGCCTCTGAGAGCACACGCAGCACACTACAAATCCAGGAACAATCAATCCTTACGCTTATGAAAATGGCAGTATTATTTGACGGACTGTTTTTAACAATTATTCGGGATGAGGGCATATTTGCACTTATCTCCGAAAGAGAAAAATAAAAGGGGCGGGGGTGCGAGGTGAAGGGGGCTCAGACACCAGAAGATTTAGAAATAAACAGGAGGCGCTGAAGGCTCCCCAGGCGCCCGGGCGGCCCCAGCCCCGCTCCCGCTCGGCCGCCTCAGCGCGGGGCGGCCCCTGAGGAGACGGGGCACGGCAAAAGGCCCCGCTCCCCGCCGCTCCCCGCCGCTCCCCGCCATGCCCGGCACCTACCGGAGCCGCCCCGCTCCGCCCCGGGAAGTGACGCCCTCAGGCTGAGCCGGAACCCGCAGTCCCGCGGGGAAAGGGGCGAGCAGGGCCGGGAAAGGGGCGAGCAGGGCCGGGAGGGGGGTGCCGAAGGGTCAGGAGCTGCGCCGCCATCGCACGGGCCCCCCTAAGCGAGGGGTCCAAGGCCTCAAGGCTCAGGTCTGGCCATTCCATGGATACGCAAACTTCCATGGCCATGGAGTCACAGTCTCGCTGCCCTGGCCTTAAAGGATGTTTCAAATCATCATTTCTCTTCTGACTTAGAAATATCCGCTCCGAATCCGTGCATGGCGATTTACTGGTCCTCCTACTTGGTTTTATACACCAGGAAGGGAGAAGAAAAGCTTAAATCCCCATATGTTCTTGTTAAATCACGTTTAATTTCAGCCTTATTAAACATCCTCTTTAAAGTTTCATGTCGTGGAATGTTGGTTTCTTGTGAGGCAGAGTTTGTTTTGCTTCCTTTTTTTTTTTTTAACTATTACTATTTCTCCAGTCATCTCACCACCCTTTTTCTGCCCGTCTTCTTGTTAAAGCACACAGATCTATTTCCAATAAATGTAAATGTACAGAATCCACTGGCAGAGCTGTTCCAGTGCCGTGCAATGTCCTGCAAAGACTTTTTCACAGTGCCATCACACGGGAAGTGAAAATGACAGACTACTAAATCGCAGAAGTTTTGTTCTGAACTGCTGAATGCACGATTTCATCTCACTGCTGTTATTCCAGAAGATGATGATACACAGAGAACTGAACACTTCAGGGCTAAGAAAATATGAATTTTGTGTCCCTGTCAGCATGGGATGAAGCCATGGCAGAAAGAGACAAGATCTATTTCAAAATAGCCTTGTGAGATCTTTCTGTTTAAGCAGGTCTTTATTCACCAGAGTTAGCATGGATCATTATAATCTCTTCATTAACAAGCTTTCTAAGGCTCTGTTTCAAGTGCTGTGCTTACATCTAGGTAGTACATCCTCACTATTACTTTAATAACAGCAGAAACAACAAAAAGCCTCCATTCTACTACTGCTTAATTGATCCTTCAGTTTATCCCCTTTGTGTTCTCCCCACTTGAATACTTTTGTCAGTGACCTCGATGAACAGGGGTGCAAAATTGCACATTTTATCAATGCTGAAGAGGAGAGGGGATTGTTCAGTTAGTTCTCTATAATAACCTTGTGGACTGGAATAACAGGAGATTAAAGTGTGCACTCAGCAGTTCAGAACAAAACTGGTGCTCTTTTTTATCCAGCCCATCAGCTGCACTGCCAATCTGATATGACCACTAACAGGCATGAATGTGCTTTAGAGTCATCTTCCTGCAAGAACTGTTTTCAGGACTTTGCGCACTGGTGAGGTCTGGAATTCCAAATTGCTGAAGTCGTCCTCTTTTTTGTTCCCCTTTCCCCCCAACTCTGTTATTCAAAAAGTCTGCTTTTCACCAGTCAGAGACTACAGTCTCCAAATGCCAGATATGAGAGGAAGACTTGTCAATTATATACACCCTTTCAATAGTCTTTCATATATTAGAAATTATATAGTCTCCTAGATAATCATAGTCTCCTAGAACTATGTGCTCTTCTACTGCCTCTAATTTTCTTTTACTCTAACCTCATCCAGAATAGGCAAAGTACTCCCTCCCTTAGAGGCTGGATTATATCTAGAGTCTTCCTTATCTACATCCTGCCATACTATACAGTGTTCTCATGTTTCCTAAATCATCTTTTAATGCATGCAACTGAAGAGGGGGGTTTTTGGTTGTTATTACACACAGCCCAATAAATTTTGGTCAGACTCACTGTGTTTGTGCTTTCTGATCTGCAACATACAGATTTCTCTTGGCTTCTGTATTCTTTATCCGTTCATCATTAATTTACTTAACATTGTAGCTGAGCTATTCAAGAGGGTAATTCAGTAGCATTCCACATCAGGCTCTGTTTCTCCTTCTTCTTAAAAATTTTCTTTCAAATTTGGGGTGGGGGGAGTGTGTTTGTGGATTTGGGGTTTTTTAATTTCAAATTTTACTCATCTTCTGTGTTCTCTTTGCTTCTTTTCCCTAAGAATGTCAGAAGGATAAAAAGGCGCACCCCATCACTGTCTGCAGACTTGTCCAAGATTTAAGAAAATGATCTGTTTTAACCTCCCTGCTGAGAATTTGTCCCAGTGTTAAATAAAAGGGTACTGCTGGTAACTCATGAAATAGTAGTCTTCCTTCTGAGCCAATACTAAATCAAACATCCTGTTAAGTGTTATAAATATTGTGCCACAAGCTAAAGGTGCAGGGAGGCACAGATATTCAGGTAAAATATGCAATTGAATCCAGATCATTACAAAAGAATAGAAAAAGACCCTTCTGTGACTTCTCACAGCAGGAATAGTATTAACATTAGAATCTGCCAAATTCAACCATGAAATTTACATTTGTCTAACCGGCTTCCCCTTGCAGTTTTAGTAGGATTACTTAATTCTTTCTTTCTATGGCAACACTGATTTCCTTGTTCTGTTCACCTCCTCTTTAAGAAACCCCAAAGTAATCTTTGTGCACATCATTAATACAAGGATATTCAATATAGCCATAGACATTTCTTTACAGCAATGTGCTGTAAAGGCCAATACAAAACCACAGTCCCTGCCATGGTATAAACTGAAACTACAGTGGTGATCAAATGACCATTTGCCCTTTATTTCAGAAGGCACGTCTCAATTCATTTCAGTTTTCACAGAAGCAGAGAAGTTTGAACCAACCTCCTCTTTACAGGAAAACACAAAGCAAGGTAACTGCTGATTACAGCCTTCCTTTCAAGAAGAAAGGCTAAGCCTTTCAAGGACAATTTTAGCACTCTAGACAAAATATACCTCCTGCCTTAGCTTAAAAGATGATTCGACACCTGAAATAAAATCAGTAGAGAACATATTCACAGCTGAAAGTTTGCCTGTTGAAATGCAACTTGAGCCCAGGCCTCAGATCTGCAACTCAGGCAATACCAGAAAAAAGTCCATCTCTGTCGCCCTGGTTTTCGAAGCCTTCTGATGTTTACATTCTTGGAGTCAAGAGTTCTCACACTTTTTACTAAAACACTATGTGTTTTCACATTCCTTCTTGGAGGAGGAGAAAATTGACAGACTGTTCACCTGGCCAGTGTGATTCAGAGGAGGGATGTCATCCTCCAATCCACTCACTTTAGAGAATCTATAAATTCTAGAAAACTGTAAATAAAGTTCTCTTTTTTACCTTGGGCGACTGAGCATGTGATGCATGCTCATTTCGTGTCTCAGCGTGACACATCTCCCCAAAAGCTCTGCAACTGCTACACCAACAGGTGTTTGCTGACTGTAAGCATCCCAAGTTTTTCTACAAAAGCCAGGACAGAGCAGCAGGACCAGCTGCCTGGCTAGGTGTGGAGAAAACAGCCTTTCCACAGCTTCCCAGGGTCAGCCACCTACACAGAGGGGACAACTCCATGGCTGTACCTGGTAGTGTCAGGGCTGCTGGAGCTTGAAAGCCTGGAAAAAGAAATTTGCTCTTTGAGCTTTGGCTGAGACCTACAAGAGAGCATCTGAAGAAAGCAGAAGGAAAAATGATCTTAAATAACCATGATTTGTATTTCTGTAAAATTTTTATAAACAAGGGAGCTGAAGTTTCTTCACAAAACCTTAGAGCAGTGACTTCAACATTTCCTTGTTGGTATGAACTGAGCAGTGATTGCACATGAGTGAGAAATTACATCAGCCATTACAAGAAAGTTCTCTACTGCTTATGCACAGGTTTTTAAATTGTTAATGATGAACGGCCTGATGTGAAATGATTTTTAAAGGGGACAGATAGAAACATCTTTTCTTATAAAAGCCACTATCTTTTCTGTAAAAAAAGGAAAGAAAGACATTCATTATATAGGGAAAGCCCCCAAACATTATTCATATATTACTACTGGTTGTAAAAGCCAGTTATATAATGTTCTCCAAGACTGATTCATTGTTAAAATTATAAACCTGGAAGAGCAAATTGCTTTCCAGTAAAATATTATTTCTTTTTCTTTCAATTAAAAAAGTATTTAAAAGCTTGGCTTAAAGAGTAGGTTTTTCTCCATGGCCACCAATGACTCATGATATCAAAATATTTCTCATGTAGTTCATTATTGCACAGCTGAAAAGGAAATCATTAATTGCCTCCTCCCGGTTTTTTTTCAATAGAGCAGTGAAACCATACCAAGCATATTAGTAAACATAAAAAATACAATACAGCCTGACACCTGACTTTGCTGAGACAAACTCATTCCCAGCTACTTTTTGCATAAGGAAAGGCCTGATTGGCTGCAGTTTTTAAGTTCTGTAGTTGCCTCAGTCCTGAGCAGAGGACTGAGACTTCCAAATGACTAAATATAATCCTCCTTCCCTCCAGACCAGGGTGCTAAAGGTTTATTAAGTCAGTTTGAAATGAGCACAGTCTTGCACACCAAAAAGTGAATACTGTAGTTCACTGTAGTGAACATCCACTGGGGCAAAGAATCAATGATGAATGCATAACTCAATTTGCCATTGAAGACAATGTGAACACTGAGAGTGAAAGCATAAATCTCTCGTGCATTCACGTGTTCTTCCCTGCATCTCCAGCAGCACTGGTGCTCGGAGTTCTTTGTTCCATGCCGAGTGCCTCACTAGCACAGGAAAACCACAAATGGTAGAAGTGAGATAGTGGGGAAAATTATCCAGAGGAACATAACATTGCAGCAAAACATATCAAGCCATTCTCTGTTCCAAGATGACACAGCCAAGATGAAGAGGAAGACCAAGGCCATGGTCAATCTGATAGTCAGGATTCAAGACTGAGATGCAGGAAAACCTAAGTGTTTCCAGCTGGGACCAAACCCGTGGTGTGAACAGGGAAGGCTGTTTCTGGCAGGCCGCCCGAGCCCCTTAAACACGAGGTACTGCTTATCATGCTGGGAGTCTCTGTTGTGTAGGTATTTGCTTGCTTACTCTCCAACATGCCCACAAAAGCAGGACTTTGCTCTTACAATCAAAAATTGTGTGTGAGCTAAATGTCCCATTTTCCCAGGCAGCTGTAGCAGATGGGTGTGTAAAGGACAAAAAGGGAAGATTCTGCTAAAATTCAATGTTGTATGATCAACCCATCCAGAAATACAGCACAACAACATTCTAAAAGGCTGACTGACTCAGAAAGGGCTTGTTAAAAAGCCTGTTGGATCATACTGTGTGTCATTGCTTTACACCACAAAGTAAACAAACACCTCATGTAAGTACACCCTACATTTACAAAGCTTAGCCTAATGATAGAAAATATTGCACCACACAATTAAGATGAAAGAAGAGTCCTTAAGTAAGACAAAAAGGGAAGCAAGAAACTCCAATGTCCAAACAAGCCCCACTGCAATTGTAACTAATGCAGTTGCTGCATGGGGAACATTAGCATAGAGCACATGAAGAGAAGTAAAATATTTTTTTCGAGGACCAGCTTATAGAGGTCCAAAAGGGAAATTTGGAATCGTTTTGTTCAGAAGTTGGTATTTTCATCTAATTGCTTTCCCAACTAAGTCCATGTTTAGAAAAGAATTCTACATTCAAGCAGCAACCTCATCTCAATATATCATCATATGTTGCAAGAATCAAAGATGTTCCGCCTGCACTTCCTCCCCACTGGAAGTTAGCCATTAATTTGTTATCTGAAAATTTGTGTTTATCTTTAGTGCAGAGGAATAACATTGAGAAATAATTCCCGTGACTCTCGCCATGAGGCTTCCCTTACTACTTCTGGCCAGAAGGGGAAGCTAGTGCTATGTGGTTGAGTCACACAGCCTGGATGGATTCTGAGCACACGGGAATTCAGTTCACCATCACCATCGTAAATCTGCTCTGTTTGGCCACGGCACAGTGAGGAATTTAAACGCACTGAACATTTATTGAGAGTGCATTCAGGAGGCCTCAGAGTGTAAAACACAAAATCCTCTCTGCAAGCATGTGTTCCATCTCAGTTTGGTTTGGAGAATTACCCACAGAAGACCAGCAGCAAGTGGCTGTAACCCTGTTTAGGAATCCCTTACAACGGGTTTCTGACTTCCCAGCAGGATTTTGCTGTTTCCCTGTCTGATCACTGCAGCAAGCCAGGGGTCTCTGTGTAATACAAGGCTTATGTAGAAATGTCATCTTATTTCCCCACCTAAACCAGAAACGAAATACAAAGCACACATTTTAACCACAATTCTGCTGCTGTGTTAAGACAACTGCTCAGATTATCAGTGTGGGAAACAAACAGAAAACTTTATAGGAAATATATGAATAGTTGCCTTGTTGCATTAATATTAAAGGATTTTGTTTTATTGTTAAGAATGAAGACAAGAAATCTGCAGTACTCACAGCCCAAATGGCTTGTGGTTATCAGCATCCTTCGTCCTCTTCAGAGCAGATTCAACTGCATTTATTTGATGTCTTGCAATTTTAGTATGGAAGGGGATAGACTGAGGGAATATCAGCTATTCCATTTCAGTTTCTGAGCATTAAAAGCCCAGCTGTTTATTTGACTTAAGCTAATCTATCAAACATGTTAGATGACCCTTCCCACAGTGCTGTGGAAAAAAACAGCAGCAGTCAGATGCCAAAACCCTATCTAGGTCTGTCCAAAATTTCTAGTTTTGTATCTATCTGCATGTCTCTAGTCTGGCCTAGACTCAGGCTTTCTGCCATTTCTGGAAGGAAACTTCCAGGAATACTTCACTTCTAGGAACTTCCAGGAATGCTGTCTCTTGCTCAGCCAGACGCAGAGTATTCACATCATCAGTGGATGAAACATTAAAAAATGAACATAGGAACTCTTGAATACAAGTCTTGTGTTACACACACACACCCCATCCCTTGTCCCTATCTGCCATTTATTCCAAGAGAACATACCCCTGGTGCTACTTTCTTCTCTCAAAGCAGGACTGATACTAGAGCAGATGCTGAGTATGTCAATGAGAGTGCAGTCACCAACAGTGGAGGTCCGACAATGCCTTACAAGCCCATTAGTTTTTTAAAATAATCTAAAAGGATGGAATAAGCAAAAAATTGCTAGTGTTGCATTAAAAATATTCTAGGAGGCCTCCTGTATTGCAGTCTCTCCCCATAACCAACCCTTTCTGCTGCTGACTTCTTGTATGGACTTATTCTAAAAAAGACAGAAGGAGTAGAGACTCAAAGGATTAAAACAGCAGAATGAGATGTTTCTTGAAGAGAAGGGATATTGATTTTGCCTTCTCATATTTTATACCAAACACTGAGCTATAAAGAATTTTTTGCTAGCACCATATCAAAAAAAAATGCAAGAAAGTTAGAGCTCAGGTCAGAGCTCTCAGCTCTTACTCCACATTTCAGAATCACATGTCAATGACATTTCACCTTCCCAGTGCTCCTGTTCCAATGAAAGAAAAGTATGCAGTCATTCAAATCCATACTTCCTTTGGCTGGTGCTCTGGAAAAACAACATTTCATATGTTAAAGTCTCATGATCCCATCTAGTTGTGGAAAGCATAAAAATTCTGATATCATCTCCTTAGAGTGAATCCATTCTTGTAACTAAGCCTATGAAAAGAATAAAGGTGACATCAACAATCTGTTTTAATGACAGTGTTTGTATCATTTCCAATTACACAAGTAACACTTCTCTGAAGTCATTAGTGCCCTGCCATTATAGCTGTCACTGCTTCTTCAGTCTTGCTGCTCTGAGAGCAAAAACTCTGTAGGTTCCTGCTAGGAATATTGATAAGCTTCAGGAAAAGCTCTTTTCCAGATGGTCTTGCATGAGGCATTCATACTCCAGCATTCTCTGTGATGGTTAAATGCTTGTACAGAACATGCTCCTGAGCAGTAAGTGAGGTTTGTTACTAGGACAGCTGTGCAAATCAATACATTTTTAGCTGCAACTCATCTTTAACTACACAGCATATGGAACAAGTAGAAGAGGGGGGAAAATAGCTTTGCCTGCTTTATATTAAATCACTATGTCTCAGTAGGTATGAAAATATATTCAGGTGACAAAGGCATCCTCAACATCTGACAGAATGCAGCTCTTCAAAGTTCAGACCAAGCCCTAAACTCTCACAGCACACAGCAGGAAAGCATCCAAGAAAGCGTCAAGAAGACCTTTGCTATTCCCAATATCCGTATTTCTAACCTGTCATTGACAATCTCCAGTGACCAACTCTGCAAAACCTACCCAGATAACTTGTTAGCATTTAATATCTTAACTGACACAAATTTCTTCCCCCTGACCCCAGTATTAGACTCAATTTTATTCTCTGTAGTTTAAGCCTGCTATTTCTTGTCCTGTTCCCTGCAAAGCAGAGAAAAGGAACTGAACTCTTCTTCCCCAGAGTAGCTATCTACACGTGCTTCAAAACCTCCAGGTTTGACCCTTTCCATTAATTTTAAAGCACATTTTATTTACCACAATGTTTTGGAACAAAACTTGGTGAGCAGGCAGTTTCCTCACTTGATTCTGCCACCATGCACACAAACACTCCTGCATTAGTTACTGATGACTGCAGTGTCTCAGAGGCTCAGACAGCAGGGCAGCAAGTAATTCAGCCAAGGTTACTTCTGAAAACCCTTTGGTCAGCTTTTCTGGAAGAAGACGAGGACAAATACAGACCTAATGCTAGTTATCTAACCACATACTTTCTTAATTAATGCATTCTAAATAACAATGACCACATTTTAAGGTCTGACCTATAAAAGAAAACTTTTTCTTCCTTGTGATCTAAGAAAAAGATGACAGCACATTAGTTTTTTTTCCATTGAAATAAGACAAAATGAAAAAAACCCACCCAACTTTTGCCTCTTCCCTTTAAGGTAATTTTTTTAAACAGTAACTCTCAGATGCTTTTTGGATAAATGTTTTAACTCTTCTTTTAAAAAAGAACAGTGTACTTACCAAACAAGAAAACAAGACATCAGGAGTTTTAGTGTTAAAAGGTATCACAAAAACAGTCAAAAAAAGAAAGAGCAAGAACAAAAAAAAAAAAAAAAAAAAGTTAATCCAAGGGGATAATCTTTGTCAATTAGTTTAATTAATCTTTTCTGAGCACTAATCTGGACATTCCACATGATCAATTTACAGGAGATATAAAATTTAAAATTTTTAGCTCAATTTTAAGTAAGAGTCCTGAGATTAGGCCAATTTTTCATAGAAACATTGCTCATTCTCACAAGAGCCTTATGAAAGCATCATGAAATGATGAATGCCTCAGGATTCCCAGGAAAACATGATGGAAACCCGCTGTATTTCTAGTAGAGTGACAATCACTAAAAGCAAGTGCAAAAAACAATATAAAATACATAGACATAATACATAACTATAAAGCAAACCCATTTTGTAGAAAGGCATATTTTAACCAAATAATAGAAGAAACATTCTAACTACAAAAGTGATTAATAAGTGAAACAGGGTATGTAGGGAAGCTGCAAAATACCTTTTAAATTTTACTTTAGTCCTACACAAAGCCCTTCTGACCATCCCATACACCACTGAAAGGATCCACGATGCAGCCAGCCCCTCACCTGACTGGCATTTACTGCACTTCTGCATGTGCATAACATATACAAGGCTTAACATATGCATGTGCATAACATATACAAGGAAGCTAATATGCTTCCAATGCAGCATTCCTGAAAGGATTTCTCGCAAATCTTTATGCACCCAAAGTGATGTTTTAATTTTTCAGAGTTTTTTTCCCTCCCCTTATAGCCCTCTGTCTTTTAGAGTGATCTTTTCAGAGGCTGAAATTCATAATTCATCTGAAGAACACAGCATCTGTTCCATTGTGAGAGCTCTCCCTGTGGCTGGGTCAGCTTTAGCCAGAGGGAAACCACATGGAGCAAGTCCCTCCAGATTTTCCCCTTTCCTCCCACAAAACTACAGAAGAACAATTCATTTCAGGGAGGTGGCAGGTAAGAAGTGAAGTAGATCCCTGTACTCCTCCTCTGCAGGTATGAGGACTTAAATTTCTCACCTGCTTTCATCTAGCTTTCCAGGAAAAACAAAACACAAAAACACAACCAGAAGTATTTCTTGAAAGTCGGAATATTATCTTAGAGAATTTGCCTTTTCTAAAAAAGCGAATTTTAAATTATTTCCAATTCTATAATTTGTACCTTAGTAACAGGGTATGTAGGGAATGTAACAGGGTATGTAACAGCAATACCAGGTTAACCACCTCAGACTTGTTGTCTGGAAGCTACATTTCTAAAAACACACAAAAGATAAACAGGCTACTTTAAAAATGCCCAACAACAGAAATTAGAATACCTCCCTACCCACCCACCCTCCCCACCCCCCCCAAGAACTGTTTGTTTTTCCAGGTATACACTAAGTATCTTATCATGGTATTACATGAACTCATACTCTACTTTTTTCAGTAACCAGACTTTTTACTGTGCTCTCCAAACTTCTGTAAGCACAGAGGAGGTAGAAAGAGGGAGCAGGCTACAAGTTCTCAGAGGTAGGAACTTCACAAGGAGCTTTCTGGTTCTGCATTTGAAAAACTAAAACCAGACACAGGATATAATCCATAGCCCATACATTTGAAAATATGGAAATGAAGAGTGCCTAATTATTACATATGCCCAAACAGGATATCATCAGTCTATTGTTACATTCCATGGTGCTCTTTTTGAGGAAATAAGACCAGCTTTCACAGACATACTAGCCAGCACTTGGAAGTACACTGCATTCCACCTCTGACAACTGAGTATTTAATTTGCTACTTCTCGCTTTTTCACTGCTTACTGTCATCAGAAACTTCAGATGACCAGAGAAACCTCGATCCTGCTTCCAGTGGTGCAGGTCCAGCCCTGTTCCTGTGCAAACACCAAAACCTTCACGTGTGCAGGCTTTCACCCACAAGTGCTGTACACAGAACATTTGTGTCTCAGATGGAATTTACAGAAAAAGAGTTAAATGTGTAAGGCGACATCTGGTACCCGCCATTCATCCCGCATGTGGAAGCCAGTCATAAGCACGTTTTCCAAACTTGTGTGGCACTGAAAGGTTCCCAGATGGACATGACTAACAGTGTTATTTGGGTTAGGCTTTCAGCTACACTCAGTCCCTTACAAGGGCTGTTTCCTGTTTATGTGAAAGGCCATGTCACATTTTTCAGGCATTCCAGATACAGTTGTAGAGAGAATGAATTTTGACTGGGCTTCTTGTATACCCCACCTGTGTCAGGCCATGGTAATTCCCAACACAAGGGGACACAGAAGAGTTTTACAAAACACAAGAGGTAACCAGAACATGGAGAAAACCAGAGGAAAGCTCACATATTCTGCATATCCTTTCATCCACTTTACTATCGAAGTAACAACAGTAACAACTCTGAAACAACAGTGAAGATAAACACCAAATACAACAAGATCATTCATAGTGTGGTCAGGTGATCCTTTCCCCCCATTTTATCCATGAAAATGCTCACATGCAAGACCAGCCTCCATGCACATTCAGCTGTGAAGTTCCAGGTCTGCCAGGCCACCCTGGCAGACCTGGCAGCACAGAAATGGGCATTTCCTGTACTTTCTCAAGTGATGATAAGAAAACCTGGCTGTGAACCTTTCCTTGCCATGTACACACATGGATCTTTTTCCACTGCTTCTATTGATTGCTCACAATATGGATTCATCTGGGGCTTGTATGGTGCCAGCAGATCCTGTGAGGGAATGGATGGCCCCTTACTCAAAGTATGTGCTGCCCAATCAGGGTCCCCATGTAGGAGAAGGGAATACAGGTAACCTCATCCCTGATAAGTATTAACCTGTGTTAATTACCCAATACAGCCTTGCCCCCGATGAGTAACAGCTATATCCAGTAAGGATGAGAGAGATAAAAGAGGGGGTGAGCTGGTAAGGGGAAGGATCATCTTGGAGGAGGAACCTTGTGGAGCATGAAGGAGAGAATCATGAAGCAGGATCCTGGGGAGAGAGAATCCCTGCTGTGAGGTCAGTCTGGGTGTGCAGTCAGAGCTGTTGTTGGAACCTGCAGTCACAGTCTAGCCAGGTAAAAGCCTGCAGTCAGAATCTGCAAACTGATCCCTGCAGTCAGAGTTTAGCAGGAAATACCCAGCAGTCAGGGGCTGCAAGGGAAACCTACAGTAGGAGCTTGCTGCAGTCAGTCAGGGAATGGTTGGAGTCAGGATGGCTGAGCTGTAAAGAGGAATAAACCAGGACCCTTTTTATCCTGTGTTTAACAAGAAGTCTGTGCCTCAGCTCATTTTTACCCTCTAATAAGAGGGCTGCTGCAACACCGCAAACTCAAGGTTCCCACCTCGAGGTGACAGCTCAAACTGCTGTATGTGCCTGTGCCAACATTAAGACATCCCAGTGCTTTCCGAGGAATCTTTGTGAAGATGGTCAGTTTCTAGAGAGTTTAAGCTGTTGTTTAAGCTGGTTGTAAGCTGCTTTCTATCACTGTAAGATCAAATTCAACTGAAGATCTACCACTTTATCTGTTTAAACTTGCTCCTGTGACCTGCGGAAATCACAGAGACACCTGAAGAAATGACGTGATTCCTGAAAGATCAAGAGCAACACAGTGGGTCAGAAAACTGAGTGACCCAGTGCCCAGAATGTATTCTGAATTAGAGCCATATCAATCATTAGCAGTAGAGGTACAAAGAGCCCCCACACAGCAATTAAAAGCTACCTCATGAAAGAGTATTTACAGAGCTGCTCTTTTAGCACAAGATGAAAACCTAATTCCTGCACTTTTGAGTCTCCAGAGCATGCAGATCAAGGTAGCTTCTTTCTGTGCTGCTTGAGAAAGCAGCATGGCCCAAATCCAGCAGACAGAATGATCAAGCTGTGTTTGAGAGGTTTGAAAAGTGTTTGTAGTCAAACCACTGGCCGAATCACGTTCAAAATGAAGCCGTGCTTGGATCCAGTTTCTAAATAGTGCTGCTGCCAACACTATGGCCTATGGTGATTTTGACTTGAGGAGACTGGTCCACAAACTTGGAGAAATATCTGATGGGATAGCAGCCATCTTTCAGTCTCCACATGTATATCTGAAAACACTCAGGATTACCGATCCCTAAAGTATCAACAGAAGGCAGAAGTGAAGGGCTCAGAGATGAGACAGACCCTGTTCTCCTGCCAAGAACCAAGCACTCCAAAAAACAGTCAAGTGTTACTGCAGCAGTACACATATCAAGTCTCATTCTCCTGCTTGTTCTAAGCTCGGCTCAGTAATCTAAAGGAACAGCAGATCAAGAAGTTCAAAGTTATATTAGGATAAAGTGGAAGGGAAAGTTATGCACACCATTTTTCTTTCTAGAAGAGTGTTTTTACATGTTATAGGGACACTGGGGAAAGCTGCAACAGGAAAATCAGAATATGTTTTACAAAGGCAAATTGTGCTCTTCCCAGCATGTCTAAGCAAGTGACTGCTCCACATAAACCAAACTCTTTGAGCAAAGAAAGCCTGTAATATAATTATAGCTCATTTTCTATTTACTATAGTACACAACTGTAAGTAGCAGGGTTTTTTTACTGCTATGAGATAACTCCTGTCTACAATCTGGAGCAAGTGACAGTGCTTACTTCTTCAAAATTAAAATAGAGCAGCCTCCTCTGAACTTTACAGATTTAGAGTCTCCGATGAGCTGGTGAAGAATACAGCTTTTTCAATTCATGCCTTAGTGGCAGGATGAAAAGGGGAAATCACAAACCAATTCTTGAGAAAAAATTATCAATCTGCACACATTAGAATAAAAAAGTCTTAACATTCCTTAAAGATGATTGAATCAAATTCCAGACGTTTGGACTGTTTGTAAAATTTGGGAGTTTGTTTGACATTACTTTTGATTACGTCAGTCGCACAAGATTAATTAATATACACTGAGGATCACTTTTAACTGCAAGGCATTCATTAGACCTGCTTAAAAACTACCCATTTTGTCCATTCCCTGCAAAAGACCTGCTCAGCTCTGTTACCACATCAAGCCCAGTGGATGCTTACATTGTCAATCTCATTGGAGTCACTTCTGTGTTTGCAACAGGCTTTGATCAGGAGGCTGCCTCTCCATCACACCTGCCTCATGGAAGAAGCTCACCACACACCCCAGGGGACACAACCCTCCCGGCTGAATCAGCTCCTACACGCGGGGTGAATGAAACAGGAGCCACCTGTCAGCCACCTCAATTAAACCAAACAAAAGTGGGGAACCAGAGCCCTCTGCCTCAGCAGCTCCCAGCATATGAAGACACACAGACATGTGACCTGCAGTGGTACAGGGACAGCACCTCCTGAGAATGACAAAAATTTGCAGAGTTCAAAAAAACCAAGGAAAGTCATCCAGAATATCAAAGTCAGTGAGGGGAGCTTAGGGAACAGAGAAGAGAGAACATCCCCTGAAGGACAACAGGGCAAGCGTGTTTCTCTTGACTGAGTTAAGTCAAGGACAGAAGGGCTAGAGGAAAAAAAGAGCAGTTTTCCCTTCCCTCCTGCACAGAATCACAAATGTATTTAAGAAAATGAACTGTGAGATGATGGGTGTAAAAAATATACTGCTCCACCGTGGCTGGTGATGGTAGAGTTATGTTGTATATTTAGGCAAGCATCCAGAAAAAGGTGACTGCCAGTTCATGGCCACGAATCACAAATCTCAAGAGCACACTAAGAGGCTACAGTGTGCTCCACAGAACAAACCAGCAGCAATTACTAAAGAGAGCACTAAAACACAGCCAACTTCCAAGGTGTCCATCAAAGGTTTAGAGTGGGACAAGACAAAGGAAAAATCAAGGAGACAGGCACACCAAGAAAGGTCCGGATCAATTTCAGACACCTCTACACTGATTTATTGTCTTCAGACAATGATACTCACACCTGTATTGTTTAGAGGCTAAAAAAATCAACTATAGTTGTCTTAAGACAATAAAGGACAATAGTTACAGTAGCAAGAGGAGTGATTTAGCAGCAAATGGCTTTAACAAAGTAGACAGCAATACCAGGTTAGCAAGCATGAAAAGATCAGGCCCATGGTTATGATACAGGATATGATAAAACATGCATTATTTTTATCCATACAGGTAAGTATGACTACCCCTCTTAGCTTTCAACAAATCTTTTAAACGCTTACCAGATCCTCTTAAATGATTAAAAAGTCATCTCCACTCAGGGAGGATTATTTGATTTCCAGCACTTAAAAGCCAAAGCAGAGATTTCAAAACACATTCAGCTCCATGGAATTATTTGTGTCCACATATACTGCTTTTCCTCAGGACAGATATCCCTGTCTTTTCACTTTCTCATAACAGGGACTTGTCTTGGCTTTTAAGTAGTGTCTTCTGTGTTTACTCTTTTGTTCAGGAGACTAAATGGAGGAAACTATGAGGAAATAAAACCAAATAAGCAGCAGGAACTTACCTGGTTACAGAGCTGACACCATAGGCTCTGTCCATGTTTTTAGTTCTCAACATTCTCTGTTTTGTGAGAGGTCAGCAAGAAACGCTTTTCCTTTCTTTCTCGTCCTTTGCCTTTTCCAGCTTTCTGACTCCAACTATCCAAAGCAGGCAAATCAGTAGAAGACTTCTTCAAAATGCTCCAAAAGTTTCACAACAGTCTGAAGCCAGCAGTTGCTTCCTCCCAGGTAACTTCTGTCCTACCTCCTGTGCTTCTGGCTGTTAGTCTGTTGTGGTAACTAATCACCACTCAGAGGCTGCTCCTTCACTCACCCCAGGTAGGATGGAGGAGAAGATTGAAAGGGTGAAAGTAAGAACACTTGTGGGCTGAGGTAAAGATAATTTAATAAGTAAAGCAAAAGTTGCACACACAAGTAAAGCAAAACAAGGAATTCATTCACTACTTCCCATGGGCAAGCAGGTGTTCAGCCATCTCCAGGAAATCCAGGCACGATCACATGGAACTGTAACTCGGGAAGACAAACTCCATCACCCCAAACACCCCTCCTTCCTTCCTTTTTCCCATTTTACATGCTGAGCATGACTCCATATGTTACAGGATATGTATTGGGTCAGCTGGGGTTGCCTGTCCCAGCTGTGTCCCCTCCCAACTCCTCGTGTACCCCCAGTCTCTTCACTGGTGGCGTGGGGTGGGAGGCAGAAGAAGCCTTGGATCTGTGCAAGCCCTGCTTAGCAGTAAGGAAAACATCCCTGTGTTATCAACACCATCTCCAGCACAAATCCAAAACAGCCCCATACCGGCACTGTGAAAAAAATTAACCCAGGCAAAACCACCTGAGAGTCTCGGTTCTACTCCAATCCACTCATCTTATTCAATGACATACAGCTGAGATACTCTGTGCCATCATATAAAGGTACACTTCTTCCTTGCACCTAATGTCTCCACACCACAAGCAAAAAGCTTGATAACAGAAAATGAAAATATTACGTACCCAGCACTTCAAAGGTAGTACAGAAAAAGTGGCAGCAGAAGGAACTCAGAAAAACCGGGATCCTGCATGTTCCACTTAATTCAGATTACTGCTGAAAGTTTCTGAGGCTCTGCAGAGATACTATTTTCTAATTTTAATCCCTATTTAGGAAAAACAGAGAGGCAGTACAGCCCAAAACATAAAAGACAGCAACATTCAGAGCAGTCACAACATAAAACTGCCATTTCTTACTCCAAAGCTTTTTCAAAGTTTATCAAAACTTGCACAGGATCATCCAAATATGAAAACATCCAAGTAGAAACACTCCTTAAGACTTGCATGATGGATGGTTACAGCACTAATTGAAAAAGAAGTCACTACCTCACAGCTGCATTCCATAAAAAGGAATGGAACTGTTGGGAGCAGCTGGGAGTTTATGTACCAGGGGCTGAAGATATCAAAACGAAAGACAGTGCCTGAGAAGCAAGCAGCATTCTTTCTCTTTTTGGCCATCTCTAAATTTTATTTATTTTAAAGACTTATATTTGTGCTATGACTGCTTCTTTATGAAAAAGATATGTCAAACTGAATCTGAAAAAAAACACCCCAAAAAACCTGTTCTTGGAATGTAAAAGTAGCAGGTTCTTCTCAATAGGGACCTTGTACATTATGGAATTTTTTTTCCCTAATCACGGAGAGAATTTTTAATTTAAAAGATGTATACTGAGCCAAGCAGTGGAATTACCTTTAACAAAAAAAACCAACCAACCAAATAAACAAACAAAAAAACCCCCCAGCAAAACAAAACAAAAAACAACAAAGACTACCAGAGAGAGAGAGAAAAAACCCAACCAAAAAAAAGGCAAAAAGAAGAGAATAAGGTGGGATTGACTCATACTCCAAAAAGGGCTATTACTCATTACAGAGACAGATGCATTGAGTGTCTGGCTGAACTCACACTTAGCTCTGCTGCTCAGCCTCCCCTCGTTCCTGGGTTTAGCAGGGCTACTAACCTGTACTAATTATGTCTAAGCTCAGCACATCTTCATTTCTAGTTGTTCCTCCTCCAAGACCATACCTTTATCTGGCTTGTTAAGAGTCTGCTAAGAAGTGGACAAGACAAGATTTTAATCAAATGTAAGCAGTAACAACAGGTTTTATTCAAAATTTCCAGTAAAGAGGACCCACTAGTTTTGGAATAAAAGTACTTAGAAGTACTACAGCTTACATGAATATAAAAGAGCAAAGAGAAGAAAATAAACCAAGCAGCAAAAAAAATTTAAAAATATATATATATTTAAAGTTTGAAATAGACCCCCCACAGGGATACTGAGGTCCTCCAAACAATTAACAGTTACTAGGTTTGGCAAAACAAGATTCTCTCACAAAATTAAAAGCCTGCGTTTGTTACATAAACTGTATAAAACTGCTCAATAGTTAAAGAGCACTCTGTACAAATTTGTCTTGAAATACATAGAGCTGCAGCCTTCAAACTGCAGTAATCGTTTTGTCCTCTTCATGGGTAAAAGAAGCTGCACAATTGCTTTGGGGGAAAAGGAAGAGGCAAAAATAGTCAGAACTAACAAGATGAAGCCAGTATGAAAACAAAATGCTCAACAAAATTCAGACCTCAGTTTAAACTAACACGCTATGTTTACAATATATTCTACATTTCAGTTGTCATTTTCCCCTCCCACTCCCACCTCCCCCCATTCAAATATTCCTAATTCCTTTATGGTCTAAATCTAATTTATTTCTAAACTTTCAAATACACCATACGTACATTTAGCAAAAGAACATACCTAACATTCTTACAGCAGTATGGCCAGGACACAATTTCAGAGATAGCACACAGTTATGGAGATTAAACCTTATGGTGTCTTTTAAAGAGAACAGCAACCATCAATGTAATGTTCCTAAGAAGTACTGAAGAGAGGCTGCAAAAGACTTGGCCAACATCCACTCTTAGCTCCAGAGGACATGGGGGAAACCAGTGAGTGCTGAATGTAAGGAAGGAGAACCTTAAGAGTGCCGGCTGCAGAAAAATCCTTCAGGAACTCGGTCCAGCACACGGAGTTTGGCTTGGGCTCTGTCGTCCCTCTTGTACTAAGCCCTGTAAATCAACTCCACAATAGTACATTACCATGTAAACTAAAATTCTTTATACCAACAGTATGTCAAAGGGGTTTATTTATCTTTGTTTTCTGAATCCAACAGTTGGTCACAGAAGTCAAGTGTTTTCATGGCTCTTTTTCAGCTGTTGCCAGTTGAGGGGGGGAAAAAAAATAAAAACGTGTGTCTGACTCATACATCTTTCAAGTACATGCAAGGCTCAACTGTTTCCAAAATGCAGGAGCTCGGGACCTTTTAAGACACTGAAGAAATAGGATTATGAGGAGAGCCCATCTGAGTAAGTACTTTATCCAGCCACTGAAGGGGACCGTGGAGATGTATCTCTATCCAGCATGGAGTGCTCGTTACATCCTGGCGATGATATTCAGCTCCCCAACCCTGGAAATAGAATCATAAGCAAGGAAAGAAAAAACAAATCACCTTATATTATAATACTAAATATGTGAAAAGCATACTTCTTACCAAAATAGCTTTCAACAGTCATTATCAGCAGGGTGGCACAGCACCCATAGCACCCACCAGCTATTATCACATTTCAACAAATAAATCAGAAGCTAAAAAAATCATGTATGTGGAAAAAGTATCATTTCAGATCTCTTGGAATGGAAGTCTTTAAAGACATAACCTGTAGCAGTGTAAAATTTCCCCATACATCACTGCCAGCTGCCTGAGGTCCCTATAAAGCCTCTGAAGAGGGGGATATTCAAATCTTCTCTGCCAAGACTGAAAATAGAACAAATTGGGTGGAAACGCTGCCAAACAGATCAAAAAATTAAAAGATGAGGTGATAAGACTGATGTGCAAATGGGGATGAGGCATCTGTCTGACAAGAACCAAAGTATCATTCTCAGGATGGGGATGATAAACTGAGCAGTAAGTCAGGAGCATTCCTCCTTGGAGAAAGAGGGCATGGTCATGCCCCATCAGGTTTGTTTCTCAGCTTAAGACAGGTTTTGTTTCAGCTCATACCTGATTCTGTTACAGCAATTACCAAAGATATAAAGAGATATTTAAAAGCATTCAAAATTGTTTTGTAAGTGAACCATTTTTGGAGCAGGTTTGAAGAGAAGACTATGACATCTGCAGGTACAGTTTGCTCTGCTCTGTATTGATCAGTAATGAAGGGATTTCCCAGCTCCCAGCACAGCTGGCAGCAGCTCTGAACACTGTGCAGTGCAACTTCCAGTACACAAGAGATCCTGTCTGACTGTTTAGGCAATATTGCCATATAACTCCATAAGATGCAGAGCTGTAAACAGCCCATCCCATTTTAGGAACCCTTGTCTTAACACATCTGAAAGTTCTTATCCTCCCATCATGGAGAGGGCTGCTGCATATCACCATCTTCATTTGATTACTTTCATTTAAGGACCAGCACTTTCATATCAGTACCTGTGTTGACACTCACACAACAGCCACATCACAAATCCTGACCTTGCATGCCTTCCTAGAATAGAAAGGTATGCATATTATTCTAAATAATGACTGCAGCTCCTAATTTGGGAGTTGCTGGTCAAGATTTAGAGGACTTATGTGAAGAAACATCTGCAAGTCACCCCAAGCTTTCTAAGTATGTAGACCAGATGGTTTTCTGTCCACAAATACTTCATTTCACTATCCGACTTAACGAGCATTCCATCCTTAAAATTCAACAGTCACTAATAGGCTGATGAAGGGACTTACTGGACCATTCAAAATCACTACATTAAGAAAAAACAATTTACTCTGCTTACAAAATAATCTCAAGCCAATGCCCACATACCTTTACGAAACTCATCCGGAGAGTGCACATCTTAGTAAGCTCATACACTGTCTCAAAGCCGTGGTTCACGGACTGAGCTAGGAGCTGAGCAAACTCTTGATTATTGAAAATCTTCAGACTGCATCCACTGGGGATTTTGCAGACCGTGGTGGGATGGAACCCGTGGTGGTAGTTGCAGTTCCGACTTTGCACGAAGATGCTGCTGTCGCTCAGACACTCAGCGTACACCTCCCCTCCAACGTAGTAAAGATGGACACCTGCAAGGAGAAGGTTGGCAAATTCACACTCTGTGTCTGTTTTCATGCTCTGTCTCTGCAGAGATAGGCTTCTGTTCAGAGAGATAAACCTTAATTACATATCAGGGTATCATCTGTTCTCATTTTTACTTTCCTCTTTCATCAGCAGGCAAGCTGAAAGGTTATCTATGTATCTATGTATGTATATATCTATGTATGTATGTATGGGAAATCAGCATGTTGTATATTCAACACTGAACTAGCACGCACAGTTGTTTTGATGCCTTCCATTGGACAACCTGACCACTTGAACTTTTTCTCATTATATTTAAATAAAGCAGTAGTTGGGAATGCAAGCACAGAGAGCAGAAATCTGCTGCATCATTTGTAGATACTGAAGCAGCCCCAATAGATAGATACTTTTCCAGCCTCTGGAAAAGTCTTGAATGCTAATTTGGGTAGCATGAGTTTTGTCAGCTAGCTTTAATTCCAGAAAGCTAGGTGGGGGAAAAAAAGGCCTTTATATTCCTCAGACCTATCTGCCAAATGAGGGTACACACCAATTTTGCAGTTCTTTCCCCTTCTAGTGCCTGCTCCTTCACTTGTCATCCACAGCAGCAAAGCCCCAGAAAAGTAACATACAGAGAACCTTTGTGTCAGTAGGAGTCAATTCTAAAGGTTTTAAGAAAACAAGAAAATTTACCTTCTGTGTTTAAAAATGGTTTATTTGCTACTTAAATCTTTCACCTCCCACAATGTCACAAATCACAGAGGTGAACACAGAGAATTAGAAAACTCCACTGCAGCCCAGTAAGAAAGCCTTGGCTGTGCTCTGTCATGTAACATTTTGCCACTGACTGTGTGGGTATATATATACTCCCACGTGATCTGCAAAAACATTTATGGCTATGTCTTCAAGTTTGGGATTTACTCCTCCTTTCTCAAAGACTAACAGTTCTACATCACCATTACTTGTACACATTTACTTATTCAACTTTATCCTCATCTCTCCCACGCTCTGCTTTGGTACACACGCAGTTAAGTGCTTCAGCAGAACTCTGCCTGCAGCTGGGTTACTCCTAACAGGCAAAATGAATGAGGTGTTAAATAAATATCCTGATACTTGGGAAGATGGATGGGGAGGAAAAGAAGGAAGAAGTATTAGCACTTGAGTGGCACAACACAGGTGTGGTGCACTACTGAGAGCTGCACAAGTTCTCATGAAAAGAAAAGCTCTCCAGACTGGGGGCTCAGACTCGAGGACCTGACAGCTCTCTTCACCTTCAGTTCTTTCCTCTTCTTCATGAATTGGCACATCTACCCCACTGCTTGGGCATGCTGAACCCTCAACCATCTCAGAAAATTTACAGTTTACTAAAAATGTAAATACCTAAAAAATGTGCCTTGCGGGAATGGCCCATTGCAGGGGGCACTGTCAGCTTTGCCTGCCATTTGCGTTACAGGTGAGTTCTCAGAAAACAGGACTGCATTAATCAGGCATAAGGGTGAAGATTTTCTCTTTTGCAAGACTGTCACAGACACAAAAGGGAAGCACTGAAAGAATCACCAGCCTGTGAAAAATGCATTTGGAATAAACTGTTTTAGCAGGTTATCTCCGAAAATACAGGTTAGGATAGCTAATTTATCTTAGAACTACAGCTAGCTAAAACATTTGGTGCCAAGAACCACAATTTGGATTTTCATATACAGCAATAATCAAGATAAATCAAGACGTTTCATTAGACAAACTGCCTTAACCTCTAATTTAGATTTCGATAGCCTTCAGGCAACTAAAAATTGATTAAGGGTAAAGGCTTCCTGTAATTACACACCAGCTAGGAACAATACTTTGTTTATAAGACTAGGCCAGAAAATTATATGTTTACCAACACAAGCACTTCTCCCACATGCTAGAGAAGAGCAGCTTACTTTTGAGGGAAGCGGCCCACCGGGTTGTCACATCTCGGGAAACACCAGCCCCATCCAAAACGAATGGCCAGATCCCAAACTCACCTTTGCCAATGTGCCGCCTCGTGTTCTCAATGGTGGAGTTGCGGTTGACGTTGGAGAGCAGCCCCAGGCAGAACCTGTTCTTGTTGTTGGAGGGGTCGGTGAAGCCATCCACCAGGATGCTGGTGGAGGACGCGTGGAACGCCTCCCCGACGCGGTTGTTCAGCTCGTAGTAGACGATGGAGCACCAGTGCTTCGGCTCTTCGTAAGCAACTGCCTGGACATCTGCAAAGCCACAATGGAAACCTTACAGCCTAACAGGGCTGGAACACAGGCCTGAGGAGTGAAGAGCCGTAACCCTGCAGATTTGGGCTACAGAGGGTAAAGTAATTTCAACTCAAGACTCAGAAGAGACAAAGGCTGGTACTAGGTATGAACAGAAAAGTATAGAAAGCTCCTGGGCACATCCCAAGCTGTGCCCCAATATCCCTGCCCCATTTTCTTACAACATGCTACAGTGCAGGCCCGGACAGCAGAGAAATGCTGTAACTGTACAATTCAGCTTTCTTTCCTATTCAGTAGATGGATTTCTACTTCAGCTCATTTTAGTAACAAACTACAAGTCACCTTTTTGCTTATTGCAAAGTTGTATAGCAACAGGAAGAAACAGCATCACACAACTGCATCAAAGACCATTTCTCACTTTACAAAGAAGTACAGCAAGGCTGATTAAATATACAATCAGCAGATCAATCTTTCAGCATTCAGAGCGTGACCAAATCTTTCTCCAGGGTTTTTTGGGAGAATGGTAGGAGACTTCAAAAGACCTGAGAGAGATTGATATTTGTCTGCAGAACATGCATGAAGCACATCCCCAAAGAGAAGAAGGCTACTGAGGGGTTGTGGTTGCTTTATGTGCCCCTTCTTTTAAATGAAGGACACTATTTCACTACTAAGACTAGAAAAGTTGGACTTGCTGCTGAAACACCAACTTTGCAGATCCCACCTAGAGGGCAAACTGCTAAAATGAATATCAGACTGGTATTACGGGAAAACTTGTTTTTTTCTGGCCAGAGGTTTCTTTCTCCCAGCTGCAAGTTTTTACTGATATCAATCAACTAAGATTAGTGTTCATATTTTCCTCTGTTCACAGGTCAGACCACTATGAGTTTTTGTTACAAAAACAAAAAACCAAAAGTCCCCCTTCAAACCATCAGTACACAGGAGATCCAAAAGGTGGCAAATAATCAAGAGCAGGATAACACATCCTACATCACTATGGAAAAACTTCCAAGCATAGTGTTTATTGCTAATAACTTGCTTAAAAACACTGGTAAAAAGCTGATCTTTCCTGATACTCTGGCACTTTCTATCCCTTCACATCATTGTTGAAAAGAAAAGGAAAAAAAAAAAAGAAGAAAAAACAGTCTTTAATTCTTAGTAAGAGGTTACTACATTTTTAATTCCCATAAAGATGCCAGCAATTATCAAAGCTGCAGCTTTGCCCCAGTTCTCAAAGTCAGGAAGAAATCTTGCCAGCTGGCCATTCTTAGAGAATTAATCATATCTCTCTCACACAGATTTCATACTGACTTCCTTACATTTGCTTTAAGTCATGCAGAGCAGGTGCGTTCAGTCTCTCTATTCCCAGCATGGGCCAACAATGGAAATTACCCAACTTCATTGACAGGATGCAGCTTGTTAAATCAAATCTCTTAAGACTAACAAATCACCATGAAGAGCACACTTCTACAAAGTTTGCAACAAAAAAATGGTGCAGTAAGTTCACAGTAAAAACTTTTCTTCTACAACCTGCAGCAGATTTTTTTTAAGTAGTGCAATCGCAGCATACATATGTGAATAATAAACATGTGAAGGCACTCAAAAGTCTTTCTTTTTAATGAAGGGACAGAGATGAAAATCCATTGTACTAAACTACTAGAAGGCAAAAATATCAATCGACAATTTTTAGTTTGAAATGGCTGAATGATAAAGAGCAAAAAGAAAAATGTCAACCCTATAATACACATTTTGGGAGAGGGACACACATGCAGAGTCTGCAGTTAGGCATGAAGTTTGATAAATGTATTTTGGGGCAGTAAATTTCTGGCCCAAAATTCCTGCAAATTACTCATACACACAGAGTGTAATTTGTGTGATCAGCAAAAAGTTAGAAGTGCTACAGATGGGGTTTATCACATGCAAAACTCATTCCAAGCAGAGAGTAACACTTTCTGAAACTAGACATTGAGCTTAACAGCAAAACAAGTACCAAAAAAACCCAAACCAAAACCCCAAAAAACCCCACCAACACCAAAAAATCCAACACACAACAGTTAAATTGTGCATACGCTTGTGATCTTGATAATGGTTCTGGCACAGCACCAGCTTGCTGCTCTTTCTTGGCACAGGCCACAACTGTGTGAGCTGAAGCGTTCTCTGAAGGGGCCATTTCGCACAATGTGATGATGAATGCATCGAATCCTTTACTCAGCAGCCACGGATGCTGCTGCAGCTTTAGCAAGCAATGTGTAAAAGGACGCCTGTGTCACAGTACATAATGCAATAGGCCTTTATTTCATACTGAATTTTAAAGTCTGTAGCAATGCCACACTTCAGGCAGATAACTCTGTATTCTGCAGTCTCATAGGAGTTCTTTCCATTCAGAGATTAGTGAAAATTCCCAATAGAAAACATAAAATTACTTTGGTCTTTGAGTTGGTTGGGAGTAAGAAAGTAATAAACCCCATATATTTTACATTTTTAAAGAGTCATGGGATAAATTCCTGTCTTAGATAAATATTTACGTTTATAAATAATCTCCAGCTTTACTCATCCCTTACAACAACAGAAGAAAAATTACACAGCCGTTTCTTTTCTTTTCTGCAGACAAAAATTTTCATGAACAACATCCATCCAAAATTAAAACTCAGTTATTACTCATAAGTTCTGGAGGTTCTTTGCTCTTAAGAAGTGAAGCAGAAAACATGAAGGAAGTGTTCTTACCTCCTCTGTGCACGTCAGGGGGAATTGCAGGTGCCATCATGTTGGTATCCATGGGCTGGGAGGTATCGTGTGTCATCGGATCTTCCGGAGGCAGGTAAGTGGGCGGGGGAGTATCAGCTAAATATAGAAAAGGCAGAGATACATGAGTCTTTTGCTCTCTTTAAAGTACATCTACATATCCATATAAACAGTTGGAGCCTGGAAATGCTTCCAGCCTGACTCAGCTATAAACTTCCACCCACCAGAAATCTGAAAAAGCAATCATGGACCTCAAATAAGGAAAGCAAAGAATTACTGTGCATATTAAGCACAACTGCAATAAAAACAAGTCACTTCACCCCCACATAAAGCCACAAAAGAAAGCTCAGCTGTGTTTCCAACCCACAGTTCTGCAGGCTGGAGGTGCCATACAAACATCAGGGCACAAAGAGGTCTCAGGGCCGAGCCAGCAGTAGATACTGATTATGTTAAAAGGGAACAGAAGCTGGGGCAGTTCAAGCTTTTCTGTTTCCAACACAATTCTACCAGCAAATTACTTAAACATCCCAGCTATATCCAGGGCCTTATCATTGTCAGTGCAAAGTATTAGCTCTGTTTCCCTAGACTAGGAAGAGTAGAAAGTGTTCAGGAACCCAAATGCTACAGAATTGCAAGACCCAAGGCCTTGTGGGTCTGGAATTTCTCTGTCAGTGTCTCTGTCCTGTCCCACTCAGAGCTGCATCACCAGCACAGGAACCTGTGCACACCGACCACACTCATTAACGTCAGGCTTTCAGCCTTGTTTGAAGTGTCCCAGCCAGCACTGCCCTTCAGCTGCCTATTCCACTCCTGGGAAAGCTTCCCAAAAGATTTCTTAGAAGCTGCAGGAAGCTGCCAATGTCACCATTTCCCAATACACCACAGGACACTCTCCTTGAGATCAATAGCACAGAGGTACATCCAAGAGCGAGAAAACCTTGCTTGATCCCTGCAAGCTTTCACTGCAAAAGTTGGGATTAGATTACCACTGTGCTGTCTCTGCTGCTGCTCATCCCACACTTACTTCCCTTACTGAGAGTATGGATTGCAAACTACCACAGCAAATAATCACAGGAGATTCCAAAACTCTGAAGAGCAAATTAGCATCAACAAAATGCAGGAGAAAGCTCTGTAAGTTTGGGGGGGGAGTGGGGGAGGGTGGAGTGGTGGTTTTTCTGGATTTTTTTAAATGTGTTTTTTTAAGAAAACACATGTTCATGAAATTTATTAACTAACTCATTGTTTAGCAGGTATTTTGTTGAGAGCTTTACATCTAATGCTGGCAGGTGGCTGCCTAATTCCCTTACTTGAACACATTCAGCTGGATGAGAAAGCAGCAGAGAAAGAAAGAGATGACAACAGGGCTGCATTAAAAGCTTAAACTGCACTGCATTTTGAGTCTCATTTTTGCTAAGCCTTAAATGCTCGTGTGTGGGCAAACATGATCTTGGTCATGCACAAGATTCCAAGGCCACGGGCAACAAATTAACCACTGTCTTGAAAGTTTTCAAGGCTAACTGCTTTGCCCCTTTATTTTTGTATTTTGCAGAAGTCAGCCTCTTTCCCCATTAGTGCAAGATGGACAACTGTCCAGTGCTAAGCATCAAGGACATCAGTATCCTGACCTCATCTCTAACTCAATTTCTTCACTGCAGCTGCTGACATTAAGGGCATGTGGACAGAACAGACCTTCAAAGATCAAGTCAACTTCCACAAGCCAGCATTCAGGAAGACCTTGTTAGGTCTTTATCTCTGTTGGAAGAGCCCCAACCACAGCAATCATGTTAAAAAAAAAAAAAGAAAAAAAAAAAGAAAAAAAAGACAGCTGGTTTCACAGCGAAGTCTCACATTTTTTAGAAAAGCCAATACAAACACTTTCCTTCCTTCCAGCAAATTCAGTAGTCTTCACTCACAAGAGAAAAATTTGCAGCAATTATCAAGAGGAGCAATCTATGGGTATTAATTTCATGTAATAGGAAACAGATTTTCACAAATCTGTTGTTTACACATATCCTCCCCTCAGCCCCTGAAGGAAACAGGCAAACAACATCAGTAAGCATTTGTACTGCATCCTTTTCCCAGCATTTAGATCAAGAAATCCACCACAGACTGCTTCTGCAGTATTTTTATCCAGCCTCATGTAAAGACCAAAAATACAGCTTCACGGAATTTTCTACAGACGCCAGTCAACAAAGGAAGGTTCTTCTCTGACTGTAGGTAGTAAAACAACCTAACAGGCCATGAAGAGTTATTTTAAGGGCCTGCCTGTTTTTCAGTTGAAATACATTTGCTTCTTGGAATTACACCACTATGAGAAGAAATTGTTTATCAAGTAGCAATAACGTGATCACCTTGAGAAATATCCTTTTTCTGCAGAACTAAAGCCTTGTGCTGAACTTATGATCATAAGCAAAGATGATCTTTATCATCACACTTCTGGTGCATTGAACACTACACTTTGTGGGCTGAACTGTTGAACTGGTCCCCAAAACATTTTTGATCCCTCCTCACAAGAGTTCTATTGTTATGTTTTAAGAGTGTTTGAAAGAGGCACAGTATTAAAGCCTTCAATATTACCAGACAAAGAGATTCTATACTCTTTATCACCTTACATCTCTTAGCTTGCTATTGAACACAAGTGTTAGCTTGGTGTTACTAAGCAAAAAACCCATGACAGCAGTGATGTCCAACCACATTCTCCCTCCTCAAGGGAAGCTGACTGTACCTGGCATCTGGAAAGGACTTCCCGGGTCTGAGCTGGCCGGAGAATGCGGATAGGTGCTACTGCTGCTTCCAGGCGAGTTTGGGTAGCTGCTGCTGGGTGAGTGGGGGAACGGGTGGCTGTTGGGCTGCTGGAAGGAGTCCGGGAAAGTCGCGTTGTGCGGCATGTGCGGCTCGTTCTGTCCCAGGTTGCGGAACTGCGCCAGGAGGCTGTGCTGGGGGTTGTACTCGCTGTGCCTCGGAACCAGCACTGGAGGAAGAACTGGAAAGGGAGAAAGAGAGAAAAGCCACAGCATTGGAGACTCAATTCTGAAGATATATGGGGGGAAAAAAAACCCCACATTCTTCCTCCCCCCTGGCATATCCGCATCCGTCCCAAAAACAAGGTAGTCAAACCTAGGAGCACATGTCCAAGCAAGAACTCTTTCCCTTACATCCGGTTGCTGCACAGCTCGAACCCGCAGCTCCCTGGTTTGCCAGATGGGAGCTTGTTTTCACATAGGGCCAGTGAAGAAGAGCCAAGAAGAAACCACAGTTCTGTGTTTCAGTCTTACTCGCACGAAGAGATGCTGGGAAGAGCCTGACAATGCTGACATGCAGTTCCTCCTCTGCACTTGTCATCCGACTAATCACCTAATGGCCTGGAACCCAAACCCTTACTCATAAGAACAGATTTTTTTTTTTTTTAAGACAATACTAATAAGCCTCTGGTCCCAACAGCTGCAATTTTATTTTTAACCTGGACTATGTTCTTACAAGTTACTATTAAAACAGTTATTAACTCTTCAAGTCATTTTACAAAATGTGCAATTTAAACAAAATTATGTAGTTCAAAAAAACCAACTGAGCAGCAATTGAGCTGCAACTATGTGCTACTATGGGATCAGAGAAACATCAGAAACTACGAGTTGCACCACACTTCTGAAGTCTTCTCAGCAGTGAAACAAAGGTCTCTTTCAAACTGGGAATATGAACATGATACCAGATACACTAAGATAAAAGAATCAAGTCTTTTTCCAGTTCCTCAGCTTCTATCTTTGAGTGCCTCACGGCAAAGTCCAAGCTAACCAAAGGATTAAAAGCTCTTCTTTCCACAGAAATTTTTGGGTGATGGATAGAAGAGCAAGGTCTGGGAGAGGAAGGTATATGCACAAAGTAGTGGAAGAGAAATAAAAAAGCAAGTCTTCTTCATAAGATCCCCTTTTGGAATCTCCATTTCCCAGCTCCCTGTCTGAGCAGGACTGGAAGAAATCCCCCCTGGATAGTCTGCCATCAAGAGAGGGTGCCAAAAACACAACAAAACCCAGGAAAAACAAGCCAAGGCTACCGCTCCCTCTCCTTGAGACTCCTGCTCTGGCCTCGACACCTGGGCACTCAGAAGAGGAACAGGAGCATGTTTTGTCAACAAGCCTATACAGACACAGCTATCATTCAGATTAAGAATGGTGTTTTGGAGACAGCTGCTTTATTAAAAGCCTGAATTACAAACTAATTGCCAAAAAACAACCCCAACCAAATAACATTTTCTTTACATGACAAACAAGTTCTTCCAGGATACTGGGGCATCTTTACTCTTCTAGCACGTTGCTATTACAGAAGCAGCACTCAGGTATTTACTTTAGTGTCCTGGAGTCCAAGAGTACCAGGATAACCACTCAACACATACACCAGGTGTGAGGTCTATGTTCATGCTTAAAAGGGATATAAATGAACGCCACACTAAAAACTCACTCTCTATTCCTAAAGTCACAGATTAACTAAAAAGAAAAGAAGTAGGTTTCCCTTGCTCAGATATTTTTTCTGCATACACCTAAGAGAGAAATTAAGCTCTCATTTTTGCCTGCTGGTGGCATTAATGCAGGAGCAGTCTGATCCCAGAAAGCTTCATTGAACATACATTGAAAAACCCTCAAACCCTCACTACTGAAATTAAGGCTGCAGAAGCAGGTTTTAAGCACTTAGTCTGATCTCTCAATTTCTTTGAGCAACTTCA
Source organism: Acrocephalus scirpaceus scirpaceus (assembly GCA_910950805.1). Taxonomy (NCBI): domain Eukaryota; kingdom Metazoa; phylum Chordata; class Aves; order Passeriformes; family Sylviidae; genus Acrocephalus; species Acrocephalus scirpaceus. The sequence continues at coordinate 57,006,223 of OU383778.1, read as the reverse complement.
CTGAGGTTCCAACGGATCTCAAATATTTTAGGCAGATGCCACCCTTAAGTAGATTTGGTTAGATGTCAAAAAACCCAACTCCAATTTACAAGGTATAGACAAAGTTCCTAATTATGGAGCTTTCTGAAACAAAACACATCCATCTGTCATTCTGTGGAAGTTCTCAATTGCAAAACACCCCAGGAGAAGTTGCATCTCCCCTAGCTGTGCAGACTGTTTCTTGCTCCAACAAAACCATTCTGACATGCCACTGGAAAAGGCTGTTTAAAAAAAGTTACTCAGCATTCAGATGGACATCATAAATCCCTTCATCCTCAACATGTCAGAGCCAAGCTCTCTGAATATTAGGGTTTCTCAGAATTAAGCTTGTTCTGTTAAACCAAGGAGTACTTTTGTAGCTAGGTCAAGTACTATTTAATTGTCACAGTCAACATTTGCTGGGCTAATAAATTACCAGTGAAAAAAATTAACAATGAGATCATTTGTTAAAATGGATTTTCCTTTTCCTGTCTTTATGATTCTTCCTTACTTTTCTAAGCATTAAAAACACAGCTTTCCTATCTCTTCCTTTCCTACGGATGAAGGTCAAACCATTAACTTTTATGGAGTTAATTTGTGCAGAAAGTACATCACCTACCTTTCCCATCCCCTACCTCATATTAAACAATGACACACATGACATCAGAGGAAGCCACATGATTTACAGCATTTTAAAATAGCAGGAGAACAGGATATTTTCTGTATGTTTTCTGTAATTAAATTAATGCAGTGCCAGATTTTCCCAAGGTATATATACATGTTTTCTCCTGTTGGGCAGAACCACTGGCAAAGTTTAGAAGGACTTGAGATAAAAACAAGTCTCCTTTTCCCAGGTGTCCTTCATGCAAACCCACTCTTTTTGTCCAACTCCGTCAACCGCAAGCAATTAATTGCCAACTTCTTCAACATATACATGGAAAAGGGGAAAAAGAATACAACTGGTATTGATTCAATCCAAATAGTCTCAAAAATATCACTGCAGAATTTACTTTAAGTGCTGCCCCTAATTCACATCCTCCCTGCATACACAAAACCTTCAATAAGGAGGAAAAGCCCCATCAGGTGGGATAGAGACTGCAGTGCTCCAGTTACTCCAACTCCAAGTCACTCACTGCCATAACCTGATTTCTCTGCAGCTCCCAGCTTTTTTGCAGGGAAGCTGCTCCTACTGGAGCCACAGAGGAGTTAATTTGAGTGCTGTTCACTCAGTAGTAAAGACATGAGCAGGGACTGGGCCCTTTAGAGCACGGAAGGCTGCCAGGAGATCAAACCATAAAGGGGGATGCACACCTTTCCTGCTCCCCTTGCCCCTGTGTAAGGCACTGAGCTTCTGGTCAGGTTGCAGACCTCAGCCACATGGAATAATAAATTACTGAGGCTCAGTCCAGCAGGGGAGGAGGCTGATCTCTGCTGCAGCTGCCAGCTCCAGGAAGAGGTATAATTGAAGGGGAGAGAGCATGAGAGAGTTATTCGGTGCTAAGCCAGCACACCTGTTGCTATGAAATAATGAAGCAGTGCACATCTTTGCTGTGCAGATCTCTGTAGGATGTGGCTCTAACCATTTGCAAAGCACAATTCCTCCCTTCCTCTTCAGCGGAAGGGAACACTGATACAATAAAAATTTATTTTCTTTTTTTTTTAATTTAACATCAGTATCATCAGCATATATTTAAAGGAAACATAATACTGAATACACTGTTGTCTTAAAAAGCTGCTGCAACAGATTTGCCAACTCAACCTCATTAAAGTTAATGGAGTAGAACCACAAGTCATCCGACAGCTTGATTTCTGTAATTCTTCAAACACCGGATTAAAAGGTTTTATGTGCTATATTGTGGCTAAATTTTGCTCCCAAGTTTGTCTGTCAATGTGGACCTGGAGTTGAGAGTTAATACATGACTACTACCAGAAAGGTTACTAGTAAAGGAAGAGAGGGATAAACCCCCAGGAAGCAGGCTGGGTATGGTTGTGGAACTGAGATGGTAGCTGAGATCCCATGTCTGCCAAGACAGCCTGGGAATTGTGGAGCTTGTTTTTACCATGCAAATAAGACCAAGTATGCCTGCACCAAACAAGAGGAGCTGTATTAAAGAAATTAGAGTTACAGGGCAATTTAACCCACCGGGCTATTTCATCTAGGAGCCAGGAATGCCAAAAATACAGAAGATAGACCAAAGGCAACCTGGCTGTTCAGATAAATGTTCCGACTAACCACACCAAGGAAGAAATGCTTTTATGAAAATGTAATAGTGGCCTTTGAAGAAACTTACTGATCTCTACTCTTTTTATCTCCTGCATGTCACCCTGTTCTTCCTCAGAAAACTAACAGCTGTGCTATCCTAAATAAAGATCTTCTTGCTTTTCTTTTTTTGTTCTATTTTCACATTCCAGAGATAATGATTTTAGCAAACACAGAAAGTCTCCAAGTTATGAACATAACTTCTTTTTTAAGTTTCTCTATGAAAAACCCCAAACTAATCCAATCCAAAGGACCTGCTGTACTTTCAAAGAAGCATATTTTCTATCCAGATGGGTTTTGATTATCTTACAGAAGCCCAGATGACAGCTAGCTTCCCTCAAGGGCTCATTTTTTCCACACCCTTTGCAAGTTATGTGAAAATTTGGGTAGGTATCTCTCTTTCCACGTATGGAAATTGAAAGACCATGTAATGAAATACAAGGGGCCACATATAAGAAAGCAGACTTTGATCCACTTTCCTTGCCAAAGTAGATTCTACTTCTTCTGTAAAAAAATTATTTATGAAATAAATGAAAAAAGACTATAAGCAATTGTTGCTGCATTTTTTGCTCCTAAAACCCATGATTTGGTTGACATATGTTCTGTAAAAGGGTTTAACCACAACAGGGCCCCCAGTACTAATGAAGACCTGACAACACTATCATTAGACAGAGCACTTTAATTTCCAAGCATTACATAGCTGCATTTTCATATGAATTTATGCGAAGCCACATATGTTTTGCCAGAAACACAGAACTGCAGGTTGGGAAGGAGGAACATCTTAAAATAAAATTTCACACTATCTGGAAATAGGAAAATCCTGCAAAGACAAAATGGTAACAAAAAGGAAGAGTTAGGAGAAGGAAAAAAAAACAACCAAAACCAACAAAAGACAGCAGCAGTGTTAAACTAACAAATTTGAACCCTCCTGAAGACTCCCAGCTTCATTTCCTGCCTTTGAGGTCACAGCAGCTGAAGCTGGCTGTGGCATCCTGATGAGCACTGCAGTCCCACGGTGGGAACAGAGCAGGTACCAACAGATGCTGAGCTGAACACACTGCTCTCTGCAGCACCAGGGAGTCACTGAAGCATTCTGACTGCAAGGCCTTGCCAAGATCTTGCTTGTAAACAGTAAAACATTGTGTAGAGAGAAAACTTATGTCATTAGGTTTTCTCATGTTGCCTGAGTTATTCTTGGTTAAAAATATAAAATAATAAGCATTGTGTCAAAAGAAATTTCTGATGATCAAACTCCTTAAAGCTCTTCCAATAACCCTTGCCTGTGGTATCACAGCTTTGCTTTGCTGGTCTCAAAAGGAGAAATTCCAGTCTTTGAGACTTTTCCTCCAAACCTCTGTTTTAGTAATTGTAGCTGTTCAGCAACGTGGTTTGGGTGACAGAAAGACAAACTTTCTACTCCAGGAGAAAGCTGACAGCTATCTCCTGGAGTTTGCTCAATTCTTAATTTTATTTTGCAGTTTTGGGAGACCCCCACAGCTTGATTTGTCATTTTGCATAGTTACAAATGAAGACTGTATTAAAAAAAAAAAAAGGCAAAGCAGTTGTTACTTTACTGACTTTGCTTTTACATCAGACATCTGGTCTAAATGCATTTGACAAGTAATATTAGGACACTTCCTGCATTACAATATTCAGCTAACATTAGATTTTATTTGCGGATGCTCTGATAAGCTGACATTCTGATTAAACTGACATTTGCCAAGGTCAATTTCAGAATTTAGTACTAATTGTATGCACATTAGTGAGGGAGTCCTTGTAAGCAGATTTGGTGGAGGAGCAGTCCTGATGCAGGAGGAAGTCACAGTGATAATGTAAATTAACTCAGACATTTACACAGACCAGAGTTCAAATTACCTGTACCAAGGCCACAGTCACCATCCTACTGAGCAGGTTAAAACTTGGAAGTCTGGTCTTTCAAATCAGAAGAAACATCTGTATCTGGGTAATTTTGAAGAAAGAAAACACACACAAAGTAGGAGAGAAACAGATCTTTCTTGACAACTTTTATCCCTTTATTGCAGTTTCTTCTTCTAACACGTGGTAAGGCTAGACAAGGAAAGCCCTGCTGTTAGACCATTCCCTCCTTCCACCTCCTCATTTCAATTCCTCTCCCCCAGGTTGGCTCTGGTGGGGAATTTTAGAACTGAATTCTGCAAAGCCAAAATGAAGGAAGTTTTATTCTGCTTGCCAAGCAAACTGACAGTTGCTTTTGCTATTTTGGGGAACCATCCTATAATTGTGCCCACCTGTTCTAGCAATGCTATTTTTAAAGTCACACCCAAGTGCACACACGGCTGCACAGCAAAACTTCTCAGGGATCACACTCTGCTCCCTCACCCCCAGCCTGCAGAGGTGCAGAAAGCCTGCTATGGGAATCATACAGAAACAAGGATTTTTGTAACTTGGTTCTACATATTAACTCTGAAGGGATGCAGCAGTTTTGCCCTCCCTTACACCCCAGAAGCAGCCTCCCATTTGCCTTTTTCTTTCCCCTGCTTCCTCTCCCATTCTCCCTCTCTCTTTTCCTTCTGGCACTGCTGGCATTATCCTCCACCAGGCCTGGTTCTGTGGGAGCCTGCAGTAGGTGTGTTGCCTTACAGAGCCTCACTGAGAGCAATAAGCAGAGGAGATCAAAGACAAATATGAAAATAATCAGGTTAAAGTCACAGGCAGAGAGTCCACACCAAGAGCAAAACCAGCATGACACACCTACCACTCTCCTCAGAGCCTGGGGACCTGGCCTGTTCTTGTGGCAAAAAGCAGCTGTGCATACAGGTAAAATGTTTCTGGCCAGCAACACACTTGCTGAAGCAGACACACACTTTGAATTCATGGTTATAACTGAAAGGAACATCACAGTTTTCAGGCAGAACTGAAAACTGTTATGACACTATATTTGTCTGCGTCACCAAAAAGTGACCACTGCTTGTTCCCAGTTTGGCTGGAACATTTGCTCCACCAGCTTCATAAAGCCCCTCAATATAGAGCAGCCAGTTCTCTGAAGAGGAGAAGCTTCAGAGAGGAAAACCATTCAGCCTTTTTTATCTATGTTTTATTGGTAATTGCAAAAAAATGGGGGTTAGCCATTTACTGAAACACTGCACTTTCAACCACTTCCACACGTTAAATATGAAAATGAAGTTAATTTCTTTTGCCTCCTTTGTAACGTATTATAAAGTCAGAACCTAGCAAAATGGTGGGCAAGGACACTTAGAGGCAAACAATTCTGCATCAGAATGGAGGAGAGCTAGTGTTCACTAGCACTTTAAGAAAATTAAATATTCAGTTTCTTCATCTTCCTTCCCCTTTAGCTAAGGCAAAAGAACTGAACCTCCTCCCCTAAAGCCACATTAGAGGTGTGACTTATTATTATTTTTAATAGCAGTCTCAATTTAAGCACCTCTTCATCCTCCCTGTTCCGTATTCCATTGCTTTTGTTTTGCTATTACAGCAAACAGGATCCAGGCCCTTTTTTCCCCTTAAATTCACGATGATAGCCTTCATCTGGCCCCATTGACATAACTGAGGACAGAGGCAAGTAGCAGAGGCTGCATCTCCACAGAAATTGAAGGAATAAAAGACGGGAAGGAAATGTCTCAGGACGGACTTTACACATTCTCCAGCCAAACCTGAGAGGTCATTTGTGGCATTTTCAGAGGAATGAGAAACATTGTGTCAGGTTTTTCCTCACAGCCTCTGTGTATGCAGTACACCTAATTATTTAGCAAGTCTTGATGATACTAAAGGATAATCCCAACAGGTATCTCTAAACCAAAAAATAAAACTGAGCAGAAGAAGCAGATTCAGCTAAGCAAGCACACCAGTTCAGCCAAGCATGCCAATTTTTAAGAGGCATCAAATTCAAACCTTGCCCTCATAATTAAAGGCTTTGCTTTGCCTTGCCAAGGGAGAAATCTGACAGCCATTAACTACCCTGCTCCAGAAATAATTCTGCACACAACAGACACAGGGAACAGCAGCAGTGAGCTACTTTAACCCATTTCGAGGAGATATTTCCTTCTGGCACTCAAAGTGCAAGGTTGCATTCCCACTCCCAGCAACAAGTCTCTACTTTCTCCTCTCATGTCCCTCCACTTCCACGCCTCCCTACATGTCCTCCACAGGGCTGTGTTGGTACAGATGCTCCTGCAGCCAGAACAAAGCCCCTGTGCTGCCCTGATCAGCTTGAAAGATAACACAGCAGGGGAGAGGAAAAGTGACTGGGATCTGGTTCAGCACAAGGCCACAGGCACAGCTATGCTGGCACAACACAACGAGCGTGAGCAGTCCATGCACCCTGCCACAGAGCCCAGCTCCATCAGCTCACTGGTCCCAGGCTGAAAACCTGTGTTTCCTGTCACAGTGTCACAGGAAAGCCACCCTTCCTCACCTCCACTCTGCACCCCCACGCTGTTGTGCCTCCATCTGGTTCCACGTGAGTGAGCTGAGGGCACTGAGCTTGCCAAGTTAACTGTGCCAAAAAGCAGTTTTCTGTGAGTTTAGTTTTCTTGATTGACGCACCACAGGATCACACAGGCCCCTGTGCATGTGCAGAGCCTCCTGGTCTGTCAGGCATGAGCATGGTCCTATCATGTCACATCCATGTGCCTGCCAGATGCCACATTCCCCTCTGTACAGGGACACTAGGAGATTCCCTGTTTGAGACTGCTGATAGTTTTCTGCCTTCTCTCGCCGTTTACAACCTGTTCCTATCTAGCCTGGCTAACAGAAAAATCTCACTTTGATTCAGGTGTAGCTTTGTAGCTGGCAGACACCACAGAGTGCCAGTTCTCATGCTTGCCAAGCTTCTCTTCATGAGCTAAACAGTGAGGATGGAATAAGATGTCAAGGTAGAAAATCCATTCATGCCTCTGGCACTGTGGAAACTGTGACATATCCACAGCACTGATTTCCCAACAAAGAACATTACCTTACTTTACATATTTGAGGATTTACCACTAATCCATTCCTCAAACCTTACACAACAGTGAAACAAATCTCACAACAATCAGCAGAAGAATGAAAGGATAGATGCCATTCCATGCATGGCTCATACCCTTCAGATCTCCAGTAACTGCTTCTGCACAAAACAGTTAAACAGAAACCACACCGTCAAGCAGAGCCAGACCTTCATAATGTACCGTTCACACAAAATATGTATCATACACAATCTGAGTTTCCAATTTTGCTTTGTCAAGAGAAAGCACATTTCTAAGCCTTCTGGGAAACACAAACCTTGATATCTGCTTGAGTCCATAGATTGCTGTAAATGGTGACTCATGCATGAATTCTCACTACCCATTAATCTCAAAGTGTAAGCACTTACGTGGCAATAATGGTGTTTTAATGTCCTGAAAAAATGGGAAAAAACGGTTAGCAGAATTTGGGAGCGACTGTCAGGAAATGAAGATAAAGACTATGCTTGGAGGACAGCAAGAACAAGGAAGGGATAGGAAAAAAGAAGTCAGAAGTTACAGAGCACAGGTCTCCAAGCCAAATGGGAGTTCAGCTACCACCTGTTTCCAAAAGCTGTTTTCCCATTCAGCTCCGTGCAATATCCCTCAAAACAATCTGTGGCTGACTAAACAAAAACCCCTCCTGCATTACATACCTAGCCTAAAATGTATATTTCAGTTAGACATCTTTTGGAAGCTTTTTTCTATCTTGCATAACTCATTGAAGTGAACAAAGAATACGGACAAAGTCTCAAGCTGCACCAGAGAGGGTTTAGGTCAGACATTAGGAAGAATTCCTTCACAGAAAGGTTGATCAGACATTGGAATGGGCTGCTCGGGGAGGTGGTGGTCACCATCCCTGGAGGTGTTTAAGGAAAGACCGCATGTGGCACTTGGTGCCATGGTCTGGTTGACATGGTCATGTCTAGTCAAAGGTTGGACTCAACGACCTCAGAGGTCTTTTCCTCTTTTCTGTGAAGTGACAGGACATTTACAAATACCTTGTTTTAAATATGACATAAATGGTCCATATGAGAATGTTCTCAAACTCAGTAACTGTTTTCAATACTAAAGCAAAAGGAGTTAGAACATGTAATCTGGCATTACAGTAAGAGCTCAACTGTTGCTCAGTCTGATAGAAATAGAGATGTTTCAGGAATCCTTATTTTCAGTATTTTGCAATACTGAATGAAAGCAACCAACCCAGACATATGCACACAGCTAGCAGTACAAGTACATAACTATTTTATTATCCCTCTTGTACTTAATATGGAATTGTTAAGATTTTTTTTAATTTTAACTTTTTTTAGAACTGTTTTTCCAGTGCTGAGTTCCCTTGTTCAAGCTGCTGCTGCTGCGTAAATACATACATTATGGTTATTGCATCTGCCATTCACATGATTTCCAAGTTAATGCTAACACAGCAAAGGGAAATATCTAACATCAAGATATGCACTGTGCATGGCAGATCCAAGACAAATGCAATTTCCATCCACAGCAAAACAATCTTGCAACAACCTCATTTCCATCATGGTTCTGTGTATCCTTGCCACTCTACAGGCAGCTGCAGAGTTTATGGAATGGCTAACACTGATGGACTTCCCATATTTAAACCAGGGAAGTCCACCCATGCCTGCAGTGCATTTCTGCAGCTGTACACCCTCACAAACAGCTGGAGACCAGTGATGACACATCCAAGCACAGTTCATCTTAGTCCCTGGAAGTATTCCCTGATAATAAACTTGCATGAGTGAAGTTAAGCACGGAGTTATCAAAAAGATGTTTGGCGCTTGAAGAGGAGATTGGAGAGAGAATGGGTGGCACCTTAAGAAAAGAAGTGAGGCAGTGGGTAACTCTGAGGTAAGCAAACTCTGTTTGTGGAACAGCTGACAGTAGAATTTCACATACAATCAAACAGTGCTATCAAAGTTCAAATTGAGGGGATTATAATCTGCTGTCTAAATTCAAAGTCTTTTTAAAAGGCAACAATTGTGAGAGATACTAAAACAATATTATTTTCTGTAGGATGAAGAAATTGAAGTGATAAAGCGAAATAATATTTGAAAATACTACTATTACTAATACTAGCAGTGCTATTACTGCTGTGTGTCAGAATGGTTTTCAAGCATAGATAATGCAAATAAATCCTTTATGTTAGCCTGCAATGTTTCATACAAAATCACGGATCTGCACAGTTGAGTAAACAACAAATTAACTGAGGGACAGCGAGTACCAAAATTCCCAGATGATACCAGGCCCAGCAGCCTGAGGCACTACGACTACCTCTGTGCAGTGATAAAACATTTACCCAAGTGAAGCATTCTCCCCGTGAAAGGGAGAACTGATAATTAATGCCTACATGCAGATAAACTGCAGAGGAAGAATCTGACATGTGCAAACAGCCGCTTTTGCTTATTTAAGTCGATGAGTCACATAATTAATTGCCACACTTTGCATTGTTCAGATAAGGTGTAAAGGTACAAACAAGGAAGAACCTACCAGGACTTTCCACCCGCTTGTAGTGGTAGGGATTGATGCAAACCTCCTTCTGTTTGGAACCAAAGGGGAACTCACAGCATTCCAGAGGTTTCAGTTCGTGATGGCTCTGCAGGTCCGGCCAGCGCCACACTCTGCAGTAAATGACGTGCGGGAGCCCCTTCCGGTGCGACACCTGGAGCCGGCCATCCAAGGAACGAGGAATTGTCACACAGTTGCTGGGCTGACCAGGACAGCTTAGTGCTTTCTCCAGCTCCTCCATAGCACCTTTTTTCTTCTTCAGTTTTTTCACTAATGCGTCAACAGCTTTCTCTGCCCATTTCTCTTCTTCATCCCCTTGCTTCCACCCCAACAGCCTCTTCACTGCTGGGCTGGTGAAGGAGAATAAACTTGTTACATTCATGGTGACCCTGCTGTGGTGACACCAAGAATCAGGCAGGAACGACTGCCCTGTTCTTCCACCACCACCAGGGTACAGCAGACTGTGTCAGCAGTCAAAAGCAGCCTGGATCAAACAGTTCTGGTCCTTTCTCCTTTTCAATCCTCCAGTCCCAGGAAGGCAGCCCTGACATCCCCCCTTGATCGTCACCTTCTCATCATTCTAAATCCTTCTGATTGACAACCTAAAGGAGAGTATCAGAGAAAGAGAAAAAAAAAAACAACAGTTTATCTTTCAAGTTAACATACAGCAGTTAAAAATATCCCCCACCCCAATCCAGAAGAGTGGTGTGATCAAAAAACAACCAACAACAAAACAACAACAAATGCTGACAACCTCCAGGACTGGACTCAAGGCACATCTGATGAAAACTTAAGCAGCAGGACCTGCTGCTGAACCCAGTACATCCCTGTATTAGAAATGTAGTTCACATTAACTCCAGCCTAAAACAGTCCCTCAATTTAAATTTTTCACTCTTAAATGTGAGGGGTGCTACAATCTGCCTCTCAGCTGTTGCAATCTTAACCAGCAAAGCATCCCAAGGAAACAGTGCAAGATCACTACTGCTTTTTTTTATTATTTATTTTAGAGAGTGGCTGGAAGCAATATTCCTCAACAGCAATGTGCTGCCCAGCTCTCTCCAAACTTCCAGGCATGAAGTTCAAAAATCACTGCACTAGACCTGAGAATAACTCAATCTGCAAAAAACCTCACCCAGTTCAGTTTTACCTCTTACTTACTTTGAGGAACAAAGGAAAAAAAAAAAAAGTGAAACTAGAAAGATCTTGGCCCTCACTCACATAAGAAAACTGCATCTGCTCACCCCACCCAAAAACCCTCAGAGCTCCTAAGCAGCCTTTGAGGGAAAGCTATCATGAACTTCACCGATTATCCACTGACCCTTCGTGCTGCAGTGTCTGCCTGATATACTCAAGGACTCATGAAGGAGTGGGAAGGACAAAGAAGTCCAGATAAGAGGATTTTAGACAGCACAGTAGTCCTCAAGCTGGGAGACAAGGAATGGGACTGAAGTGATGGGTCAAGAGGGGGAGGAACACCACATTTGAAGGAGTTCCAGCTGTGAGCAGCAGGTTTTGTCCTTGTCCAGGCTCGAGCAGGCAAAAGGCTCTGGCAAGGGAAACAGAAGAGACCCAGGATTGGCAGGGAGGGGAAAATGAGACAAAGAGCACCACACTACTGATTTTCAAATAGACAGACAAGACAGGAAACATATCCTGGACTGGATACCAACAGGTTGCAGAGGAAGGGGGAAGGGGAAAAGGATATGAATGTCTTTGTTGCCATCAGAACAACAGAAAAAACACCCAACCAACCAGCAATCTATACACACAGAGAATAGAAGGTGTCAGCACACCCACGTCTGACAGGATTTCACAGCTATACCAAGAAAAAATTGCAACCCTTAAAATAGCAAATGCTATGGCACACTTACTCTGACTGTCATACACTGCAATGGTTTCACAGTATGCCACTATATTTGAAGAACTTTAAGCTGAAAACCATCCACTTTCTTCAAATTAACTTGTCACTAGAACAGTTATCTAATTGCAGAGGTTCAGTTTTATTAGGCTGAATGCATAAACTACATTTATGTGAATAATGATTATGGACTAAGACACAGGCCACATCTACCTACACTTCAAACTGGTACATCCCATTTCTTTTATGTTAAGAACTGTATTTGAAATAATAATGTTAATGCAAGGGAAGATTTGCATGAGCCTGTGGCAAATTTAAGAATTTGTTTTGTTATGTGGGCATGTGCTATACTGTTAAATGAACTGAAACTCCATTACTGTCACTGACTGTACTCCAGGTATATTTTATCCTTACATGCACTGTAAAGTGCTCTATTAAAATGCTGTGCTAATTTAAGAACTGAATTACCAGAACCCCAGTGCCTGTGCTTTAAACATGTTTGTAACTGAGTTATTCTCAATTAATATATAGTCTGTATCTCATATCTGTATCTCAATCAATATTCTAAATATATTTTTCTGCACTTTTCAAACAAAAGATACAAGTTCCACATACAAAAGTTACAAGTTCCAGTAGTATATCAAATAAAGCTTTCTCCTTCACTTCCATTTGAATTAAACAAAAAAAAAATTGAAAAGGCTTGAGTTGAAGCTTTAATAAAGGAGGAAGTACAAAGTCTACATTTCGACCCAAGCTTCATTCAACATTGATAATGTTTGCAGATGTGGTTCTACCTAGGCCTGACCCATTTTTCACCAAGCTACTTGCTGTGAAAAAGGAAAAGTCCTGTCTGTTAAGACTGTATGTTTATACCAGTGTCTGAAAATACAGCCCTAACATGGGCTAGGTACACAAGCTCTGCACACACTAAGAGATGCTCAGATGCAGCCCCAAGCACTCAGACCAAAGGAACAGATTCTCTGAAGTTTTTGGATCAAATCCTGCAGCACACACACATCCCACTCCCACAATCACACACTCCAAACAAGTTTCAACCTCACTATCAAAGCTATGGTGGCATCTCTGTGGCAGCAGCTGCTGGGAGCAGGAGGAACAGCATTAGGCACAGTGCTTGGAGGTGAGCTTGGAAGTAATGCAACTCAGCAGGAGCCAGCTGGGCACCAGCCTCCAGCCAGGGATTCCTGCTAAAGTCCTGCCTCCAAAACAAAGCCTAAGCAAACCCCAAGCCCTGAACAAGCAGCAAGATAAGGGAAGGGGGACAAAACTCACAGGCTGCTGTAAACTAGTTTCTCTAAGCTCCAAAACCAATATTAAGCTTAAAAAAAACCCCAAAAACAAACGAACAGACAAAGAAAAAAAACCCAAAAAAACCAAACAAATAAAACCCAAACCACAATGTATGTGGAGATTTTCGTTTCCAAGAAGCAGAGAGCTTGTCTTGCAGGGCTGAGCCCTTGCCAGTACATTCCATTTCCCTTTCTGCCACTCTTGGTTTCTGCACTGCATCATTTCCTGTATTACTTCGGCACAAAGTGGTCTTATCAGCTGGAAGTGCAAAATAAAGATTAAACCACGAGTCAGCAGATGACACAGTCTGCATCTTTCTTCCCCAAATCCATGTGCCCTTCTGGGAAACTGGGAGTTAGTATTTCCAACAGCTAAGTGACCACCAGCCCTTGAAGGGTCTGTTTATTCACGAGCTAGGGATAAAACAGAAACCTAGGCCAAACAACAGGACACTCTCCAAAAGGCAGTCTGGCATCAGTTTAAAGGAAATTGAGTTGTTGCCCACTTATCAGACACTTGCTACACATCCAAACCCATGCACTTTTTATTATGCGTTCTGTCTGCTGATGGATGTATGGGAATCAACGAACTTCTTTCAAATCCTGTTGTTGTTTTATTTGTTTTCCTTCACTGCTGTTATCTTTTTTGTAATCTTTGGGTTACCACACAAACCTGTATGCAGCCTATAAAAAAATAAGTGAGCATTATATTTTTATATATATCTGTTTGGCCAGCCTTGTATTTAAACAAACATATTTAGGAAAAATGCCTATGAAGTCCTATTCTTCTAGCCCTCAAAGAAGAGATAGTTACTCCGTCAGCAACATGAAGCAGACAGTAAAATATTCAATGAGAGTGCTTTCAAATTCCCACAGGAGATCCCATAGGAAACTGTCCCACTTTGCATAAATGACTATTTTTGATGGGTGGAGAAAGTGTTTGGACAATTAGATGATCCTCTCCCAGAGGGGTGGATGGGGGAGCAAAACAACTTCTAGCCCAAGTTTCAGGCAAACAAGAAGTGACTCTAACTCTTCTACTAATTTCATTATTTGTATTACAGGCTCAGTGATGCAGGCAAAAAGAATCCTATTAAATATTTTTAATATATGCTTAGCACAGTTAGACATAAAAATGGGCAGGAACCACAGTGAGAACAATTGTTAATAGAGAAAACTGTCTTGTCTATGACTACATTTTAAAAATTCAATTTATCTTAGTCAACGTACCTCTTCCCAGCATCCATTACTTAGTAACACTATAAAGAAATAACAATCAGAGATTTTAATTTGCTTCTTTAAAAATATTTAGTCATCTACCCTCTCTGAGAGACACGTATTTTCAGCAACTCATGTAATCAGTGCAATATTTAGACCTTTTAAAAAAAACCAACAAACTGAACAGATTTTGGCATAGAAGGCAGGGAGCTGTTTCTTTATTCCAGCAGGAACTATCTCCATGTACAGTTTCCATGTATTACTAAAAGGCATGAAGTCTAAGCAGCTGCAATGCTAGAATGTGTAACAACATACTGTGCACTAACTTAATCTAGCTCCCTATTCTTGGACCAAGCAGCAAAAAGTTTGTTTCTTTCTTCAAGTAATGTGATTTTTGATACAGAAAGTCTGGAGTCTTCTGCTGAATTACCCTCCTTTTAGTCAACAAATTCCTTCTTTGCACCTTCTTATGGCAGATCAGATCTTGCTCAGCTTGGAAAAATGCACAAAACCTGGTAGAAACCTCAGTAACATTACAATACACATTCAGAAAGAAAGCACATGTCACATCAGAGTGCTGTAGAACTCATTAGAAATAGAGAACATAGAACCTGACTTGGCTTTCTTTGTAAGTTTGGAAAATGACAAGAAGAAAAAAACCTAACTCTTTTATGCTCTCTTGGCATGGTAGAAAAAACTCAAAAAAACCCTGAAATATGTGATCCTGTGTTCTGATATACAACACATTATTGGAGGAAAGAGAAACACACTGGTGTTGAAAATACCTCATCACACCTAACAGAGTAGGCAGGTTTTTTTCCTGACACTGCCTTAGACTCCCTTCCTTACTTAGGCCCAGCCAGGGCCAGGAGGATGGGTATGCGCAGCCAGTTCTGTGAAGTAACCTCTGTTACAGCCCAATACACCCAGTCTGTCAAAACTCCTCTTGGGCCACCCCTCATGCTATTTGGCTGAGGGATTGCCCTTCCAAGAAAATCTCCCATGTATCACTGTACAGCCCACAGGGAAAATCCCGTCACATACCCACAAGCACCCTGTAGTTCAGCAGGCAGGGGGAGAGCAAAATGAAACCACAGGGGCAATGTAGGATTTACCAGTGGAGGGGAAGAAACAGCGACCCAAAATGCCCATTGCTGTGTTAGTCCAGAGCATGAAGGGATAGCCTCACACTACCAGGATCTGCCAGCTCCTTGCCAGTGCTCCCTACAGTTCAAACCAAGAACACAGTGAACCACAGCTTTTCTTCTGCCCGCCTCCCCACTTGGATTCTGGCAGAAAAGGCACTGCTCCTTGCCCTCGAAGTCTCAGCTATCACGACTGCAAGATTAGAACAATAGCAAATTCTCACAGGTCTTCTGGATTTTGAAGGTACCAGATTTGAAAGATGTATGATAACTCCACTTTTGCTTCTCCAGGAAAAAATACCCGCTTTTCATACGCATTAGAAACTGAATCCTGGGTTACAGTACAACTGAAATGGCACAGAAGTCTTTCTAAGCAAGCATATCATTGTGAGAAAAGAACATGGCAAAGGCTCTTTCCCAGTTTTAAGAAACATACATCCTTGTCCTGGTTAACACTTCTTCCCAATATCTTTGCAACTGTTTTGACCTACTGAAAACCATACTCCTGAAAACAAATTTAAACACCACATCCTTCACGAGTTTTATGTCCACCATGTTTACAAAAAACACTAACGCTATACAGTCTCTTAAGTGATCACCAGATCCTCAAATCCTGCCTTTTTCACCGGAGATGAAAAACACACTGCTGAATTTTACTCATTCTTGCATTCAGATGCATCTGAGATTCCACAAAGCCACAAAACACCAGCTCTCCCTTTACCGCCTGCTGGTCTCCTCGCCGTGCTTATTTTATATATGTTTTATATTGCCAAGACTACAGGAAAAACTAAAATCAAGTTTGCCAAGAGACTTGGTCAGGAAGCTGGGTAAGCCTGGTGCACAGCAGGGCTAGTACAAGTAGGATAGATCAAAACATCCACGCAGGTGTGCGCAAATCCCTTCTGGTGTCGGCGAGCAGTCAGACTGAATTGGATGTGCTTTCAAAGATTATCTCTAAAACCACAGCCTAGTTCTTTAACCAAGGTCAGGAAGGAACTGTAACTTGATTTAGTCAAAACTCTGGCACAGATGGGACTGTAAAATATGAACTTCACTAAAATAACCTATAAGATGAATACAAGGCTATGAATCATGAAACTTGCCAGAATAGTGCTCACAAGGTGGGGTTTTTTTCCTAAACGCTATGTAGGAAGAGACTCTTCATTCTTCACTCTCTTCAAGCTAAAGGCTTCTTAAAGAAATCCTCAGACTATGACAAGACATTCAGAAGAAAAACATGTCCAAAGAAACAATTGTTAAGAGACATTATGAATTGCCAGCCACCACAATGGGTGGCAATTCACACAATTTCATTGTGCATCTTTGGGGCAGGTTTATCGTTTTCATTTGTGCTGTGGTGTCCTTAAACTCCACAGATTGTCCCACCAGGACACTAAAAGCACTCAAGAATACAGGAGCAGCCAAGGATCTCAGTCAGCGTTGTTAGATGACACAGACCAAGTCCTGAAAAATGCAGAAGAACTTCTAAGACCAGTCTGGAGCACTGGCCATGGCTTTGTGAACACCCACAAAGATGCCAGGACTAGCCTAGTTATCAAAGTAAGTTAGAAGTCCTTTTCTAAAAGGTGAAAAATCTGGGGAAAACAGATTTCTTTTTTCCCCTCCCCTTTCATCACAGAACTCCTGCATGACTCCCTTTTTCCACAAAGACCATTCCCTTTCCTGACTTTTTGAACTGTCTTTAGAAAACAGGTGTTGTTTACAACAATAACAAACACACATCTGTGTGGGTGTGTTAATACACACAAAGGCAGGATAACTGAAACCTCTTCCTATATTTAGATCTGTCTGGTCAGCTCTAATTGCATAATTTAATCAAAACCCTCTCCAAGGGAAACACATCCATATTCATCACAGGCATCAAAGGAAACATCTTTACAAACTATATCCTTTTACAAACCAACACATGGTCCCACATCACTTGTCCAATTGTTGAATTCCTCCTTTGGGAAGGGCATGGAATTTTATTTCTTTTTATCAGCTGAAAAAAGCATTTCCCTCCAATTCATCAGCACAGGGCGGGAGGAACTTCCTTCACAGGTGAGATGGGGAAAATTTACTGACATGTCACTTTCAAGGGTTTTTTTAGGCAGTTAAAACATACATCTGCAGCATAAAGGAAAACCTTTAAAACAGAAAAGAAAGAAAAATGCCCATCACCACTCCAGCAACAAAATTTTTGAGTGAAGCTCATAAAATGCAAGATATGTTTTGTCTTCAGAGAACAGCAAAGTCTAGCACAGACTGCATGAATTTAAAGAGGGGTTTGTCAGTCCCAGCCAGAGCAGTGCTCCAACAGGGTATATTTTAAGGAGGGGAACCCCACCAAATGCACTCCAGTTATGCTCAGCTGAGGCAAGTCACTGCTCCTACAATGATTCATTTCACCAAGAGCATGCACCAATACAGTTACATCAGCTGCATTAAACCACTTCTAAAGACTGTGACCCGGACCTCATTTATCAGAGATTAAGTAAAGATGTTAAATTACAGCTCAAGATCCCCAGCTTTAAAGCAGAATCCTTCACCAAATCAAGAGATGACAAAAACTGAGAAGAAAAATTATTCACTAATAAAAGAGTTATTGGGTCAAGCCTCAGCAAAACAGAACAAACTGATGAAAATTAAACCAAAAAAGTAATGCTGTTAAATTAAATAAATCTTTCCACAAACTAGTCCTCCACCAACCATTTATACACCTAAAATAAGAATAGTCAGTTTGCCAACGCTAAAGACATTTCAGTGCATTTCATGAGATGCATGCTTGATTTTTTTTAAAGGATTCTTCCAGCTTTCCTAATTTTAAAGGATTCTTCCAGCTTTCCTGGTTTTTGCCTTATCTGTAAAAACGAGAGGGCTATTTTTTCGCCTTTAAACAACTTTTAAAACACTGTACCTTCTTCATGCCTTTAAAACATCCACATTGCGTTTCATCAAGTGCCCTGCAATTCACAACTACCACTCTGGACAGAGAAAGTGTTTAAAGATGACACAGCTTTCCAAGCCAAGTTTATACAACTCAGACACAAACACCAGTATTTGCCAGACTTCCACTGTCCAATGAAACATTATTCAGTTACAGCATGCCACCAGTGGCCTTTTGAAATCCAGGACTGGACTTCAGATGACCAGTGTGCTCCAGGTTGTCAGGACAGTGAGGAGCAGTTGCAGAACCCCATCACAGCAGATACTCCCTGGCAGTTCCTTGGTATTTATCAAGCCATCCTAAGTCACAGACCCTTTATAAATGGAAGGTCACAGTGTTTATAGATGCCCCTTCAGCTTCCACACAAGACAAACTCTTCAAAGTTTACAATTTACAGGCAAGTACAAATTAGAGATCCTCTTGAGACCAAGCCAAGGACACTGTGGGTTAAGGTTTAAAATACCCCCACAAACACTTATACAGGGTTGATCGCAGCCTTTACCAGCAAGTGAGGTACAGCTCGGAGCATGCCTACACTAAAAACAGACCCAGAAGTCAAGGACACACCTTTTCCCTTCCAAAAGGGCAAAACAAGGGTGCAGACATAAATGAGGAGTCAGAGAGATCCAAAAAACTGTGGGATGAGGCAAAAGCAGCTGTCACAGCCCTGTGCCAGAACATCTGCAGAATCTCACATCAAACTGTTTTCTCATATTCCTGAGATCAAGGCTTTGGAGTGTTCTGTACAAAGGCTTCAACCCCCAGATAGGAACTGGTAGTTAATACAGCAGTTGGGAACAGCATAGCTTGAAAGGAAGTGGGAGATATCCTCCTACATGGCTCACTGGGAATACGAAGATTTTACTACAGGAGAAAAGGGCTGTAATCTGTCTGTCTGATTCCCTGGTTATCTGTAAGCTTTTCATGACTTTTGGAAGAGGAACCAAGCCACATAAAGGATCACTCAGTACCCTTCCCTTATCTGCAAGCTTTTCTTCTTAACAGAGCCTGTATGACTCTGC
The DNA here is from genome assembly GCA_910950805.1 of Acrocephalus scirpaceus scirpaceus. NCBI lineage: Eukaryota > Metazoa > Chordata > Aves > Passeriformes > Sylviidae > Acrocephalus > Acrocephalus scirpaceus. The sequence continues at coordinate 56,986,955 of OU383778.1, read as the reverse complement.
ACATGGCAATAAGACAACCTACTAATCACTCCACCATAATTTTTTATTTATTTAACTTCAACTAGTTTGAAGTTTCAAAAGTCAGGTTTTGCAAAGTTGCAAGTCTCTTACAGTCTAGACACCAAAACACAGCATTTTCCAAATACCGCGTGCTCTGCAAGGTCAGCAGCAGGCTAGTTTAAAACAGCATAATGCCTCCAAATTTTCCACTGCTGCCTGCTACTGAACAAACAGTCACAGCTGGCCTGGTACTGAGGATGGACAGAAGAACTCCAAGTTCCAAAGTCGCTTGCCAAGACTACTTACTTCTAGGCTACAAGCTAGTGCACAGAAAGAACACACAAGGATTTCAGACTCCTTGTCTTTTAGCTATTACACAGATGTCTTTAATTCTGGGGCTGAAACCAGCACTCCCCAGCTCCCGAGATAAGAAGCCTTCAGGCTCAAACAACTCTGATTGCTGGCTGGCCTGGAAGATTGAGAGTCCTCATGTCCCAAATCAGTGAAAGCAAGAAGGTAGGCAAAGGTGTGATGGAAAAAATCAGGAATATCAGACTTGAGCCAAAGCAGGCTGCCATTGGCACTGCCAGTTCTCAACTGTTCCCCATTCACAAACCACAGGAGATGCATTGGGTCTGACCATGAGCAAGAATCATTCCAGATAAACTTGGCGGGGGGAGAAGGGCAAAGGGAACAGTTATCCAGTCAACTGCAGTAAATATTCCTGGAGCCTTTATGCCAGGTATGCTGATGCTTTCGGCTAAGAAGCCTGTAGCCAAATGTTGGGGGTTAGATTTGTTTCTTTTTTACTTATAGAATTTTTCCCCATAAGTTGCTAGGAGACTAACTGCTGGATACCTGTGGGTGCTCGACCAAAACAAAGAAGTGGCCAAAGGAGAGTGTGGCAAGAGGCTACACCCTTTTCTTTTTTTGGTCTCTGAGAGTTTTTCTCTCCAAGGGAAAAAGAAGATACCGCGAGGTTTGGGCACAGCTAAAGGACAGGGCTGGGGGCAGCCTCGCTCTCTTGCTCTCGGTGTTGGAGAGAGGATGGTCGAGCTGCTGCTTGCCGCGGGAGAAATTTTCCCTGTCACCACCGGGTCCAGCCCTGAGAAATCTACCGTCATCTGTTCGTGTGCCCCAGAATTCTGAGCTCACCCTCCTCCTGCCCTGCTGGGCCGACCCTGTGCCACGGCGGCTTCTTTGGCGCTGCTTTGGGGCTTTTTGCTACTCTGTATCCCTGCACTGCCCTGCTGGGACATCCCTGCCCCGCCAGCTTCCAGGGAGAGCTCCTGATACATCCCATGCACCAGCCCGGGATTTTCCACCGTTCCAGCCTGGTGCTCTGGGAGTCCCGCAGGGGCACCGAGATCAGACTGCCCCGGGCTTTGTGAAGCAAAGCCCCTCGAGGTGCCTGGTTCTGTTTATCAGTAATGCTGGAGTTGTTGTTGTTTGTTTGCCTTGTTGTACATACTAGTAAAGAGCTGGTTTTCCTATCCCCATACCTCTGCCTGAAAGCCCCTTTAATTTTCTAAATTATAATAATAATTTAGAGAGAGGGATTTTGAATTCTCCATTCCAAGGGAGGTCCTGCCCTCCCTAGCAGACACCTGTCTTTCAAACCAAGACCCCAAACCAGAGATAAAAAAGAAAAAGGTGTTACAGTCAGATTCCCATGTTCTGGAGAGTTCCTCAGCACAGCAAAAGGCCACAAGGGAATTCAGTGAGCAGCTTGTTCCAGCACTAGGAGAAGTAGTAGCTCCCGCTACTAGGGAAATACCTACAGTTTGTATCTTAAATCTGTAGTTAGTCTAATTCCTTAAAGTTAAGAAATATACTACAAAGAGGCAAGTAACAAAAATCAGTAAGGGCTTTTAAACACATATACCATATAGCACCAAAACAAATGCTTTCTAAATTTCTTTTGCGAAAAGTGGATTGAAAGCCAAAAATTTGAAAGTGATTTATGCAGTGCTGCAGAACCCAGGAAAGCTACAAACAGTGCACAGATCACAGCACAGATCAGCTTCAGGTGTCCTAACTGTCGTCACTGGCAGTGATTTCTGGTAACACCAATCTCTTTTACAGAAGGGTTTTTAGTGGATTTAGTATTTGCCCTTTCTCTGATTTCTTGATAATGCTGCTAACTGTACCCAGTTTGCCAATTGTTTCAAGCTATTTCATCCTCAAAAGAGGAAAATGAAGTTTCTACTACCAAGAAGTTAAACTTGGACATTCTTTTCCTCCCGAGGAAAAACACTTGCCCTGTCTCACACAGGACACACACTAGATGTGTTCTGCTCATGCAGTTGCATTAAACTAGAAAAACATCTCTAAGACAGCTTGCAGTTTATACCAGCAAAACAACACTTGACCAGGAAAGCTTGTTTAAGTGTTGCTCTCCATCCGTCCTCCCTCACCCCCCATAAAAGATACTGCACCATTAATCACTGTCGTTTTGCTGCCAATAGAGCTACACTGGGGCTTTGTGGCTGACGTAACTGTTGGCAGTCAAGTCTCTCCCTGCTAATCACCAACATAAGTATCTGGGAGAAAAACCCTGTAAATTAGACCTTTCCTTGGCAAGCACTTTAAGGAAGTCTTCATCTGGGAGAGCTACAGCACTCACCTGTGACTGGCTACCTCCAGCAGCTGCCTCGGGCCAGCAAGGTCACAGGTCCACAAGCCAATGGGCAGCCCCAAGGGCTCGCTCCCACCCAGACAGAAGAGGTTTCCCTTTATTCCCTTGTGCCAGCCTTGGTACTGCAGCATAACTTGCCCTCCACCTCTCCATCAGTTCACATTCCTAACCTAGCAGAACCAACATAAACCAAAAAATACATTCTGTGGGATCAGCTCAGAGCACCAAAGTCACCCAGCCAGCCTACACGAAGAAATCCATGGCTGGGACTGAGAGAAACCCAGCTCTTAAGGGTTCTTTCCATCTCAGGGAGCTGCCACCCTCAAATTTTAAGTGGTATCCAGGTCAAAGATTAGCTCACACTCAGACACAAGTACTTCAGCTGATTTGCAAAACCTGCTCTCATCCCCAGAGCAAGGAGCCCTGCCTTGGCTGGTTCTGAAAAACCAAACACTCCAGCAAGAAATTCAACCCCCCTCTACTGCCACTGCCTTCTGCTCTAGTAGCTAGACACAAACTTGGGGGAAAAAAAAAAAGAGCAATTTCATATCCCTCTATCCAAAAAATACCACACACTGCAGAGTTTTAAGCCAAGAGCATTTATAAAATATTTTCCACATGAAATATAATACGACACATTACAGAAACTATAATTGCATTATCCTAAGTTTTTAAGCTAATAAAGACAAAGACTTTTCCTTTGGCTACTACATCCAAGAGAAAGCACTTAACACTGACACTAGCTAGCATGGATAATAAAGGGCCTGTTATTAAATATGCCAGACTGTAAAGCCAGCAGCAGGCAAAAATGCAGAACAGTAAGCTGCAGTAGTCAAGACGGCAACTTATACATAAGTCAGCTTTGCCAAGACATTCAGCAAGGTCAAAATTCACATTTTTCAGATTAGTATAGCTCATCACTGCATTCACCAGGTAATTAGCAGAACTAAGATGATGACATAACCAAGTTCTTTTCTATCTATCTTCTAAGTGATAAAAAGGAAAAGAAGTGTTTGACAATGTCATAATAGAGACGGCCATGCAGAGTGCTTCAATAAAACTTCAGAGGGCTTCAAGTATCAGCTCCTTGCTATCTAGAAGTCTTTCATACCTTTTCTATGTAGCCTCCCACGGGTAGTTCCACACAGCTCTGGCTCTCTCTTCCTTCTGCAGTTCCAGCTCACTCTGTCCTGTCCCTAGCACAGCCACTGAACCCTGTCCATCCTTCGTACAACGTCTTACCCCTTCTGTCCCTTGCACAACCTCCTGTCCCTTCCTCCCTCCCTCCTCACAGCACGGCCAGCAGACTCCAAATGATTCCCTCCCAGCTAACTCACTCTTTTATCACACCCATAGCTGTGAGGGCAAGGCTGTTCCCACTCTTGGATAATTAACAAAGCTGCAATATATCAAGGGCAAGATTGCCTTCAGCACTATCTCTATCTGTCTTCCCACATGACAAGAGCAAAGAGCAAGAGACTGTGTGAAGGGAGATGAAATTCTGGCCATGAATGTTGGAGACTTGTGGTAAGACCTCAGTAAAGCCGCTCAAGTTGGCTCTCTGTCCCTCCCAGCTCCCTCTTCCCTCCCTGTACAGGAAAGCACATGCTTTAGATGTGTTTGGGATTCCTGAAATACTACCACACATTTGAAATATAACCAGTGTAATGGCATTATGCGTGTAGCAATCCCTGAAGCCATCGTGTACATGTTGGCAGGTCTTTTGAGGTTCAAATCAATTTCAAATCTACCTTATTCACTGTTGGGACAAAACAATAGAGCAGTTGTCACACAACTGGAAAACCAGAAGCCATCCAAATATGGTCCTGGGCAACCTATATGGCCATGACTGAGGAGGGGGCTGGACCAGATGACCTTCAGAGGTCCCTTCCAATCTCCACCATACTGTGATTCTGTGAAGGTCTCAAAACAACCACCTGCCAGTTAATTTGGTCACACATCTGGAAAGCAACTGGTTCAAGAAAACTAGATAGAACTCTGCTTGCCTTGGCACAACTACAACATCACATTAAGTGCTGCTACACTGAGGTAGGGACTGAGCTCTCTGTCTGCTGTGCACAGGCAGACATGCAAGAAAGCTGCTTTCTCCCTGATTGTGATGACTTCAGAGAATCCAGAAGCCTTCCCAATTGCCTCACTCTTCCCCCCTTCATGCTTGTACCCTTGAAGTTTGGCTTCATGTATGGCTCTGTTCCATTAAAACCAAGTCCTCATCACTGTCACCTTGCTTCACATACAGCCCAGCTAAGAAGCCACTTTTCCACCCTGTTTTTCACTGGCTGTGAGCTACTGGAAGATTCTGACCTACAGAGGTTCCCATCCCATACTCATCACTATAGCACCAGATACCTTAAGCAACCATGACTAACTCCTGTCATGTTCATGTCCTGTTTGTCTCCCAGCCTATCTGCAAAGGCAGGATGGATTATTTTACTACACATAGAATTAATTCAACAGGAAAAAAAATCATCTTGTAGTTTGTAGTTTTACTAACCTGAATAAAGCCCCTCCTAGATTAAAATAAATCCAAACCTGCCATCCCCAAAGAATATTTCGGCCCAGAAACCATAACAGTGGTAAAAATATGTCAAATTTCACACCAGAGCATGTAGATATCGAGAGAAAGACCCTTCATCAAAGAGGACTGTATTTTATTGATGAGCCAGTTTTAACAACTTTTCAGGACCTGGGAGCAGAATCTACACCCCTAAGCAGGTGCTTGTGAGTGGCCTAACTTGAAAGTAAATTTCTTGCTTCATGTAAGACAGCTCAGAAACCCTTGGAAAAAAGACAACTGGCCAACAGTGAGCAAGGGTGTTCTGCCAACTATTTTGTCCTACCAAAACACTAGCAGAGTTTGTTTTACAACATCTTGGGAGGGCTAGAAAGAAAAGGAAAGTAGTTAAAAAACAACAGAGAACAAAAAAAGCCAACCCATACATTTTTTGCTATTCTCCAGCTGGATAAATTACAGGGACACTCCAGAGAATTAAACCATCAACTGAAAGAGCAGATGTCAGTTCCACACCACCTTCCGCCCTCTCTCTTACACACACTACCTATGTTTATCTTGACAGAATTTTGGGACCCCTCTCTCCCCTGTCACAGAAAATATGTCCAGTTACAAGCTACATATTTTCCCCCCAACAGATCAGTTGAATCAAAGTCCTTACTAGTAAGATGCATGTAAGACGACAAGGGTGCTTGATTAATTCCTCCCACGTCAATATTCAAATGAAACCTAACAGACGCAAAGGTGAAATACACTGGCAGAATGAAGTCAAATATGCAGCTCATTAACAGAATCTGACCAAACAGCAGATGTTTCCTCCTCCTATCACCCTTAGGAACACATTTAAGGGGAAGCCACAATTTGTTGCAATGTGATTCTCCAGTTATTTACTTCATCTTCAACCAAAACTGATTTTAAGCATTTAAATGGCATTTAAGTATTTATATATAAATAGTTATTACATACACAGACCGTGATAAATTTACAGGCTCTTCTCAACTATATATAGGTGTAGCCTATCTTTATCTGATCCAAACAATTTAACTTTCAACAGCAGTGACTATTATTTTAGATATTCATATGTGCACACACACATACAGCATACCTATCCACTTGAAGAATCCTAAATACACACCATTGTAAGAATATAATATCTTTAAGAGTCTAATGCCCTGGTTTCAACATGCTACACCAGACAGATATTATTTTCAATGCCTTAAAACGTTTTAAATCAGAAGTCTGCAATTATTTACAAGAAAAATATCTCAGTAATTTAATCTTTCACGTAAACACAGAAGAATGAGATACCAGTTCGCAGTGCTGAGCAATGAGAAAGAAAAGCAAGTAAAGATATTATCAACTATGGTCACTGCATGCACCAATCAATCTGAACATACAAGATTCTCTGAACTCATGAAAAACTTTTCAACCTGCTACAGAAGTGTCAAGAGTGTGCTCATAAGCTTTTTTTGCTTTCATCTACTTAGACACGTCCTTAAACATCAGTCTTGCCACCTCTGTAGAAGAAACTCTGTAATGCAGCAAACCCTGAAATCCAAGTTCTACTCATGGATGAAATCTGTATTGAGAGGACATATTTTCAACTTCCCCTCAAACAAGTTCCAAGTACTGAAGGAAGCAAGGTCCATCAGTCAAAACTGGAGGGCAGATGAGAGTCTTAGACTCATGCTGGGGAGAGATATGAGGAGACAGCAAAAACTCTCATTATTCTGTCTATTATCACTTCAGCACTGCAAGAATTCGAATGGGTATCTTATTTTCAAGTTACCCAATATTGGATTGATAGTCCGTAGATCACTTTGATGTGGATTAGCATTTTAGTAGTTTTAATGACAAAAACATGCAAGTGATATACTTCTGAATACCATTAAGTGCTATAATTCAGACTGTCTACACTGGCTTAGACAGTCTCATCTGCTGCCATGTTGGGAAGAGTGTTCCCTTTATGAGTACAGAAATATGAAATAATGCTTCAGAAATCACTGGTGAACCACATTAATGATTTGCTTACATGCCAACTCAACATAATAGCTGGGTTTGGATGATACTGCTTTGAACAGTGCCTAAATATAATGACTTATATAAAGGCATGTTTAAAAATAATTTGTTTTCCTCCTTGTACTCTAGACTTTGCCTGTGCATGCTGGAGAAAGGCTGGGGGAAGAACCAAATGGGAGAGACTGGTGACATCTGTTCTAATGTCACTCTCCTGAGTGGATAACACATATTGGAATAAAAGTGGCACAGTCTAGAACAATTACAGGGCTACATTAGAATGACTAAATTGTGCAAGTGTCCAGAATAGCTCTACTGGTCAGCATCCCTACAGTGGCAAGTCTAGAGACAGGAAGAAAAAAGCTTCAACCTCTGATCTAAACTCAGCTTCTACACAGTCTCCAAGACAGCAATCACCAGAAGGATACAATTGAGCAAAGCAATCTGTGCTTGCAGAAAACCCTTTGGAATCTCATGATGGCTCAACCCAGCTGCTGTGTGGCACTATGGCCCCAAATCCTTCCCACCAGAGCAATCCAACTCCCACAGTTCCTGACACATCCTTCCTCCTCTCCCAAAATAAAAAAATAATACAAATGGACCCATCTCCACAGCTCAACAGAGTTCAGTGTTTCATGTGTACAATACTTGACCTCACACAGTCTAACTAGGAGTAGTGTGCTTGCCCTTTGTTCCTATTAAACTAAGAGGAACTTCCAGTGCCAACACATGCAGGCGTCAAATGGATGCAGGGAGAGAATCCTGTATGATCTGGGCTCATTCTAGAAAATGTTTTCATTCCTTGAAATCAGCCCATTTTATGAAACGTTTGCCTTCTCTATCCCGTTAAAAAACACACAGGCATCCCCCACTCAAATACACAGCAACCCGAAAAGCTTCTGTAATGCAAATTACCATTTGTCTGAGGAGGAGGATAGGGATCTTTGTGGCAGCCATTAGCCAGCCAAGGGTGTCCTCACTCCTGAATCCGTCCTCTGTAAAGCCCTCCACAAAAGGCCCAATCAAACATTTTCTCTGGTTATTTCAAATCTTGAAGAATAGTGACATTCTAATGGAAACAGTTATACCCCAGATTGCAGGGATACAACTCTAAAACTTTAAAAGTATCAATTTAAAATTACTTCCTTCCCATCCCAAGCAGAACCTTCCATTCTAATATAAAAATTCTCTATGCTCTTCTACAGCTTGAGCAAAATAGCTTGAGAATTGCAAGATGCCTGTGCAGATGAGCCTGTAAGTCACCAGCATTTCAAACCTTGCTTGCCAGCTGGGGGCTTATATTTTAAATTCGAATTTTCCACTCAGTACATTTCAAAGGAAAACTTCTAGGAACTACATATCTTCTTTTAATTATTAAGACTGGTATGCATTCATTTTTTTGCTATACACAGAAGAAAGGCCAGTGGAAGAACATTGCTGTTACTACAGGGAAAAACAGTGAAGTTTTTATGGGCAGAACAGACCTTTTCCCACTCTGAAAGCAAAACTGGGTAAGTTTGTAATGAAAACCTAAACCAGAAATTAAAAAAAAATAACCAGAAACAAAACCAACAAAACCCCCACACATCGGTAGGCTCACTTCATTAACCATAAAGCAATTTGTGCAATCTGACTTTCATTTTCACAGTTTTTATGGCTCTCTCTCCAATACAGGTAGTTTCTTCATCTGCACTGACACAGCAGAAGACAGCTCCACATCCACATTTTCAAAGCCAATGCACACTAAAGTGAGCTTCTATTCCTTTATCTGCCACTCAAAAAGCACCTTAGCTAAAGCACATGCTGTTGAGGTGCAACTGAACCTGGCAACTAATAAATCTCTTACCACTAGTGACCATTTATTTTGTCTGCTTCACTTCCATGCTTCAAAATTTTTTTTTTACTTATATTTATGATGAAAAATAAGATACATTTCTTTCTGGGCTGGGAGAACCTCAGGAGATTTAAAATTCACACCAATTCAGGTATGAGCACTTGGTTTAAACACTAAAATATGCAAAACTCTCAAATCCCCAAGTAGCACACTGACTAGCAAAAAGAAGAAATAAAAGTCATTTTTGCAGGATTTTTCCCGAAACACATCACAGTGATTTTACCAGCAAAAGCAGCAAGACCTAAGATGCTGAGTATTTAGCAAACATTTTACTACCTGTGGGATGCTATTTTCTGGGCTGTTAGAGGAAAACATGAATAGCCTCAGTTGTCTTCACTAAGAAAAGTGACCTATGCCAACTCATATTCAAAATTACAGTCTCTATTCTAGAAGAAGTTTGGCTATACAGTTCCAGAAATGACTAAATGCTCTGTCTTATACAAGAACTCATATCTGCAGGGATGTTTCAACAGTTATAAACTTCAGTAGGATAGAAATACTAGGGGGGAAAAAAAGCCAAACAATTGGCTTGTTTGCCTGTTTGTTCCTTTGATATCTGGTAGCACAGTCTGCAGGTAAAGTCTAGCTGATCCTTGAGAAAGGATGTATAAATTTCAGAGATTCACTCACAACCACTTCCCTACGCATACATCTCGAATGTACATGCCTTCATCTATTTCAGCTCCTAATGACTGCAAGGAATAGGCTGAGAGTCAACCTAAATTGGTTCAGCTTTTACTCTTCACAGGGCCACAAACTTTAATTTCAACTACTCTCTGCATAACTTAAATAATACACACAGTACTCTCTTTATTTGATTCTTAAACCAGCCGTATCTGAAGCACAATGGGACATGTCACAGCCACTTGCTTCACTGCCCTCATAATATGGTTTAATTATGATGACTGAACTAACAGGCTCACATCATAGACTTTTACAGGTTGACCCTGTGTCATCCTGATGTATCATTTTGCACCAGTTCAGTGCTGTAAATCAATTTAAGATCTCCAGCAGGTTGAAAAGGCTGGTAATGATGCTTTCTCTGCAGTCCCTGGGGACTCCACATTATACACAACTTACATTATTTATAAAGCTGAGATGATGCCTCCATTAGGCCTGTAAGACTACTCAAATGATATTTTACACACACAGCTTGGGCTGCACAGAGAAGAACACTGGCAATATGCAATATCCAGGGCATTCATGCTTTAATTAAAAAACAAACAAACAAATAAACAAAACAGTCATAACCCCTTCATCTTTAAAAATTAAATCTTCATAGCAAGCAAAGAAATTCATAGTTTAATCTGAATAATTTCCCAATACTTAGAAACACAAGCAGCACTTTTATTAACCTTTGTATTGTTTTTCTTCACATTCAACTCTCTACTTCTGTTTTCAAACTACAGAGGAAAAGCAAACACCAAACTCATCAGTTTTCAAATATTTGATTTGATAGTTAATATTTATACCAAAACATCTGTTTACTCTGTCACTTCTCTCAAATGTATCGGATCATCACATCTTCAAGGGTACACAAAAAAGCAAGTTGAACAGAACAGAGTAGGGAAAAAATGTATTTGATTACATACCCAATGGTAATGGGGTCAAAACAGATGCAAGGACAAATCCCTACCCTTAGGGTAACCTGATCATGCCTTGAACTGATCATTTCTCACAGCGGTGGAAGCCTCCTGGATCACCCAAATCAAGGGAAATTTCTCTCAAGCACCTACTTACAGTCTGAAGTAAATTGCAAGACTTCATCCCTAAGATCGCAGCAAGAACTCCAAAAAGGGTCAGATCCCTCTCATTTTCATACTGATGTTCTTCCAGTCACAACAGAGAAGTGAGCACTCAAAACCTGCACTAAAATCCAAGGAGAATCTTGAAAAAGCTTCACAGCACTGCTCTCTGTTTCAAGGGGGAAATTAAGTATTAATCAGCTGCAACTAAAAAACTCACGTCTCATAATTCAGCCAAGTCATTACTCACAAGTAGAAGAAAAAAATAAGCCAAACTTAGGTTCCCTCACATGATTTGCTTCTATTGTTTGACACGACAAGGTGCATGCAGTCAGCCACATGAAGAATTACAGACACACACCTGCAAAGAAAAGTGTTCTCCAAAGGCAGGGTAAGCTACAGTTTCTATTCTTACTCCTGAGTGCTGCTTAAAAACACATATAACTATTGGAAGAAAAAATACTAAACAACTTTTCTTTTTCTGACTTCCCCTCTGTGTGCAGAAGAGATTCCAACTATCAGTTATGACAGTTCTTTCCTAAGAAGCATATTAGTTTCAAGGTGCAGGATCGTTGAACACTGACATCCATTAAACACTGACATGTTTCAGGCAGTGATCTTTTCCATTTGCCTGTATCTGAAATACACATCTACTTTTACTCCTTCCCATCTGGCTCTAACAATACTGTTTTTATTAACCTCTGTTTAAAATACTTCCCCAAATAAAACTGTAGACATGCAGTGAGCATCATTTTATCCTAAAGTACACCAAGTAACGATTAATTTTCAGAATAAGTTGTTGTTATCCAGATACTGTAAAAGCGAACTGTAAGGTCAGACCACGTACCTTCTTCAGATTGATCTACTAACAAAAGAGCAATCACAGCAACCCTGCCTCGGTCAAAACTCCCTCTGACTTCAGTTTATATTTAAAAAAAAAAAAAAAAAAAAGCTCAGTATTTGGCCCAGATCCTTTCAAACGCATGACTGAATATTTCCACGCCAGTAAATTTTAATAAGCTTTAAAGATCTATATTCAGGATAAGATTATTTGGCTGTACGAGTATATGAAGCAACTATACTGAGGAGGGGGAAAATCTCAAGCATCCAAACCCTCTAACAGGGGGAAAAAAAAAAAAAGTGAACTTTCCTTGACCTCTAAGCACAGATTTGTCATTAAAGAAGAAAGTGGGGGGGGGGGAGGGGGGGGGACAGGAGGGGAAGGGGCTGCGGAAAGAAAGGAAAGAAAGGAAGGGGGAATGGAAGAAAGAAGATAAATTAGAGGGAGAGGAACGCGGCTGGGCCGAGGCGGGAGGCGAAGGGCTGTTCCCGCACACACAAAGGCGGCCCCTGCCCCGGCCGGCCGGGGCTCCGCCGGGTCCCCGCGGGCCACGATGGGGCCAGAGCCGGGGCAGAGCCGCAGGACGGCGGCTACCCGGCGGGGAAGGGCTCTGCCGCCCGCCGGGCCCGCCGCGGCACCTACCCTCCAACTTGGAGCCGGGAGCGGTCCCCGCCGGGCCGCCGCAGGGACGCCATCATGCCGGGGAGGAGAGCGGGAGCGCAGCGCTGCCCGGAGCCGCTCCCGCCGCGCCGCCGGCCCCGCGCCCGGGGAGCGCCGCGGCAGCGCCCCGCAAGGACCGGCCAGGAGGAGGAGGAGGATGCGCGGGCACAGCCGCCCGGCCCCGAGGACAGTGAGCGGGGAGAGGCGCGGGGGGACGCGAAGTTGTTACCGGCTGGCGGGCGGTGACGGGCGGCCAGCAGGCAGCTCCTCCGCGCCGGGATCGGGATCGGGATCGGGATGGATGTGGCCCGGCTGGCGTCAGGCGGCCGGAGCCGCCCCGCGCCGCTCACCGGCACACTCACACACACACACACACACACACACACACACACACTCTCACATACACACACGCACCGGCCCGGCCAGGGATCCTCCCCAAATTCCCGCCCCCGCCGCCGCGCCGCCGGGTCCCGCTGGGAGCGCTGCGCCCGCCGCCGGAGAGCGGCCCCGGCCCGGGCCGGCCCGGCCGCTGTGTGCCCTAACCCACAGCCCGACCCCCGCCGCGGTGTGAGCCCCCTCCAGCACCCTCACTGGGGCTTGAAAGGCGTTTCTGCCGGCTGGGGGGCTGCGGGGACAGCGGCGGATGCTGTCAGACTTGGAGTTAAAGTCAATTCCTGATCGAACAGGATCATGTCCTGCCGCTTGCCACAGGTGATTCAGCCTTGACTTGGTCTAGTCTTAATACTGAAGTAATTGCTGTAATACCTCCCAATGACAGGGCACTCTCTATCCCCAGGTGTTTTACACGTGGACATCCTCCTGCCCATAGGTATTGCTGCACTTACTCCTCATTCATGCGAGGAAACCCATTACAGTGCGTAAGGCTTCTTGTACAGTCAGACCCACAGTAATGATGCCTCACGCCGCTGTCCCTCTGAAATGAACCTGAACTCCATTTGGATCTGCAAATGTCAGCTCCAAAGTGGAACGGACTGAAAGTTTGGAACCCACATGTGGCACGGTGAGACTCTCCTGCCCGCTGTGTTGACGGGGATCTTTGTAGTAGTCAGGTAAGTGTTGTGCAAGCAAGATTGAACTGAAACTGATTCTTTAACAAATACTGGCTTTTACCCAGTCATCGTTCCTGGAAGGAGATATGAAGCAACAAGTGCAAGATGTTTCTACGTGGCAAAATATTCTGATATGCCTATACTGGCATGATTATATCCCTATACTTAGGCTAGTAAATTTTCACACGTATAGGCAGTTTGGGTATAAACTCATTATAAAACCCAGCAACACTGAGGCCTGGGGGACTTAAGGCCCTGAGAGTTTTATCACACAAACAGTGGTCCAGCCCACCCAGGCGCATTGTGAGTATGAAGACACAGAACTGGAATGGCTTGCTCAAGGCCACAGAAGGAGCACGACAGCAGCAGTACAAAATGCCCAGGTTTACACCTGTGAGGGTATCAGTGCTTCTTTCTAACACTACAATCTAAAATTCATCCATTTCTTTGCCACATAAATAACACATAAATTGTGAACAGGTAATCTGTACTACGTTGTTAGGTATTATGCTACAATAATAGTAGAAGGACTCCCACACAGGATGATGCCATAATATTGATGGGGAAAGCCTGGAATAAAATTACTCTTTTACTGCTTAAATTTTGAACCTTAAATGATTCAAGATGAGTGAACTTTGCTAATCATCTTTAATTTGATTGCACTGTATAGAACTACAGTTAGCAAGTACGGTGAACTTTTCTTTAGATGTGCAATCGCAGATACAGTGTCACACTGGACTGCAGATACAACTGGTAAAGTTTATCTCAAGACTAACTGAAAAGTCTTTAAATTTTGTTAGTGTAATGAAGACATTTGCAAGCAAGGTACAGAAGAAACGTGAAACTGATACTGTGTTTTGTACTGTTGTAGTGCTTAATCCAGGTCCAGGTGTCCTGGATGAAGAGTAGTGGATGCAGCAGCAGTATCTGTCCCAAGAGCTTGGCAGTCTCAGTGATCCAGTCTCACACAGAGAAATACATGGAAAAGGCCTTATGTGTGCCTGAGCTCTGCTCTGTACGTTGACTTGGCGGGCACAAGCTCCATCCACTGGATCCTGATTGCTCAAGGATCAATTCATGATTCATACTAAACAGATATGACAAGGAGATAATTAGGGAAGCACTGCAGTTTGTCAGGTGTCTTGTTAAAACCGCATTTTTACTGCTTTTGTTGTTGTTAGGGTTGACTGGTAGCTTGGCTTTGGCATGAGAGAATTAAATTATTTTCTACTTACGTTGAGGCTTGGGGAGGATCACATTAATGTGCTGCTTTCCCTAAAAAGGGCTATAAAACAGCCTAGGAGAGTCTTTTGCTGATGTTTAATAACCAGAGTGGTTGTCCTGGAGAGGACTGGGTAGACCTGGCTTCAGACAGAGCAGAGGTGTGAGAAGGCCAGGGGACAAGGCAGAAACAGTGTGCCCTGGTCAGATCTGCCTCCAGGCTTCCCTGGCTGGGCCGTTCTGGCACACTGTCCAGAGCAAAACTTCAACTCTGCCCCCTGCTTTAGGACGTGCACTCAGAGCTGACTGTCCATACGCATTGCTCTGGGGGTCAGCAGCATCAGCAGTGTAACTCACCACTTCTAACTTCATTGGCTGCTTTCATACCCTGGATCATTAACTTCTTCCTGGCTTTTCTGAATAACATTAGAAAAGCGAAAAAAGGAAATCAGAGGGGTATGTGCACCTTAATGCTCCTCCTTTCCAGTGGGCTGAATAACTGTGCCATCCCAAGAGGCAACAGAGAATGGGTTTTTTTCTCTTTTTGCTCTGCAACTACAGGATCATTCAGACTGGTGCAAGGAAAACAGGCCGTGAGGCTGTGGCAATGAAGAAAGAGAAGAACCATTCCTTCTGTAAACAGCCTGGCTTTTCATCAGATTAGGTGCACAATCTGATGACACCATCAGTCATAAGGCCTGTGAACCTGAATTTTAATGGAGTTGGGGCACTTAGGCAGATAAACTTCTAATATGATTCTCAAAGGAAACTTTAATCTCATAGACACTTTCTAACATCTCAGCAAGCAGCTGCCCAATCACCTTTAAAATCTGTGTCTCAGAAACCGATTTTCAGAAGGCTGAGTGCTAAAAGACATTCATTATGCTGCATATTTTATACTATTATAACATGTAGCAAGTATTTAAGAAATACTACTAATAATAATACTGTGGCTACAACAACTATTAGCTTTCAATCTTCCTCTAAAATCCAAATTTGTATGCAGGTTATGATTTGGTATTCCTTGTTAACTTCAGCCAGGCTTCATATGGCTTAATCAAGAGGTTCCAGGGATGGAGAGTGTCTTCTGCAGACAGTTTAGCTCCGAAGTCAGTAACTTTGCTTCACCTTCATGTACACCAGGTTTCTACCAGAAATTAAGAGTTTCATGGATAATTAAATAATTAAATTATATCAAATACACAATTTATTATTTACATTGAAATCACTGGAGTAATTTTATTTTGAGCCATTACACTGTCATCCTAGCGTGGGAAAATACCAACAGTATTTTCTGAGAGAGGAGGCAGTTCTCTCAAGAAGAATAAGCGCTTTCTAAGGATACTGGATTTCATTATTGCCTTCTTTCTTGGGCTGGTTGGTAAAATTTATCACCCTCTATCCTTCATGGCTTGTCTGCTTCGTCTTTGATTAGGTGAGGTATTAAACAAGCCTCCCACCTCAGCATTATTAACATAGGATATGCAGACTGCTTAGCAACTACACAGATCTGTTTGGGAAAGGTGCCTCAGGCAGAAGACAGCATGTGGGAGAAGGTAAGGAGCATTTTTAAGAGGTCATCATAACTGTGTAGCACTGCACATGGTTTTCCAAGCCCATCTGGATACAAGGTCCTCTCTAGCCACAGTACAAGCACAGGGAAAAAGAACTAAGTTGTGAAAGGCCTTGAGGGTAGCAATTGTGACATGAGGGCTCTCTATAGTCCTGCTTTGGGATGTCTGGCCATTTTCTAGAATGAGCCCTGCATGAGTTTGACTCTATAGAGTCAAATATCTGCTTGGGACCTGCCTTAGTGTTCTGACTCACTGTCATGGGCGAAAGAACAAAGAATCCATTTCACTCTCAGAAGTTCTTCCTAAACTGGCCCACCATGATCAAGTGGGATTCATATAGAATAAATGTGGAACTTGATAATTTTACAAGGCTATTACGTGTATTATTACTCTTTTATATTAAATAAGGCTTCTGCCATAAATCTATCTGCAGATACCAGAAAGGTCTTTGATCAGATTGAGTAGTCATTCATCTTTTTCACCATTGGGATGATGGGAATCAGACCTAAATTCATTACTTTCTTAAGATTAATGGGCCCAGCTAAAGCTGCCAAGATCCTTATTAAAAGTTGCAATTCGAAAAGGTTTGGGCTGAAACAAAGTATTGAGCAGGGCACTCCCTTATCTCCTTTATTGGTTGTTTTCTCATTAGACTCCGATGTAAGGACTTTGCTCCAGCAGTGTTACATTTCTGGTAAAGAAGGGAGGTTGCACTCTGTTCTGACAGCTCATCACGTGCTTCTACCAAGCACGGTATTCCTGCCCACTGCACTGCACCAGTATTGTACTTTCTAGAGAATGGAATTCTCCCTTTGGATCTTGCCTGAATCCACGTAGAAGCTTTTGAAGGTAGTTTCACTTTCTCCTGGCTATCACCTCAGCAAGGGATAATGGACTTGGTGTAATCAAACATTATTGGTTCTTTGAAAATTAAATTTCTCTTCAGTCATTCAGCTTAAAAAGATCTACATAACTGGAATAACCTAGCTCTATTGCTGGTTTCTTGGAAGACACCGCTAAGATTAATCTTATCTCCCACTTTAATTACTGTTTTCAAGTTCTTGCAGTCCTTGTCCCAGTTACATCTCGTTGCGAAAACCACCAGAGAATGATGTATTAAAATTTATTCAGACAGGTGGCAGAGACAAAATTAAGGCTAATAACTCTATGAGAAAAGAAAGCAAAGGTGGTTTGGCAATCCTGAGGTGTTATTTCTTGGTCCCTCAGTTGCAGTGGCTGCACAAGCAGTGCCCAAATGCCTGGGCCGTGCGAGTGGCTGCATGCCATAGCTTGCTGTGCGGGACTTGGAACCGCCATGGTCACACAGCTGCACTGGCATCCACGGGATAAGGAGCCTTGGAGCAGGACTGCTTGCGGCAATGTGTGAAGGCTGGAAAAACCATGGTAATTGTCTCAATAGAGGGTTCTGTCTCATTTGTACCCAAAGGAGACAACTGTATCGCACCATTGGAAGAGTAACAAAATGACACGTACTACATCTAAATGCATTCCTTTCCTTCCATGTTGTGTTGATATTTTGTGACAAAATACTCAGCCCGTTTTATATAATGATTAAAACATAAAAGGAAAAGGCTCTGGATTCTAAGTCAGGTTGCCTGAGCTCAGTGTCACTCTTGGCCGAATAATTCAGTAGTGAAACAATCCCAACCTCCCTCCTCCAGAAGGCTTGCTCAGCCCTAACCCCGTGTCACCCACCCGCTCTGTGCTGGCACAGTTGTTGTGCAGCTGTGAGCTGAACAGGCCCAGGGAACTCAGATGGCTGGGGAAAGCAAATGTTTCAGGGGCCAAGCTCGTTTTTAATTTGGATCAGTTTCCTGATCTGGCTCATTGTGTGGTTGTCCAAATCCTTGTGCTGATCTTGTGCAGAGGCAGGACTGAGGTAGGAGGAAGGGTGAAACTTATCTTTTTGATTGTGTTGTTGACTTCAGCCAGTTTAAGGTGGTTATGAAACTTAGTGGTAGACTAAGCAAGCTTTTCTTTTTTTTAAACCAAGGAAAAACACTCATTTTGAGCATAACTGCACAGGTGGTTTTAGAACTGCACTAACCATATGAACAGTGCTCACTGGTGAATAACAGAAGACAAGGAGAATGTATGACTGGACTGAGAAATTCATTGAGCTGGCGTGATCACTGCATATTAGAAAAATCAGCTGTTGGGCATTGCACTACATGGTAAAAAGGAAAAAACCTGTTGCTCTTCAGCTGTTCATGAACCAACCAGAGGCCAAAGAATTGCAAGGATCCCACAAAAAATTATTAATTGGCTCTTCAAAAGACAGAGTTATTCTCAGCTGGCTTAAAAGAAGCTGATAGCTCAGCACTGGGTATGCCTGCATTCCCATGGGTTTTTTTTCTTTCCTGTATTCTCCAGAGTTTTTCTTTGCTCTTTGCTTAAGGCGTGGAAGAAACTGAACTTTGGAGAGTAAGTAAATCAGATTTAATTAGTCATCACAAGGCAATGAGGTCTTAGTGAATTCTCAATAGCAGACAGCCCTGACAATGAATGTACGTCTGTTACATTAGTTTCCATTTGCACTTTGAGGAGGAAATTACCTTGCAGGTTTCAGACAACCTGGAAGTCCCACCAAGTGTTGGAAAAGGTTGCCCACATGACAAAAGCTTTTAGACCAATTTTAAATGCCACTATTTTCTTGCTTGACCCAAAATTGCCAAATTTTTGACAAACAGGTGAGCAGCTTTTAAATAAAAGCCCTCCACACTTCATAAAATGTTACACAAATCACATCGGTAAATCCTCTGAATAAGTAATTTTTTTTTTAATTAACTTAAACACTTGAAAGTTGCAACAAATCAAAATTAGTGTTGCTAGTTTAATCTTAGTTAAGCAATCAGTTTGAGTGCATCCTGGTACCTGTCTTTGAGTACTCATATATGTTCCTTCCTAAAGACCCTGTCTTATTCAGGGAACAGAACCAATAGTGGTCAAATAATGGAGAGTTATTTGGGTTTCTCCCCAGGTTCATGCTGAAGCTAGCCATTATGAACACTGGTTTTGCAATATTTAGTTGCAAAACTAAGACTGCCTTGCAACTCACAGCTCATCCCTCAACACAGCTCATCCCTCATCTTCCCTTTCCCTGCCAAGTTTGTGCTCTCTTTTGGAGTGAACAGGAGCGCTAGAGCTTCTCAAAAAAAATTCTCTAGTAGTATCAGCCCTGAAAAAAATAAATACATTATTTTTTATCATCTTTTCAGATACACTTAAGCTGTTTCCCTGGCATTTTCTACATGTACTCTGCCCAAAGCACATACCAAGGACAATTAACATTTGATGATGTTCTAAACACATAAAATCAATATAGTCTCAATGGGGGAAGCACTGGGCAACCTGAATTACAAGTGATGATCTCAGTCCACTAATAATATAGTTTAAAGGACCAAAGCACCCTATGCACGTCCAGGGATCCTGCTGGTGTTGGAGGTGTCAGAGAGAAGGGAAAGGATTACATGGCTTTAAATACCACAGTCAGTGGCTCTTTATAAAGAGGGAGAAAATGAATAAAAAAGAATTAAGGTGCACATTTGCCTCTTCAGACAACTAGTAGCTTTCAGTGTAAAGCATTTGGTCTGGATGTCTAAAAGTATCTAAAGTATTTACACACAGAGATCAAACATTCAGTATGGACATCACCACAGAAGGCCCCAGAAGAAAACTGCACATAGCAAGGGATAGCAATGCTGCCTTATTGTGTCTGAAAACCTGCAATCAAAGAGGCCTCACAGTCAGTGCACAGCTGGTCCAGCTGCTACCGTGTCATTTTGCACAGAACATGAACACTGCATCTTGAGGGACCCTACAGCTATTCCACCCTGCTCATGTGCCTGCAGCACCTGGGAGACAGCGCTGATGGACCACGTTCACTTGTCAGAGAGCAACCAGATGGAGGACTGCAATTTATGGCCTGCAGTTAGGCAGGCTTGCACTGTGATCTAATCAAATCTTGCACAAAATAGGTCAAGGTTGGTCAGTGTTCAGATGAGATACACTCTAGGGAAAACATGGATACTGTAAGAAGCAGTTTAGGATTCATCTGACAGAGCTCCCAAGGCATAGTCCCGATTTTAGGCTAGATTCCCAGACAGCTGAGGTACCCAAACAGGTCCCCGGTCTGTTATGCAGAAGGGGCACTGTACTGCTGGAACCACATTTCTCATTTTTCAGACGAGAAATAAAATTACAGTCATGCCTTGTGATTAATTGAATAAATCATGCTTGTCTTTGCTTGTGGACATGACATTTTCAGAGGCAACATAAATGGAGAAAAGGAGCTTGTTTGGTTTCTGTGATCCTAGTACAACCTGCTAGCCTTCTCTCTGTAAAATCCCATTTTAAAGCTTTTCAATACTAGGGCACCAGACCCAAGAAATTTAAATTCCTCTAAGACTGCAAACACCATGAGAACTTTTGAGCAAGACACATGCAAAATAAAGCAAATGATATAATCTGTTGCTTTACAAATACATTCCTTTTCCTTTACATTCACATTTCCCATCCGTTCACACTCCCACCTAACAATCTTTACCTCAGCTCATTTCCCCAGATGCTGGTCTAATGTGGTTTCATTTTTTATAATTATTTTCAGCTCCTTGACTTCATTTCTGTATCTTTTTCTTTGCCTGAAAAATATAGTATTATAGTAGAATTTTACGGGTAACTATTATTCTCAAAAAAACATGCAAGTTCTTATCTCCAAATAATCAAAGATGATGACAAGTATGTTACTTGGGAAATTAAGTAGTCAGAATGTAACAAATGAAACTGAAATTTAGCCAGGACACTGAAATTACATGATGGACTAAACAGAAATATGATCCTCATGGATTTTGGTAATTTCAAGTGGTCAGGACTCATTCTGCTCTCCAATTGCTCTCTCAGCAGAACACCTCCTGCATGCTGTGCGGGGGCAGGATGCTGCATCGTCAATGCTAAGGCCAAAATGAATTTATAAAGCTTGCATTCTCTCTATGATTGCATTGCTCAGATGTATCAGTTTATCAGTCCACAAAAGAATTAATTTCTAGATTTTTTTAGTCTGCGAAGCATCCCCATAGTATGTGCTTTGTTTTGACTTTTGTTTTTCTTTGCCTTATGATCATCCATCTTTGCTGAAAGTGAATCAGAGGAGCAATGCCTGCCTTATCGTTGGTTTGTGGTGTATAATCATGTTAAGGACAGATCACTGGTCTCCTCCTTACTCTGGTGCCATTTATAACAGACAATTACCCCTGCATGGTGCAGTTGTCAGGATCTCGGGATTGTAAATGCTCATTATCAGTAGGAAGACAGCTGAATGCAGTGTGTTTCTCTTTAAAGCTGATTGGATTTTCCAGAGCTGTCTGTCATCCTGGAAGTTTTTCCTACTGCAGCTCAGTTTTCCATCTACCGCCAAGTAAGATCCATTTGATGTGAACCATGAGGGGCAGAATCTGGGTACTGCTCCCACCTATTCCAGGGAATGACTACGGTCCAGAGGAAAAAACAGCAGTGTGTCTACACTGGGAGACCTCCAGCCAGTGTGTTGTGTTTAAAGACACCCTACTAATGGCAGTGACCATGTGAAAATGCCAAAATAAAGGGTATGGTGGGGGTTGAATGCAGTGGCATTGCCTACAAAAAGGAAACCTACCAAAGCGCTCTAGTTGGTTTTAAAATTAGGTGGGGAAGATGCAAGGAGTTCTAAGTCTTAATGACCTCAGTTCTGCAATTTGCCACTAATTAGTTCTACAATGAGTAACTGGGAACAAAACAAGGAGTGACAGACTAGGTCAGCCAGTGGTTTGCCAATCCCTTGTCTTGTGTTTCCTACTGGGGCTTTTATGTGATAATTCTTGATTGTGTATACAGTCTTTTACTAGTAATCAGGAGTGAAATTGCATGTGTTATACACTATACAAACACACACTGGAACACTGCACTTGCTCTTTGGTCCTGGAGAGCATGGCTGATATTTGTGCAGCTCTTTCTGGTGGGCATGCGTATGGCTTGATTTTTCCCCTGCCAACCATTTCCCTGACTGCTGTTGTCCTAACCCAGTAAGCCCCACATTTGTTTTTTCTGTGTCTCTTTCTGCAGCTTACATTGTGTTTATGCCCTGGAACTACTTTTCTCTGTGTATTTACCTCCCTGATCTCACCCCTAACATTTTGTTCTTTCCCTCCTTCCCACACAATGAAGACTTCATGAATTCTGTCAAAAGATTATCTTATTTACTCCATTTACTTTTTTCCTGCAAGTTAGCTATTTCTTCTCAGAGCGATGAGCATATATACAGCGAGCTGAAGAAAGATTTCTGGAAGCCTCGAATATTCTATCACTCCCAAATGCCTCATTCCTCCTTAAAATCCATCAGGCTTCCTCAGACCACATAGGATCTATACTTTGAGGATTCCTGGACATGTTATGCATTTCTGGATCCAGAGCAATTGCACATACCCCAGCTGAGCAGTCAGTCAACACTGAGAAACTGAAACACTATTAGTTTGATGAGAAAACTGTGGTGCACAGCTCCCACATCATCTGGAATTGTTTTGTATTCTGCTTGCTAAGATTTGCCATTTAAGTTTATCTTGGAGGGAGGTGCCTTTGTGTGCCTTCTTTTCCTTTTAAAACTCATCAGCTCAGTGGCTACCAAGAACACAAATGCTGTAAAAAGGATATTAGGAGCACTGTGTGTTATTACATCACCGAGGATCTGGCAGATGCTACCTCAGCGTCCTTACATTAATAGGCTGGATGGAGAAACATCCCAAACCTAGACCACTCCACCACCAGGTATTATTAAGGTGTACAAGCTATCAAGAAGACAGTACCCTGCAGGTATGCAGGTGTTGCTTATGCAGGGGTGGGGCACAGCTCAGCAACAGCCTTTAGAAAAGGAGGCCAAGGTTTTTAAAGGGACCACGCTCCTCTCACCAGTGAAACAGCAAAATCCATTAGTTAGTTTGTTTGTTGTTTTTTTTTTTTTTTTTGTCCATTAAAGGGATTTCCATAGGTAATAATGCTGTAGTTCTCTTCACATCATTAGTCTTAATTTCATTTTTGATAAGTGCTTTAATCAGCAGGTACCTGTTTACCAAGCAGTGGGTAGCTGGGAGGACTTCAGCCCTTTCATCCAGCTGGGCCAGTGGAGCGGGCATTCCACAGCTGTCCTTCCATCCCTGTGGGGATTAGTCCCGTGTTCCCCCCCACCAAACACACACATTTTAGTAAGGTTAGAAAAAATGCCAGCTTCATTCTCACCTACTGGCCGTGCCTACAGAGGCACACATGCAGCACACACCCTGCTGACAGAACTTTTTTCCCTTTTTTGTGAAGAAAGCAGTGGTAACCTTCGAGCATCAACCTGGAGGAAAGTAGACTCAGTTACACACTCTAGCCAGCAATCTTGTGAACCCAGAGCCTTGCTTTCAGCAAGACAGGCACGATAAAATCTTCCCTCTTTCTTCAATAACATGACTAATAAGTGTAGAAATTCCTTTCTCCTCTCTCCCTTGGCCAATATCTGTCTTATCTCCGGTTCTTCCTTAGACATAATTTCAAAGATGAAAGACATGTCTATACTACGAGCAGGCAACCTGGATTCTGGCATGACATCCATGGCAAGCTGCAGCTTAGTGCTGGAGAGCTGAAGCTTAGGATCTGGCATCTGCAAAACCCGGTAACTGGAATTTCTGCTGCCTGGTGCGATCCTGCGCCTGGGGTTAGCCTGCTCTGTCTTGCGAGGGCAGCACCAGGCTCCGCTGCAAATTTCTTTCCAAAGCAGGTGCACAGCTGAACAAACATGGCAAGCATTTATGAAATGAGCTCGCCATTAAACACTCTATCCAGCAAGTAAAGGGAACCATCATGAAGCCTTCCTGGAATTTTGGCAGCACTTCCAAGAGATCATCTGCAAATTGCTCGAGATGGGTATTACATGTGTGCTGTAGGCAATAAATAAGAGTGATTTTAAGGGGCAGTGTATATTGACAAAGTAACACCTCTCAGAATAGAACACAACCGCTGGCATAAGCAGTAGAGACACAGTAACAAAACCAGGATCTAGGGAGTGTCTTAAATGTGTATCTGATAGCACAAATACCAGATAAACAGCAAAGTCCAAAGAATGCAAAAGGTTACAACCACACTAAACCCACTCAGTTAACATGCTGGTTTATTGTTACTAAAGATCACAGTAACTATACCTTAACTTAAGCACCCAGAATGCTCCCAAACCCCTGGGTGTGCAAGCCAGCTATGCTACAGCCTTATCTCGGGGTGAGATGGATGCATTCATCAGGCTCCCACTTCCCCTTTCACCACAGGGGGAGAAATATGGGCACACCAGCTAGGGGGGAACCATGGCATGCTTTGGCCAGATCTCTGGTCACTGAATTACAAACAATAACAGTCTAATGTTATTTTGCCCCCAGATCTGAATTTTGCAAAAACAAGATTTTTTTTGTTGGGTTTTTTGTTTGTTGGTTTTTTTTTTTTACTTGAGACCATACATTTTTCCTCTGACTTTGTCTTTTTGTTTCCAGTGCAAGTGGCTACAAGGAAGAAAAAAAATCCTCTGGCACTGCCTTAAATGCAAACACTGAACCTTTGTTGAACGTGGAGGAAAACCTGCAGGCAAAATTGGTAAGTAGCAGAAACAAAATAGCTTTTTCCTTCACCAGGCATGAACACCACAATACTGTGTTGTGACACAAGTCATAGAATCACAGAATGGATTGGGTTGGAAGGAGACTTTAAAGGTCATCTACTCCAACCCCCCAGCAATGACATCTTCAACCAGATCAGGTTGTACAGAGCTCCTTCCAACCTGACCTTGGATGTTTCCAGGGATGGGGCATCCACCACCTCTTTGAGCAATCCTTCCCAGTGTTCTACGGCCCTCATAAAAGTATCTTCCTTATATCTAGTCTGTACCTACACTCTTTTAGTTTAAGACCTTTGTCCCTTGTCCTATTGCTACAGGTCCAATTAAAAGTCTGTCCCCAGTCATGATCATGGGCCAATACTGAGATTTTCCTGTGAGGAAAACCTGGTGTTTATGTGCCAGGTGAGGAAAGTTTTAGAGCATATATTACACAGACAGGTATTCATCTCAAGGCACTGTTGATTTCTGTGTAATAATACCAAGGAAACTATAGCACTGGTACCATTCTTAGTCTGCTCCAATAGGTTATGATATTTCTTCTGGTACTCTTTTCCAAACCTTAATCAATTCCTTTCCAAATGAATTTTTCTTGCTCTACTCCCAGAGCCAGTAGATTATTTGCTGGGCCACTGACCTAATCTGATAGATCCATTCAGCAGTGGATAAGGTGTGCGTGGGGTGATCTTCTGTTGGTGCAGCTACACAACCTGTTTTGTGCAGATAAAAATTGCTCCTACTCCATGCTCCAAGCTGAGCTGAAGCCCTTCAGCTTCATGACCATGGTAATGAGCTGGAACTAATAAAAACTGCTAAAATTCTGCAACATTCCCTGTTGTGTTTCAAGCCTTGCCACTGAAGGTGGGATGCTTGTGCTTTTTCAAGACACAGTAATGTTTGACAAGGGTGGGAAGAGTCCTACTTAACTCAGAAGGATGCCAGAACAGACTTTAAGACTTTTGAATTACCTTCACTAACATAGAATCTTTTAAAATATGCTTTAAAAAGTTAACTTTTCCTTTTATAGGAAAGGCAACTGTCCAAGCTAAACAAGATAAGTTTATGGTTTAAAAATAGCTTTTAAAACTGCATGGTTACCCAGCCCACCCCAAATTTTAAAGCACTATGCAACCACATTACCCTACTGTGAATGACCACTGGCATTGGTCTGAAAAGCAGCTCTTCTATTTTGTACTATCTGTTTATATGAAACAGAGTTCAACATGTGGTTCTGCCAAACCTGGGGTCATAGCAGAATTTGGTAAGAATTTTAGATGGATAAAAGGGAAGAGAAAAAGAGACATGAGTGTTCAGAATTTGGCCAGTGACAAAAGAAAACTAGAATTTATTTTCTGTTGATTGTTTTGCCCTTCTCAGCAGAAATAACAAGATGAAGGTAGAGAGGAAACTGGTTTTGCAAACTCTTGTAGATATAAAAGATCATAAAGCCTTGAATTCTGCTGTCTCAAGACTTTTTTAACCCAGTCTTGCTTTTCTTTGTGAATTAAGACTACTCCCCTTGCCCAGGAAAAGCAACTTTATGCTAGAAGAGGCCACAGATGGGGAAGCAGTTTGATCAATGTGGGAGGGATCAGCCCAAAACACCAGTAAGATATATTATACCATCAAAAAATGGCATGTCTGGAAGGAAAGTCTTGAGCACAAATTAATGTTGACCTTAGCCAGAACAACTTGCTCTCTTCAACATCTGCAGCTGTGTGGTTACTAGGGAGTTATCTGGCATCATATGCTTTTTCACATCTGTCTACTAAATCAGAGATAGAAACACAAAAATCTAGCACAGAGGGACATTATATGGATTTGTGACACTCCCAGAGGGACTTAAGAGTCTTTAAACAAACAAAGACATTACAATGGGACACAGGTATGATATTGGACTAACGTTGTGTCTGCTCCACTGAGCAATGGAAAAACAACATCTATTTTCCTCTGAAGAGCTCTCTGAAACTTCCAAACATGGATAAACATGAACTACAGTATATATGAGACAATAAGTCTGGCATACATGCATGAAACTTCATACTTCT
The DNA here is from genome assembly GCA_910950805.1 of Acrocephalus scirpaceus scirpaceus. Lineage (NCBI taxonomy): Eukaryota > Metazoa > Chordata > Aves > Passeriformes > Sylviidae > Acrocephalus > Acrocephalus scirpaceus. Next base: position 56,960,029 of record OU383778.1, on the reverse strand, counting down.
GGGATGAGCAAAATGAATAATCTCAATTTATATTAATTGCCTTACAACACCATGTGTGAGGGAAGGCAACAGTGGGAACAGACTGAGAGAGGACAGAGAGATTCACAGTTTAGTCATATGGTATTTTCATCATTCCTCATCATTTTCAACCTCACTAGCAACTTCCAAGGACTGAGCTGTGAAGCCTTAGTAGAAATGGGTATGACAGGGTTATTCACAGGGAGTAACGTTTTTCAGCGTGTTGCATGTGAGTTAGTGAAATGAGTGGTATGTTGTATTTTCCCTGCCTGCATCATCTCAGGTTATGTTGTGGTCCAGCCTAAATGACAAGGTGATGAAAGTGCATAGGTGTAACGTGCCTTTATTTCAGCAGCATGCATGACACAAAGTACTAAAATCCCTGAAGTATAACAGTCTTGAATAATATGGTTCTAAATTTTCAGGCGTCAGTGGGGTATTTGTATGTTATTGCCCCATGCCTGAAAAATATGGGAGTTGTTCTTAAATTATGTTCTAAGTGTGAATAAAAAAGCTCAGCCAACCAAATAAAAATGCAATAACACTTGCCCTCATTTTGAATAGTGGAACTTCTAATTCATAGAATATTTGTATTTCTTTTTATCTTTATTGTAGTGTAAAACTACATTTAGGTTAAAAAAAATAGGTGAAATTTCAAATGGGCAGTGCAAATTGATGCAACTTGAATGTACTGAGAGATTTGAGAACACAAAGCCATAAATAGGTAACCAATATTAAACAAATATATGCATGAACCAATTACAACCAAAACATAAATTTAAAAAAAAGGTCAATTTTAATTTATAGTCATTGGGCAAGATGAAGAAATGCCATGTGATTTCCTCTGGAGAGCCACCAATATAACTTGAACGTTACAGAAATGGAATAATAGAATCATAGCAATCACGGAATCATAGAAAGGCTTGGGTTGGAGGGACCTTAAAGATCATCTCATTCCAACCCCTCAGCCATGGGACACCTCCCACTGGATCAGCCTGCTCAGAGCCCCATCCAACCTGTCCTTGAACACCCCAGGGATGGGGCAGCCACACCTTCTCTGCGCAGCCTGGGCCAGTGCCTCACCACCTCACAGAAAAGAATTTCTTCCAAACATCTAATCTAAATCTCTTCTTTTAGTTTAAAACCATTTTCCCTTGACCAAATAACATTTTCATATAGCAAGAAGAATTGAGAAGGGGGTTATAAACACAAGGCAAGCAAAAGTGGTGGTGACAGACGTTAGGAGTAGTAGAGATACTTCTTACGTGGCAGAAAACTATTGAATTTACTTTCTGCTGGATGATCATATCAGGGCAGCTCAGACAGATGTCAGCACTAGTGCAAAAGAAGGGCTGCAGCAGCAAGATTGCTTTAGATGACTGAAAAAAGAGCTGCTGCTTTGAAGGAGATGCTTTCTAAATAGCTGTAATACCATGAAATATGATGTTCATCATTATCATGAGGAATGTGATAATATGGGCCTGTCTCTTGATATTTCTTTCTGAAGTGAAAAAGTTCTTTTCTTCTTGCTTCTTACCAGATAGTGGACTTTGCCCAAAGATGGCTTGTTCCTAAAAGCATTTTATAGGATGCTAAAAATCTGTGTACATGGCCAACCTGGCTCAAGCTGACACTAAATGGAATGCTTGTGGAATGAATATTTTGTATTTGTGTTTACTCACCCCAAGTCTTGACTGACTTATAATAATTTCTTGCATTTGGTGATACCTATGGCTCTGACTCTCATAAAAGACATATTTGAAATACTATGATCTCATCTAGTCTGTCATTTCAAGGGTTAATTTGAAAACACACACACACATTCAATTAATAGGGCAGATTACTTAGAGCAAGGAAACCTAGAAACATAATTGCAGCACAAAAACAATTAGAAATCTAAAGTGAATTCAGATTTTAAAATTAATTTTATTCATCCTTTGTCTAGACCCTTCTTTTTTCCCCATGAACACTGAAGTTGCTTGTGTATACATGTATACAAAAAGCAAATTTCAGTGTCCTGCAGGAGTTGCAGAAGAAGCTCAATTTACTTTCACAGGTAGAAAGAAAATAGATAAAAGAAAATTCCTGCACATTAAAATAGCATACCTAGCTAATAACAGTGAGCTAAACACCAGCATAAAACAAATAATAAAGAGCTTTTTAAATGTGCAAGCAATGCAGTAAAGATGCTGTAATGTGGAAAAGTGAGGGTTTTTTTTTCCCCAATCATAAATAAAAAAGTAGTTGCCCTAAATACATGTAAACAAGGCCACAGCTGGAGGTGAGGTTTCCCTGAAGGTAGTGTTTGCTGGCAGCCTCAGCGTGGCCTCACACCCTCCACATCACCATTATTGCCTCTCGCTACAGCCCACCAACACATCCCTGCACGTTACAGCCATACAGATGTTCCTTTCAGGGGCCCAGCAGTTGCACCATTCCTCCTCCAAGCCCAGTCACATCATGAGCATTCTGTGGGGAAGCCTATCGGGGCTATTCTTGAGGAAAAGTGTGATTGTGCATTCAGCCATGCAGCCAATGTGTGGGCTACACTCACATCGCCACTCCAGCTTTTCCATTTTTGGCTCTGCCCTCCTTAGACTTGTGTAATCTAAAATTCAAGCTTTTAAGCTTCAGCCATTACAACCAACACTAAAACACATCCAACAACCTCTTAATATTTATCAAGTTCTTTCAAGTAAATCCAACATTTCTTGAGAAGATAAAACTGGTTGTTTTATGATGATTTGGAACTAAAAACAGACAGCTGGGTAACTGGAACTTAAAAATGCAAAATCTGCAGTGTATCCAGTTTAGCTTTTGGCACTGCACTGTGTTTGTCTCAGCAGTAATAACAGTTATTATGTTTTAAAACAAATATCTAGCAAACAAACAGTTAAGATGTTCAAAAAGTGAAATGCAGTGTGGTTTTTTCCGGTTGTTTGACAAGGTGATTCATTTCCACACTCCTTACTAAATCATAGGGTGATCTTAACAGGAGGAGAAATTTGGGATTGCTTGAAATGGATAACTGGGTCAAGTTACCCTCTGGAAGAAGTCAAGGAATAAAATGTGAAACAGAGGAATCCACTGCCTTTACCCTCTCAGCTTCATGCAAATCTGCTCTGGAAACTTGGTTATGTCTCATTTTCTAGGGCTTAACCACAGTAGCAGGCCTGCAGGGATGTACTTTCACCAACACCTTAAGCAGCCTCTGCTGCTGAATAAAATCCCAGAGTCTCTTCACTCCACTCCCATGCCCCACTCTTCCTGCCCCCTTGCCATTCAACTGTGAAGCCGATCTTGGTTAGAGCTGAGCAATGGTTTGGCTGGTTTGGCTTTGGAGCCTGGCACAGTTCATCAGCTGGCTGTGCAAATGCTCATGCTGGCACAAGGAGGGAGGCAGGGCAGGGAGAAAAAACCAAGAGCTGTGTGGGACAGCAGCAGGGTTAGCTCTGCTTGCAGCTAGAAGAGGCAGCCAAGACGATTTACTGGCTTGCAGCTGCCAAAAACACCAGTCCCACACCCTCCTTCCCCCTCTCCTCTGCACCTGTCTGCAGCTGTGGAGCCAGGTCCTTCTTGCTTGTGCATCCCTAAAGTCCAAGTGACCTTGCAGTGAGCCAGCTCAGCTCATTAAACCATGGGACAACTGTTTTTGTGTTTTAACTGCATTGGAGCTGGAACAACTCACTGAAGGAACAGAGGAATACAGAGCCAGGGCAAGAGGAGTGGAAGGAGTGCATGGCCAGCAGGCAGAGAGACAGACTGAGGAGAAGGACAGAAGAACCTCCCCCTTTCAGCAGCAATGACCTGTTAGTTTGGCTCAACTGGATCTTCTAACTCCACTCTTGCACTGTTTTGGACAGCAGTGCTGGCTTATGTCAGCTAAAAGTATTGTGAAACAACATCCTATGTCTCATTTCAGCCATGCAGGTAAACAAGACTTCACATACCTACAGTTAAGAATATGCTGATACACATTTTGCATTAAAGCCTATCTCAGGAACCACATATACTTTCACAGGAAGCCCAGCAAATGGCCTTCAGAGAGGTTTGCTGATCTGCATTTCAAAACTGTGGACCATTATGCCAGTAGTAGTTCTCTCCTGAATGATAGCTTTAAGCACTTGTTATTGATTTAAATTTTGAACTAGTTTGTTTTGATTCAAAACATCATTACACCTACAACTTCATTTGTGCTGAGTTACTGTCCAGGCCTTCACATAAATTACTTCATCAGCTTGCCAGAAGTCCCAAGGCTGTGGTTCCCTGTGCAGACACTGAGGCTGCAGGAACTCCCAGCATCCCCCTTCTGTTTGTCCCGACCTCAAGCTGCTGCATCCTGTTCCTTCAGCTCCACCACTTTGTGGGACTATGCTGCAAAGTGAATCTATACAAACTTAGGCACAATAAAAATATTCCAGCTGCCCCCTTTTATTTTTTGGGCGGAGGTAGTGCCTCAGGCTATGGCTTCAGCAGTAATACTGGCTTGTTGTGTAGGTGAACACCGTAATTTCCCCCTGCACACACACACACACATTTTATACCTGTCCAAATTTCACTTACAGCTCCCTTTCCCTTGTGCCAGTGTGCACAGCTGTGCCTGGGAATGGGAATACGGGACCTAATCAAGCTGTAAGAAAAAAAGAGCTAAATGCACTTAATTCCCTTCTCTGGTTCACAGCAAAGCTATGCAGATAGTGAGATATGTTCATCTGACTGAGGCCATAGTTAAACAGATATTTGCAGATATTTTCCCTACAGAAATCCCCACTGTTCTTTTTGCTTCCCCCTGATGACATATTCCCATCCTTGAGCATCTTCCTGCATTGTGCCAGAACACAGGCAAATTGATTTCTGTTTTAAAGTCTATAATAGCAGATGGGTCTAAGAAACAGAAATTCTCCATCCACTTCATTATTTATGCAAGCATTTAGTATTTTTAACAAACAAAGGTTTAAAACAGTTACAGAACTCACCCAAACAGTCACAAAACAATCAATGACATCCAAATCTGTAGCAACCTTCTTAAGAAGATCATCCATCGTGGAATAGAAAAGCTACTGAGCAAGAGCGAAGCACCCTCTGCACTACCAACAGGCACAACAGGCTGTCCTGGGTGCCCCAGGCACTATTGGCTTTGGCAGACCAGACCATGCCAGATCCAAACCAGTTAAACTGGCTCCCGAAGCAGCACAGGAGCCCAAAGGCAGGTAGTTGTTCACCTGACTGGGACTGAATCAGAAGTAAAATAGTGTCAGAGGTTCTTTCCCATTGCTGTTGTCAGTTTTGGTTACCGGGGTTGCTGGGCTGACAAATACGACTGCAAAGAGTGTGATGGCAATTCTGCCATGTCCAAACATCCCAGCCCTGGTGAAATCTGCACAGTGGAAGGCAGGTTCTGCCTAGCACTGGTCTGTCCGCTGTGCGAGCCATGTCCCCTGACAATGAACTGGCCAGGAGTGTTTTGGCAGTGCGTGTGAGGTGAAGGGATTGCAGTTATCCGAGGAACGCTGCTGGCTATGTTGTGTCTGATAGTTTTGCTGCTGATGAAATAGGGTTCCTGGTCTGATAAGGAAGAGGTGGGGCACATAATTAAGCAACCAAGTAGCTGGGAGCAAGTCTTGGGGTATTTGTGTAATGGTTCCTTGGGTGGACTGTATCTGTTCGGGAGAAACAACTTCTGCTCTTTATTAAACGAACAGTAAAGATAATTTACATGTCAACACCGTTAACTATTTCAGCAGTAGGCAGGAAATAAAGTCACAGACCTGGCCAATTAACTGTGAGCAATGTCTCATTTTGGTGCCACAGTTCAGTAGTGTTTGGAGTTACCTTGATTTCTGTCCCTCTGAAGAAAAAAGTTCAGTGGAACTCAAAACATATTCAAGCCAAATCAAGATGCCCAGGCAGGCAAAGCAGCAACTCAACCTACTGCCTTTTCATGACCCTTGTGAATAGGGTTCAGTTTAGGAGAGGGTCTCAGAGTGGTCAACTCATCTGTGGATTCCACTGCTGTCAGAACATCTTTGCTTTGTTAAACCTTCCAAAAACGTTCAGTTGGTGGAAAAGAAGTTCACCACTCACCACTGCTGCTCACGTGGTCTCCCCACTCTTCTCACAGCAGCATGATCACTCTGCTTACCAGCTGTGCTCCTCAAAGCTTGTCAGACCCGTTTCCTAGGCCAGTTCAAATCACCAATCAAGCAGAAAAGGGATCCAGGTAAAAAAAGGAGGTGTCTAGACTTTTGCTGGGCAAGTAGTCTGAACAAAGAGTGTAACAGCATGCAGCATATATCAGAAGTGATTCAAAAGTGAGGACACAACACACATTTGAGAGCCAGGGAAGTACGGAGTTAGTTTCCAATAATTATCTTTCTATTGTGCAAAGCCTGTTAAGATGTAAGACTCCCCCTTTTCTTTTTATCACCTGCCCCAAACGAGTCAAGTTTTGCCTTCAGCGCAGTAATAGAGTGGTTATTTTGTTGCTTGTTGGTAAGTGAACTCTAACACGGTCTAAATTGCTGATACTGACTGGGCAATTCCATTAGCATGGTCATGGAATTTAGATAATTAGGCTGAAGATAGCTAACATGCTCTCAAAAAATTAAGATTTTATCCAAGTCTAGACATGCAAATCTAAAGAGTGAGGGATTCTAGAGGCTCATATGCTGACTTTACCAATAAACAGGTGATAATCCACTGAGTCATGCTTTTGCATCCTCAGGCACGGTATTAGAAAGTGATCAGTGAAGGTGAGAAAAGCAATTTGCAAATTCAAACTGATGTCAGTAAGAGGGAAGAGTTTTGAGGAACTTGCAGATATTCCAACAAAGCCACTGCAGAACAGTAATTTAGGATGTAATGATACAGATTCACAGAACTACGTGTATTTTGCAGAAACATTGGCATTAAGTTTTCCTCTGCTCCTGCTGCTGACTGTTCCTCCCACACCACAGTAGCCCGCTGAGGCAGGTGGGATATTTGATCTGTTTTAAATAACACAAATGCAGATCTTGTCGGGTATTCCAAAAAGCTGCATTTGTTCACAAGAAGGGGGGTGTATTTCCTAACCACTTCATATCACTGAAAGACAACCTTGCAATCAAGACAAAGCCATTGCTAATACTGGGCAGCAGGACATGTTGCTTAAATTAAAAGTTTTATGACTAAGTACTTAAAATGACCAGGCATGATTTCTGGAGAAATAAAGACACAGGAAATTCTTCCATCCCTAGATAGCCAGAGAGATGTTCCACTTTTCACTTAAGGTGGTTTCTTTACCTCCAGCCTCCCAAAACAGTGTTCACAAGCTGCTAAAGCAAGAGAAAAAAAGTTCAAGGAATAACCAGTTTAAGTAACTTCCAAACTTTGGGAAGTTTTCCGACTTCTATTTGTTTTTTAAAGTATTGTTCACATTTTCAGTCCGTTTATCATCCTTCTTTGCTCCATTGCTGTTTATTCCTATCCTTACTTTCTTGCCTGTCCCAGCCCAGGTGCTCCAGTTCTTCGAGTGAAACACTGCCCACCTCCAGTTCTCCCTGCCCCAAGTCTCTGCATGAAAAAATATACAGCAGTGTATGTGCAGGCTTCATCCAGGCAATCCTGCTGCCCATGTTCCAGCAGGAGCCCCCAGCACCTCTAGCTGGCTCTCTGCACTCCTCAGAGCCTCATCAAAGCACTGCCTCCGGGCCCTTCCCTTCATTTCCCTAATACCTGCATCTCCTGCTTGCTAAGGCACCTCCTGAGACAAACACCTCTTGCCCTACAGCCTTGCCCTTCAGAGCTGCCTTCCACAGCTGCCGTGCCCAAACCGGTGAGCCTGGGCTCCGGCAGGAAAGGAAGAACCACCGGGCTGCCCTGGGCCAGCAGCGGGAAGGGCACAGAGGAGGAGGAGGAGGCAGTGCTCTGGATGCTCTTGAAAGCAAAGGCTTTTTCTGTGAGCCACGTTATTCCCCCATTTCAACCCACTATGCTATCTATTGCCATATGTTCTCCAGTAAGGCGCCTTTCCCTCTTCTCTCTTCCCACTTCTCTCCCAGGATATGCACATTATTTTCTCTCCCTTTTTAAAGCTTCTTCAAATATTAGGCAGACCTCCCTGGAGAGGTGATACCCTGGCCCAAAAGAAGTGCAAGACTGAAATACACATAAGATCAGTGTCCTGCTGGGAATGTGCATTGTTGCCCTTAGCCAGACAGTGGCCTGGCACTTAGGAGATTTGTATCACTTTGTCATAATAATTTCCCTTTTATTAGCAGAAGAATATCCTTTAGAAAAGGTCCCAGTCAGAATCAGAAAAACAAACCAGGAATATTACTTTCAGTTACTACAGAGTTTTCACTAAGCCAGCAAAATAGTAATTCTGTACTGGGTTAAGTGAAATGGAAATCACCCACCTGGAAAAGGCAATTGCTTCTAAAGACTCAGGAGAAACACTGCTTTTAATGAAAAATGCTATCTATAGAACACATATTTGTTACAAACTCACTAAATTTACGGGAGTCAGACCCCTGTATTTCTTCATGGGTTGGAGGAGAGATGCTACCACAAGATTTGAAACCATAAAGGTGAATGCCATGAAATGTATCAGTAATTAATCTTCCTTCCTTTTCTCCCACATTACAATCTCCCCTAGTTCTTCTGTGTCAGCTATCTTTGTGATGCTCACAACAAACTTCTCCCTTGGTTATATTTCCATGTTCCTGTAGAACATTAACAAAATGTCACGCTTTTCCTGAGAATACTGTTAACAGTTAATTACTCATGATAATTACTTACCGGGTGACGTGTTTGCTTTACTAGGCCCTACAAAAATACATTTTAAATGCTTTAGGATAAGCTAGTTGCAAAGAGAAGTTTGTTGTTTGTTTGGGGGCTTCTTTTTATCAATGCTACAGTTTGGATGCTGTGGAATGCAATTAAGCAGATAGGTTTAGCCTGATGAACATGGAAAACCTGAACAGACTATTCCCATTTCCCCTACAAATCTTTTTTTAAAGCAAAGAACTATGGAATGTTAATTCTTGTTAGAAATAATGGATATTAACTTTAAAAAAAATCTTTTCATGTCAAAATGAATAGTATATACCCCTCTTTTCCCAGCCCTATGACAATATTTTTCACCCATAACTGCCACTAGCATTGCTAGAAATCACAGAAATCTTTTGCATCCTGCAGAAAGTTACCCTCATAGGGGAACACTTCTTAACTCTTACTCTGCAAGTCACCAAATCCCATCCTACAAGCAGTCACATTGATATCAAAAGTGTAAGATAAGCTTGGCTCTCCTATTAAAGACAAAAAACCTCACAAGAAAATTGTCAACTCATTACTGTTCTAGCTCAGAATGTATTCCAAGCCTTAGTCCACTGACATTCAGTGCTTGTAGTATATAACGATATTGCCTGTAATATCTGTGAGATAAATTTAACCTTTTTTTAACATAAGGAACATTCTTATATTAATCAACACTCACACACAACCTCACTGGATGTTATTCTTGAGGTGAGATGTTATAAATGCAGCAACTGAAGTAGAAAGACCAAATGATTTACCCACAATTATCCATTAAATCAGTTGCAGAGTTGGTGTTGGAAAATAAGACCTTCCTGGGCTCCAAAAACATGTCCTAATTACAAATCATGATGACCTGCCCATGTTTGTAATGTATGAATGGTATAACCATGCAGATGTAGGAAGTGACTTGAACCTGACTGCAAAAGAAATGGAAGCAAACCTTCCTCTGGGGAGTTTTCAAATCACAGAAGTTTCCTGGTAAAACTATTACTCCCTTATATTATATTAAAAAAAAAAAAAAAAAAAAAAAAAAAAAGCTGTGTATTGCTGTACTATATCAGGGTAAAATTAACACAAACTTCATTTTCAATGCAACAGAAATACAGTTAACACAAACCTCAATCTGGTCACCAGGCTATAAACTGGTACAATGAAATCAGATTTATTTCCTTTCTGCCTTTTTTTTTTTAATTATACATCTGCCAGGTATTTGGTTTCCTCTCTAAAAAAGCTCCTATCTTTTCAGACTCTTATTCAAAAATCTCTCCATAATAACCTCTTGAATTCCATCTATTTCTGCTGTGCTTTGCAATATAATAAACCAAGGCTTGCAAGAAGAGGTAATGCCTTTTTATTAGCACAAGTGCTAGGGATGGGAAAATCATCCAAGCTTTCACATATGAAAGACAGAACGTCTTTTTGATGTAGACAGTATTAAAATTGAGCAAAGGCTCCCAGGTGAGTATCAATGAGTTAAAGAAGGAATTAAAATAAGTTTGTTTATTGAGAAGCCTTGAATTACGTTTTATTTTAGAAAGTTTGTATTTAAGCAAGCTTTCACAAAATCATTAAGTAGTGTGAACTTTACCAACGCTTTTTGTTAAAGGCTTAATCCACGCCCACATCAAAACAAAGACAGACGGCTGAGCTCTTTACATATGAGAAGGTGACTTTTCACACATAGCCTTAACAGTAAATCTTTTGCCTTTTTTTCACGGAAATACAAAGCCCCGAGATAATAAAGTTGCCTTAATTTACTTTTCTCCCAAGAAGTGGAAATTACAAAAGTACAGACAACAAACGTTGGCTAATCAGTCTAGGGAAAAAGGTCTGAAGGGAAAACTCAGAAATGGGTTTGTTTAAAAGCTACAACAGGCAGCAAGGACGCTGAGCTATGAATGCTTTTGTTTTGCTAATCTACCTAATGCTCTATTGAAAAAAAAGAAATCCTTGAATGAATGATTCCGACTTTGTTCTAGTGTGAATTGAGTGGCAGCTTCTTTAAAAAATTCCAATACTTAGTTTGTATTTGAACAATTCTTCCTGAAGACCTTTTCTCAAACAGGTCTTTATATGGGAAAAACAACTGTTGATTTTGTAGTCATCATGTGAGTAACTTTAATAAAAGTCAGCAGGGCCTTGCCAACTGTGAGATTTTTTTTGAACCTGTAACCCTTAATCAGGATTGCTGTCAGCTGTAGAGCCTGAGGAAGCTGTCATACAGAGAATATTCAAATGGAGCTGTGTTTTTCCCACAGCACTGTTGGAAGGAAACCCTTTTTTGTTAGCAAATCCTGAGACATCGGGGTCCTGAACTGGAAAGAGAGCGAAGGGTGTCCCAGCCCGCTAAACACTTTCCAAGTGCAGTGTGTCCCCAGAGCTGGAGCTGCACACCACCAAGGATTTTTAAATATCTTTCCCAAATATAGGTTAGAAGCGCTAAGAATTTGTGGGAAAGTTTTCCTTCGGAGTAGACCACGGCTTAATGTTTATTCATACACTGCAGTAAGCAAATGAGAAACTAAGCACTTTGTAAATGCTGCATCATTTTGACTGCTTGATCCACTCCACTGACAGAACAGTTTGGCATAATTGCTGGCATAAATAATATTTTCAAATGACAATTCTCCAAACAAGTCAGGGCCTGAGCTAACAGCAGTGAAAGGTGAGGAGATGCTGCCTACATGTTGAGCTGAATTCTAGACTATTAAATGCCACAGACAATTAAGATTTATAGTTGATGTTGTCCACAACATAAATGCATTCCCCTGTATTCGGTCCTTTCATTTCCACAGCAGGTACTGGTATCTGTCTTCAGCTGTAGTTTTACATGTGAAAGCTAATTTCTCTGCTGTACCCTTTCCCTGCCATTTGACCACAACTGTTCTGAAACAGACCCAAACACTTTCAGTGCACCTCTACCAGCAGTTTTGATTTTGCTTTGGTAGTACCGCTCATGCTGCTGCTTCTGAGTCATGCCAGGAGTGGAGCAGCTTCAGCTCCAGGCTGCTGTGTATCTTCTCTTGTAAATCAGGCAGGATTACACATAGGGTTGCCTTGCTAATGAGAAAAACACTTCATCAAGAGCGACTGGCAGAAAACAATGTAGAGCACTTTAAAGAAATTCAAGACACAACGAAGGATGGCCAATAATGAAGGTCTAGGGCTTTCAGCAACCTTTCAGGACTACACTGATGCTAGGACACTGTCATGGGATTAGGATGGAGACCTTACATTTTCAAACATAGCCTATTTTGTTTTGGCATCTCAGTGTTTGGCTATCAAATTCCCAACATTTGGCTGCCACCACAATTAAAGAGCATCTTTTGTAGAAGCAGCCAGACAAGCAAAGATACAGTGACAGCAACAACACTGATGGCAAGAGGGACCCATAGAGCAGAACGCTGGTCAATACACTTGTAGTGCCTGCAGATACTCTGGCTCAGAAAAAAACCTTACAGCTGAGTGTCAGCGTGTCAGCTATGAGCAGCCTGTGGTTGCATGAGCAGCAATGTGGAGCTGGTCAGTCTCTGCAGAGATGAGTTGCACAGACCCAGGGAAAAGATATCTGTCTGCAAAAAGGAGCCTGCACAGCACAAATGATGAGCTGTTCTTAATGTATCTGCTTATACCTGGTTTCAGAATAAAAGCTTGGTACTGAAAGTATTTTCCCTATTGCCAGAAAGAAGCACTTTTCATTTTTGTCCTGAATCTTTCAAAGGTGTAATGCCTACAGAATTTGCCAATACATAAAACAGGTTCTGAAACCTTAATTGTTTTCATAGCAGGAGAAGATCCAGCTTTCCTATCCTGTAATGCTGTTTGGAACAAGAAAACCTTGTAAGCAGTGATACCATAACACCATAAAGCAACACATAATGCAATTGTAGGTCCTTTGAATGTTTGACCTATATTAGATAGGCCAGCCAGGTAGTTACTATCAGTGCTCTCTGCTCCACCTGGTCAAACTGCACCTTGTGTTATACTCAGATTATCCTTCCTGATACCTATTAGGGTGTTTGCCACAGCCTCTTGCTCTGGTTGATAGCATCACAGATTGCCTTCCCAGCAAACCCTGTGGCATACAGCTATGTTTTTCTCTCCAGATCTAAGTTTCTGACAAAGAACTACAAATAACCTATTAAATCTCAGGAAAATCTGAGACCGGTCTTTCACCTGAGTGATTTTTTTAAAACTCATGCTATATTTTCAAGGCGCTCTTCATAAGGAGAAAGACCAGAAGTATTTTAAAATCTCTTTCATCTTCCAGGCCTCACAAACTGGAGAGGATTCGCAGTCACAGGCTTTGGGAATCTACAAAATGCTAGCCTTTACTTCCAGCTGATACTTTATCTTCTTACTTTGACTACTAGCAAAGGTAATAGCTGTGATGCTAGTCGTAATGATTTTGCTGTCAGATGGAAAAAGCTTCCACAACAGCACATCCAGTTTGAAGACCAATATGATCTAATCAATAATACATGAAAAAGATACCTATATGGCTAAAAAAAGACTAGGATTGACAGCTTTCTAGAGATGTCTTCCAGACTGTATTTTTCTTGCCCAAATTACAAATTAAAGCCATGCTATGCAGCCATTTCTCTTAAACAGCCACTGACAGTGACACCTTGAAAACCACTACCAGCACCCCTATATAGAACTCAGAGCATGCACACACTCTCTTTATTAACTGCACACCCACTGTGACTCTTAGGATTCAGGTACAACAGAGGAATCAATGGGATGCACACAGAGGGAGCACACTCCAGATGAGCAGCAGCTTGCTGGAATCCTGATACCTCCCACCTCAGCAATACTACATCTCTCCCCTCCCTGTGGTTACTAAGCTAAAGGCACAGTCTGAGAATGGGGGCTCTTCGTTTTAGCACAGTGATGGAATTCTGGTTTCAGGCTGCACCACTCTCCTCACATAAGCTGCAATTATTTTGCAATAAGGCCCTTCCTTTCTCTTCTTTTGGAGAAGGTAAAGGACAGGCCTGTTGCATTAATACATATGAGATTTTCCCTTTATCATTATGAGTTTTGGAAAGCTGAAAGTTTACTGAACTTCTTAAGAATAACTAATAAAATTTCTTTTTATTTTTTTTTCCTAATGGGAAAAAAATCATTATGATCCCAGTGTCTCTCTGCACATATTTCTGTCAACCTGAATACCTTTCGCATCCATGTGCCTGGATTTGATAAAGCAAAGACATCTCAAGGCAATTAGATTCCTACAAAGTTTTGTGCAAAAGGGAATGCACAAAGGGTAAAGACTCTGAAAATATTTCTCTTTGTATGCCTATCAGGTACGTGTCAGGAAAAGGCAGAAGCATAAAATTATTAAACATCTGGGAATCCACAGCGTCCTCCTTTGTGGATATTGTCCTGAGACTGTGAGCAAAACAAAACTCAGTCAGACCTTGCGCATTCTTGGACACTGTCAAACAACAAGATGCAAACTGACCGGAAAACTGAGAACATCCCTAGACCAGCCCATCTCATTCCAGCACTTGGCCTAAATAACAGAGTCCTTGTTTTCCTGGGTTTCGACCTTGAACAGTCAGGTTTATCTTACCAGGTTCCGTTTGGCCTTGGCACACCAGCTGTCTGAAAGAATTTCCAAATCCAGTACGCGATGACTCTGTCCTGGCACGTCATGCCCTGACCTAACATCTGAGTGGGGCAACGTGGGTGAGCTGTTTAGAATGCTCTAGTACACTGATGCAAGGGTCACCTGAATTTCCAGCTCCTTTTGAATGTGACAGCACACAAGCTCAGAGAATTAAGAAGCAGGCAGTACTGTCTGTTGGCTTATTGTCTTTATCCTAAGCATTTCTGACTGGCCACTGCTGCTCCAAAATGGAAGTTAGGCTATATAGATTCATCTGTCTTCATGTGAGCAGTTCTTATGTTCAGGTATTCTAACTGTGTTCTAAATTACTTCCTAGCTCTTCATCAACCTCTAGTTTTAGCAACACTGTCCACAGTCTGTGTCATAAACTGTGGCCAGCTCTGGATCCCCAATATCAGGACAGGAACCTCTTGGAGTGAGTCCAGAGGAAGGTGATGAAGATTATCAAAGGGCTGAAGTACCTCTCCTGTGAATACAGGCTCAGAGAGCTGGGGTTGTTCAGCATGGAGAAGGTTCCAGGGTGACCTCATTGCAGCCCTCCAGTATCTAAAAAAGGGCTTACAACGCAGATTGAGAGCAACTTTTTACATGATAGTGATAGGATGGGGGAATGGTTTTACACTAAAAGAGCAGAGATTTAGATTGGCTGTAGGAGGAAATTCTTTACTCAGCGTGTGCTGTGTCACTGGAACAGGCTGCACAGAGAACTGTGGATGCTCTATCCCTGGAAGTGTTCAGGTGTTGGATGGGGGCCCTGAGAAACCCAGTCTAATGGGTGGCCTCCCTGCCCATGACAGGGGTGAAAATCTTTAAGGTCCCTTCTCCCCAAACCATTGTACACATAATTGATACATGCTTGATAAAAAGTAGTGTCACTGTATGTGATGGTGGAGGTTAGGAGAGAAGAACCTTTCCAAAATGTCACTGTTTTTAAATGGTCTAGGCTTCGAGCTAATATTTGTTGCTAGCATAAAGAGATTGGGTATTTCCATTAATAAATCTTTCTTCCTTTTAAAATCTACTTTATGCAAGCAAGTAGAAGCTTTTAATCAGGCAAGGCAATAAAACATGGGCAAAGCATGGACAACACCGCAGCACTGCGCAGGAAAAGCAAATGGTGCAGCTATTCTGGAATGGTGGTGTCAGCCTGGAATGACTCCCTACTGTGACATTTTTATTCCACAAAATCATTGATTTATTTTGGATGACAGTACACATATGCACAATTATTCTGAAGAGCTATTCTGGCCAACGACACTAGGCAGGCAAGCATGAAGCATGATTTTCAGAGCCATAGGCAGTTTTATTGCTGTCCAGCTCACTTCAAAATCTATGGGAAAACCATGGTTTCAGCCTCTCAAATCCCAACACAAGCTAGAGCAGTATGAAGTATTTTCATTTATGTTAGCAGAATTTTATTTCAGCTTCTTTATAAAACACAAAAGGCCTTCTTAAAACCTATTAGTTTTTAATGCAGATTAAAACCAAGAGAATATAAGCTGAAAAACATTCATAGCTTTTCCTCTTCATATTTTAGTTAAAGAATTAATAGAACTTTGATCAACTTCAGTGAACATTTTATACTGCAAATCAAAGTGATTGTGTTTGTGCATGTGTGAAAGAGTACAGACTTTCAAGATAACTTAATCTTTCTGGCAGTTTTTTCAGCAGGTCACTGAATAGGCCTAGAACCTTGAACAATTTTCAGCTGCTGAGCCACAAAAATGCAGGAACTTGTGGAATCCAAGACGTCTCTGGGTGGCTTCCAGAGGGTCATAGAGAGATAAGGAATTAAAACCTGCAAATGGAAGTTTGCTGGGTAGATAGCTGCTCTGCCATAAGGAATGTTTTGTGAATCTGCAAACAGGGAGGCTGATCTAGACTGTTATCAACAATTAAAGAGGAACCATCTGTGCCTGTACAAGGTCCATGTACAGAAATATCTGGAGAAGTTTGCAAAGTCACTGTTGTGGGTTGGCCTTGAATCCTATCAGTATCGATAAAAATATCAATATTATTAAAGAGCCTATCACTACTACAGTTATCAGTTTTAGCTGGGACATAACAACATTTTTTACTGCTTATTCAGGAAAGTGAACATGTTGGACTTGAACCTATGGGGTTTATACTTTCTACGTTCTAACATCATATAGACAATGAGTTTTAAAGGCCACATGATTAAGTTAAGATTGAAGAGCTAAAACAAACAGAAAAATACCTGTCATAAAGAACCTATATGCTCATGTTGTTCTACATATATTCTTCTCAGAGGCCACGGATGTATTTATACCAGAATTTCTGTGACTATCAAACTAGTTTCATCTCTTTCACAAAAATTTGCCTTCACTGGTTGTGAAGAAATGAATAGCAGATACCAATGCCACAGCTAGGAATCAACTCCTCTCTACTTGGGAACATTTTCAAAGGTGCTAAGCTTTAACTTTAAAACACTAGAATGGTTATATTGTTTCCATTACCTGTGGTACATAACCAAACCTCAGCAGTAAAGTTAAACCCGTGATAGCCATCCAGACATGCCAATATTTTTAGATGCACAAATGAATTAAAAAAACCCTCAAAAAGCTCTTACAAACAAGCAAAAAAAAAAAAAAAAAAAAAAAAAAAAAAAAAAAAAAAAAGAAAGAAGAAAATAAAAGACAAGGAAAAAAAAGAGCTATCAGGAGTGTGAAAGTGGATTTTGCAGAGGATTAACTGCTTAGAAAGGCTCAGAGTGAAAAGCATATTAATCCTAATGTAGCTGAGTAGTCTGTCTCCTATTGAGCAAATAATTTAAAAAACCTGTCCGAGATCTACTGGAGCTAATGACATTGGATTTGAAATGCTTAAGTTTATACTCAGATTCATATTGTTTTCTGAATTGGCATCATTGATAGCAATTTGTTTAAATTTGTTTAAAAGGGAGAGAAATAAACCCTACAATCTTCATGGATGCAAATCCTGTCTGTAGCTTACCTTTCACTTGAGCTGAAAAAAGTGCAGAATAATCCAAACCTTCTTTGAGCAATTCTTTGAAGTGAGCGGTGGTATCAGAAGCACACATCTAGAGACAGAAATAGCTGTCAAGTGATTTAGCTGTGTCATGCAGAACTCATATCTATATAGGTATATATAGATATATATATAGACATAAACAACTTTTTTCATACTGATAAACATTCTTTGAAACTGCTTGTTTGCAGGATAAGAGGAGACCTTGGCCCTTCTGATTCCAAACAATTAAAAAAGCCACTAGACTTTGTTTCCAGTTTCATGCAGTCACAGGAATAGCAGTTGATAATAATCTATTGTACTAAAATCTTTCTTGCGGCCACTTTGTGGTATTTCAGTCTATACAGGACTTAGATACTCTTTTAAGAAAATTTTTAGCTATTCTGGTTTAAAGAAAATAACCACCATACGAAAATTTTTGGTTGTTTCCAGACTTGTTAATGTAGCTCTCTCCTCAGTGTAGTTCTTTTTGTAACAAACACCTCAGATCTTTATTTTATGGCAAGTATACTGTTCTTCTTAAGCAGTTATGTAAAAATTAACATTAAGAAAGGACGCTCATAACTGGAAAGCATATCTAAGAAATTGTGTACTACTGCCTCAAGCCACCTTAGGCTGAGCATTGGCTCTAATCTCAAAAATTACGTTACCAGTGTTAGTATTTTTGCAAGATTTGTTATCCATCAATTATTTGGGTAGAGCTGGAAGCCACTGAAAGGGGAGCTAGAAAGAAATGTTATTGCATCTTGTGTAACTCATCAGCCTGCACTTTATCGCTGAATCTCTTGACATGCAGAGTACTGGAAAAGGCAGTCCCTTTGAAGAAAACTGAGAACATATGTACATGGCATATAGAGAGCAGGTAAGCTGAAGAAAGATATATTACTCTATTCGGATGGGAAGAAAACCCAAGATATTGTAGTACCTAGACAAAGGAAGTTTTACAACCACAGATAACATACACCCAGATCTACAATACACCTAAACATTTCTTGCAGATGCAACAAACATCATGTTTGCAAGATAGAGAAGGTCCATGGAAAATTCAGTTTCTAAGTGATGTAGACTAAGAACAAAAAAACCAAAAAAGAGATAGAAAAAGTGTAGTTGTATGGAAAAGGTGGTATTGCTAGCCAAAATGTATGTGGCTTATGGTCTCTCTAAGACTTGTCACAGCAGCAGTGGTGTTAAGCAGGGGGCTGAGCAAATGCTCCCTATCACATATAGGTTCCACTCACACTGTCACCAAAGTGACCTGTGCAGAACTCTGGTTCTCCAGTGACACCACCCAGGGATACACAGGTATCCTGATGGGATAAGCACTTGCTTTCTAGGTGTTGTGAGGGCTGAGCTAGGCCTTCGTGGCTAACTAGACATCCTTTAGTACACAACAGACTGTTTGACCTCGGTTATAAGAAAAGGAGCATATGGATGCATCTTTTCTGAGTGACTCATATGTACAGCAAATTCTGGCTTAATCCAAGTGCCCCTTCTGTTATGAATTCCAGTTATTTGTCTCACTCACTAAGGTAAGCTCTTGATTTCCTCCTGTTAGCCAAGACTGACTTACAAGGTAGTTCCTTTTATCACAGAATTCCTTCAATATATATTTTCACAGTCTTTTTTCAGAGTAGCAGCTTACAAATAAGGAATCAGAGAATTTCAGAATTGATTAGGAAAAGACCTCTGAGATCATTGAGTCCAACCTTTGAACACTACCGTGTCAACCAGACTATGGCACTTTTCTTAAGCAGTTCCAGGGATGGTGATTGCACCACATCCCTGGGCAGTTTATTCCAATGTTTAGCCACCCTTTCTGTGAAGAAATTCCTCCTGATGTCCAACCTGAATCTCCCCTGGTACAGCTTGAGACTATGTCCTCTCATCCTGAACAAAGTAATCCACACTGGTATATTTAGTTTACCAGGTGTGTTACAAGCAACAGTAACGTACTTGCCAGTTAGCTCAAATATTGTCATTTTCTCAAAGGATAATCTGCTCCAAGCACATGAATAAACTTCATCTCTAGCCATGTTCAAATCTCAGTAATTATTACACAAGAAGGGAAAGCAAGGAAATTGTCTGTTTTGTTAAGAACACCTGGAAGGTCTGTCATAAATAAAAAATCTAAAAGCAAATTTTGAAGAAAAATATTAGACTGATATCCTTGAGGGGGGCATATTTAGTAAGCAGCACTACCACAATCTCCTTTCTCCTAACCAGTAGGCCTCAATTATAAAGATGAAAGCACTTAGCACTCTTCTAGACTCCAGCTACATCTCTCCTCTAACATAGTCCGTCCCCTGATGAGAGAAAAATAAATTACCTTGTGCTCATGTGAAAATGGCTCAACTTCCTTAAAACTTAATCTTCAAGAGACACTTTATAGAGATAAGAGATTGTTTCAGAGATACTTACTGGGCTTTCCTCACAGCAGCAGCTCTGTCCTTCCACCCAAAACTATAAAAAGTGCTGAGACTCGTGTCCTGATCACTGCTCTGAAAGTAAGGCCAATAAATAGCCCCTAGGATTGGGTTCCTGATGAGGTAAACTGCTGACACACACAGCCCGCCTCTCCTCACACCGCTGGGACGCACACAGACGGTGAGGCAAAGTGCTTCCAAATAGCAGCTTTATGCTCACGGATTCCCTATTTTTCAGAATCTATTTTCCCTCAAGAATAAGTATTTTTTTAAATACTTGCAGCTCTTCTACTTTAAGGAGAGCATTGAGAAAGCCTGTCAACAATTCACTGTGAGGACAGAGGGGAAGGGAATTTGATTTTTCATAGCAGATGATCACCAGCTATCACACACTTAATGTGCTGGCAGGTATCAGGCTGGAAACAAATTTGTGTTATTTTATCACAGAGCACAAACTCAGTTCCTTAACAATATGGCCATACTGAGCTGCTGCTGAGTAGAAGACCATGATTTGTACTGTGCTTATTAGAATTTTATATACAAGCAATTCAGGACCCCTGCTTTCTGTACAACATCTTGGTATTAGCTGCATCTATGCTTACAGAGGAGAAAGTTGGCAGAGCAGTAAAAGCATATCTGTGTACATTATTCATGCACATTTATCTGTCAGCAGATACAGTCAAAATCCTCTCGATGACGACTTTCCATATTGATTAAAATAGTGTGCATGCTTTACCATAACTGGAGACAGTACTTTATCCGTTCAATAAGCAACACTTGGTAACTCACCAGTCATATAGACAAGTTTATTTAAAAGACAGAGCAAAATTTTGGCTTCTTTGAAGTTCCTTTATGAGCATCATAGGAATTTTACTTCTAAAATGTAACTGCCAAGGTGCTGCAACTCTATATTGACAAGTCTCCTAATTCAAAATCACTAGACTGTATTTATTTGGTGTGCTAAAGGAGACTAATGGTTAAAGCACTCATGTCTCATTGTGGCTGAGGGAAAGCATCAGAGCTCTATACTTCACAGATTTCTGGGAAGCTAATAAGATGTGTGGCTGAGGCTGTAAGCCAAGAAGTGGGCAAATGGCAGCAGAAAATCATTTCAAGTTACTTCAGGATCTTGCTGAGTCATATCAGTTTCAGTGTCTGTGTGAGCAAGTCTGTGTGGATTCCAATCACACTCAAAACTATCAGGAGGGATTTTTTGCCTGCCTTTAATAGTTTTATAGCTAATTCACAACATCTGCCCGAAAAAACACCACAACAGATTGAAAAATGAAGACTCAGATGGTGTGTTTGAATATCTCATGTAGCCATGATTTGACAGATCCAAATCCAGTTGCCTTGCACCATTATTGAAAAGCAGTGTTCTCTTAACAGTCTGTCTGGTAGATGGTGAAATTATCATCAATACAGACAGAACCCCTGTAGTATAAAATTTCTACTAATTCTTTTCCATTTTTGATGTAGCAGCTGATGAGTCTCTTGTTCTTATCCATGCCTCCCCTCTTTTAGGCCCAGAGAGTGGCTCAAGGCACTTCCCTTCTACAAGGTGGATGGGCAGAGTACGAACTGATTTATTTATCAGACGAAGCACTGAGAGGCACTTTCACACAGAGAAAGGAGTTCCAGATCCCATTTTTCCTCCCTGCTCTCTTCACTGCTCCATGAAAGGAAAATAGACCATGCCTACCAAGCAGCAAATTATAATAACCATGCTCCGCTCAACAGTGTTTTATCATGGATTTGGTTGATAGATTTGGTCAAAAGGTCAAACTACTCCCACAGAGAACAAAGGCAGCAGCTCTGTATCATCTGTGACAGAAATAGACACAATTGTCACCTTAGCTTTGCCTGCTTCCCGTGGGCCAGCATTGCCCCAGACTTATCTCCAGGTAGTTCTCACCTGTACTCACCTTAACCAGACAAATTTTCCATGATGTGAAATGGAGAGGGATAAGCCTTGACTTCACCGGCACATCAAAGCAGACCTGCAATTCACCTTTTTTGCTGCAACCCCTTCAATAAATTCCATTTTATGCAGGTAATGGATGGACAGAATCAGCTCTGTCATTATTATGACAGAGATATGTTATGCGGTCATTTACAATATCAGTTCTGATAGGATTTTTTATTTTACTGTGAGTTTTTATTTTAAAAACAGTATATTGAAAATTTATGTTTCGAATATAAACCACTTTATGGGATCATAATTTTAACAGAGCTCCAAAATAAAGTTTTGCTGATGGAAAAGAGCAAGTCTATCAGGGAGAAATAAACATATTCTCATGCTCACTGCTACCATTTCCTGTATCCCTAGATCAAAAAGACTTAGAACAATATAACCTAGAAGTTAGTGGTAAAAAGATTTACTATGTCATCCTACTTACTACAACAGTGTGCTTTGTTCAGTCCAGAGTCTTCTTCCATTTCACTCAGAATATCATGTAAACTAAAATAACTCACAGTCAAGAAAAAATACTAGACTGTATGCTGCAGTTCATCCCATCTGTTTCTAATTTAATCATACTAATTAGCTGAGCTATCATAAATACATTCTCCTTCTGTCATCACTGTTCACATTCTCCATATTTATCTGCAGATGCCAGGAGCACTTATTTGTTCCTGCTACACGGTAAACATTGTTGTGTCAGGAGCCCTGCTGTGATAAAACTTCCCTGACAAACGGCCACCCTCAGGGAAAAAAACAGTGCCCAGCTCAGTAACAAGTGGTAACAGGCTATCAGTGGTGAGAAACACTCCAAGATTTTACATCTCACAACTTGTCACACTTCAGCAGTTCAAAGCAAAGATTTTCAGGAGCCCAGGACTAATCTTAACTATTTAAAAAATCTTCACTGGCATATTAACCACGCGGTTTAACTCTGTGTTATCTGTTATGTGTAGGGAAATAGCAAACATAAGAGGGAATGTGATTACATATGGTCCTATTTTGCAGCCAGGTAGAGAGGAACAGTGCCCCTAAACTCATGGAATCACAGACAGGAGCTGCAGCCAGTCAAAAAAGAAAAAAAGTATTCTTAAAATTTTGACAGTTTGTTTAAAATCACAACTCAGTGCCATTCAGTTTCTACACAACATCTCTTAAGCATATGATTTGTTTGGATACAGCAGTCACAAAATTTAGCTTGAGAAACTTCTCAGGAAAACATTCAATTTCAGTTTCCTGTTTCTCTGTTGATATTTCATAAACTAAAATCAGGTTGTGTTTTTAAGGATGCCTGTTGTTATAAACAGATAAATAAGTAATTTAAATCAAATGTTCAATGACAGATTTCGAGGTTTTATGCAATCCCGCTGTAATCCATGTAATTCATGTAATCATGAATTTAGAAGGTACACTTTTTTAACAAAGAAGTAGATTCTGCATAATTTAGAAGAGTTTTACACAGAACTGTATTCTCAGACGGATAAAGATGTGTAAATTCCTCAAAATCAAAGGGAACTGATACCCAGGAGGGCAAAGCAGACAAAACAGCCCATCAGCAACTCAACCACATGAAAGACCACAAAGAAACTCCAAAGCCACCCACGCAGCTGCCTGAGGAGTCTGTCAAGGAATGAGAGGCTCTTGTTCAGCTCATGTTGCTGCTGGAAATGTGTTTGAAGAGCTTGGCAATACATCTGGATTTTACAAGTGGCACACAAAGACAAGAAAAATGAAATCAGATTGAATTATGTGCTGCAGTACAGTGGTGGTGTCACATCTCAGCTAACTAGAATGTAATTTCATTTACAAGATAATGGAACGATCTCCTGCATTTGTTACTTCCAGAGGAGCAGCTGACAAACATCCACAGTGTAAGTACAAACTTAACTAGACAGTCACCTAAAAGGCAAAGAAGATAGGATCCTTTTTCTAGGATTATTTTTAATCTGTTTTTTTCTAGTTATTTATTTTTATCTATTCTAGATACCTAGAAACTTCTGTTTCTGAAAAATGAGTACCAGGCCTTGAACATCAGAGATCTATAAAACCAGAATAGGAAGGGTGAAGAATCAATCCCTTCTGAAATCAATCATCCTTCTGAAACTCCCATCACTTACTGGTAAAGTAACAGAGTAACACAGCTATTGCATCACTTGCTATTGCTTTCTACCTCTTTGGTTTATATAAAGCTGACAGAAATGCCCCATCTTACTGTCTTTCCACCTAAATATCTGGAGATATCCCATCTCAGCATCTTGCTTTCCTCAGTAAGGAAGAAAGATGGCAAGAGACCTAAATTTTCAAAATATTTGTCAATAAGCATTCCAAACAACCCATCTTAAATTTTGTTCTCTACTACATCAACATAGCTAGCTGCAGTGAAATATTAAGAGAGTCTTTTGATGAGAAAACACTTATTTTAAACAAATTATTTTAGATGCCTTCAGTTTGCTGCAAGGAGTAGAAGGGGGGAATGAGGCAAAACCTGGAACACTGAAGGCGTTTGTCTTCAACACTTGTTAAATGCTCCTTTGTTTTGTTCATGTTGTCAATCTGTAGTAAAATGAACAGGATCTTAAATACACATGGTGAAGACTGCAAACTCCTTATTCAGTCTCTGTTTAATCTTCCACAACACTTTTTGTTTAAATTTGTGAGTGACTCATAGCAGTGGCTTCAGCCAAGCTTAGCACAGACAGACTTTGTGCGTGCCCACACAAATACTGATGAGTCTGTTCCCACTGTTGGCTTGTAAGATTCCCACTATCACTATCTTGAGCTTTTTGGAGGAGAGATTATTCTTTGCATAGGCCTCTGCAGAAGTGTCTCATATTCTGGTGTTGGGAGTAGTTGGAGACAAAAGTCTCTACATGTTCATTTTCATTTATGACCTAATATACCAGATTACTTTTTACATTAACTCAATTGAAACATTTGTCCTGTGAATTATGCTTTTATAGGCCTCTGCACAATATTCTTTTATTTACAGTGCCTTTTAAAACAAATTTATGTTGCAACAACATGCTCAAAATAAGAATCTATTCACATGCCGTTGCTCATTGTTCTACACATTTAGGGGACTTGTGTGACTTCCCTCCTTATCAGACCTGTGCTCCAGACCCTCCCCAGCTCCACTGCCCTTCTCTGGGCTGGCTCCAGCACCTCAGTGACTTTCTGTAGAGAGGGGCCCAGAGGAGGACTCAGCGCTCAGGTGTGGCCTCACCAGTGCCCAGTACAGGGGGACAATCACTGCCCTGCTCCTGCTGGCCACACCATTGCTGATCCAGGCCAGGGTGCCACTGGCCTTCTTGGGCTCCTGGGCACAGCTGGCTCATGGTCAGGGGCCGCTGAGCACCCTCAGATCCTTTTTTGCCAGGAAGATTTCCAGCCTGTATCTTAAAAAGCCCATGTGATCATTATATGATACAGAAAGGATTCTACTCCAGCTCACTTTTTTTTGTGATGGATTCTTCTCTTCTAGTGAGACAGTTTTAAGCCACATCCATTTTGTCATCTGGCCTGTTTCCTGGCTGCTCTAATGCCTATGTCAAGCCTGAGGGAGGCTGTGGAAATGCACACCTTGGGGCAGAGTAGGATCTTTCCTTTTGGCACCACCCCTGAGTTTAGGTTAGTGCAAGTGATCCCTCACCACACTTGAGGATTCTGGTGGCCTATTATTAAGTGCACCAGCCGTAGTGAAGTGTAACAGGGTTTTGTTGTGCTTGGAGTTTCACAGCAGTTCAGTGGAGTGCTCTGAAACACTATTTATATTTAAAGGTCTAAGAGCCAACCAGTTCTTAATCTTGCCTTTTAAGTCTTTAAATATGCAAGGCTGTGTCATATACTGAGGTACCATGGGAAAGCATATACTGTTTAGGATTGGGATAGGGTTGAATTAATGAAATTTGACATCAAAATTGAGATGGGGAGTTGGCTATATTGGAATACCATCCTAAGAGCATTTGCATTAGTTTTGATGCAAACCCTGTGCATTTTTACTGGCTTTCTACTGCATTGAGCTTCATCTGATAACAGGATACTTATAGCTCAAGATCTGCCTCAGTGAAAAGCAGACTTGTTGAGCTTGTGTTCAGGGAATGAATTAAAGTCAGGTGTTTTCCTGAAGAAACTTGGTGGTGACAGCTCTGATTTCAAGTTACACATTTCAGGACTTTTTCTTGGCATTTATGCAAGTAGACTAGGGCTTTCCTTGTCTGTAAGGAGACTACTATTACCTGTAGTGGACTTGGAGAGCTGAAGAATTTCCCGTGTTTAGATGCAAGATCTAAGGTAGATAAATTCTGAATTGGTAAAACGTAATTTCTGGTCCTCACTTCACCTTTTTTTTAAAGAAGGCATTTGTTTCTCAGACTTCACATAAGATTGCTATAATTATTCCTGTATTTACAAAGTCTCATTTTTTAAATCCAAGTCATTCTAGTTAACCTTTAGTTAAAACTCTTACTTAAAAATCCTACTCTTTGCTTTCATAACCAAATCAGGCTGATGTAATCCTTTTTTTTGTGCACAGCTGAAGACTCCATATGTACCAAGAGATCCATTTTACAATTGACCAGCTAATTAAAATCTTTGAGTGTACGGTGTCAACAGGTCAGCCTAGACCTCAGGGCAGCAAATATGACTCATTTCTCTTCTGATTATATCATACTTTTTCCTGTTTTCAGATCTATTTCTACAGCAATCTCATTGACAAATTGATTAAAATTTGGGGGAACTTGGTATTACGTAAGTAAGTTTAAATACTACATAATGTACCATAATTTACAGGCAGTGACAGTCAGAGAAATATCTGGAAAATCTGCTTAGTTCCTCCCATATATTGTAATCTATAATACAGTGCCAACTTGTAAAATGAGAGGTGGAAGATACTGCTGCCCAGGGATGGAAATATTTCTTCTGTTCCTATTCTAGTATAACCCTATAAACACCAAGATAGGACTACAATTTAGATGCCTTTCACTGCCAGCTATGTTTGATGTTGGTAACCAAAGTGGTTAATAATTATCCAGTTCCTTTCCTAGATATTTTTGAAATATATTATCTTACTCAAATCTATCCATTTATCTAAACTTTTGATGAAATTTGGCAGCTTCCACATTCAAGCATCCTTCAAGCTTCTGAGAAGGCTGGAAGAAGTTCACAATACTGTTTGCTGCTAATGCTGTAGCATGAAATAAGTTCTGGGCTTCACATCAGCCATGATGTCTCATCACAACAATGGGGCCTAGTGAAAGAAGAAAGAAGTCGTTTCAAGTAATATTTGGGTTCACATGATCCGAATGGCTACCAGATGGGGCTCTGAGCTGCCTGGGGATCTGCCTGGGGGGGTGGGAGTTGCCCATGCACGGTGCAGAGGGATGAATGGGCTCTCTGTGCCCCCACTGCCCCGAGTGGGAAATCCGGCTGATCACATCTGGTGAGAGCCCTGAGCTGCGCCACTGGAGTAGACATCAATAGGGAACCCATGGGCAGAGGGGCTGACAGTGCTTCCTAAGCTGTCAAGTTGTTCCTTAACTGTCCCTTTTACATGATTTATTAATTCTCTGGCATTAGGCAGCAAGCTTTGCAGCTGAGGAGAGGAGAACATTTTCAGGAGCTGAATGGATTTTAGTGCTGTTGTCTTCAAAAATTCTTTCTCAGTCAGGAGTTAAACAAAGGGAATGTGAAAGGAAAAAAGTAACCGAAATGTATATATTTAAGTTTCCAATTTTCACAATATATCATATAAATAGAAAAGCACACCAGATTACTTATCTGTAATACAGGGAATTTTAACAGTAGCTACAATATTTGATTTTTGGTGTATCAGGTTTAGCTGTGTATCATACAGCTAAAATTACAGCTAATTTTCTGATACTTGAAACATTTGTTCTCAAAGATGGCAAATGGATGTTTACCAGTAGTGAACTTAAGAACCAATCACAAATTTATACATTAGGCTAAATAAAATCTATAAAGCATCCTTTCTACAATTCACACATTAGTCATGAATCTCAAAGCCCTGGAAAAATAGAACTCAAAGCTAATATTCACTCATAGTGTTTGTGTGTGAAACCAGATGTTCTAATAAGCTACTTCATTTGGAAATTAAATCTACTTCTGTATTATTGCACAATTTGAAAAAAATTACTGAAATTAGAAATGCGATAAATTTTAGCTTGCAGAACAGTATGCAGTGGGGTGTTTGGTTGTTGTGAAATACCTCATTAGGTGTTTGCTATTTTGCTTTCTGGAATGTATCTTCTCGTATATTCCTAATAGTGGCATTGGGTCAAGAAGTCCATATTGGACAGAGAAAACATGGTGGGATGATTTGCAATGGTTCTACAGTGCCCTAAAGAGGTGGTAGAGAAAACTGTGTTTCTCGAGTTTTAATTTTCTTACGGTGAATACCACTGCATGATTGAGCTGGACACTGTATCGCTTGTGTCCTAGCCCAGTGGATTCCATGTCTGTAAGCAGGATATGGCTGGTTCCATAGGAGGAAAAGAGACATCTTGTAGCACTCTGTGATTGAATGGAAGATGAATAGGGAAAATCTGGCCTGGGTGACTGTACTCCATTGAGCTGAACCTCACTTCTCTCCTAGCTGTCCCATGATTTTGCTCTGCACTGATAACCAGTAACCATGATTAAACCCAGAAGTAGCTGCCTTTTAACATTAACTGTGAAGACACTTCATGTGTAAATACTGATTTATCCTGAGTACTGTGTTCACTGAAACATGAACACAAAACTGTCTGACTCTTGTGGTCTGTCTAACCCAAATGAAACAAAAAAGTACTTAAGTAATGCAACATGTTGAGGTTTTCAATCTGATTTTCAAATGAAACAGTTTAGATTTACTTCAGAAACTAATTTAATCTGGATTCTTATGGGGAAAACAAAAGCTAAACTCCTAATTTTTATGCTTGAAAGAACTTCTCCTTTTTGTATAGCAACACCAGAATTCCAATACTTATATTCTTTTTTGGACTATCTTTTACTGTATTGCGTAAGAGGCAGTAAGCAGTCTCCTGAACAGAAAAATAACTCCAGGTTGCATGGCAGATACTTCAGTGTCAGATGCTCCTAAGGAAGCACATTCTCATCACATGGTTCTTGCAAGTCGTTCACCAGTTTATTAGGCATTGACTCAAAAATTTCAAACCAAGGAGAAAAAAAATCCCTTTCAAGGATTGCTGCAGACAATTCGGCTTTGAGAGAGGAAATGAGGCATGGCAGTAAATGCTGAAGTAGGAGTGAAGGGTACGAAAGCAGCCTGACCAGTGTCTCTGAACACTCTACTTCTACCCCCTTACTGTTTTCTTTACAGTAAAGAGTTTTATTTCTATTTTGAATTCAGTTCACCCTTCTTGGGCCTGATTTTTTTAGTGGAACTAAAAAAATCTATGAAACAAGTGCTTTTTGTAAAAGATGTGGAAACATCATCTCTTTTCAACAAAGAGGTTTTATGTGTTTTCCTTACCTGCTGCATTATGGGAAAACAAACTTCCATTCACTTTGTGAAAACTGTAATCATCTGTACTCTTGTTTTACTGTGCCCATTGCTGCAATTATAGAAATTTCACATTCCCTGAGAAAATATATTGTAGTCAAAAATGCATATATATACATATATACTTCTGAATACTTTGCAGACTGTGAGAGAGGAAAATTACTCACTGGCTGGTCAGTGTAGGGGCTGATGCTTTCACTTGGTGTTGCACTGCACGGAATAAAACTGACTTGTTCTAGAATTTATAGAAATATGTCTACATAGGCAAAGACTAGACACAAACACTGAGAAAAAAAAAACACTTGGACAACTGAAATTAATAGGAGGAACCAAATATATTTTCCTCCATTCTATCTCATACTATGGAATGGAAATGTTTATTTTGTTGGCTGATGTTTATCTACTAAAAATAGCAACAGACAGAAATTTTATAAGATGTGATATATTTGTATGAAGGTTGAGAGTGAGCTGAATAAATCAATGACTAATATAGTGATGAGGGACATAATGGCTTATTTCTACCCATACTTGACATCATGCATTAATTTTGTAGAATTATTCAGGTCTTGAAATAGGGCAGAGGAACAATCTTGATGCCTCTCAAAGGAAATGGTGAGGAGACAGCTAGGAGAAAAAGAGCTAATAGAAACAGAACATAAAAAATGTTTATGAAATGTGTCAAGGCAAGCATTGTGGGCTCCAATTAGTAAATCTAGAAGAAACATCCATATCCCAAAAATTAAAGTTTAAAATGTTTTGTGATGGAGCTGATAGATGTCCAGTTAAGCATAAGAGAGGAAGACAAAATGTCTTTTGCAATGAGTGCAGTTCAAATTTTAGTAAGCAAATGAGAATTTCTACACATAGGATTATAGAATCGCAGAATTGATAGTGCTGGAAAAGGCCTCTAAGGTTGAGTCCCACTGTTAAGCCAGCACTGCCAAGTCCACCACTAAACCATGAGCCTAAGCAGCACAACCATATGTTTTTTGAACACTTCCAGGGATACTTCTGCTACTTCCCTGGGCAGCCTGTTCCACTGCCTG
Source organism: Acrocephalus scirpaceus scirpaceus (assembly GCA_910950805.1). Taxonomy (NCBI): domain Eukaryota; kingdom Metazoa; phylum Chordata; class Aves; order Passeriformes; family Sylviidae; genus Acrocephalus; species Acrocephalus scirpaceus. The sequence goes on along the minus strand of OU383778.1, from coordinate 56,929,623 downwards.
GAACTGCCTGAACGCACCCTTCTGGGAAAGAAATTTTTCCTAATGTCCAATCTCAGCCTCCTCTGGCACAACCTAAGGCTGTCTTGTCGCTTGTTACTTGGGAGAAGAGGCCAACTCCTGCCTGGCTCCAAACTCCTCTCAGGCACTTGTAGAGAGTGAAAAGGTCATCCCTGAGCCTCCTTTTCTCCAGGCTAAACATCCTCAGCTCCCTCAGCTGTTCCTCACCAGACCTGTGCTCCAGACCCTTCACCAGCTCCATTGCCCTTCTCTGGACAAGCTCCAGCCCCTCATTGTCTTTCTCACAGTGAGTGGCCCAGCTCCCACTAACGCCAGTTGTTGGTGCTTCATTCCCACAGATAACCACAGGAATAGATGGCAGGCAATCCTCAAGGAGCTGTGGTACCTCCTAGGCTGAATCCAAACTGGGAACTTTTCTGTTAGCACAGTCCAGCTGGGCAAGGCTTGAGGCTGGTGCAGACCTGAGCACAAGTGTGACAAGCTGCTCCAGCTTCCAGCAGGAGTCACCTGGGAAGAATTCTCCACAGAGCCGTGCATCTGGGCCACAGATCAGGTCAGCAACTCACCCACCTCACCTGCACACGCAGGGACAGCCCAGGCTCATTCTGCAAGGGGACACGGGGAGCCGAGTGGAGTTGAGGTGGGCTGAGAGCTGGGTCAGCTGTTGTGAGAATGGGGACATCAGTGTCAGTGTGGGGGAGCCTGAGTTTACCCCTGGAGGTAAACTTCTCAAATCTGAAACCGTGTAACTAGGTACCACTAGTTAACCACTAGTTAACCACTAGGTAACCACTGTAACCGTGCTTACACAAGGGGTTGCCTGTGTACATGGGGGCACACACATGTAAGTCTAGTTTGGGATTTGTGATGACAGGTGGTTTGGCTAAGGGGGAAGATCCCAGTGTTAGGACCATATTTGGAAGAGGAATGGTTTTCAAGTTTCCTTTGCAATCCTTGATATATTTTTAGTTCAAAAATTTTTATGAAAATTGACTTCTCTAACTGATTTTATGAGTACAGAGCCAAAACACTGAAATGAGAAAATTTTATTTCTACTTAAATGAGAAATTTATAGTTATCCATAGAAACACTGCTCGCATAAACACACACACTGCCACCACAAAAAGGGAATCTGGTCTGTTATGATCTGCTCCTAGTACTGCACTCAGCAAAACACATAGAAACACGTGTCACTTTAAGCACATGCTTAACCCTTTCCTGAATCAGAGCCTAAAATGTTCCCACTGTTCCTTCCAGCCCAGTATAATTACTGGATTAGATGCATGAGAACAGCATAAGGGAATGTGCCTGTTCTATGGGACACACTATTTATTTTAGACTTTCTACACACACTGTATTCTTCCTTGTCCATTCTGGCTTCATTAATATTAATAAAAGCTTGTGTATTCAAGACATTTGTAATACTGAATTACATTACTCAGTGACTCTAATGATGTTATTTCTTCAGTTCCAAATTGACTCCCAGCCGTACTCATATTACCAGGTATAAATAAGAATATGATTCATCATTTACAGAAAGCACATTACATAAGTCAGTTACACAGTTGCACAACTGAGCACACAGACTGTCTGCACTTAAGGTACAAATAGGAATAGGAATGGAAATATAGAAGATTTTCTATCCTTAGTTTGAAATCAAACTTAGACTACTATACTAATCATCTGAGCTCTGGCTGAAATAAGAAGAGAAAACATTCATCACATGTTTTAGATGTTTCAAACTAATAATAGTCTGGGACTGGTTTTCAAAGAAAGACAAAGCTGTGCTTAGGAAGTGCTTGAATCCCTAGTACAACTGCTGAGAATAAAAGCTTTGTTTCTTTGATTCTGTCGGATTCCTCATGAGAAAATTTTACTCCATCTGTAGTCCATATAATGGTTTTGCAATTCTAATGAAAAGTGTTAGCTACAGGCAGATCATACAGCATCCAAACTCTGCTACATTCAGCAGCGTGCTGTGGCCTACAGATGTGGCTCCAATAATAGTAAGTGAGCTCATCCTTAGCGTGGAAGATTATTCATTAGGGAGAGAATAATGTAAGTGATATGATCATTACATCACCTTTTCCTGTACATTATTCTCACTACGGCTGACAGGGACTACATTTCTCAGTCTAAAGTTACATTATTTTCAAATTTTGCAGAATCTAGATAGAAGTGGTGTTTGAAAGTATATGAAAAGATTTATTTGATAGTAAAGAAGGGCTAGTGCTGCAGGTTGAATTGCTTGTTCATAATTTCTCTTTTCTTCATATAAAATAGTTATTCCATAGTGTTACATCTCGTATCTATTAGCAGTAGCCATTGTAATTTGTAAAGGATTTTTAGAAATTTTTAAGAAAAAGGTTTTTAAATCTCTATAATCACAGAATCAGGGCTTTTAGTTGAAATAAAGGGCCAATCTGATCAGTGTGTAAAAGAGGTCTTAATATCAAACTCAAAATTTTCAGAAATTACAGTCTCAGGGAGAATTATGTTCAGATTACAGCAATAACATATTTTGATGAGGATGGAGTCAGTGAAGAAATATGAAAAGATTTCTTCACCTTTTCTGTGCTTTTGATAATAATGGTTTATATAGCTATAGTCAAGGATGAGGAGAGAACCACATTCATTATGATTGAGATGAAATTTATCATGATAGTGTGTTTACTGATACTACTGCATAAAGAAAGGTAATAAGGTAAATCAAGAGCAGAAGTCTTCCAATTCTAAAATTATGCATACTTTGGTCTTATTTTTCCAAATCAGACTGTTGTTCCACAAAGTTCTCAGCAGCTGCCATCAGAATGAGAATTACTGTCAAAAGTTTGTGAAAGCCTATATTAGTGCAGACATGCACATTTGTATGTCATGGCCTAGTTTTTCAAGTTTCCACTAAACAAGGACATTGAGAGGACTCAGAATGCTCCCGTGCAAATCTTAGTGAGCACTTCTAGAACTGAAGTGATGCAGCAAAAAAATACCAGTTTCAAAATGTCATCCTATTTGCGCAGCAGACATTCTTCAGACAACTAATAAGGTTTTAAAAAGAAACCCATTCTCTCCATTTAGTGTATTTGATTGAACATTGAGGTGAGAAACAGGAACAGGCTTTTCATTCAGTTCCGCTGCTTTCCCTGGTGAGGACCCCTTTGCATAACCACTTGCCACTGTCAGTGTTCATAGAACAAAAACATGCTGTTGGCTTAAACATAGGAGAGTGCAACTGATCCAAGTATCTTGCGTAAGGAAATCAGCACAAAATATTTACCCTGGTTTTGGCTTCTTTGCTGTGGTATCTACCTCGTGCACTTGTTGCAGTCACAAGGATTTCCTGCTGTTGTGTGTACCAAGCTGGTTTACTGCAGGTGTTTCTGCTTCTCTACTATATTGTTTTTCCTGTCCAAACAGTTACCAAGCAATGCAGTATCAGCCACCACAGTGTGCTACAACACCAATAGACCAGTCTCTCAAATGCAATTAAATTAAATTCTGGAAACCTGCTCGCAGAGAGAAAACTCCTTTTTTATCTCTTATTCCTCTCATTCCCAGATGTGAATGGAATAGAAAATGTTTTCTCTTTTTTAAAACTTAGGTATTTCATACTTGATAACTATGATTTATAAGTTGTCCTTATAGACATTTTCTCATTTTTTCTCATTTTTTTCTCATTCAATTTTCCTCATAGAAAGCATTTAAGATTATTACTGTGTACTACCAGTAACAAACAGTCTGACTGCTAAGGGCTCCATAAAAAAATGGAACAAAATAGCAGTAGGTATTATCAATATAACCAGAACTCCTTGCCATCACCTCTCAGAAAACCTTTTAGATATGCACCCCTATATAAAGAATGACTGTTTAAAATGTTTGCTATGAGCAGGGGCAGGAGCTCCTGGATGCCACTGCTGCTATGTCATGAGCAGAGTGCTTGGTGGCTGAGGGCTGCTGTGATATGGGAAGTTTCACCCAGAGCAAGGGTTACGTTTTGCCAGCTTACCAACTCGTGTGGGAACACGTGGCAACTTTGCTTGGAAAACTTAGCTGTGTAGATGAGGCTCTCTGCTTCCAAGGCCACTTCTCACACAGGCAGAGCTAAGTGCTTCCAGCCCCTTTCCTCATCCCTGATCACTTCCACGCCTGTGCCCACGCCCTGTCTGTTCTGCCATTGTCTGTGGAGCTGAATAATAAACCAGAGCAGAGAGCTGATCCAACACTAAAAGCTCTCCTACTCTCCTCCCCCTTTTTTTTTTCTATTTTTGAGGACATGATGTTGAGAGAAACATCCACAGAATCAAGAGCTGCAAAGCTAGGAACCAGATCCTTATAACATCACTAAGAAGGCCAAAGGAAATTAGACACCTAATTAAATCTGTGAATCTAACCTTATATGACCTGTTTAGAATTATGAGAATCCAGCTCTTCAGATTCTTGCAGGTTCTTCAGATTCTTCCCTGGCACCCTAAAACTCAGTTAATCTTCTTTTTCATTTAGTTCATAAATGGTATTTTAATCTGTTGTTTTCTAGATGCTGAAGTTACATTTCACAAGTATTTCACTAATTTAATTTCAGTGGATGCTGAAAAATGTATTAAAAATGTTGACTTAAGTCCTATCTGAGGGATATGCAAATGCAACTGTATTCCAAAGATATTTGCATTAAAGATCTAATTGAATTAACTGTTCACTCAGCTTCTACAGTGAGCTTGTCATGGCCTCCTTTCAAGCTTCACTACATCCATTTTTGATAGAGAGATTTGAAAGGTTTTCTCCCTTCCCCTGGGATTAAAGATAGGGATGAGCACTAATTAGCCACCTGCACCCACAGCACAGTGCTACAGCTTGTTTACCTTACAGAATCTGCTGCACCCCTGGGGAAGAAATCAGCGTGGTGGGTTTTTTCTTTTAGACATTTCAAGTTCAGTTTTTTCAAGATAGATTTAACAGTTTGCACAATTGTTAGCATTACTACAAGGAGCAAGAGTCCCTGTTTCTCACACTGCTACCCAGATTCTGTAGAAGAAATAATAAATATTGGGGTTTTTTCTTATCTTTTTAACTTTTCTTGTTCATCAAGTGAGTCACACATTTGGTGTTAGCTGCAGCACTTTGCTGTCCATAACATATAAAATGAGACTTTGAAAATAAAAGTAACATTTAGCAATCACAAGAGATTTACTCATGTTGGCATGATGTAGAATCCACTAAATAGGTGATTAAAATACAAGGAAAAAACCCAGAAAAAAATAAAAGAAACTTCTTCATAAATCCTTTAATGTAGTGATGCTTAAGTAGCTTTTTTATTGTATTTTCTTATTGAATGAAGCACTCTTTAAGACTAGCAGCTGAAAGAGTTGCAATTTAAACTACAGTCTGATTCACCTTTACTATTTTTTCTTACCTTGGCATTTTCTGACTAGGAATGGTAAAAAAGTGTTCTGCTTTGTTTGTCTTTTATAAGTTCTGACTTAGTGGCATGCAAGTACTACTTATGGGCCTGATGTAAAAGCCTAGTGAAGTCAACTGGAATGTTTCCAATGACTTAATTAGACTTTGGATTTGGTCTGAACTGCAGCAATTTACTCAACTCTGGAGCATAAATTACGGACATAAAAAACAAATTATTTGTGTGTTGCAGGATTACTGACAGCAAAATGTATGATGTCAGAAAAATAATAGGCAGAGATAGCCTGCACAAGTTGGAAAAGCTTAAAATACAGCCAAAGATAGGGGAATACTCTTTGGCAGGAATAGAGACAGTCTCCGTTCCAGTGCCAGTGGAGGAAAGTTGAGTAATCTGACAGACAATTACGTGATTAATCTAGCAGGAGAAGACACTATCTGTCTCTCTCAGTCACCACTCTGCTGCCTGAGCACTGGACCTGAGCACCTGGATGAGATGATGGCCTGCTGGTCAGCAGGAAGGGCTCTGAGTCTGTCACCCATGGGACCCCCTTTGGTAATGTTAAAAATTCCAGTGGCCAAGACTCAGAGCAGAAGTGAACAGTGCCAGCCAAACACATCAGCTGAGTTTGTTACTAGAGTAAATAAGACAATGTTGAAGAGAATGGAATGTGAATGTTACTAAACGAGAAGCCAAGCAGTCTCCACCTGAAACATAATGTTTTGTTGTAGAGAAATATCTCCCAATTATTGTACTTCTGGAATTCCATACTGCATGTCTTGGTGAGTTAGGAATGATACAATGAGTTAGGTAGGTACTTGTTTCAGTCAAAACTTACATAATTTCCCCTTGTTTGAAAACCTTGGGATGCCAACATCTTACCTGTGCTGCCCCAGAAAACCTGACTAAAATATTTGTCACAAAGGGGTTACTTGGTTGAACCACCTATTCTCAGGTAAACATTTTATTTCAGCACACAAGAGCCTAATCAGTGAAGAGTAATTCTACTTTGGAAAAAGATTTATTATTTTGGAGTAAATCGATTTTTTGTTCTGGAAAAGCCTATCCAAGCAAGAATCATTATTCTGGAATAGTTGATTCTGCAACAGCTATGTCAATCCATCTTGGAGTATATATCTTTACCTTCCCTTTATTAGCAAATCAGGAAAGATTTTTATTTAGAGAAGCATTTACATAAAACAGTCTGTATTTTAAGAAAGTGAAAAGAAATGTGGGTAAAATACTTTTACATCAGTAGCTAATACTACGTTGTAGCCACATGACTGAAAGACACATACTTTGTTTTAAAAGTTGGTGTGCAAAATAAAACGGTATTTTTCAAAAGACACAAAGATGCAAGCTCAACTTTAAACTGAGGTGTACATTTTCAGTTAATGGGTTTTGTCTTACATAAATTTATATGCAAAATTTATTCATGCAGTAGCATTTTCTCATTTGTTTTTAAGTAATGTTTTGCTATTATAAGTCATCTCCCTCTCCCAAAGGCAAACAAACCTTGCCCTGCTCCGTGAATAAGTAAGAAAAAGGTTTTAGCGTTCCCTTTCTATTCAACTTTCTCCATATTTTGTCTCCGTTTGTTTTCATCGTTTGTTTTCAGAGTTGAAAATCGAGGATGCACAGAGAAATTGGACAGACAAAAGGAAAATAAAAGTCAAGATGCTGGGTTTTTTCTGTTATTACACCAGGTGACACAGTAACGAAGATACGGTACTGAACAAACAAATCTTTCCTCAGATCACACCTGTGCCTTAAAGTATGGTCATTTTCTACCATTCTATCAGCCTAATAACAGATTCTTCTCACAAACATTTCCTCACTCACTGCCTCAAATTGTCACAGTCATCATAACACTTTCCAAACTGGAACAGAAAGAATGGGAAAGGGAAAAGCACAGAGAGAAGAAAGCCTTTGAGTAATAGTTGGAAAGAAAAATTTTGAGTAACTGGAAATATTTGTCTTTTTAAATCATTTTACAAGAAAATATGCTTTTCTGAGAGAATTCTTCCCCTTTGTTTTTCTACTAGCAGAAACTGTTGTCCTTTTCTTAAACAGCATCTGTTTTCTGCTGGGCGGATCAATACAGCATCACCTCACACACTCCTGCTTTGGTCCAGTAAAACATGTTCAACTTTTCTGTGTGAATTACTGTCAACAGATAATAAATTATTTGATGCAAAGAGTTTGTTTAACATTACTAAAACAATTTTGGTAGCATTCCCAGGCAGGATTTTTATACTAATTTTCCCACATAAGAATGGCAATTAGACAGTATGAAAAGTGACTATCCAGTTCCCAAAGTTTCGTTTCGTTTGGGAGCCATGATTTAGTGTCTAGACAAGTTTAAAAGACAAGGAGCCAGATGAGTTTAACATTTTCAGAGAGGTTGATCAGTTCACTGAATCACCTTGGGCTACTCAGTTAACTGTTATGTTCTTTAGTGAAACCATCTGTAACACAGGGTGAAAACACCCCCATATCCCCACCAAAATACCCCACATCATTGAGAAACAGATGCTTACGTCTGGTTCTGTTCTCTAAAGCAAATAAATTAAAAAAAAAAAAAAAAAAAAAAAAAAAAAAAAAAAAAAAAAAAAAAAGCAAGACTAATATGGCATGAGAACAAGATACTCCTTTAGCAACCTTACAAGTCAAGCTGAGACATAGCTGCAATGAAAGCCTTCTCAACTGCAGTGCTGCATATCATTGAGTTAAAAGGCAGCACAAAATACACTCCATCTACTTGATTATTAAATGCTTACTTTGAAACTAGAAGGCAAAATTCAGACTTCACTTATATAACTGCAGCCTCACGGACTTCAGAAAAAACAGTGGAAGTCCATGACTCGAGTAGTATCCTGTGAAGTCTGAACTCTATGCTCACAAAGGAAACTTTTAAGTCCAGGAACAAGCATTGCATTCTTTGTTGACACATGTGCTTGCTTGAAAGCACTGTGCATTTTTATGGTACTTTATCAAAGAGAAAACAGTTGTCATGGCCATTGTTCTAATCTGGACACCAGCTCAGACGGTCTTGTGAAAAACAGCAACACCACTATTGCCATAAAAAGCTGTACAGCAAATGGAAAAATTAATGTGGCAGTGAAGGCACAAGAATAGAGATCAGGAACCCACCCAGGCTTCATTTCCAGATGTATCAGACGCTTCCTGTGTGATCATGTACATATCATCCAATTTTGTTGTTCCAGTTTCCTCATCTACAAAATGGATGGGGAAGCTCTTGTTCAAGAGGTTCTGTGCTTTGAGACTGAGATGAAAAAGGCTTAAAAGGTCTGCAGTTAAGGAGGAACTGTGCACTGTTGACTATGGCAGCCTTGCTTAATTGTTTTTATTTTCAGTTAATGCATTATTCAGTTAATTTGGCTTATCACTGAAAACATTCTGCAGTAGAGACATACACAGCTCAAATGCCCCAAAGTGCCATCATCAGCTGAATTAATACTAACTCTTACACAAAATGCACGTGCAAGTTGCATTTGAAAACAAGGGTGGGTGCAGAAGGCCTGCATCCCACTGAAATGCAACACAGCATGTGGGAAATCTATAGTTTCAAAGAGCATTACTTGCAGTCCCTGACAAAACCTAGGAACACAGTGGTATTTTCAGCAAAGCAGCGTGCTTTCAGTGGCACTCCTTTGCATGATCTTAATCACAAGCAGATAGTGCAATTCTGTCCCTGCACACATCAACAGTAGGACTTGACCTTGCCACAGCACAGGGAGCCACTAATGCATACAAAGAGCTTCTCGTGGCATCAGGCCAACAAGGCAGTGCATTTCTGCGCCTGTACTCAGCTGGCAGAGGCAGAATAAATGGGAGAACAACCTGACATTCCCCTGCTGCTTTATTGACACCTCAGAGTTGTAGTACAATGGCTGGGGACAGACTGAGCTCAGAGAAATGGACATTATTTAGCCCTGTTGTTCTGGAGCCAGGCTGCATGCTTCATTTTCAGTCAAAAATCTCTTTTTCTGTTGTGGTGTGGTTTTGGTTTGTTTTGTTGGGGTTTTTTGGGAGGGAGGGAGATTTTGTTTGGGTTTTTTTGTTGTTTTTTTTTTGGAGTCGGATAGTATGCATGGAGTGCACTGCCTGTGTGCCGCTACCAAAACACCAGTCCGGAGTCCCTGCTGTGCTCTCACCTCACACTTGAACGCGTCAGAAAATCCAGAGCCCAAAATGCCCGGGGAGCTACCGGCATCTAACGACCAAAAGCTGAATTACAGCCCACGGCCCCGGCCTTATCACCCAGAGGAAAACCACAGTCCCCGAACGCCACGGATTTTCACTTGTTCCGGGGCTCAGAACAGCAGAGGCAACAGAAGGCTACAGCTGGAATGCCAAAATACAAAAAAAAAAAAATCTTATCACACAGCAAGATTGGCTCCTACAAAGTCCATCTCTTTGTATTTTTTTTTCTATTTATCACTGGAGCTCTATTAGTAACATGACTTATCCTGATTTAATTAATGAATATAATTTCATGCACTTGCACTTACTTTAAATAAAGTTGATAGTGCTATGAATTGCTGCTCCTTCCAGAACACTTCAAAGAATAAATACTCTACAGCAATACTACAGATTTATATATCTGAATGATATTTTTTCCTGCCTTGTTAAAAGACAGGCTTCTCCAATCATATACAGCCTCCTTATACATGAAGAAAAGTACCTGGCTTCTGGAATATTCTGATTTTGTGCCTGATTTAAATGTAAGGCAAAAAAATGCTTCTTCTCTGGTAGCTTCCCTCAGTCTCTAAAATAAAATAATAAAAATAAAATCAATCAGGTTGGTTGATTTAAAACTTAATTTGAAACATGTCTGCTTTGCAAAACAAAATAGTAATACTAATATTATAGAAGTAGCATTATTAAGCAGTATGGACTTTTTGTTCAAGCTGCTGAAGGATTTATCTGGTTTGCTGAAGTGTTGAACCAGTTTCTGACAAGCATCTTTTTCTGCAAACAAGGTGGCAGTATTTCCTTCATTTCTGTTCATTCAAGCAGCTCATTTAAATGGATTACCTCCGCTGATTTCTTTTCATTATTTCCATCCATAAATATAAAAGAGGTGGAGATTACAGGGTGATCTCTACTAGTCCTACACACTGGAATGACTGAGTGATCAACCCAGTCACATTCTCTTCCTGCAAGTATACTTCCATTTTTTTAATAAAACCTTTTTCAATGCAACACATATTTAGAAAATCTCCTTAAGAAGAAGGATCAAACACATATATAGTAATCTTATTCACCTAAAAACAACTATAAAGACTTTTTTTCTCATTATTTTCTTTCAATTCCCATCTTTATCCACTAGGAGTTTGGTATGAACCACAAGTAAAAGTGCAATAACTACCTAGGGGAAAAAAAAAAAGAAGAAAGAAATTAAACAGCCCTCATCTTCCCAAACAGTGAAGTGTATGTACAAATTCGAATGTTATGTTAAAGTCTGAAATGTCTCAGAGGTATGTAACTATGCCACATCCTCTTTGCTAGCAAAAAGAAATGGTAAATTATTCATGTGAACCATAATCAGCACATTTTAATGGTTACCAAACAGTGAAAAATCAGTCTTTAAGCTACAATACAGCTGTAATTTAATATCAACAATCAGTTAAATCAAACTTTTCTGTTCACTTGCTTAAGACTAATTTTCATTATGACTGATTTAAAGCACTCCTCCAAAGTGTTACTGTTTACTCATTCCAAGCTACAGGAAATATTTTTTCTGCAAGCACTGCTGCCAGACTCCTGGCTTTTTCTAGCTGCAGTCACACAGTTACTTCTGTAAACAGGATTATGGCATTGGTTCCCTTGGACGTGGGGGAAGCTTTTGGCAGCCTCTCGCAGAAGCCACCCCTGTGGGCCTCCTCTGCCAAAACCTTGCCACACAAACCCTACACAAAGCTCTGGTAGCATAAAGAAACTATGAAAAGAGTACTTTTTTAGTACAATGTAACTAACTACCCGTTCACATTACCTGAAGTGATAGCCCCCAATTCACAGCCAATTACTCATGTTTTAACTCTATGCCACTAAAAACCTGTTTTAAATGGATAGGGTTCTGCCATCGCTTAGACCACAACCATTCAGGAGTTCTGAAAGCTTTTAAAAGCCTCGATTTACCTCAAATACCTTCTTGCCTCAACTCTCAGCAGTTCTTGACTTTACAAATCCTCAGACCAACATCTTCAAGACAGTTTATGAAGTGTTCCTCAAGGGTGGAAGGAACAGCTTTGATGACAACATGCTTTTTGTCATTTGTGTTATACTGAATGGGAATCACTTGTCTAAAAAACCAAAATTCAGCCAAGGAAAATATTCTTCCCCAAATTAGAGACTGCAGTGGGATTTTCTGCCCAGAATCTGAAGATAAACCTTCCACAGCAGCATAAAAAATACTTCTGGTAAAACTAATAAGTGTGACCATCATGTCACCCTTTTATCCTTTTTCATTCTATGTGGGACAGTGTTAATTAGTTGCTCCCACAGGAATTCATTTCACAAACTCAAACCAGCCCTTCTTTTGCTTGCTCTGTTGTGCTGAGATATCAAGCTACTGCCTGTGCCATTGGCCCATCATTTTTTGGGTGCCGCCCTCCTGAGCACCTTGAATCCAATGTGGCATTAAATCTTTTAAAATTTTAGCCTTGACAAAGCTCTCCAGAAGGCAAAGCTCTCCATGATTACTACATTTTTGAGGAATAATTATTTCAAAGTCAAGCAGACTGCATTTTTGTAGTTCCCTGAGAGGTACTGAAGGAATGCAGATCCTGGGAGTGTTCAATCTTTGGCTGATGCATAAAGCACAAAAGATGCAGTCAGCTATAAATAGCATGCAGGAATAGTGCAACCATTACTATATTCTGCTATAACTGCACCTCTGTATTCTGTATGAGGGACATGAGATCCAGGTCTAGTCTTCATCAGCAGATGAAGCAAACTAAATCCAAGTTTGTCCACACACAGACACCCATAAATAAGGTGGTATCATGGAGGAATTAAACTAAAGGCTGTTCAGACTCAGTTCAGAAGGGGTTGGGACAACTCAAACTCTAACATTCTTTGTCTTTCAGGCTGGAGTTTGACAGGACACAAATCTTGTCATGGACTACTGAGCAAACAGGCAACTTAAAATATTTATTTTCTAACCAGATCACCCTCTTTATTTTTTTTTTCAACAGTGCTCCCTTAAGCATCAGGCTTTATCACCACTATCAATATTCATGCCAGCTAGCTTGAAGTATTTATTTATTAATGCCCCCTAAAACTCTTTGGCTTGATCATGTGTTTGAGTGCTGATCAGACAATCACAGAATCATGGAATGGTTTGGGTTGAAAGTGACCTTGAAGATCACCTAGTTCCAACACCTCTGCCATGATGTCCTGGTTTGGGCTGGGATAGAATTCTTTTTTTTTTTTTTTAAGCAGTTGGTACAATGCTCTGTTTTGGATACAGTATGAGAAAAATACTCTGATGTTTTGGTTGTTGCTAAGCAGTGCTTACCCTTAGTCAAGGACTTTTCAGTGTCTCATGCTCTGCCAGTGAGGAAGTGCATGAAAAGCTGGGAGGGAGCATGGCCAGGACAGCTGACTCAAAGAATCATAGAACGGTTTGGGTTGGAAAGTGTTCTGGTTCCAACACCTCTGCCACAGGCAGGGACACCTATCACGAGATCAGGTTGCTAAGAGTCCCATCAAACATGGCCTTGAACAATTCCAGGGATGGGGCATCCACAACTTCTCTGGGGAACTTATGCCAGTGCCTCATCACCCCCAGAGTAAAGAATTTCTTCCTATTGTCTAATATAAACCCACCCTCTTTCAGTTTAAAGCCACGTCCTCTTGCTCTATTGCTACAGGTCCTTTGAAAAAATCCCTCTGCAGCTCTCTTGTAGCCTCTTTTAGGTACAGAATGGCTGCAGTCAGGTCTCCCCAGAACCTTCTCCAGGCTGAAAAAAGCCAATTCTCTCAGCCTGTCTTCATAGGAGAGGTGCTCCAACCCTCTGAGCATGTCCATGGCCCTCCTCTGGACTCCCTCCAACAGTTCCACACCCTTTTAATGTTGGGGACCCCAGAGCTGGATGCAGCACTGCAGGTGGGTTCTCACCAGAGCAGAGCAGATGGGCAGAATCCTCCCCCTTGCCCTGCTGGCCACATTGCTTTTGAGTTCCCAGCCTGAATAAGCTTTTTAGTCAGGGGAAAAATAGTCGAATTTGAATTTGCTACACACTTGCTTACTCTTGTCAAAACCTTCCCACTACTGCTTTACAAACATTTCACATATTTCTTCACGTCTGCTAGAGCATTTCCAAGGAAGAGCAATGGAATATGAGAATACACTCTTTGTATATGGTTATATTTCAGAAATATACACAAGTACTGTGGCAGCACGCACGTACTGAGGGCACAGTTCAGCAGCTTCTCCTGGCAGCGCAACTAGCTGTGGGATGTCCCCTCCAACCTGTGTGGCTGTGGGATGTCCCTTCCAACCTGTGTGGCTGTGGGATGTCGCCTCCCAACCTGTGTGGCTGGGGGGTGATTCGCCCAGTCTGTGTGGCTATGGGATATCCCTTCCAACCTGTGTGGCTGTGGGGTGATCCTCTCAACCTGTGTGGCTGTGGGATGTCCCTTCCAACCTGTGTGGCTGTGGGATGTCGCCTCCCAACCTGTGTGGCTGGGGGGTGATTCGCCCAGTCTGTGTGGCTATGGGATATCCCTTCCAACCTGTGTGGCTGAGGGGTGAACCTCCCAACCCGTACGGCTGGGGGGTGATCCTTCCAGCCTGTGGGGCTGTGGGATGTTCCTTCCAAGCTGTGTGGCTGAGGGGTGATCCCCTCAACCTGTGTGGCTGTGGGATGTCCCCCCAGCCTGCGTGGCTGAGGGGTGATCCCCCCAACCTGTGTGGCTGAGGGATGATCCCTCCAACCTGTGTCGCTGAGGGGTTATCCCCTCAACTTATGCGGCTGTGGCGTGATCCCTGCGGCCAGCGTGACGCGGGGTGTCCTCTGTCCTATCCCACACCTGTTCCCCGGGCTGTTACCTCACTAGGAAAAAAATGACCCGTCAGGAAAACGCTTAGAAACTTTTCGCGTTGCACCCCACAGGTGGAGCGGGGAGCTCCGGCGGCTGCCCAGCTGAGGGAAGCGCTGGCACATGGCAGTTCCCGCCCCTCGCTGGGACCTGCTGGGTGAGGGGAAGGAGAGGTTCTTCGGCTGTACCACTGCAGGCCTTGCGGGTGAGGACGACATGAGGCCACTGCCGCTCGCCTCGGTACCATCCAGCTCCTCCGAGCCGACCGAGGCCGGATCCCAGCGCAGCATTCCAGCGCTACATCCCGCTCGCTGCCCCGGTGCCCGGGCGCCCTCCCCACCCGCCTTTTCCCCTCCTCGGCGCCCCCCCGCGCGGCGAATGGTGCGAGCCGCAGGTGTGGCCGGCGGGACAAACCAACAGCGGGCGGGGGGGATCGGCGCGGCGGGAGGGCGGGACGGGACGGGGCTGGCAGCGGGCGCATCACCGGGAGCGACGCGGGCGGAGCGGCCGCCGCGGGAGATTGAAGTGCCGGGGCCGCGGCGGGGCGAGGTGCGTGAGGCGCTGTCGCCGCTGCCAGCGTCGCCCGTGGGGAGGAGAACAGGAGGAGGGGGCCGGTAAGTGCCGTGGGCCGGCAGCAGCGGGAGTGCGGCCCCGGCGGCGGCGGTGCCGGTGCCGGGGGGGCGGCCGGGCGGGCAGGGCACGGCGGGGCAGCGGCCGCGGCTCCGGGGGGCGGGGAGGCTGCCCCCGCCCGGGTGCCTGTCCCCGGCCCGCCCCGCCGAGCCGCCCGTGCCCGACCTGCGGGTGGGAGGAGGCGCGTGGCGAACCGGGAAAGGGCGCGCGCGAGGCGGGGGAGCACCGGGCTGCGCTCCCCAAGGTTGCTGGCCCAGGTGTTGGGACAGGCGGGCCGTGACCTGGATCACAAAACAATCTTGGTTTAAAGATAAAGTTAATTTTTTTTTTTTCACCCCCTGAAAAATTTTTTCAGCTTGAGTCAGCTTCCTGGGCTGATTCAGGGTATGGGCAGTGAGAGGAGAAACTCGTGGCTGGGGCTGCTCCACGTGGTACAAGTGCTGGTTGAAAGTGTTAATAAAGCTACTGGCTAATTAGAACATCTGTATTAACTCTAATTAGAGCGTCTGCAGGAACTCTATTTAGAACATCTGTAATAACTCGTGAGTTATAATTTCGTCATTCTTATCTTGATGGAGCATTTATTTTAATGCTGAGGTGTTTCAGGTGCCTTTGGGTGGGTGCAAGGTTTGTCCTTGAGCCTTGGCAAATATGCGTATGGAGTAGATTGCATTGAGAACAAAACCTCTTTAGAAATGGCTTGATTCTTGTATAGCGGCACTTGGAAAAAACTCTGTGGGTCATTATCACTTGATCAGTTTCGGGGCTGATTGCAGGAAGGGCAGGATTTTAGAACTCTGACAACTAGACGACTTTAATGCTCTAATTTTCTGTGTATTCACTTATCAGAACCACATTTACATCCTGTCACATACTGAATGGCCTGGTGTGTATAGGCATTCTTGAGTCTAACAGATGTGATGAAAAGCATTTGCCCTTCCCCTCACGAGCCTTTAGAATCAATGACAAAAGGCTGAAATATATGAGAAGACAGATTTGTTAAATATTAGAGCATAGTTCTGCCTCTAAACATGACAAGTAGAGTGAGGAAAAAATAGGATGTCCCTAAGAAATTCTGTAACCGGACACCAGTTTGATAGGTCTCAAAAGCGTCTTTCCAAATCACTTTTATCTACAGAAGAAGCAGCTCTCACATGCAGGACTCTGCTAGCCTGAGTTCCTTGAGTGAGTGGGGTAGCTGAGTCAGTGGCAGCAACTGTTGATAGTTCAGTCTTGTTAGATGACCTTTCCCATCTTCTGGGGAGAAGTTGAAGCTTTCCCTCCAGCCCCTCGCTGGTATTTTTATCCCCTTCCTTGTCTAAAACATCCATCCCCGAGCTGCCTCACTAGCTCACTGTCTTGGAGGTTTGGCTGCGAGTAGAGCTTTGCTTTCACTTCTTTCACTTTCTGTTCTCCTTGTCTGCAGAGATCCCGGGAACTGGCATTTGTTTCTTGTTCCTTTCTGGCAAACTTGAGCTTCTGTTAAGAAAGATGGTGTGATGCTGCTTGTAAGGAGCAGGTGGAGCACTAGACTTGGGCTGGCTTTTAACTTGTGTTTATTAAATAAGTTACTTATTATTATTATTACCTAGGGATCTCAAGTCACCACCCTCCCTAGGTTTATTACTGTCATCTGAAAGTAAAAATCAGGATTTCCATTCAAGCTGCCTTACAAGTTTGAAGAGCATTCTTTCTTGTCACATTTTATGCATCAAAACTTTCTAAATCCTGTTTACAATGCCAAGCAACATTTAATCATGCAATTGTGATACAAATGTTTGGGCTTCTTACAACTAAGAGTGGCATACAAGAGAAGTAATACATTAAAAGTATTTAATGGCTGTGGGTTTTTAAAAGCCATTTTTAATTAAGCCCTCTTTTACTATCTCTGTTTTATTTTCATCTTCTTTCCTGCAAGTGGATGGAGTTAAAAAGTAATCTTACCATCTCATCTGTTGGGGAGGAAACCCCAAACCAAACAAAGCCTAACTAAACACACAAACCCCACATACTGTGGATTAGGTTTCAGACAAAATCATAGAATATGAAGGGGTTGGAATGGATCTTAAAGATCATCCAGTCCCAACTCCACTTCCCTGTGCAGGGACACCTCCCACTAGACCAGATCGCCCAAGGCCTTATCCAGCCTGGCCTTGAACACTTCCAGGGGTGAGGCATCCACAACCTCCCTGGGCAACCTGCTCCAGTGTCTCACCACTCTCACAGTGGAGAATTTCTTCCTAATGCCTACCCTAAATTTCCACCCTGTGAGTTTGAACCTGTTATTTCTTGTCCCATCACTACAGTTCCGAGTCCCTCTTCTGCTTCCTTTTAGGTCTTCTTCAGATACTGAGAGTTTGTTGTAAGATTTCCACGTGGCCTTCTCCAGGCTGCACTGCCCAAACTTTTTTAGCCTGTCTTTGTACGGGAGGTGCCCTAGTGCCATTATCAACTTCGTGGCCTCATCTGGACTTGCTCCAACAGTTCCATGTCCTCCTTGTGCTGGGAGCACCAGGGCTGGACACAGTATTTATTCCGGGTGGGGTCTCAGCGGAGGGGAGTAGAGGGGGAGAGAACCCCCCCCCTTGCCCTGCTGCCCACGCTGCTTTGGATGCAGCCCAGGGCACACCTGGCGTTGTGGGCTGCGAGCGCACACTGCCGGGTTATGTTGAGTTTTTCACCAACCACCTCCCCCGTGTCGATTCCAAAACTAAGAAGCAATGAAATGATCCTTGCCGGGAGCAAGGCTGACAGCCCGGCCCCGGGCGCTGTGTCCGCCTCCTCCCGCTTCCTCCTCCTCCGGGACTACGGCTCCCAGCAGCGCCCGGGCTGAAAGTGAAAATAAGCGCCAGGTTACGCTCCTGTTTGCGCCCTCCCCTCCCTCTCTCCCTCCCTCCCGGCGGGCCGCACGTGTCCTTCCTTTCCCTTTTGTTTTCCGCCCGCAGGCCGGCTGCGCGCCCGGGACGCGCCCGCTCTCCCCGGCACCGGGACCCGCCGGAGCCGCCCCCGGCCCTCCGCAGCAGCCGGGGAGCCGCGGCAGTGACGGAGCTGCGAGTCCGGGCTGCGCAGGAAACTTTGCCGCTTCTCTCCGCGCTCCCCACATGCGAGTGGACAACGTGAAGCCGGCTGCTGCTCTTCCTGCCGCTCCTGTTCCTGCTCCCGCGGCTGCCGGCGGGCCAGCGCTGCCCCCCGCTCCGGCTGCTGCACCTGCGCCCGGCCCCGGAGCCGCGCCGCGGCTTCTCCTCGCCATGTGGGACTAGGAGGGGTGCGGCGTTCTCCTCGGTGAACATGGATGCGGCGGGCAGGGCCGGCGGAGGGGAGCAGAGCCATCCCGGCAGCGGCGGGGACGCCCCCGGGGACACGTCCATGGACCGCTACCTGCGATCTCAGGGCTTGTACAGGAAGAAGGTGGCCAAGGATGGGTCCTGCCTTTTCAGGGCTGTGGCCGAGCAGGTAACCGGTTACATAAAGAAAGCTTCTCACGAAAGCATGGGAAGTGGATCTCATTAGTGGGTGGTAATTAGTGTTAGAACGCAGACAGGTACAGGTTAAGGTTATGCAGTCATGTCCCAGTGAAAACCGTGACTTTATCAAAATAATTTCCACCTTGCGAGGTGAGAGAAGTTACGTGTGTACAGCTGCCTCCTGCCACCAAGAAATCCTTATCTGTTTTGACCTTCCACCGCCTCCTCAGAGCTTTTTTCAGTGTAAGATCTCAACATAGGAATACAGCTGCTGGGTATGGGATTGTCTAGGAAAAGGAATTTAATGGAAAGAGCTGAAAAGCCACGTTCTTAGTTTAGTTAATTAGTTGATTATAAAATTAGAGAAAGTGAGTAATTTATTTTCTGTTCTTCCTGTTGAATTCCCCTCCCCCATTTCAGTGTTAGTGTTAAAGGAAAAAAGCGACAGCGTCATCTTGTCTTAAGTACAAGCAAACAGCAGTGGGAGCTCTGGTGCTTCTGATTGTGGGAACCCAGATTCCTGTGCTAATTATACACAAATCACTTTTAAAAAAAATTCCTTTCCCCACTGAATTGATAAGTTCAGGCTAGCAAACACCATTGTTTGGAAGTGGGTGTTTTTTTAATCTCAAGAGAATAGATATATATATAATAAATATAGCTATTCTGACTTTATACATAGAAATTTTTTCTTACGCTCCAGTGTTAATAGAACTTAATTCAGCTATTACATTTTTAATATCCCATTCTTATTATGGAATCATTTGGGTTGGAAATGATCTCTAAGAAAGTAAGGTCTTTAATTCAGAGCTATTAACTGTTTATCTGCAAATTTGGTCTAATTTGTGTACTCTTCATTCGGAAAAACTGAATTTGGAAGTGATTTATTTTGAGGGTGATGTGTAAGGACTGCAAGAGACACTGCAACTTAAATTGTCTGGAACTTCCCTACGTTGTTCTGAGATAACTTGGAACCTCTGATGAAAGTAATAGTTTTCCAGTAGAGATTTGAACAGGAGGTAGAATGCAGGTGTATTTGGAACTGAATTCCTGGCTTCCAAAAAAGTGTTTGGGCAACAGGCCTCTTGAAGAGAAAGTAAACATGCACTGTGAGACTTGGTTGGATTTCGTTTGAATGAATGCATGTTGGTAGGTGACTTCCTCATCCATTCCTGCTGTAACTTCCTTCAATTACCGAAGTCCCTTACAAAGGAGGCAGTTAAAGATTAACAATAAATGCTATTCATTTGTTTCGTAAATCCTCATAAAATTGAAGAGTTGAATTTAGCAAACCTGTGAATTCTGCAGTTACTTAATTTTTTATTAAGTAATTGAGATTTGACTTGCCTGAAGATGTTGCTGCTGAATGAGTATGCATATTAAATATTCTTAAAAATAAAACTAGAGTATTTCCAAGCCTGTATTTAGACAGCAGTCATTAATTATTTGTGGCCTGTCATCAAAACTCCCGAGATCCAATGTCACCTTGTTCTCTTTCTCCCTTTGTAGGTGTTGCACTCTCAGTCTCGGCACATTGATGTTAGGATGGCTTGTGTAGACTATCTTCGGAAAAATAGGGAGAAATTTGAAGCAGTAAGTATTTTTGTTTTCTTTGTCAGTATTTAAGTGAAGTTACTTTATTCTTTCCACTTTGGCATATTCTGCACCTCCCTATGATTGTGGCAATGTTCATCATAGCTAAATACCAGTTGGTGCTATTTAATTAATTTGCACATATGTGGTAGGAACTCATTTTCGTAAGCCTGGAGAGACTTGTGTACCTCCTTGGACTGGGGAGATGTGGTGTGGGGAAGTTTTTAAGGCTCATAAGGAAAGAAAAGCAAACTTAATCTTCAGTAGTCTATAGTAAAGCTACTAAAATCTGGATTATATTTTAATATAATGCCTACTTTAATAAAAGTCATAAAGTGTTCTTGTTGTGCTAATTAATTGCTTTTCCAATATATAAGGGATTTGACTGATGAGATTAGTGAAATTATTTTTAGGGTCTGCAGTTTATTATGCACTGGCACTGTAGGTTTTTTTCCCCTAAACATCTGTAACAAAGTTTTTTATCAACTATGGATGTAAAATATTTTGATATTCATTATACTTGGTCAATGCTGTCAGTGTTAACATTACAAATTCTTTTTTTTTCTTCCTTTTAAAAGATCATTAATCAGTAATGGTGCTTCTGTTTGTGTTTGTATGGGTTCTAGTGTATATACTGTTACCTGATTTCCAGGACAGACAAAAGGGGAGTGAGTATATGTAAGGATTTGCTATTACTGTTACTGTCTTTTTCTGTTCTAAATTTACCCAGACCCAAAATACAAAGACTGTTTTAGGTATGCACTTGCATAGGGAAGAGATGGAAAGCAGGAATAAGGGTGTGTCATTGTGCTGTAACTTCTGACCTAGAACCCTCAGTTTAAATGTGAGTGATCACATAAATGTGGAAGTTACCAGGAATTAATGATATAAAATGTAGCAGATCTCTGTGGGACAATGCTGCTCTGACTTGACTCTTTCCAGTTGTTTCTAACTCTTGGATGTCTCTCTTCTTACTTCATTTTTTTCACTGCTGACTTTTAATCCCTTTCTTTCCAGAATTATCCTGCTAACTCCAATATCTGCTTCTCTACTTGTGTTCTCTCGTTCCATTGTGTAGTGTTTTGAAATTTCATGCACTTTCTGACTCTTAAGTGTATGTTGTTTCCCATCCCTGCTTTGTTAGCCCTAGCTGGTTTTAGTATTGTTTTGGTCTCTCACCCAAACTCCTGGTCTCAGCCTTCTTTTTTTCCCCTCAGAGGAAACAAAAAAGTTTTTCCCAAGGTATGATCTCTCCTCTGTCTGGCTTTGCTGTCCTTCTGAAAAGATTCCTTTTTAAAAGTTTCTTGTGAGAGCAGGTGTTTCATATTTGTTCTCATTTCCCAGTGTTCTTCCTCCCTCGGGTACCTTGCTTCCAATCTGCTGATTTCCTTTGCTGCCCTGCTTTGTGTTTTCTGTCTAGAATACACCACTGTTATCTCTCTGTTAAAAACCCAAACAACAAATTCCTCTTTCTCTAATCTCCTGGTTCAGCTGTTCACTTGCTGCCTCCTCAGTAGTTATGCTCTGTTGACATGGTGGTGCTTCCTGAAGTTCCTCTTCTCTCTATTTATTGTAATAATATCAGCTTGAATTAGTGTCTTTCTTTTCACTGATACCGTTATAACCAGGATTTCAGGAGTGTAGACACCATCTTCGTTTCCATCCTCAGCCTTTCTTGAAGTGTTGTCTTGAATTGCTGCTGTGTTACATTCATTTTCTAACTCTTCTGTTACCTATGAGAACTTCCTGGTGTCCTTCCTTTCTTCCTCTGTGCATTATCTTCAGGTCATTTAATTTTGACACAGAGTAACTGCTGTCTGTGATCATGTTTGGCTAATCTGCCTTTTTTAACTTCACACCCAATTGCTTCCATCTGAATTAAAAATTTGGGCCAGGCTTGTTAGTTCTTCTCACTTCTAAATGTCTAAAGCAGAACTTTTAATCTCACTACTCCACTCAGTTCTCCTTATTATCTTGTTTCTTAATCACTGTGGGTAAAGAGGCCATCCAGCTTGTAGCTCAAGTTCATAAAGGGATTTCCTTCTTAGTTTGCACCTCTGTGGATCTTTATTTCAAGTAAATCAAGCAGATTGTGACTAAAGAGCAATTTTTAAAAGCAGCCTCTCTGTGGCCAGTGTGGCTGAAACACTTTGAAGTTAACTACTGCATCATCTTTCTCTGCTCTTGGCAAATGTGAATTTGGCCTCCTCACATGTGTTAGGAAGTGCAGGTAAAGGATCACTTTCTTAGGCTGGCACTTGAAGTGTAGCCTGATTGTTTGCATCCTTTGCTGAAAGTAAAAGCAGTTTGAGGTGATAGAGAACAGAGGAAAAAGTGCCCTATGAGTTGGCTGTACTAGATCGTACCACTGCTTCCATACTGCAGAAATGTGACTCCTGTTTCTGATTGTCCATTGCTGTTTATTTAACAAGATACTTGAATTCAAGTCCACAGTTCCTCTCTTCAGTGATGCTCTGCATGCCTGAGATGAATTGCACAGAAACATCTACATGACATCAACTTTGCCTTCTTCCAGATTCCCCATTTGGCTGCTGAGTGTCTTTTTGGGGGGTTTTCTTTGGTTTGTTTTCACTTGTGTGATGATTTTGAAAGCTGTTTATGTGGTTATTTTCTGCAAGGCAAACCTGTGTGTTTGACTGTTCAATCCTTCATCTCAACATTCTTTTAAATTTAGGTTGTAAGCTTCTTGAGGGCAGGAGAGACTTCCATTTCCAGTGGCACATTCCCATTGGTACAGTGGGTCACAGGTTGGGGATTCCATATGCTGTATTAATGAAGATGACTAATTACTGCTGGTTATTTCTTTTTTTCACAGTTCATAGAGGGGCCATTTGAAGATTATTTAAAAAGTTTGGAAAATCCACAGGTATGTTAAACTTGATTTATTATAGAAAGCAAGTACTTTTTGTTAAAGTGGATGAGTAATTGCATTTTTTTTTTCCTCTGAAGAGTTTTTGATTGAGCTTAGGAGGTCTTTGAATTATGTGAATATATAGTTTGATGTATGTACTCTTTACTGTAAAATGATTTGGGGAATTGTGTTTCTATGTCTTGCTGAACTCCAGATTCAGTGTTCATATATTTATTTTCAACAGTGATTTCTTGTATCTCTTGATCTGCTTATAAGGAGGTATTATTGTGTATTTGTTTGAACGTAGTTTTCTTTTGTTTTCAATACAGGAATGGGTTGGACAAGTAGAAATAAGTGCCCTTTCTCTTATGTACAAGTAAGAAAACCTTTCAGTATGTTTTACTGAGATAATTTCTGTTGTTTTGTTAGTAAATCAATTGGAACAGCAAAACCAGAATTATGTTATACCGTACCATAGTCCTCGTAAAATTATAAATATATTTGAAAATTGCAGCTGTCAAGGGATGAAATAAAAATAGAAAAGAGAATTTAGAAAATGACATTTAATCTGGGATGTGAATACAAGTTTGCAGTAATGCCATGTATCTCACCTGCACAGCTAGTTGTGGGTAATCTCATACAGTTTGTATTTTGTTAATTTTGATATCCTAATTTTTCTGTTAAAACTGCTTCTCTTCCTGTTTCTCACCAAGGCTTTAATACTAACCCTATTGCTCATATGTGAGCTGTACCCCTTTCCTATATACTAAATCTTTCTTCACAAAGCAGTGAGAAACAATGTGCTGAATATTTATAACTGCTTTCTGATTATTGTGCAAGGGAGTGAGTAATCCCCAGCATCTTCACTGTCTGCTGTTTATAAACCTATTAAAAATTCAGAATTTCAAAATGTTTACTGTAAATTAATGGCTTTGTCTATGAATGAGACAGCTGGTAAGAGGAAAAAATAAAACTAGTTAAGTATTACCTTTGGGCACTTTGAGTGCTACATGTGGGAAATTGGATGGAATTCTGTCTTTGCATTTTGTGAGGTGAATGGATCAGCTCAGAGTTGCGTGTCCTGCATGGATGGGGGAGGACTGAGCTGAAAGTTACAGCAAAACTTGGCTCAAGAGGCTTAGTGAGAAGGTCTGATGGTTACACTGAGACAGGTTGTAGAGGGATATAACTCAACTTAAGACAGCAGAATTGGATGCCTAATCACATCAGAAACTGGATGGTCATGATCTGTTGTATTTCTGGCCATGAGAAATGTGTTCTAATAAATAGAAGTAGTTTATTTTGCAGTCATGCCACACTAGTATCCAGGGCCACAGCTGATACATGAACAGAGACAAATCCTGGTTGATAATAGTGGGTTTTTTAAATTTCCGTTGAAGGCATTGAGGGTTTTGTGGCACAATTGCAACTCTTACGTAGTATTTTACTGCAGAGGTGAACACACAAGACTAGTTATTGCTGTGCTTGTTTTGGAAAGACAGGCTTCTATTGAAAAGGCAATTTAGAGTCTCAGGGAAAGTAGGAATAGTGGTGGAGGTAGGGGGAAAGAGTTGCTCCCTCTTCTGCTTGCTGGGAGACTTAAGGGGGAAGTAAGAATTTCCTGTTCTGTTCCAATAAGTTACTTTCAGACTTTTCAGCCATAGGATAGAAATTCAGTACAAATAGGTTTGATTTCACTTTAACTCCTCAGACCTCTCACAAATATAGGTTGGTTATCTAGTAAACTTTTCTTTGCTCTCTGAAGTGGGTGGGTCTTCTTTCTCCTCAGAATTGCTTTTTCTGAGTAGTTGTAAAAAGTGTGTTTTTTTTTTTTTAATCCAGAAACTGTGAATATACTCAATTATTTTGCAAGACTCTTAACAGTTTTGCCTATGTGAGAAAGAAGTTAAAGGAAGTGACAGGTTGTTAAGCAAAGAACTCTAAGAGAACATTATGGATGAAAGGGAGAGAGAGAAAATATTTAAGTTTAAAATCATGATAGAGATTGATTACAGCAGAGAAACCACTAGGTGTTTTCTGTGGTTATGTATCTTCCTTGAATTTGACTTCAGTGCTCAAATTTTTGTTCATACTACTTCTAAAATAAATTCTTAACTGCTACTTCTTTTTTTTCCAGGAAAGATTTCATCATATACCAGGAGCCAAATGCTTCTCCTTCACGTGTAACTGAAAATGGCTTTTCTGATAAGGTATATAAAAAAATACGGCTACTGTGACAGGCTGAAGTAAGACTGCTGTATAAACAGCAAGTGGTTGCATGTGGCTTTTATTATTCAACACAATGAAATGTTCTGAGAATTCAATTTAGGAGTTTATTTTGTACATGTTTAAGGCAGCTGTGCTGTTTATACATGTAACACTTTTTAAGTAGATGGGATGTATTTAGGGTGTGGCATATCTTCCTACTAATATAAAATTCTGTAAAAATCAATTTTCAGGCACTAATCTCTGTTTTAATTTTTTTTTTTGCTTTTGTTCAAATTCTATTTGGTTTAAAGGACATCCACTAAACATTTTGATTGTTTTATTGATACATTGAGGTCCTGAGAGATAACAAAGCACATGGGTGCCTTAAATTGAATTTAAAGGTAGTGCTTATGAATGATCAAGTGAAATGCAAAGCCTAAAATATCCGTGTGATTTTTCTAATAGGTATTGCTGTGCTTCTCAAATGGAAACCACTATGATATTGTGTATCCCATAGAGTATGCAGAGAAGGCTGCTCTGTGCCAGTGTAAGTATTAAGCTGTTAGTTAAAAACGTGTTTCTACTAAAAAAAAAATCTAAAAACTATCTATATTTACTAAAAAATCTTAAAACTATCAGTGTTAGGTTTCAGGAAAAGGCTCTGTATGGAAGTTTATTATAGTCATTTTCAGTAGCCTGGTTTTCAGTTTGAGTTGTCAATGCCTGTATGATTACCATCTGAAACAGTGGAATAAAAACTGATTTACCTGGTAATTGATTTTGCTCTTCCACTTTCTCTTCCTCTTAACCAGCTCTGCTGTACGAGTTGCTCTATGAGAAAGTGTTTGATATGGATGTAAAGAAAATCATGGCAGAACTTAGTGCTGTTGGTGCGACAGAGGAAAGTAATGGGAGCAGTGAAGTGTCTGCTTCTGATTCGGAAGATGACAGCTACAGGTAAATGAAATGGAAAAGTTGCCTGTGAACACGTATTAAATGAGTTTTCTGAATTTCTGGCAGGTAGTAGAATCCAACAATCAGGGTTGAAAACATTTAAAAATTACTAAGAAGAGGAGCACGAAGAGGTAGAGTTAGAAGTGTGAAAGAATGCAATGTGTAATCTTCACTTACCTAAGGACAGGCTTCTGGCCTTCCTCTGTTCTTCCTGCAGTCTAGCTTTGAGTCTCCGTACATAATGGATTATTGCCATTGCAACATGTGCCTCTTCCTGTTTAGAGTAGCAGAATTCCCTGGGAGAGCTGTCAGTGTGCCAGTCTGGCATGGTAGACTCTGTGAGAATGACTTGGCTTACTCTGCAGCTGAGTAGAGTTACAGGAATCTGATCCAACTTGTGTGGCTTCCACATCTGGGGGCTGGAATACTGCTTGAGGTGAAGCTAATGGAGACATACAGATACAGCTTGCTCCATTTTGATCTTGATCATGAAGAAGTGGTTTAATACTCTTTCTACTAGATGCTCTAGCAAGCTTTGAGATTTTGACCTGACTGCTTTTGCACAGTCAGTCATTCACAGTGCCAGTTTTGCACTTAGGTATTCGCAGGTTTTCTTCTGTTTAATAGTGTTGTTAACTCTGGCTTGTATGAAATTTCTCTGAAACTGTGGAGATGGTGCTGTATCAGTGTCGTGTCCCCTCTTCTCAATGGTTGTTACAGTCCTTCCCTAGGGCTCTGCTGTGTGGCATGTGGCAGAAGTTCTTTGAGCTGTTGGGAGCTGGTTTCTCCCACAGGTTGGAAACAGCAGAAAGGAAGATGAAGGAAATCATCACAGGAAAAAAATAGTTCTGGGAAAGGGATTAGCTTATTTTCGTGTTTGGAAAAAAAAATACTAGGGAGTGTTGCCAATTAAAATACAAAGTATTTCTGCCTCAGGAAACAATTATTATAGCTAAATGTCAGCTAATGGAAATCTTCTTCATTCCTTTCTGTTCTTGGAGCTTTCCTGGGATTCAAATGCAGTAGCCTTACCCTGTATCTTTGGGATTCCTAAGAAAATATCTTGCTAACCTCCTTAGCACCTTTGGAAATAAGGTCATATGCTCACTGGAGACTGTGGAACTCAATGTTTTTGATTTAAACCATATGTTCTATAACACAGGGACTGGCGTGTGTGTATGTGACTCTTGACCCAGTTAACACAAATTACAGACACTTTGCTGAGTTTATGAAGTCCTAAATCTTTTGCTTGTCTTAAAGTTGACTTCAGCATGTTTCATCAGCTAGTTTTCCAGAAGATTATTTTCATTTTATAAATATAAACTTTTCAATTATGTTATTATTAAGTGCAGTAGTTTTGGGAAAAGTTAGTGCTGAGAGTTATGTACAACTGTTGTAGGAAAAATACTTGGGACTTTCTGTGTGGAAAGTATTTTTCCAGTGATGTCAGGTGTAGAAAATAAGAGCAAATTAGAGTGCCTGATGCAAGTTAACTAATGGAGTAGGTTTTGGTTTTGAGCTTTTTTTTTTACGTCTACTTTAGCAGTGTTTTCCTCATGTAGTTTTAAGAGGACTTTAGTTTCTTTGGTCTTCCACCCCTTGCTTTTTTTTTTCTAAATGACAACAAAGCACACATAAGATAGACTTCCTAAAACTTGTACTTAAACCCAAAATCTTATTTCTTTATCAAAGTAAGTTAAAAGTACAGTTTTTATTTTAGACAGCTTTTTAACTTTAAGAGATTAAGATATTCTGTGATATGCTTACTGTCAAGAAAACATATAGACAATGGTAGTGTCACTATTCTTATCCCCTTTTAGATGTCTCTTACCTGATTTTCAGGCCTTAGTAATGCTGTATAATTCATTATGAAAACATGACTTACCTTTGTCCTGTTACAGAAGTAAAGCTACAACAGTTAGTGATACGAATGGAATGAAGTCTCTTTCTGGCAACAAGGTATTTATCCATTGAGATTTATTTTCTAATAACTTGTACTTGGCTATATTTTTTAGTATTTAATGTTCGTGAGAGACTCTTGCGTTAGTAGCCTTCCTAACATGTACTATCCTAAAATCTACCTGTCTCTTTGGAAGATAACATATATTTTTGATGTGCTCAGAGGTGAATAGTGTCTTTTTTAGTGCTGCATAGTTCTTAGATTTGTTCTGGCATGGTTAAAGGAACACCATATAATTTTTTTTTTCAAAGCTCTTTATGCTCTATGTATTTTTGGCATTTCTGTATTTCAGTACAAGGCTTGAGCACTGTGATTGAGAAATGCTAAGCTGGACATGGCTTGTAGTTGACCATTTAGCACTTTGTTCTGTTCCATGCAGCACCTTGAGAGCAATGGGAATCCCAACTCGTTGGTGTTGCCTAAAAAGGTTCTGAAATCGCTTGATCCCTTGGTTTACAGAAACGTTGAATATGATGTTTGGCTCCGATCCAAATGGGGTGAGTAACAGAATACTTCAAAGTTGCAGCTTTTGCAAGCTGTATGAAGTGAAGCCCTCCTGAAGAACTGATGCAGGTGGCAGTTTGGGTTTAGTTTGGTTTTCCTCACATGAGTCAGTGGGCAGATTTAGGGCCTGAACACCTGGTTTGCATTTTTACTACATCAAGAAAGTAATCTTTTGGTATATTTAAACTCACAGTATATTACTGCTTCTGTATTTACAGATCAGCAAAAACAAGATTTCTCTATTGCTGCTGGCATGCAATACTCCATTGGAGATAAATGTCAAGTGAGTAATATTGAATCGTAGTTTATAGACACATTAACATTTTGCTCAAGATGTCTATTTTCCCTCTTTGTTAACTACTTTGATATTGCTACTTTCTAAATACTCTTGGCTTGTGTCGTTAGCTGAGGATATACTTGTTCTTTAATTGTTGGCAGTGTTCATGCCTTACAGCATACATACAGCTGATCAGTGCAGTTTTGCTCCATTAAAAAAACACAAGGTTTACTCCAAGAGTATACGTAATAAGATGACTGGGAGCTTCAATGTTAAGCACGGAACTGTAGGTCCATGTATTTATGTTTGACACTGGGGATAGTGATTACTTTTTGTATATATTGGCTTTGATAAAATCTCAGTACTTTGAAGTAATGAAGTACAGCTTGCTTTAGTTACTGCAGATCCTGAAGTCTTGGGCGATACTTCTCAGGGTGTTGCAAGTGTGGTCTTCAGCTGTTCTTTAAATTCTGTTAAGATTTGTATTAAGTGTTGCTGCTTAAGAAGAGGCAAGGTTTGCCATTAAATTCTCAATTTGTAGATTAGTCTCCTTAAGTGTGTTAATTAAACTGGTGGTACTCAGCTAGATGTGTTTCTTTGTAGGACAATTGACCATCTATTAAAGTTATTAATACTAATGATGAAATGTTCAGTTGGGGTAATTGTGCAGCACAGGGGCTCTTTCAGTTTGTACTTTTTTATTCGTGTAATGGAATCAATCATAGTGACTAAACTGCAGGGAAAACACATCTCCAAACCTAAAAAAAACCCAAACCACAAAATACCCTGCAAAACCACAAGCCCTCAACCCCCCAGCCCCCAAACCAAACCAACCAAATGCCAAGTTGATTATTTATTGCTTAGTAGTACAGGCTTAAAATTTGCATTTAAGAGCCTAAGGCTGTAGTATTTATTGAAGGGTACAGATATTATTAGGAGAAAACACTCTGGTAATTAACGTATTCTCTCTGTCAAATTTTATATGTATGTGGCAAGACAGTAAATATATAGTATAAAAACATGGGAAGAAAACGTGAAGTGAATAATGAAAATGAGAGTTGACCAAATTAATACAACTATAAAGCCAAATACTGTAGTGAAACATGAAGAAAGTTTTTTTTTATCCAACAGAAGAATTTTAAGAACATAGAATGTCAGTCAGACAAGTAACACTATGATCATGTCTAAAGAACGTTTTTTGGTTGTTCTTAAAAAAACCTTCTGAAGAATAACTCCTGAAGTAATTGGTGTTTATTATGTTCCTAATTAGACTACATTTCACTGAAGTGAAGTGGATTTTAATAGGGAAAAGCTTTGAGTTTTATTGTGCGAGAGAGTGTTTTCAGTAAAGCTGAAAAGCCTGGCTGCACTGATTGCTTTTAACTTTCTCATGTGGTTTTGAAAAGCATATTTCATTAAGTAGTGTTCCCAGCAAGCTGTTTCTTTGTGGGCTGTTTGTTTAGTATTGTGTGTGTGTTTGTTTTAATAGTATTTTTATTTCTTTTCGGAGAAGCAGTAGGGATTGAATATTGGGTTTTGATTGACTTACTGAACTGTGATGTGTATTTCTCAGGTCTTCTGTTGCCCAAAGGAAAAGTTCTGTTTCTAACACTGTTGTTATTTTAAAGACTCCTCTAACAGTCATCTTTGGAGCTTATTCACTTTTTTTTTCTTACTCTTGTTCTTTACAGGTGCGCTTAGACCATAATGGGAAATTTTATAATGCCCATATTCAAGAAGTTTTTTCAGAGAATGGGCCAGTTGTTGTATTTGTAGAAGAGCTTGGAGCAAAGTGAGTGCTTTATCTCTTTTGGAAGAGACCACCAAACTGAACAAAGCATTGCTTTGGTTCAGAGTTAACTTCAGCCCCTGAAATGTATCTATTTTTTTACTTGGAGCAGTACTACCACAAATTTGTTAAGAAAGCAGCATACTATTTAAAAAAAGGAAAAATTGATTATCACTTCATCCTTTTTTCTGTAATGCTGACTAGTCTGGGTATTACTTGCAGAGTAGAACAGTAACTGTATTAATAGCATTTTAATTTTATTTTTTGTGCACAAGATTCAATCCTAAACAGACTGACACCAGTCTAATAAGGTGTTGCTTGTACTTAATAATTAGATGGTAGATTTGTGACAAGCTTTTCATATTGAAAGGTCCATTAAAGCACCGAGTTCCTCTGGTAGCTCTGCCTGATTGCATACAGAGAGTGCCAAGTTGCTGTTTAGATCAGCATCATCTTTGCCCTACCTGGGACAAAAAAGTATTTAAAGTTGTTGTAGATTTGATGGTTTTGGTTGTGTGGGGTGGGTTTTTTTGTTTGTTGGGGTGTTTTGGTGGGGAGGGGGCAGGGAGAGAGCAGTTTGAGACATCCTGAGCTCTGCTGTAACTCCTGTGACTTCCGGGTCAAAAAAACGCACATTGATTGTAGTTTGGGAAGAGGAAACACTTTCAGTCAAGGTAATGAGAAAGATGCCCATTAATCTCATTTGATCTCTTTTAAAAAAAACCAAACCAACAACTTATTGCAAGATATGAAGATTATCTTGCAGTTTGAACCCTTTTTAAATTGGAGTTTACCCTGTTTGGATGTCTGCCTTTCAAATAATGTGAACAGTTGCTTGGACCATCCTACCGCATTCTCACTTAACAAGGCAGTAATTGTTCTGGGCATATACACCATCAATGTAATCTCTTTCAGTCTTGGCACATATTGCAGGGTTGGTAGTAAATTTATCTGAGTATATATTGCTTTTATCTAAGTACATTGCTTTTGTGACCATTCCCTTTTTCTGTCTGCCCTGAAGACATTACAATAGGCACTTCACAAATGGCTGGTCAGTCTTTACTGGATAAGTTTGTGTCAACTTACCAGTTTTATGTAAAAAGGGAAAAAAAGTGTTTGCTGTTTTACACATTGCTTGAATCATAAAACCAAAGGACTTTGAATGCAGTATTCTCAAAAATGCAAAGATCTGTCAGTATAAGTGAGCATGTGGTATTAATTTATGCAAGCCCCCGTCTGGTCTTTAAGATATTATCCTCTCGTCTGGTCTTTAAGATATTATTCCCTCCATAATTCCTTGTTTTGTAGGCATGCTGTCTCACTGAAGAGCCTTAAACCTCTTCCACAGACCTCTCCTATGGAGGGCTGGAACACTGTGCCAGGGAAGAAGATAAAAAAGTTTTACCCAACGTGGGGGCAGAATGCTCAGCCTGGTAGGACCATACCTGTGTTTGTGTGGCAGAATCTTCTTTGTCAGATGTTTTGTCCCAAAGAGCTTAAAAAAGTGATTAAAACAGAAGTCTTGCTTGTTTTCATGTTGTTATCACAGATGCAGAGTGCAGAGGGCCAAAGAATCAGAGCAAGTCAATCAAACCCCAGTCAGCACTACCTCCTCGACTTCAGCATACTGTGGGAACCAGACAGCACCAGTTCTTGTGTTCTGGGCCCCAACCTCATCAGACCTCAACTGAGCAAAAAGCTCCAGGCAGGAATCCTTCCCAGTCTGCAAGGTAAAACTGCAAACAGCATCTTCCCTGGCTTGAACTTTTGACTGAGCTTCTGGAAGTCCAGGTGCCTGCTTCAGCTGCTTCCAGCATACTCTTTTGAAGCTTTACCATTGAACTCTTAGGAAGTGTCCCAAGTCCTTAAGAATACACACAAGCATTGGAAAAATAATTTTTGGGGTTTTTTGCATGGCAGAAACTGCCTACAAAGCCACATTTTTTTCTTGGAAAGTGGATGTTAGTGTGGATTTTGTTGTAGTTGGTTTTCTTTTTGGTTGGGGCTGAAATAATGGTGTGGGTGCTTCTTGGGCATGGCTAGGATCTTCCCTCACCTTCTGCTGATCCTGTCATAGGGCACTGCTTTGTGTTCTGACTTACTGCCTGAAAGGAGTATGAGAAGAGTGTTTTGCCTGCATTTGTTGGTAGTGACTTTCTGATTCCTTGGGCTGCTGCAGCAGAGTTTCTATTTCTATCATTGCATCTTGTTTCTTCCTCCTAACCCATGAGTTTGTAGTGAGTTTGACCTGGAATTTCTTAGTCCAAGCGCTCCTGCTTCCTTTTTTCCTGCGCAGGAAAGCGGAGCGTGAACGAGGTGAGGAGCTGAGCCATGGCAGCAGGGACTGTAACTACTTCGGGCTGTCTCCGGAGGAGCGCAGGGAGAAGCAGGCCATCGAGGAGTCTCGTTCCCTTTATGAGATCCAGCAGCGGGATGAACAAGCTTTTCCTGCTCTTTGCAATGTATGCTCTATTCCTTGTCATTAACTGTCCATACCTGTCTGTGAACCTTTCATTAGCCATTGGTTTGCTGTCCTTGAATCACACTGCAATTCAAAAGTCAGGGATATTTATTTTGCACTCACTTTGTAATTAGAAATAGGGCTATCTACAATGCTTTATATGTTAAAGATAAGAAAATACACCTAGTAGTTTATCCTGGGAATAATGGAACATCCACCACAGTGCTTTAGGCTTGTAAATATGGGAGACACATGAGCATCTGTAGCTGTAGGATTTTGGAGAGATCATTCTATTGATACAATTTTAATGAAAAGTGGGTGGGAGTCTGTACATCCAGGGAAGTGAGCAGATCCTGTGGGTAAAGAGCTACTCTCCACATAGTTTTGTTCTAGAGATGTGTGGGGCTTTTTGGTTTTAAATCCTAGGGCAAACAGAAAAAAGAACAAAGCTGGGAAGAATGACTAGGTGAAAGACTGAAACCCAAAGGACAGAGGTTGCTCTCTCCCCCTGAGCAGTAACAGTTTGCTGTATTTGCTCACCTGCAGGAGGATGTGATTTATTGTCTGAGTCAAACAGATTTTGTCACGTCAGCTAGTGACATGAATGCGCTTAAAGGGCACTTGGGAAAATGTAGCAATGAATGAGAAAGAGTGGATGAATCTGTAGGATACTGAGCCAGGCTCCCCCCTTCCCTTTTCTGCCTGTCACAGACATAAATATTGTTTATCATGAAGGCATAATAGTATCATAGCAGATGATGGTAGAGTGTCACTGGACTGGTTACATAAAGTGATATTTCTGCTTTTGTCAACTTCTTCAGAACCAGTCAGTCTGTCAGGCTGCTACACAGACTGTGGATAATGTTAACCAGAAAAAGTTCTCAAATAGTGAAAGAAGAAACAGCAAGTGGACAGCAGAGGTGGAGGAGCAGGAGAAAGGTAAAACTAAATGGGTTTAGATAATGGCTTTTGTTGCTGTTGTTTGCTTGGTTTTGTTACCGGCCTCAGAATTTATTCAAGATGGGGCATCTTGAACAAATTTAGGCAATGAGGGAAAAGTTATCCTAAGTAGCAGTACCAAACTGGGCTGGAGGTAGCAAGGGTGTGGTTTTTGAAGAAAGTACATTCTCCTGCTTTGTGAATGTGGCTGAGAAAGTAGACTCCTGGCTGGGTTATTTGTAGTAAATGGGAAGAGAAATGGGAGAAACTAAAAGACTTCTCAGAGCTACCCTAAATTAGATCCTTTTGAAATTCTAGAGTGTGTGGCAGAAAGTGCCAGTGGGAGGAGCCTTAAGAGTCATTTATGAGAAAAGCAGGTAAAAGTATTCACTGTGGCATAGTTAAGAATTAGCATACCATAGTACAGGAAGGGGAGAAGATGGTGTACAGAAGGGTTGGAAAGACAAACCTCTTTACAGTAGAAAGCACCGTCACATGGTCAAAATTTTTTTCGGTTTTCTCCCTCCCCCGAGTCACTTTAGCTTCTCTTCTGTGAGGAAGTGGAACATGGCAGTAATGGATGAAAGCTGTAGGTGCTAGGAGGAGGTATTAGTAAATCTCTGCTAATTGCAAAGGAATTTTTTAAGGAACGTTCATGTTTTTTAAGGAATGTTCACATAGAGAAAGCTGGAGAGAAAATAAAGACTCCAGTGTCATGATGGATTTGGCTGAAGGGCATGGCATGTCCAGCTTTCTCTGCTTTTTGTGACACTCTGGATTGCGTTGCCTTTTGTGAAACTAGGTTAACAATCCTATGGGAATCAAGTATACTTCCTTCTGAGTGTTTAGGGATTCCTATTGCTGCTTGGGGATTTGGCAGTCATTCTCAAAATCAATACTATTTCCATTTATACTGCTGTCTAGTTGTGACAGAGTATATAACAAGCTTTTAAAAAGTCTCTATTTACTATTGATAATCTGGGCATGAGTTTGGTTGACAAGCAGTGGTAGCCAGCTCTGAACATAAGCCAGAATGTGAAGAACTTTTTCAGATCTTATGATGTCATGACTCTTTTTTAACAGTGTCTTCCCCACCAAAGTGTTTGCCGGTGCTTGAGAAATGAAACTTCATGCAGCAGTCTGTTTTTGAGATTTTTTAATCCACTGCAACATTCTAAACTGTTTTTACTCAGTCAAAAGTAGACAAGACTTTGAGCTTCTGTTATCTTAACACTTGAATATGAAATGCCAATCAGAGCACTTTCACTTTAAGCAAAGTACAAACTTCTGTTTCATTAGGAGCAATTTAGGATGAATATACTTAAAAGGAGAGCTGCATTTCATTCCTGCTTTCCCCAAGCATCACTGAAATGGTTTCCAAACATCAGTAAAGAACTCTTGTAGAGCTTGGAGAACCCAGGTTGATGTAGTTGCTCTGTTACTGCCTGAACAACTGTTTGTTTTAGGATGCTTTGATCTTTGGTAAAAATAGAAATTTAAGTTTTTTGAAGTAATACATACTAAGATATAGGTTTGGTTTTGAAGTTTAATTTTGGAAAAACAAACTAACTGGCTTAAGTTGTGATAGCCATAAGTGGTGTAATGGTTCATTTACTAGGTTATGTCTTGGTGTTGCAGAGTCAAATTCCAGGCAGATCCACTTAAGTCAGAAGCTTGAGCCAAATTCATCTGAGGTAATCTTAAAGAAAAGACCAGATTTTTTTTTAATGTTATTGCTTCTCTGATATATGATTAGCAGAGCAATAGCTGCCTTTAGAGCTGTGATTGCTGCTGCTGCTTTACAGCTTTTAGTGAAATACTTCTAAGGCTGGAGGCTTGTATTTCTGTCAGCTTTCCTCAGCCCTGTAACCTATACTTAGTCTTTCTCTGCAATCGGAGTCCTCAGACCTGGGCTGTCGAGAGCATTTATGAATCTGGATTTGTAATTGCTTAGTACAGTCTGTACTTTCAGTATAATGGGACCACAGAAGATTTGATGTTTGCTAATAGTTACTGTGCTAACAGACCATGAGCTCTGAAGTTGTGAAGATTCATGGCCTCTTGTTGGCTTTTAACCTTTGCTGTCCTTTCAATGAGCAAAATGTCATTTTAGTATAATATGTGATGGGTGCTTAGCCCACTTTGTATGAAGTGTGGTTTACTGTTTGTGAATAACTCTTTGTAAAGTTAATCTTACTATTAGACTAGCTGTGTATGTTGTTTCTAACTTTGCTTTAGAAGAATAGTCAAGATGAGAGTTATCCAAAAGCTTCATCTCCTTTGGAACAAGTTAAAACAGATTCTCCGATTCTTGCTGAGCAAGTAAGAAATGTTTGTTTGATTTCAAAGTTTTCCAGTCAGGAGACTTCAGACAAAGGGGAGCTTCATCACAGCCACGTATGTATTACAATACTGGCTTTTAATTACACAGTCATTTCTTTGGTGATAATACTAAAATAACATATTTACAGTTAAAAATTTGTTATGTCTAGCATAAAGATTGTAAAAGGACAACCCTTGATAGAAAAGTATATCTATTCTTTTCTGAGAGAGGGGTTATTTCATATCTTTCTACTAAGGCAACTGTGGTTTTCCCTGTAAATTCTTTAGCTTTTCCTTTTCAGGTTTCTCTGAGGTTATTGGTAATTGCTTGTGAGGGTGGCTTTTCTTTTGGGTGGGAGATATTTAAATGCAAAACTTGAGGAGGTGGTTCCAGCACTGATGGCTCTGTGGTACAAGCATGGCTGGACAGAGCTCAGAGCAGAGCCCTCCAGACAGTGATGCAGCTCAGGTCTCCTGGGATATGTTCCTAGTTAGTACTTCCCTGGGGGGATGGTGGTACTCCAGATAGAACTGAGTCATCAGGGTCACCAGCCATGATGGGATTTAGATTTGTTTGTTTTTTACAGAACCTGACCGAGTGCTTGCCGAGCATAACTCCGACACCCTCTCCAGTCTTCTCTGAGGTGCATTTACCTCCAGCAGTGCCTTCTGTACCAGCCATTGTGCCAGCTTGGCCAAGTGAGCCAGCAACATATGGACCAGCAGGTTTGCAGAAATATTAACATTAATCAGAAATTACTAGCCCTGGGAAATACTTCAACTCTCTTACGAAGTTGAAGATACTCCCAGGAGACACTGTCTCGTATAATTTCACATTCAAAGGCAGGCTTTCATAGGAATGTAGTTTCTCACTGCTAAAACCTAGTGAGAGTTCTAACAGATCTTTGATGGCCTGTATGTGTACAGTTTGCTTGACTCCCAGTCTGAAGGTATAAGAGGGCTGTGTACTTAATTGGCCATTTTTCCTCTTGAGTGGGATAACACTGAGTTTTGAGGATCTGCTTAAGGCAGAACATATTGTCAGCATGTTGAAACTGGTAAACATTTGTGCTCTGTGTCCTATGTAGTAATAGGCTCCTTGGTTAACTGAGGAGTCAGCTTGGGACTTTTATGTCTGGAACTAATGAGATCCATTTGGACCTGAGCTACAAAGCCGGTGTATTTGTGTGCTGTGCATATCTTGTGGTCTGTGGAGTTAGCTTAGAATCAGTAATGCTCAGTAGATCAGGTGCTGCATTTTCTCTCACTGCTGTTTCTGTACAAGAACCAGCTTTCAGACCAGCCTGCTTTGTTCTCATGAGACAGTCACAATCCTGTCTCACTTGACTGTGTCTGACAGAAGGTTTGGAGCCGAGTTGAGCTAAGCTCAGATTCAGAGTTGACTCTAAGTGACTAGTCAGAATGAGAGCTTCAGGGATTCACATAAAAGTTTCAGTTCCCCCTTTTTTTTCTCCTTCCTTTTTCCTTCTGGCATCCATAATTTTGAAAAGAAACACAGGATCAGGTTAGCTATTTCTGGAAAGCTTAGCTTACTTGTTTCATTCTTTCTGAAAACTTTTTCTCTGCATTTTGAATCCTGATTTTCTGATGTCTTTTGGTTTGTGATTATTTATCTATATATACATATATATAGATATGCATTGATACTATGAACATTGATACTATGAATGCAATAGAACATTGATGTTCTATTTTTATATGTATATGTATGTGTGTTGGGTTTTTTCCCCCTCTAGGTATTCCAACCCAAATACCTGCTTCTTCACTGATGCCAGGACCAGCAACGGGACCTGACTCTATTGTATCACAGGCTCAGGTAACATCTGCTTCAGGTGCTGGAGTTCCTGTGTGGCTACAAGCAGTTAACCAGCCTTTAATGCCTTTGCCTCAGACTCTGAATCCCTACCAGGATCCATTATACCCTGGATTCCCTTTTAATGAAAAGGGAGAAAGAGCCGTTGCACCTCCTTACTCCCTGTGCAGTACTGGGGAAGACTTACCTAAAGGTGAGAAGTCTGAATTTTACACCGTTTTTCCTAATAGGTCTTCTTTTCTTAAAATGTAGATAAACACAACTTTTTTTGGTCCTGTCATCATTCTTTGTCAAAAGATCCAATAGTACCCAATGTCCTTTAAAAGCTTGGAGGCTGTTGAGCGTTTCCTTACTGATCTGGGAAAATACAGGTTTTGGCATATTATGAATGCATACCTTGGTATGCCCATAAAGAACATCTCATGTCTGACTTCACAATGGTGTTTGTTTAGTGAACCGTTTCTTTGAAAACCAGAAGTTGGCAGATTGTTAAAACTGAAATTTAAACTGCTGTTGTGTTCTAGATATCCTACTGTGGAGAAAAACCCCAGCTAATCAATTGAAGACATGCAAGCAATAACTTAATACCAGTGTTCTCCACTGAAATGGAACTTTATGCAGTTTTTGTGTCAGATGAAATACTTTAGGTCTTCATAAATATTTTTGTTCTTTTTTTTTTAGATAAGAATATTCTTAGATTTTTCTTCAATCTTGGTGTGAAGGTAAATCTTCAAGCTTACTTATGTTTTCATGTTTGTTATAAAAATTGCTTGTAAATAATTGTTGGAACTTGGAGTGCAGAAGTTTTGTTGCTGAAGCTGTACACTTCAAGTCCATCTTTCAGTTTGAGGTACTTTCTTATTTTGTGTTCTGTTAACTGGCACTCCAGCAATTGTCCATAGTGCAGTTCAAGTCAACAGAAACTAAATTCATGTCAACAGCGTAGTGAGAATTATTGGCTTCCAACTGTGGCTGCACAGCCACCAAATTGTGCTTTACAAAGTCCCAGATAAATGATGAGTGTGAAGATGCTTATTTCGGATGACATGCATAGGGAATGAGAAAATGCCCTCAGACTGCAGCCCTGGCTGTGTACTGGCAAAGCCACTGCACTACAGATCCCAAAACCTTTCCCTAGGACACTCCCTTAACTAACCTGCATGTCAGTTCTTTCTCCTCAGGTTAGTGATAACAGTATTTCACTTTTCAGTAATTACAGTAGCATGTATGTGTAAATGTGGTGCAAATCTGAGAAGAGGCTCAGCCAAATCCCAACATTTTCTATTGCTTGGCATGGACTAGCTGTTTGCTTTATTTCTCTGCACATAAAAATGCTCCTTTTTTACCTTCTTACTCCTTGTGTCAGGCAAATGACTTGGGGCAAGGTGCTGAGAGCTCTTGGGTCTACTTCATTGAACTTTGGCCATAGCAACAATATTCTTTCATGTCTGGGCATGGGAAAGAGGGAATATTCAGCACAGTTTTCCAATGTAAATTTTATACCTCTGCCTAATACAAGTCTCTGTGCTTAATAGGAAATCTGTAAGTCATTAATTAGCAAGTGTCACCACAATGCATTAAAACAGCGTGAGTTTCCAAAGCTGAGGTGCTTGGGACTCTCCTTACTGCTGCTGTGGATTATTTAGGATGTAGCCTGTCCTTTTGGTGCTTCAGCACCATCTGCTGGTCCCAGCCCATGTTCTAGTGGCTGTGCTGTTCCACTGGTGTCACAGGATACAGGCAGGCCCTGCAAATAGCCTCTGCATTGTTTGTCTGCTGCTCTGCTCCAGACCTGCCTTGCTGGTGCCCACACCCTTCCACTGCACATTGAGAGGGAAGGGGCTCCTTCAAAGGAGGTCTGCCTAGGCTTTTCAGGATGGTTTGCTCCAGGGACTGTTTCTACAGAGTCCAGTTCATTAAAGTGGAGGTAGAAAAGAGGGAAGGGTCACCACCTGAGGTGGACAACTTCAGTGTTGTGGCCTTTGCAAAATGAGGTCTAGTAGGAGAAATTGCCAGTTAGCAAGTGTGATTCTGGAAAATGAGTTTGAAATGTTTCTCTTCAAACACATAGCTAGAGCTTGACTTACTAAGTCAAACTTTGTCTTTAACTGTAGAGAAATTGCTACTAAGTTTTCTTACTGGTCATAACTGTTGCCCATTTCAACTGCATTTGGAGGAAAACAAAAAGTAAGAGCACCATCCTAGAGTCGTAGGATATAGAATTGAGGGCAGCCACTGTAAAGAAAATTAACTTTTATCTCCTATAATTAACTGTTTCAAAATGTTAAATAACTGGTGTGCTTTTATATCTCTCTGAACATTCAAAAGACCAAACGACTTATTTTCAATTTTTTTTTCCCCTGCTGTCTTGCAGGCATACAGTTGTCCCATGTGGGCACCCCATTCTTACCTGTACCCCCTGCACCAGGCCTATTTAGCTGCTTGTAGAATGTACCCAAACGTGTCCCTTCCTGTGTATCCGCACAACCCCTGGTTCCAGGAGGCTGCTCCCACTCAGAACGAAAACGAAACTGCACGACCAAACAGGCACTTTGCTGTCCAGACTGAGGCCAGGTCCAATGGTCAGATTCCACAGGTTGACAGATCTCCATCACTGCCTCTGATCATACCTTCAGCTCAGGTGACAGAAAGTCAAGGACAGGTCTGTGTCGAACCGGAGAATCCAGTGCAAGCTCTTCATGCAAACTACGAGGAGTCCCTGAGAGGGAAAAATATGTTCCCGCAGCCACCCTTTGGACACAATCACTTCCTAGGAGCTGTTCCAATAGCACCTCCTTTCTTTCCTCACTTCTGGTATGGGTACCCAGTTCAGGGTTTCATTGAGAATTCAGTAGCGAGACCTAATGTTGTCTTGTCACCTGAGGACAAAGAGGCAGCAGCTGGCACCTCTGCCAGCATGTACGTGGGCAAAGAATGCAGCCCTCCAGTTCCTGGAGTGAACTGTGCAGAGCAGCTCCAGAAGACCAACAGCAGCAGCGGCTCCAACACCGTCCCATTCCCAGTGGCTGCTGCAGGGACCCTGAAAGACACTTCAGCCAGGGCACCTCAGCTGGAGCAAACCTGTCCTTTGGCCGCTCCTAAGCAGAAAGCAGCTGGGCAGCAGCATCGCCCTCCACAGACACAGGGCTCAGAGAGGCCGACAGCAGGGCCCAGCACACAGCCACTGCTGGCAGAGCCTCCCAAAAATGAACTGAAACCCAGCACTCCCGGCCGGAAGGAGAAGCCCGCTAAAGGGAGAGAATCCAAGGGTGCTGGGAACGTGCAGACGGAAAGCAGGGCCCAGAGAACGAGGGAAGAGAGCTCTGAAGATGACACTGAGGTTTCCGACATGCTGAGGAGTGGCAGATCGAAGCAGT
The DNA here is from genome assembly GCA_910950805.1 of Acrocephalus scirpaceus scirpaceus. Classification (NCBI taxonomy): domain Eukaryota; kingdom Metazoa; phylum Chordata; class Aves; order Passeriformes; family Sylviidae; genus Acrocephalus; species Acrocephalus scirpaceus. Next base: position 56,887,942 of record OU383778.1, on the reverse strand, counting down.
TCTATAACCAGACTTACGGAGGAGGCAGAAGGCCCAGACCTGACAGGGGTTATTCCAGCAGGGGAGGATACCAGTTCCAAAGAAACGAGGAGGCCTGGAAAGGACCACCCAGCAGAAGCAGAGATGACGGATACCAGTATCAGAGAAACTTTAGAGGGCAGCCATACAGGAATGACAGGAGAAGGGCAGCACTGGGAGATAATCAGAGGGGGCAGCAAGCATAAAATGAGTGGATAATTGGAAAATTTAAGAAGCAAAAAGTAATTTGAAGTAGCAGTTTAAAATCTTAATTTCCTTTTAGTGAAGTTCAATGATATGTTTAATTTTTGGCTAATTTTTGGCAAGTAAAGACTAGGAGGATGTCAAGTCCTACCATAGGGTTTTTGGGGGGGACTCTAGTTTGTTTGGCTTAGCAGTTTTTCTTCAATGTCAAATTAGAAAAAAAAATTAGGTTTAGTGTTTGATAATTTTTTTTCCCCAAAAGGTTTGAGTTTGTGATAGAAGATGGGTATGTGTGTTTACTGGAATGACAAACGACAGCATTTGATGTGATCTAGATTCTAAAATTGACAGTAACATTGCACCAAATATAAATGTATATTTTATCATACAATGCCTTAGTTCTGAACTGAGCTAAAGGAATTCTCAGCCTACTGCACTGTTGTCTCTGATATGCTTCCAACCCAAAGGCCTTTCATCTCAAAAAGAAAAAATATCTGTCAAACTTGAATGTTTCTCTTGTGTGTTACACGTACGGCAGCCAGCTAACCCTGTGTCTTAGGTATGTTGTATATAGTTCTTTTCATAATCATAGGGTATATTTTTGAATTTTAAAAAGCATTTATTTGTTGAAATCAAAATCAAGACAAGCAGTCAAGAATACCTATGTGTGAACTGATAAGAATGGCTGTTTCCACCATGAATTCTTCTTAATGCTGGTGTGACTAGAATGGTGCCTATGCCAACTGAATAATTACAAAGACAATAAAAATGTAGATGCTATGCATTTCCAAAATAATTCTGCATCTGTTATAATAGCAGAAGTTTTTTTAATGCCACTTTAACACTAATGCACTGACAAATCCTAGATATTTTGTGAGGAGATGCATAAAGTACGTGTTACGTTTTTTTAAGTTTGTACGATTGAGCTACTGTTCAGTATTCTTTTGTTGTTGCACTGTTGATGTTTTGCATGTACAACTCCTTGCTGGAACTACTTTTAAAAGCAAGAATGGAGAGTCTCAGTGTGCTCTGCTCTTCCCTACAATTCAGAAGAAAGTGGCTTCTGCCTTATATTTTTACACTGTATCAGAGTTCTGATGCTGTTTCTTCTGAGCCCGGTTACGATCTCCGCAGTGTTCCTGTTGCCTTTGCAGTCTGGATGTTCAGCTGTCCAGGCTCGGAGAGTGCAGTGTGCACAGTATTCACTCAGCTCTGTTGCTCTGTAAAATTGAACTGTTGTGTATATTTTTATATCTCTGTATACAGTAGTGTAGGTGATGGTACCCATTCATTGTGTCCGAGATTGCACACCCTTGGTGCAGAAACCAGAGTGATAGTTACATGATAAAGAGTTTGTTTTCAGATGCATGCTATGTATAAAACCCTAATTAAAATAAATGTTTTGTCTTTTCACTTGCTTTCTAAATTATATTTATGTATTTAAACCTGTTGCAATGGCATAAAATGAAGTGTTGTTCTTACAGAGCCAGTTGTAGTAAGCAGCAGAAATGATGAACAGAATGTGGCAAAGCAGCAAACAAAAAGAAGCCATAAACTGAATGTGGAGTTTTTGTTCATAGGGGTAGGGATCATGCTGGAAGCTTTTTGTTTTTTTTTTTTTTTAATATAAATACTTTCTCATTCAAAAATGTATTCAGGCTTTCAGAAGAGGCAATCTTCACTTTTTCAGGTCGAGAATGAAGCAAGCACTGAGGGATTTAACTGTCATTACCATTGTGATTCTCTATTTATTTCAACTCCTTTAAAAAATGTAAAGAGGGTTGCTTGTTGAGTTTGCTGGTGAATTTTAAACTCAACCCCAGCTGTACCCCAAATCTGTGCAGCAGTCACTGAACTAATCATTCTGTCCTAGAGCAGGTAGTTTATCACAAGCTTTGTTGCAAGAATGAAGGCAGTAATGCTTCCTACAGAAATTTGTTGGGAAACACTGGGGAAGAGAGGCATGGCAGTAACTGGCAGGGATGTGCTTTCAGAATTTCCTTTTAAAAACCAAATTCTTTCAGCTGGCCCTACACTGCCTTGCTACTTTAGGACAATGAAGGACTGGAAGGTGTAGATATATTTTGTCCAATGCCAATCAAGTAAGTCTGGTTTTGTCTCTTGCTGAAGGAGTAGTAGACTGATTGGCCCAACCTCTGGCCTGGGGCAAGATGTTTTAGATTGCAGAATCCTCCTGTTAATAAATGTAATATTCAGCATATAATGAGCTGTGACACACAGCTGAACCACATCTTTACCTTATTACAACTGATTAAGAGAAGATCGCACAACTCCGGTCCAAAGGGAGTTAAGCTGTGCAGAGGAGAACAAGTTTAGTCAGCCTCTGGCAGTTTTTGTCTGACCAGGGTGGTTGTGTAAGGATGTATTCAATACCTGCACTTCTTTAGGGAGTCCCTCTGCTGGTGTAGTACAGGTGCATTGCTGCTACAAGACAGAGGGAGATAGTGTGTATATAATGCTCAGTACTGCCAAGGTTATGAAATAACCAGGTTACTAACACACAGAATGGCAAAAAACACCCCGAAACTCCCAACTCCTTTCTGTAGCTTCTGAGGCAAAAATAAACAAGGAACAAGGCCATGTTTTCTTACGATGTTTGTCACATGCCAGTGAAGGCAGAGAACTGTTGAATGGAAATACCCTTCCTTACTTTTAAGATACATAGCTGAAAGTTCTTCTTACATATCTGCTTAAGTAAGCAGGAACCTTTAAATTTTCATTTTGGTTCCCTGAAGGATCTTAATGTATATGGAAGTAAGTTTTTAACAAGGTTTTTTAATTTACTTTCTTTTTTGTCATAGTAAGGGTCAAAGCTTTTACTTTAGGAAAAAGTAATTCCTGCATCTTAGCCTTATAGAAACTTCATGGAAGAGCGAATTAGCTAGGTGGAAAGGATGTTTCTTCAAGATCATTTCACTGACTATTTTCATCTCACTAGGTCTGAGAACATGCACAGGGACAGATGATTAAAAAAGGGTGTAGCTACTTTCTTTTACATTCTTTGTACTGCATCTTCTGTGAGTGCTACAGTGTGAGAAAAGAGTGATGTTATATAAATATACACACTTCTGAATTAGTAATTGAAGAAATTCTGCAGTGTCACAGAAGAGTTTTAAGTTAGGTGGATATTTTATTTTTGAAACCCTCAGCCAGAGAGATTCAACCTTTTTAAAAGAGGAGTTGCTCGTGTAGCGTGACATTCTTAGTAAACTTCCCTCTTATACAGAAAACAGCTTCAAAGATTTATTTTAAAATGAGGAAGTTAAGTCAGTACTTGGTACATGAGTAGGATATATTGAATTGAAAACCTCCCTTAAATTTTGAAAAATCAGGAGACCCATTTGCACAATTTCAAGGTGGTCTATTTTGAAATTATTACACTGAAAATAGGGCTGTGTCACCAAAATATAGAAAGTGGCAGTTTTACTCAGACTAGGATGTTTACTGCTACTGTCTCAGATGTTAAATGCAGCAAGAGATTTTAAGCTCCAAAAGATTAATTGTTCTAAAACCTGATTTGAGCCATCTCATCACAGCTGTTTAGATTCCAATATATGCATGTCTAGATGCCAGTTAAAAAGATGCTGGGATTCAATATTTAGTCATCCAGGAAGAAGTAGTTTCCACTCTTCTTTTGTTCCACATCCTTGGGAAGAGAAAAAAGGTTACCATTACTTGAAGCAGTCTTTGGCAGACTTGAACAGAACTTAAATAAAAGACACTTATCTAAACTCCTTTCTGCTTCTCTTATTATCCTTACTAGTTTCACATACTGTTTTTCCAGCACAGCAGAACTACCCTATCAATCTTCACTTTGTTCCGTATTTTAAAATCTGGCTTACATATTAAACCACCATGGCTCCTGTACTGTAAAGGTCCTCCTCTCTTACCTTGATGGAATTGAGTTTGTTTATTCTTGGTCTGTAATTGTTGGGGTCTCTTCTAAAAGTGATTTCAAGCTGAGATAAAAACTTATTCATTCCAGCCAAAAGAGTCTGTGGACTGTTGAAAGAGAAGAATATTTTAGCTACATTTTCAGGAGTTTTATATCATACGATTACAAGCAACTTGGATCTCCATCCTGAGCTCACTCAGGTCTGGAAATGCAAATGTAAGCTGTATTTGAGGTACCATGACATGCTACATTTTTAGGCAAACCCTGTCTCAGATGCTGCTGAAAGATGCGAGTAGTATCTCATTGTGGCTTCCAGCTGTGAACTTTATTTTGTATCTACATGTGTATGCTGGCACTCAAGGGAAAAAAACCCTAACACTTGCACCATAAACAAAATCTAACAAAGATCATAACTTTCTCAATATCAGTGAATGATTGTGATTTTTGAATTCCAGCATGTGTGTTCTTGGAAGGAACACCACCAAAACCAGGGTAGCAGGGGATGGCAGACACATGGCAGACCAACGTGTTTACTTCATCTGGCTTGTGCCAAGTACTCACTGTTCTAAAAGCCTGGTTTCTGATAAGGCTGCTCATCAAAAAGTCTCTGTAATCTACATAAAATTATTTACAGGAACAAAAGCAGACATCAAAAGGGAGAGCTCTGAAAGAGTAAAACAAAGCACACTGCATGTTGGTGTCAGGACTTGCCCTTCATTACATCTGCATACAGGTACCATTAGTACACTGCCTTCTTTTAATACATTTGAAAGTTATTTTCAAAGGGTAGTTTACAGTTGGTACTTTTTTTCATTCCTTGGTCTCTCTTCTGATTGTAATTTAGCTATCATGCAGTTGCTTAAGGCTGGTCTAGTTCTTGAGGGCTTGGTTATGTTCCCCAACCCTGCCCCTACTCTGGTTTAGGCAGCCTGTGAGTGAGATCAATCCCATTTTCTGTTCATGATTCAAAATGAAAGTCAGAACCCTCGGGACAGCCTTGGATGCAGCTTAAATTCCCATAGGCAGGAATGACAATCTTGCTTAGTAATCCCAATGAATCTCTTACCTGTTTGCTAGTGTGTTCTTGGAAGGAATGCCATCAAAAACAATCACACGATCAGCAAGATATGTAGCCATGATAAAATCATGTTCTACCACAAAAGCTGTTTTTTTAGCATGGAGAATGAAACTGAAATGAGGGGAAAGAAGAAGAGAGTAATGTGAACTCATTGTAATACTGCAAATTCCAGTTCCTTACCCACCATGTGTACTCACCGTTTAATGACTCTGGCAGCCATCAGACGCTGTTCAGAGTCCAGATATGCTGAGGGCTCATCAATCAGATAAACATCTGCAGGTTTACCCAGACAAAGAGCTAATGCCACACGCTGCAACTCACCACCAGACAGTGTCTGAACCTGGGGGTGTGGGGAGAAACAAGGCCATGCTGAGTTCAGGTACAGGTTGAGAGTTAAGACAATGAGGATGTTGACTCAAGCAATCAATACCTCCTGGTCAATGATGTTTTCTATCTGAAGAGGTTTCATCACATCAGTTACAAACTGGGGGTGTGTATAGGCATCTCTGATCTTTTCGTGCAGCAGCTGACGGACACTTCCCTAGTAAAAGGAAAATGCTGCTATTCAGTTTTACGCACCACAAGAAAACAAGCAGAAACAGAATTTAAAAAATTATTTAAAATAGATATAGATATAAAACAGGCATAAAAGAATTTCTATCTGTGTGTTTTGTAGCAAACACAGTACTTAATAAATAAGGCTGAAACGTACTGTAGATTTAGGGCTGATTTTCTGTGGTTTGTAGCTGACATTTAGGACCGGGACTTCACCTATAAAAAGACAAAATTAATAATGTAAACAAGAGAATTTCCAGTATCCTTAAAACAGGTTTCAGCTTGGGTATAACACATTACCTCCTTCATCAGGTGTAAGTCTTCCTGCAAGCATTCGGATAAATGTTGTTTTGCCAGTTCCTAAAATAAAATACAAGTTTCACATTAATCACTTTCTAGTAATTTAGACCTCTAAAAAGTAAGTCACTGATACAACAACAACGAAGACTATTTAATAAAGAATACATTTTAAAATTAGACTGCTTTAAAAATTCCTACATTAACTTCCAGCACTTGCTACTACTTGCATTTTCAAATGGAAGAGACATCTTAAAACTGCCACCTAAGTTTTTAAAATGGGTTAAAAGACAAACATGGTGGCACTGTTAACACTCAGTAACTTCACGTTCTCCCTAGTCAGGGGACTCATGCTGTGATATCTTCACCAGGAAACAAGCAGCTCAACCTGACTTAAACCCAGTAACTTTGGAACCTGGCTCCCAAAGTGAAGAAGGGCTTTAGGAGCATATTCAGGGCTGGAGAAGCAGTTTCCAACATAAATTGCACTTACCATTTTCCCCTAACATCACCATAATTTCAGAGTCCGTGAATTCTCCAGCTACTATGGATAGTTCAAATTCTCCCATCTTTTTTTTCATTCCTGGATATTTGTACATACACATTTTTTTAACCTCTTCTTCGTTAGCTGTCTCAGCTACTTTAAATACCAGAGATGCATCTCGAAACCTTAGATTTTCTGTTGGAACGTAGCCATCTAGGAAAATATTTATGCCTATGATGGGAGGAAAAAAGATCATTAAAAGAGGTCTGTAATAAAGTAAAACAAGATTAATTTCAATTCCTGGCTGTAAATTCCATTCAAGTAATGAGAATGCTGGATTTTAAATGCTATGTAAAAAGAAGCAACAAGACGTCCTCTTTAAGGTGTGCACATTATGCAAATTGAATGAAGAAAAGCCTTACTAACTACAGAATGGCTGGAGCAGCTCTTCCTGAAAACCCACCACTAGGGATGTGCATGGGGTTTAAAGGAACTCCAGCTGTTGGGCCCATTCTCTCAAAGCCAGCTTTTACTGAGTCTCAGTACTACAAGTGGGGTCAATTCAGTTGAACACTACATACCTCCGTACTGTGCAACCTCTCTCCTGCCCTTTCTCTACTACTTATAGGGTCTTTTGTGTAACTCCACTGTTTACAAAACACCTGCAAGTATCAAAATGATGTCCATAGCAAGAGAAAAAGGGCATTTCATAATGAAGGCTTTTGGGTTGAGTTACAAATTTAGTATCATGTAACACGGAAATTCTGCAAGAAATCAAACAGTTTTTTCATTGCTGAACTGTAACTGGAAGAGGACATGTTTATATAGCAGACAACTGGTATTTTGCTGTCTTTTTTGGGTATGTTTAAAAAGAGAAATATGGCAAGAATTACCTTCTCTTACGCTGAAAGGCATGGTTACAACACCATATGCACTTGGCACACCATACAGGCAGCAGATAAAGTCAGAGAGATAATCTAACACACTTAGATCATGCTCTACGACAATAATGTACCTGAAAAACAGAGCCAGAGAGATGCCTTTTTACCTCAATGCAAAACATTTTTCCTTCTTGTTTTCTTACTCTAGTCTTGCATAAACAAGAGCTATCAACATAATTTTTAGTTTTAGATATGGTTTCTTTGCTTCATGCTAAAAAAGGAGGGAGTCAAATCTCTCACAAGCATTTTTAAAACTGTTCAATAAACTCATGAATGATAAATTGGAAGTCCATCTTCAGTGTAAACTGACAGCTTCTTTATGTACAGTAAGTGGAAGGATGTTGATTGATTTGAGTGAAAAATACTTAGCACATTTTAAGAAAATAAAAATCTTTGTGAGAATATTACTGACTTGGAATATTTGAAACATCTGTTAGTGTACCATACTGAGAAGTGAGCCTACTTCCGAGGGGATGGACTGGGATGTTTCTTCCATCTATAAGCACTCATGCATTATTACAGCCTGGCAAAACATCTGAAACTTGTATTTACCTGTCAGGGTTTATCAGGGACCGAATAGTAATGGCAGCCTTCAAGCGCTGCTTGACATCCAAGTAGCTGGAAGGTTCATCAAACATGAAGCTAATCGCAAAGGAAGAGTGAAGTCTTAGTGAATGTAAGCTTTCTACTTATTCAAACATAGTATTAACATTTCAACCATTAAATACATGGAAAAAATATTATTTATACTGAGAAAGGGAGACAAAAAATGAGAATTGTGCACACCTGCCTTCATTCTCTGTAGACTGTCATGTGAAAGTGAGTTAAGTATTACTTTGCCAAAAGTTCTGACAAAGTTATCAGAAGTTACAAGAATCAGCAGTTAGGATTCCCATGCACTCTGAGTTACCTTAAATTTAACACAAACTGAAAAGTGCAAAAATACTGTAAAAGACTGGAAGGACTTCTACCAAAAAGAGAAAACTGAACAAGGAAACCCACTTGAAATTCACACCAACCAAACAAAAAACAGCAGCCCAAGCAGAACAAAACCAACCAAAAATTCATGACAGCAAAATAACCAAAACCATGTAACTCTATTCATTTTGCCTTCTTGGTCCCAAGGAGTCAGGAAACAACAAAGATTAGACAATAATTTCCTGTTTGCAAGACAGGAGAGGAAGGACTCAAGTTCCAAGAGGTGGGGAAGTGGCTGTACCTTTCTCATTCAGAGAGGCTAAAGGAGGTGTGCTGTCCAACATGATACATTTAAGTGCAATTCGGGAGAGGTAATGAGGTTGTGATGCTGAAACCTAACACTGGCTTCTGAAATCAGCTATTTCCACTCAGATAAACTAAAGTATACAGAATCCAGAGATGACACATGAAGTAAATATGGGTTTCAGCTGATGAATTGGCAAAAGTTGCCCTTTTAATAATTTTTAAACATTATTTAATAATTATTAAATATTTTTCAATATTTCAGACAGAAGTGTTATTGTTAAGAATAAGTGTAAATTTGAGGACCATATTCTGAGACAGATTATTAGAAGCAATGTGTAACAGAAGTAAATTAAACATACATATCAGCCTTCTGAATGCAAACAACTGCACAAGCAAATCTCTGAAGTTCTCCTCCTGAAAGGTCCTCAACATTTCTTTCTTTCAGGTGTGTTAAGTCTGCAAATAAGTGGTTAATTTTAGGTATGTTATAACCAACACAACAATCCATATTTTTATTACCTACAGAAACATGTATGAACAGCAAACATTCTACAGAGAAGAAAACCGAAGGAGAATAAGCATTCACTTTATACAGCATCAGTATCATACTACTAATACTAAGTCACAGCAAGCTACGGCTTCTCTGCAGCATTGGTTGCATGGCTGCTTCTTATCATGCAGAAGGATTACATTTCTATTTCTTCTTCCACCATATATTTGATAAAGACTTCTGACCCTAAAAAGAAACTATACCAATTCTGAAAGTGTTTCTTGTCAGACTTGGCTGGAGAGTTCTGGTTTTCAAGAAAATCAAGTCCCTCAAACCTTACAGCAGATGGGTAAAGCAGGTATTCTCTAAGCAGTTTAATGAACACCACATTTCAAGAATAGATTGTGTCACTATTAAATTAAGTGGAGCTCAAAGCCCACGTTGTTGGCAGCACAATAGCAGCCCCATCTTCAGTACCCAGTTCCACCAAAGACAGTCCCATTGTGAATTTGGCAACAACTAAATTTAGTACCAGCTAAATACTAAACACCTACAAAACATTACTAGGGCTGGACTATGCAAATGCTCTTATTAATTGTATTAATCTCAGAAGTCAGTGTCACTCCCACTAAGATGAGATATATACAAGCTTTGGAGGGAGTGTGGTATATTAGGGTAGTATTTTTTAGATGCAGTGCTTCTCCTGAGGGGGATGCTCAGATTTTGCCACATTTGTGAGCAAGCAAGAGCAACAGATGTTAAGTGGAATTTTTCCAGATTTAAAAATAAGCACTTTCTACTATGAAACAGAAACTGCATTAGATTCTGTTAACTAGCATGTATCAACCAGTTTGCCACCAGAAAGTATTATTTGTGTTATTTATATTACAGCATGCCCTGGGCTTTACACTAAAACGCCTTTACTTTTTCTCTCTTGTTTTTTGAGTTGGTATAATTTACATGTTCTATCACATTATGGTAGCTTGATTGTTTCAGTAAATATGAACTTCTCAAATGCTTTAAAATTTGACTGTACAATTTTACTTACCAAGCTGCTGACATACAACAGTTTGTGTCTTAGTTTCATCCTTCCTATCCAGAATTGATCCCACTGTTCCCTGCATGATAAATAATACAAAAAACCAACCAACATTAGAAATTTCAGACAGTTCTGAGTTATGCTCCTAAATAAAACCTTGAAACACATGAGAAGTACCACAGAAGAAGCTCCCAGCTTTTTGTTAACTCATGAAATGTCTCACCTTTGCAGCTTTAGGGATCTGGTCCACATACTGAGGTTTAATGATAGCTTTAAGGTCATCTTCCAGGATCTTGGTAAAATAATTTTGTAATTCAGATCCTCGGAAGTAAGTCAAAATTTCTTGCCAGTCAGGTGGATCCTGTGACAAAATTAAACCATGGGTTTACTTATACCACCTAAAAACATAATAAGAAACCCTAATTTTGAATTCCAATCAGTAAGGCAGAAAGAATATGCTTGTAAGATAACACACCAAAAAATCCCCAGAAACATTCTAAAAACAAAGTTAAAAGATATTTTTTTCCACGTTTCCAGCCTTCAAAAAAAAATTAAATTTGCACAGTTAAAAAGCTACTGAATTCAAATAACTTCAAGGGGAAAATGACAGCATGGATTAGTGTAACCACGCTTACTAGCTATCTGATACAGCTAATCCAAAGGAAAAGGACTAGAATGATAAAAGCACAAACTTGCACAGAAGATGCAACACATCTGGTGATTTTCTCTGCTTCTAGCAAACATTTCCAAGGAAACAGAAGGAGAAAACAAAGGAAAAATGACAAATTGAAAATAAAAGGAACCATTCAGAGCAACCACCCAGGAAAAAGTCCCCCTTTGCACACTGTACTACTCTGTGGAGTGCTGAGTTAATTACTTTGATGATAAAACAGTATGGAATCAGACTGACACAGTCATATTTCCAAACCAAGCAAATACACAGAGGAAATGCTTCATCAGTTTTAGAGCAGAAGCAACATGGAAGATTCAATTCATACCACGTGTTTCTGTGGTCATACTGATATGGCTCCTTCACAGCAAAGTCTGATTTTGGAAGCATGGTAATTCAATTAAGTACACATTCAGAAAGTGAAAACTTTTGCTATTTCTGCAATACTACCACCTGAAACAAGAAGTCCACAAAATAATATAAACCAAATTTGAAAGAGAATGTAAAATGTGGCTGGGAAATTATTATTTCTTTGCAGGTTTAGGTAGTAGGCATGAAATGAACAGTTTATTAAAACATTGTTCTTTCTGGTAAAGAAACTGCTGAAGAAAGTTTGAACACACTTTTTCTTACAAGTGCTTCGTGAAGGACAAAAGTGTGCATCAGGATTCAATTGTCCTCATGCAATTTGAAGGTAAGAAAGTTAACATCTGAAATACTGCTAAGAGGAGTCCTACTAGTTATTATTTATGCCTTTTCTCTAATGTATTCACTCTTTGGAGTACTGCTACATAAAGATGCCCTTGTAAAATATTTTGCTCACTGGCTGCAGTTTGACTTGGAATAAACACATAGGAAAATGGATTATGAATTCCCATGAATACCAGCAGATTACAAGCTGTTTTAAGTCTGGTTCTCAAAAAGTCTTATTTCCGAGTAACTAGCAACATGAAGAAACCAAGGATTTTTCAGAGCTCAGTATTCAAGTGTACAGTGAAATACCTTCAACTACAACTTAGAGTAACAACATACTTTTTGAGAAACCTTCCTCAAAAGAATCAAAGATAAAAATGCCTCAGAGATCCCAAGGATACATGGTGAGTGTTCATAGACACTTGGGCTGTTCAGACAAAAACAAAGGTAACTTAGAAGAAACTTCAATACTTGGGCTACAGAAATCCCTGATGAAACAGGTAAATTATGCAGGGAGAAAAACTTGACATTTTTAAAAAGACTGGTACTAAAAAAAACCCCAAGCCCTAAAGTATGACTTCAAGAAAGAAACCTACCTCTGATTCTTATCTTTTGTGAGTTACAATTACAACTAGTACCCTTATCTTTCTTGAGAGATATACACAATTTGCAAGAAAGCCTTTGTTAGCAATAACCTTCTACTATTGGTCCTGTGTGGAGTAGATCACTGGCTGTCAATAGACAGTGTCAACGTCCCCACAAATCTATCACATTCACAGATACAAATGTTCAAAAATATAAACACAGCTATCTAAAATGCTAACTCTATTTTATTGCTGATACATACATCATATTTTCCAAGATTTGGCTTCTGTTTGCCTGCTAAAATTTTCAAGGCAGTTGATTTTCCAATACCATTGGTTCCAACCAATCCCAGTACTTCACCTGGACGAGGGATAGGCAACCTGTACAAAGCATTGGTAAGTTTGTGTTATATTTATGCCATCACACACCAACATTTAGTCATCAAGTAAATGTTGCAACCCATTTTCAGACTTTCTGATTATTACAGCCTTTGTTAGCTTGCAAATATCTAACCCAAGTTATAACAAATTCCTTAAAAACAGAAGAGCACATAAGGGCAGTCTATTTTTAAATAGGGGCTCTGTAAAATAATCCCTAATACTAATTTATTTCATTATAATAACTTTTAGTAAGAAAAATGTAATTAACATTCTAGAAGGAAGCTACTGGGATAAGAACCAAGAATATTTTGATGTGCACTATGTTTACACTATCAAAAACTTGGATTTTTTGTCTCTTTGATATTTGAAAAATAAAATACCTGTGAAGTTTGAAGGCATTGGCACAGTATCTATGTGTTGTTTCTTTCTCCAGGTTGCTAGGTAAGTTAACAATTGACAAGGCTCCAAAAGGACATTTCTGGAATTGAAATAAATTATAGATTATTAGTGCACACAATTTATTAACAAAAGCCTATGCTTTGTACTGTACCCAGCTGTGCATCTACATTTCTAAATGGACTTCTACCAAATGCCTTTTACATGGTCAATCTGCCAAGCAAATTCTGTAACACATTTTTCAAATTAATAGTCTTCAATTTAGACTGTCAGTCTACAATATAAATGAGACACACTGTATATATGCTCCATCTTTAACAAAAACCAACTTTCTCCTGCTAGGTGTCTACAGACACAAACAAACAAAAATCCCAAACAGAGCCAAGCAAAAACAAAGCCGCGAACAAAACCCACACCTTACAACCCAACCAGTTCAGTCAACTGACACAGTTCTTTAACTTCTGTAAACAGCAAGTTAACTTGGTCTGATTAGTCCAGGAAAGAAAACTGCTTTTTGAAGGTACAGTATGCATTACTAAATGTAATAGCAAAATAAGGAAAATTAGGCACTTTAAATAAAGCAGCTTAATTTTTACCTTGATGCAAATACCACAACCAATACAAAGTGTTTCTGAAATCCATGCTATTTTGCTCTGTGATGTGACTTCTATGCAAAGTTTTCCTGGTGAAAAAAATTAAGATAAGGTCAGTAAAGTTTCTGGTGAATCACAATTCCTGCCTACTAAATTCCACTAAGGAACATATAATTAATGAACGATCACTGAAGCTTCAGATTATCCAAAGGCTTGAAAAGTGTCATTATTACTAAGAATTGTTCATACTTTCAGTGATACTTCTAAAGGCTCTATTAAAAAAAAAAGCTTGAATGATACACAAAAATCTATCAGTTACAAAAAGCTCATTCCTTCTAGTAGAAGTGATTTAAAACATCTCCAATTGCTTCAATGCTTTGTTACATTGTATCTCTTACCCATTCGAACCACAGGACAACTCTTCTTGCATTCCTGACGACATTTCTTTGGCTTACACTTGTCATGGTTGACTATAGCAATTCTTGTTAATTTGTCTGCCATAATGCACAATTTAGGGTTAAACACATACACCAATTATAAGAAGGAGTAGTGGGAGTCTTCCAGACCTTAAAGAAAAAAAAAGAAAAAAAACCCATTAGAGACCATGTTACTGACAGCACAGAGAACAGACATAACTTATTGCTAGTGGAGTGCAGAGATGAAAAATGCAAAATTATTTGATTTTTTGCTCCTTTAAGCAAGATGGCAAACAGAGTGAAGTACAAATCACAAGGGTACTGATGTGTAGAAAACTGCACAAATTTTTAACATCAACTTTCCATCCCATTACAATTTTTCCAGTGTAAAAATAAAATTGTGGTATCTGAAAATGGATTTGTTTCCAAAAAAAGCACATCGTAGTAAGAACATAAGAATCCATACAGCTCCAAATTTTAGTGTTACAAGTTGCCTTGTATAAAGCACCCTTTTTCACACTGTCAAATTGTGACTACAACTATTACTCCAAGAATATGATTATACATTTACAAACTGTATGCCAATATTCTGTATTAAAAGATTAAAACAGTGTAAAATGTAAACCAGTCTTCAAAGTGAAAATCTGTAATTGCATATAAAAAGTAAACCAGACAATGTGAGCACACATTCATGATGATTCTTTAATTGATTCTTTAATCATGAGTTTCATTAGTATTTGAATAACTACAGTTACATTCTGCATCTCCCAATATGGTATCAATGCCTATAATCAATTTCAATAAAAATAAGTAAAATTCTTTATAAAGAGCATAGAAAGGCTCTGCAAAGGGATCTGGCCAAGCTGGATCCATGGGTCTGAGGATCAGTAAGGCTGGGTCCTGCCCTTGGGTCACAACCACCCCAGGCAGTGCCACAGGCTGGGGCAGAGTGTAAGGAAAACTGCCTGGTGGAAAAGGACCTGGGGGTGCTGGTGACAGTGACTGACCATGAGCCAGCTGCGCCCAGGTGCCCAAGAAGGCCAGTGGCACCCTGGCGTGGATCAGCAATGGTGTGGCCAGCAGGAGCAGGGCAGTGACTGTCCCCCTGTACTGGGCACTGGTGAGGCCACACCTGAGTGCTGAGTCCTGCTCTGAGCCCCTCTCTACAGAAAGTCACTGAGGTGCTGGAGCCAGCCCAGAGGAGGGCAGTGGAGCTGGGGAGGGTCTGGAGCACAGGTCTGAGGAACAGCTGAGGGAGCTGGGGGTGGTTTAGTTCAGAAAGGGCTCAAGAGAACCCTTACTACTCTCTACAAGTGTCTGAAAGGAGGGTATAGAAAGGTGGGGGATCAAGCTCTACTCCAAAATAACAAGAGACAGGACAAGAAGAAACAGCCTCAGATTTCACCAGGGGAGTTTTAGATTGGATGTTAAGAAAACTATCTTTGCTGGAAGGTGTACAAGCATTGCAACGGGCAGCTCAGGGAACTGGTGAAGTCACCATCCCTGGCGGTATTTAAAAGACATGTAGATGTAGCCCTCAGGGACGTGGGTTAGGGGCCAGTGCTGGGTTAATGGTTGGACTCAATAATCTTGGAGGTCTTTTCAAACCTAAAAAACTCCGTAATTCTGTGGAGTATGAGACAATTAAATATTCCTGAAATCACAAATAAATGCATGCAAAGAAGTGAAATTACGAACTGTATTCCTCTCTATAAGCTCCTCTTTCCCTGCTTAGCTTTTGGAATGTACATTGATAAGTACTGGATTGTAGTGGGACTTGGTACAGCTGCAGCAAATGGAGGGAAGGGCAGAGAATTTGAAATTATTGTCTTAATAGATAAAAAAGGTGGAATGTGTTTCAAAGTGCATTTATATTTCCTTTACTATATTCACTCATAATACTGAAAATAATAATAATGACTTTTATCTTCCTATGAACAAGGCACACCTAAGGACAACTCAGACAACTGAATTATGGGGCTCTTGGAAGATTTTAAGGTATTACAGATGACACACTTTTTTTTTTTTTTTGGTTAAAAATAAATGCCATGAAGTACAAAGTATTTCCATCTCACTAAATAAAGGGATGGCAGCCCTACAGATGATGCATGCTCAAAATCATTTCAATGCAGTATCAGTAGTTCAATGATGTAACTGGGAAGGAGTCTGGAAATACTTCAGGTTTCCACACAGTGTAAAGGTGCAGTTGCATGCAAAGGATTCCAACATTTCTAATTAAAGGAAGTTTTTCTGTTGGATGTCCAGCTCACCTTTGCTTCACCAAACCAAAGCATCCTGCAGTGGTTTACAGACTACATTTACTACATATGGCTTTTGGATGAAGAAAGGTTGTGACTTGCAAACTCCTTAAGGAAGCAAGAATAAAATGGGTATATGGCACATTTATCATATTAAACCCTACCCTTCTATGAACTTCAGCTGGAAGGAATCCTCCAGATACTACTGCAATATCTGGAAGACAGACATCCAACAGCAAAGGTCAGAAAAGCAGATGTTATTGTATCCTTAAGTCCATTACTACCATAGGTACAAATATTTTAAGTGGTTCCTTTTAAAAGTGGTATTCCTATTCCTTTATTCAGTTTCCTAAGTATTTTTAAACTACTGTCAAAAGATATTCTTCATCAACTATAAATGAACATAACTGTTAGTCACACTGTCAACCTTATTGGGGCAGTTTCTACTTATATTTCATTTTTTTCTTTACTATTTTAAATTTCCTAAGCCAGAAAGTCCTATTAACACAGCTGATGTTTTAAAATAAATGACAAAATATTAAAAATAAAATTAAAAGTGATTCAACAGTTCAACTATACAGATTCAACTGTATTGTCAGACCAGACGGACAAAGTAGGGCTGAACATTGAAATTGCATCCACAGACCAGGCCAACAGACATGGAATAATGAGTCTGCAGTTCTCACTTTAATACATCAGAAAACAACAAACTGAAAGTCTTATTTTCAAAGACTATAAAAGTGCTTGAGTCAGGGTAATTTTCCTGGGGACAGGTACTGGATGCTGTCATTACTTCAAATAAAGATACATTCTTTGAGAAGACATCCCAGTGCTTTTCACTAAGATCCTACAGTTTACAGTGCAAAGAGTATTTGGGGGTGAATCATTCCGTCTCTGTTTTCCCAAGGGAAATGCCTAATGTGGGTCAGCCCTTTCTGCAAGGCCTGAGCAGACAGACCACTGTGGATCTTCCACCTGAGCTGCAGGCAGCAGTGAACCAGTTTTGTGGGTTGCACAGGCGAGCCCCAGAAGTCAAACCTGCCGGGGCTCGGCAGGCCGCCCTGCCCTGCCCAGCCCCCCAAGCCCTGCTCGAAGCTCCTGCTGAGCAGTGCTGAGAGCAGCCCGGACATCTCCCCTCAGCCAGCCAGCCACCCTTCCAGCTGGGGTTTAGCCTAAAGCTCCAAAGCAGGAGAGTGGGACAGGGCTGCTCTCAAACACCAAGGCAAATATGTCTTGAAACAAGCAGTTCTTGCCAACTTCCTCAGCAAGCTTTCCACAGTCTTGGCGGGATAATCAGAATCAAGTTTACACTCACTGCGGAATCAGACTGTGGTTGGTAAGCAATGAAACAGCCCAAGTTTGGGTTTTTTCCTAATACTAACTTACATGGGAAAATGCCCCTCTGTGGTGAAGAGTTTTGAGGGATCAGAGAATTAAGTATGTACGCTAAGCATTTATTAGAGTATGTGGTGGGGGTAAAAGAAGCAATGAAGCAGCACAAAGACACACACCTCCCGCTCTGCTCCCATCTAAGTGACACAAGTGTCAGTTTATCCAAAACTCTCTAGTGGTCTTAATAATTTTCATTAAAAAAATATATTTGTGACTCTTGTAACTTCTGCAATATTTCCAGGACTGTGCTGATGTCTACAATGACAACTGTTCACAAAAGAAAATAATAATATCTACTTAGAACTCAGAAAAAAATAAACAAACTGTCCAAAACCAGACTGAACTCAAGTTACATATTTACATCCAGTTAGCTGAGTGGCACTTAAATTAACATATGGAATAGGCTGGTTGATGATTCCAAAGAACAGATGTAGAACTCTCAGGACATTGAAGACAGATCAGCAATGTTACAGTACAACACACCAGTAACTGAGCAGTGCAGTCAGCACTTTAGGTGCAGGAGAAACTGGTACTCAGAAGCACTTGACTTCATGACTGTCCTCCTTTCCATATCAAGAAGAACAGAATAAAAAACAGAGTATGAAAATATTAATTTGCTACTAACTACTAGGGTAAAGAGCTGTTTAGAATTAGTGAATGATGATGGTGTGGCAGCAGAGAATCTTCCCAGAATGGACTGGCAACACAGGTGAAGGAAGGAGAGAAGGACTAAAAACTGCTGACTAGAGAAAAAAGAAAATGTCCTAAAAATCCTGTCAGTATCATTTATTGAAGCCAAAAGCTGCCCATTACGTTCAATTATGTAATTTAATACAAAAAAAAATCAAGAATGTCTAAAAATAAGACACAAAACATGTTATCGCAAGCATTCTAAGTCAGCATTCTTAGGCTGTCTGACACAGCTGCTGCACACCCTGACACACCAGATTACAAAAAAGAAAAAAAAGCAGCCCACATGCAGACCTTGCTATCTATCACAGAAGGCAACAGCAATGTACAATCTGTAGAACAAGTGCAGTGTGCTTGCATTAATAATATTTCTTTCTTTCACAGGCATTAGAGCTAAACTGTAATTTACAAAGTCAAGGCAATTATGACTGAGAAGGTTTTCTAATAGCAATGAACTATTCAGACTTAAAGAAAAATTAAAACATTAAAAGCAAATGAAGACTGAAACAGAACCAGAGACTATTTAATGAAAGAAGTGAAGGCAAGGCCTGGGTTCAGAATTGGGCCATGCTTTAGTTACTCTGCACAAAATCAGTGAACATTTTATAAAATTACCCTGCATCAGACTTCAGAGAGAAATGCTGTGGAAAGAAGTGAGGATGAGCAGCACTTCCAGTTGCCATTGAAAACAAGCTCAAGAATTGCCTCTCAATTCCATTGCTGATGGACTACATACAGTCACACCATAAGAAGAACAAGAAAGCCAAGAACTTGAATACCCAAAAAAAATTGAAATGAAAGATAAAACAGATTTTCAAACTGCATATGGGAGATCCCTACATCTGCAAGTATCAAAGCTGAAACAATAGTAAAAAATTATGATACAAAACCTCTATGCTTAAGGTTTTGACATTTGTTTTAGAAACTGAGGCAATGTAAAAAAAAGTTTAGACATGCCCCAGCTTTCCCTACTGTATTAAATCATTATGTTACGCATAAGACACGACATGAGTAAGAAAATATGTTAACATGAAAGCATATGGTCAAATATACTGACGCTGCACAACGAGTGGGTGTGTTTAGCTTGTGCTGAGCAGTGTTAATTATCACTCAATTTTTAACATTTCCCCTTAACATGAAGTGAAATGCATGAGAAAGAATCCATAAATTAGCAATCTAATGAAACTAGTGAAAGTATTTCACGACCACTGGTTTAGGACTGCAGTTTATGGAAGGAACCACAGCAGGGAAACTTAAATTAGGGCGTGAAAACTGTCACAGGAACTTGCAGGTGAAATATCCAGGCAGGAAACACCATCATGGTCCTTGTGAAAAGCCCTGCCGACTTCTTCTGTTTTTACACATACTCGCAGAGTACGGCCTTAACCCACTATCTTATCGCACCTGCAAGAAGGCTTGATCTCTCACCGCCCCACAAGCACCCACGTGGATATCAGCTTCCTCCAAAAGAAGGCAAAATACGGCTTTCCCCCTCTGCCCGATGGGGAAGTTCGCCGTTTTCCCTGGAGCAAAATGCCGGCGTTCCCTTTCCCAGAGCCAGGCCACCGCCGCCACTGCCAGCAGGCGAGGATTCCGCGCTGCATCCATAGGGAAGCCATTCCCGCGGCCGGGAGCAGCAGCAGCAGGGACGGCGCTCTCTGACCCCGGCTGGCACAAAATCCGAGGCGCCGGGGATGACGTACCGCGTGTGCAGGCAGTGCCGGCCCGGGCTGTGCCCACGCCGGCAGCGAGCCCCGATCCCCGGGAACCTCCGGCCCTGAGGCCCGGGCGGGGCGCGGTCGAGCCGACCCTTCTCCCACGGTGGATCGGGCGAGGCCGCCGCCCCGGCCGAGCCCAGCGAGGGCCCCCGGGCCGGCAGCATTGTACGAGGAGGGGGGCCCGTTCCCTACCGCCTCCGCTCCCGTGCGGGAAGGTGGGAATTCCCCCCCGGTGTTACTTACCGGGAGCTGTGAGGGGGGTGCGGCGGGGCCGGGGAGGAGTGGGAGCGCGCGCGGCGCCCTCGCGCCGAGGCGGGGGAACGGCGTCCGGTGATCCCGCGCGCGGGCCCGCGCGCGCAACGTGCTCGCGCCGCCGCCGCCACCCGGCCAAGATGGCCGTCGGGTCTGGGGGGCGGGGCATCGGCGCGCGCCACGGAGAAGAGAGGAGGGGAGGGAAGGGCGGGCGGCCGTCGCCAGGGGCAGCAGGGGAGGGAAGGGCGGCCCTCCTCACCATGGAGACCTAGGGCGCGGCCGTGCGGACGGAGCGCAGCCTCCCGGGCTGCCAGCGGCGGCCCCGCTCCGAGGGGAGTCCCCGGGTCGGCACGGCGCGTTCCCAGGACAGAAAAGTCTCGCTGGCCTCTACCTCCACTGGGTAGGTGGTGACGGGAGGCAGCAACAGTTCGACCGGGTGCTTCTCTTCTCAAGGAAAGGTGTTGTCAATCCCTTTCGTGACCGCAGTTTCGGCATTAGGAACTGAACTCCAATGTCGGATACGGGGATTGATATAACGCGAAAGGTACCAAGATAGAATGGTCTTGCTAGCCTTTACCTGCCCTGGGCAGCATGTCATCTGCATCTGAAACACAGGGACTACGCGCTTTGCTTCCCATGGGGAAGCATTTTCATGAGCCCACCTCGGGAACTCGGGTTCCATACCCAGGCTCGCTCCCACAGCGGAGGAGCCGGGAGGCGGCGCTCCCGCCGGCCCCGCCCCGCCCATGACGCCGTGTGAGGGGCGGCCCCGGCGCCTGAGGGGGAGCGGGCGGGGCGGGGCGGGGCGGCGCGCGCGCACTGCGGCCCCTCCGCGGCGGCTGCTGCTCCCGGCGGGATCAGGTGGGAAAGGTGGGAGATGCGGCTCTGTCGGGGCTTTGAGGGGAGGAGAAGGAGGAGGAAGGTGCAGCCTGGGTAGAAGCTCGGCTGGCTGAGGTGACCTGTTAGCGCCGGGTTTGGGGGCTGCCCAGCCGGGTCCCTCCCGCCGTGCGCGCGGGGGTCTCGCACCGCCCCCGCGGCCGGAGAGCGGAGCCCGGGCTGCGGATCCGGCGGGGGCCGTGCCGTGCCGTGAGGAGGTGCTGCTGCTTTATTTCCGATACTAAAGCGGTTTGTGGGCCTGGGGGGCACGCCTGCAATATAGTGGTGTAAACCTGGATAATTTTCATTGTATTTATTTATAATTGTTACGATTGTAATTAATATAATTAATATTGATTGAAAGCCCTACAAACAAGTCGTGGGGGGATGGCTACCAGCTGGTTTTTCAAAGCGGCCTCATCCTCTGGTTGCTCTTGGTTTTCTAATATTTATACTTTACACTCCTTGTAAAGATGTGCTCGTGTCTTTTAAGGAACAGCTTGTAGCCGTACTAGGTAACTTAGTAAAATCTGGACTTTCACAAAAATATATTTTTAAAAAAGTATTTTTTTAGATTGATTAGGAATATATGTATAAAATTGCCAAATTGTTTCTCCTAATTATCTTTATTTTTTAATGAAATATATCTTTGACAATGAAAGACTAGTATTTTCACTTATAGGCTTAAAGCAATGCACTGGAGGCAGGGTAAAAATAATGTTTATTAAAGTTGTATTGAGAGAATAATCTGAGGGATCAAATGCACTGGTGAGCTAGTTGAAATAGGGTGCTGCTGAACACTTACTATCATTATTAAATATTAATTAGTGATCAGTAATTTTAATGTTTAATGTTTATTTTTCCATCTGATTAAAAAATAGGAAGCATAGTGAGAGGCTGGTTTTCAGATATATCTTGAGATCTTTAAAGGCCTTAGATGAGCAAGAGTCTAGCCAAAGAAAATGAGAGCAGGGACAAGAACTTTGTGAATGAGTAGTGCAGTTAAGAAAATCAGGGAATCTTAGGTATGAAATTCCCTTCTGTTAAGAAAAGGAAAAATGGTCTTATGGATGTTGCAAAAATGCTGAAGTTGTCAGTGCAGCCTTTGTTCAGATTTCCTGGAAAGGCTGTAGTCAGATATTTGCTAAAACTGAATAGAATTATATTATTGGAATGCAATCAGCATAATACTTCTTTAAAAAAAAATTAAAAAAGAGGAGAGAAAAGCCAGATAATCTCTGATCCCCTGAAGGATTCTGAGGTGGTGGTTTGGGGAAGGGAATTTGTCAGTAAGTAGAGGACAATTAAAATCAGTGTGCACACAGGAAATATTCTAGTGTGGTTTGTTGAGAGTAGTCTGGATTAAACTTTTTTTTTCAGTAGCCAGTGCACTTTATAAGGAGGGAATATGAGAAGTCTGTCTTGAGTTTTACAAGATTTCTGCCATTGTTCAAGCTACTGAAGTGTAGTTTAAAAATAATTATTTTTAAAGATTTTTTTTTAAGAGCTTTTGAATCTGACTTATAAATAACCCACTTTTAAACAGGGGTGTCATGAAACCTGCTCCTGGAGGGTTCAGTTTTGAGTGTATTTTCACTGTTTCCTGTAATGTGGAACACAAAATTGAAAGGATTGCAAGCACTGTGCAGCCAAGGGCTGGAATTGAGAACCTTTTGAGAAGCTTGGTGGCAGGTTGGAAATCAGCGTAACTAAGGTCAGTTAACAGGAACTGAGGGAGGAAGAGAACACAGGAATAAAAAATCCAAGGCCTGGTTAGTGGACAGGGTGTCAGTGAACAGCAAACAGTATCCCAAAATATACTGGGCATTTATACTGCATTTGAGCACTGTAATGCATAGTAAAACAAATATTAATTGACAGTTATGTTCTTTCAACTACCCAGGTGTTGCTTTGTCACATTAACAAGTGCGAGGAAATATAAAGGCAAGGAAAGTGATTACTCTGCTGAAAAAATCCCTTAGCTAAAATGGTCTGGTTATTTTTTAAAAACAATAGTGCTGAATACCTAGACTCTGCAAGAATATTAGGTTTATTAAACATTGTGAGGGGAGTTTGAAAGGCATAGACACCCTAGAAAAGAAGAAACTAAGTGCAAATTTGAGGAGTGTGTCACATCAGTAGAAGGGTTGCTACATAAAGGCCAGTGATTAACAAGTCTTTGAGTTCTCTGTAGATCAAGAGATGCTTGTTTTTAGAAGGTGATGCCTGATTTGGATGCTAAAGAGAAACTTTTAGCTTTTATGTTTATGAAACCTGAAGCTGGGTGTCCACAAATCTCTTGCTGGAGAAGTAAATGTCTGGACAGACATCTCTCAGGCACAGTCAGGTCTCTCAAGGGCCCTTACAGGTGTGTATTTAAACAGTTCTGTGCATACAATGCGGTGGAATTACGAGTTTTAATAGGGGAAAACTGCTTTGGAATCTGCAGGTTTCCTTGAGCCTGGATTTTATGGAGCTTTAGTATGAAAAAGGCCCATGATGTATCCTTCAGTGTCACCTCTTGGGTGTATTGGGTGCTTACACAAGGGTTTGCTTCCAGGTGTGCACCTTTCAAAGGTGTCTCCTGCTGGCACCCTGAGAACAACCTGGCTGGTTTGGTTGGGCAAGGCAGACTATCCAACTATTTAAATCCATTTCACTGTCTTCATAAACTGTGCTTGCTAAAACATCTTCAATTGGCTGTTGCTTGATAGGGCTGGGATGTTTTCTGGAAAGAACTCTGAGGAAGATGAAGGATAAAGGGTTCAAGGAGGGGGAAAAAAGCTGCTGCTTTATCTTGATCAAAGGATGTGCAAACCACAGAGTGGAAAATGGCAAAATGAAAGTGTGGCCTTGATCATGTCATTAATACATTCACATATTGACACTGTTAATAAGGAAACAGCAGCCTGTTAATGATCTTTTGGAAGAACTGAATTGGAAAATCAGAGATGTTTCCAGGCAATGCTTATACAGATGCAGTGTCTTTCCATTTTTCAGCACATGTCAAGGAGAAGGCCTTCTAAAAAAATTACTTGTTTTTATACAGCCTGAAAAAGCAAAGAAAAAATTTATTAGGTGACTTAAATTCCTTTTAGAGCTAAGTATTAATGTCTCCTTTAAAATGAGGTACTTTTAATTCTGCTAGTAAAATGTCCAGAAGTGTTATTTGAGTGAGCTGGCCTGTTGCTGCATTATTTTTCCTTAGGACTTCTATCAGCTTTCAGATTTTAAAGTTCTGAGAGTATTGGGGAGCTTCAGCA
Source organism: Acrocephalus scirpaceus scirpaceus (assembly GCA_910950805.1). Lineage (NCBI taxonomy): Eukaryota > Metazoa > Chordata > Aves > Passeriformes > Sylviidae > Acrocephalus > Acrocephalus scirpaceus. Next base: position 56,863,514 of record OU383778.1, on the reverse strand, counting down.
AAGCTATCCAGAATGTATTGTTCTTGAGTAGGAGTTCTGTCATGGAAATCTGACTCATTTAGTTCAGCCATTGAAAATTTTCAGTCTTTCCCATCACTAGTACACAATATGTGGCTGATTTATTTGCCGGCAGTGGTTTGGAGTTGAAATTTTGGGGTGTGAGAAGCTTTTCCTGTTAGATAGAAAAAAATATGCTCAGTTTAAAACAGTAGGAAACTCGAATGGTGTTTCTTGCTGTATGTTTCAGACCCCCAAAATGTAATGCCTCCAACTTTTGAGAACCAGTGCAATACGAGTCTTGCATAATTAAGTTATTTAGAACTTTCCTGTGTGTGCTGAAGCTAATAAGAAATCTGAACACGGTTAAGAGATTTTTACAGAGAGGTTTTGCATACTTTGAAAATTCCAGTGATTTTTTTTCTAAAAGCATGTATAATCAACTTTATGAGCTAATCTGAGTGAGCAATGTAATTTCTGTGATTTACTGTATTTTGGTGGGTTTTGATGGGATGTTTGCATAGTCCTTGTGTTTTAAGGATGGGATTTGGAGTTTTTCATTTATTTTCTCTTGAAGTCAAAAGAGTGGCAAGACTTGCTGGTGAAAATATTCAAAAGCTGTTTTCTATGATGTTTTTGAGATGTGATCACTTGAATTACAAGTGAACAATTTAGCTTTACTTCATGAGGTTGAATTTTCTAGGTATATTTTTAGAAAAACAGTATTTTTGATGTCTGTGTAAATCTGAGAATTAAAATGAATACAACTCAACCTCTCTTAGTTCACTGTCACAAAAGCAAAACAAAAAAATTGCACAGGGTTTGGATTAGAAAGTCATTTGAGCTTTAAAATTAACAAGTCCAAGATAATAGTCTCCCCAAAGCTTAATAAACATAGTTTGAATTTTGGTGCAGCGTAGGGGTTGGACTAAATGATTTTTGAAGGTTCCTGCCACCACTCCAAACCATTCAGTGAAAAATGTTTGTTTTTCAAGTAGCTGTGAACTAAATGTTTTGTAATTTTTTTCACAAGATTTTTTTATTTAGATGATATGATATTTAGATTAGTATGTCTGTGAATATATATATATGACATCTGTAGGATTAGCTGTGAAGTGTCCAACTTCTCTTCTGAAAGGATGACGTTTGAACAGGATTTTGTCTGAAGCCTTTTGTGACACTTGCTGTTGTCAGTATTTAGATTTTTCTACGCATGCAATTATTTCTTCAGATTTTGTTTATGGTAGTTAGGACTGCAGTCTTGCATATGAGAAAGCAGGTAAAATATCTGTGTCAAGTCTTGTGTTTTCAAAATTGAAGGGCCAATAGAAAGTGTTTGGTGCATATGTATAAACCACATATTCTGTAGGCTATTATAAAAGTGTGAGGCCAAAGAATTAAACTATGTGAACAAACAAAATCCTTTAATTTTCCCATTAAGCTAAAAATATCTCAACTAACTCACTTGTTTTCTCTCACCAGAAATGACTACCCCAAACAAGACCCCACCTGGTGCTGATCCAAAGCAGTTAGAGAGGACTGGTACTGTTAGAGAAATAGGCTCACAAGCAGTTTGGTCTCTTTCATCCTGTAAGCCAGGTAAAGCACAACAGTGATGTAAGAAGTTGAATGTACATTTATGTTTTGGGAGGAAGACATCCACATCAGTAAAACTGCTGTGGTGTAGGCTGTAGTCCCTACAAATAATGCTGGCCTTCTCTATATGTGATACAATATGAAAGTTAGAACTGTATCAGAAATCCTGCTGTGAGGAACTATCTCATATGAACTAAACAGAACTCCTACATATTTTATATATATTTTTTTTTAATTTACGCAGTGAACAAACTAAGCCATGTGAGCAGAATCATACCCAGCACAGTGAAATTGTTTCTATGCTTTGGCATTTTGCCTAGGTGTCTTCCATTTTTCACTAAGGGTGACCATGCTGCTGGGTGACATAAATGTTCCACCTGAACTTTGTAACTTTGTGTGGCCTCAGCCATTACAGGGTGGCCCTAAAACCCTGCAAGTAAAATGAACCTGTGGTCCTGAGGTGCAGTTAGTGATACCTGCTCAAAATATCTGAAAATCTGTATCCTTTGCCTTTGGGGTGGTTGGGTTGCTATTTCAGAAATATCTGTTGGGAATCCATCAAATGTCTTGCTGCAGCCTAGGGTCAGTGATCCCTTTATGTCACAATATTGTGCTCAGTCTGAATGACTTTGGTCTGAAATCTTGGAATATTGGAGAAAAATGTCTCATGGTTTTGTTGCTTTAACAGGCTGAAGGAAATTTTTTATTGCAGATTAAACTTCCGCTGCTATGTTAGAACTGCAACTAGTGTGGACAATCAATAAAAGAATGTGATTAGTAAAAGGACAGATAATGAGGGAATAGAAAATACAAAGCTGGAGTTGCTTCTTCAAATATGATGGCATTAACCTTTAGGAATACTGTTTTTGCCATCCAGTGCCTGTTCTAGCTAGTACTTGAAAAAGCAAAAGTATTTCAGGACATGACTTGAAAAGAAAATGTTACATTTGGTTAAAATTTTATAATGAATGGTCTCTGCTAATGATTTTTCTTTAGTTCTGCAGTTAAGTTACAGAAGAGGTGGAAAAGTCTGGCTGTTAATTATTGCTCTGGCAACCAATATGAATTACTACTTAACCACTTGAAATTCCAGGACATATTGACATGGATTCACACCCCATAGACCTCAATAGTATTGAATTCTACAGATTCTTCTATTTCAGTTTCATGTCAGAAAAGCATAGGGGCACCTTGGATATCTGGAAATATTTCCTAATATGTTATAACTTGGGAGACATTAATTTGTAACAGTTGAAGAAGAGCTACATTTGCATCACAGAAGTGGGATGTTCAAGATTATCACATTTTCTTTTTCTTAGGGTTTGGAGTGGATCAGTTACGAGATGATAATCTAGAAACTTACTGGCAGTCAGATGGATCACAGCCTCATTTGGTGAACATCCAATTTAGGTATTAAAATATACTCCCTGTGGGTTAGGGTGCTTTGTGTAACTTTAATTGATTACTGTTCACTAAGATAGGAATTCTGGAAGTGCAAGAACTCCTGGGTTAGTTCTGTTACCCAAATGGTAAGAAGTCAGATAGCATTTCTAAAAATGAGATTTTCAAATATTATGATCACTGAATGCCTAAATAAGCAATGAAAAGGAATGTTTAATGGTGTATCAGTTGTGACAGCATCACATTTACTCATGTAAGGTGACTTGTGTCCTGATTTTTGTGTCTTCGAGTGTCGTCTGGAGGGTAGATGACTCCTATGTAATCTAACAGATGAGTTTTAGAAATGTTTTTTTATTCAATCCTGTGTGGGATGTTTTCAGTACCTTTTCTTTAACCAAACTTGAGGTGTTTGTCCCCCTTTTTAATTACTTTCTTGAGAAGGCCTTGGTCTAATAAGAGAGCCCATATTTGAAATGCCTGACTTAAGCTTCATTATGTACAGGTGCTTATTTGGCATCTGTTTCTTGGTATACTGACATTTCTGAAGGCAGGCAAAGGAGAATGGTGAAAATCAACTGTGTGCATAATGTAATGTGGAAAATCACCTAGTTCTTCAACAGCAAATTTCTTACAAATCACTATATTCATTTTCAGAACATTTAAACCTTTAGTTATTGCGAGCTAGCAACAAACTCATCCTGAATATTTTTCTTTATGATGCTTACATAGCTTGTGTTGATTCTTGCAGAAGAAAAACAACAGTGAAGACCTTATGTATTTATGCAGACTACAAATCTGATGAAAGTTACACTCCAAGCAAAATCTCTGTCAGAGTAGGAAATAATTTTCATAATCTCCAGGAAATCCGGGTAGGTCAATGATGCTTTGCATTCTGTCTTAAACAGTTCCCTCTTGTTAGGATGTCTGACGTAATAAAGTGGTTTTTGGGGGTAAAATTGTGCTTGAAGAGGGAAAATGGCTGGGTTTATTTTGGTGTTTGCTTTTAGTTTTTACCTTGTAAATTTAGTAGACTGATTTCTGCAGGTTTTTTTTATCAGACTCTTTTATCAAACATCATTATAACTGAATGTGTTCATAAATAAAGTTTTACTTTTGAGTATGCTTCTAATATTTTTTTTTAATACTGGATAGTTAGTGAGATGTAAAAATTTTGTATGGGATGCAGTTTTTTAACAATATGAAGCAAAATTGAATTTTCAGTTCTTCAGATCAGCTAAAGATTTTGAATGAGACAGAGTTGTAATGTTTTGTTAGTGTTTTTATTTATAAAATTATCAAATCCAGTATTTTTTATGGTGATGTTTCTAGTCAGAACTGTGATAAGATGTGAGGTGCTTTAAGTGCTTACTTTTGCTTACCTTTTGGTTAACAGTAAAAGCAGATTTGAAATAATCCATGATCTTGGTAGAAGTCCACCTTGGAAACTAACCAGGTTACTCATAAGCAGGTATCTTTGCTCATTCTGAGTCAGGGTAATGTCATGTTTCAAATTCCTCTTCTCTGGAGCTCAGCAGTTACTGTCTGGTATTTTAGGAAAGTTTAACTTACCAGCCTTATATGGCAGATATTACAATAACAGAAGGATTGGGATGAGAAAAGCGTTGTGCTAAATGGTGGCTTGAGTTTTTATTTCTGGGATTTTTATTTTTTTCCCTTTGGTTTTCAGTCCCAACAATTCAAAGTCCCAAGAGCAAGTTGTAAGTAGAAGGTTGTAGATGCTGTGGGAGTAAAAAAAATGTAGTAGAAATGTCTGTTAGCATTATGTATCTATCTACATCTTATCAGTGATTTGTGATGTTCTCTCAAGTTTTGACCTATACTTCTATCCTAAATCTTAAATGGAAGTGTCTTGACATGTTTTATTTTTCTTTAATTTAATTAATTAAATATTATTTTGGAAGAAATTAATCACCACGTTATTTTGACTTCATTTGACTTGCAAATTCTGCCTTTCCATCGTCCTAATTCTATTGAAGCTTCACAGACAGTTTCCCGAGTGTCCACTAGATGTCATTGTTGTCCTTAATTATCATTTGATTTTTGCACTTTTATCTGCCCTTTCAATAACTAAATGATTATTATCCTTTCTGTAGTCATGCTTAGTACAGCACTACACATCTCGCTGCCTAACTTAAGTTTCTCATACAGTAAATTCCCGCTCTTGAGGGTGTGCGTGTTATTAACATATTAAAGATCTATAAAGCAATAAAATGTATAACAAGTGTATTAGTTTTCTTCAGTGTCTCAGGCAGTATTTCTTTAGCTCTTTTCTTGCCAAACACGGGATTCTATGCATAATGGATGTAGTTAAAAATGGTACTTCTATATGAAACAAGTTACTGGCATTTTTTATGGTGTATGAATGTGACTATAATGTGATGCATGACAGAGTAATTCTTATGCATACCACATGCTCATGTGCTTTTTTTACTTCCAAATTGAGGAGAAAATATGGTCATGCTTCTTATTAATGAGATACAATACACTGATGCTGTAAAATGCTTGTGACTGTCATCACCATGATGTTACATGTTGCTATCAATTTTCATATTTCCTAAACTGCTTGATACTATTTCTTAAATTTTCCTTCAGTCCTGAAACTTTCTTCAGCTTCTCTGACACATGGGGAGGTTATTAAAGCAGTGTGAACTGTTATGAGCTCTTTACAGAAATCTGCTTAATTATACAATGATTCCATTGGCTTCAGTACTGATTAACTGGGTGGAAAATCAGGCTAAAGCATTTTATGTTTTTCCATGGATGCTTGCCCAACTCATAGTGTCTAATGAATGTGTTTTCTTTCCTAACGGTCTAATTTTCAACACAATGCAATATGCTGTTAGGCTAAACTTTGTCACAAATATAAGATCAGCTTTAGTTTGTATTCTAGTATGTAGGCATATCTTTTTTGGAACCTAAGATGAATTTATTTTCTGAATTAAAGGTTTATTCCCCCTTGTTTGTACCCCATCGTAAGGGTGAGAACAGCCATTGCAATCTGGCAGGATTATTCCCTTGCTCACTGCAGTTAAGGTGTGTGCACTCAGCCTTCTCCTATGACTTAAGTGCCATTGTAGCACAGCTGTCAAGCTTGGAGAGCAAATATTTTCTCATTTCTAGTCATGGGGTTTTCCCACATGATAGTACAAACAGTCTGGGTGGACAAGATAGTCTGTAGAGGCATTTTTGGAACAGCATTCTGACTCCTCAGGATATGATTCAAGTTATTACGCTTTCTCATGATATGAAAATAACCCACTGCAAAGGATATGAGTGAAATGCTGTCTGTGAGAGATCTCTGGTCTCTTTAAGTGATACTCACCTGCTTACTGCATTTGTACCTCTCTGAGACATTTGGATGTACAGCAGTTCATCTTGTAAGAAGACTAAGTGTTTTGATCTCAAGTGCAGGTGGTATTTCAGGGTATATTCTCTATCCATATAATGAATATATATATATATATACACACCTTGTAGTTTCAGTGGTCTCTGCTGTCAGGCTATAAATGTAGGGTCTTTACACAGACTCAGGTGAAACCCCTCTAATCTTAATACACCTTTGATGGCAACAGTGTGAGGTCTTTGTTTTAGGTTTTTGTGGGAGTTTTTTGTTTGTTTGCTTTTGCTTTGGGCTGCTGCCTGGTTTGTTTTCAGTTTTTCTATCCCTTTTGGCCATGCCTGGTGTTTTGTAACCAGGTGCAAGCACAGCAGCGTCCCTGGTGGCGTAAGGTTGTGGCTGAGCACCACGGACAGGGCTCCTTCTTCACTGTTTGGAGAGATTCTGCACTAGAGAGGGGAATTACCAACTGGAACAATGCCCAAGCTGGGGGGCTTTTCCAAGAGGTAGTTAAGGAAGTGTGATCCTACTGTAATGCCTTTACTCCTACAGTGTCCAGTGAGAGTACTGAAGAGGTTGGACTTAGCCAGACATTTTCTGAAATCCATCAGTGAGCAATCTTCACCTGTTTTCTGTACGTGGAGTAACCTTAGATCCTGACAAGGGAGGACATGGTAGCTTGTCACAGGGCTGTTGCAAGGTAATCAATCAAGAAGATGTATTCTTGTGAGTCTCTAATCAAACATCTCTAAGGTGCATTTTAAACTGCTTTCCACTGAAGGTGGAGTACTGAGTTGTTACTCCTTTAGATTCCTGACTAGGCTTCAGGTACTTTGGTCAGAAACCTTTCCTCTGTGTTCTTTCTTCCATTCAAGAAAAGAGGCATTTCTGACCAGTAATTATTCCTTGGGTTCAGAATGTCAATTAAAAATAGTCTGCTTTCTGCAAGCTACTCTTAATGCTAAGAAAAGACTGAGTAAACTTTAGTTTTATAGAATTTCAGTCTGTAGTCTTTCTTGTTGCTCTCTAGGATGCTCCATAGACACAATCATCACACCAGTTGTTCATTTTGGTTGTTGTCTTGCTGGCTGAGCATGGATTTGTTTCATCAGGATGCACACAGGACCTGTTCTTTTAGTCAAAATTAACTGTTGCTGGAAATCTGCAAAGCAGGGGAGTAGGATGCTCTACTGATATTGGTTAGTTATTAAGCTTTGTGTTTGATGTCAAGGGTAGGAAACAAATTTCAGAAGCAGGGTTATTTCCATTTGTACTCCATACAAATTTCCACCTTCCAACAGAGGATATTTTGTGAATCCCCAACTGTGATGTTCACATGAACTCATCTTTACAAAAAGAAGGCAAATTAAATGATGTAACATCACTGTTCCCTGCCAATATCATCATCACTGTAGGTGATATGACCTTTTAATCATTCATGTGCTTATGGAAATAACTAATATATGCTTCAAACTGTGGAAAGTATGAACAGGATTACAATTTTTCTGCCCTTTGATACTGTAGAATGGTAAGACATCAGAGCAGAGCTTGCTGTGCAGTCACGAAAAATACAGTTATTGAAATAGCCCTTTATGCATATGAGGTGTGTGTATACAAATAGGGAGGTCCACGTTTGAGCTAGTTGAATAGTGGAAAATTATTTTGGCCCACACACTATAAAATTGTTAAGCATTTTAATCTTACCTTGCTATGAAATAATATTTTAATAGAAATCATCTCTTCTGTAGAGGAAAATGGTAAAAAAATGGTTTTTATGCTGTGTTACATGTTGCATGTAAAAGATACTTTTTCTTTTGTATCTGAGCATTCAGAAACAAATCTATGAAGGAGCCTTTTCTTGCTACAGAAGGGCTCAATTAGGCAAGGGTACCTTAAAGAGGCCCTGTATTTTTAATTCTGTCAGTCTGACTTTGCTTTCTGAAGCAGAGGAAAAGCCATGTGAAACAATGTGGCAACAGCTCTATGGAAGGCAAGTTGATGAAGTACAGAGCTTTCCTCGAGGGAACTCAAGTATAGAGAGCCTAGGAACGCATCGAAGCACTGAGTGTTACACGTGTGAAAGCCTCTCCGGCACTTACAACCTTTTTCATGATTATTCATTTAAGTTCCACTATGAAAAAGAAATTGAAAAATCACCACCCTCACAGTAAAGCATTTCTTGATAATAGCTAATCTAAACTTTGGTTTAAGGCCGTTCCCCCTTGTCCTATCATTACATGCCCTTGTAAAATGTCTCTGTTCCTCTCTTTTGTAGGTTCCCTTAGGTACTGGAAGGCCACAATTAGCCCACATCACCACCTTCTCTTCCTGTAGCAAGTTTTTGATTACCTTATTTGATCTCATTTCTGTGTATGAAGTTCTAGTAGGAGGATTTGAAAAGATTTCCCCCAAATCTTTGTTAAGTATTTTACTTCTGTAAAAATCTTCCTGGTACCAGTGGCTTAAAAATTCAGATTTTTAAAACTGTATCTTATCAGTGCAGGTAAACTGTCCTCCAGCATAATGGGGGAATTTTTCATTTGCTTTAATGCAAACTTTTACTATTGTATTCTAATTACAGTATTTTAAACAAATTCTCTGGTGGACATGAGCAGGTTGCACATAGTGCTCTGTGTGTGAGAGGAAGGAGCCAAATGCTTGAATTTTTTATATTGAAAACCAATTGCAAATTGTGGTGAGCATGTTCTCCAGCACTCTTTTGAAGTGTATATAGGATAATACTACTATTGCAGAGTAGTAATCATGTTAGTTAGGGGAAAAATTGCTGGTTTTCCTTGATAGTTTCTTACCTTTTCTATATCCCTGAAAGATTTATTCAGGGAAGACTTCAATAATGGAGATCAGTGTACCAGCCCCTTTACCATTCCTAATTAATATAAATGAAGGATGTCTTCTCCAGAAGAAGATATTGTTGTGAAGGGAGTGGAGTACCTGTATGGTGAAGGGAGCACATGTATGTGTTAATAAAAGTTCTGTGAGAGTAGGGTCAGTCATTTTTCCTCTTTGCACATTTTGCCAGTGGTGTGGCTATGCTTCTTATGTACAAAAATTCAAGCTAGAGCTGTGGAATAGTCTTCTTTTTTTCCCCTGATTTTATTTTAACTCCACCAACTTCTGCAGCTGATTTACATACACACACACACACACACACACACTCTCACACGCATATATTGTGCTTCTGGCTTTTGTGAAAGCGTTTTATGTAGCCTTTAGCCCTTAGTGCTACATATAGCTTTGTTTCTTTTAAACCATGGCTTTTTCTTTTAATGCCTGGATAGAGCAGAGATGCTGATCTGTCTGCCTTTGATACCAAGTTTTTAGAGCTCTTAGAGTGATCAGTCAAATTTCTGTGTTCTTTAGCTCCTAGGAATTGGTCCAAATATGTCTATTGATGTACAGTAGATCATATCTATTTAAAACAGTAGCCCCATGCCCTTCAGTCCCTGAAATTTCCAAGTTGTAATCAAACTTATGTGCTATCAGGCTGAGGGAAGAAAAGCATGTTTTTCTTTTACATGCTCAAAATGTAGTGAAAATCCCAGTGGACAGTCGTGTTTACAAGGGTAACTGTCTGCATTCAATTGTGGGTTATAAAAGTGCTTGCTTGAATAAATACACAGAGCTATCGGACAGAACAACCAATCGTTCGTTGGACTAATTGACCTTGTCAGTAGAATAGAAACACTTGCAAATAAAACTCCCATTGCCAGCAAAGTTGCAACTGAAAACCCCTGAAGAAACTGTGTATATCCTCTAACTATCTTGGAATGCAATGATTCAGGCAGCAGACATGTGCAGTGGGAGGGGGCAGGAGGGGGGGAATCATTAACCAAGAAAGTTGTATGTACCAGCAGTTTTCAGTGGGCTCCTTTTGCAGTGTGAGGCTGTATGCATTCCTCAAGTCATTAAATAATTCACTTTCCACATTCAGAGTTATATTTTCTACCAGTTGTTACTACTTTTATCATCCCTTGGGTCCCCCTGTATGATTTGTTTTGCTGGTCTGCTTTTATTATAATGTAGCCTTTTCAGAAAAGGCAAAGGTGTTTGGCTGGTAACCACAGCATGTTGTAATGAGGGTGGAGTGTGTTTGTCATTTCTGCAGCAATGGTTGACTTCTATGAATGCCAGTGTCTATAACCACACAGGCTGTGGCGGTTTATCTTTTTGAATATATTCGGATTGCATAACAGTGGAAAAGAATTGCAGTAAATATCAGAATATCTGGTCTTCCAATCAAAAGCACGATGGAACCATTTTTTTACTTTACCCAATGATGAGTCATGTATCTTCCCATTAAAAAAGGAAAATATTTCACTCCAGAAATAAGTCTTCACAAGTGAATTAGTCATATATCAGACATTTCCTTTTAAAAGTTTGGATAATATCACACAGGTGGAAGTAGTATTAAAAAGAAGCAACAGTGAAAGACACAACAGGCTTCACTGTGTACTATAAAAACATGATTTTATTTTGGTTAGAAAACAAAACAGGAAAAATGGCATTTGGAAAATAAAGTCTGAAAAACGGTCTAGTTAGCTGCTAAATAAACTTCAGAGATGAAGGTTCGAAAAAAACCCACCAAGATTTGTAAAAGGAGGCGGAGGGGAATAGTGTATTTCACCTTAAGTAAGGGACAATGTGTAATAAGGGATTTTGTGGTTTTACAGCTCGGTGCATGTGTTTGAAAGCTGTTCTCTCAGCAACGTGGGTGGCAGGTTATGCTACCATATAATGTATTGTAGTTGGCTCTCCACACTTGTCAGGGTTAGCGTTCAACCATTCGGAAAATTTTCCCATTGTTCTATCATGTGAACCAAGGCTAGTGTTGAATTCCCAATAACCTTCTGCAGGAAAAAGAGGTTTAATTAGAAAGTTTGAAATTTGATTACTTCTGTTATTGTCTTAATGCACTTCTCTCTAATTTAGGTGCTTATCTGCAAATGCAATCAATTTTTGCTCAGGAAGATGAAAAACAAACTTAACTCTGTACTGCAGTTGCTTCCACACTTTAAAAAGAAAACTTGTATACTCAATTCTGTCTTTCTTCAGCATTAACACTCTATTTCCATCTTAAACATGTTTGCTTTAGATGGATCATAGCTTTTGGCAGCTACTGCATTTTTAGCAAATAATACTGTTTCTAGTAAGAGTTGCAAAAAAAAAAACTTTGTGTGAGGTCCTTGTAAACTGAACCTTGGGAACGTTATGTTATTTCTGTATTTTCCCTTCTTTTGTGCTTCTTCCCTATTTGTGTCATGGTTATAAATTACATCGTTTGAACTAGAGAATTAAAAACATTTCATTTTGTGATTCCTGTAATTTTAAAAAAGAGAATATTTGTTTTATGTGTATTTTTTTTTCTTTTTACCTGTTATTTCAGAGGCTGGCACACAGAGAAATAAGCAGTTATGGTATTGAAATCCCATTGTGCCAGCACCTCCGGGGCATAATCCAAAAAAACCAGAAAAATCGCCTGCTGGGTTGTATGCAGTAAGCTTGTGTGAACATCAGTGTCTGCTGTTCACACATCATTTTTTACTGGAAGTTCCTGTTGGAATAAAGGTTCTGTGTTTAGAGAGAGTACTGGGATACTTGTTGGTCAATGGTTTTTCAAAGTTTGTAGGGATTTCTAATTACAGTTTACCAGTGTAGGCTCACTAGATACTTCTTGCAGATAATCATTAATGATCCAGAAGTAGGAGAAGCAAGCAGGGATTTGGCAACATAAAAACTTTAACAAGAAAGATCTCAGTGCACTTCGTTTAAGCATTCTCTCCAAGACTGAACATGGGAGTGAGGAATAAGGTGGGTGGATGGAGGGGGAGGTGACAGCATGACAGAAGACACTCACATATTTAGTTTCCCTACTTCAATATTTAACCCCTTCCCTTCCTTCCCCCTTCTTTTTTAATGCGAGTGTGGTGTCTAGTTGACTTTTTAAAACATCCAAGTGCCTCCAGCATTACAGCTTATGGTGGGTGTCAGTGTGATGCTCATCTAGAACATCTTCATGGTGCTCAATCAGGTGAACCCCCCTCAGTTGATCAGAATTCATTTGAACTGTGGTTTACAAAACATGTGATACCGTACACTTGCAAACTGGAGCATGTAGCAACATCTACTTTATCTCTTGTGTTTGATCTCTCTGCACTTGGACAGAAGGATGGAGACCCTGGTAGACAAACTGTTTAATACAGCTTTTTACTTTGAAGGAGTTCCTGTCACATAAGGCTTCAAGGTTTGAACTAAGGAAAATGAAAATATTTGTTGGTTGGCTCATTTATTGTATCATTTATTGGCTTTTGGTTAAGTGGATTCTAGACACCTGACCTTGCAGTTATTTAGCAGAGCAAGGAGGTAGGTACCAGTGAAGAAACTGTCTGGAACAAGAGACACTTCTTGGATCTCAAGAAGGCAGCATGTTAGGAAGGAGATCTTGGAAAAGTGCAGCAGACCTGTATTTGGAAGGGAAATTATATTTTTCTGTCGTAAAGGGCCCTGCATACTGCCTGGAAATTGTTAAATAAAGAGCTATTTCTCTATCTCGTTTTTCTTCTTCTTCTACCCTACCACATTCTATAGTCACGCTCTTCCCTATTCTTTAAGTTCTCTAGGCCTGAATAATCTAAAATTATCTCCTCTGGTTTTAGATTCCAAATGTGAAAACATTGTGGGAGTCACACCACCATCTTTTGCTTGAAGGATGTAGAACAGTTGTGTCAAAGCTGACAGTAAGATGCTGCTCACTCACTCCTGCTTTCTTCTTTCTGGAGAGGTTGCTCACCATTGGGAAACTTCTTGCCTTTAAGCTATTTTTTGTACACTGTGAAATAGGATTGGGAGGATAAAGTCAGTGAATTATAAACAGTCATCTTTGGTTTACCTGATTGCCTTCATAGACTTAACTGTGGAGAGTAATCCTTGGAGGGAGCACTAGATATTTTCAGACCTTAAGAACTACTAAATACATGCAGCAAGGTCAAATCCAAGACTGATTCTGATCCCTCTGGGTGCTGCTACTAGCATAGTATTAAAACCCTCCAAAGAGTAAAGCCAGGAGTCAACTTTTAATTTGGTTTAAACATACGAAAAGATATGAAAGGAATGGGAATTTTCTTGGATACCTAAGAAAGTTGTATGCTGTCATCTCAACTGATGCTGGTCAGCTGGCACAGCACACCTCATTTTCTGTTTCACTTGAACAACGTGTGAGCACCAGGAGCTGGAAACCTCCTGTGACTGTGTTCACCACCCTTTGCCAAACCAACAGTTTGGCAGTGGGGTGGAGCAAGGAAGTAGCTCTAATTTAGAAGAAATTAGGAGCCAATTTGCCCACCGCCTATTATTCTTTGTATGTGTGGCTTCCATGTTATAATACCTTTATTCGCTTCCGTACAAATGTAGTCACACTTAGCTTTATAGTACATATTGCCTTGTGGCAAAGTTATCAGTTGTTGCTATTAATTAGGATTAAAAAAAAAAACCCCAAACCCATTAAATGCACTGGATGTGCCATGCTTTGTCAAGTCAGCACCAAAAAACCCAATCAAATATCCATAAATTCACGTAGAAATAAAGACACAAGTGTATTTTGTGTAGGTATATGGCAGGATTTTATAATTACAATCAGCCTTTTTTTTTTTTTTTTTTTTTTTTTAATTCTGAAGCTAACCATTCTAGTGGAAAACCGAGATTATTCTCTGTGTCGCTAGGAAAGTAGTTCTGGAAAGGAATTCTGTTGATGTGGTAAATAAATGCAATCCTCAGTGTCCAGAAGAAAATGCAACCTGGCAGGTGGTAGAGATCTAGAACAAATCCAGGGTTCTGGGCAAGAGACTCCATTGCTTCAGAGCTACCACCATGGCAGTTCTTTCCAGAGGGAAGTCTTGCTCCTGTGATTACTGAAGTGTTATGTTGGTCAGGGATCCTGTGTCTGCGTCTGGCTTTGATGAGAACGCTGGGTCTAAATTCAATTCTTTGCTAAGTTTTATTGGGTGGGAAGGGATTGAATGTGGTGTTATCCTGTTCCTTATCTCAAGTAATGCATGGAAATGTTTCTATAGATATGAAGTATAAATTTATTTCTTTCTGAGAGCTGTTCTCTGTCTTAATCTGTCATAAGATAACCGAGATCATGTGTTTGAATCGGAAAAACCTTTCCCAGGCTTTTTCCATTTTCTGTCCGAGCACATAGGAGAGGGTGGAGGGAGAATAATAATGTAGTATATGTGTCTGGCTTGAGGGCCTGTGCTCTCTAGCTGCCTTCATCCAATTCCTAAAGCAGGTTTATCTAACAGTCCTATTTTATTTCAGAATGAATTCTGGAGTGTTTTGTCTCATGTTTAAGGAATGTTTAACAAATACAGTTTTTATTGAAGTTTTTTATGAATTCTGTTCTCAGTCACAGTTTTCGAGTGAATCATGTGGCCAAGCCCCTAATACTTCTTTTTAAGTCATTATTTTCCCACCTCTGTATCTGTCAGAGATCATATTCAACTGTGGGTATGGAGAATTTTTTTGATTATTTCTACTAGCAAATGCAGAAAACCCTAATTTGTTTCTCTTAGTTGAGATTAATTTGTTATTTCTTAGTAAGATGATGTTGTTGAGCATAATTAGAAAGGTAAAAATGAAATCACATTTTGTTTTTTCATTCTTTCAAAAAGCGTTGCAATTCAGTATCAGGAGAAATGATGTAGTAAAATTTCAAAGTAGGCTTCCCTCCCCTTGACCAGGTCTCTGTTGTGATTATGATCATCACCATTTGTAACAGAGGTTTTCATAAATCAGCTTTTGGGAAATCCAACACTGCTGGGGTAGGAGCTTCTATTGTGGAATTACTGGACTTTCTTCTATTTCTTTATACTGCCATGAGGAGTTAAAGATTTACTTGCATAGCAGAAATAAATTAAGCAGAGGAGCATATGTAGCCACAGGACTTGTAGATATACAGTAAGTCACATAGATTTGCAATCCAATTCCATCTGCTTGTTGTTGACTGCACTTTGCTAAGCAGTAAGATGACACCCCACAGTAGCTCTAGACTTAATAAATAGCAGGCCTGCTGGTAAACAAGTTTTTAATTATCTCATTCTCATGCTTTGTTTTCCACTGCCCCATCATTTTTCAGGAGCATACTTAGGATGTAATTTTATTTTGATTTTTATACAAAGAAGTTCATGGTGAAGAGCTCGTGTTCTTGGTCTGTAGGATGTAGCACTAAGGCTATTCCAGATGCTGTTTGTGGCAGAAATGCTGTTGCAGCCAGGGAGTCATTAGCCCAACAGTGTATGGCACCATTGAATACCTTTTTAAACTGTACTTTTTTTTGAGTGAATGGTGACTTGAGGGTCCTTTGACTCCCAGAAAGAAGTCAAGAAATAAAATTCATCTAGGTTGAAAGGAAGCAGAGTCTAGAGTCTGACCTTCACATAAAACAGCAGAAAAAAGCCTTGTGGGTTTTTTCAGACACACTTTCTTATTGATTTGTAAGAGAAAACAAGCAAAAGGTAAAAATTCTACTACATTTGTTCCAGTACATTAAAGAAATTCTGTTTGGATGTAAAATTAAATGCTTCCATTGGGCAACAGTTCTGATTCCAGCTTTGCAAATTTATGGAAGTATATTCTGGCTCACATAAAAGCATCCAGCTGAACCTCTGACAGATATATTTCTTCTCTTTTAAAGTTCGTTCATATGAAAATATATCTCCAGAGAGACATGTTTATGAATTTGGGATCTTTCTGAGATGAGACGTTGCATTGCATTTTAAATTTGCACAAATAGTTTTCACAACAGTCTTTTGCATTTGTTTCCAATGAGTAAATATTCCTTGAGCAGAGCATTATGCTCTGGCCCCTGTGAAATGCTACTCAGCATTTGTTTATTGTGTGCTACAACACGCTTGAGTAATCTTGAAGTTTATGAGGTTTTGCCCCACTTGCCTTCACTGAGCATCCGTGGACTCCTTATCCAGACACAGAAATGTTTGCATACTGTACTTCTGCAGGATTTGGGGATTATTTACAGAGGTTTAGGGTCTTTAAATTCCTTGATTTTGGGGAGAGGCAATCCTCTGTAATTCTCAGAAACAAGCCACTCCTGTGAAACCAGGAGAAATGCTTTCCCTTAACCTCAGTGCTTTTCATGTCTTGAAGCAACAACTTGTCCTCTCACTGGAAAGAGTTGAGTAGGATTTTTTTAATTTGGTAGTACTCAGGTATAATTTGTTCCAGTCTTTTCCTGACAAATAAAGTCACTCAGGAACTAGTCTTGTGTAACAGGTAAAAAGTTAGAGCCGTGCAGTTTTGTGGGCCTGTCTTCTGGTAGAAGATCAGAAATCTAGTTCTCTTCAATGTGTAGTAATAGCTCTTCTCAGTGAGGGGAGTGAGGGGTTTTTTTGTTTTGTTTTGATGTACTTTCTTCCCCTCACCTATAAAGAGTGCTTGAGAGCTAGCAGCTGGCTGCTACTACTCCTATGGATTATTTTAAAAATATCATGATATTCCCTCTTTTTTTACATTTGTTCATTTCCCATATTAATTTTCTGCATTCTCTGGGATGCAAAGTGCATAGCATGAAATGTGGTCACTAGGTTATTGCTGCTAAGTTGTTTGAGATGGTTTGATATAGAATTAACTCAGTGTGGCCGGTTTTCAGACACTTAAATCTTTAATATTCCTTGCATTTTTTTTTCAAATACTTTCTTTGTATAATTTAACTGTAGCTATGTCTAGACATATTTCCTGGATATGGCTAAACAATTTTGAAGGTAAATTATGACCTGGGGTTTTTTTCACTTTCACACAAACATAGCATCATTCCATTATGTATGTTAGGAGAAATGGGAACTGCAGACATCTGCAATACAGTTTTCACCGAATTTGCAAACTTCTGCCCCTTTGTAAAATTAGTTGCTTCCCAGAAATGTTTTCCAGCCTTAACTTCCATTTTCAATCAATTTGTGCAGTGCACCCATAGAATACATTTATATTGTTCCTGCTTGTACCCAGCAACTCTAGTTTGAAAAAAATTCATAGGACTTCTCCCTTTATGCTTTGCTATCTTCTAGGTTTTAATGTGTTCATTCTATTTGCCTTAAGGTCCTTTGTATAAGGCCATTGTTCAAAGCACTTGTTTCTTGCTCATAGAAAATTCTGTCTATACTCCCTTTCTTGGAAGATTCTGTGGTGTTAACCATAGAATCATTTAAGTTGGAAAAGACCTCTAAGATCAGCAAGTTCAGCTTGTTCTGTTACCTTTCATAAAAGGCAGCTGCTTTGTTCCATTCTTCAGTCAGCAGTTCCATTTGTAATGCAAATTCACCTGAGCTTCAGAATGGTTTTTTAAATATATGTTCAGACTTCTTTGCAGTAGAATGTTCCACTACCCCACTTCAATTTGTTTCTGTTCTCTTTGTGTAGCTGTCTGCTCTTTCATTACTGGTTTCCCCTGCCTCTCTTCAGTAGATGGTTAAAGTGCTACTCTCTTCCCTGAGAGCAGCCTGACTCACCTGGAAGTTGTAGATGATGTCTTTACTTTGGGTGGGTGCTGCTCTGAAAGGAAGGACTAAGATTTTGATATCTCAGTAGAGGGAAATCTTAGGGCTTTTCATTGCTTGGGGGGTGAGAATTCAAATTTATGACTAAGATACAAGTTTAAATAAAAGTGCTAGTAATGTATTGTCTTAAGTAATTTTTAAGAACTCTGTGCCCTATTTCCATTGTTATAAAAACCATAGTCCACATACTTAACCAGATAGGGGAGTTTGATACTTCTGTCACTATTTTGTTTTATGACTAAAAACTTTTGAATGCAGGTGGTACTATTTGAGTGAACATAGCAGATTGTAGTGGCTTTTGTTATGTTTGACAGTTGGTGGTTTGTTTGTTGTTTTTTTTTTTTTTTCCCCCAAGCTTCTGATCAGGTAAAAGTTACTGGGGCTTTCAAAAGCACTCCAAAAGTTACTTGTATCAGTTGGTCATCATCTGCTAGATTCTTACTTGGAAGTATCCCTACACAGTTACCTTGTGCAGATGAGGCCTCCTCCTTAGTTACTTACTTGTCCATAAAATGACAAGCCCATAAAATGAAGAAACCTTGCAGTTTAGTTAAACTTCGATTTGAGGTGCTTCCCTAAAGGTATGAAACGTTTGTTTTCACTAAATGAGAATTGCACTTCTTTTCTAAATGTGCAGTGCTGGCTATATATTTTATTGTAATTTTTTGTTGTTTTTTGGTTTTTAAAATGTGCTGTTTCTTTTCTCACATCTGCATCTATAATACTCTAAGCTACTGATAATTTGAGTTGTAAAGTACTGTGGTTTAAAAAAGCACTATTTAAAAAGTCCCTCATTCTTCTTTCAGAATGCTGGGATTTTGAAAAGACTTGCAGCAAATCATGGATTTTCTACCATTCATTTTTAAGGCCAGACTGTCCAGATGCAGTCTGTTCCAGTATGTCTGCAAGTAAAACTTGACCCACCTGAGGTACCAGAAATAGGCAAACTGAGGAAGAAAGCTTGTTTTGAGCTGCATTACCTGTTTTTTGATTATGTCAGCCAGGTCACCACTACAGAGCATAAATTTTTTTGTCAAGAATTTTTTTGTAGCTTTTTCATCTTCAGTGTGCTGTGTGCCAAGCTCAGGGGAAGTAGCAGGTTCACACTGGAGCCACGTCCCTGTAGGTGTGAAGGATTTCCCCTGATACCAGGACTCTTCTCAGAGTTGCACTGCCGTTGCAAAGGTATGGCATTCCTGTGGATTGTGACAGCTATGGAGTGAGATTAGGACCCTGCAGGAGAATACTACTGCACTTCAGGTGTATTTGCCTTCCCTTCCTCCACTCCTGACTGCTTCTTAAATGGGTTATGAAACTCATTTTTCTTTAAATAAGAGATCAAAAATTTCACAGCTGTTATGGCTGATTTCAGTTGGAGGCAGTATTCCTTCTGGAGCAAGAGATTACTGTTAAGATGAAATCTCTTTTAGCTGATACTAAACTAAACTTAGATAGCTTCCTGTTGTAGGTAGAAGGTTTGCTTTGGCGTTTTAGACCTTAATTCCATACTTACACATATGAAACTCCATTCTAGACTGCATTGTAATTCTGTATTTGCTGGTTGGATCTTTCTGCTTTTCAAAGGGACAGGGAGAAGGTTTTTTATTTTTTTCTGAAGTTCCAGTGGCTAGGATGGTTGTCACTTAAAGCATACACAGCATAGCAATCCTTCTCTAATGAGTTTTAATTTATGGATGTGTCCAGCATCAAGTATTCTGTGAAAGTTCAAATGACCTCACTTAACAATAGGACTTTAAAAATGTGGGACTGAAAAGCAAACTGTCCAAGACTGTTAAACATTTTTGTCGTTCTCTGAAGCAATATATTTTACCTCTCTTGAGGTATGTGTTTTTGTAATAAATGTTGAGCTGCCTATCTATTATTCTTCACAGAATATACTAGAAAAAATAATGCATATGGCACAGCAAATGGGAAAACAGTATTTCTTTCTTTTAGAGAGACATTCTTAGTAAACAGTCTGTGACTAATTCCTGATGGTTTCTGCAGGTAAATTTTCTAGAATGAAGAACTGTTTTTGACCATGTTCTAGAGAATGAAGTATTCAAAGACTGTTGTCAGGTTTTTTTTCCTTTCCTTTTGCTTTTTTTTCCTGCCACCCAGAGTTAAGCGGGCAATATTTTCTGAAATTGCAATTGAGTCAGACAGTTCTGGCTGACAATTTCACAGAGGTTGAGCATTTGGCAGGTTATTTATTTTGTCTGTCAGGCTGGATGTACCTGACTCTGCAAGTGCTGTGAGCAGATGCAGAGGTGGGAGTGTGATGGGCAGGGTGGTGGTTGTTTAAGTACCACGGACAGGGACCCCTCCACTCATATCCAGACCATCCATGACTTCATCTGTCAGTTTTGTATGTGGGCAGTTCAGCACAAGCTTGACCCTTTTGCAGGCATCATTATGTGGGATTCTTCATCACTTGGTGCTTTTGAAAGAGCTGTTTCTCCTGTGAATCCATTCTCTTGGTGTTCCACAGTGTGTGCCGCTGTACCGTATTTCCTCCATTTGAGAGTAGGCTTATGTGCACACTTACTCACCAGAGGCTCCCCATCATGTCTAAGACTTAACTGTTGTCCTCTTATGTGTTCTTCATCTGACTTCAGCAGATTCCAAAGACAGACTATGAGGGCATTCATAAAGTTGACTTTCTCTGTTTACCATTCCATGGATTAAATTTCAACTCTTCCTAACTTTATTCCTGTTGTAATATTGAAATTCTGTCTGAATCAACTATGTATATCTTAGAAGATATTGCATTGGTTTCTCAGCAGAATCAAATAAAAAACTTCCTTTTTAACTGTATGGGGAAATGATAATCAGGACACCCAATTCTAAAGAATATCAAAATGGACCAGTCACTGAGACCATTTCAGGAGTTGGCTGGTGAGTCATTCTGCCAAATGGAGTTTAGGTTGCATCATACGTGGCTCAATTGGCATCATCTGCTCCCTCAGAAGCAGCAATGGGACACAACCCACTGATGCTGTCCCAAGTATTTGTGCTGCTCAAGTAGTCCAAACATGAAATTTAGAAAGGCAGTATAAATATCTGTATTTGAGCATAATTAATACTAATCCTTGACCCACCAAGGATTTGCTTTTCTTCCTTTTCTACATATTCCTTATAGCTTGGTTTGAGTGTTTAGCTGGCTTTATTTTAATTGCATACAACTTTCTAACACACCTGAGCATTGATTAATTTTTAGTTTTTTCATCTGGAGCAGAATAGTCTGAAGGAGGTTCTATAAAACTTGTTGCAAGGATCTTTTGGACCTTTTTTCAGCCTTCTCAGTCTTCCCAAAGGTTATTTCTTTCACTTTATTTGAACAAAGAGCTTATAGGATGCTAAAACATAGGAACTTCTGTTGTTTGCAGACTTCACTCTCTAATATAGCTTATTCTGCAACTGGTCTCCTGTCTACCCAAATCCACAGCTGACTCTACCTGAGCAGTGGACTGTGCTCCTTTAGACTCTTCAGGAACTGCTGTTTAAAAGAGTGGAAAACTTCTCTTGCCTAATGGACTGAGACGAGATTTCTTGACCTTTTAAGGAGGTGGCTGATTAAGACCACAGAGGCACCTCCTTAGGTGGTTGTTGCTTCATCTGAGCATACAGGTGTTGGGGTTATAGGTATCTCTGTTTGGGGTTCCAGGTTGGGTTATGGGGCTCTAGGTATCCCTGTTTTGGGGTTCTAGGTCCCTGTTTTAGGGTTCTGTGTTCCCTGTTAAGTTGCTAATGTGTCCCTCCTTTGGCTCACTTGGAACTCACCAAGTTTCTTTTGGACATGCTTCATTTTTTCTGCTGGAACTGGTGCATCACGGCTATTAACTGGTTCTCTTCCTTCCTAAGTGAAGTGATGGCTGAAGCCCAAGCTCTGCTACTTCATGTGTTGACAGTTCCAATACTTGGAATTATGCAGAGGCACACAGATTCTCAGTCCTGGTAACTAAATGGTAGGACATGGCAGTTATGGAAACAGAATTTTGGAAGTTGAGCCAGCCTTCTTTCTCCTTGCCAGTTGTTGTGAAAACATATTTGGATAGATGTAAAAAACAATGGCTAAACAGGAAAAAGCCTTTTCCCGCATGGGAAAGTTCATGTATTGATAAATATTTAATTTCTGAACATAGCATTTTTTTTCCCTGAAACTTAGTTTTATAATCTACTGCTTGGAAGAATACATAATTTATTGGGAACACCTGCTTTGAAAAGCCTAGGTTTTTATAAAAACTGTATTGTAAGAACTAGCTAAGCACATAGAGAGACAAAATTATATGTGTGAAGAAGAGTCTAGCCACCACTTTTAATTTCATAGTTGTCTGAGTCACTAAAACAAAAAGCAGCTTTAACATTTTTATGAGAAAAGTAGAAGGAATAAAATCAAATGCTGTTTGATTTCACAGCCATTTGAATCTAGTAGTAAAGTTGATGAAATGGAAATTTGATGAGGTACAAACATCTCAGAATCATGTTTCATGCTGAAGCTGTGATGGCAGCAAGAATTCTCAGCTTTCTGTCAAGTGCATAGGTCCTCTTCTGCACATTCTTCCCAGAGGAAAAAAAATGAGCTGCTTTTTCTTCCTATATATATTTATTCCCCTGAGCTGGGACCCCTGTCTAGCATACATCTGGGATGTGTTAGTAATTACACTGAATGTGAAACTACTTACAGTGAGAATTTTCCTCTCTATATCTTCACAAAAGATACCTTTAAAGGGCAGGAAAAATCATGTCTTATTTCAAGGATGTTAGCCGACTGTAAATATAGCCCAAAACTTGGGTTGTGTTTGTAACCCTAGTAGAAGTAGCAGTTAGAGTTACGTGCCATTTGGAGACACCACAGAATGTAAACAAAATATCACTGAATATGGAAAAGAGGTCAATATTCAATTTAGGTAGGATTAATACACTAGAAAAGTATTCTTTGGGTAAGTACCTTCCTAGCCTATAAAGAGGCTAGTGATTATAGAAGCAGCTTCCTCCTAAAAGCCCTGGACTTGTGCTCTGTCACGTCTCTGAAGTGTATCCTCAAGTTGCCTTGGTCTTTTTTTATTTTTTTAATTTATATTTTGTTTTGGCTTGCATCTTCTATCGTAGGACACACTTTAGTTGCAATAGTAGCCTTGCCAAATATGTATGGAATTCTGTAGAACCTCTGAACTGTACAATAAAATGAAGAAAAAGGGCTGTTAAATAGGCTGGGGAGGAGAATTCCATTGAGAACATTAATTTTCCTTTGGCTTTCCAAATAATGTGGATTCCTGGAGCTGGAAGTATATGTCCATAGGTAAAGCTATAGCACACAGAGGACAGGAAAAATAAGAAAGCAACCGAGAGAAAGCAGAAGAAGAGCTAGAGTATAACAGCAGCAAGGACAAGTGAGTGATTTTTCCATTCCAATTTTTATCGCTTTGTTCTTTTATTTTGACTTCCATGATCTTTCCAATTGTCACAAAATTTATAGTATTAAAAGCAAATATAAAAAAGCCACAAACCATGGGCTTTTAGTATATTGTACAGTAAGATCAGTCTAGAGCTGCAGGAACTGTCCTGAGTTACCAATACTGAACTTGCACGGATTCATTCCTATGTTTTCCTTTTCTTAAAAAAAAAATTCTAAAAAAAACACATATCAGAAAGAAATTTTGAATTTTTAATTTCACTCGGGTGGTTAGTAATAAGGCTGATTTTTAAAAAATTTCTTGGAAGACAGGAGGAAACGTAA
The DNA here is from genome assembly GCA_910950805.1 of Acrocephalus scirpaceus scirpaceus. Classification (NCBI taxonomy): domain Eukaryota; kingdom Metazoa; phylum Chordata; class Aves; order Passeriformes; family Sylviidae; genus Acrocephalus; species Acrocephalus scirpaceus. The sequence continues at coordinate 56,839,837 of OU383778.1, read as the reverse complement.
TCTGGTATTTGCTCATAGTGGACTGATGCTATAGAGTTGAGGTGAAATATAAATATATCTGTACGTGTGTGTGTCTGTATGTATATACAGTGGCCTGTGCTTTTGAAGAACAGCCTTGACTTTGAGCAAAGTCAACTGAAATGGATTTCAAGTATAGTATTTATTATGGGTGGAGCTGCCAGTGCCACCTGTACTTAAGGTTGTGTGACCCTTTCCATTTTAAGGCTTAACTCTTGGTTACATTGACTTTTGCCAAAGTTCAGTTTAGACCGTTTTTTCCATGCCAAATATCTGCTTTGGGTTGAATTTTTTGGAAGTTTCAGCCAAAGCAGTTCTGTTCCAAGAATAAGGCTAGTGAAAAGTATGCTGTTTTGCTTGTGTGAGAATATTCTGGTGTCCTTCTTTGATGCTCCAGTGCCCCCAAGCTCTAAAGCAAGGATTTGAAATTTGGCAATAGTTCAGCCTTTGTGTTGAGGATGTGCCTTTTGCCTCCCTGTAAAAATCCACCCAAATTTCCAGACCAGTTTACAAGGCTTTGAAAGATTGCCATTTGCATGGGCTTAATAGGAATTTCTTAAAACTTCACAGTAAGCTTCCTTTAGATTCTGTTCACACTGGGAATGCTCCAGGCAGAGTAGAGCTGCATATTTCATCCCACTTCTGCTAGGAGTTGTGATGGCTTGGTCTGGGTGCTGACATTGAGCTAGGAGTGGGCAGCATTGTGTCTTGTATCTCCCCTGCCTATTCCCATGTCCTGTTCCTTCTCCCTGGTGACGGACCTGAGCCCTCTGGAAAAAGAAACTGTTTCACTCATCTGAAAGAGCATGACAGATGTGGAGGAGAAGAATTTGGGAGAATGTGTGTGTCTGGTTTATACCATTCCTTTGGTCACAGAAAATGTGTGTATCATACTGGCTAAACAATACTTCCTTTTCTACTGAATGTTCAGTTTGGTTTTGTTGCATTTAAACCTCAGTAGTTGAGTCGGTATCAAGGTTTTAATGAACTATGTGGGCATCAATTGAAAAAAAAGGTTAGACTCAAATGTCAGTAGAGGAATGTTATTTAGAGGGCAAAAATCAAGAGTTCACTTTTCTTCGAACATTGAAGTCTGACATTTGCGTTTAGTACACTGTAGCCTCCATCTTCATCACAAGTGTTGTGTGTTTTGTCCAAGGGGCAACTGTTTGACTGGAATGGGGAAAGGGGCCTAATTCTGAGGATGTGTCCAGGATTTGTACGAGTAAAGGCTGTGTATTCATCTGTTAGGGAAGTTGAAAAATGTGGAGTGAGGGAAGCTGAGATTTTGGGGAAATTAAAAGAAGTCTTTGTGGCTAAGACAGTTCAGTGGTGCTCGATGAATTGTGTGCTGCCTGTGCTGTTGTGCTGTTTCTACAAGAGGCACCCAAGTGACTGTTCCTAGGTGGCTGCTCAGACTCTGTGTTGTGGCTGGCTTGAGAATTTGTATCCATTTGCAGAAATGCAGAACTGCAAGTGAACTCAGTGGGAGCCAAACCTCCTTTAAAATCCTGTATTTCACTTATGACAGTAAAAACCAGCTCGGAGTATGTGAAGTTTGACATCTGGAGCCAGGGAACCTTTTAGTCTAATTAACCTAATGCCTCAGTTGCCAGTTTTACAGGTGAAGGAATGACGTCTTCCATCTCTGTAGAAGGACTTGGGGAGAAACTGGTTGTCTTTGTACCAGGACTGGAAAATAACATGCTGTAAATAGAGCATATAACCACCTCCCTTGAACAGGGATGAAATAAAGCATTGAAAAATATGCCATACTTTTATCTTTCATACTTTTTTAAAATTAAAAGTTACTTGATGTTAACTAATCTATCATACTGATGTAAGCATAAAAATCTCAGTATCTTAGCTCTTGAACTCAAATTTTCCTTTTTGAATTAGCAATCAAAATTTGTAAATACTGAGAATAATATTAAAATGCAAGTTTAATTAGCAATAGCCTTGTAATTCTCTTCAAAATCAGTCTCTCTACCATAGTAGTAGTTGAATTAAGGGTTAGGAGGATCCTCCTCCTCCATTTACTATGAAGATGGAAATCATCCTTGCTCAAGCTGTTTACTGCCACCTCACCATGATAAATTTGCCCTTTGTAAAGCTGCTTCAATAAGACATCTTTTTTTTTCCATCCCTTTGTAAAGTCAGCCATTACCTGAAGTTTCCTATGGAAAAAAAAAATTTTTTTTGAAAGGGACAGCGCTACAACAAATAAATGACTGTGTGTTTGTGGAAATGTCTAGCTCCCAGAGGGAAATGATTTGCTGCTAAGCTTTAGTGAATTTAATGCTTTGGAAATAATTTGTTGGAGAGTCTGCAGCAGTGGAGAGTTTTGGGTTGTGGTTATTTGTTGGGGTTTTTTTTTTCTTGTTCTTTATTTTAAGGTGGAGGTGTAAAAGATTTTTTTGTGGGCTACTTTAAGCTGAAGTAGTCATCAAACTGTCTTACTTGTTTCTTGGGTTGTTTTCTCAGGGTGTCTGCTGCCTCTGAACCAGTAGCTCTCAGACGGGTCTTTTGAAAACTTCAGCATAAACAAGGCATTTGCCAGGATGTGCCATGCAGTATTTTCAGGAGAAAGATGGGAATTTTGAGCTGCTCAAAGCACATACATCCTCCTTAGGGGAACTCAGCTGCTAAGAACGGCACTCTTATTTGCTTAGCTGTGTGAATCCACTTGCTAGTGGACAATTGGTTTGTGTTTTGTTTTCTTTCCCCCCCAAGACTTCTGTTTACTTGTGTGCTCTTCCATGTGTGTTTTGAGCTGTGCTTTGAAGTTGGGCAGCTAGCTTTAAACAAAAGCTGTTACCATGCTCTGCATAGCATCCAGCTTGATTTCAGCAATCTGTTGTGTCAGTGATGTGGTTTAGAGTTAACAAAATGCTGTTCTTTGCTTGCCTTGACATTAGTTTTTGTAGGATTAAAATTGAAAAAGAAAAAAATCATCATATCATACTGAGTATATTGTATAAAAGGCAAGTCAAATGTGATTAGAATGTGATTTAATGGCTGTACAGCAATTATTAATTGGCCAGGCATCTGTCTTGATACATGAGAAAAAATTTGAGGTATCCTCTCTTTTTTCCTCTGTCACCTTCCTTTTCCCTCCTTTCCAGTTCTCCTAATAATCTAAGGAATTTCTGAAAACCTGGAACTTTGTATGTATTTAGTTTCCTACATAAGTCACTCTAGTATATTGTACTTCAGGGTGCCTAGGTGAAACAATTTAAAATGCATATTTTGTCATCTTTGAGCATTGATCTTCAGTAAGAGGGTCCAAAGGCTACACTTTTACTTTCTTGAGTTTATACTGAAGTCTGTATTCTTTTATATTGATTTTTATTTTAAGATTAGGGCAAAAAATGAGGAGTAGATTCCGAAAGGCAAAAGCAAACATAGCTCTAGACAACCAAATTAATTTGTATACATTTACATGAGCAGTAAATTAGCTATGAGTATTCAACTCTGTTATTTCAAATTAATTTGAAAAAGTAACTAAGATCTGATTAACAAGACTGTTTTATTAAGTGAGTTTAATACGTGATCATTTATATGAAGTATGCAAACTGTTTCTGAATGTTTTGCTCTTCTGTCTTGTTTTTGGCAGCAACTGGAATTAGTGGAACCCAGTGGCTGGATCCATGTTCCTCTCACAGATACTCACAAGAAGCCCATCCGCACCTTTATGATCCAGATTGCTGTTCTAGCGAATCACCAAAATGGAAGAGACACTCACATGAGGCAAATCAAAGTGTACACCCCTGTGGAAGAGAGCTCCATTGGTAAATTTCCCAGATGTACAACAATTGATTTCATGATGTATCGCTCCATCAGATAAAATTTCCTCATGAGGACTAATAAAAGTATTTTTTCATTACTGTATCATTGCTAAAGTATTCAGATGCTTAAAGAGCAGGGCTTACTTCAGTGTAATTATATCTTTATATTTTGTACAATTTTGAAATAAAGATAATCTTGTGTTACAGTATGTTGTAGTCTGTAATTTTGTTTCTTTTTCTAGGAGTCTGAGTGCTCTTGTGCTCTCGGAGAGGGGAAAAAACAATCCAGTCACTCTTAAGAGAGTGTATTTGACTGGGTGAGAATCAGTGATTAATTTGATATAATACAGGTATTTTGGGAGATGATTTCTTCCCCTAATGATCATGCATGGAAATAGTTCATTCCTCTACCTAAAAATTGCTCTTTAAAAGGTTGCTCCTCTTCTTGAACAGACATGATCTAAAGATATTACCAGTAGTATTTTCCCATTATTGGTTATGCTAACATCTTGTACCTTTACTCTAGAGGGTTGTTTCTGCTCAGTGGCTGTGTGCATGGATTTAGCCTTCTTTGTAACTGCAAAGTAAATCATAGAATTACAGCATATCTCAAATTGGAAGGGACATGGAGAGATCATCAAGTCAAATTTGCTGCTTCTTGCAGGACTACCTAAAACTAATCCATATGACTAAATATTATCTAGATGCTCCTTGAACTGTAACAGGCTTGGTGCCATAACCATTTTCCTGGGGAGCCTGTTCTAGTGACTGATGATGCAGTGAAGATGATGATGATATGAAGAAAACCAAACCTTTCCAAATTATTCAACATAGTATTTACATTAATATAGGTACACTGAGTACAGGCCATCTAAAACATGATAGCTGTTGAAAATAGGCAATTTAGGAATGCTCTGGCATCCTGCAGCAATGTAGGAATGAAGGTGGTGGTCCAGTGCACCTTCTGAAGTACTGGGAACTCGAGTATAAAACAAGTAATCTCATGTTCTGAGCAGAGAGTTCTTTTATTGTGTGTTTCAAAGTAAAGGGCATTGCAAGAAAAACGTGTGCTCTGTCTGCTTGCTGTGGGCAGTCTACTAATGTCTCATAATCTAATCACTCGTTATTTGGTCTTTTTAAAAAATTGAGTAGATATTAGAAAGAGAGGTTGTTGAAGTACATAGGTTTCTTTTAAAATGTTCGGTATTGATCAAAGCCATTCTTCCTCATAGCACCATGAAAGTTGATGGTCAATCCAGACTAATCTCAGCCAAAGAAAACTTTAGTCACTCCTCCTAATTGTGAGCAAGGAAAGGCTAATAACAGTGAAGGCTTATCAAACAATGATATATCATCCTGCAGAGGAGAAAGGAGGTGAAATAGAGGAAAATGGGAAGGTTGTCAAAGAAGGAGGAAGATTTACCTGTTGAAATTTGTTTTATATATTTGATGAAGTTGTTGTTTACTGAGAAGCTTTATCTGTGGCTGAATTCCACAGTATTTGGGAGGGTCATTAAACAGGGCATTTCCTGATAAAGAACCTCGTAGAGAAGTGCATGACTAGTTTTGAGTTTATATTTAAATGTGGATTCAATCATTTCAAGAGGACTTAAGGGTACTTTACCTTTCCCTTTAGAGGATGGATCAAGTGCAGAATTCCTGTTCAGCAGAAGCTGGCTGAACTTGTGCCTTTCACCAAGTTTGTCACTTCTGTGGATTTTCATATATAGTCTCAGGGAGTTGTACATTCCTATTCACTTAATTGAAGCAAATTATGTACTTGTGATGTCCACTTCATATTCTTCTGTTTAAAAAAAAAAAGCAATGAACCTCTCCTGGATTTATCTAGTTACTTGTCGTAAGTTATGTATTGTTTTTAAAAAAGGAGATTATTAGGCATGGAATTTTCCTGGTTTTCTTCCAGAATTTAAGATGGCAGTTATCCATCCTAGCTTTGTATCATCAAGCCACTGTTTCCTACTTAAAGATTCTACCACAGAAAATTCAGTGGTAATTTTGTGCTTTGGTCAGTGACATTTATCTTTTCATACATGTCACTCTGCAAGTGATATATGGACTAATACTGCTCTGTGCCAAACCTTATCCAGTAAACTAGGAACAAGCCTGTCAGCAGAGTCTTGTTCTTATTTCTGTCCTGCCATCAGTAGGCATTATTTTTGGATCTTTAGAGGGCTATTCTAGCTTTTATTGATTTTTTTTCAGGACATGGATTCTCATACCAGGCAGGGGCCAGCATTTGTGTCAAAAATTTGGAATTGTTTCTTTTGGCAGTGTCGTTGAGTAAGCTGAAATGTAGCTTGACTACTTATCCTGCTCTTTTGAAATTACAGATTGTGTTCAAGTGGTTTTAAGAACCCATGGTAAACTGGGTTATTTCAAGCTTTACTTTTGGGGAAGGAATCTGTACTTACTTGAAAACAAGTGCAGTGGCCATTCTAAATGTGTATGAAATCTTTTCTGTGTTGTTTTGTAATAATTGTAGATACGTTGCATTGGTATTTACTTCTGTGGAAGTACATTTGGTTTTTAACATTTTTGGCACTTGGTCAGACGAGGCTGCTGATTTTTAAGTGATGAGATCCTAGATGAGTGTGTCTGAAAAATAAAGCAAGTTGCTGCCTTTGTGTATGAATATAGTACTTAGTATTTGAATTGGGATAAACAAACTGGGCTGCCAAGTCATTCAGGAAGTTTCTTACATGTATGTTGTGTTTAGCTGCTGTTTCTTTTCCTTGCTTATTATTTTCAGACTTGCAGTTGCCTGGAATCTTATCACTTTCTCTTTTTCTCTTGTATAAGAAGCACCTGATAAATATTGAGTAGTACAATACTGGAATAAATGACAGACAAAATGGAAGATGTATTTGTCCTGAAAAATCATGACTGGGCAGTCATCACTTCAAATAGTAGTAATTTAGGGGCTTTAAAACCTTTTCTTGGAAGGTCACTAGGCCTTTCTGCCTCACAGAACAGAAATTTGATTCCCAGCGTAAGTGTAAAAACCTGTTTAATTAAACTTCAGCTTACTCCCTCTGCAGACACTAAGAAGAGGGAGGTAACTGGATGACCAGGATCTTGAGGAACTTGTGTTGAAATGAGGGACGGTACCTGTGTTTTGACTAAGTCATGTCTGCATGTCTTCTTAGCACCACAGTGTAAATAAAAAAGGCAGATGGCAGGAGAGGGAAAAAAGAGGTATTTGCAGCTCCTGATTTCTAAAATGGAGAAAAGCAAAACATTTATGTTTTGTTTAAATTCACATAGAGAATCTCTGGCAGAGCTGGAAGTTGAAGCCTTATCATCACTGTCTATCTTCTCTTTTCACTGTGAAGCTGATTTTCAGATAATGATCCTGTTTCAAAGACAAAATTTTCAGTAATGCAATGTCTGTATGTAACTCCATTTAAAAGTTTAAACTGTATTTTGAGTTTCGCTGTTCTGGTTTAGTCTGTAGGGGGGGACGCCTTTGCCAGCACTCTGACTGTATATGCACCACTGAAACTTCAGCTGAGCCTTGGTGCTTGTTCTTACCTCCCTGAAGTGTTACTGTTGGTACTTGTTTTTCTTCATCTGTGTTGAAACAGTTTAAGGGAAGTAATTGAAATATTATTTAGGCTTGAAATCTGTTTATATGTTAGAGACAGACATTGAGATTGCCAGTACTGATTAGCAAAAACTCATGAACTTGAGCATAATGAATGATGGAAGAGAGTGAAGGACCATGGAGAGCTACTGGATATGGGGAAGGCAAATTGTTGCCTCACCTAATAGGGAAAGCCACAGCTCTAGGCATTAGGTCATTGCTTGAAAAATCCCCACCTTTCACACAGCAGTAGCCAGCAATAATTGTAATTGCCAGGACTCAGGAACTGCAAGTGAAACAGGTGCTCAGGCAGTTCATATCACCTGAAGTGAGTCAGGGTGATAAGACTGGACCTAGTAATTAGAGCTCAATTGTACTACACCCTGTAAAGAAAGGAGGAGAGTCAGAAGCTACTCTAGTAAACTTCTCAGGAAATCCTAAAGACTTTGGCCATTTGTCAATCATAAATATGTGTCTTTGCTTCAAAATGGTGAGTGGGTTTTTCTATAACCTGTATTTTCAGGATGGGTCTGCTTAGTACTATACAAAAGAACAGTTCATTGCTCTCCTAGGCCTAAATGAAAGAATAAATGTGTTACTGTGTTTTGCTGTGTAAATGGGTTATGGAGATAATTTTTAGTGGATATTTTTCTTGAATTTACCAGTAAGCTCTGTGGCTTTAGGAGAATGTATCTGAATTCTTTTGGGATCACTGGATGACCCAGACTGACCTCAGCATGTTCTTGCCTGCATGGGGGAAGTAGAGGTTTGGGGCTGTGAAGAGCCCATGGTTATAACAAGCAGTACAGTGCTGTGCTTTCAGAGCCTGACTTGTTTAATTCCTGGTAACCTTTGCACTCTTATTCCTAAATTTTGTCCTTCTGTCTTAATGGTTAATTAACACTGATGCATTGATTACAAGAATGCTTTGCATTCCTTTGCGTGTATATGCAAAAATAGCTGCTTATTTAATATTTAACATTTAACTACCACATTACTTCTTTAATTAAATGCAATACTTTTTTGCTGGAGCACAAGATAATAATCTAAATGCAATTAAAATGTTCATAGTATTAAGAGTATGTCCCTCTAAAAATGGGATTGCTGAGGCTTCCAGGCAAAGGTATTGGGTGGTCTGCTGTTGGTTTGGAATACTTAAGTGTTCTGGTTTAGATCAGAAAGGTGTTAAGGTACTTTTATAAAGCTGCATAGAGCATCATTAAACATTGTTCATGGGAGCAAATTGAAAGTCATCCTTCACGTGACATATTTGCTGTAACTCCAGGCTGACATTTCAACGAGCTGTTTTACGTCAGCCTAACAATTGCCTGTGACAGTTTCTCCATTTCCACCAAAGAATAAACCTCTCGTGCAGCAGTCAACAGTATTAGCATGGTTTAGTTTAATGGAAGAATGGAAAAAAAAAAAAGCCCCAACCCTAAAGCCCAGGTAATGAAAATTATGCTAATACTTGATGCTGTTAGAAGATATAATCCAGACATAATTATATATGAAGTGAGAAATTAAGTTTGGGATCACTGGAAACATTAAATACCTGAACTCTGATCCCACTGAAGTGAATTACTGCTGTTAATTATAAATAACTATATTATTATAATAATTATTATAGTAATTATTATAAATAACCAGGGGAACAGTTTAGACAATATTTAATACTCTAATTTAAGGAAATTAAATGGGATCAGTGACTTCCCGGTTATATGGATAAAAAGAGGCAAACCTGGAGCAGTTTTTGAAGTTTCTTTCTCAAATGCTTCTTTCAATATACAAAATCAGGAGTAAATTCCATACACATGCAATGTAGTATGAACAAGTAATTTGTTGAAATCTTTTACAATTAGAAGGTTAAATTTCCTTGTATAAGATGAAAGCATCCGAGCTCTGCAACACCTCACTTTTTGAGTACTTAATATTCTTGAGTGTATGGCTGATATTGTGTAGGTGACAATCTCTAGCTTGCAGAATGATCCAAGCAAACTTTCTAATGGCTGTTTCATTTCAATATTTACCATATTTTTGTACTGGCATATAATCTGTAATGTGAAGCAGCAGAGAGGAAAGCTTCTATAAACAAGTCTCTAGACTTGAAAAAACCCTAGAAAAACACTACCATGACAAGCAAATAATTTATGACAAAGTAATATCTGGGCATTTTAATTAGGAAACACCTCAGGAAAGGAATTGTCTTGTTTTCTGCATTTTCTTTAAAAATATTTCTCTCTTTGCTTAAACTGATTAGAAATTTCAAGTAAAAGGTGAGCTTACTGCTCTTTTGCAAAAGTTTTACCTGTTTTTCTACACAACTGCTTCAGGTTGCTCTCCTGTTGCCATTGAAAATCAGTACAAAATAAAGAGGTGTTCATTCTGGTGCTTCAGAGTAGAATCTTTAATCTGGGGCACACATCTCTGAAGAGAATTTCTATTAAGAATAAGTAAACCCATACAATCTAATCTTTCAATTGTATTTAATTTAATCCTCATGTTTTGTTTGGTGTGTTTTTTATTTTTTTTTTTTTTTTTGCAATTTTTTCTTTAAATGCAGTGTGATTTTTAATATAAGACCTACTGCTAGGCCAGGATCCTGTGACCTCTTATATTCAATATTAAAGCTTATTCTACTTTTAGTTGAGACTAGTCATAAATATTTCATATGTTATGCTTCTTTACCTGTTCTGTCTGGTACTGTTTCCCTTTACTTGTCAGTTGACAGGGGAGAATTACAGCACTTTGTAAAGCATTTTTCCATTGGAAAATCAGTGGGAATACTAGTGCGACAAAGGTTTAAACTGAAATCTTATTGAAGGCTTCCAGGCTATTGTTAATCTTCTAGTAGAGATAGCCCATCTCTCAGTACAAGTTATGTATATCTTCATTCTGTTTGATTTTCTATCATTGTTTTATTGAAAAACCAGGAGTCTTTCTATTCTGACACTTCTCAACTAAGTCTCAAGGTATTCTACACCTTTGTAGTAGGAAGAGATGTAAATCTCAGTGGGAGCACATGTGCTCAGATGTTGCTTATCCCACATCTCCAATCCTACTGTATTTCCATGCTCTGATTATTCAGTGTAGTTTTTTAAGGCTTTACAATAAAGCAGTGAGGTAGGTAATAAAAAAATTAATTTTTTTAGGGTTTGTTTTTTTTTCTTCTTGTTTTAATCTTCCCTAACCTCATTTTTCCACCTGTGGTAACAATTTGCTTTTAGTTCTTCTTTGTTTGTGATGGGGGTTTTTTTGTCTGTTTCCTTCATTTTCATGTTCTATGAAGGCTTTTTATCAAGTAGTTGTACTTCTGAAAGGAGATAAGTTCATCTGGGTATACCTGAAAAAAACAGGGAATTGTCTATGATATTTACCAACGAAGTGTGTGTCATCCCTGGATCTCTCAGAAATATTTTTTGAGTATATAAATGGCTGTTTAGACTGCTTTCCTCCAGATACTGCAGTTTTCATTTCTTCCAGATAGAAGAATTAACTGTGTTTTCATGTTAACATAAAACAAAGGCAACCTCATTAAACCAGTGGAACAGTGCAAGACAGGAGAGGGTCAGTTTTTGCATATTAAATGGAAAAAGATTCCTATACATGTCTTGGGAAATTTGAAATGATAGGCTTATCTATGTTATCAAAAATCAGGAATATCCAAATTGTTTGTGCAATCCTCCTGTTCCTATAATTAATGCTGCCTTTTGTATGTGATTATGTGTTCTTTTTTCCCCACCTTATTTTAGGAGTGAATAAAAATAACATAGCGAAAGGAGTCATTACTTCTGGCTCTTCTGGAAGTTTGAAAAGTATGGAGAGAGTGAGGTGAAGCCTTGCAGAAAGGGAGGACGTGGTTTTTTGATTAAGACAGATTACTGTTTGGAAAGTTGGACTCTATCTTTATTTTCCCACACAATGGCTCTAGCAAAGTCACTTGAATATTTTCATAGGTGATCACTCATTGTTTCTTGAAGGATTTACTCTGAAAGCTCTGGTTCAGATTTTCTAAAGTGTTAGTGGAAGTTCACCTGGTGTTCTCAGGTGTTGCTGAAGGTAGAGGTTTGCTTGCATCATTCATTCTATTCAGCTCAAGAGATAACTTTAAAAAACAAACCCCAAAACTTTCCATTAAAAACTATGTAATTCACTTGTTGGGGACAAAAGTTTGCATTCAATTCGTTGATTTCTCTGACTTCTGAGGCAACTCTAATTTTTTTTTTTTCTCTAGAAGTCATCATGTCTGGACCCTGCTTTGCTCATTTGCAGAGCTTGCTTCCTCTCCAATCTTCAAACTGGCCCCAGTCTCATCTCCAAGTCTGAGCACTTTTCCACCCTAGGCTTTAGTTTTCCCCTCACCATTATTTTCCTTCCCCAGAACTCTCCCTTTCCCAGTCACTGTGGCAGCATTTTGTATCTTATTTAGTCATACATTTTCTCACCCACTCCTCATTTTCTCAATATCCCCCTCGAATCCCCTAATTTTCCATTTTCCCTCCACTAATCCTGAAGATTTCCCTTTCTTTCCCAGCTAGTCCCAACTAATACCACATGCTTCCTCCCCACATTGCATAATACATATTCTGCCTGTCAGCTCTCTTCCCATCCCACTGAAGTCACAGATGATGAGATTATTGAGAGCACAGGGGAGAGATTTTTCTGCTTTTGGTTATAATACTCAACCCAGCCCAAGAATACAATACCTGAAAGCAGCTATTACAGCAAAAGCTTGACTTTGCCCTGTAGCTTCACACCAGATCATGTTCAAGATTGTTCTGTGGGGTGTGCATTTTAAGGCTTGGCCAAAACTGGGCAGACTTTCATGAATGGTTCTATGGTACTCCTACTCTCTCTCTGTTCCCATCCAATTTCAGAAACTCTAAAGCATTCGAGTGCTAAAAGTTTCCAAATAAAAGATTGTGAGAGTAGTTCTCTGAAATGGCTGAATAGTTTTGGCTGGAGTCTTCAAAAATAAATTCAGCCTGAGGCAGACAGCTGGTATGGGAAATTTCAGCTAACAGAGTTGCAATTTGGCTAAGTTTTGAGAAACTCGGAAGAGATTTGCGAGGGAATGAACCCTGGGTAATGTTCCACATTTCACCAATAGCATCTTCTGGGCAATGTGCTTTGTCACTTTGTGTGGACCTTCCCATTTGATATAAAATTCATTCTCTGCAGAAACTAGCTAAGCTTCAGTACATTAAAATAGCTATTTTTATTTGGGGTTTATAGACTCAGAGTTTTTAAAATCATTTATTTGCTTCCCCAGTCTAGTTGAAATATCTTTCTATATAGGTACAGCCTGCCAAGGGTATTTGTACTGAAAATATCTCTGTTCTTTTATGCTTTTTTATGCTTCTAGAGGGGATTTATGCTGGAGCAGCAGTGTCCCAGGTTGAGCTCTGAGAGGGTTTTAACCTAGCACTGTCTGCAGGAACCTGCTGTGAATCTGTTTCCCCAGCGTGCAGTCTGTATGGTAATAAAAGGAGCTGAGTAACAACTCCTGCCCCGTTCTCCTGAGCTGCTTGTGTGAACCAGGCTTATTCACACTCTTGGTTTTCAAGCTCTATCATTAGTAAACTTTTCTTTCTTCTTTCTTGCCCCCTTCCCCTTAGATTTGCACTGGGTTTCAACCTAGGCATACCATCATTACTGCAGGCCTTTTTTTGGGCTATTTGATGGTTCTTGATTCCTGGTGTAAGGCTGTAACATGCCCAATCTGTTCAAAAGCATTTTTTTTCTGTCATGCAAGATTTCTCTTTGCATTAGATAGACCTTTCAACCATCTTGACTGTCTCAAAGTATGAATTTCTGTGTGGCCTTCAAATACCAGGGCACATCTGAGCTATCAGGAGCTTCTAAATGCAACCTCCTAAATGCAAAAGCTTTGCTGAAGGCAAGAAAGTACTTGACAAAGACAATTTGGATCATCTGGAGCCTTTGTGCTCTGGTGGTCCTGAAGCACTCAACCCAAAATAAGAGCAGCCAAGAAAAAAACAACCCAAGTCAAAGAAAAAGACAACCCAAGGCAGTCTGTTCATCTTGGTAGATAATTAAGGCACAGAAAGTCTCTCCCCACTTAATTCATGGTAGCTCCTATTACCATTGAGGCGGGGGAATTGGGTTAGAAAGGAGTGCTACCTCAAGATAAATCCCTTCTCTGAATGTAATTCCTTGTGTCACACACCTGTTCCAAAGCAGCCTGCTAAAAACTGAGCGCTGTCAAATGAACTGATTAAAATCATGAATACTGTGGAGTGAGTAGGGACTGATTTGATTCCCCCTCCCTGTGTCTTTTCAGTACAAAAAATGAGAGGATATCAGGTTTTGTCAGCAGAAGTTCAAAATAAATAAAAGTATATTGTTCTTAAAGCTGTGTTTAAGCTGTGTAGCTTAAACCTGGCTGAAGCAGGTTGGAGACATTTTAAGCTTTTGCATAGTTTCTAGACAGGACTGAACAAATTCTTGGAAAAGAAATCCTTTGAAGAAGATGAAATCCAAAAGAAAGGCCATAAATTGTTGGAGATTTCTGGAGTACTCTGCGAAATTCCTTGCTTGTCCTCTTACATTATTCTCCTGGGAATTGCTTGCTGGCATTGGTTTATGCCAGTGCCTTTCTAGGAGCAGGATGGTGTCAAGCCCTAACAAGACCAAACAACTTTTGCTTGGAAAAGGATAAGGGAAACAAGTTTGGAGAACCAAAGTGACTGCAGGGGACAACAAATGTGGGTAAAGGAATGCATGTGTGTTAGGTTCAAAGGTGAAGATTTTTCTCTGCTGTTCAAAGCATCCTCCAAAGCACAAAAGTGCTTGAAAATATCAAAGAACTTAGTGGATACTTTCCTGGGCTCCTGTCAGGGACAGGTTGTTGAACTAAATGGACCTTATGGATTTATTTGCTGCTGCCATTTGTACATTTTTCAGTGATTAAGTTCTTCAGCATTTTGCTGTTGGCAAAACTTGTGTAGAATGTGAAGCCAACTGAGTGTAGAAACATTATGATTTGATAATTAAATATTGCATTTCAGTAACACCAAAAAGCAAAATTTTGAGAAGGAGAATGTTTAAGGAAGGAGGAAGGGAAAAGACCCTAACTGTTTTCTCATCACAGTACACTGTGAAAATATTTAGACTGATACATAACCTTCGTAGTGTTATGTTCTATAAAACTGGCAAGAGCTTAATTCTTAGTCTGAATGCTATGCTTGTTTTGAAATTTAAATAATAAACAATTTATATATGTATATATTTTAGCTTAAAATCACATCTTGTCGGATTTGGCTGTTAATAAAAGCTTATGGTGGAATCAGCACTCTGTCCATCCAGTGAAAATATGAACAGGACCACACAAAATGCTTCCACTGTGTCATTCCTTTTACTGCTGTTCCATTAAAATAAACTCCTTGCCACAGAACTTACTTGTCATTTCCCACTTCTCAGAAATATCACAAGTAACGTAGTTTCTAAACCTTTTCCACTTCTAGCTCTGGTATCTACTTGATTGTGTTTGCAGAAGATCTCTTTGTATTCCTCCCTGCCATTCCTTTTCAAACACATGCAGCAATGGATCTTAGATATACTCTGTTAAATGCACTTTTTGGCCAACACTGCTTACAACTAAACCCAGGCCAGTCAGATAGTGTCATATTCGTCTTGGTTTCTGCCATCAGAGATTCCAGAAAGAAAGTGCTTTAGCTCTTAATGTATGTGTTCTTCTGTCCATGTCTACTTTAGCATTTATTGAGATAAATTCTTTTTGAATTGGTATCTGCTTCTCGTTAGAGTACGCTTTTGTTTTTCTCCTGGATTTCATAGCTTACTGAAGTAAGAAGAAAAAGAATTTTTGGGCATTTGTTGGACTGGATAATCTGTTGGACTGGATAATCTTGCTTGTATGTTTATGCTTTCACCTATGATGTTGTCTTGTGTCATTTTTGGGTCTTCTGGGCTTTCTTAGATCAGAAGAACCATGTGTTCATTCTTATTTAACTTCACTGATTCAGAACTGTTTTTGTCTTATCTGACAAAGGGATTTTCCTCTGTTTTTTGCAAAGCATGATAATAATTCTTCAATAGTGTTTTCACTTCCTAAACTTTTTCTAATTTACCTCTTCTGAAGGCACATACATAACTAGGATTTGTTTAAAAATCAGAGGGAACCTGTTTACTAGAGAGGTATTTTGGTGTTCAGATGAAAATTCACAAAATTTCTTTGAATGTCATCTTAAAACTCCAATCGTAGGTAGTGATACTTTCAAATCACTGATGCCCATCTGGTAAT
The DNA here is from genome assembly GCA_910950805.1 of Acrocephalus scirpaceus scirpaceus. Lineage (NCBI taxonomy): Eukaryota > Metazoa > Chordata > Aves > Passeriformes > Sylviidae > Acrocephalus > Acrocephalus scirpaceus. Next base: position 56,824,143 of record OU383778.1, on the reverse strand, counting down.
GAACTGGGACTCTGGAGATTTAAGATGAGTTGTTGTCATACAAATTTATTATTCAGTACCACTACCTTTACTATTTCCTTTGGCATTGTATTGCCTGATATACTCTATCACCACATAGCATTATTAAGGTGCTCTCCTTAAGACTCAACTACAGTGTTGTGACCCAGTGGCGTTCTCATGAATGATAAGAATACATCAGATTGGTGTCCTAATAGGGCTGTAATTCTGTTCTGGTAAAAAGCACTGTAAAACATTACAGATGCTGTAAACATCCATAACAGGTTTTGTTTTAAGCATGATAGTGCATTTTAGTTTGCAAATTGACTTCACCTCTTAAAATCCTGGGCTCAAATAACAGCACTCACTTGCTCATACAATTGATGAATACTTACAACATATTGCTATGTTTTTCTGTGCAGTTAATTTCCAACACCTTCCCTTAGTTTACAGGGGTTTGAATAACCTGCATTTGCATGCACTGGCAGCAGTGTTCCTAAGCTGGCAGGCAGGGAATGCTAACTCACAGGGCTGTGCTTGAATGCATCACTTCTGCTGTGCTCTTCCCCTCCCCTGTGCCAGCAGCTGAGAGAGCTGTGAGTTTTCCCTACACTCAACATCTTTCTGGCTCATTGTCAGTCAAGCCATGCCAACTGCACCAGCCAGTAAAAGCATATAGGAAAAATAAATTTGTCATAGGAAAAGTACAGAAAAATTATTATTTTCATGCAAGACTACAGTAAAGGCACTGTTAAGCTATACTTTTCTAATGAGAAAAAAATAACTTTCAGAATCAGGGGGTTTTCTCAATAACAGCGTCCTTGAGGACACTTCCACTCAAAGGGTTAGGACCCAAACTTGGTTTTTTTAAAACTGCTACAATGTTTACACTTTATGAATGGATGAGGCAGCATGATACAATTGTGGTCTATCATTCTCAAAAATTTCTGTGTGGATAATAGTAAATGGATATGCTGGCTGATACGCAGGAAGTTACAAGAGATGTATGTAGTGAAAATTATGTTTGATGATGAGCGGCACTTTCTACAGTGGTTTATTCATTAAACTTCCAAACACAGTGGGTTTTTAGGTTATTTATAACGTAATATGAAATAATAGAAAGTTGAAACTGAAATACCTTTGTGACTGGTAAAGAAAGAGACTGAGTGGACTTTCAGTTTTTGATCTTCCCTAAACACACACTTGCCATTTCCTCTCATTATAGGGAGGCAAAATCAGATTCCTGTTTTTGTAGCACTTTGCTTCTAATCACAAATTACAACTTCAGAATTTATGTGACTATTTTGTGTCTAATTCTTCCAAAGGACTTTTCAGGACCCTGCAGAAAGCATTGTGATACCGAATGCTTCAGCTTATGCTTAAAGCAGCTTAGTCTTGGCACACTAATCTAAATAATGACAGTTTGCATTTTTTGTTACTCATACATGTTTAGCAGAATCAATCTCCTAAAAGTCAGTTTTGCAACTAAAATTAACATTAAATAATACACACTATTTGTCACAGCTGTCTTGAAGGACTGTTGCAAGTGCATCAATTATTTAACTTGAAGACTAAGATCAAGCTCATTAATCTCTACTTAGTATTGACATATCAGAGACCTAATTTTGCTCAAGGCTTATTCCATGCGTCAGAGGTGGCTATTGAGTAGAAAATTCTTTTTATTGCTCTGGAAATAACTATTACATGTCATAAAATGGTGTCAGATTTTCTGAAGTCAAAACATGTGGAGAGTATAAAATGTGCAGAACATTACAGGTGCTTAGTTTTGACATTTATGGACAATCAAAACTGATGTACAGTCAAAACTTGAAGAGACAAATCTGTACCAAAACCAAAGACTGTGTTTTCCATCCTGCTGAGGAGTTTTTCAGTACCAAGAACACTTAGGAGTAGAAGTTTTCACAGGGAAAAATATTCCCCATGTGGCAGAAAGCTAACAAACTATGCCCTCTCTTAGACCTGCTGTCTCCCAGATCCTGATACAAGGTGAGGCAGGGACTACGATGGCAAACTCCAAGTAAGACAAGATTGGTTCTGGTAAACTGCACCAAATCAACTCCTCTTCTGACATGAAATGCAGAATCTGTTTCAATCTAATGACAGAAAAGGAGTGAGTCACCTATTGTTCTGTTAGCTGGATGTGCACAGCACATATGAAGCCGTATATAACTTAAAGAAAGTTAGTTATGGGAAGTAAGGATCCAAGAGAAAAATAGAATTTCTGCAATGCAAAAATATAATTAGTGCTAAAAGCAATATTGACATATTTAATGTAAGATACTCTGAAGGCCAGGCTATTGTGAGTCTAGTTTATGACCGTTTATCTTGAAGAGAGGAGACAATGCTTCTTTTACTTCCAGAAGACAGGAAAAAGCTGAGTTTCTATTAATGTCACATTGATTTTGTTCAATTGATCAGAAATTCTTTTTTATGTGTACGTGGGAGGTGAACCTAAGAATGCCAGAAAAATGCTCCGTTTTCTAGTTTTTTGATGGCCCTTCAGGCACTTTAGTTAAAGCTTTCTCTTCCCCTGTGATAATTTAGAACTTGGCAGAAATGTTGTATAAAGTAAGTGTAACAACAGGGATAAATTTCTCTGTCTTTTGGAATGGAATTTAGCTGTGCAAAATTCTAAGAGATGCCTGTACCAGAAACCTGCAGTGGTCTTTCATTGGGCTCCTCTGAGCCCTGAGAAGCCTCAGGAATTTAATGTGTTCCTGTATCTATGTGAGCTCTGGCCTAGGTCACAAAGTTAATTTATAAAGGCTTAAATAAGAGCCATCCTTTGTTTCTTAATACAGTTTTTAAATCTCCAAATGCCCACTCTGTTATCTGACTATGCCAGGAAACCATAGGACCTGTATTTTCACTGGTTCATTTCCTCTGGCTATCTATGGAATCACCCACATCTGATTTTAATTAGCAGTTATGAGTCACTGGTGTGTGTGTTTATGAACGAGCAGAGGAAAATACTCTAGTCCGGTTGTTTGGGCACGTCTCTTGGAATTAAGAAAAATTGTATTCTCTTCCCTCTGCTGGCCTGATGAATGTTTCCTTCAAATGGGTAAGCTTAACATGAAAAATCAATAAACTGTTTTCCTCCCTTTATTTTCCTTGTTCTTGCTTCCTTTCTGACCCAATAGATGTGGGTTGAAATCACTGAATCAGAAAGGCTGGTGAGCTCTGGCCCTGCACATGGCTGGTGAATGGGCAAGGGAGAGGGAATTCCACTTTCCTCCATAGTCCAGAGGGAGGTGTTTAGGAGCACATCTGCACCACCGTCTTGGTCTGTGCTGGCTGTGTCTGCACCCCAGTCCTGACATATCCCTGCTGGAAACCACAGCACATACACTGCTGGTGTAGGTTTACTGGCTGGAATTCTATCTGTGTTGTGTTGACATATTCTAGTTTCAGGAGTAAAGCAAATCCATCTCCAAGGCATTTGCTGTAGATGAGTCTTACACAGCTTGTGCTCAACTTGTTCCCTTTGAGGACTCTTTCCTGAAGTCTCTCACCAGACACTGCCAAGGGAACTGAGAGAGCCAGCCTGGTACTCTGGCTGGCAAGACAACAAACCTTTGGGAGCTGTTTCAGGGAATACCTTCTCTGATATAGCTCTGATTCTCTGTGACAACATCTTTATATTTATTGAGACTCAGGCTCAATGTTGTTGTCTTGCAAGCTCTGGGAAAGGGAGAACAAATTTGAATTTTTGGACCCTTTCTTCATTTAGAGCCCTGATATTACTAAAGTGACAAGTGAGATGTCATCTATAAATGAGCAGAAACCTAAGCACAGAAAAGCCTTCTCAAGGATGGATCTTGGGGATGGTCCCCTCAGCCCTACTTCTAAGAAAAAGAGATGTTCAAAGGGAAGAAGGAAAACCCCACTGTGGTGTGGCTCTGTACAAAATTGCGCTCTGGAGTGGTAATTCCTGGGCTGTGCTCCTGAAATGTGTTTTAACAGAGTTCATATATTTCTGGGATTACGGTAAGCATGGCTGCTTCTCCTGAACAGTAAACAAATACATTCCTCAACATGAAATCCCACACAAATGGTCTAAACACAGATTGTGACTTTCACTTAAACTCCCTGTTTTTGGAAAGAATTCTAATTTTTCTTTTGAATTGGCGTAAACTGTTCTTGAGTAACTAGCTTCTTTTCAGCTTACTCCACCCTCTTTTCCTGGATTTCTCATGCTTCTAAAGGGCAATGGGAATACAGTTAGCCATTTAATCCCCAACTAAGAGCTTTTAAGTCCCTTGCTAGAAGAGTTTTTTTGTGCAGATGGGTTTTTTTTTGACCAAATGGACTAAATAAGCCTGTACTTACCAACTTATCATCTGTCCTGTATCTTTTATGTACAAATAGAACAAGTCTCTCAATAATTAAAAAATCCCACTTTCTTGCTGCAGGAGACCAAGCTGACTGAGATTATAAGGCTGGAGTCAGTTGGGCTTTAGCCACATCACTCACACGGAATTTGGTGTGTCGATACTACTTAGTTTAATTGACAGGAATTAAGAAGTCAGAACGTGGACTTACGTTTTCTTCATTTATGAGTGTATCTAATATCAATGAAGTTTGAAGCATAATTGTTACTTGGATAAGCTTCATGTCCACTTTCAAGACAATTGTTCCAAATCTTTAGTCAGGCCTCCTCTGACAGAGGAATAATATTATGAATAGCTGGAGAATTTCCAGGTGTTACTTTCCTTACACACTCAGCAGGCACTAGGCTTGCTGATAAGCTGCCAGGCACTACTGTGGCATATTTATGCAGGCATAAAAGCCAAATAGAAGTTAGTTCCTTCTGTGTGTGTACCAGAGTGGCCCCTGCCTCACCTCTGCTCAAATTCCAGTAAGATTTGTGAAAACTGAGATGGTGTGGGCACATGGGCACAGCAGCCACCAGCTGCCGAAACAGCTCCAGTTACTGCTGGGACATGGCGTGAGACTGAATACTTTGTATTTAAAACTGAATTTTCGTCTCCCCCTCAGCTATGTGACGTGCTGCTCTCTGGCAGGTCAGAATTCAGGATCTGGATTAACCGGAGTAATGAGCAGTTGTTGAAAGTTCAAGTCTTAGCTGGTGATGCCTCCAGAACTCATTTTCTCCCAAGAGAGCACGTCCTCTGACATACTGTCATTAAGTCTAGAATTTCTAATGTTTCTACTGTGTGGAAAATGAAGGAAGAAAGAGATTTAAAAAAAGAAAATCCAACAAACAACTTTAATAGAAATATCTAATATTTTAAAGCGTTTTTTTCAAGCTGTAAAATTTAATAGACTAGTATATTATTCTATGGAATACTTAGTTCCATACTCTGTGGAGGAATATCAGTCTCCATATAATTTCAAAAATATTTTTGTAACATTCTTCCAGTTGTCTGGTTCTCAGACAATCAGGCAGACCAAAAATTAGAATTTGTAATTAAATTTGTTGCTATTTTTCATCAATACTGCTGATTCACAAACAAACTAAAATAGTTACATTTCATTTGACAGTCATGGAAACTTTTTTTTTGAGGGGTAATGATAGAGATGCAGGATTGAAGACACTTTTTAAGTCATCAGCTCCAGTCCTCACTTCCTTTATATATGCCTATAGAAATATATTAATTTTATATGTACTAATTTAGTTATCAGTTCATACATACTTGAAGGAATATTAAACTAGACTGAACTTCTCACCATTGATACTAGATTTATACTGTTATATCAATTGAAGAGGCTTCATTGACTGACCCAGAATTAGTATAATTTGCAGCAGCCAAGGACATCAGGTACAGCAGCCTTGCATTGTTTTGCTGCTTATTGCACATCAGTGGAATAAGACTGGTTCCTGAGAACAGTGATTTATTTCCTCCAAGAATACTGTAAAATAGCCTTTAAACTGCACTGCGTGATTTCTACACTTAGTAAAGCAGTCTTGTAAATGGCATTTGCTTTAACAGTAAGAGACTGTTATTTGTGCTTGGATTCTCTCCGTTCTTGAGTGCACAATAAAAACCATGGCTGACCAATTTTCTGTATGTAGCTTGTGTTATTTAGCTTGAAAGAAATCTACAGCCAGTATGCACTCTGTATTTAGGAGTTCTGCAGTCTTAATAAGGTGCAAAATCACTCACTTAATGGAGATTAAGCTTCTTAGAGAAAAGTGCATTTTCCTTGAATATCTATGTATTTGTTTTTATCAGTGATGTCACTTTGCTTCTCAGGGTTGGGGGATTTTTCAGCATGGCAGCTCCACCGATGTTTCATGATTAACAAGTGCTATTTATACATTTTTTGATACTGTGCTACTGTGAAACTTTGGATTGTGCATTGCTCTAAGATGCGACTCCTTGATATTCTGTCCTAGAAAAACCAACGCAATTTTTATTGATAAATAATTGTTAATCATATTTTAGACTGTACTCAAATATCAAATGACTTGTACTTTTGCACTCTTGGGATAATGTTAAGGTAGAGTTTCACCTTTCCAACAGAAAGTGGAAGTCAATGAGCAATGAACTTCATTTTAATGAAATACGAGTTTATGCATTGATAAGAAAAGCGCCGTGATTGTTGTCTATTAGGAATGTTAGCAACTCTTTGAGATAACTTGAACATACATTACTGCAGAATTAATTAAGCTGTAATAATTGTGTTGTGCATCAGCTACCCAAACCTTTAGAGCCTGGTCTGTCTCACACTGAAGCGAACACACTTTTCAGCTGACAGCAGGTTCTAAATCAAGTTGTTGTGGGTTGAAAGTTTGGAACTATACTTCCCTTTTTAAAAACTTTGTTTAGTTTAAATAGCTTTCCTTTTTGGGACCATCATCAATTCATAATCTCTGTTGAATTCAGAGGATGAATATCTGGGCTAACATAAATAGCCCAGAAACACTCCTAAGTCACACATGGCTTGATTTGGGATAATGTGTCCAGGAAGTATCAGTTATGCTTGCTTGTTGCTTATTTTTCTTTCCCCATAAACATTGATCATGACTACTTTCAGGTACTGAGCAAAAGAATGTGCATCTATATACGTATTTAAAGTTTTCAGCACAAAAAATTACATGGATCCTATGCATCTAATTCATCACTGGCATTCCAGACCTTTTCAGGTCAGCAAAGGTAATTTAAAGCTTTTGTTTTGTACACATAGCCTTCCTTTTGGACAGAAGCCCAATTTGGAACTGCAGGACAGCTGAGAGACAGTCATAAAATACTGACACAAAGCACCCTCTTAGCAGCCATACCAAGAGATGGTTAGGAAAGATAGCAACAGTAGTGCTGAGCTTTTGTACTCCCAAACCAGCACAGCGGTTCCTTGAATGCCCTTATAAACTATGACTAGTCCTGAACTATTTTAAATTCTTGTGGAAACCATGCTGGCAGTGATCTGTCTAAAGGATTAAGCAGAGATAACACATTCCCTACAGAGTCCAGCTAGGCTAGCTCCCAAAACTGTAAGACCAGGAGCTTATTTTATGAGGTCTTATACTGTAATTTTGAAGTGCATGTTGATCTTTCAAAACCACTGGAGGAGAATTTGAGCTCTACCAATCACAGACATTGAAAAGTCTTCAGTCAGAAGTCCAAAAGTAAGATTTGGTGATTGCTTCTCCTACTTAAACACTGTTGCACCCACCACTCCGTGGTGTCATGGAGACATTATATCCCTAATATCCCCTATAGATTGCTCTTCCCAAAGCTACATGGGTTTTGTGCTTCACTGAACAGCTTTCCATTACTCTGTATAGGATTGCACTATATGGGATTTAAGAGGAAAAGTCTCATAGGAGAGCTAAGCTGGTTTCATTAGATAAGCTGATAAAGCTGGAACTCTTTTCAAGGTACCTTCCAAAATATTAAAAAGTTCAAAACTTCTCCAATCCATGATCACAACGTGATTTTATGGTAGATTGGTAAAGAAGAGACACTGTGTAAATTTCCCCTTTAATATATTAGTCAAATAATACAAGGGTGTAGGTAAGTTATTTGGAGTTTAGATGACTTCAGCAGCTTTTTAAAATACTTTTATCTCATGATAGCTCTGAAAAATGTTTTTAAAACTGGGAAGAGATTGTTGTGTTTGAGTTGTTCTTTGAGAACAATTTAGCAGCCTAGAAATCATCATTATGGGTAGAATTTCTTTCCACTCATTCATCCCTTTCTCTTTATCCTGTTCTGGAATATTCTTACTAATGACATGCTGCTACCAGAGGAAGAGGAAGCATATAATGCTACTTAGAGTGGTTTTACTGCTAATAGTTTGGGTTATAGATGCTGTTGGTCTGCGCCTTTATAAGTGAAAATGTGATTTTTAAGTAAGGAAATAAAAGCTGAAAAGAAACAAGTTGGCAACAAAGTGGATGGAAGTTTTCAGTATTCTAAGATAATATCTGTTCACATAAACCACCAGGCTACAAAGGATTTCAGCATTTTACAAAGCTTCTGCTCAGCTTCCAGCTGGCAAAAATAATGCTTTTTCAATAGTAGGAAAGGTGGTGGTTATGCTGTTTTGCATTGCAGAGTGTTCTTATCCCATGTTGTGTCATGTCTCAGAGTAGGCCAGTACAAAATCAAGAATGAAAGAAATGAAACTTTGAAGATATTTGTTTTTTCCAGCTCAGTAACTTAATATTTCATCAAGGGTCTTCTGGGAGCTGATCTGAATATGTTGCAGTGAAGAGAGCAGCCAGGGAGGAACTCTAATGAGAACTCAGTATACATTCCTGACAGCCTTCAAACAATTTGGCGGCCATAATCTTTTAAAACATTCCAAGCACTCATCTCTCATTGTCTTTTGTGGTTTGGACAGAGTATTGTTGATTGTTGGACTGGTTTTGAGGTAGTCCCCTGAGTGAAATTGTGGATCCTACCTCACACATTATCATCTGCATTTGCATATAATTGAGACATAAGCTCTCTGGCAATCTGCAAAAGGAATGCTGTAGAGCTCTTGTTAAATTTTCTAAGAACAAACACAATAGGAATGCCAGCCTAGGATGTAGGTCAAGAATTTGTCCACGGAATATTCTTTATTAAATCCAGTGAAATCCTCTGGAGGTTGTTAGATATGAGTTAAAGGAAAGACCTGTGTCCAAGACCTCCTTAGTATGGGGATTAAGATGAAATGAGATTTGGATCTCCTTTGCCTCTACACTTGTTTGTTTGAAACTAAAATAATTCCAGATTTTTTCGGTTTTTATTTTCAACTTTTTTTTTTTTAGTTTAATATTTTTTGAAAAAAGCACCAAACCACACTCAAACCCAGGGTGTCCTTTTTGTAAATAGCATCTATGCAGCAGAGTGTTTGAGTGTGTTTTGGGAGTTGGAGTGAGCGAGACAGAGTGAGAAACTACAGAGGTACTTTATACTGAACATTGCTCCTGCAGCAGCTCATAGGGTGAGAGGTGACTTTAGCAATGACTTGCATTACATAATACCTCCCATCTCTCTGCAGATGTGTGAGTTTGTTTAAATGTTTTATGAGGTTTTTATTGCACTGTAATATAGTCCCAACCCCTCTGCAGTTGCCAGTTTGGTCACAAAATATAATAAATTTTAAAATACCTAATGCTTCAGCTATTCAATAATTTTCTGACAGGCCCCCTGAAGCAATTATGGTACCACTGTGTTGCTGAACTACTTTTGTTTGGGATGTGTAGAACAGCAGGTTTAGTTCACTAATCCTATTCTACAAAATCCCTGTGTTTAAGCAGATTTGAATGTTCTGTACACTTGTAAAAAATTACTGTTCTCTGTCCCTATCTTCCTCATGCTGTGATACAACAGCAGGCTGTGGAATGAGACCAGTGCTTCCATCCTCTTTTGGGGTTACCATGACTCCTTGATTTGTGGTGAAAGTAGCAACTTTTTGAAAATCAGTGTGGTGTTTTTCAGGGCTCTAAACCAAACTGAATTCTTGGGCAGCATCTCTGCTGTGTGCTGATATGCTACTTTTCACCCATACAATAAAGTTTATATTGGAGGCCACCGAATATCAAACCCTAACTCAGTGAAAGAACTGAGTACAGGCCAGTGAAGTCTTCCCTTTACATTAAGGCAGTGCTCAAGTAGCCCATTCCTTAAAAAAAAAAATCTAATTCTTTTTAAAATGGAGGAAATAAAATCTGTGAAAGGAAAAAAAGCCTCAACCCTACACTTAAAAATAGTTTTACTGTGTAAACATAGCAATTTTAAGCTAAGTATCTCAAAGAGAACCAAGGGAAGAGATACATGCATAAAGAAAATTATTCCCTCTTTCCAGTTTCCAATTTCAAGTTCAAGCAAGGCAACTTCCTGCCAGGCCCTGAACACTGTATGGAGGGCTCAATGAGATCTTGACTGAGAAAACCAATTTTCCATTTTGAAATTTCTCTCAGAAGGAAATGGCTCCTGAGATGCAGAAGCAGATGAGCAAGTAGAGCTTGAGTATTTGAGTGGAGTTATGCTCCTAAGGAACTTGTGCTTCTGAGAGGGAGATAAACATGGAGATAGGATCTTAAAAAAGAGCAGTCTTAAATTTTGTGTGAAGTCTCTCAATTTAGGAAGACGGAAAGTGGCTGCAGTTACAGAAATTTGAGGAAAATAAAAATTCAGTACAATTTTTTGTATGATTGCTTCTTTAGGGATGACATGTAGGAAAAGAAACATTTGGTTTCTGGCGTTCAGGCCCAAATGGAGCCCAGAATTCTAGAAAAGGAAAGATGTGTGTTTTTTCATAGTTGTTTTTCAATGTACTTTCCAGAAGAAATTACTATCTTCCATACTAAACTAAATCCTTCGTGGTTCCCTGTTAAGACAACTTCTATTAAAAACACACTGACAGGATGCAATTAAAAATTCCATATTGAAACTCATTTAAATTTGAAGTGTCCAATTGTCAGACATTGGTCATGTAAAACAAATGGTCTTACTTTGGCCTACAGCTTCCTGAGGGGTCTTTGTAATGAAAGGATACTCAGAGAAGGGATTTGGGCCTCAATATGTCTCATCTATATCTTGTATATAAATATCTGTCTATAGTTTGGAAATATCAAAGTTGTTTTCCCAACCATAGCCCTATCAATTTTAGAACTTATTTGTAAAATCCTCAGGCCACCTCAGCAATGGCAACATCTTACATTTCATTCAGAGTTCACAAAAGGTAGTTTTTTGCCGAGCAGAGACAACTCCAGGGGTTAATAGACTTTGCTATTTCACACAATTAGCCAATGACTCAGGAGGGATAAGAACCTAAAACTCTGTATCAGGCTGTATCTCCTGGGCTGTAAAAAAATGACAAAATAGCCAGCTATGGTATCTGTTTTGTGTGTCAGATATCTCGAATTCAACTCAGTAATGTCAGATGGGTAGCAGCGATGGGATGTTCCAAAGAACTGCAAGAGCTCACTTGAAACAATGCAGTGTTGCTTTTTCCTCTGGATAATTGCATAATTAATTGCATGCCTGTGCCCTCTAAGTTATCAGTAAGATATGAAAGCATTGCTCACACATTTCAAACATTCTATAAATATAGTGTGCATATATCTGTGCCAACTGAAATTATAATTTGAATAGTTAAATTATCCTTGTGATAAGTTAGGTATAATATATTTCTATTTTTATTCTGCTCCTCTGTGAGTCGTTTCTTGTGTGTGCAAATAGTCCTTTTCCCTTGGTTTGTAGCCAGCAATGTTGGTTGAATACCTGCACATTTGTGCAAGGCTCAACTTTTGGGACAAAAGTGGACATACAATGATACTTTTTAATGTTAACCCAGTTGTGAAACACAATTATCCTTACATGTGTAGGGGTCAGTGAGACATTCAGTTCAATGGAGAGCGTAACCTAATATGGAACACTTTGGTAATTCGATGGGGTTTTACCCCTCTGGAGATGAAATATTAGAAATATCAGAAATATCAATATAAACTGTGAAGAAATTATTTTAATTTAATTTCATCCAGATGAAAAGAGTTTATAGGCAAGGGTGAGATGGGAGAGATTTTTCTGTACTTGAAGTGCAAGTGTCCTACCTACAAGGAAAGGAGCTAAAGCCAACATTTTTCACTTCCAAGGTGTCAGGATTGAAGGTACTGAAAAAAGATTGTGAAGGCACCATGTGTCCCCGGGGGGACACTGGTTTGTGGAACAGATGTGAACAGAGCGAGCTATTCCCCTCCTTAGCTGGAATATAGTTCAATATAGTTCAGTGGGAGTTAACTCCAGTTGACATTGGGGTTCAGAGAAAGCAAGGGCAGAGATTTTTGGCTGTTGCTTTATTTTCTTCTGTGTAGCTTTGCAAAGAAAGGAACCTAATTTTGCTAGAAGCTTTCCTCAATTCAGGAGGAGCCAGCCATCTCCTGTGCTGCTTTCCACCATCTGAATAGGAATGGGCAGAGGGCCCAGGAGCCACATTCTCCACCTTAACCCAGCGACGCCTGAAGAAGCCAAGAGTCCTTCCAAGCAGTTGCAGTGGGAAAGGGCCAACAGCTACTTAAGAGTGCCCCTTACTCACATCACAGATACTTTGGGGGCTAGAAGGGAAGTAGTAGAAGGCAGCTGGGAGAGCTGCCAAGTGTCACACTTTTGGCAGCTTTGTCACACATTCCTTCAATTTTGGATTTGGCTCCGCCACAGGAAGACTTGCAGGTTTCTTGAAGTTTTCCCTACTTACCGCTTGGGGCCACTGTGGCACTCTTGAGCATGAAACATGGGGCATCTCCTCCCTGTTGGATCCCAGGCAGGAAGGAGCTCTTGGGAGGCAGAAGTTGCAGCATAGAGGCAGGACGTTTCCTATTGTCCTCACTGCCTTTGCTTCACTCCAGGTGGCTGAAACAACCTCGAGCATCCCAGGAGCTTCCTGTCACTCCTCAACTGAGCAGGTTCCCTGGCAGCCCTGAGCTAGTGCTGATGGATCCCCACCGCAGCTCCCTATGCAATGGGAGCACCTGTTCCAGGTGCTGGGGTTTTGTAGTTTTTCACTTTGCCCTTACCTTCTTTGGGGCAGGGTGTGTTGACAACAGGATTAGGTGTTTGATCGTCTAAAACAGCACAAGAGGGCAAGCAGAAGGTGAGATTATAGAGAATTGTTAAACAATGAAAGCCTGGACAGCAGTGCAAGTGAGAAAAGTCATATCATCACTGTTGAAGATACACACATATTCTGAGGTAGTTAAGTTCTCTGATGGTGGCAGAAACACTGGAATTTTTAGTTTAAAGTATTATTGGAACACATGCTAACTCTTACTTTGCTAGGCAAATACTTTGCTGTTGAATCCAATGCAGCTAAACGATTGTTTTCTTGACAGCACCTTTCTTCACCTGAAAGAAAATACCTCTTCACTTCTGCCATAGTACATTACTCTTTCAATCTGTAGTTAGGACCATAATTTTCTCGTCCACTTGCATTTGAAAGATTGTGGAGTTCATGCTAAATAACATTCCCTTTTCTACTTGGATGGACACTGGTTAAGATGGTTATTTAATTTTATATATTTTTAGGGTAGTGCTAAGTTGAAGTCCTGGGGTGGGGGGTTATACTGTCCTCTATATATTTCATGTAAATTATAAAATATTTCAAGTAACTTCACACTGATTCTGACTTTTGTCACGAGCCTTAAGTAACTTCTCTCAGAGAGAACAGACAGTGGAGGCCACTTCTCTGAAGGGGTTGGAGGGAAAAAGAAACTTGCTGTTCTCTCCCATTTCAGTGATAACTGAGTGACCTGCTCAGCCTGGAGCAGCAAATCCCTGGGGCCCAGACACCCCCTGGAAGCAGAGCTGACCACGGTGACCCACCACAGCTCGGCTGCAGGGGTGTGGGTTGGTATTGGTTTTCAATTTAGACAAGATGTTGTGTGAGTCACCCTGCCCCCTGCCCTCCCACCAGTGCTATGAATAATAAACTCAGGCAGAAGCTGGGAGCCAACTGATGTGCTGCCAGGGCACGGTTCCTTCTCCCCGTGCTCCTTTCCCTCTCTGCACTTTGCTGGACCTGCAGGGCCTGTTGTGGGTGGAGGTGAAACACATCTGGAAGGGGCTGATTCAAATGGCACTCGTAAGTGAAGAAGGAGGTTCTAAATCCGACCCACCCTGGGGAAAAGGGGCTGAGGTCATAGGAGGGCAGAATGCAGAGTATTATTATAGTGAAAAAGTGAAAAAAAATTACATCAAATGTTTGCTTAAGGATCAGGAGTCCTGACCCAGCCCGTTTGGTTTGCCAAATATTACATGAAGCTACATAAAAAACCAACTCTAACCTCTTACAGCTCTCCCATTAGGTCACATTAAGCTTTGGCAGGGCGGATGGTCCTACTTGGTGGTTTTTTTGATTTGTGGTTTGCATTTGGCCAACCTGACTTATTTAAATTTATTTTATTTTGTAAATGCTCAATGATAGAGTAAAACTCTAGAGTAAACTTGTTCTGGCCAATATTTATTGTGGAAAAATTCTGAATTATCAAGAGATCTTTGCAGAACAGCTAACAAATTAAAACAAAGCATTTCAAGCACATATTGAAGTTCTTTTTGCAAATGAAGGAAATGTACTGATGGCTTCAAGCCATCACTTTTGGTTGTTATCCGCTTTTAGCCCTCTGGGCTTTTGTAAGCCTGGTGCCTTTTGACTCTCCCCATGAGGACAGCAGAGCCCTTGGCTGTGGTGCAGCCAGGGGAATGAATAAGTTCTCCTCCTTATAAATTTGTTAACCTTTAACAGGTGTTTTCCTGCCTTTATGAATAACTTGGTTAGCCCTTTTGCTCCTGGAGGCTCAGTTTGACCGTTTTTGAACTAGGAAGACCTGATTCCAAGGAGGGACTTTTCTAATCTAAAAGAATATTAAGTACACCCTATGTAAGAGATTTTTTTTTCCCCACTAAAAACAGAATTTAAAACAATGTGGAGAACGATATACTCTTTTTATATCTTGTGAATAAAAAGTGTTTTTTCTCTATGCTTTTTTTTTTTTTACAGGAAATACCGTAACAAGAAAATTTTAAAAAACAATCAGTTTCATTTTCCTTAGTGGGCCATTTTTGATTTGTTCAAAATAACAGAAATACTTTATTTTGCAATCAGATTGGTAGTTGTCTACATGTGGTAGAATAATAGTCCCATTCCTTCTGTGGGCTACAGTCTTATGACATATATTCTTACCCTTATAGCTTTTTCTAGTGCTGTTGCCAGGTTTTGTCATTGAAATATAATCTCGTCAGAGATAAAAATTTGTACTGCGTGGAACCCAAGTAGCTGGAGCTAGGAAGCACTTGAAGAAGTCTTCAAGTGAACCTACTGCCTTCTAACATTTGCAATTTTTATATGTTGAAAGTTTCATTTAGGTGAAGAACATGCAAAGAAACCATTTGATGCGTTTGTAATATTTTTCAGAACTTTCCCAATCTGAGGGGTAAAAATGGCACACTGCTTTTCTCTTCGAGAAGAAATTTTGCAGCTGTTTTAAAAATAAGTGACAGTGATGCAGGGAAGAGCAATAGCTTAATTATGATTTTATCTATAAGCTATGTATCAGAAATATGTCTCCTGAAGTTTTTAAATAGTATGACTACAGGTTTGACTCAGCAATTGAAATTATGTCCTGCCAAAATTCTTTATTTTGTTCTGTTGCACATATCTTGTGTAGACCAGCTTTTCCACCACTTGGCATATGAATTTAGGCTCTTGTGGTGGGATGACCCTGGCTGGATGCCAGATGCCCACCCAGGCCCCTCCATCAGCAGGTCAGGGGACAGAAAATATAACAAAAGGTTGGTGGGTGGTGATCAGGACAGGGAGAGATAGCTTACCCACCCCTCTCACAAACAAAACAGGCAAGGCTTGGGTTAATGAATTCAATTTATTACCAAGCAAATCAGAGTAGGATAAGTAAAATAAAATCTTAGAAACACCTTCAACCCAACCTTCCCTCTGTCCTGGGCTTAACTTTATTCCTGATTCCCAACTTCCTTTTCATCCAGCAGCTCAGAGGGACGGGGAAGGGGCATTGCAGGCTCCTCATCACACTTCTCTGCTGCTCCTTCCTGTTCCTCTGCTTCAGTGTGGGTCCCTCCCACAGGGGACAGTTCTCCATGTAATTATCCAGCTAGAGTCCTTCCCACAAGCTGCAGTGCTTCAAGAACTGCTCCAGTGTGTGTCCTCAAGGTCACAAGTCCTGCCAGCAAACCTGCTCCAGTGTGGGCTCCTCTCTCCGCATGTCCTGCCAGGAGCCTGCTCCAATGCAGGCTTCACAGAGTCACATCCTCCTTCAAGCATCCACCTGCTCCAGTGTGGGGTTCTCCATGGGCTGCAGGTGGATCTCTGCTCCACCATGGTCCTGCATGGGCTGCAGGGGTGCAGCTGCTTCGCTTTGGGCTGCACCACGGGCTGCAGGGGAACCTCAGCTCTGGCCCCTGGAGCACCTCCTTTGCTTCTGCGCAGTAGCTCTTTCCTCTTCTTAAATACATTCTCCCAGAGGCATTACCACCGTGGCTGCCTTGGCCAGTGGCTGCTTCAGGCTGAAGCCAGGCTGGCACTGGCTCCATCACACAGCATCTCCTCACAGAGATCTCCTCTCCACCCCATACCAAAGCCTTGCCACACAAACCCAGTTCAGCCCTGTAATCTGATGATTGTACAGCACAGGCTCAACACACATAGCAGTTTGTACAATGTTCCCTACATTTGGCACTTAGCTAAGCTAATCACTTGGCTTTTTGGCAGGATAATTAACCAAATTCCGTGCTCACTGATACCTCAACAGAATTGTTTCTCCTCCTGGAGTTAGCTTGTTGAAACAAGTTTAAATGTTCTTATCCTTAAGCTGTAGTGCCGTCAGCAGGGAAGATTTAAATTAAATTATAAAAGTCATTTGAAAAAAATACAGTGTCTGGTAGGTTTTTAAATGCCCATGCACTTTTTGAACTCTTGATTGGCTTTTTCACAGATGCTGGCAACTATAGCAGTAATTCTATTGATATAGTTGATTATCTGATACTTACTGTTAAACACCAATCTGTTCTGTGGGAGTCGCTGTCACACCAGCTAGGGATGGCCTGACTGGAGGTCACACATGGTCTGAAGATGACAAATTCCTGTATTGTCTGATACTCTTGAAACATTTTGTTCCTCTGTGCACTTTTGATAGCAAAACATACCTTTAAATGCCAAAGCCATATTGTCATAGCTGTCACTGACTCTATAATACAGAATTGGAGACAGATTTTACAAAGAGATGTGTCAATGACATTTGCATTGTTGCTGGAGAATGATGCTGAATTATTGAAAAATTACAAAGCTGAAGATAGTTGAAGGGAAGTTTTCAAATCTGTGTGTATGCTCTACAAATTGGCAACTATATGACAACATTATTTCCATTTGTTTTTAAATCATTCAGATAAAATTAGCAATGAAAAGACCTGCACAAAATCTCAATAATTTGTTGGATGGAAAGGATCTTTCTTATTCACTAACAGTAATCTTCTGTTATAGTTTATAGCTTGCATTTATGAGTTTACAGATTTTCAGAAGTGACGGAGTAAAATATGATGTTTCTTGTTGCAGGGTCAGTCTGTTCCTCAGTTCCTCCAATTTGTGATTAGCAATGCTTATTAGCTTGCCAGAGGTTTGGATTAAATGCTTAATCATCATTATACTAAAGCTGAGAAGAGGTCATTACTCCCAGTTGTACCAGTGAGTAAAAACCAAGGCATCTAAAGAGAGGTTGTTTGTGTCAGTACTGGATCAGTCAACCCTGGTGACTATTCCCCAAAACTGCTTCCCAAAATAAGTATTTTGTTGATCTGCTCATATTTGATGTGCTTTTGGCATAGAAAGCTGGATACTTAGCTCCCTGAAATATTGAAATGTACAGAATTGTATAGGTTTTCCTCACTATCCGTATGCATTATTATGCTGTATTTTGATTTCTCAACAAGCTTCTATGATAATAGCAATTATATTCGTCTTGGCTATTATTAGGTACTGGCAAGATTTAGGTACTCTATTTAGTAGAGACTCACTGATGTCACAAACAGCCAGCACAGTTTGAATAATGTCAGTATCCTGAATTTAGATTTACTGTCACTCCTCATCTGTGGTACTTCTCAGTTACGAGGAGGTGCTATGTCTCTGTCTGGTCCTTTAAAATTCTCAGCCTCTGTGTTACAGTTGCTTCTGGGTGTATAGGAACATAAGAAATCTTTTGTAGGGGTAAGTTACAATGCCTGGGCTCCCCTTCCTTATTTGTCTCCAGATTGATTAACAATACCCAAGTTATATTGGTATAAACATGTAGATTGTGTGTTTAAGTTCATGGTGCTGAATTCAGTAAAATAATTCACTGAAAGAAGCTAACAGAAGAAAAAGAAGAGAGTATTTCTGCAGGAAAGGATCTGGGAGTCCTGATGGATGACAAGTTGACCACGCTGGCTTGTGTTCTTGCAGCCAGGAGGGACAGTGGTATCCTGGGGTGCATCAGGAAGAGCGAGGCCAGCAGGTTGGGGGAGGTGATCCTGCCCCTCTCCTGGGCCCTAGTGAGGTCACACCTGGAGTGCTGTGTCTGGGCTCCTAAGCACAAGAAAGGCAAGGGGCTACTGGAGAGGTTCCAGTGAAGGACAGAGACGATGGATGAGGGGGCTGGAGCATCTCCCTTCTGAGGACAGACTGCAGGAGCTGGGCCTGTAGTCTGAGAAGACTGAAGATGATCTCAGCACTGCACATAAATATCTCAAAGGCAGGTGCCAAGAGGATGGTGCCAGACACTTTTCAGTGGTGCCCAGTGACAGGACGAGGAGCAATGGCCACTAACAAACACAACAAGTTCCACCTAAACCTGAGGAAGGTCTTTACACTGAGGGTAGCAGATCACTGGAACGGTTCCCAAGGGTGGTTGTGGAGTCTCTGTCTCTGGAGCCATTCCAAACCCACATGGATGTGTTCCTGTGTCACCCGCTCCATGTGGCCCTGCCTTGGCAGGGGAGTTGGACTGGATGATCTCCAGAGGTCCCTTCCAACCCTAACTAATCTGTGATTCTGTGAAAGAAGTCTCCCTAAATTACCATTAATGTGAAAAATACAAAAGGGTAGTGATTGGTAGAATGGGTATAATGTTGGATTTGGGAAGAAAGGACTTGAAAAGTTAGCAAAAAAAAAAAAAAATTAAAATGCCACATATTCATTCCAAATATTGCACTGGCATTAAGATAGGCACATCAGTATTAAATCCATTGCTGGGATATGTTACTGAGATGATAAATATTTGTGACTTGAAGATGATCATAGTAGGTACTGGTTTGTTTCCCTTGGAACACTTTTTCATGCTTTAAACCTCAGGTACATGTTTATTACAGATCATGGGTGTGCTTTTGAAACAAACCTCACAGTAGTCTCTACTTGCTGCATTTTTGGTTTGTATCACAGTGAAGTCCCAGAGGACAAAACCTGGATTCCTTTCAAGAGAAACTTGTACTCCAGGAGTGCACACTCCAGACTCTACTGATGTTCTATCCACAACCCCAAACTAAAGCAATTCTGAAACAGAAAGTCTCAAGAGGTATATTTGTACAGGGATGTCAGGCTCTTGAGGCTGTCGGTGTAGTAACAGAGAGTCAGTAGGAGAGTGACTTCAGTAATACTGCTTGCTAATGTAGATGTAGTTATTGTGTCTCTTACCTTTTCCTCATGGTGTATCTACTGTGCTCCAGTGAGGCAGATAAGGTGACAAATGACTTTTCCGGGGATAGTATTTATTCTATGCCTGCAGTCATTCTCAAGCAACAATGAGATACCAGCACAATGCTAAGAAACAGCTTGAAATTTGACTGAGAAACATTCTACTCTTACACGAGTTTTGTATGGTAGTATTTGCTTTTTCTTTGAATGTCAGAGCTACCACTTTTCCCTTTTAAGACTCCCCTGTGGTGACAGTTAGCATTGCCAGTCACATGGCTGAGATTCAGAGCTGGGAGAAACTGCCATAGTAAACTGAATTTGAACTCTGGTCTTCCCATGCCTCCACTGGGATCTATAACTGTCTGAAAGGCAGGTCTGGCCAGAAAATTTTTGTGTTGCAAAATTACTTTTGATGTGCAGCTGGCTATGTAAAATGGTTCTTATTTGTTTGTCCAAATTCCATAGCTGATTTAAACCACACAGTCCAATCAATAGTGCAAGTTGTTTTTAAAAATAAAATATTATATTTTTTATTACTTGATTGGATGATAATTGAACCCAAGTGGTTTTGAACCCTGGATGCAGCTGAAGCTCTGTTAATTCATTATAGATTGGCCAGCAGGCTGGTGAATCACTGTAAAGTCATGTTGGGGCACTGACAAATCTCAGATAAGTTTGACTTGTCAGGGTTTTGTATGTAATCCTAAAAAATGCATTTCTGTATTATTACATGTTAATTTAATTGTAACAGGGTTACTTTTAAAGAACATTATTTTGTGTGCAGCATCACCAGACCTGCTGGTCTAATGCTGTGGAGCTTCACTGCATTTAAATATTCATCAATTTCAACCCTGTCCAAGCTCCTTGTTTTCAGAAACTCTGTATTAGAACCCTGGCAGCACAGCAAAATACAGAAAAAATATGTAGGAAAATTTAAGTCAGTGACATGCGTACTTGTTTTGATAGTGCATTTGTAGGCCTAATTTAATAATGTATATTCTTGGAGGAAATGTGAACAAAATCTGTTGTTAAAACAGATGAAAACAAATGAGATTAACTTACTTCATTTTGCATGAGTTTTAGTATTCATCTACTAAATTGGTCAGTATGCTGCCAATTCAAAAGTTGCCAATAGAGTCTCACAGCTCAAAAAGCTGTAGGATTTGGAGTAGGTGGCATCATTCTTCTACTAGACATGAATAAAAAGCTATTTGTCAACCTCTTTACCCTCCAATGTCTAGGAAAGCAAACAGAAATTGAAATGCAGCTGGAAAGTATTTGAAATTTGTTTTTCTATGCATGGATACAGTCATTACTTACTACGTTTTTCACTGTATTCACAATTTAACGTGTGATTTTTTTTTTAAACATTGACTAATTTAAAATCTGTTTGGCAGAAGGAGAGAGGTTTGAGGGATACCTTGTTCCTCCAGTCCTTAGGGAGACTGGTAACTGCATGGAGACCACCATTAGTGCTCTCATTGAAGGAACAGCATTTATTTGAGCTCGATTGTCATTTGTATTATTGGGGTGAGAAGAAAGTGATGAAGGAAAGAGGGAAAAGGGTATAGGAGAGAGCCAGAGCACTACAGAGCATAGGGGAAGGGCAGCAGGGTGTGCTGGTTTGAAAGCAAAACCAGTGAAGGACTCTAAGTCAGAAACACAATTTAATAAGATGAAGAGAAAATAAAGTAAAGTAAAATAAAATAAAAGTAATAGTACCCCCACTGACAAAGTCAGAATATAACCTGACACCCTGTTAGTTAGGGTGGTAGTGACAGTCCAGATGAGATGATCTTGTCAAAGCAGTGATTCCTGTAGAAACGTCTGGTAACTCTTGTCTCCTCTGGGAGTCCAGTGGATAAAAAGCTGCCTGTGCTGTCCCAAACCCTGGATTTATCCAGGTGGGAATGCTTGGCTCCTCCCCCTGGGTGGAGCATCTCCCAATGGGCTGATCTCATTGTATGAATCCTGCAGTGGGTCCTTGATGGCCCATTAAACAGAGATAACTCCCGGAGGGAGTTATCTATGAGTCATGGGCAAGGCATTGTTGGGCTCATGAACAGAAGATAAGGGAAACACTGCCCCACCTTGGCTCCAACGGCTCATGGGGATAGAATACAAACCTTGGGCACAATTTTACATTGTAACCTAGGACACAGGGACAGCGACACAGAGCTGGGAATGCGCAGGGTTTCATTTGCATCACTGATCACTGAATATGGGAGGACACATCACTGCTGGGGCCTCAGGGTTTTTTTCCTAGTTTTAAATGGAAAAGTCACAGTAATATCTAAACTCAAAAGTGTTTCACTCTTATTTTCTCTTCCTAGTTACTTCTTCCTTACTGATTTTGTAGTGCATATGTAAAGAAACAGTACCTTTTCTTGAATGATTCTGTTAGGACTCAAAGATATTGGACAGATTCAGGTTTTTATTTTGGCATACGCAGTGCTGTGGTCTGACTTGTAGGTTTTATTCATATTTTCTTTGAATAATTTCAGGAATTTGTTTTTAATTTATGAGGCCATATTATAAAATGAGCTGTGGAAATGAATACTGTAATTTTAAGGTAACCTTAATTATTTTCTAAATAATTATTTTCTAAACTATGTGGGTTAAATTGATTCTAAATAAAAATAGAAACTTTCCTTATTAGCAGGGCTAATAAAACTCTTTGCCCATGCTCATGCAGCCTCACTTTTTTACCAAGCAACCTCATGACTCACATTTTTTAAAGCTCTTTCTTCATTAATGTATTTTTGCATTTAGCACATAGGAAAAAATTGATGAGCTACCTAAGATAACATGAAGTATTCAAGCATGTTCAGCATATTCCCATTTTCCTCATAAGTTTTTGATACAACTCTCTCCCATTTCAATACTGAACAAAATAATTATAAACCTGTCCCAGTTAGGACCCCTGAAAGGTACCAGCATGATTATTCAGATGGTGTTGGAACCAGGTGCAATTTGGTTTAGTATAAAATTTGTCCAAAGAAGGTAAAAAAGAACCACCCCCCCAAGCCCTGTAAGTATGTGGTCTTAAGAAATACACACAGCTGCAGGAAAGAACTGCCAATTAATGTAATTTACAACAGGTTTCAAAATCTTGACCTAGATTGTGAGTTGAATAGTGGGGGGAAACACAGAAGGCAGAAGTTCAGGCAATGGATGCTGTGTGGCAGGGAAAAATTGGGTGAGCAACATCTGGAAACCTAACTTGAAAGAGGAAACAACCAAAATTGCAATGAGTAAGAGAGAATCCAGACTACAATAGATTGGAAAAGAGCAGAAGAAGCCAAGAGTAGACCTTTGTGGTAATGTGTCACACAGAAGGAAGCAAACATGATTGTTCCTTTTGACTTGGAAAGTGACTTTCTCTATGATACCTGTGTCATTGGTTTGGCGTGTTGTGCTGGTTTCAAGGTCTGAGATTATTTGATAGAGATTTGTTTCTAAAAGTGGGAATTGAGTAAAATCCACTACTTTCTTCACAGTTCTGATACCTGTGATTGCCTTGTGGCTGCAAAAGTTCTTTGCTTACGTGAGTATTGAGGTGATTTTATAATCACCTCGCTAAATTGTGTGTTTAACTACTGTGTGATGTGCCTCTAGAGGAGCATCTTTCCTCATGCACACCTCATATATCGCAAGATAAATACTTTTTGTGGCAGGTTGCTCATAAGTCATGTTATCATCACCTTTGCCAGTCATATGGAGCCAATCACAGCTTTCCCTGTTCATTGCAAAAGAATGCAGAGCAACCCATTCAAAGCAGCCTGTGAACACTTGCTTTAACTGTTACCATTTGCTTTTCTCATCCCTTGTTAATTCCTGATGGATGCCCTAGTCCAGGCTCACTGCAGTGGAACTCTGTATCTCACAGCACAGGCTGGCTGTGGGCATGGACAGTGCTGGACAACACAGGGAACTTGTGTATGGGGAAACCATTGGAGGTGTGATGACTAATTTGCTTATTCTTTCTTGTTAAAATTGGCTCTTCATTTTAGATTAGATTTTTTTTCCCCAGCTGACACAAACTTGAGGAATCTGTCATTTCTCATGAGAGAAAATTGAGTTGCACAAAAGTCTGAAATACTGTGGCTCTGCTTGTACTTTATCCAGAACACCAAATATTCTTACAAGAAGAGGAAATCACCATTTGACTATGTGGGAGCAAAGAAAATTAATCTTCACTAGACTAGTTAGGTAATTTGCAGCTGCCATGGTATTTAGAATAACTTATTAATCTTTGCACCTGCCTAAGGTGAAAGCATTTTACCTTTCCATCTAAAAGCTAGGGTCCTGGCAGCAGAAGCATATAGGCTTTGGGGACACGAGGGGGAAAAAAAAATACCTACCTGAACTTATTTTTTACAAGAAATGACAAATTAGCCCATTTTTGTTCCTCAGAACATGCTGTGTCTTGGGGTGAGGAGGTGTGCCTTTGTGTCTCACCTAGGAAAACCAAGGTTTCTTTTCCAGGGGTTTTCTTTTATTTCAGAGTAGCTTTTTTGTGCAATTGAGTCTTTTAGATGGGATACATGCAAGAATTTATCTTTGGTTAGTTGGTTTTTGTTTGTTCAGGTAAAGCAACTGCAACTCAAGTGGAGCATTTGGGCCTTACCATAGTATAGAGGGCAACATGATAAAAATCTAGATGATGTTCATTTCTCTCAGCAGATGCTTAATATCCATCCCTGTGATCTTAACATGGGGATGTCTTCTAAAATGCCTGCATTCCCCTGTTATCATCAAACCTAGTCTGTTTTCTCTGGACAGACTGCTCCTTCTCAAAGCACAAACAAAGAATTTTACAGAGCACTGTCTGGATCTGTGTTAGAAGCCTGTGCACTGCCATAAATCTCTGACTGGTAAGGCAATGCCTATACTTACACATTTTCCAAAAATACATAACTGTACTTGTAGTGTTTTGGACTAGAGTCCCAATGGTTCCATGCAGTGCTGTCTGGGGCGTGGGTGTTGTTCCTTTGCTTCTTCACTGTTATATTTACTTACAACTAATTTTGAAGAGGAGAGGGGGGGAAAAAAAGGTCTATAGGCAATTCTTCTAAGGTCTGTATGGGTCTGGTCTTGTTAGAAATGCACATTGGTGCAGCTGCTAGAGAATCTCAGTATGTAAGTGTACTTCATATTTCTCTGGATGTATTTTCTACTTGTATTGAAATTTCTTATGTTTATTGTCTACTGTACCTTCCACTACATGAAGCAAAGATCCTTAAACTCAGAAAATTTCATGCAAAAGTATACAATGAAACTACACCTCACTGTCAGTTATTTGTTATTTTAGTACCCTCAAGTTTCCCTGCAATTAGAGAAAAGGGAAGGGCACATAACTTTCAGAGTATTTGAGGATCTATGAACATGTCTTGTATTATTCTTCTAAGAGAGATTCAGCACTGAGAACTTCATACCTTTAAATGAATAACATATACATCTCATAACTTGCATAATTTTGAAGTAATGTAATTTTTGTTTCCTCCCATAGTGCCTTCTGTCCTGGACTATTCCTATAACTAATACAATTATGCTTCATAAAATAATTTCCACTGTTTTGTTATAACATAATATTGAAAGGATCTCCATATTTTAGTATTTAAATTCAAGAAAAAAGAACAAATTAGTTTTTGGTGAAAGGTGGAGGTGATTGGGTTTGTGCTGTAAATTTATAGGAGCAATAATAGTATTGCCATCAGAAGTGCTCAGGATCTTTGGAAAATAAGATCATACTGTGGAAAATTGCATATTAATGTAGAATTTAGACTCAGAAGTTACTCTCTTCTAGGTAGCTGAGATTGGGTGTTATTTGGTCTCATCTGCCTTCTGCAGCCTCCAGATTAATTTTCCCAGCTGTTTCCTCAGGCATGTGAGTTATGTGTGTGTCTGTCTTCCTGTTTAGCAGTGGGAAGCTCTTTTCTCATCATCTCAATCCTTTACTTTTGGTTAGGGGAAAACAATCAGGAATATCTTATATTGGAAAAATGTTTTTATGCTGGAATAATGTCTCATGCAGATTACAGTCTTAGGCAGACAGCAGAGAAAGTGCTGCGTTTGAGTTTTCCTGTTTGCACATTTTTCTGTGCTCAACTCATTTTGGTGTTGGTTCAGGGTTTATTTAGGTGTTTTTAGTCACGAGTAGTAGATACTCTAGAAATCTTCTGGTTAAATTGTAAGCAGAGCAAGTTTTTCAGGGAGGGCAGAGGAGGATGGGTGGTTTGCAGTGAGAGGAATGGAAAATGCAGAGCAGGTCTCTCAGGCGAGGTAGCAGAAGGCACCAGAGCAGATCTGGCCGTTCCTGGATTGCAGGACGTGGGCACAGCCTCCACTAGGTGGCACGTTTTCGGGGACTTGGTGACATGGTGCTGACAACACATCAATGAGACTGGATGGACCTTTTTTGCTTCAATCAATATATAGCATGTGTTTTGTGCTTTTACAAGTCGTAAATTCTGCTCTCGGAGCGAACATTATTAATCCCATGTTTCCTTCCCTGCAATGGAGGTGCATTTCCAGAGCAGCCATGCATTCAGAACGTGTTCCTATGCTTTGGACTGTAGTATGCTGTCCAAATGGAAAAGTCAGCTATTTTGACACCTGTAATGCAAACTTCCTTTGCTTTACAATCTTCTGAGGCTTCATAGAACTTTAGCAATGCTCCATTTTAGCGTTGCTTCATTTAGAATCAGTTTGAAACAAATGGCATATGCAATATAGGATAAAGAGGTACAACAATTGTTCTTGGTTTGTTTTCCTCTCAGAGTTTTTAAAAATAGAATCATGGAACCATTTAGATTGGAAGAGACCCTGAAGATCATCAAGTTCAAACATTAACACTAGCAAGTCCACCACAAATAGTCCTCTCATTCTCCTTTAACTTTAGGTCATTCAGTAAATCTTGTATATTGCATAGGAATTATTTTTATATCACATCAAGTTAAGTTTTCAAAATTTAAAGAGGATGAATTTTTTTTTTTACTAAGTTCTAAAGGTAAGGCATCTGGGGCTTACTATTTGCAAACTAATCTGAGTAGAACCACTTGGCTTTAAGTATCTTGTTGAATCAAATCTCAGTGCTAAAGTGTCCCACCATCTTAAATATCAACCTATATTCACTATATTGTTTTGAATATTTAGGTTAAAAAAAATCAAATGGAATGATCCATGATATAAGAATGTAATTAAATAATTACCTTATGCGTCTTTTTAGGGAGTTCTGCCTCACTGCAGTTGTTGATCAGATAACTGGGCAGTAAGTTTTGTTAAGCAGGTTAGCTGATGGGTGGTCTCAAGGATATTAATATTAAAAGATAAAATCAAAGAATAGAAGCAGATAGAATGAAATCAGTTAACCTCCCACTCTGTTTAGAGAAGGATTCTGTTTCAGTAGAGGCTGACATTTTAAAGACCGTGACAGCTTTTGGATATCTCAACGGGCAAATAGTTTGTGGGCATAGGTATGACAGACTTCCACATGTTTAGAAAAGCTGCCTGCTTCGCCTGGGTTTTGTATTAAACTTACTGAGAAGTGTGGTCAGGTGTGCCAGCACAAATGAATAAATATCTCAGACTTTTTCTGTAAGTCATGCATTTGTGCTCTGGGGAATCTGCAGAGTGGAGTAGGACAGGCTTCTGCAAAAAGCAGTGTTTGTTTTCAGGTAAAGAGAGGTTGTTCCATAAAATGTGTCTCTGAGTGGTGGATGTTCATACAGAACTGAGGATAGAGTAATGATTGAGGTAACACAGAGAAAGAAGTAGCTATTGGATAATACCAATCATGGTTTTTCCACATCTGTTGAGCACTATTTTAGTGTATATTTTTTGAACCTAGTGGTTGTTATTCAGAATCTATATTCATAGTCCTCCAGTAACAGAAATGGCTTGTTTCCAGACCTTAGACTAGTCAGCATTAAAAATCAGATTCAGATTCATTGTGCCAGCTTTATTTTTGCTTCTTTTTGTGTAAGATGTAGTTAATATTCGTTATATATTTAGAGAATTGCCTCTTTCAAAGTTATCTAAAACTTTGGGTAGAAGGTGACATAAAGGTATAAATTTTTGAGTGTCAATATTTAATTTTAGAATATAAAATTAACAGACCTTTTAGCCAAGTACCAAGAAGAAAAAGAAGAGAGACAGAATAGTTTTGATGTCAATACTCTTAGGCAATATTGTTTATTTGTAGTATTAACAGCAGATTTTATGTAAAGAAGGCAGTGTTGACTTGCTATTAATTTATCTGAATAAAGAATTTGTACAACAGTTCTAGTAACTATTGAAAGGTAATTAGCTAAAGCTTGATTTCCTTCTGTAGCTGAGATTTAGGTTTGTTGGCCAATGACACTGGAAACACTGTAGCATTGGAAGGATTTGGAGAACTCTTGTCGCTTGCTCTTGCAGGAGACCTGGAATTCACAGAGGTTTTGTCTTTTTGCTTCTGGAATCTGGAATAACAGTTGCATTTTTAAGTGATGGAGGGTATTTCTGAGAGTCTCCAAGACCATCAAGTGTGAATCCCTTTCCTGACTAGTAGCCTAAATTGTTACAATAATTTGTTGTATTCTGAGGGATTGCCTAATTATTTATATTAAGATAGTTGATAAATACACGGTTATCAGAACGTTATTTTACTGCAGGGGAAGCATAGAGGCTGTGGAAATACAAAATACCAATTGTAAATTTCATTCTCCATGTATCAGTGAACTTTTGAGGAGAAAACCTGGCTTAGAGTTTTTCATCTTGCATTATTTCTTATGTAATTTGGTAAATATCTCAAAAAGCATGTAAATCTTAATGTTTTCAAAACATTAAAAGAAATCTAAGCCTTCAAATTCCTTCAGTATCATTTGGAATGGAATGGAATCATAGAATCAATCACAGAATGGCTTGGATTGGAAGGGACCTTAAAGATCATCCAGTTCCAACCCCCTGCCATGGGCAGGGACACCTTTCACTAAACCAGGTTGCTCAGAGCCCCATCCAACCTGGCCTTGAACGCTTCCAAGGATGAGACAGTCACAATTTATCTGGGCAATCTGATCCCATGCCTCACCACCCTCACAGCCAAGAATGTTTTCATAATATCTAATCTAAACCTGCTCTCTCTTTCAGCTTGAAACCATAAATGGTTCCTGATTTGCAAAGCTAAGGCTGCAGCCAGTTTCTGTGATTGTCATTCTTGTGGACAAAATTTTCGGTTTAATGCTTTCCTGAAGTATGAGTATGTACTTGAGTATGTACTCTTGATTTGTTCTACCAGTTGTTTTCATGATGGATCCAAGTTTTTATGCAGCCTGGGATTAAGTAACTAATTCACTGATGGGTTTGGGTCTACCTTTACCACACATGTACCATCATGCTTGGGTCTAATGGATTTTTTAATGAATGTAGCATTAGTACAGAAAGAGACCTACAGGGTTCAGTAGTTTAGTGAAGATTGTTAGCCAGGCATCAAGAGAATTAAATTTTATTTAGTTTTGAAATGTGATAAATCTGGCTATTGCTGGGAAAAAAACCTGTCCAAATGTGGTGACTATTGTGTCAGTTTTGGAGTACTTTTGTTTCACAATTATTGCTTTCTTAAATATTTATCTAAGAAGAAACATTTCTTGCTTTGCCAAATGCCTTTCCTGCAATAGAGAACAGTCTGGAAAGGCTGAGGCAGATCAGGGTAAAGCATTGGTGGCACACCTCTAGCAAAAGCAAGAACTCCTGTGTCAAATTACCTTGCGAGGCAGGAATTGATCCAGAATTGATGTAATGTTAACTCAGGGCAGGAATGCAATGTTAACTAGGGAAGTTGCTACATACCTTGACCGTTGCTAAATTAATTCTTCTTGTGGGATATTTAATTTGATGTGCATCACCTTTTCTTCTCTTTCTGGGTGAGTTCAAAGTAATTCTGAAGATTTAAGAGATTCTCAGGGTTGCAGGAGTCATTTAATATTTTTATATGTTTAATTCAATTAATGTAGTTAAATAAGAGATATATAGTTAAATTAATGGTAAGAGCTGGGGCTATTCAGCCTGGAGAAGAAAAGGCTCTGGAGAGACTTTAGAGCAGCTTCCAAGACCTAAAAGGGGCTGAAAGAGAGCTGGAGAGGGACTTTTCACAAGGGCATGGAATGACAGGGAGAAGAGGAATGGCTTCAAACAGAAATAGGGCAGGTTTAGGTTAGATAATAGGAAGAAATTATTTCCTGTGAGGGTGGTGAGGCACGGGAATATATTCCCATCCCTGGAAGTGTTCACAACCAGGCTGGATGGGGCTCTGAGCACCCTGGTCTAGTGGAAGGTATGCCTGCCCATGGCACAGGGGTTAGAACTGGATGATATTTGAGGTCTCTTCCAACACAAGCCTTTCTATGATTCTGTGATAATTAACCAACTAATCAATGCAGTACTTATTTGATATCATATTCAAACTTAGCTTGATAGATAACATAGCCAAAAGAGAAATTTCCAATCTACTGCATGAATATAATTCTAAAAATCTGGTTTCTTGTTAAATACATGATTCACTTTTTGGGAATGTTCATCAGTATCTGCCTAATCAGTTCTGAAAGTAAATTGCCAGAATATTTGCAAAAAATAGTTGAATGTCCTGAGCATAAATACAGTAAATCCTTTAGACATTTACAATTTTAGGAATAATAATTTTCTGTGTATTCCTATACTGATGTAATTTCTCTTCTAAAGGCAGTGTTCAGTGACTGGGGCCGTGCATGTTAGGATGGAAATCCAGGCTATCCAATCTGTCTGCTTCCAGTTCCGCAGTCTTTTTTACTGTTCTATCTTGTGTTTTTCACTTTGTCCATTGATGAGGACATCAGGAAGAGCTAGGAAGAATATCTTCTGAAATAAACAAGAGAGAATTTAATACACTAATAGTAACAACAATTACAAAAAAAATTAGAAAGACAAGTTTAAAAGAGGAGCTTTCTCCTCATTACTTTTCCGTGGTCAGAAGAAAATGCAGGGCTAGTCTTGGTCTGCATTCTTTCCTAGAAGTTTCAAAAGGCAGTACAAAGGTTGCCCAAATTCTTATAGTTCTGAGAAGATCTGTCTTTTGTTTCCAGGGTAGATATAGTAGGAATTATCTTTGTTCTCAAGATTTATCTTTATAGCTGCATAAAATTAATCAAATCAAGTAACCTGTGAAAATCAACCAGATTTGCACTGCTGCAATAACCAACTTGGTTATGATTTGCAGAGAGCAAATCTACTTAGTGGTCTATCTTGTTTTAGGAAGTGGACTTCAATGTTTCATGGATGCAAAATGCTAAATCACGGACTGTATACAAACTTATTTTCGCATTTTCTTTCCATATTTAAAAAACACATCTGTTTATTTTTCAACTCAGGAATATGAGTTTCATTCACAAAGTCATTTATCTTGCCATGACAGGGATGAGTTTCAAAGTCTTACTTTTACTCAATATATATTCCCCATGTGCTCTTAATGAAGTAAAATTGGGTAATAACATTTATCGATTTATTTTGAGATTTGAATTAATGATGTGGAAACGTTGAGCTTTTCCTTATATTTGCTCTGGTTTGATTTTACCCTTTTTTGTGTTGAAATGATGCAATTATTCATTAAAAAAAAAAAGAGTAAATTGTCACAACCGAATTGTAGCCTTGTTTTGATTCAGATGTTATGTGTGTGTAAATTGTAGCACTTGCTCTGTGTTCTGAGCTTGCTGTTGCTTTCTCCCCTAGCTGAGACTCCAGTATTCAAATTGCTCTTTTTTTTTCATACACAAAAATGTTCCTCCAGCCCATCAAACCGTTTCCTTGGGAAGTTGTGGTTCATGACAGCATGACCAAGTTAGTGTTCTAACCTGGAAATGAAAGGAAAGCAGAAGCTGAGCTGTTTGAGAAGCACTGGCACGGCAAGAGATTACCCTGTGTCATTTTCCCCAAACCACATTTTTCTGGAATTACGCTTCCAGGAGAGTCCCCACCCAGGCAGTCCTTCTCCCAGATGAGGTAAAGGAAGCCACCATCAAGCTGAGCTGGGAGCTGTGTTAGGCTTCTCTGAGCTGGAAGCCTCTCTTCATTACATCACACCTGGCCGTATTTCAGAGATTAATGAACGGCATCTTGTCAGGTTTAATATATCACAGTGCTTGGGTTCACATTGAAGATGTAATCATAAATTCCCTGAGCTGTGAACTACACCTTAAGGACTTGCAGGGAGTTCTAAGAAGGCAAGAAAAAGAAATGCCTGTAAACTATAGTGTGTGCCAGTTTTGAGAGAAACCTGCAGATTTTCTAGGACATTAGGTTTCAAAAGAAGGATTACATGCAGACTAAACAGAGTAGAAGTCATAAAAATTTAAAGACATCACAAAAATAAGATCCTTTTTAGGTATGACAGAATACTAAAGAAAATTTATACTGAATTATACCACCCAAGCAGAGCCATTAATTAACTTAATGAGAAAATATGTTCCATTTCCATGGACCCAAGCATGGCAGGAAGCATTTGACACTTTTAAAAGGGGGAGAGGTGAAAGCATGCACTTCACTGCTCTTGAAATTCTCAGGTTTTAGCTTATCTATTCACATTCATGTTTGGGCTGCTGAGGCATTAGGATATGTACTAATCAAGAGAGAGAAAGAAAAAACTACTGCAAGTGACTGATACGCTGAAAAAAATGTAAACACATTTCTCCTGAATAACTCAGGATACTCTTGTATCCTGAACATTGGAGAGGTTGTCATATCATATCATAGGAAGGCAGGAATGAAAAGAATCTTTTTATTGTCAAGATATGATTCTGAAAATATTATATATGTGAAATTTAAAAATCCATAAGCAGATGTTCTGTGTTCATTCCAATGGCTTCTACTTGTAAAGCTGGCAAGTAGGGCAATTTGCAGGATCAGGAAATAAAAGCCAGACATTCAAGGCTGTTCAGACATCATTTTTCTATGCAAAGAATTTAAAATCAGGTTCTAATTCCTTTTCTCAGAGTTTTATTCCATTCCTGTTTTTCAAATATACTCCTGTGTATCACTTGGAAATTTTTACTGTCATTCCTTTACAGAAGCAAGCTGAAAAAATTAGTTTGAGCCTTAATTTTTTTTAGGATGTGAAACCCCCTGGTCCATGTTCTTTCATTTGTTATCTGTGATGTAATGGCCAGTTGATGTTAAGAATGGGACATTGCAGGTAACATCTTTTGCAATGTGTTTTGTAATTTTTCTGTTGGAATAACAACTCCCAGATGTTTTCACACATATTTAGTTTTTGATAGATGGGACTACCCCCTCCAGTATGTATTCTTAGACTTAATATATTGAGCCACCTACATTTCTGAGGCATCACTTAAATATATTTTAATAAATATGTATTGTGTACTTATATAGCTGATGCTTAAGGATTCTCTATTTTAAAATAAGTATAATTTTTATGCATGCATAATTTTAAGAGTTAAATACACTAGTGTGAATAAGGGTACACATCTGATACATCACATCATTGATTTTTTGGGATTAAACTTTGTTTCTTTTCACTTGGTGTCGGGATTTGGGCCTGCAGAACCCTTTTCTCTTTTGTGCTAAGCAGCTTACATGCTGTGTGTGCAAAACTGTGCTGTAGCCAAAATAATACTTGACATATTTGGTCACCAAGAATCAATGGAAAGAAGGCCAAACCTTACGCTTTTGTGACCACATAAAAAGCAGAAGGTCAGTAATAATAGCTAACCTATCTGTGTGGTTGAAATGCAATGTAGCAGTTATTTTATAATAGCAGGAAATAGAGGCAGGAGAATTTTGCATTTAATTCAAATTGGTGAAAATATTTTAAAATTGCAAAATCCAGTTTATTTACTTCAAACATTATCCTATAGTGCACTGTCATTTTATAGGAGTGCTGATCACTACCCTGATTATGTTATCTAAATATTTGCAATGAAGAGAATATTAGTTTGTTTAAAATTGCTTGTCTCTTATAGTTGTTGTGAAAAATTTATCAGCATTATGTATTTCTGAGAAGAAACATACTGAGGACAATGTGCTATTAATCCCATTACAGATAATTGAAAGAAAGCTCTTTCTGAGCAGGCAGCTTTCAAAACAGTCAGAGGACAGAATCTCATTTGTTTCTTTGTACTCTTTATAAAAAGGTTAATATGAATTATTAATTCATCCCTATTAATTTGAGTGATCATCTTCTGATCTCTGGAAGGTTCTGCTTAAATGAGTAATGATACTGAAGATGAGCCTTCTGCTGTGCCTGTGCTGCATTTAACAGTGATTGCAGCAGCCAGAATACATTTCTGAATGAGGTGTCTGGAAGCACTTGGGGATACAGGTCGCAGTTCAAACGGTCCTGCAGAGCTTCACAGGCTCACCTGGGATGTCTCTTTGCTGCCCCAGACTTCCTGATGCCACCACTGGGCTACTGCTCACCATCCAGTTTACTCAAAGCTGTCTCCCAGACCTCTGTTCAACTCAGTAGTCAATCAAAACTTCAGTAAAGACTTGTCTTCACCTTCATTTCCTTTTATAATATAGAAAACACTTCAGCGCTTTCTGTTACCTGTTCAAAAGATGGATGAAAGGAGTCATATAATCCTGTGGGGTTTTAATGTCTCATTGCCATAATCTGGTAAATCTTTTGTTTTGAGCTTTTCATTGGAGTGTTTATTTGTCAGGGGACTGAAGCTCAAAACTCACAGTGATAGTCATGTGCTCCACTGAAGCCCATTGCTGTCTGAATTGTCTTCCTGAAGTCTCTGTTCAGCTTCATCAGACTTTAATCTCTTGGGTTGGTGTGCTGGTATCTCTGAAAGGACAGACAGCACTCCTGTGAGCACCAACAGATCTGGATCCACTCTGTGACTTTCCTCTGGCAGGTGGATTTTGAAAACCAGAAATTTGTAGCTCTCAGGTGGTAATTTTTATGATGGCACTGTTTTCTTAGCAGTTCATGTGGTGTTTTTGTGCTTTTTCTGTTTAGTCTTCTCTGCTCTGTAAATCACAGTGTCACAGAATAGTCTGCGTTAGGAGAGACCTTTACAGGCCATCCAGTCCAACCACTTTGCAATGAGCAGGGATGTCTTCAACTGCATCAGGCTGCTCAGAGCCCTGTCCAGCCTTGAATATTTCCAGGGATAGGGCATTCACAACTTCTCCAGGCAGCCTGTGCCAGTGTTTTACCACCCTCTTTGTGAAAAAACTTCTTCCTTGTGTCCCATCTAAATCAACCCTCCTTCAGTTTGAAACCAGTGCCCCTTGTCCTGTCAAAACAGGCCCTGCTCAACAGTTTGTTCCCATCTTTCTTACAAGTCCCCTTCAAGAACTCAAAGATTCCAGCAGAGTTTCACCAGAGCCTTTCCTTTTCCAGTCTGAGCAACCCCAACTCTCTCATCCTTTCCTCACAGGAAAATTATGCCTCCAGTCGTGTTTGTGTCCCTCCTCTGGACCTGCTCCAACAGGTCTGTGTCTTTCCTGTGCTGGGGTCCCCAGAGCTGGATGCAGCACTGCAGGTGGGCTCTTACCAGAGTGGAGCAGGTGCTCTGCCTCTTTGGGTTTTGTCCCTTAATTATTTTCCAAAACTTCTTGGAGATTTCAGAAATGCTCTGCCCCAGTGAGGGCTAAGTGAGGAAGTGTGGAAGAGGCAGCATTGTCAGTGCTGCCTGTTGCAAACAGACCACTTGGAAAAGCAGAGCACAGAGAGAAAAGGGAGTTTGACTCACCTGGCAGGAGGCACTGGGGCACTGGGTCCTGCTTCCTCAAGCATGTATATCTGAATTGCTTAGCAGGATTAATTTAGTGGGCTAATTTAAGCTTTCAAATGAGCTTTCTAGGCCAGAAGATTCTGACTCTGCTCTTCCCTCTTTTGATCCACTGCTTTTTATCACTTCTGGCTTCATTGTACCTTGGATTCAACCAGAAAGACTGCAGTCAAAACAATTTCTTGGGAAGTAACCAGAAGTTAGATCCACCTCTTTGTGAGTCGTAGTGGTGTTCTTATCGTTAAACTGGCACCACCACCCATGAAGTTAATTGAGGTGCTGGCTATGACTAACTTTTCAGGATTCTCCAAGGTTTCAAGCAAGCTTTGGCAGTTGTATGTCTTATCCTGCACTGCTTTTAGAAGGAGATAATTATCTATCTCCATAATGTTTGGGTACTTCTGAGCACATGTGCCAGCCAGAAAAAAAGTTTAGCCATATTAAAAGAAACATAGTGAACTCAGGTGCCAGGATATTTAAGTAGTACTGGAAATTGGGCAGATGGAATTGTTCTTTGGGACTCAGAAGGATTTAGAGGCCTGGGACACACACACGTCAGCTTGAAAACGGCTGTCTTTTTGGAGGAAAAAGTGGTCTAAACACAACGAAACAACCAAACAAATCCTGTCTAATCTGTGTTTGAGACACATCAACACCAAGGTTGTGGGTTCAATCCCTATATGAGCCTTTACCTGAAGAGTTGGACTCAATGATCCTTGTAGGTCCAACTCAGAATATTCTGTGAATATTCAGAGTGTTCCATCTGGTGTAATTTTGGGTGAATCTGTAGTTTCAGCAACCACTGCTGCCTGAGTATTATGTGAGGGATTTCATTTCATGGCTAATAGAAGATGTGAAGAATTTGCAAGACAAAAAGCTTTAAAAATATTAAAGTGCAGTTTATCTGCATACTGAAAATCTTATTATTCTGTAGAAGTTCCATCAGAAACAAAAAGCTGTAATTATAAATGCAAAGTAAAAATTATTCTAGCAATTTACAGGGGCCTTCTAGACATGAATTCATCTTACTACTAAGGTATTTAAATAAGAAACCTGAAAAAATGCCAGACAGCTGTATTTTTTGGAATAATTTTAATAAACTAACATGATAATGAGTTTACTGGTTGCATCGTGTTGCCCAAACTGAAGTCCGTGCAACTCAGTCACTTTGCTAATTTTTTCTTGCAGAACCATCTTAAAAACTGCCTATTGTTTTAGCTTTTCACTGCTTGTTTGCATCGATCTAGAACCAAATAGCTCTGAGTAAGTGCAGAAATGATGCATGAGGTATTAGCATGTGTGTGTGGCTGCAGGTTTGTGTTACAGATATAATAAGCAAGAGGTATATATATATATACATATGTAGACTGCACAGCTATACATCTTGGAAACCTCAGGGTTAGGCTGACATAAGTGCCTTCTGATGGCTTGCTAGCTAAGATCTAGCACGAGGCTCTCTGGGGATGAATTTCTTAAAAAAATAAAAGTGGGTTCGGCCACATTTATTTGATATTACATTCATAGGTGTAAAATAGCAGTTTATAGTTTCACTTGTCCATTTCCCTTGCTCTGGACCTGCCTCCCTGATCAAGAAATTCAATAGCTATTAAAAGCTGCAGCTGTACTAACAGTCTTATGCTTTATAGGAGGCATTTTGCAGCTATTACTTTAGAACAGGCGTTCTGTGCCAGTACAGATGTTACGTCCACCTTTTTCATAAGCACTTTATCTGCACCATGGGCATTGCATTTCTAATGTTTGCTTGAAATTGCTGAACATGCTCCGTAGCTGTAATTTATTTGGGCTGGTGTAGTTTAAAGGCCTGAAAGCTGTGTCTGCACCTGTTCTATTCATCCGACCAGGAAAGCACGAATTCCACTGCAGGAGAGTTTGTGCAGTTTGGATCTCTTCTTTATAAATCTCCTGAACCAAAGGCAGCCATTCAATTCACATGTATGCTCCCTTTCCCTGAAGTGAAAATAACTTGCATATATATATAACAGAATCCCAATTTTCTAATACTGAAAGGAGAACAAACCTCTTGTTCTGACGAAGGACAGGCATACAACTCCTACATTCCCTCCCTCAGTCTATCTCTGAGTAATCAAATGTACATGGTGAAAGGTGAGACATGTAGAAGTTGCTCCAGTGTGTACAACTCGAGCAAACTGCTAGAATAATGACACCAGTTTCATTGTGGGACAACGTGACAGACACTTCTGAGTGAAATGTATTTAAAGTGAGATGAAATGAGTGAAAAGGAAAAGCATTGCCTAGTCCGATTCACCCCCTGACAATGCTGATATCAGTGAATTTGTGCTAATGGAAGATAAGCAACAGTTGAAGATGACTGAAACACTGACAATATCTGAAATTTTGGATATTGAATGTTGAGCCAGTGTAAGAGCCAGCCATTCAACTGTTTTAGCCCAGAATTTTGGAATTCACGCAAAATCCAGGAGTAGTCCTAGCTCTGAAAGATAAAAAAATAAACAAAAAAAGAACTTAAAAAGCCCCCAGAAACCAACCCAAAACAAGCAAACAAGAAAGCCACTGTTGAGTGAGGTTTTCCAAACCAAAGCTATGTCCCACTTTGCCCAGTTCTGCCAGAGACGTATGTCATTTGTAGACATGTCATCAAATATGACTCAAACCAACCCTTCCCCCAAAATAAATAAATCCGACCACATAGACCGAAATGATTCTTTGGCATCCTAAAGATTCTGCCCTACTTAATTGTGGTGCATTTTTAATTTACCAGGGGCTGATCCATTACTTAGTGTTTTCATTAAAGTAAAACAGAAAAAAAGCACTTGTGCCATAATCAGTCTCATGAAACACTTGTAAATATGTAGGGAATTTAGTGCAACAGAAGGGAGAAGCAGTGTATTATAAGGAAACAAATAAAGAACCAAGGATTTAAGGAACAGAGCTGAACGTGGAAATAAAAAGAAGGCAATTAAAAGACAGAGATTGTTCCAAGTATATATTTTGGGAATAGTGATTGAATACTTAATCAAATATATGAGTAGTAACTTTATTACTAACAGTAATACAGTAGTAACTGTATTACTAACATGAAATTCTCCTGATTTGTGCATTTAGGCTTTGGATTCCTTTTGAAAGTTCTGATGGCTTTTGGCAAGCCTTGTTCAAGAGGCCAAGGATACCTCCTTTGGTAAATCCAAACAGAATTTGGCCATTCAGGTTTAGGATATCATCAGAAGCTCTAGGTAGAATTACAGTCCTGCTGTACACAGCTGAGTGTATATAATTCTCTAAGTAAAATTCATGTCTTATGTGTTGTAAAAGGAATGAAAGGTAGCTGTTAATTCCAAGGCTTATAAATATGTCAGTGGGTTTTCATAATGTCTTAATAAATTACAAGAACAAACTCAGTGACTCATGATGTCACAAGAACTACTCACTGCACTGTATTTATTGTAATTATGGACAAAACTCACAGAACTCTTTTTACTCTCTACATGAATATATAGGTCCCACTAAAATCAAAACAATCTTCATGGATGTCTTCGTTATTTATTTGCCATCTTTCAGCTGTTTTCTTGTTCTGAGCACTTCTTCAAATGAAGGAAATTTTCTAGAAAATATATTTCAAAGAACATGGCTGCAACTGCTGTATTTATTCATTGAAAAGCTGAAGTAAAATACAGTTTCCAAATATCCTCAAATTTGGGTGAAGTTCAAATTTTCCTTGGATTCTAGTTCTCTGGCTGGCCACCAGCCCATATCACTAATGGTATAGCTAGCTGAAAAATGGAAAAACAATTTCATGAAAATTTCAGGATTATTTTGGTTTCAATCTGAAACGTAGAGATAGCATCAATATTGTAGAGTTGGTAATGCTCCATTCTTTAGCTTAAGAAATAAACACAGGACAGGCTAAAGGCTTTAGGTAAATTAAATGTGTAAGACTAATTCAACAGCATTTCACACCACCAAAGTAAACTTGGTGTGTGAAGAAGCCCTTGGCTCATTAGTGCTCCCTGTCCCAACTGATTTCTGCTGTCCCAAATGCAAGTGTAGTTTGCATTTAAGTGTTGTGGTGATTAATTGTTCCCTTTTATCATAAAACACAGGGGGTTGATCTGTGAAGCTGGCCCTGCTCCCATGTGTATGCTCAGGTGTTGAGTTCAATGGGACAGAACCTGTGACATAGGATGGGGAGAAAAGGAAAGAATTCCACGCTGCATCCATGTTTTATGGCCCTCATTTAAAGCACTGGAAATGGTACCTCTGAATTTAACATACATTGATTTGATGACATGCTCCTCTAAAGATATGAAATAAACAACAAATAAGTGACCCCAATGTCTTTCCCACTGTTGCTGAACTAACTCTCCAAGATATCTGTACTTCCAAAGCCTGTGCATGAAATCCCCTTGTTCCAGCTGTATGTCCACTCACATACTGCTTGCCATGCAACGGATATCTTTTCAATAGGGATGTCTTAATTTTCTGTCCAGGAATCGCCATTCCAAACTTCCCATTCCAAAAATAATAGCAGTGTTCAGTCACGTTTTATGAAAGCATCTTAAAATTTATATAAATAAAGCTAGTGTACATTTCAAAGAATATATAAAATGCTGGAGTTTTGCTTTTACTGCAGAGATCAAAGAGCCAATTAAATTAAAATTTCATGAACTTTAAATTATGCATTTAGTCATAAAAAATATTAAACAAAAAAAATTAAAGCAGCAGGTGTACCTTATATAGTAAGATAAAGTTTAATATATTTCATTAGCTTAAGGGACACAGAATAACTATCTAATCAGAACTTCAGGCATGCATTTACATAAATATATTAAATTAAGGAAAGCAATTATACACTTAAACATCCATTTGTCTAAAAAAATCATTAAATCCACAGATTAACAATAAATCCAACTCTATGTATTTATCACTTCCAGATACAACTGTTCCATTTCTCAGATATTACACAAATACATTTGTTAGAATTTATATGCATTATACATATATTATATATTACATAATAGTGTGTATACATACATGGTGTTCAATAATATAATAATAATTTGTAGTTTTTATAGCACTTTTCATTTGAAGAGCTGAAAGCGCTTTACAAGGATTGATTTCACTAATTTTTGGATGGGAAGTGGAGGCACAAAAATGCAATTATTTCAGGTTATATAGTATTTGTGACAGCAATTGAATTCTCTTGTTTGGAACTTCAGTCCTGCTGTCTCCCTAAAAAGAAATGCACATATAGCATACGGAGTCTGTGTAGGTAGACTTGCAAAGACTTGTAAGGTCTCAAACCAAGAAAGCACTTAATTATATTAATAATGTTAAGCACATGACTTCAGTGAGGCTCATATGCTTAAAATTACTTGTGTGCTCCCAGCTAGATTGGTGCCTGTATATGCTTAGTAGTATAATTCAGTTTATAGAAGATGCTTAAACCTAGTTTGAGTGATGTTTTCTAAGCTATTTTCCCACATTTCAAATGTACCTACAGTACCTGACAGCTACTGTGAAATAAAACTAGTTGAACAGGGGAATGCCACTACAGTAATGTTCTCGAGTGACAGAGGTTTTGTGATTTCCTTTTCTGCTTGGCTCCCATTACAATCTAATTGTTCTCAAAGGGGAATTGAAGTTTTAATTCTGCAGTATATTTTGTGGGGGACAGCTAATAGCATTTCTGGGTAATTCACAGGGTAGGGTTACTGCTTCTGGTACTAATGGAGACCACTACAAGCTACATCTGGTGACTTAATACCAGGTGGTTTCTGGTCTCAGTGTGTCTTGATATGAATTGAGTTCATTCTGCACACCAGTTTTGACTGCCTAGAACATTTTCTTTTTAGCAGCTCCTCCTAGGAACATTCAGAAAATGGGGTTGTTTGTTACTGCCTTGTGATGCAAAACACCCTTTTGTCCTACTGTAAAATGTATCCTACATAAAAAAAACCCCTGTCTCCAAACCAGCCAACTCTCTCTGCCTTTTTTCCAAGAATACTGTGAGCACAACCATTGTGTATATTCACATGCTTTAGCTGAAGCTGCCTTTCTGAAATTTCCTGGGAATTTAAGCAGTTTTTCACTTAAAATATTTTTTACTTTTTTACTTCTTCACAAAACGAAAATAAATAGGAAAATCTCATACAACCCTTCTCCAGTAATGCAGCTTGCTCTCTGTGCAAGAATGTCTGACAATTTTGTTTATGGAAGCCTGCCTGTGTGCAGTAGACAATAGGTAAAGACACACATTATTTGCATATGAGGCAGAATGTTAAATGTTTGAGAATGTCTGTAGCATAGCATGATCACTGATACTTTTTCAGTACTGAGAGCTCAGGGAAGCTGGTGAGTTGCTCAGCTTTCACATCAGCTGACTGCTGGACATTAAAAAAGTATCCAGAAGCCAGGCAGATTTTGTGTAAATGCTGGCAATAGCTATAAGGAAACCCAGGAGGATTGGAAAGCTCTGCAGGGCTTTCTGCAGGGCTGGGTCTGCACTCTCATGCCACAAAGCATCGGTGTAATGCTGCAGATGCAGACACGGAGAGGTCATGTGTGCACTGATGTCTGAAGTTAAGATCTTCTGCCAGCTAAGTGGATATCTTTTAAGGACTTAATCCTATAACTAATGAAGTCAATAGGAGATTATCAGTTGACATCAATGGGCTTGGAGTCAGGCCCTCAAAGATTAAAGTAATCCTGTACTAAGCTTTCAGGTGGCTTCTGCTGTTTCACACCTATATCCCAAAAACTACGTGCTTTATTCA
Source organism: Acrocephalus scirpaceus scirpaceus (assembly GCA_910950805.1). NCBI lineage: Eukaryota > Metazoa > Chordata > Aves > Passeriformes > Sylviidae > Acrocephalus > Acrocephalus scirpaceus. The sequence continues at coordinate 56,781,932 of OU383778.1, read as the reverse complement.
CTGCATTACTCTGTTGTTGAAAACAACAAACTTTTCAGCAAAACAGTCTTAAATTTTTTCCAATGTTTCTGAAACATTTTGTCCTGAAACTACTTAGGGAAATATTTATTTCTCAGGTTTTTGTAGCCAGAACCCAGATTATTTGGTACAAATTTTCTGCAAATTTGAATTGAAACAAATTTAAAGTGTTGGCTGCATTTTTTATGAGAATGTAACTTTTTAAAAAAAAATATTGCAAAGTGAAAATGATTAGTGAAAATGGCTTCCTTCTTTTTTTTTTCCCAAGATAAAGGACATCTTTTAAGTTGGACAGAAGATCAAAATGGTATAATTCCTAATTAAACTGATGCACAGATAATCTAAAGGATAGTAAAGTAAAATGCATGAATGTCTTATAAGAATTAACATGATTAAGGAGAAATTAGCAGAACAAGCTGTCCTTGGACTTGTTTTCTCCATGTAGAACTAATCTTATAAATGCCTATTTCATGGATGCAATTAGAGTTACATGTATGAATACTCATTTTCACTATAGTGCAACTTCACACCTGTGGAATTGCTTGTTCATATTTTCAGCGTCTCCATTTTGCATAATTTTACAGGAAAAGGTCCTTGTTTCTCCAAATTAGAGAAAATGTGTACTAAAAAGCTACATTTCATCATGCCAGGGGTATCATTCTGGTTTTCAGTTAAAGCATCTGATCACTGGATTGCAATGGGTAACTCTGTGATAAGCACAGTGACTGAAGTGATTTCTGCCTTCTGTGTGTGCCTGAGCGGTGTGAGGCTGGTACTCCTGAACTGTAAATGCCCAGCTAAGACACAGTGCTAGAAGTCACTTTTATCTTTTAGTCATTCCACTATTCTGTGGAATGACCAAAAGATAAAAGTCTCAGCCTGCTGGGAAGATTTTGATGCACACATCTGTCAGCCACTTTCAAAAATAATAAGCACCTGCAGCAACCAGGGATTGTTGATGTTTGCTGTGGGTCTAGAAAGAAAGGAGCTGCAAAACCAAATGTAGACAAGTGAGTGAAAGGATACACACAGAGGTGTCATGCCAGTGATACAGAATTTATATTCTTATTTATACCTAACTTACACTTGGTTTGCATGAAATAGAATAACATGTGAGGATTTAAAGGTAAAAAGGGTTTGGATCTGTGTCCCTCTCTGTTAACAGAAGAAATTTATTCCCAGAGGGGGAGGCTTTGAGTTAGTATTTCTTATTGGGTGCAGTAGAAAAATGAGTTTACTGTTTTTCTGAAATGGAGTGAAACAATTTGGAGCTGATTTTGCATAACATCTTTTTGTCTCCCTACTTATCTATGGAGTAAAGATATTTCTCCTTATATTCCAGTAATACGCCTTCTTTCTGATCAGCAGCATTTAAAAAGAGAGAGATGAGTTTTCTGTCCCAAAATAATAAAGCAGGGGTTTAACACTAGCAGGCATCAGGGAGAGTCATGTTTCTTGCAACAGGTACGTTTGTTCTCCTTTAGCAGCAGAAAGGCTGAAAGAATGCCTGAAATGTACAATGTGTTGGGAACAGAGAGGCAGTATCTCCGAATAAAGGAAGAAATGAATGGAATAAAAGATTAGGAGAGAGACACACAGAGACAGAGACAACTTGAACACATACATAAAATCCCTTCTGGAGGCCCTTATCTAATTGCCTCATTTATCTAGTTTCATTTATAAGCTCAGTTTTATTCTGGGACACTCTCGGAGGTTGTGTGAGAATGGCTGCAGAATGACCTAACTGGCAACAGGCTTTCTACAGACCCTTTTTTTTTTTTTTTTTTGTATGCCAATTCTCAGGGCAATTACTGCAGTTGCCCTTTTTATATCAGCATCTTGGGTGGCTAGGCCTGGGGTTTGCTCACTCTTTTTAATAGTATAATTTCTTTTTATAAATAAGCAGCTAGGATTTTTTTGTGTCTTTTTTTTTTCTTTTTTTATGAGAATACTTCTTTTCCACTGGGGCTTTCTATGAACATGTGGGCTTAATGCAGATGCCTACTTTCACACAATATAAAAGATGATTTAAAAATGAATCAAAACAGTTTCACAAACTATCTCCCCTCTCCCTCTAACCTTCACCTAGATTATTTCTTAATTTTAAAGTTTTTATGGAATGACTGAGAGCAGAATTTTGTTAAAATAAAACAAACTGAAGAATTTTTCTTAAATTTTGCTTAATTTTGAAAGTGGTGATTTTCTGCGTGCAGCACAGTCAATGTGATTTTTTGCTATTGATTTGAATGAGGCCTGGATTTAATTCTTAGCTCTTACTGGAGTTTTATTTTCGGATTTCACTAGTAAATTAAATTGTCTTTATTTTATTAAGATCATTATTTTCTGTTCTCTGCATGGCTGTGGCATATAAATATTATTGTGAATCTTCAATTTAGGTGCCATCTGTGGTATTTTTTAAGGCACTAAACAGTGAGAAAAGAACTATCACATCTTCCCAGCTGGTTGTTGAAAATAACATGTCACGGTGGAGTTAAAGTTGGGTTTATTTTTAAATATATTTCATTGAAGAAAGTGTTAAAGATGTTATCTCTGTCAGATATTTAAATGTTGCTAAAATACTTCTGCGACTTTCTTGCCTTGCTGATTATGAAGAGTGTAATAAAACCGTGCTATGTGACAGATTTAGACAGCTGGCTCATTCATGAGAAGTTCACATTTTTGTCACCCACGTTGAATAAGGAAAGATTAGATGCTAAGGTCAATTTACAAAAATGGTTGTCAGGACATTTTTTAATTGTAAAACTTTTTGTGATGGAATTCAGGGAAAAGACTAAAGGCAGAAAGCAGCGGAGACAAAGAGCTGCTATTAACCTACAGATGCTACCACGGGGTTCATTTTAAGATTGGTCACACTGCTTAGCCAATGAAGTGTTCGTGTGACTATAAGGGACCACCCTTTTCTGGGGTGAGAGGGCAATTTGGTCTTCATGCTCATTTAATCCCAAGATGTCTTTCAATGGACTGTCAGTTGAATCTACATTGTGCAAAATTATGCATGCACTTTTTAATGCAGACCATTGTTCTCTGAGCACTTAACCAAGATTTCTCAACCAATTTCCCTTTGGCATGAGGTCACTCGAAACCCAGGCAAACATATATGGAAGGCAAATGTAATTGTCTGTTCCTCGGAGCTGGAATGTGTGAGACACAGAAATGCAAGTATTGGTTATGCTGTAATTTCAGATTTCATACTCATTAAATGAACACTGAAAAATTTTTATAAGGGAGAATTTGTTGCATGTTGCTGCCCTGGAGAGATGATTTTACTGCTGGAGAGTAACATGGTGAAAGTCTTTTCGTTCTGTTTGGCTAAAGTGTTGTCAATCTTTGATGCGTGAGCAGCTGCTTCGAAGGACCACAGGATGTGCACACTGGGGCTGCTCTGCTTTCTTTTCTTAGGCAAGATTTTGTAAAAGCTGCAGTAGGTAGTTTGCAGGTAGTGCAAAGGAAACCTGATAGCTGGTAAGTAGTGAACAAAGAAACTGCCAGTAGAGCTGGAGATAAGAGGGCACCGGTTCTGCAGATACATCTAATTAGTAATACCTTAGAAAACCTGACTACAGCACATACACCACATTTATTGATACATTTACAAAGACTCGGTTTTCTGTTGGCTCTCCAGCTGCATTTGGCAAGCACTGCTGTAGGTTTTGCACAAGTGACACTGAGCACAGGCAGCATGCGCTCGTGTGAGCTCTCGCTCCAGGACGCCCCGTTCAGTGTGGCATCAGCAGAGTCTGCCTGTGTGTCACCTCTTACACTGTCCTGCTACAGTGAAAATCACTTTACAGACGCTTTTAACACATGCTGTAATTTTCTTATGGTTCATGGGCTTTTGCTTTTTTTCTCATTCGGTGTAAATGAACACAAGTTGACACAAGGGTACATTTCTAGATTAGATCCACAACACACTGAAGTGTGTGTGTGTGTTTGCTCTCTCTTTCCCAACCTTTCCAATTAAGTTGGTGAAAAATGTAACTTTAGTATTTTACAGGACATGGTAAAGCTGTCTCATCTAGGTGATGTCTATATTATAAAAATAAAAAAAAAATATAAATATATAACATGAACCCAGTGCCCATCGTTAAATAAAATATATGATAAAAAGCAGACCTTCTAGGATGACTGGTTTTGAAATATGCGAATATAATTTAATTATTAAACACTTGAAACAATCTTGATATTAAGCTGCGATAACCAGATTTTTGCATCTATGCTAGATAAAGAAATAACATTCTGTAATAGAGTTACATTGATGAAAGTGAAGGTTACAGTCTTACAATGAATTGCCTAGATAGGAATGCATTAAGCAGTTTGGAAATATTGTCTCATGATGGAGTTCGGTTTACCTTAGAAACTGTTACAACTGGATTTTATTAAGTCCAGCAGTGTATACGGCGATGTTTGGAAACTGCTTTCTCACTGCTATAATCAGATAGGTACAGGAACGAGATTTCTGGGATGTCAAAGAATCCATTAAGACATCAGGACAGTCCTTTGACGAAAATGTGTTTTACAGTGGAATTGCTTTGTAAACTATTTCTCATGAAGAAATAAATATTAAAAAAGATTCCACTCTCTGCAAAACCGTATTTGTGATAGCGGCTGCGTGTGTATGTGTGCACATATTGGATATCGGGACGTCTGTGGAGACGCGCAGGAATATTTACACACATACAAGGGATTTTTCTGCACATTGGTGGATATTACACTTAAATTAATAAAGTAAATCAAATCACCGGTGTTTGTTGCAGGATAAGAGTCTTTCAAAAATGACAGGATTCAAAACAAATGCCCGTTGAAAGTGGAGTTTCCAATAGTCCCAGAAACTATACAATGTAGCTGGTTAGATCCAGCAAGTAGGATGTCATGTCTAGGATCTGATCAAGAATACCTGCCCTTGTCACTCTTCGGATGTTTCTATCCACTTGTTCACACTGGGGGCCGAGATAGCCTTTTTTACATAAGCATTTGTTGGGCCTTACACAGACACCTCCATGTCGACAGGCTGGGTCACATTTTGCTGTGGGTGAAAAAAACAGCGATTTTTTAATTTGTTTAGGACACCACAAACCAAAAAAAGTTACAGTACACATTCATTTAGAGCTTTTTTAACCGTATTGTGATAAAGCATATAAATTAAAAACAACATAGAAAGGATGAAATATTAGGAGTGTTGGAAGCGTATTTTTTTAAGTTTTAGAATATTAGGGGGAGGAATTTTGTATATCTGTGAGGATGTCACCCAGGAAAGACTGATAAACTCAAATAACATATCTTTTTGAAATGTCCAATTCCCATATTCAGGTTTCATTTGGGAATCTCAGGCAAACTCCTTTGTATACTCAGGGTTCTGCACTACACATGTGCCTTAGCAAAGCAGACTACAGCTGAGCAGTGCACCAAATGCCCGTCTTTTGCTCTTGAATCACTTAATGTTGGGAACAAAATTGAACTTCTATTGGAGAAAAAAGAGCCATGGTATTTTTTCAACCATTTTTATCAGTTTTATAAGTTTAAAAGTTTTCCCCTCTTTAGCAGATGTGTGACGACTTATCTATAGAGTTCTAGGTTAATCAGCTTGCTTCAGTTTTTCAAATATAGCTCATATTAAACTGCAGCCAGTGTTAGCAAAACTAAAAATCAATAACTTTAGTTGTGGAAATATTTTCTTCTGGGGTAGTCACAGGACAGTGATATATAGAATGTATATAATATATCTTTCTTTTTCTGCAGGTGTTATGTGGCTTAATGTTATCTATTGTAATGAACTTTAATATGGATTTACAGATATTTATAATACACCATAGAAATGCAGGTTTTCTTGATTTTATCCAAGAGGTTTTTAACTACATGAAAGGGAAACTCATACCTCGTAAGGTAAATTCTCTTCTTTAAACTGTAATAGTAGCTTGAGGTTCAACTTCGAACATCCCTATCAATTGTTGTGTGGGATACAGGGAAGGGAGATGCTTAATCTACATATTTTCTGTGGCTTTCTTGCTCATTGTGTCCATCAAATCATCTATCATAAAGATGTGATTATTTAAACAAAACAGGTTATTCAAGACCCATTTATGTTCATGGTGGAGGCATTCTTTTACTTTTACAAAATTCTTCCACTTTGACAAAGGCTGTAGAATGGGTCTTATTCTCTAAATGCAGGAAGGCTCTGACAAGTGAGGACAATTGAAGCTGGGATATTTGGCCAGATTACCTCATCCATTTCTCTAACCTGCCTTTGCTGCTGGGTTGTAGATGGTCAGCTCATGAATCTTTGCCAGTAAGATACTTTATTGGTGATGAATTCATTTAATTTCATTCCCAATACACTCCTGCTCATCACTAAAAACCTGGAGATTGCTGAAATTTACAGTCCAGCCCATAAGGACTTCACAGCTGACCCTGCTTCCCCAGGGTCCTCCTAAGTGCCCTTCCAACCTGAATTATCCATGATCCATAGTGGGATCCTTGTTTTCCCTTAGTCCTTGCTATTTCTTTGAGTTCTACTGCCACAATGTTAACATCTCTTTCTGTGGGCATCTGGTCAAACTCGCTGACCAAATATGCCCAGTCAGAGGACACCGCTGATGCTGAGAAATAAAATCTTTGTAATAACATCTCCTGGTAGCCAGGCTGGCTCTGGAACCTCTGCACTGGCCAAAATGACACAGCTCAGACAGAAGCACAGCCTCTGAGACAGTGATGGCACAGCTGAGGCACTCCAGGCTTGCTCACCTCACCCCTTGGCTGGCACACCTGTCATCTTAGTTTGATCACAGTCACTTTTCCAAGTGACTTTTAAAAGCTAAAGCAACAAGATAGGACTTGATGAAATCACTGTAATAATGGATCACAATAACATTGATTATTAGCTGTTTTGTGATATGTTGATAGAATTCTCTTTAACAAACTGGAGCCATTTTGTTTGGTAGGATCAAAAGCAAGAATGTACCAAACCTAAAAAAAATCTGCATTAAATTAGTGAAGTGCAAAAGATGCCATGGAGACCTGCAGTTCTGATTTACCGTCTTTCCTAACAAGTCACCTGTCTTTGACACTGACAGTGATAATACTGCAAGTGGAAGATGAATGTCCAAACAAAGGAAATGTATTGACTGCATCTCCTTTCATTTGAAAATCTTGGTAGGAAAAAAAAAAAGAATACTGTTGTCATGTTTATGCTATCAATTGCATTCTGCACTGGCTCACAATGCATTAAATATTTTAGCAGTTGCATTCATCTAAAGACTTATTGTTCTCCTGCAGCTCATGAAATCAGTTATTTCTTAATGTTGTCTTAGGACTGAAGGCAAATATATTGGTCAACATATACTGAAAATTTCTCTGAGCAAATAATTAAAAGCCAATTATGACATGTCACTGCTTTTTTCACTTGTTGCTATGAATCTATATACAAACCAGTTCTGCAGAACTCTCCTTCCCAGCCTTGATTACAGCAGCATTTTCCTGTGGGAGTGCAGTGCCCATTCCGACAATGCCTTGAGCATTCAGATGTCAGTATCTGTGCAGGCTGAGCTGTTCTTTTACATTCTTCAGGGACTAAAGGCCTGAATAAAACCACACAAACCAAGGAAAGAGTTAAAAGTTGGGATCAAGAAGAAAAATTTTGATTTTTTTATTAAAGGCCTGATTCTCTGCTGTAGTATTATCAGTGGGAGAAATAATGAGATTTCTTTTTTCCTCAAAAAAAGCAGTAAGCCCAGAGATGATATGTTACAGTACAGAAAAATACAGTGCAATTTGCTATTATTTCATGTAACTGCCTTCAGAGATCTTCCACAAGATTAAGCAATAGTCCATGAGAATTCTTGAAGCATGAACCTGCCAAAACCAGCTTGCTGAAGGTTTATCTTCATAAAGCTGCCAGCTTATCGCAGGCAGCATCTGATGGTGGGTTGGTTTTTTTTTGCATTTCTAGCTGATCTAGATTCCCCCTAAGAAAGGGGGAAGAGTAACCTGAACAAGTTTTGTGTCATGCATTGTGACATGTAATAATTTTGCAGAAGTATTTCCTCAGTCTACAAATTCAGTTTTAAACTGCCAGCTTTTTATTTCCATATTTCCATGGAATGATATTTGCACTGTGCATTCTGGATGCTTATTTAAGCATCTGAACATCAGAAAAGACTTTTTCACTCTGAGAGTGACCAAGCATTAGCAGAGGTTGCCCAGAGAGTTGTGGAGTCTCCATCACTGGAGATACTCGGATGTTGTCTGGACATGGACCTGGGAAATTGGCTGTGGGGAGTCCCTGTTTGAGCAGGGACCCGGAGCCCCCCAGAGGTGCCTTCCAAACTCAGCCATTCACCATCAGGTGATTCTGTGGAATGTATGCACAAAGGAAATTCTAGTTCAGATGACTTCAAATAGTTCTGACACTGGATGTTTTGGTTAGGATGATAGGATCATCCAAAGGCTACAGGTTCCCAGTAGAGGTACCACGTTTTGTCTCTGCTGTAGGTTTGGTTGCACAGGTACAAGTTTGGAAAAGAATGTCAAGATCTCCCAAGTGATCTAATCAAGTAATTGAATAGGAGCATCATGGAAAATTAAGGTAATTTGTGACAAATACAAAATTACTGATTCCCAGGGAAATCATCTTAACCACTGCCATACATACTAAGCTTGAAATGAGCAGGGAAAAGATCCTAATAGTTTTGTGGAGAGCTTAGAGAAACCTTGGCTATGTGTCCAGCTAGAATCCAAACAAACCAAAAGAAAATTCTGTGAGATAGAATAGAATAGAATAGATGAATAGAATAGAATAGAATAGAATAGAATAGAATAGAATAGAATAGAATAGAACAGAACATTGTTCATTATACTGACATCAGTATTAACACCCCAGTTATATGCAAATAGCTGGAATAGCAGCTTGTGCACTGATTACTCTGTCACATATTAATTTCCTAGACTCATACTCCTGTGCAGAAGAAAGGATAGTGTGGAAAACAGTGACAGAAGAAAAAGAGGAAAAAATTTGGCATTCTTTTTTATCTCCCATTTCAACATCAGAAGAAACATCAAGGGAAAAATTAAGCTAAAGAAAATAAAATTAACTAGCTGAACTTGTGGCTACTAAGATATCAAAAGATATCTAAAGCCCATGTTCTCCTAGGATTTTAAATAGATATTTCTGTGCACAATGAGGCCATTCAAAGTAATATTAGATAGGGTAAAAAGAATTTTTTAAAACATAAGCATTCATACCTAAGTCCCTCACTAGCTGACTGGGCTAACATTTCCCCCTGCATTTTGATATGCATCTTCTTAATGGTCCACTACAGGGTTTCTTGCACTTTTCCTTGAAACAGAGTAATACAGTACAGGCCCACTGGTTTATTTCAGCATAGCACTTTTCTCTGCTCAATCCTAATTACTACCATGATTATTTAAACATCCACATGCAAGAACTGGTTCCTCAAAGATGTTAAGGACAGAAAGAATGTGTAGATGCTTCTTTAGTGCAGCACCAAGTCCTGGTTTCCAAAGCATTTCTGAGAATCACACTGAAGGTCCTGTATTATTTAAGGGCTTTGAAACATGTTTTGACACCTTTGGTGCAGCATATTTGAAACCCTTTCAGTTTTACTGTTTACATATTTCCACAGCTGTCTTTTAAATAGAATGCTTTTTTTTTTGGACCTGTAAGGAATTCCAGTTCTATAATGAACAATGAGTGTATTACATATGATTTGGTTAAGAAAGTTTCTACGTTTAAAAAGCAATATTCACATGAAATGCTGTTTTGAAAATGGTTCTAGAAAATAATATGATTTTCAGTGGAGACTTGTTCAGATTTAAAGTAAAAAGATCTGTCTTCTAATTCCTACATCTGGAAAAAAAAAATCTACATTTGAAATTATTTCTGTATAGCCAGCTGCATAGGATGCAACATTCTTTATCTGTCACTATTTAGAGCTCATTTATTTCAAGTTACTTTAAATGGGAGGCTTCTCTTGCTCAAACACAAGTACAGTACAGTGTTTAGCAGGAAGCATAACCTCAGGCTCCTGGAGCATCTCTTGGAAAAGAGCTCCAGTGGCATATCTTTAGCAGAGAATGACCTCGTAAGTCACAAAGGTATTTTATTTGGGAAGATAATGATTTATTTTATTAATAGATGTGAAGTATTTGTCTATGAGAGTGCTATACTATATGGTTCTTTTTGTATGCAATTAGGAAGGCAGAAGTCACACTTTTTTGTATCCAGCTGAGCATGGCTGGTCACTTTTATGATTTAACGTTTTCTACTGCTCTCGGTACTTGTGAATATAACCTTGTCTTTTACTCTACCATCAATCAAGAACTTGCACTTATCAGCCTTGGATAATATTTATTAATGGTGGGGTGGAGTAGAAACAAAGATGGAAAAAATTCTGGTTGGCAGGGTGCCTTAGGAGAAGAGGAATACAAATGCAGCTGCAGCGGAATCCTCGCATGTGAGAATCGCTGGTTTTCCTTAGCTGTGCTCTGGGAAAAGCCACACTTCTTTCTCAGGATTTGAGCACTGCTTTGGGGCCAACACTTATTGAGAGAAAGCCTCTGCCCCACAGTGCTCACACTTTGCATTCTTAGGGCTTGGAAGGGGTGCAAATGTTCAGGCCCAGCGCAAGTTGAAGTGAATCTCACAAAGATAACATTAGTCCTGAAACGGACTGTTGGGACTTGATCTCTCCTGCACTTAGACAAGACCATGATTTTGTTTATACAACCAGTGCTTCGCTGTGTCTCCTGATGTGGAAAATGGAGGGGAATAGATGGAGCCACACTCCGGGCTGGAGAGAATTTTTTTCCTTGTATCCCTCAATCTATAAAACTCTAAAGGGTACAGCTTGATTACTCTTACAGTAAGCACTATTTGGTCCGCAGAAAGTCAGCCAAAAATGTAGCTGATAATGACTATTTATATGGTCTGTACAATTCTAGTTATCTTAAAGAGCTGTTCATATATACAGTACAGTACAGTATATCTTGCTTGTTAAAACAGGCTTTCATGAAACTGTATAACAACTCTAAATGTATGGAACATGGAGGAAAAGTTGTACTGGGGGCTGGGGCCTCGCTGGATCCCTTCGCTGACATGTGCAGTGAGCTGGGAATTCTTGACTGTGCAATGTGTAAAATAATTTTTGCTGCCTTATCATAGCTAGTAGAAGAAACCAGTCTCTACTGTTTAGAGGCATATAAAAGTCCAACATGCTTTAATAGATTAAAACTCATCCTGGCATAGCTCAGGACTTCATGCTTTCTTTAGTGCATCTCTTTGCAGCTCCACTAAACACAAAGAGTGATTTAATTGCTGTATGTGCTATCTGTAACTCAGATGTGCATAAATCAATGCAAATGGAGGGCCAAACTCAGCTCCGAACACAAAATAATTCCTCCACCAGGCTTTTGACACAATATCTAAAATCTCAACTTCCCTACTAAAGTGAGGAAAAAAAAAGGCAGACAAAATTCCTGGATGTTCAGATTCAAACAAGAGACACTGCTGTAGAAATCTTGATACAAAATATGTGGAATGTTATGCTTCAACTACCTGCACATAAGATTTAGGTATTAGAATGATACTTAAGAATATCACCAACATTTGTGCATTGGTTGTTGAGGTTTTTTCCTTTATAAGGGAAAATGTCAAGAAAAAATGATTTTGCTTCACTCCTTGTCATAACCTAAATTCACCACTTGTCATAGAATAAATATAGCATCTCTTCAGGTACAGCTTCTAAAATTAAAAAGTATACCTTTAGTCCTGGGAGAGATGCCAAAAGCTCGTTACTTGTCTCCAGATTTACTACATGGGAATAATGTGGAAAAAACTCACGGCTTTTAAGATTTAAACTCAGCAGCATATCAAATTTATTCTTATATGGTATACTTGTTCATGACCTCTAGTCTTAAGAAATTCTGTCATGTTTGAAAACTAGTCCCTAGTGAAGCCTGTATCAATGTTAATAGCTAAGAGGTCAATGCAACTGCTAAACAGTTTGTATTACTGTCAGGGTGGTCATGAAAACAACACCTGCTGCATGAGCACTTGGCAGCTGGGTCAACAGGCACTGTGGGAATTTATCAATTTAGGGGGCCACTTGCATAACACTTTGACTGATGAATTGGGAACGACTGGCTTACTGGGCTAAAGCTGCTCTATTATGTGTGACTTTCTTTAGGATGGCAGAGGCTTCCTGCAGGCTCCAGAAAATAAGCAAAAGATAAACTGAGCTGTTTTTTTCCTTATAAAGCGATAAAAAGTGAGAACTCCTTAATAGCCAGTGCTAGAAAGACTTTAAGAAAACGGGAAAAAAATATGAAACCAAAACAAAAACTTTTACAGTCAGTGAGCTGTGATGTGATTGAAAAAAATCCTTAGGTTTTTCCATCGCGGTTACAAAGGAGTTTTTGTGAAGTACTTCTGTAAAGTGAAACTCTCTAGACTGGTATTCGCAAAAAGCTCTAATTTCTCCTTAGTGTCTCTTGTGGGAATAGTAACTGCATGTGGGTAGGTAAATGAGATAAGAATTTTGCATGCTCCGGCTAAACTAAACATAATTAGACATTAATTCTGGCTCTCCATTCCCTCAAATGACTTAAGGGATAGTAACTTTCTGAACGGAATGAAATCATATGGCCCACCTGGGCTGGTGAGTGCATTCACCAACAAAATTGGCTCCCTCTAAGAGAGTTGCCAGTAGGAGCTTTGGAGTTTATCTATAACCCATCAGAACTGAGTATCTTGATGCAGATTACTCTAAAACTGTGTGTTTCCATTTCCACAGGAATTAAAGTCTCAAACAGAACTTCACTTTCACAAATGCTTTTCTTCTGTCATACCACCAAACACTCCTGACTCATATTAAAAAATCAAATCACTAATGGTTTTCTAAAGAGCCTGAACAGCATCAAAATGAAGCATGACCTAGATATTGTCCCTTCGTGTCTGAAATCAGTCTGTTTGGAAATGCTCTCCGACAGCGGAAATCCCGGAAGGTGATGATGGAAAGGATGATAAGTGGAATTATATACTCTGGAGGGGCATGAAAGAGGAGTGAGATGGTTTGAATCAAGTTCAAGTTTCAATCCAACGGGAAGCAGCTATTCCGGCTGTTGATATGAAACACATTGAAATCCAGATCTATAAGGTGTTACGAGGAGAGGAAGAGGAAATCATCTTCTGTGTGCAGGAACACTTACTCAGGCTCTGCCCTCTTTCATAAAAATCACCTGCTGGTTTCAGTGAGCCAGCCTGGTCAAAACAATTACTCATCCCCTTTGGAATCACTGTATGGATGGTGGCAAACTCTTAAAGCTTCACACTTAAAACTTCACAGCACATCTTTTAAAAAGAAAACTTTTGCATTGTCTGTCATTTCTAGACTCTTCTCTGGATATTTATCTGTAATTTCCTTAGAAATTAAAGTGATCATATTATAACTACTCTAAAAGAAGGCTCACAAAGCCTCTTTATGGCTGTTCTTCTACCATCCAATGTTTATTTTCTTACTTCTTGGTCTAGTAATAATGTTTAAATTACAGACTGCATGGACCTATCAACAGAACTTACTTATTTAAATGTTCATTTTCACAGTTGATTTTCTCCTCTCATCATGCTAGAAAAATGATTACCTTTTTCTTTTGTAATGGGTTTGTCTCCTATTTTCTCTGTTATTGACTAACTGGAATTTTTGACCTCTGTACATTTTCTACATCATTGTTTACTTAGTTATTTTTTCTTTTCAATTCATCAATACTTTTGTGATTGATATTAGTATGTATTTTTAGAAACAGAAAACACAACAGAAAAGTTATGAATCAAAAAGTAGAAAACCAGAAAAGAAAAACATTTTGGTTTTTGATCACAAAAACATTTTATAAAATGCTAGTATTTGCATTGACCTTCAGGATATCTGACTAACCCTACCTTTTAAGTCTTTCTCCCTGTATTTTCTCACTACTTCCAATCCCTGGAAAGTAGTGGTAATGGGTTTTTTGATAATCATCAAACTATGGATATATTTTTCAGAGACAGTTTTAACAAAAGAACTTCTCTTAACTGCCAGTTTAACTTAATGTGCCCAATGTTGGTTTTATGTGCTTGTAATTTTTAATGTCTCCCACATCTCCTCCATCCTCAAAGCTAAATATGCTATTGGCTAGACTAATTTCTCTATGGTATTTTTGACAATACATAGCACATCTATATTTTGCATCACCTCACACACTTAGGGATTTTTAAAATCACTTCATTGTCTATGAGCTCTCAGGCACTAATGTATCATTATAACAACCTTTTTACAAAGAGAAGGATTATTTCACTCCGTGCTTTCAGTGGGAGTCTATCTCGTTATTGATATGAAGTTTTTTGAAGAACTGGTTTGGAAGAACAAAAATTTTACTGTGGTACCTGGAATTCTGTATGTCAAACTGCTTTGATAATTGTGGGATTCAGAACTTTTGTGTTGATTGCGTTCATTAATTTGTCATATATTACCTCAATTTATCACCTCATTTCTGTTACACTTGAAGGATTGTTTTAGGATGGGACCTTCCCATTGCTGCGTATGGAAGACTAATGCAAAGGGTTCTCTGGATTACCCTCCACTTCTGGTCTTCTAATCTTTTAACCTGCCCACTTAATTTGATTTTTTTTCTAAATCTCCAAATAGGAGATTTCTGTCTTAAGCTACATTTGAGACAAGAGGAATAGGAGTCATGGTTATGTTTGATTATGCAGTAGTTCTCTACAAGACAAAAGGACAGGGCCTCAAGCTGTGCCAGGGAAAGCTCAGGTTGGACATCAGGAAGTATATTTTCACTGAAAGGATTTTTAAGCATTGGAATGGACTGCCCAGGGAAGTGCTGGATTCACCATCACTGGAGGTGTTCAAGAAACACCTGAACAGGGCACTCAGTGCTCTGGTTTAGTTGACAAGGTTGTCAACTTGATCTGTCAAAGGCTGGACTTGCTGATCTTGGAGATCTTTTCCAACCTTAATGTTTCTATGATTCTAAAAAGATCAAAAGAAATCAAATCCCGCACCCTCATGTAATGTTTATTTTTTAAAATAAAAGAATAATTTTGTAAGCTTGCAGAAGCTTACAAATGACCGCTAGCAAAAGAAGGTTGGGTTTGCATGGAATTGTTAATTTCCAGCAAGGGGCTACTGCAAGGAATGATAATTTTGTTCTTCTACACTGCCCCAGGCTTGGAAGATTTTCTTTGCAAATTAACAGGTCAGCCAGGGTCCACCTCTCACAGGGGTTTTTACTAAGTAATGAATTTCTAAGACATGACAAATCAATAGTTTCATGATTTTATTTTTACCCGCTACTCATAGTCTACCTGTAGCATCTTTACTTTGTGTTCTACAAAGCTTAGTGTGGTAGGGTTTATGTGAATATTCACTGTATTGGTATGGTGCACACCGCGAGGAGAAGCAACAAAATATTAACACGAAAAAGAGTATTATCTTGTAAATAACAATATTTTGTTACTAAAACTTTACAGGAACATTTGCCAAAGCCATGGAATTTTTAAGTTTTTTATATGGGCAGTATGAACTTTGCATGGAAGGGTAAATAGAGGTGCAATGCGCTGCTGTGGAAGTCACTCATCCTTCCACAGTAAAAGCTGCAATGGTGTGAGACTGAAAGACAACAAACCTCAAATCTTTGCCTGAATGAAAATTACCCCATGTTTCTGAGAAGTATTACCAAAAACTATACCCCTTTGCCACAGTCTGTTTAATTTCAACTGTGTGCAAAAGTATTTTAGAGTTTTCTGGTTACTTTCACCAGTAACCAAACACAGTCTTGACCCTTTTCCATGCATGAAAACAGCCAACTGTGAGTGCAGCAATGGGAGGTCTGGCCTTTCAGGTATGTCAGCTGAAGACCACCCTACTGGAAGAGGTAACAAGAACAAAAAGCTGAGGTCAAACAAGGCAGCCCCATGTAATTAGATACTAATAGTGGATTTAGGGTGTAAAATTCACTTAAAACCATACACCAACAGACTAAACAATCCCAGGAAGAATGGCAAGTTTTGTTCTAAAAAAATGTTTTCAGTACCAGAAAGCATAAATAAAATGTACATAATAACCTTGACTGACAGACTGCACCAACCTGCAGTAACATCTGCTTCCAAATTATTTTCTGTAGTTTTGGGATAGTACAATTAGAAAACACTGAAACTCCACTACCACTGAAACTCTGCTGTAACTTACAGCACAGTGTGCATCCAGTGTCATGGTTTTCTTGTTGTATTCCCTTGTTATCCCACTAACAATGTTTAGAATTTAAGTTTGATGAGAAAATAAATTCCTCCCTTAACAGCAAAGCCAAAAATGGAAGTCTGACGGTATCTGATACTCATGGAGGAACAAGCTGAAATAGATGCTGAATAAATAGGCGGCTGCTTTTGTAGGGTACAATGGGGTCAAAGTAATTATACAACAAACTTCACTTCTGTTGGCTGTCTCATTTTGTGTTGATTTCTTATGCTTTTGCAGGATGGATGTGCTACTTTTACATGTCAGAACTGGGTCTGATAGAGCAGCAAGATTCACCATGAAGAACATGGTATTCCCCCAGCTAAAGTGAGTATCTATCTGCTTGTCATCAGCTCTTATTGCTGCTGGGGCCCTGGGGTCATGTTGGGAACTGGCTTTTTACAGTCCTTCCAGATTCCTGAATATTTTCATACCTCCAGCTGCTCTGCAAAGATCATGTCTTGAGTAACTTTGGTTTGATAATTTTCATTTATCCTCATTTTACAACTGGTAAATTAGTCTAAATAATTAGAATAATCCTATTAATTCCATGTCTTATAAATCACTTGAGTGGGATTTATAAGCCCTTTGGAAACAGTTCTTTGAGAACTGTTAAAGAATTTTGTATATTTCAGGCACAGAGTCCAAGGACAGAAGATTTCCTTCCTTGGTGCTCCAAGCCTGCCAAGGGAGAGACAGGTGATGGAAGGGGTATGGAAGGATGCTGAATATTAGTAAGCAGTGACAACTCACACCTACTGGGAACTGAGTTCTCTCTATTATTGTCCATTGCTGGTATCTCCTGTACAACAGAAGAACTGTTTGGGAAAGACTGAACTAGTCCCTTAGAGCTTAATTATGGCCAAACTGACACTGGCCAGGAGTGCCAAGTTATTTTCTGCACTTGCTTTTAGTACACCAAACGGGTATTGTCACACAGTGCAGATCTTTGGAGCCAGCTCCTGTTGTGCACTGTCACACCACAGCAGCAGGTGAGGAAGCAGCAGCACTGGGGAGAATTCCAGCATCTGCCTCCCACTGATGCTGCATAACTTTTTGTGGTACTTACAAATCATTTGGCTTCAGAACTACCAGGAGCATCTTTTACCAGTCCATATGGTTCCACATTAAGTAGGTCTGCTTCTCTATGAAAACATGCTAGGAATATACATCTAGGTGGGAAAGTGGGCAGCTTTCAGCACAATGTCAAAGTGTAAAAATTCCCAGAAGTTAGTGCTGGTTACCCCTCTGTTGTTCTGACATGCACTTCCTATGAGGCAGTGAATCTATTCTTGTTGCTGCTGGAACATTTGCTTTTAGGGACCCCCCCTGCATCTAGAATTTTTCTTTTTATTGAATGTCAGTATTGCATGATTTAGCCACATGAAGAGAACTGCAGTTACCTTCTCGTTTTTAACCTACTGAAGGAAAGGCTGATCCCAAAAAGAAGTGCAATACTCACCTTTTTGGGTCAACAATCTTGTAGAGTTTTCCACTGTGAGGCTGTGTCATACTTTTACTGCTTGATAATATGTAAATCTCACCTGTTAGGGAAAACAGTGCAATAAATTACTTCTCCTTTCCTAATATGTTAAATACATGACTTTAGTGATCTGGTTGTATTTGCCAAATAAGATTAAAAAAACTTCAGAAGAAACCCTGAAATATACAACAGAATCATTTGCTAATTGAAAATTTATATAAGCACTTTCCCCAGATTGATGCTAAAATGTGAAAAATATTCTATCATGAGAATTCTTTCTTTCATATAGTATAGATTTGATTAAAAAATTAAATTAGTGAGGAAGGGAGAAGAGGGGTCAGTCTGCTCATGCAATATCTTTGCCCCTTAATTCCATAATGCTGGAAATAAAAGCAAGTATTTTATACATTGTGTCATAGTGAGTGCCAGGGTTCACAGCATGTGAGACACAATAAAGACTTTTGTCCCTTCCAGCAACACATTCTCTTCTCAGTTCTTCCTACAAGGCTGCTGAGGTGTAGCTGAGAGCAGTGTAGACAGCTTTGGCAAAGGATAGATACCCTTCATTTTAAATATTTTTCTATAACTATGAATACTTCAGCAGGAATTACTGATAAGCCTTATAATTTATGAACAATTCTTTTAGTATTTACCTAATTCATCTTCTCCAAATCCCAAGACAGGGCCTGAAAAGAAACCTCTACATGAGCCAGTGTTGCCAAGACAGAGGGGTTTCTCTTGCCACTGTTTGGTTGCAGGACTCTGTTGCAGCGTTAAAAAATTTCTACATTCAAAAACACATAAAAAATAATGTTACATTACATTTTGAACAGAGAGTTTTCATTGTCCAGATAAATAAGTAAACACACTTCTTAGTAGCTGCAAGTAGCTTCAGAGATACATCTGTGCAGTTCCTTGTCTTATGACTTCCTGTACTTTTTTCCAAGGATTACGTATGTTCTGTGTGTCACCATTCATTAGAATACTATTTTATTCCCAGATCTAGAATCTAATCTGCATTACCACACTGCTAAACTGGCCAAGTGACACTATATACAGGACTGTTGGTGTGGCTTTATCCAGGCAGCTGAGTGACTCAGTGCACTTCACATGCATTTTTGTGTCAGCGTGAGCTGTACCAAACCTACCCGTTGCGGTCTCCGAACACGTAACTTCCGTAGAGCCTCTCCGACTGGCAGCCCCGATACACAAATCCACCAACCAGGGACCCACTGCTAAATGGTTTGAATTCTAGAAGTGAGGGCTCGCTCTCTGAAAAGGAACTACCGTAGCATTAGATCATGTGCATTTTCATATTGATGCACATCTAGGAAAATGTTACTGCTTTAAGAGAAGAGATTACGTCCATTGAAAGATTCCTCAGAATTTAAGATGTCTTGCCAGAAAGGAGATGTTTTAAAAAATCAGAAAATTACAACAAAGTCTGTTTGTGAAATAATCGATTAGAGGTTTCAAAAGGAGAGGCTATAATTGCTTTCTTCCATGTGCAGAAGCTGGGAGAATAAAACTACATAAAGATTAGGCTGGACTTCCATTGGAATCAATATGATTACTGCTATTAATTTCTACATGTCAATCCAGTCTGCAGACTGGATCTCCTGAACTTCAGGAACAAAATAACTCCAATTCACTGCAGAGTCCAGTGCAGAAATTCCTGTGATTTTCAGTAGAATTAGTTTTGAAATCCTTTCAATGGTTTGAGAAACTTTTCGAATGACAGTTTTAAACATGGTATGTGTGTTATAGTCCATAAAACACTACTATTAATGGCTTTTCTTCTCATGGTCATTTATTTTGCGCTGCTGTGGTAATTACAACTCCTATGCTTTTTTCCCCTTTTTTATTTCACAAAACCACAGAGTTTAGTCTACCAAAAAATTCTTCAAGGAAGTTTCAGTGTACATGTTCCTAGTCATGCAATCAAATACTGCTTAGGGTACAAGTTGGCTGCATTTGACATGCTAGCTGCATAGTTTTTAAAAAAGCCACAGGCAGCTGACCATTTTTTAATAGGAGTTTTTTTTTAGTCAGAGGGCTATCTGCAAGTCTTTGATAAATGCATTTCCCAGATTGTTCTACATGAGTTACAGCTGAAATTTTATGGGGGAGAAAAGGATGGTGAACTCCTTTTATTGAAGCCATTGACCCACAGCCTAGTATTAATATTGGCAAGCTGCTCTGGATAGACACAATATTGCTTAGTTTACTCTGCAATAAGGATGCAGTCAAAATTCCATTGGAGCAGTGGTTAACCAAATATTATTCTTTGGTTTGGCTTTTATAAAATGGACACAGAAAATCCATGCAATAACTGAAGTGGTACAATTGCATTATGCTGTTGTGTACTGTTGTGCCAGCCAGCACAGCTGCGTTGCTTTTAAGGGAAGTACAGGTGGGAGAACCTAAGGATGTGAATTAGAAAGGGAAATGCTACATTCCAGGAGACAGGCCAGTTCTCAATGCCTTTACACATTTTGGCATTTATCACATGTTACCATCAGGAATTTACAAGCTGCTAAATGGGCAGTCAAGGCAGGTGATAGCTCAGAGGAAGTGTCACCTGGCTTGCCTGAACTAGCAAGGGATCTTGATGAGCATCAGTTAAACATCAAACAAATTGTTACTGGCAATCATACTGATTCAGAGAGAACATGAAGCACTTTAATATTTTAAAGTTTCTAATTGAGTGTATTTATCTTTTTGTAATCTAATCTAAACCAGTCATTTATTATGAAGTAGTAGCATAGTGCCTTTTCCTAAGTTTTTTATTTTTAGTAACATTTAAACAGAGATCAGTCATTTCCCTGTTTGTTGTGGTCTGTTGTTGTCTATCTCACTTTTTCCATTATAAGAGGCACATTGCATGAGGTTTCCATTCTCTGTCTTAAAAGGTTATTTGTGAAAGACTAAGAATACATTTTCATCATTTCCTGATATTCCAAAATATTCTCTTTATGAGCCAAAATATACAGCAACAGTGAGATCTTTGACAGACTAGCAACTGTCAAATTTGTTAAATCTCATTTACATGATATTCTACACCAACAAGAACAAAGTTGAGTCATTTCAATTTGGTTTTGGCCTGCATCTTTCATCTGCTCCTACATCGAAGTTTTCTCTTGTAAAGATAGAACTTTTCACTTCTATCTCCAGTAAGTTGTCTATTTTATCTCTGCTATACATTTCCTACCATGGCTATACAGGCCTTTACGTATTCTCTTCTGCTTTCTATTTATTATTCCCTGGACATAGAACCTGACTGTTGCCAGCAGCTTTACCCTGGATAGAACTTACCATAGTCTTTGCCCTTTATTATTTGTAAGATCCTTGCCGAAGATCTGTTCTTTCCATTGGAATCTGAACAAAGTATAGTCAAATTGATGTTAACATCTGTTGGGTGCCTGTCCACAGCACACCTTTAAAGCGACAAAAAAAGAGAAAATCCGTGAGAGAGGTGAGTTCATAACATATAATTATCAATATGAAGCATTATATTTAAAGTGTTATTGTTTCTTTGTGGTGTCTACTCATTTGGGGGACCTATTTCATGCTGAGCCAAAACACCTGAGAAATGTGTTAGATTTATGTACAGGGGATAATACAACCTTCCCATTCCTACACCATTTTTATATAATGTGAAAAAAACCCTGTTTTTCCCTAGTGATATAATGTAGTCTGCACCATAGCACCTGAAAAGAATAGTGCCTTAAGCTAAATGAACTTATATGGTGTACGAATTTTGGACTGTTAAAAAGTCCAAGAATGAAGTCCTTATCAGAACAACTTGACTTTCTGATTTTTTTCAAACCATGACTTTAAATGTCACTTCAGTACTACCACCCACCTAATTTGCTGAATTATGTGTTGTTTAGTTAAAGCATTGTTCTCCTCCTTGCTATTGTTTAGATATCACCAGATGTTCTCATTTGTTTTCCACGTGCCTTTTTTTCCCAGTCAAGATTCCTATCTCAGCTGCACTTTACCACCTCTCTGCTTTAAGCTCTTTTCTTTCACAAAGGTAGTAATTTTATTACTAATTAAAACTAAAAATCCTTTGTTTCTGTCATTTTGGTCTTGACTTGCAGTAGTTGTGCATGCTCTTCTCTTTCCAATTTGCCGATGTACATTTGTTTCTAACTGTGACATATGTGTGGAGGTGGAGGAGTGGAAGATTCAAAAAGTTCACGAGTGCTTTTATTATTGAAATATTGCTGCCTGACTGTATATAAAAAAAAGCCTGGTTGAAAACAGTGTCTGCTCCAGAGTAATTTCAGTTTAATTGAAACTTACTTACCGGCCTGGATTGTGGAGTCCATGTGCAAAAATCTCAGGAGGTTGGTTTGTGCTATTGAAGTGTGGGTTGCTCCGTGGGATGGAATAAGGGACATTGCACAGGTCAGTATTGACATCGAGGCGCAATACAGAACCTGTAAAATCACTGAGAGAGTTGGAGGGTAAAATAATTGGGTTTTTAAAAGTATTTTATTGGTAGGATTAATCCATATAATACTAGAGTGAACCAGCAAAATAAACGACCCATTTTACTGATTAAGCACATGGAGATTGATTTCATGGTGGATGCAAGTCCAAAGAAGACTAGCAGAGCTGTCAAAGATTCAAGAAGTTTGGCAAATATCTTGCCTTGTTATGTGCAGACTAAAATGCCCCTGACCATGTTGTTGGGAAGCAACTTGATCATAAGAGCAACTTTCTAAACATCAAAATTGTTTAGGGCCTCAAATATAAGGCTACTGACTCTTTTATACTGTGTGTCATCTAGATTAACTATGGATATAATCACTTTGTAATTACAAAGTGCTTTTTGGCCACACTTTGGATCCTACCCTTGAATTCAATGATTTCTAGTCACAATACAATCTAAAGACTAATTATATAGAAAGCAAGTGAGAAAAAAATTGTGTTGATTGAATGGAGATGTTGACACTTTTTTGTAAGGATTCAGAACTTTCTCGTTATATGAGACAGAAGAAACTAAAATGTATTAACTTACATTTTGTGATTGTGATGGAGGAAAGAAGTAGAAGAGCACCAAAACTCTTTTCATAAACATGAAAAGATGTGATGTTTAAATTAATTCCATTCCATTAATTTAAAAGCAAGTACTACAATTGCCCTCTGGTCTGGGTTTTGAGTATATCCTTATACTTAAAAAATACTTTAAAAACCACAGGAGCACCTGCAATTCTGCTGAGCCAAAGAGGCCTTTGAGCACAATAATAGAAGTCTATCCACTGGTAGTTTTTGTACCTTAAACCATCCATCTCCTCCATGTCATCTAGAGTGATCATGCCATCTCCAAGAAAAATGTATAGGAAACCATCTGGGCCAAACAGCAGCTGTCCTCCTAGATGTTTTCGATGTAGTTCTGCTACTTCTAAAAGCACTCTTGCTGTCCTCATGTCAACTTGGTGTGGATTTTTCCTGCAAGTTAAAGATATGAATACAGTTTTCACAGTTCACTATCCTTGTTCTTCTTTCTGAAAATACACTTGACTCATTCAAATTATACTTTGAGATGTGGATGTTGTAACTTGATGGAAAAATGCCTAACAATTATTTCTGAGAAATTTCAATTTTCTAGCATTCACAAACAATTACTTTGCTGCCCATACACAATATGTATGAAGTAATTTTAATTTAAAAATGACAGAATAACTGAAAAAAAGTCTTAAAAAGAAAGAAACAGTGAACTTACTGTCATTCCAAAACTACTATTTGAAATAAAATCCACAATAGTTTTTCTGCAGGTGCCCCAGTTTATACATTGTTAACCTCATATTCATTTTAGAAATCAGAAATACTGAAGAGCAGAGGTTGCTGAGAATTAGAGTTTGTTAACTTTAGACTTCTACTGATACCTGGATACTGTGTACTCTACGACCCTAAGGATGTGGTCATGAGGTCCAATAGCCCACCGTTCTTGGTTGGTGGTATAAGACACATACAGCTTTCCATTTTTCTTGTAATTGGGGTGGAATGCAAGGCTTAACAGTCCTCTTTCATCTCCTCCCTGCAGTCAAATGAAAAACACAAAGAATTGTGAAGTTAATTATGTTCTTTATTGTGTTTCAGCTGGAACCCAAAAAAAAAAAAGTTTCTTTCTTGTGGATAATCTTTGCCCAAACTCTTTTCTTTCTTTCCTGACTACTGCACAAAAAGGATTATAAAACATTTCACTTTGGGGAAGTCTTTAAGAGTTAGAACAAGACAATTGCCTTCTGTAGTTATCTATGCACAAGTCTGTTACGCCACTTTTGTGGAGTGATTTGTGTATGTAATCTTTGGGAAGCCATGAAGACAAGCTTAAGTGCTGTGAAGGATTCTTTGCTGGGTTACTAGGTTGCTTGTAATTCGTAGAAGACGAATAAAAAGGTCTATAATCAGCAGTCACTTCTAATCCAAGTATCCAAAACCTAAAACATAGTGCTGGCTGCCAACTCCCACTGTCTTGGCAATATGTTTAGAAAACAGTTAAATTGCTTGTGTAATATGTAAACCTTTGTTTTACCCTGGAGGCAGCAACATCAGTTGTCACAACTATGGTGGTCTGTTCATCATAGCTGGTGTACTGTAGGTAATAAGCAGCCTTGGTCTGTGTGCAGAGAAACCATAGTTTTACATGTGGTCCCTCACTGGAAAGGCTTTTTGTTATTTTTTTAAAAATAAAAATAGAAAAATCTCAGAACAACTTTCTTTTGTTATTATGTTTGCCATGAAGGTTAGTAGAGTTATATGTTAAGCATCCAATCCATGTAATGTACTGTGACAATGCAAATAGAATTTAAATAGAAGGCTATTTTCTTTTTGGCTACTAAAAAGCTTCTAAAAATGTATGTACTATTACTATGCCTAAAACTGTATTTGTATAAATGAAGAATAAAACTTAGATTCATTTGTTGCTCTTGAGGCAATACAGGGAGCAAAGCTGAGGCATGGAAATAAGCACAGCACGTAGTTAACAATTCAAATTCAATTAATATATGTGATTATTCACAAGGTGATAGATGTTTTGGGCTTTGACTCGGGACTTGCCAGCCCTTAAAAACTTGAACCAGTGACTCTGTTGTAGATTCAAGTGCTTCAGCTCTGCACCCATAAGGAGAGAATGTTTTGCAACTCTAACCACACCCAAGATAACTAATTATGAAATTTGAAATTATAAGAGAGAATGAAGCTTTTAGAATGTATTTGCACTTCAGAGTGATGGATGAGCATGTCTTCCTGTTGAAAGTCATCCCACAAAGGGCCTAATTGGGAAAGTGCACAGCTTTTATTTATTTTAATTTTAATGATTGCTGTACTTCCTTTTTAATCACAACCACCAAAGGAGAAACCTGAGTCAGAAATGGAGATGTAAATAGGTCAGGAGATTTCCATACAAACAGATTTGTACAAGGAAATCTGGATCCTGCTAATTTAGAGGCAGACAAAATTTGCTCGTTTGTTTGATAGAAAAATTTAGTTTCAGGGGGTTATCAGAGAGGTTAGTTTTGAAAGTCTGGTTAGAACTGCCAAATCAGTTGCAGTCATCATGGATGAAGGGACTGCCAATCCAGCTCTTTCTCCCTTATGAGCCAAAAATAATTCTGCAGCTGAGTCTGAACTGATTGTAGATATTATTGTTTGAGTTTCTAAGAGTTTTGACCAAGTTGCTCTGATAAAGTCTGAAGCAAAGGGAGGCAAATCAGTTGCTTTGGGAGCAGGAAGGCATATTTCAAAGATTCCTGATGAATGATTCTATCTGTTGTGCCCAGACAAAGGCAGTCCTATTTCTTCTCCTGAGAGATGAGTTCAACTCATTTAAGGGCCCAGGAATGTCAGTGAGTCACACTAGGTCTGCCATGCAAGGTGAGTTATTGAAAGTATTAGTAAGAAAAGATCTTTTTGTTACTGAGCTGAAGATTTTATGTAGTGCTTGATGCCATGGCAGCCGTCTCAGTGTGAAAGCGAAGTTGTTGAAAGCGTAAACAGGTGAAAATTAAATTAAGAGCTTTTAATGAAGTACACATGAAGCAAGAATTTGAAAAATGAATGAAACATGGGAACTGCAAGGTAGTAACTATGGCAAGTTGTATTCGTAGGATCAGGCCATGACTTTTACTCATTGCTGTCTTGCATAACTGTTACAGAGCAGTGTATCACTTTGTAGATTGTTTCTATTGCTTCTTGAAAACACTGCTGTTTTTCAAAGCCACATGGACACATTTTGTTCTAAAAGGTCTATTTACTCATGCAGTTAATAAAAACTTTGTGAATATCCCTCCAAGATACTGAAATCAGTGCAGCATCAAGCCATTAGTTGGCTCATGTTCAACTAGAAATCCAGATGAGTTTTTCCACATTTAGTTTTCCTGGTTTTAGAAACTTATTCTTCATGTGTATTTTCAACTTCATCACTAACTGGCAAACCTGTTTTTCCCAACTAAATCCCTACCACAATTTCCATAGCTTTTGAAATGCCCTCTATGTGCCAAATAATTTTCTGTAGTGTTGTCTCATATGCTGTGTGGTAAATGGAGAGATATCCAGCAAAGTCCCTTAGGAGTAGTTATTTTAGTACTATCAAACCAAATAATTATGTACAAAATCTCAGACTTTCTCTATAGAATATTCCTCACTTTTACTTTTTATCAATTGACATTTGATGTGAAACCAGTATCCCAGGCTTTACAGCCTTTCCTGTAGATAGAATGTGTCACGTATCTGTATCTTCTTCTTGGCAGCTTAAAAGGTTATTGACATCCTTTTCTTTGAAAGTTTCACTTTAGATGAAACCAGCACCAACAAACTGTAGATGACAAAGCAGCTTGTATGAGATTCTGCTCTGCACTGTTTGATGGAATAACCATTAATGTTTGTCAGTTGTATAAGGAAGGGCAAGAAGAATGAGACAAATCTTTGTATTCCATTGGGATGTCTGTTGAAGACAAAGAATGATGGTTGGCTGAAATGAGTATTAATTACTTAAACATACTGTGGACTGGGGCCAATGTGAAATTTGTGTTGTAACTAAGTCTGGCAGCTCCCACTTTCGATGTCTGCCTGTGCTGCTCTGTAGCTTGAATGCTTCCCTCCCTGTTGGTGGCTGTGACACCTCCTGCACCAATGCTACACTTTTTTCAGAACTGATTTCCTTGGGCCAGGAACCTTGGACCTTTAAACCCCAGCTGGATCTAGTGTAAGACCACAACCATGAAAATTATTTAATCAGAATTCTATAAAGTCAGTACAAATCCAAGTAAACATTAAAATAAAATGTTTCTATATTTTTCATTTTTAAAGGGCTGTTTAACTACATTATGTCAGTTCTGAAAGTATATTGCAGCAGTTTGTGTTCTCAACTGAAGGATATTTTTGATATCTCTTTCTGTGTTGTAATTTCTGCTACAATATATTTACACTTATAAAAATGTTAAACAACTGCACAAAATGATCCACTTTGTATTTTGACCTAACACTAGGAGAAGCAACTTGCATGTGAATACTGGAAGTGAGGCATGTGAATACTGGATTTTTATGGAATGGTGCTATTTTCATGTAACCACTACTTAGAAGTGGGTTCAGCTTCCAATTTGGGTGCTTTCAAATGTACTCTGGTATACCTTTGATATTATAGACAAAAGTTTTATTATATTATTAAGATATTATACTTTTTCTATAATACAGAAACATATGCTGCACTTATTTTTAAGACATGCTGCCATTTAATTATGTCGATATATGTATTATTACATATAGTAAATACAGAGAAATACACAGGAATGCTTTAACTGGTATTTTAAATTATTTAATTTAAAATAGATCATATTGTAAGTATGACCCTTAATTACGTATCCTTAGTAGTAATTAATGCTGGTAAGCAAAACCAGACATGACCATTTATTTCCATTACTCTGTGTGGCTTAATAGTAAACAATGTAGGTAGCATATTCCAAGCTTTCCTTTAAAATTGATTTTGAAATGCACTCTTTATATAATACTTATAAAATAATGGTATTTATACTTAACAGTACTATTATGATGTGTACATATATATATGGTATATAATGGTATTTATACTTGACTTTTTTGTCTGGACAAACTCACTCTCATGTTGGAATGGAGTAACAACCTTTTTTAAAAGGGGCTGTGCTTAAAATATGCAAATTCAACCCTAGCAGTATTTTAACTCTAATATCTTTATATCTTTTTCTTTCATTTTTTCTTATAGCACAAATGCTGGGTAAGTTGTTGAAGTAACACAATCACCTTTAATTTAGTTTATTTCCTATGTAATAAATAGCATAACCAATATGCCTTACCAAATGATCTTAAGGAGTTTTATTTGTAAAAAGCATGGGTGAAAGGTAAAATCTCTTATCAGGCAGCACCATCTGAACTCTTCAGAATGAGATTCAGGAGGGCTGAAGATCAGTGTCAGGTATTCTTCTCAGTGGGAAGTGTTTGCTTAATTGCCATGTTTTGGAAATTTGGCCCCAGCACAGGACAGAAACGTGACTCCAGCAGAAGCAGAAGCCTGCCAAAGTCTGCTGCAGAGGTACACCCTGCCCTTCAAGCTGCACCACCTATTCTGAGCTCTCCAAGAGGGACTTGCCCCTGACTGGTGGAAATACAGCAAACACAGAAGGAAAGGAGCAGAAGTTGCCTGGGCTGCAGGCGGGCTGCAGGAGCAGAGCTCCTGTGAGACCTCTTGGATGTTCAGGACTCCAGTGCTTTGCCATCTGTGGGGCCTGAGGCCTCTGGCAAGGGAAGGATTTGTAACATAAGACATTTACCTCAGGGAAAAATAATTACACTGATGTCATGGCTCAGTATGGTCTACATACTAGACCCTATCTCCAAAGCATTTCCTTTTTCCTCTTGTGTTGCAGAGCTTCACTTTTTTCCTTGTTTATAAAGGGCTTTGCAGTTATCTAAGGATTTTTTAAAAAACATTTTCATTAGTTTTTACTGATTTCAACGAATTTGAAATTTTATTACTATTTTAATACTTGACTTCAAAATAACTTTAGGTACAGGAATTCTTTACAATTAAATTTATACATGAAAAATACTTAAAGGGCTGTACTCTGACTTGGAATTTAAGCACAAAACCTACTGAAGTTAGAGATGCTTTTTATTCAGTTAGGTGCAGGGCAGGACTTAGCTGAAAATGGCCAAAGTGCATCCATCAAAAAGTTTTCTGTTCTGACATTTGATAGTGCTAGAACTTAAAGCCTAATTCCTTTTTTCTTCTTACTTCTGTTCAGCAAAGACAAAATTTTGACATGGGGGGATCATTTTTTTCTTTTCCTTACCTTCACAGTCCTTTGAAGATACCAGTCACTAAATGCAGGACCTTTCACTTCTAGTCCTAGTCCTCTGTACTTATTTTTTTAATTTCTCAACTCCAGATTTTGCTGTTCTGCTGGGCAAGTCTTTAGTTTAATCCAAATGACAATCCTCGTCCCCTGATAATACAATTCTTTCTTCCCGTCCTCCTAAAGAAAGTACACGAAACTTATAAATGCAGATGCCAACCCAACACAAACCCACAGCTTGCCTCCTTCACACTCCTCTGGTACAACAGGAATCCTGCTTTTGCAGCTCTCCCAGTTATTGGTTGGGAGCAGCTGAAAGCTTTGAGACTGCCCAGAGCCAGCCAATAATTGAGAGGTTTTGGGCAGAGTGACATACGGCTGTGAGTGTGCTTGCAAGGAGGTGGCCATGAGCCCATGTGAGGTCTGCATCTGGACTGAAAAACTTTATGTACTGCACTGCTTTAGGAGAATTGGAATAACAGAAGACAGTGGAAATCAGTCCCGGAAGAGGGAGATTCAAATAAAGACCAGATGATTATTGCATTCAGTAAAACTGGCTCAGGAAGGTGTGAATTACACACTTTCCTGCACCACAGAGGCCTCTTGAGCTGTAAGCAGCATTTATCCTCTGGGAACACAGGTGGTGATTCCACCTCTGTCCCCAGCTGGATTTATTTTCAAGGAAGCTTTACATTCCACCAGCAACTCAGTGAGTGGTTCACCAGCGGAGGCCACTATGGGAAGGTAAAAAATAAGCATGCTCCTTCTCAGTTCCCTGGCACGCCTCCACTTTCTGGTCTTTTATTTATTTATTTGGCATATCTGCTCTCCTACACTTTTCCTCTTCAGCATTCTTCCACTACAGACTGTCTTTCCCTGACAGGTTTTCTGCTGCATTGGTTTGGGGTCTATTGTGCTGCAGAATTAGCCTTCCAGGAAAGCGAGAAAGCTTCCTTCCAGTGAATGAGAATGCAGTAAGTGTTCAGAAATTTACTGACCATGAAAATCCTTCATTAATAGGGGAGAATAGACTTGATGACCTTTGTATTTTGCCCTCCTCCTTTCTGTTGCTCTGAAGCTTTACCCACCTTTCCACGCCACTTCTGTGATAAAGGGAAATTTTACAACTCTCTTTCAGTGGGCAGTCCAATAACATTGGCTCAGATGATGCCCCACAGAGAAGAGACTATGTTCCATTAACATTCACAAATACATGACATGATGACAAGACACTAATAATCCTTTTTCACAGTCACCAATACTGTGGCTTTACCTCTTCTAATCAAGAATGACTTTTTAAAACTTACACCCCATTTTGATGCTGACTTTATTTTTCTGTAAACACACAAAAAATACAAATTCGTCCTATTAGTGACTTGCTTTTCTACCAATGCTCTAATTTGACTATGATCCTTTCAGCCATCTATTCTGGTTTTCTTATGCTCTCCTTCCCTCACTATGTATATAAAACTTGTCTTTATTTTTCAGTAGCACGTTCAATACAATTCAATTTTGTTTAAAATACAGATTAATGGCAGAGAGACTCTAAGAATTCCAATTCGATACATAAGTTGCTTTTTTAATGGCATGACATTTCAGCCAATCACTGCTGTCACTTTTGTCCTTCCTACAGATAAAAATATGCTATGGAAAAATAAAAATCCTACTACTATTCAAAGATCTTCCTGAGCTGCTAATTTTAATAAATGTCCAAAAAAAAGTCTGCAGCACTTTAAATGAGCTATAAGACTTATTTTCTTTTCTGCTGAGGGAGGGGAAAAAAAAGGATGTATGGTGACACAGAGCAAATTTGACAGTGCTTATGTAAAATGAACGAACCTACAACAAATTCTATACTCTGATAATCGAAAACAAATTCATGCTGTTTTACCGTGACCACTTTATATGGAAATTTAGGGATATAATTCAGAACAGAATAACAGTAATTATCATACTCTCTGCATTAAATTAAAACCAGAAATGTTGATCTGTCTAATTGTAGGCATTAAAAATAGCTAGTTTCAAAAAAGAGGGATGCAAATGGGAATATGCCATGATGACATTACTCTTACAAACAATACTGCCTTTCTCCTTTGGCTCTTAGTGCTGAACTGTCACCTATTAGAGCAGATATTTGCTTTTTCTGGTTGCAAATGGAACGGTACATTCACATGAGCTCTGTACTTAAATATTGTCGGGCTGGGGGAGAACACAGAAAACCACAGCCAGCTTGAAGGGAAAAAGCTTTAGATTTCTGCCTAGATAGGTCTTCATGTCCTTACTGTTGTCTGCATGCTAATGGATGTTAAAACTTGCTCAGCAAGTGCCAGAAGTTGCTAGCAGTCTGCATCTTGCAAAAGGAATGGTTAGAAGAATTCTAAAATACACCCCTTCAACAGGATACCTTTACCCAGAGATGAATAAAGAGCTAGAGGCGCTTCATTCAGTCCACACCATTTGTATTTCTTTGCCAAGTATTACCACGATAATCATTCATGTTTGCAACATAACCTGGATTAAACTGTGGCTTTTATGAGCTCTGTCACTGTTCTGAGAGAAGAGTAAGTTCCATGGCTTATCAAAATGATGCTCATCTTTGCTGTAAATATAAAAGTAACCTTCTCCATTGAAGGTTATTTCTTAAGCAAATTTCTGGCTTTAGTCACTAAGGCTCTGAAAGTACTTGGGAAAGGCTTTAAAGTGATTTCTGCAAGATATTTCAAATCTCCTTTTCTTCTTATCATAAGAAGCTAGAAAATTGCATTATCTGAGTGGTTTTTATTAGGGGAGTGGGAGACAATTTAAAGATAGAAGTTCAAGCAACTTAAAAACACAGGAGAGACACAGGAAGGGTCAGAAAAGGTTTACTGCAATTAATATTTATATTCCACCTGTGATGTTCTCTAAGGTTCTCTCCTGAGGGCAGACACCCCCACATAGAAAGTGAGGCTTTGCCTGCAGCGCCCCAAAGATGTGAACATGTCATTATTTTTCAGCTGTTAAATAATGTGTGTGCAAATCCTAGCGATAAAGCCAATGCTATTCTGCTCTCTAATATTCAAAGAACTTTTGGACTCTGAAATCTGGATGCATGGAGAGGCATATTTCAGCCTATATTTAGCAACAGCATTCAGCATAATTTTGATAATAACGTGTCATATCTTCAAAGCAAATGCTGGTTGCATGTGTTGCTGGTTTTCTTAGTAATTATTAAGCTAAACATAATAGGCAAAGTCAGACTTTGTATTTAGAAGCTCTGTAAGTGTTCTTCAAGACTTTACCAGTAGACATACAACGGCACTATTGGATGAAGGCTAGGCCACTGTGCTGTGTCTTCTTACTTCAGTACTGAAATTGTTTATACCTATGTCCTTTGGCCATTCAGCTGTTCCAAAAAAGTAAATGGCCTCGTTGTATTGGCACAAATGCAAATAGAAAACCCATTTAGATGTCCAGCATCTGCTACTGAGTTTTAAGCTTCCACATGTGAGTGTGAGCATTGGAACTGTATTTGTTACCTAAAATCAAACTCCTTGAAATATAAGCACTGTACTTTTCGGAGTCCTGGTACAAATGCAGCCAGAAATAATTCAAAATAGGTTATGATTGCATTTTTTCAACAAAAATCATGCATGTACATTATGTTTGTACCTGGGTCAGAAACACATTTAAGCACTGAACCCTCACATTTCTGAAAAGGTACTGAATGGGAGCTGGGAAGAAAAATGCATTTGAATCCTCTGATACTGCGCAAGGATTTTTCTCCCTGGTTCTTTGTCAATCCCATCACCCTCCCAGTGCCCCAGGAGCTGAGCAGCTCAAGGACAGAAAGGCCAGTGAGCAATTTATCTACACTGCTGCAGTTAAGCTTGGCTTTAAATACTGCCTTAAGCAATCAAATTATTTTAGTTCTTTAAGTTAAGTCTTAAAAAATAGGAGTATTTTGCCAGCTACCTGGAAACAAGGAGTAAATAAATCCAGAGATATCAAGATATTTTCTACGGATGTTCTGCAAACACCTGAGGAAGCTAAAATAATCAAGCTTTTTAAATAGAACCCTCATATAGGTCTTGTCTTTACCTCTCAACTAAAATAGCGAGAAAAATATTAATATTTTCAAGCGAGACGTGAATATTTTTATGAAATGTGCCAAGTGGAAAAACCAGGGTGGTGGAGGATATACGGTTTGCTCTCCATGACTAGAATCTGTATATAAGAGGAGAATGATGGCAATCCACAGCCGTGTTGACAATTCAGACATACAGGAAATACCCTTGTAGGAAACTAATACCATCTGGGTTTGGCCCAAGATGTGTGAATGAGAAATATGTTTCTTGTTGAGAATGCAAAGATAGTTTTGGACATTGCAAAGAAGGAATGTGTTAAGCATGCACAGTTATAAAAATGAAATAGGGTGAGGCACTGCATGCATATGGAATAATTGGAGGAATATGTTTGTGTGCGTCAATAGCTGATGCAGACATAGAACTTCAGAACTCGTTTGTCCTAAGACAACCAGTGAATTACTATGAAAAATGTCTTCAGTGCAAATGGCTGGAAGCTCTCTGACTAAAGAAAGCGTTGGAAAATGCTGATTTGTCCAAGCCCCTGCTTTCCCTGATGGAAAGGGAGGTTTGCTTGTCACACATGTTGGATTTGGGGGGCAAAAAGTGAAATAGTTCTGAAATTCTTGAAACATCCAGTTCTAATACGTGTAAAAGTGGGAATTTTGATTATTTCAGTGAGTTGTTTTCAGTTTAGAAATTAGTTTTAGTTAAAAGAATGTCAACACTGAAATGAAATATTTCATTTGGCCCTTTCTGAGAACCTTTCAGTCCACACTTGGTGAGAGTATGTTTTCAAAATCTCAGAATATTCTCACTCCTCTCTATCCTGTTCTTGCATTAACTGTCTGAGATTTTAGTGTCTGTTCTTGGCATAGGAAGGCTCTCTGGTTTCTAATGAAGCCATTGCCAGCATTCTGAGGTTCCTAAGACTTGCTGCCTGCGGGATGGATTTTTGCCTCTCCCTTGACACCCTCATCTACTTGTGAAAGCCCCAGCAGTGCTGATTTTTCTGTTATTTGTGAGGATAATGAATGCCTTGCATGGATAGGAAAAACTTCCAGACTCTCTTTTTGGTGCACATTTGCCTTCTGCTCCAGACTAGCCTTGAGCACTATCATCCTTCCTCTAAGTTCAGGTTCTAAACGCTCTTTCTGAAGAAAATTATTGAGATAATAAAAGGTTTGCTAGTCTTTCACATCTGTCAAAATTCTGGATTAAACCTGTTCCAGGCTCAAAAACACTCATTTTACAAATTGCCCATTTCTTAACTGAGCAATGCTCATACGATGACTGTGAAATGGCTGTTACTGCATCTTGGTCTTAATTTGGTTTTCAGCAGATTTTTGACATATCTGATTTCTCACTGTTA
The DNA here is from genome assembly GCA_910950805.1 of Acrocephalus scirpaceus scirpaceus. Classification (NCBI taxonomy): domain Eukaryota; kingdom Metazoa; phylum Chordata; class Aves; order Passeriformes; family Sylviidae; genus Acrocephalus; species Acrocephalus scirpaceus. Next base: position 56,747,337 of record OU383778.1, on the reverse strand, counting down.
AACAGTCCTGGAGATATTTATTTTACATGTATTAATTGTTTTAGTGCTTATCCACAAGTCTGAACACAAAAAAGAGAAAAAAAAAATTCCATTCTTTTTTTTTTCCATTCTTTTTCAGTAGGCATTGAACTTGCATAGCACCTGAGACCTTTAGACAGGATGACCAAAGTCTGTTGGACCAAATGTTATTAAGACACTGAAGGCACACCACTGGGTATCTTTGATTGATGGGCAACCTGTGCCAGTGTCTCTTCACCCTCACAGTCAAGAATTTCTTCCTCATATCCAATCTAAACCTGCCCTCATCCTTTGCTAGGCTGGGCACATAAAGTACTGCTTTCACTTGCATCTCCTGTGAAACGTGCACATCTGCCTTGCACATCTGCCTCTCAGGGGAGGATTTATGGCTGTGCAGGGCTTGGATTTTCCAAGCTGTTTATGCTTATGCGTTATGCACATACTCTCTACATACTCTTGCATCCAGCATTTAGGTGAACACAGTTTTCCTTGGCCTTGTAGGTTAAAGTCTCATCAAATGTAATTGTTTTTGTAGCCCCATAAGTGGAACTTGAGTGGATATAAACAGTGCACACATGTTTGATTTGCATATCTTAAGGCTTAAATAAATGGTCTTTGAACTATCTAGAAGGATTTATTTTATAGTAAAGAATAAACTAATGCTGTTATGCCTGCAACATTCAATTCCACGGTTGGGGAAAAGGGGGTTTGAAAACTGCACTTCATGTATGTGCCGTGTGTATTTTTAAAGAACTCATTAAATTATGGTTGTACTACGTATTTTAAATATTGACATTTCTGAGTGGGGTTTAATTTTTATTCTGCCAAGTGTTGTAAATTCCTGTTTTGGATTCTGAGGATTTCAGTGGAGGTGGAAAACCACTAATAATTTCTTCTTGTTCACGCAACTTATATTCACTTGCATGTTTTAACTTGAGGCAAACCTTTTCTATTGATGCTGATAACACTGCTCTGAGTGTAAATGAAATTCTTTTGGAGTTGGAAAGTGTAAAATTTCCTCTAAGTAATGGCAATGATCATTACCTGTATATAAAATTTTGTTTCATAAGGCCCTAATTCAGCAGGTATTTAGGCATATGCCCAAACTCCACTGATTTTTTTTTCACTAAAAAACAGGATAACATGAAGCGGCCAATCCTCTCCATTTCAGTGTTTACTTGATTTTTGGTGTCAGAAAATGAGATCTGATACAATGTTAATGAGGGGATTTATCAATCAAAAATGCTTCTATTTGAGGTGGAAAAAAATTACTGGAAAGAATGGAGAATTTTCTCTTAATTAATCTTACCCTGAGATTTCATAAGGATTACTTTATGGTCTGTAGCTAACGTGGTGGTTATGCAGCTAAAGGCATTATCTTCACATCATTATAATGAAACATAACACTGGTATCCTTGACTTTATTAGCCAGGCTTCAGTGGTATCTGACATTATATATTTCCTATTATAAATCTAAATAAGAACTTACATTGACCTGCATTAGACCAAACATTAAACAATTTACTAAGATTACAACTTTAGGAAAAAAAAAAAAAGAAAGAAGTCTTTTAGACCACCAAGAAACAACCATAAATTTAAGGAAATATGAGGTTTCCACCATGTGACTTCCCCTGCAGAGTTATGCAACAGACTGCTGTTACTTAAAGGTCGTACATAAAAAATTTATGGTACATTTTTTAAGAGATTAATGGTGTTTCTATTTATACAACTTATATGTCAACAATTTAAAGGTATAGTATACTAAAATAACAAATTAAACTCTAATCCCTTTGAATCCTTGATAAAATAGAATGCTTTAACATAAGTGATATATAAAAGAGGTTTAATAAATGTATCTATATTAACTGATGTGGTATGCGTGATGTAATGATTAGCTGTTTATTATCTATTACAGATCATTTGCTCATTTTTATCCTGAAAATCATTTGCAAATGGGGCTGGTTAGGGGAGTATTCCTTGGAGCATAGGCCCATTATATGGTGGTGTAGCTCTCTTCAGAATTGCTCTGCAGATCAGTCTCAGAACTAACTTTCCTTTTGTACTGAGCTGAATGATGCCATTGATATGACCTAGACCTCTTGTTTTTGGGATATCTTTGAAGTCACATACACATCATTTATGGAAGATGTTGCTGGATTTTCTGGAAGTAAAAATTTGTAGTGCTCTACAATGGTACCAAGCCTTAGTTATTTGCTGAACTTTATTTGCTTTGCACTGGAGGGAAATAAGAGCAATAAGACACGCACTCAGCATTGCTAAGGCAAGAAGGTGACAAAGACTGAGAGGGGGCAATTTCTCAAAAGCTTTACCAGTGGGACTTTAACTCAACCATGGGAGTCACATTGTGATCCTCGCCTTTGCACACCTAATGTAAATACATATACGTGGGGGTTGTGACTGACAATGCATTTATGCCAGAAATCAGAGCAAATATGCAGACCTGGCAGGGATTATTGATGCTAAATCCATCCCTGAATTTTGCATATTAAATTAGTTCATGAATATGATGCCTCCATTGGGCACAGCATTTAAAGTATCCTAAAATGTGTAAGCACTGTGACACCATAAATATTAATTTCTCATGAAAACAAGTCTTCACAGATAAATAAAGGTCCTAATATGTGTAACATCTATGAACATGCTCAATTATAAACACATTGATAAGACCATTGCCTTTGAGGTCAACCATAAACCCAGTGCTGAATGGGCCAACAGCATTTGGAGGAAGATACTAATACGGTCATGGAGATCTGTGGTGTTGTGGCCTAATCTTGTCCTCAGTAAAGAGCCCAGGAATGCAGTCTGGTAGTACTAAGTTCCTAAAAATAGGGAGGGGAATTCTCCAGAATTCTCTGGCTTGCTGTGCCACCCACCAGGTTTTAGCTGTAGAGTCCTTACTGACTAGAATCATCGTATCTCATCCCGTGATGACTCTCACAGTATTCCTGTAGGAATGCCCTTTGCCTGGGCTTGAGGAATGTTTCTTGCCTTGCCGTGGGAGACACGGTTTTATTGGTGTCCTTGGCTGCTGCTGTCTCCGGCTCTGAAGATAACACAGAGCGCCTGAGCAGCCCTGCAGAGCTGGAGCTGATCCTGTAAGAGGTCCTCAGCAAAATTACCCAACAGACCTTTGCAAAAAGGACTTACACAACCCTGCATTGCCGGGTTTCTCGCTGTAAAGTAGAGCTCTATAGGTTCTGTGGATTTTGGATGTTTCCAAAGTTGTGGTGCCCTGTGATTTGTCTTTGCTGACTGCGGGAACATATCACTATTCCTAAACTGGTCATCACCCCTTCATCAGCATAATTCATTCCCAGAGTAAGAAACTGTTGCAAAGAAATTAGCTACAACTCTTCCAGCAGAGTTTATAGGTTTGTAGGCCAACCCAAGCATCAATTAATTTAAAAGAAGATGTGATCATTTCCTATCTTTTATGAGCATTAAATAATTTTTTTCTCTTTGACAAGAAATATTTGACATGTCAAATAGTAGAATAAGAGCTGATAGTATCTATGGTATTTTAAAATATGAATATCTTTTATAAATAAGAAAATCACAAAGTGTTAGAAAAGAATAACAGATACGGCATTTTAAAAGCTGTTTTTCTTTATAACTCTAAGTCTAGAGTTTCAGAGAGAAAACACTAATAAAAATTAGTCAGTCATCATTATGATGTCATTCTCATAATTTCCCTTGAAGTAAACTAGCAAGTACAAATAATATTTGTAATGTCTGACATCATCTATGTAGCTTTCCATATGCTCAGACTTTGGGTTAAATTTAGTGATGTTTCCCATTTGTTAGAGAGAACACCTTCTGGGTGGAATGGATTTCATTAAGAAAATCTCTCTGAACTTAAGCCATCCTTGTAGCTTGTTTGAAACAAAACAAAACCAAACCCCAAACAGTCCAGAAATGATAGCAGTACAGCAGTAGCAATTTGTCAAAAATGTGATTGTCTGTAAGAACCAAAGTTTCAGTCCTGAGTCTTAAAGCTCACATGAAGAAAGGAACCATGCTCTTTGGTGTTGCTTTCTTCTAAAAGAAGTAAGCATCATCATAATTGTTTTATGTAAGAAACAATTTTGCCCTCCATGTGACAAATGCACACTTGGTCTGCAAAGACTTCTTGGAATCAAACTTAAAAAATGTTTTAGAGAAGTCATGGACTCATTTTTTCTTGCTTCAGCATGACTGGCTCATCAGCATCCTTGTCCTTAGACAAATATCTACCAGTTGAGTTAATTTGTAACAGAATTATCGACTGGGATTATGTCTTTCAAGTCATCTTTCAAAGATATGCAGTACACAAATGATGTGGACCATTTTAATCCAAAGACCCCTGACAGCTTTTTCAAATAGTCCATTGCATTACTTAATACAAACTTGAAATTTAAGTAAATATTATTCATTATTCCTGATTTTGTTGCTGTTGTTGGAAGCCTTGGGCATCTGTTTTAAATGATGTCATTATTTAGACTTTCGCATTTGAATGGACATTAGCTAAATGTGACAGTTATTCAAAGTAGAAAAAATTACCAGAGTTGTCAGAATATTGTAATACCCTGATATATTATTCCTTGATAAATGCCAACATTTTCTATTACCCTCCCTCCCCACCAAAAAGGAATAGGAAATTCACGCATTTGCAATTTATACTTAAGTACTGAATGGAACAATTCCTGAAAGAAAAATAGCTGACATAAACATAATTCCTTCTTTAGAAATATGAGGTATGTAATAATTAGTAGAGCCTCACTAAAACTACAGAAACCATATTCCCTTAGGAGAAAAAGAACAGTAACTTCTGAAAAAATGACAGGCTATACACAGTTTGCTATATCTGAGGAATAAAAATGTAACTGCTTAAACATATTTAAAAGTGGTAAATTCACTTCCTCTACAAATTCATAAACTCAGAAATATTTCCTTGCAATTGTTCTTGGAACTGATAGAGGAAAATCTCCCAGGGACACACGAAATGTAATAAGTGTAATATGAAAATTGCCCTTTCTGCTCTGAAGATTGAAACAAAGCAGACATTCTCCAGAACACCAGCAGGTTCCCCTGCTCTCTGCCCATATGGGCTCTTCCCACAGTCTCACTGCATGAGGGACTTATGAGCCTTGTCAGAGCTGACTGTATGGAAGGAATGTGGGCTCAAACATTTGCAGGCATGCCACAGAACCTCAGCAATCCAGTCTCTTGTTAATTACAACTAATATTTCATTATGTTGTGGAATTTTCAGCTACATAGCTGTGTGCACACATCTTAGTATGTCGTGTAGCCAGTGCTTGCAATTAAATTACAAGCCTTGTGAAGTATAAGAGGTGTATTGAAAGCTGAAATTAGTAGAATAAAGCACTGCAAGTAGGTTTTTAGCTTTTTAATTTGAAACCTTCAGACTTCTTGATTGCAGGAAGAAGTCTGAGAACACAAATCAAACTAAAAAGTAAGGAGGCAGTGAATTTCCACTCGCCCTGTTTTTTCAAATGGACTTTTAAAGCACGTGGCTTTTAAGCCAATTTCATGATTTTGGAGTCTGCCTCATGCGTGTGTGAATGGACAGGATTGAAGGTACTTTACATGGCTTATTTAAAAATAACATCCTAACCCAAGCTATAAATCACAATAAGTATTTAATGCCTTACATATATAATAAATATTCAAGTCTAAGTATCTGGTTACAGCAGTGATTAAGAGTTCTGAAAATCAACCCCTTAAAGGACAGTTTTCAGTAGAAATAGTGTGAGTGTTGAGGCTTCTTTCACACCCTTCTATGCACATCTGCAGTTCACAGCCATTAAGTCAGCAGCATCACAGCATCTATTATTTCTGAACTCTGATGCACATCCACTTGGCAAATTTCATTTGAATACTGCTGTTTGAGGAATCAAAGCAATTCTTAAGACAGAGAGGAGCCAGCCTGATATGAAGTTTTAAACCTTACAGCGTTTAAAGCAGCTTGATGGGTTTTATGGTGGGAAGAGGGACTGAAGGATAAAGAGCTATCTCAGGGGGGCTATCTTTAGATTCTAGTTTTTAAACAGAAACCTTGATCTTTGTTGTGTTGGGGAAGAACTACCTCTGACTGGATATCCCAGCCAGAAGGAATGAATCAGAATGACAGATATTCCTGCAGACTTTTTCTTTTCCAAATCCCATTACATTTGCAACAATGCAGGCAGGGAACTGACTGGCTGGGGACAGCTCTGCTGAAAGGGGGTGTGGGGTCCCAGCAGACAGCAAATTGAACAGGAGCCAGCAGAGTGCCCTGGCAGCAGAGAAAACCAGCCGCAGACTGGGCTGTTTAACAAGAGCACAGGCAGCAGAGAAACCCATCATCCTCCCTCCTCTCTGCACTCAGGAGGCTGCAGAGAGAACACCTGTAGTTCTGAGTTCTACAGCCTCTCAGCACCAGAGTGGTGTCACTACACCACAGTGAGTCCAGTGAAGGGGGGCTGGGGATTGGAACATTTGCCCTCTGCGGAGAGGCCGCCAGAGCGGGGCTTGTTCAGCCCAGGGAATAGAAGGCTTTGGGACCTTGTTCTGCAAGTGGGGGAGTTAAGTGTGGAAGTGAAATTAGAGAATGACATCCCCAATGTAGTTGTCCTCTGCGAGAGTCTGTGACTCTTATGCTAGTCTAGGGGTTTTGGCAAAACATTTCTGTGGCAGGTATTGTTGGAAAACCCTAGCTGGTAAAAAAAAACACCCCAGTTCAGGCATCAAATGTAAAGATTTAACCTATCAAGCTACTTGCTCTGTTGTTATGGACTTTTTCTCCTTTCCTTTTTCTGTTTTTACTAGAATTTCTAGTCTTGACCTGAGAAGGTTTCCAAACAACCTTCCTGAGAATCAGGAGAGGAATTCTGCACTCAATTCATGACAGGGACCAGAATCTGTAATTTGTATATCCTGGATAATGTCCTTGATCTATCTAGAGCAATGAGTCCTTTTTACCAAACAATATGTAATTCATGCAGTAGCATAGCAGGTCTCTGTGAGCAAGGACCATTGACTTTATATGTGCCTTTAAGGCTGCCTCTCTGAATTTAACTGTAAGATTGTATATTGTGTCCAATATTTTGTAATTTTGTAAGCTTCCCCAGAAGCGTACCTTGACAATTCCTAGTTACTCTTGGAAAGGCTTCCTATTGCATCCAGCCCTGATAAAAACCAGCCTGTACATGTGAGTCTGGTAGCCTAAATGAGTTATCAAGTCAGCAAGCTTTGCAGCATACCTCAAGTTTCACATAAAAGCTAATTTTGAGATGCTTGGTTATGTCCCACACAGAAAACAAACACTAACACTACATTATTTCTGGACAAGGAATCTTAAGCCAAGATTAAAAGTGATTGTTCTATAGGCTACCACACCAGCAGACATAGGACCTACCTGCACCCAGTTTTATTGACAGATGGCCCAGTTCCCTATCAGGAAAGCTACACGGCTGCTGTATTTTTTGTAAACAATTGGATAATAAATTATAGTAGCAGGAAAGCTACAGGCGAATACTTCATTAATTGGTGCTGAATCGAAACCATCAAAGCAGCAGCATGTAACAGACAAGTGATTATGTTGCTCAAATGTCCTTCCTTTCAAGTGTGACAATTCAATTTGTTAAACTTTTTCATCAACGAAAAAACAGAATGAAAATGCAATACTGCCTTCTCTGAAACATATTACTCCACCTATTTCTGCTAGATCTTGGTTTTCAGATGCCATCAAAACCCTTTTCAATACTATTTTATTCAATATTATCTTGCTGTACTGCTGAGGATGGTTCTGAGTTAAATAGTGACAGTGTTCATTACCCAAATATCTCTTTTTCTTACTGCTCAATACCTGTTTTTTATAGTTGGTTAGATTTTTTGAGTTGTCACTGATACTTCTGATATTTTTTCCAGGATAGAACAGAATAAGGTGAGAGAGGTCTTTGTGTGTTGAAAGATATTTTATGTTATAATGAATAAATATGCCATTTCATTACTTCTACTTAAAAAAAATTTCTCTAGACTTCTTCCAACACACTCAATCTTGTATCACCAGCAAATTCTGACACTTAGTTATGAACTTTTCAAAATAACAGCTGATTTTCTGGAAGCAATACAAGATTACACATTTTAAAATTATTTTAAAGATATGGATTATTTATTTCTTCTATTTGTTTTTCACTCCTAATTTAGAAGTGTACTGGAGATATGTCCAGAGGCATTGGTATAATGCAATTCTTGCCTGAGTGCAGTCAGAACCACAACAGGGTGTTTTTATTGCGTGAGCAGCAATCTCTCACACCACTTTCTTAAGAAACACCAAATAAAAACTTCTAGAAATATAAACTAGTTTTTCTTCTTTATCTTACAGATTCTTTGACAGCACTCTGTTTGTGGCAAGAAATTAACATATAACCAAGATGCTTTTTTGGCCCTAATTTCACAATTCTTCTTATTTTTCATCTAGGATTTTTTGATCTCCCTTTGCTGTTATTTGCAGGATGACCTTCAGAGCCCTTTTAAAGCCAGACTCAAAGATGAAATTTTGTAAAAACAAATAGCACAGCTTTATTACCTTAACTACTCAAATTTTCAGTTTGTGCTTTAGAGCACTTATTTTCAGGGCAATTTATCCTGTTGTTTTCCATGATTTCTCTTCTCCCACTTTCCACCCCCCCCTTCCCTTCTCATCCTACAGGTGGAGAAGCAGCAGATGTTAAACACCAACTATAGGATGTGCTTTTCTCAGTTTCTCTTATGGAAGGAAATCAAGTTGTATCTTTTGCTTTTAACTCCATTGGTCCATCTAACCAGCCTCTGCCAAAGATCATCACCTAGCTTGAGGAAGTTCTTCTTTCATGATGTCTTTAAAAATTCTCTGTATTTTTCCCTATTTGCCCTTTAAATTTCCTCTCAAACCTCAGAATGTTGTTCTACCATGAATATTTAGGGGAAACTCCTACTTACTCTGTCAGTGAAACAATGGCAGGATATAACCCTTACTCTGGTGTTCTGAATTTATATTCTGCTCTATTAGTGCCACTTGAGTTGGATTTCCATTTTATTATAGGATTATTATTTTTTGGGAGCCTGAACATTCCCTTGTACCTCGTAATATTTCTCACCTTCTTGATTCCTGATTGTTCCAGTGTATACATATTTTCCCCAAGTCTAATAAGGTACTTTTAAAGAACCTCCATGCTGCTTCTATGGATTTTAATTTCCTAACTTTCCCCTTCAGGCTATTTCTAACTTCCTCAATATAAAAATCTTCCTTTTTTGAAAAGTACTGTAATATTATTACCTTATGGCAGGTTCCCACGGGAGGATGTTGAGCTTAATTATATTATGGTCGCTTTTAGTTAGTGGCTCAACCACATTAACTTCCTGAATCAACTCATATATTTTGCTTAAGATCTGCATCAAGACTAGGTTTGCCCTAGTATTCCATAGAAATTGTGATACCTTACAACTGAAAGCCCATGGTGATGCCCAGTAATGTATCTCAAGTAATCAGTTGTTGTTGGGCCAAGATTCAGCTGAAAACAAACTTTAGTAGTGAACTATATGGTAGTTCTGAAAAGCAGATTGAAATATGGTTTGTCTTTGAACTAGATCCACTGTTTCTCTGAACTTATAAACATGACTTTGAAAGAATGTACACTGTTTTCCTGATTAGAAGTCCCTTCTCTTTTTTTTTTCCATTACTCATTTATTTCAACCCCAGTTTTAAAATCTATCTCATTAGAAAAGCATTCTCAATAATAGAAGTTGAAACAAATATAGACGTGTGTATCCTCATTCAACACAGAGCTGTTACTATTACTTGTTATGAGAACACAATATTTGGTCTATACTAGGCTCAACTTCTTCATTATTTTAAATCCCAAACTGATTATCTTAAATCGAACTTTTCTTAAATTTTCCAAGAAAGAAATGTTCGCTTCATTAATGTTATAATTTGTGGTTCACATTTTGAAAGAAAGCTAAAAATAATTTCTAAAATAGTGTGTCTTTTTGACATAAACACAGCTAACTTACATTTTTGCAGTTTCCAGGATTGTTTCACTTGTACAAAGCAGTAAAAGTATCCTGCTCTTTCCATTTTTCTCGTACTATAAGAACCAAGAAAGCAGGAATTTGTTTAGCTCATTGGCTCCATTTATCCTGAGCCAAGACCATGATCTTGGAAACCCTGTAACTTGGCTGAATACAGTACAAAGTTCTTTGCAAAAAGCCAGTGCAATTAGAACAACACAGTGTATGTTCAGTCTCAAAATTAAGACGATAAAGTTTCAAACAGCTAGGACTGAAACAAAGTATCATGGACCCAGACCTTTAATCAGTTGAACACAAATCCTAATTCCACTAGTTTTGGATCAAATGAAGAATTGTGTGCTTGAGGACAGCATTAAGAAAACACTATTCTACCTTTTTGTAAATGGGCAGAATTCACACAGAAAACAAGGAAACATAATGGAAGAAGTGCAAGTTTTGTGCAGCCCAGCCTTGGGAGCTTCTCTGAATACTCCACACAGAGTGATACTATAACACAGCAATACCCTTTGTACTTGTTGCTTTATCACTGCTTACTGCTCAGTGGCCATACACATTTGCTAACTAAATCAGCACATTGCAGATTCTGTTTTAAAACCCAGGGCTTCAGTTTTGAAGCTGTTTTTTTTTTCCCCCCCCTCTGCTTCACTGCATATTTAGAACTTCTAACACATGCATAAGACATGCTCTTCACTTTCATGAAATCATCTGTAATTTCCACTTTGATGAAGTACAACAGTTAAAGGAAATCAAATAAATAAAATTCAGTACCAAGGATTCTAGTTCATTATGTTTCAATTCACCTAAATTATTCATGGGTTGTCGAAGGTACATTTTTCTTTTATTGAATAAAGGCATTCTCAGGCCTTATTAAAAGTAACTTTAGTTCTGCTCAGATCGAGAGTAAGTTTCTTTTATGCATTTTGTTTGGTTGGTTTTTTTTACCATTCTTATAAAATGATTTCAGAAGTTACTATGTTAGTAAGGAGCAAATTAAGTTCACTTCACTTAGTCATTTGCTACCTTTTTTTCCTTAGAACTTAGTCCTGGAAGTTGAAATATTTATGCAGATGGTAAAATAAAATAAAATTTATATACATTGATGAAATGTATATGCATTTTATACAAAATAGGGGATTATGTGGATTGTATAGAACTATGTTCCTTTTGGTTTTTTTATTTGTACCATGTAAGTTTAATATACTATTTTAAAAGAAAATTTTTTTAATGGGCCATATAATTTGTAAGGAGAATGTATCTCTACAAAAACTGTAAAACATTGCAAGTTACAAAACGCTGACTCACTAAACTACAGAAAAACCACAGTTTTCAATGCTTCTGCTTCAAGGATGACATTACTTTTAAATTAAGTAATCCATTACATATTTCTTTACCAAACATTTGTAAATAAAAGGTTTGATCCAATTTTACCTGTGGCTTTCCCAGCCCCACAGATCTTTGAAGAAACATGGATCCTGTCTGTGAAATAGTTTTGATTTTCCCCAGTGAGAGAGAACTAGCAGAGGGATAAAACCCCACAGGGACTGTTTTCTGTGAGGCAGTTCCCATATATTCCCTACTTTTGGATTTGTCTGCTGCTTCAGACTTTGGACATGATGTTTGGAACTGCGCTGGGTTTGGCAGGGCTGTGATCTGTAAGTCACTGTAGGGGCAAAGCAGAGTAATCTTGTACGTGGCTTGTTAAGGTTTATTTGATCTTCTGGCTTATTTACACAGGCACACACCTTCTTGTTACATGAGAGCACTGACTTCTTGCTCTTTCCCTCAAAACGTCACTGGAGCGATCCTGTCCTGATAATATTGTCCTGTCATACCTTGTAAGGCCATTACAGGGAAGGAAAACAGCAGCAATGGAAGCTGCCACCGTTTCACATCGCCTCTCTTCTGATCTGAGATTGATTTGATGAGATCTTTAAAGTGCTCAAGGTTTTAACAGCCCCAAACATGGTCTGCTACTTGATAAAGAGAGTCAATAGCTCTTGGTCACGTCTTCAACAAGGCCTCTATGAAATGCACAACGTCATTTTACATTCATTACTAACAATTAAGCATCCAATTTGTTACGTATTTTCTTTAAGGAAGAGCTCAAGTAAGTATTTTTCTTTTGTGGTTTGCTATTAAAAAACCTCTTCTCATTTACACTGCAGCATCACTCAGAGCCATGCATCTGCTACCTCTTGTGTGCTGTCTCTGGGCTGTTACAGTGATTGAGAATCCAGCTGATGGAGACTCACCAAATTTTTAAGAATGCCAAAAATATAAAAGTTTTTGGGTGATTTACTCCCTCTTTTATTTCTTTTCAAGGCATTCAGTTAGCATAAAAATAACGATTATTACATAAATTAAAGTTGTTGCAATTCAGCTGTAGGGATTGCAATCCAAAGCCAGTGAAGATAGATCAAGGTTTTAAAAAGTATCTGCTGTAAATTAAAAACAAATGGTTGAAAGTATTTTGCAGACCTCTCTCCCACAGATTGTATATTTCATTTTCCAAATTAAATCTAAGAGAGAATATTACTTTATTGAGATTTATGGAATAATTTCTTTAAAAATTCCAGCAATATGAGAATGTAGGCAGACACTGACAATGAAGAAAAATAAGTGTCAGCTACTAAGTGGTTTCATCTTTTGGAGCTTTTTATGTTTTTGGTAATGGGAAAAATTAGTTCTGACTGCTTTTTAAAGCTAAAATTATATATAAACCATTAATTAGGGGCAGATCATTTGTCCAACTTTTACTGCAGAGGGGATAAAATGGGTGGAAAACATGATAATATACCACTGCTCCTTGGAGGAAGTGTTCCTCCCTCAACCCAACTTGCTGATCCTGTCTAAGGAATAAGACTTAAGAGCTTGTGAGAAAATGTGTGTAAGAGGATATAAAGGAAAATTGTTCTGTGGCATCTGGGGGAAATATATATAGAAATAGCAGTTGGGCTCTATTAACTATGAAAGTAAATGTGTTACTCAATTTTTCACCTCTTTCAAGACAAACACAGGACCCCTTTTCTGTGTGGCACAGTACAAGGGATGTAACAAAAGGAAACCATAGCTCTGATGGACAGGAAAGTACAGAGAAGTCCCAAGGACACAGGACTGGTTTTGAGAGCTCCAGTACACCATGGATTCCCTGAAGGATTCTTAGGACCTCATTACAGTTTTTGGGGTGTCCAAGAGCTTAAAGGGATGATGAATCCTGGAGCCTAAGTGGACTGTTAAACCTCCTCCCATTAAAGAAAAACATGTGGTTGAAACTGTGTTGGCTAAAAACCATGGAATTTTCTGCGTAACTTTATTCCTTCTTTGCCATTTTGTGTTGGCTATCATGATCTGCCTGTTATATTTCAGCAAACACAATAATTTCCTTTTAATTAGATAATTGCCATGTTATTCATTGGTTTTGATCACTTCTAAATTCAGCTTTTGGTTTTAACAAATGTAATTTCAGAAGATGATGGATTTTTACATTTTTTAAACCGCTAAATGTTCAAAAAGGATTTGTACACATAACAAAATTAAAGTAGGGATTATCTAGCACTGTGTGTGGGATACAGCTATAATCTATACAGAGCATGGAAAAGAAACTGGCATTCTCAATTGCACTGCACACATCTCAGTAATAACAGGGTATGAGGCATACAATTTCATGGAACACCCACAATGAAAATTATTCTTTCCAAACAGAGAATTGTTTTGGAATAAGTTAGGTTAATTGGCACCATGGGATTCCTCTCAAGGAAACACAGAACATTAAAATCTACACATGTGCATGTAAAATGATAAAGTATTATCTTCTTTCCCCTCTCAGCTCCTCAAATCTGAGACATGCTACCCAAAATCAACAGAAACGATTATGTTTTGTTGATTCAAATTTCCTCAGAACAAACTGGCAGTTCTTCATCTGGTCAGCTTACAACCTGACAGACACTGCACTGTTCCACGATTGCTAGCTCGAGTATGGTTATCTAGTGCAGTCTCTCACACAAAAATAGAGGTCTCTAGAGCTTTTGGCATGTGCTTTTTTAGATGGCAAGAAACTTTATTTTCAACAAAACTGTATGGTGCTACGATACAGCCTCTTTCAAAGGCCTGTTGTGCCCCTGTTAGGATTAGAACCAAAATATGCAAATGGTTAATGAGAAATCCAGGCACATTTCACTGTCATTATACAATCTTTGGTTAAAACCCAGTATTTTACAGCTTCTGAACACAGTTAAAGATATATTAAGTCCTCACAACAGTAATATCGCCCTCTCAAAAATTGCAAAGAGCTTATTCCTGATTAAGAAAAAAGTCTTCCTTTTCATGAAGAAGGCTGAATTCTCATGCAGAATTGTGCTGTGTGCATTGTGTCTGTATTGTGATATTCTATGCAGTTTATCTTTAAAATGTCCTGCTTTTTCACATTTGGCCATTTGCACACCTTAACCATTATTTCTTTCTAAGTTTTCTGCTCCAATGATGTCAAGACATTTAAAAGCAATTAATTGTGGTGCCTAGTGGGCAGGTCATAGGTGAGGTGTGGCCTCAAAAATGATGTCTATTGTGCCACAGGTCTGACTGCTGCTCTTCTGACCTCTCGGATGAGTGAGAAACCCCCATGTCCCATGACCTGACATCACTTCACCTGCACTTCACCTGCTGAAAAACAGTCTTCATCACTTCCCCCTGCAGTCTCCAGAAGAAATCCAAGGTTTGTCATCTTTGCAACAACACAGGCAATGTAGTGTTTCAGTTTCTCATCAAAGACATGCTAGAGTCCCCCTTTGCATACACTGAAAGGGGAGTTCCAGGACACCCAATAATACCCCAAAGTGTCTCACTGTTATATGTCAATGATTTTATTCACCTTGCCCCCCTGCCTGGGCCAATGCACATATCTTAGATGGATTTACCATTTCCTTGCTCTTAGAAGTACAGGATCAGGACAGAAATAAGAGTGCAGCACTGGTGCAATTAATTGTAGCATGGAATTAAAATGAAATCTTGGTTTGTCCATCATAGAATATATGTCATATTTATGTTCTCTGCCTCAACATTGTTATTTCAGAGGAGTATCCCTATTCTTCATACAAAGAAGAGAGCTTGATCTGGTAGAGCAATGAGGATTTACTTTCCCGAGTTTTCATAGTTTGTTTCTGAATAGCTCTGAAGAATTGCAGGCCAATTGGGTTGAAGAAGGCAGAAACTCAAATAGGATCTCTTAATTGTCCTTCCAGTGCAGCCCGGAGGGAAATACAGCCTTCCACTGCTCCCCTTTCCCTCCATACATCAAAATAATCCCTTTTGGGACTAATTGGTCACAAATTTAGTAGCCACTAAAAGTTTGGCTTTCAAGGGAGCAGAGAGCTAATAACCTTTGTTGGAGAGTACAAGCTAGTGCTTAGTGAGGGAGAGCACAGCTTGCTCTGATGTCAGGGCAAAAAGTTCAAGAAAGGTTCATTGATTTCAGCCTCACCCTTGTAAGTGTTCAGAGGAAAATACATTGAAATTGCTGGACTTGGATGGAAGGATTAACATGAATTATGTGACTTGTGGGTATTCTGTCAGTAACATAAATCCTGTGGATATCAATGGACAGTGTATGTGTTAACTTAGATCTGTCTGTGCATCAGCAAGATGCAAGAACAAATGTACACATCCAGTCAAGAGGAATATGTGAGAAGTTTTATCAGTGACAGAACTGAGCAATTCAGCAAATAACACAAACAATCTGATTTCCACACTAAGTTTTAAATAGGTTTTATCCCTGGCTTACTGTAGTTTTCTGTATCCACTCCACACTGCAAAGACAGCACAACCTCTTACAAGCTTCTTGGAGCAGGCTTTTCCAGTGCTGAAGGTAGTGGCAATTTAAAAAAAAAATTAAATTATTTGATTATATGTTGAATGACCCAAGTAATACATATTCATGTGATTAAATGTTACAGAATCATGGAGTCATTAACTTTGGCAAAGACCTCTATGATCATCATTAGGTGCAACCATTAACCCAGCACCACCATATTCACCACTAAACCACGTCCCCAAGTGCCACATCCACCTGCCTTTTCAACACTTCCAGGGGTGGTGATTCCACCACTTCCCTGGGCAGTCTGTTCCAGTATCTTGACACAAACATGAAGGCCCAGTAGATGTTTCACTACTAATCATGCATTCCATCAAAAGGATGCCTATGGCAACCAGATGCTCATTGGATCCTGAGAAACTCTGGAACAATTTGCTCAGAGCAGCACAGTTAACATATTTAATGCCTGACAGCCTACTCCCATAATCTTATACTGAACATATGAATTGCTGTGTTCCACAGCAGTCTTCATGGCATCACAGAAAATTCCTACCTGAATCGGTGGATCAATCATTAATAAGATTCTGCAGGACTGAAAGCACTTGTGCTCTGGTATAAAAACTACCAAAACACAGTAAGAGATATATCTAACTTTTTAACTCATCTACAGGCTATTACTTGGAAATTTGCTGAACATACACCTAAAATAATGGTCAGATATTTCTATGGAGTTTTTTTCCCCCTGCAAAGAGAACTGACTGTTAAAATATTTTTAAGGAAATAAATAGGAATATAGCATTTAAAAAACCTTGGGAATTAAAAAAACTCATATAAAGAAGTCTTACTGATATTAATTTGAAATCAAGATGCACTAAGAAGGTGACTATGGCTTAATATTTAGGGGAAGTTCAGTTAAAGTGTTTCTGACAAGGAAAACCATAGTCTTAGATCAGAGAAGAAGGTGACAGAGGTTGAGTTTAACCCATATGTTCTCCACAGTGACCTCTGATACCAGTTAACTGAGATTTTCTGTCCCTTTTCCCTTCCCTCCCTGCCCTGCCCTTTCCTTCCTTAGAGACTTTGCCCTTTATCATGGTTTTCCTATGAGATGCATGAGAAATATTTTATTACTAGCTAAAAAAAATATAAATAACTGAATCTCTACACAAGTGCAAGTGGTAATTTCATAATGGCAAATTTAAGGACACCCGTTCTGCAGGGGTTTCTGCTCTCAGCACTGTGTGAGGCAAAGGGCAGCAGAGTGCAGCCGTTCTTGGTGGCTGCACAATTTATGACCCTGTAGCCAGCAGATACACACCAGAGCTGCACCAGTGCTTAGTCACAATCAAAAAGAAAGCAAAACAAAACAAAAAAAGAAGCAATAGACTGAAAATAACTGAAGAATCAGAGATGACAAGCAACCGAACATGAAGCCCTGCTGCAATTCTGCACCTAAAGAGCTCGTTCAGTCGGCAGATTTATAAGTAGAAAACGACCTTCTAACTACAGGGACTTGATTTTACCATTGGCAGCAGTAAGATGTAAACTTGGCTACTTTGTACAGTTCTGAGGTCCTTAGTTTTAAAAGGATTTGGGGAAGTTGAATGATTATAGGGAAGGGCCACAAAAATGATTTATGGACTAACAGTTGCAGCTCTAGAAGTACTTAGCTTTTCACAAAGTATCCTGAAAAGTGATTATAGCATTTAATTCCCAAGAGAAGTGGTAAGCTCCTAATTTTGTTGTTGCCAAACCGTACCTTGATGCCTTCCCTTCTGAACAATATATTCTAAACCAATATATTTTAGACCAATACAGGTTTTTAGGCTCAGGAGAGAAGAAAGTAATTGATGTAATAGGTTGTGCTACATTTTATGGTGACTGCTGCTAACCTAAAGGTTTCCAAATCTTAGGAAATAATACAGGTAATAAGATAAAATATAGTCACAGGAGTATGAAAAGTTGGAAAACTGCTACAACATTGAGCATTTTTCTGTAAGTTAGATACAATCTTGAGTATGAGGTGACTGGACTGATCTTGTAATAACAGCATATTCAGCATTGTTGCATCCCAGGAAATCATTAAATCCAAGTGCTTGGAATGTTTTGACACTTTTCCCCGCCCCCCCGCTGAGTGCATTATGGGATAAAATCAGATTTGCATCATACTTTTGGAGCCTTTAATTATTTTGCCTAAATTTTGATAATAGATTCAGACACATCAGGTCTAAATTTTCTAGATAATTGATTAAGGTCTCCTTAAATGCCACTTAAAGTGTTACCATTATTATTTCAATAGCTTCTCATTTCAACTTTCTGCCTCTTTTCTACTTGGCAATAGTTTAAAACAGAAAGAAAATAACAGTAGTGAAAATCAGCCTGAAACAAAAAATAAGTTCTAATATTTTCATTAAAAATTTGTCTTTGCAACACAACTTTGAAGAAAAAACTGTAAAATGTTACTCTGCAACTAACAACTCTCTTCATCACAACATAATGGAGCAGTAAACCACCAAAACAGGGAAGCAGACTTTTAGTTTGGGTGTTTTATGGGTTTGGTTTTTTTTGGTAAAAGGTTCATTCTTCTGTATACACTCAGGATAGTTTGCAATATTAATGAGTACATTAATGTATTAGGAGATTGAATCAGTATTTTCTCCACTACACTGGGCTAGATATTCCTAAATAGTTGAGGCAGGTGCATGGCCTAGATTTGAGTTACAGGTCCATGTCTCACTGATGTCCTTGCTCAGCTTTGAGGCAAGACCAAGGTACATGGCTTATTCTTGTCACCACATTCCTGACATAGGGGAGGAGGTGACAGGAGGTGGTTGGCCAAGTGCCCATGCACACACACTACAATACTTCTGTGGCCAGGGTGACATAAAATGCACTGCAGAAGGCCACAGATGTTGAATTAGCAAATTCTTGATTAATATCCATTCATGGCTTGCAACAACTAAGTTAAAAAATAGAAGATCGAAAAAGCCTCCTGCTAACTGTGCTGTCAAAGAGTTTTAGAAATTAGGAGATGTGCAAAGAAAAATTGGTTCTCAAGCTTTTTCTTTCAAGTCTTCAGGAATTCTGCATCTAATGTTCTCTTGAGTAGGGCCACCAAGAAGCACAAGTCACCATCATCCATTCATGGAATCTATCTCTGTTATGAAATACTTCTCCACACTTGTGCTAATTCCTTCTGAGATACTGGCAGCAGATAAAATTATCGCTGCTCCTTTTTAATTTGAACTCCTTAAAATTAAATCATGTAACTGTCAGTAATTGTACTGCAGCAACAATTTTCCAGCAGAGAACCTCAGTGACTTCAATGAACAATAAAAGCCAATGGACCAATAAAATTTAGGCAAAGAGTTCTGCCACTCTTCTTACTTTCTATCTATAATCACAGACCTTCCCAGGAGTGATGGACAAGAAGCAATTCCAGACAATCCTATTGGTGTGCTTAGGGCAGCAGGGTCCGTGAAGAAGCCCTACAAACTTGCTCACAGCAATGTTAGGGGCTCCAAAAGAATTTCATCAACACAGGGACCAGTAGATCCATTAGAGAAACAAAACGGCATCATTTAGGAGGGAAACATGACTTATTGTTATACAATGCAATCATCTCTCTTCCTCTATTTTTTGTATATTGTTTTCCTCCTTATCTAACTGCCAGTGCTGGAATGAGTGAAGTATGTTGGTGAGATCAGAACTAACCTCCAGGATTATTTTTATGAAGGAAATATATCACTTCAGTTTCTTGGTTATATCAGCCTCAAGCTATTTTTAAGTTGATTCTTTGGAACAGATTTGCTACCTTACAACAATATAAGATTTTTTCACTGCTAAATTTCCTCTTGACATTAAAAAAAGACGACAAAGTTAACCACCACTATACTATTCCATCTATTTGCATTAAAAATATCTTACTGGGATAGCTGTCCAAAATTCTTGTCAGAGGCATAAGTTTATATTACTTTTGATTTGACCACAGCTGCATTATTAGCATTAGCATTGTCATTATCATTATTCTAATTATTTACTGGGTACAACATATGTCTCTAAAAGTCTGAAAAAGTATTTTTGCTGTTTTTACTGTCACTGGAGTTAAGCATTTGTTTGTATTTCAGTACAGAAAGAAAATAGCAGAAGCTGCTGTTTTCAGATACTTGAGTATAAGAGAGAAAATTTTTACACTTCTTTTTAGGGAAAAAAAATTTTTTGCCTTTCCTTGCTATTACTGCTCCAAGGCTGGAAAACAGGTGAGTGGTTTTTTGTTTTCTTTAAAGTGTGTACATTCAGATTCTGGCATTGTACGTGTTTCCTGAGTGAGCATAGAGGACACATTCCATGATGTTTGCACTGTGCAAGTGGATGCAGTGTTTTACATAGGGGTTTGTTGAGGGTTTTTTTAACTGCTGACTGTTCTGCACTGCCTGCTGGAAAGTCATCTATCCACAGAGTATTCTCCATTACTGATTTCTAGTACTGAAGTGTGTAGCAGCTAAGTAAAACCAAATACTCTATCAAGTAGGACAATGCTGCCATTGCCACAGTGATCTCCCATCTTTGTCGGTAAGGGACCATGGACAACGATTATAGGAATCAGACTGCAGAAGATAAACATAAAAATGTTTAAGAACCCTTGTTTTAACTACCATTTTGGTTATATGGGGTTTGGGGTTTTTGATTTATTTATTATTTTATGTAATGTACTCATTCCACAAATTCTTTACTCTTTCTGTTTAAGAGCTGGAGTCTTGCTCCTAGGCACATTCCCTTTCTCCTCACCTGCAAAGTACATAAAGCCTCCGTTCTTGCCAGCCTGCATTAAACACTGCAATACAATTATCCTCAGTCACTGGACTATTATCTCAGGGAATTGAATTAGACTTTCTAGCTTAGAAACATCAAATTATTTACACAAAATGTTATTGTTGAAACAGATCCAGTGTAGAGCATTATATGATGGTTAGAATAGATTAAAAAGATCAGGTCATGGATTTAAAACAGAACTGAAAGTTGAATCTGATCCTGAGGGTACCTGTTGAGTCATATCAAGCAGGTTAGTGCCTGTTCAGAAGCATGGAAAATCAGTTTTCCATTTAGCCTTGTCTCTTAAGTTGCAGCTGTAAAAGTTTCCTCGAGAAACGTTTCTTTGGGACCAGTAACAGTTCTGTGGAAATTTGACTGTCAGTTTTCCACAAGTACAAGTGATCAGAACTTTTGGTTAAGAAATATGAAACAGATGATTGTTCAAAAATACCCCTGGTAAGTCCCTGCTGTTTGGATATCTAGAACATAATGGTTATCTGCAGAGGCAGAAAGGGAAGCATTCAGCAACATACATAATCATATAAATCATATCATATAATATATAAGGGAAGCATTCAGCAACATACTTAATTACATAAAGTGCTTTTTTCCTGAAAAAGGTGCAATGTTTTATTGCTCTCTTTTTCAATACACACTAAAAATCTCTGAGATTCTCTCAGAAAATTCTATCCTAATTAGCCTCTTGCCCTTATAGCTGAAACAAAATTATCAGTTACCATGTGCTATGCGTTTCAAATTGATCTACTTTGTCACAATTATTATTTAAGATCCCTCTATCCAGACTATGTCAATATAACTTTCATCCATGAAGGCTTTTTGATACATAGTCCTGACTGTTCTAGGCATAACCTGATTACAGCTTAAAACTTCTTTATATATCTGGATTTTACTTGCATTACCACTCTGATTTGTGACAGGAAATCACTGTGGAACAACACTTGATAGCATTCCAGAAGTAAAATGTCTTCCAACAGACTTATGCATTTTCCATTGGTACTTACCCCATAACTAAATATAATTTCTCACCTCCACCTCCCAACATATTCCCATCAGTGCCCATTGCCCACTAACTGCCCTGCCCATGAAAGTGTTCCCAGTGAACAGGGTGGAAGCTGTTCATCCCACCAACCCTCATGTCTGAATTTACAGGGTCAGTCACTTCCACGTGCCCCTCCAATACACACAGTTTTAAAGCAGCCTCTCACCCAGGGAAGCTTGTGCTACATTTGGGGTTGAGCCAAGAGGGAGTGAGCATCCCTGCTCCTCTCCAGGGCATCCCTGAGCATTCCCAGCCCCGCTCCTGTGTCCAGGTCCCCAGGCATCACTGAGCACCCGGAGGGCAGGGGCGGCCCTAAGCCAAACTTGCTCTCACTGGCACCACAGCAAAGCTCAGCTGAAGTCAATGGGATGGAAATGAGCCCAAAGGATGAAAATACAAAGATACTGCTGTGGAATGCTGGTGCTGAATAGTTTCATTTGAATTTAAGGTGAGCAAAAAATGAAGAGAAATAAAAAAAAGTTTGATAAGAGTTACAAGATGCTATTTTCCCTTCCCACTATGAGTTTTCACTTCTTTGTCAGAAAGAGCTGTGGTGTCTCTTGTCGTTACTCTTTTTTGTTATTTAAATTTAGTTAATATCTAAAAAATATTCTTCCCATTTCTCCCATATACATGCTAAAATATAAAAAGGTAGAAGTAAGTATAAAATCCAACCTTTATTCCACTTTGAACAAGCTTGTGTATATCCAAAAAAGGTTCCTTGAGTATGTCTCCTTCGGGAGTGAAAATCTTCACGTATCCTTCTTTCTCAAGAATAAAGAGGCGATGGGATCCATCCCCACAATGTACTGCTCCAACAGGCTGCCTTAGTCCACTCACAACCTCCTGAATACAGAAGCAGTTGTGCTTGTGTTTTCTAAAGAAATGTATAGAAATAGTGAGACATTTCTTCTTTCTCGTAACCATGACACAACAGTGTCCCTAAAAGATAAAATTATTGCTCTGCAATGATATTAAACCCAGGTTTCTAATAAAACATTTTTAAATATATTAATATGTATAAATTATTTCCTTGAATGTGTGCAAGCACATAATACAGAAAATCAGCTTGAGCTTCACTTGAGGAAACTTTGGTCTGCATACAAAAAAAGAACATTAAATAAACTAGAACCAAAATGTAGAGCAATGAGAAGGGAAAAAATTGGCAAAAGGAGAGAATAATTTAGAAATATAGAATTTCTACTATAAAATAAACACAGTAAATTTCATCACTTGGATAAAATTTGGCTTCAAAAAAATTGGGTTTCCATTTAAAAACAATAACTTTAATTATTTAATTTATTTAATTATTTAATTATGACTCTAATTTAATTATTTTTTCCCCCCCAATGAAATAAATTGAAGACCACGACATAAATATTTAACATATTTAACATAAATAATAAACTTATTGTAGTTGTTTAGTAATATTAAATTTAGGTACAGATTACTTCCCAGAACTACAAATGATCCATGGGCTGGATGATAACCAAGATCCACAGGATGGATCAGAGCAGGATTCTAACACCTTTTCAGCAAGGCAAATATCAAATGGTACTGAAGTGCTGAAGCTCGTGTAACTTTCTCTTTTGACACACACTAGCAGCAGCAGCAAAAGAAAGTCACATCTGGAAAACACAGCTGCTCAGCATAAGCACACACTGAGCTGTTTCACTGTGAAAACCACAGGCTTTGCTAGGTTGTTTTTTTTTTTTTCAGATTAAACAGCATTTATCTTTATGAACCTGCTGATCTCTTCCTCTTTGTCATATTCTTCCATGTGGTCCAGGGAGTTAGAAGCTGGCCCTCGCACTTGTTTTCTTGGAAAATCTGGAAAGCACACACCACCATCTTTTCTTGCATAGTAATAGCAAAACTCATCAGCTGTAGTTTGGAGGAAACCTTAAAAATGCAAAAGAGCATGCAAATATTTAGTGTGTTGTCATGTCTGCAGTTTTGTGTCATCAAACTCATCTTTAAATAGATTATAGTGGAAAAAGAGGTCATTTTAAACAAAGGGCTATCTCCAAAAAAAGTCTGCTCTGAGTAAACACATATGTATAAACACAAACTGAGCATTGCCTTTTACAGTTTATTCATCTGTATTTGTATTAAACCTCATTTTCCGTGTGCTTAAGTTTCATTCAAAATGACACAACAGTTCACTCACTAAAACATTAAGAGACAAAGTTCAGAGTTGAGGCTGTGACGCACTTCTCCCTAATTTTAACCCTATAAATCAAGCATAGTATCTGCTGTAAAATAGCCTGACCAGCTTCTGTTTAACTTTTCTAAAAGAAGTGATTAGTTCTAGTCAAAATCTCAGTGAAGACCCTGGTAAAAGACATGCAGTAAAATTTTTTTGGAATGCTGCCAGCAAAGGACATTGGTTGGAGAGGCGAGAAGTGGGAAGTAGTGCTGAAAACTGCACCGTGTTGACACCCAGCTAGCCTCTGGTTGACTCCCAGCATTAAAGTAGCTGAGCAGTGTCCCATGGTGAAGTCTAGTTCCTCAGCCCCATCCCCTGAAAAGGGGGATATGTCTCATGCTGAGTTGGATGAATGGTGGTCCTTAGGTTTTAGGTTAAAACGGGAAGGACTTTGAAGACCCAGAGAAACACAAAGTTGATAAAATGAGAGCCTTTGAAGAAAAACCCTGCCACAATTGCTATCTTGCATTATGTTTAAGGACATTAAAAAAATATCCATTTCTGTTCAAAAACCTATTTCTAGTCATTCCTACCCAGGTTTTAATCAGGAGTATTAAACCTAAGAAGACAGAATCTGGCTAGTTATACACATACTATTTTACCAGAACATTGTTAAGATAATATGTTTTAAGTTACCTTCGTTCCTGTTTGCATTACTGGCAACTGTCTTAGGATGTACTACAGTCCAGGACATAACTCATAGGATACACGGAATTAGCACTTAATTGGAATTAGAGGCCTAATTTATGCATGGCTTTACCACTTGTGAATGATGCAGTAATCCATAGATCTTGGCCATAAAACCTCTGGCTTACAACATACAATAAGAACTGATCAGGGACAGCTGTGTTTCGTTGGAAAATGCCAATTTCTTACAAGCAAAGCTTTTTCAGAAACATTATCAGTTTTGACAAAATTTTACTTAACATGATGTTTCTGGTCCAAGCTCAAACTTCTGGTCTAAATGAAAAAGACAGAACCAGACAGCAAACCTTGTATCACTATACTCCAATGTCTTGTAATTAGGGTGTTTCATTAGGAAGAGGAATATTCAGGTCAATGCCCCTCATCTGTCAGGCAAGAGTTTGACCCTAAGTCTCCCATTTCCCAAGTAAATGTCCTAACAACGACTTTATTAGCTATCCTGGGGTGGTCTCTCTGTGGCTTTCTTCATGGAAAATTTCGAAAGAGTTCAATTTCTTCCTTATGTGGAATAGGAAAATTTTTTGGATCCCAGATTTCTTGTGGAGTGAAAAGCCTTTCCCACCCAACTACACTTCTTTTCACATACATCTTCCTTTAAAAATATTGGAAAAATGACACGACAAAGCCTGCCTTTGATTTCTATAAAATAATATCTGGAAACACATGGTGGTGTGTTGTGGTGTAAAAGTTTAATTACCGTGATTTGGAGCTTCAGTAAATTTCATCTCTGAGGAGCTGCTTTTAATTTATAATAGTTATTTGGAGAAAATGGGAGATGTAATTTCAAGTGGAACAACTGAAGAGGAACTCTGATATAATCATAGAGTAGTATTCCAAGGCTTGTAAATATAATGCCAAAATCAAAGGTAATCTAAGATCTTGCAGTTGAATTATTTGACTTAAGAATACAGAGGTCTGTCTTTAATAATTTATTTATCTAGGCACAGTGGGTCATTTGAAAAAATGCAATAGCAAATTAGAGGTGTATGATTACTAAGAATTTCTAGAATTTTCCAAGTATACCATTTACTATTTACTAAAGATAAACTTCTCTTGGCTTGAGTGTTACCTTTAGTCAGGGAAACTCAGAGCAGGTTGGGATCACGTGGTTCACTTGGTACACATCCATTTCAAATAGCAATCAGATGCAAACTCACTTGACCAGTGCAATGCCTTTTCTTATATGTAAAACTAATCCCTTTGCCTCATGAAATATTTTATCATGCACTAAAGTGGATGGTGCACTGCAGTTGCCTTTTGCTGTTTAGCAAACCCATCAGCAGATTCTAAGAAAGGATAAGGCTTATGAACCACTTTCATTAGAAATGCTTGTAAAAAAGTGGAGTTAGAATTAAACTATGAAAAATGCTGCATTACTGGAAGGAATGTAACCTCTGTAAATACAGTTTCACCTGTGCATTAAGGGTGGAATTTTGCTATTTTGTTCTATAAAAACCATAGTAATTTAGGAAAAAAAAATCTCCATATGTTAAATATGCTCCATTTAACACACTAACAGCTTCACTGAGGACATTTAGAGAAACATTTGCTTCTACTCTCCTATCTGCTTGTAGCCATTTATTATCTTCTTTCTCATGCTTAGATTGTAAGGTCTTTAGTGTACAGTTTTCCATTTTGTTCGGAGTTTGTACAGTGTCCAGAAGAATGGTCCCTGACAAGTGCCCCTAAGCACTAGAATTGTTTGGAGAAAAGAAAAAAAAAAAAGTAATAGGGACTGCAAATCTCGGTCCTGTGTGAATTCCTGTACTTACTAATTTATTTTAAAAGACTCATACATATTATTACAAATTTCCTACCAGCTGTGTACGTGTTGACAGAGCAATGCCTGTGTTAACAAAGAAAATTGAAATCACAAAGGATGATTAAACATCATGTTTAAGTGTCAGATTTTGCACAGGCTTGCATTTCTATGCTAAACTTTCTGTCTTGCAAACAAGAATCCAACGACAGGCTTTTCAGTTAAGGCAGCTACAGTGAAGGCTTTCTGTGTTCGCCTTTATAAAACACTGTGGGAATAAATTGCAAGATTAAAAGCCTTTTCAAAGGAAAACTGCTCCCAGCTGATCCCCACCTCCTCTCTCCACTTGTATTTGCAGCCAGTTGTTCCTCACAGTGTATCTCCTTTCCTCTATCCTACCTTCACCAAATTCCACTTTACTGGATTCCCTGATTACCCATTCCCTTGTCTCTTCTCTTTGACACACAACTCCAGTGCAATGGTAGCACGTGTCTCAGTCTCTGCAGCAAGTCCAGTTCCTATTCACTCCCTCCTGTTTGTACACAGGATTGAGTATCATCCACTCATCTGAGTAAACCTGCACTGCCTTTGAGGGCATCCGGAGAGTCAGGCTCACCTGCTTTATTTCTGCTGTGACCCTGAGCATACAGTTCAACATTATGTCAAAGCAGCTTTTACCTTTGGGGTTTTTTTTCTGGTTTGCACCTTTGACAGCTAGATGTGAATTTGTTCACAAAACCCCCACATTCTCCTCTCTTTTCAACTGCTAGTAAAAACCAAACCAAAGACGTGAATTCAGACAGATTGTTTCAAAATGTACTAAGTCCACTGGTAGCTCGCATCATTTCCAGCTGGTTTTCAAGGGACTGGGGACCCTCTTGTCCTGCTCAGACACTGCAGGTTCCTGCACACAGGCAGGGCCAAGGTTGATCCCCTTTGTGCTCTCATTACCAGTAGCAAATTTACCAGCCACTACTATTTTTCTGCAGGTGGACTATGTTGACTGTAACTATAAATCAGTCATGTTAGAACTTCTGGAAGTGCTCTGTGAGTTGTAGAATTTCTTAGAATTCCAATGTTTTGGGCTAGAATTCCAACATTTTGGTACACGCTGTTTGGTGCTTGAAAAATCCTATCAGACATCTGTTCTGGTAATGTCTGGATTTATATCTGGGCCTGGATCTGAATTCACCCCCAATCATCTGGAACCCATTTCTTCAAATGAAAATAATGGAGGCCAGATAGCTCAAAATTTCTGCCACGTCCTTGGATAGCACCGTGGCTGTGGCACAACTTTGCTCCTTAGAATATGCCACTTCCATATGGCATGGATTAAATTTCTGCTTATGTCTAAAGGCAGAATCAGCTGTGCCTTTCTTTTTTAGCTATATTAGTAATAAATATTAGACAGTCTTCCCTTATGGAAAGGGAAAACTTAAAATTCATATTGACTGAAGACACTCCATTAAATCATTTAACTCCAGTGTCTCCATCAATAATCCCTTAAACTGAGTCTTGCAGTAAAGATTAGATGAGAAATAATCAGAACAGTTATCTGGAATAAAGCAAAGAAGCTCTAATCTCAAAGTCTTTGTGAAACATTACACCCTCCTGCTCATCTGTACAGTCCTAACAGCTTCTGATATTATTCTGCTTGAATAAAGAATAGGGTCCACTTTTTCTCTCAATATTCCTACAGAAGTCAGTGGAAGTTCTGATGCAGTCATAACTGGTGGGAAAAATGCTGTCTTCAAAAGAGTTAACCAAGGATATGTTAGAGTTTTCATCTTTGCAGGAGACAGAACAATAAATGAATTTTTGAAGCTAACTCATGAAAAAGACTGACACATAATTTCTCAGCCTTCTTGGTTAATAGGTATTGCTAACATTTCAATCTCAGAAAAGATGCTTGCTGTCTTAAAATGTTAATAATATTTCTCATTTGCACAGGGATTAAGGAATAAAATTATTTTTGCAGTCAGCAATTTCCCTAAACTCCATTGTATTGGTGTTCAGAAACAATTAGCACTCCCTAATGGAGGAAGAGTAATTATTTGACATTTTAACAAATGCACAGTGAATCATTGCCAGAGACCTTGGGTTTGGGGGCCTGTTAATTTTCAACTCTTTGTGAAATCCTCCAGGCTAAGCTGAAAATATAACTTCCACATTTTCTATTTTTTTCTTTCTTTTGCAATAAATATTACAGATATACAAGTCTCACAAGGAAAACAGAACCCCCAAATAAGTTATTTTAATTACTTATATTGCAGAATGAACAAAAGTCTATGAAACTATATTAAAATCCTGTAGGCCATCTTCTCAAAAAGAGGGACCTGAATCTTAATGAATACCTTTGGGAAACCCTAGAAGAGGTATCAACAGCCATGAGTACCAGTCAACTTATTAAATTAATCCTGTTGGTGGATGTAAGCATGCAACAAGTTTTTGTTAGTACAACCTGCTTTCAGGACAAGTATTTAGAACGATTATTAGCATCTGATTGATGTAGGAAAAATCCCATTTTAACTGATGCTAAAGTATGTAAGCTCTTTTCCTGCAAAGCACAGTGCTCTGCCCAGTGCTAAAGTTATGCTTTCATCTGGTTATCTTTCAAGGCAACCTGGGTGGTCACAAAAAGCACTTGACATCTTGATGCACTTCAGCAGTTTTACATATACACAAACTTTGTAGAAAAATAAATTTGTCATTCGTCACCACATATGTTGATCTGAGGAGTGAGGTTCCTGTGGCTGTAGCTCCTGTGCTGCTCAGCCCGTTCTCATTCTCCCTCCTTCCCTCCACCTCCTCCTTCTTTCCCCCTTTTCCCTCCTCCATTTTTTTCAATTAAACGAATTGTTTCCTCATAAACACAGAATTTCACAAAACAACTCTGAGGGTCTCATTCTGCAGAATATGAAAATCATTTGTGCTAGCTACAAACTCATGTCAAAAATGTCTTTGTGCTGACTTCTTATATGGGCCAAACATTTAGAATATCTAATCTGTTATCGCTCTTCAGCAGGCAGTCTTGGCAACTATGATCTATTCTGCTTTGCTTTGGGGAATGTGATAAAGAGCAAGAAACAGCTGGTTTAAGAAAGCCTTAGAAACATCTCTTAGTTTATAAAGACAATAATAATATTTTCATATTTGAATGGGTTGAGATACATGTTAAACCACAGTAAAGGGAAAAAGTAAGTCAATTCAAAATGTTTTCTCAAGTCAATAAAAGAACACCGTAAAAAAATCCCTGTGCTCTTGGGGTTTCAGAGAAAACAAGTACACACTGTACACATGCAATTAAAAAAACGTCCTCCAAATCCCATCCACTTAAATTATCCCCTTTACTCAAATATGTTTATATTACATTACAAAGCTGTGTTCATATGTTAAAAGTGACTATTCACAAATTCATTTTTCATCTCATTATCAAGTCCTTTTTTCCAGTCTGTGTTGCTAATTTAAAGAAAAAAAAAAAGAAATCTTAACCAATTTAATTATTTTCTCCTGTGTGGCATTGTTTATAAGTAGTGTTTGGACAGGGAAAAAAGCATAGTTTAAAAATGACAGTCTTAAACATATAAATAATTTAGTATTGGGAATACCAAAGATGTTATTTAACATAATAGTGGCTTAAGACACTGTTTCTAAAAGAGCCATCTTCTGCGGTTATTTTGTTGATATAGTTACAAGTGATAGCACACATTTGGTGACTGCCTCAGACAACACGGGGCAAATTCTGCTTTTGGTTATGTCCAGCTAACTCCACTGACTGCAGTGAGGAAGTGTTGGGTAAGTTAAGAATTTGGTTGTTAACAGCACACTGGAAGTGATTCAAAGATCACAGAAGTCTATCAAATAAGGCCCTTTGATTTCAATGGGCTTTAAACCCTGTGGAAAAAACGTCAGTTTCTAGGGTAACAAAACCAGAAAAAACACTCTACTCATCAGCTTTTAGAGGCTACAGCAAACAGCCAGGACCTTTTATTTCTTGCATTTTAAAGCAATCTATCATTTAGAATAGCCTTCTGGATGGCCAGCTGCTTGTTTGCGTGATTAGAATGAACACACTAATATTTCAGCAAAGGTAATAGTTTCAGGTGCCTTCGACAACAATCAAACCCTGTGTGTTTCATGGTGAGTTTAACAAGAGGGTGGCAAGAAAGCCCTCAAAATATTTACCTCCCTACACAAGATCTGCTGTGAAGACATTCTGTCCCTGCTTGGGTACATTCCCCTGGATAACAGTGGAGATTTTTCCTGGTTAAAAGCTGGATCTGTAACTGCTCAGGCAATATCAACATATCAGGACATCCTTTAGCCCCATATTTTGTTATGAGTTTTACCTGGTATGTGACCTCTGCAGGTGTAATAGAATTCTTTACAATAGTCTTTGCACAGGTAGGGAAGCATTAGTTCTTTTTCAGGAGTTTCCCCTTTCTCAGGTGAGTAGAATAGGTTCTGAGCGTGAGGTGAGCAGTGTGCACACTTGATTTCCTCCAGTAGCTTCGCACAGTCTGTGTTGTTGGTAACAGAAAGGACCTGCAAGCCACAAACCAGAGACAAGTAAACCTGTGACCTGTGTCCCCATCTTACACAAAGAAAGATTGCTTGGTCTAACGTCATGAATAATGCTAGTGGAACCAATACAGTTACTATCAATGCATCCAGTTTCATGTCACCGTTCCAGAGGTACAAAAGTTATTACTATGAAATGTACAATATGCCATCGATTTTAATTTCTTGATTTCATTGATTTAATTTTAACAGTGAGATTTTAATTTCTCTGGTTTCTTACAGAGGATTCTTACAGAATCGTCTATAAGATTTCCTATCTGAGCTTGCTTCTCAGATAAGAATAACAGTACTCAAGTAATTTTACAGACCCGTGCCTGCCATCACATAGGCAATCTCTTAACTAGAGGAATCATTTATATGAGGGAGTTACAGCAGCAGGCCTACCCCCTTCTCTTACAAGAAATACCAAAAATCCTAACCTGTAAGGTGGCCTACTCAAGTGTTTAGAGACTAAAAATTAAAATTCTCCCATCCGAACACATCAGGAAAACCATATGTAGGTATTTGTAAAATAGGTGTATCTTGAACAACACCACAGCCTGGCTGCTGAAATGACTGCTTTGGAATTCAGCAGGTGCCATGGATTTTTCATGCTTTAAATGCTGCTCTGCTTTTTGCTCTCTCTAACGCACACTATTTGGAAATGGGAAACCATGTATGTTTTCAGACATATTTTTCTATTATAAGTGCAAAAGTAGAATTTGTAATGTCTTGTTTGTGTCAATATGGAAACTGTAATTTTGTCCTGAAAAAAAGCATATATTATGTATGCATAGCACTTAAAGAGGCACGAAACCACAACTGATGATGTGTTGAAGTAAACACAGGAGCCTAAGTAGTGCAATGTCATCAAATCGTGAAAAATAATGGAAAACAGCGTAGTTGTCTTTATTAGCTTTTGAATGCAGTGCACTTTGTTAATCTATTGTTAACCACATGGATTGTTTTTTGATCATTCATCCCAATGGTGGGCAGTGGGAAATGTGTTCTCTCTGTTGAGAGGGTCTGAATCTGATCCAGTGCGAAAAAACAAAGCTCAGGTTCTTTCTGCTATTTATATAAGGCAGTTATAAACAGAGACACATTAAGAAATATTGATGTGGTAAATACATGTATTGTATGAAATTTGTAAATATTTGCAAATCACACATTTGAAAATATTGCTAGTTTTTCTATAGTTTGTATCTCTTAGCTGATTTACAGAAGGACTTTCCAATGTCATTTCCTTGCCGTGCAACATTAAAGGGAATTATTTAAGTTACTTTTGATAAATACATTATTTAGTGCAGGAACACTCTGGATATGCTTGAGTCTGCTGTCTCATAGGTCAACGCTCTTCTGGGATGCTGTACTTTGATAGCAAAGGTCTGAACTCAGCTTTTTTTATTTACGGGGCATAATAATAATAGACCTCAAATGCTGGAGAGAAATGCTCTTTCAATTGTTTTAAACAGATATGTATTCAAAATATTACACAATATATGGCCCATAGATGTAAACAACATCCTATTTAAAATAACCTTAATTTAGAAGGCAAACTCTCTCCAGGAAAATTTAGTCTTACCATACGTATATTGTCAAAAGACCATCTGAAATGTGTACTAAAGTTTAGTGTTAGAAGTTGGACCACTGCTTAGAAGAACACCATTTGGCTTCTACCGTTATTCTGGATGTGCTGCCATTGGCTTCAAAAAGAATTCCTTCAGGTTTGCCAGGATCATTAAATGCATTAAATGTTCTGTTCTTCAGACTATCTGCTGTCAAACTATCCTAAGCTTCATAGCACCTGCAGGCAAGTAATGTGATTAACATCTGCCACACATAGTTTATTATCTCTCTTCAAACCTTTCTTGAGAATATAATTGTCTCTCAAATTTTGTAAAGGGTTTGTCTTTATTTTTTTTTTAAGCTTTAAGACAGTAATCAATTAATTGCATGTTGCATGTATGGCAAAAGATTTGCATTAGTCCTGAATTCTTTTGGGAATTTTTCCCATGGCCACAGGCTCTTCTCTCTTGAAAAAGTTTAGATTCCTTTTGCTAGATTCCCCATTTGGGCCATAGCAGTAGAATTCTTAACCTTATTCTTCTTTCTTGAGTTTCAGATATTTTTCTAGAGATGGTAAATCTTGAAGATAGGAACTAAAAATATAATGATAACTATTATAAACGATGACCAAAATACATAGCTAAAATGTTGAACTTGAATATTGCCTAAGATTGCAGTCCAGGTAGTAGAGAAGAGACTTGACATGCTTGCAGAAATCCATGGTGCTGAGGCAATATTCTGGTCTAGCTGGACTTTCCTAAGGGATGCTGTGATTCTGACATGGGGAAGGGGGCTGTATAATTTAATCAGGTCTTTGGCTGCCAAACAGGACAAAGTCTGAAGCCAATAGGGGATGAGCAAAACCACTATCCATAAATGCTACTTTTTAAGAACATCATGTCTCTTGGAGTAAGGATGAAATGACCGATTTTGGTGCTTCCATCAAAGGACTGTGAGTACAGACCCTTCAAAGTACTTGCCTACGTGCAGGACTACCACCTGGTTTGCAGACATCTCAGAACTTTTCATCAGGGAGTTCATCTCGGGCTTTCTTGTGGTAACAGTGTGATGGTGTGTTTAGAAGTACAAGTAAACACAAGGTATTACTAGGTAAATATGAAGTGTGTTTATTGAATTAACTCCACAGAGATGCAGATAGAAAACTGTACTTCTACTGGAAGACTCCAGAACACATTGTGAACAGGGAGGGGGGGAAATAAATTACAGGATGGCAAAGCTAATTTACTGTTTCTTGTGGAAAACGTAATTGACGTTGCCTGGTGATACAGGCTTGCCAACATTTCAGTCCTCAAAGTTAAGACAAAAGGATCCTAATCCCCCTGAGCAGCTGCTATCCAGGAATTAACCACAGGAATTCACCCCCTCATGTAATTTCTGGAATGAATCTTGGTCATATAATAGCTAATCGGAAGATTAAGGAATGAGAGTCAATCAATTATCTGAAAATCAAGTACAATGTTACTTAACTTTTAGAATGCTCAAGCAAAATAGGGTGGTAACATTTGCTCTGTGTGAGGTCTGATGTGTAACTCTGTACTGGCTTGGAGATAGGACAAGTCTCTATTCTGAATTTCAGTAAATCGATAATGTATTTATCCTGGAGTATACTAAACCAGTTCTAAGCAGAGTCAGAAATACTTATTTAAATGAAGCTTTTTCTGTTGGATGTCTACTTTGAAAATGACCTTAAAGTTGACAATGGCTTTGGTCTTTTGAAGAAATGTAAACTAATTTCCTGCTCCAATTTTTAAAGTCGTATGTGAAACCATCAAACTGCAGTGGTTTAAACTAACTGCACTCTGGAAAATATGTAAAACTTCCAAACATTTATTGCAACATGCCCAATAATGATTATGCCTGCTGCTGACTAATTTACAACATCTGTAAGATCATCCTTTAATCTCTAGCCACATGAAAGTAAAACGGGTAGACTAAAGGTAAGATAAATCCTGGAATGCACAGGAAAGCACATCATACTAAATTGGTTTATCAACAGACGGAAGAGTGCAAAGAAGAAGAAACAGAAGATGACACAATAGACACAAATTCTTTATGAGTAATATTGTCATTTGTTTTGTCTACTCTCTCATACCTAGTTATAGAAAGGCAATAGAATTTTGATGCTCACAGAAGGAAAAAAACAGTGAAATAAGTTATTGCATTAAGCCATATTTGATATACAAGCATTTATGTCTAAAAATCATGTGCTGACGAGATTGTTCAGCTGTTGAGTTGAACATATGCCTCTTCTGTATTATAGTGCTGGATTATGTCATTAAAGAGTTCAGTTTCAATTTTAGGGTAATATTTAAATAGATCATTGTACTAAGGCAGCTGTTAAAGGGACCCCAAGATGAGTTATTTGTTTAGTTGGATGTGTTCAACAATAGCCTTTGTTCATGAAAGAGCCAGAGCAAACAAATGATTGTAAAAGGGCACACTTGAAAACAATTACTTTTCACCCATTCCTTGACAGCCTTGTCTGTGAAACCATCCAAGGTAGAGGGGACTTCTTTGCCTATCAGGCTCTAAACAAACTTGAAGAAAAAAAAAATTGATATTACAATGTTTGGCTGGAATATAATAGTCCTTCATAAACAAAAGGATATTGCCAGAAAAATAAAAGAGTTAAATGTCAACAACAGGACACAGATATTTTACTTGACCAGTGCAATGTTGTGTCTGTTCTTTAGGGTAGCTCCATTATTGTTCCTAACACTGCAGGTGGTGTTTTCATTTATAAGCACAGATCAATAATTTTGTCAAAAATTCTCACAGACCCAGCATCTTAACCAAGAAGCTCTTATTAGAATGTCTATGGAGCATTGTCAATTAATTTTTTTTTTTTTTTTAAAGATGGCAGTGCTCAGATTTCTGCTAATGGCATGGCCACTCCATCATGTAGGTAGATGATGGAGTTTGAAAAAGCTGGTTTGGGAACTGTAGTAGAACACAGTTTTAAAAATGTGCTTTTAGAAAAGTTACATTCAAATGTATACCATAATACTTTGCCATGTCTTTTACAGAATGACCACCCCATTCTGTCAAGTATAAATGGCATATATCTTGACATATTTTTAAAAACATATGTGTTTATCAGATATGATAAAGCAGATTTGTAAGTTTCATAAAAATTAATCTTTGGTGAAAGAAAGTCTGATTTTACAACGCTGTAGAATAACATTCCTTAAAAAATGTAATTTGTGTTTTAAAGAAAATACAAAACGGGTTCAACAGCTCAGAAATAGGTACTGTGGCATATATGGTCACTTCCTCACATTTACATCAGGTTTCTAGTACCACCAGTAGGAAAAAGACACATTGAAAAGGAATTAAAAGATCTTTTAAAGTAATAGTAAGAAGAGAATAAACACTTCAACTGCCTGGGGATGGAAAACTAACCAAAATTGAACTTCCAGTTTATTGCATTCAACCAATTACCACAAGGGTCTCCAAGCACTGAATAATCTCAGTAGCATATATGCCACCGAGACATTACAAACAGGGTGAATTAAGGACATATTTCCCAGTCCTTATTATTTTTTTTTCTTTTTTTTTTTTTCCAGCCAGATCTTTCAGGTTATCTGTGTGTGGTTATAGTTTAATTCAATCATCACACAGGAGCCTAATGACACTGTCTCTAGACAACATGAAGAAATATATCTGCCTTGAATCTCAAACTGCTGCTGCATATGGTATGAATAAAGAGAGATCTGCAGCTGAAAACCTGCAGTAAGACAGTTCTCAATCATCTGGGAATAGAGGGGGTAGGACAAATGCTCCCTCAAAAGGCATGAACATTTGGACAGAGCTGGGGACTGAAGGAGAATGATGTTCTCCAGTTTCACCCATTAGTGAACCAACTAACAAACACAATGGTGTTGTTGTTATTCTTTTGCCATAAGCAACAGGACTCTGTGTGTGGGCAGCAGTTTAGTGGGGAGGAGGATAAGTCGACCCCTTTTTGTCCTATTGATTTTTTCCTATTTGCATGACTTGAGCAAATTAAATGATGCAATATGGCTTTTTGTTACAAAACAAAGTGAGAGATACCACCCAGACACATATGTTGATTCGTAGAAGCTGTTTACATGAGAATGGAGTGAAATCTACCGTGAACTGAGCATAAAAATTCGATTCAGGCTGGGTATTTTTTTTTATTATGCTTGGGCCAGCAAGACTGAAACACAAGTTTTCCAAGAGTCTCTCAGACCTTGACAACTAGAGAGTTGTAACTGAGGAATTCTTAATTAAACCTAAAGGAGGATGAAATGTTTAAAAAAAAAAAAAGGAAAGAAAAGTAAAAGTAATAATAATTTTTTTTAAAAAGGACACCTGATTGTTTATTTCATGTGCAGTGATTCTTAATGACATTATTCAGTAACCTCCCTCGGTGTGCGTACCCCCGGATGCAGCACTGGCCAGCACAGCACAGCTTATCAAACACGGTCCTGCCCGGTTAGGTACCCGCGCGTTTGAAAATCTAAGCAACAGGCTGATAAGCAGATTTAACTTGCTAAAGGATGCAAAGAACTTGACAATTTTAAGAAATCGGTGAGCAGAGGAGGTGCTTCCCTTCACATGACCGCAGCTTGAAATTGGGCAGACAGGCTGCCAGGTAATGTGGAAAGGCTGAGTACCTCATGGCACCTGGTGAGACACCGGCCCTGGGAGAGACCCGGGAGCCCGGGGTTCCACAGCGGACACTTCGGGGGGCTTTCGGCGCTGATACACGGAACCGTGAGTAGCGCACGGGCCCCGAGGCGGCCGGAGATCACGGAATGTTGGTACACCGGTATCAAGCCATTATCCAAACCCCCTCCCGAAGTAAGTATGTGGAGAAAACTGGACACGATTTTTCGCCCCAGGAAAACCCCAAGCCGGATGGCACCGCCGGCCGAGCGTACAGCCTCTCCGCTGCCGGGAGTCCGCCCGGCTCCTCCGCCCTTCCCCGCAGCCGCGCCTGGGCACCGGCGGTACCTGCGGGCGGCCCGGCCCCGCTGCACGGGGACGGGACGGGCGCCGGGGCCGCCGCCAGAAACTCGGGCGCTGCGGACAAAAAGTAACTCGGCGGCAGAGCCGGTGGCAGAGCCGGCACAGCGCTCCCCCCGCGGGGCGCCCGTGTCCCCTCCGGGCGCCGACCTGCGCCGGCTCCCCGCGCCTCCCGAGGCAGCGCCAGACCCACACCCGGATCCCGCTCCCGCCGCGCCCTCGCCCCCCGGGCGGGAGCGGCCGCCCCCCGCCGCGGCATCGCCCCCACCCGCGTGGGAACGCGGCAGGTTCGCGGCCGGTGCGTGGCTCGGCGCAAAAATAAAATAAAAAAAACCCCACAACACCAAAAACCTCCCCCAAAGCCCGGCGCATCCCCAGGTGGTGCCTACCTTGGCCTCGGCGTGGGGCAGCCCCTGCGCCTCGGAGCGGGAGCAGCAGGACAGGCGGGGGTAGAGGCCGCGGCACATCGCCTCCCCGCCGCCCGGGGCCTCCGGGGACAGCACCCGCCGGTCCCGCTTCTTCAGCCGCCGCGGCGGGGTCCCGTTGAGGCACCTTCTCCTCCGGGCGCCGCTCTCCCCAAACTTGGCATCCCCCTCGAAGAAGCACAGAACCACGGCCACCAGCAGCAGCTTAAACGGCAGCATCTTGAGCATCATGCCTGAGGGAGCGTGTGAATGCACCCAAACCGGGGGTGGGGGGGTGGGTGGGGGGAGAAGGAAGGAGGGGAATCCCACTGACTTTTCTTTGCACTTCAGATCAGGAAACCACCTCCCTCCCCCAGAAGGGGAAAGTCTGGAGGAGAATAATAACAGTAGCGGTTAAAGCGCCGACGGAGGAACGGCACCTCGGCCACCCCCGCTTCTTCCAAAAAGGCGGACGCGAAGAGGCAGGAACGCGGGGCACCGAGCCCCGGCGGGAGGATGCTCGAAGCCGGCGAAGTTGTGCGAGCGGCACAGGTTTTAGCAGCTGCCGCTGCCGCGCCGAAGCGCCGAGGCTCGGGGCGGGCCGGGCAGCGGGCGGCGGCAGCAGCCCTTCACTTGTCGTCCCATAGGAAGGGTGTCCCCGCGGCGGGACTGCGGCGGCGGCCGGGCCGGGCGATGCCCCCTCCGCTGCTGCTGCTGCTGCTGCCGGCGGCGGCGGCGGCTGCGGCTCGTCCGGGCTCTCATGTTTCGCTCCCTCTTTTCTTCTTCTTTTTAAGCGGCGCGCGGGGAGGTGCTGCCACCGCGCGCCCTGCACGTCACCCGGCGGCATCCACCGGCCGCGCGTGCCGCCCGTGGGGGCCCGCCGGGAAGCGGGAGCGGCTCGGGGGCCGCGCCCGGCGGGAGGGAGCGGCGGCGGGCCCCGCCCCGAGGAGATCCCCCCGCCGGGGGGTCCGGCTGCCCCCTTCCCCCCGGGGGAGCGAGAGCCTAGCCTCCCGGAGGGCCGGCGGAGAGAGGGAGGGAGGGAGAGAGAGAGAGGGAGGGGGCGGACGGCTTCCCGCTCCCCTGTCTCGGCGGGAGCCGGTGGGATCGCGGCGGTGCCCGGCGGAAGGCGAGCGCCGTAGGAGGGTCCTGCGCCCCCGACGGCCGAGCGGGGCTCCCTCGGCGGTCGGCTCGGGGTCTGCTCGCCCGCGCCCGCCCATTGCCCCCACAGCTGATCCACAACGCCACGGAAGGTTCCAGAGGCGTGGGGCCGAGCGCGGGGCGGGCGTCGACGGTGGGAGCTCCCCTCGGCTCCCGGTGATTTTTTCCAGCGGGGCCTCGGCACCGTGGCCGCCCCGAAGGTGCCGCGAGCTGGCAGACCCTTGGTGTGTGCGGGCGCGATGACCGAGGTGCACGCCGCTGGTGAGGGCGGCACGGCGGCCATGCCCAAAGGTGTGAGGGAGTGGCGTGTGGAGCGGTGGGCGTCGTCCCGCTGTGCCGAGAACGGGAGGCCTGTGTGTGGGAAGAGCGGGAAGATCCAAATGCCTGGTGGCAAGAAAGCACCTGTGAGTGTTGTTAACCAGGAGCCATCCAGAAAGGGAAGGCCAGCAGGGGTGAAATGGAGGAAAAAGATGGAAGCCCAGAGAACCCCAGGCCAGGGTAATCCCTCAGAGGTGGCTGAGGTGGAGGTGCTGACTTGGAGGTGAAGGATAGCTGCATAACCAAAGTCAGAGGTATGTTTACCAGGGAGTGGCTGCTCATCCCAGAAATTGAGGAAGAATTGGGGTGTACCCAAAGAGCCTCCGTAGGAGGGAGAAAGGGAAAGAAGTATTGCATCAAGTTCCTTATATGCACTGGTGTCTCTAAACCGACTAGGCCCTGTTCCTGTTTATCACCAAACAAAGCGAGTCCCTTAATATTTACACTTGAGCTCTTAAACAGCCACACTGAACTAAATAGGAGTCTAGCATGGGTAAATAGCACATCAGATAAATTACTGAGTAGCACAAAGAGACTGTCCTCTCCCTTCAAGTGCATTTTTGAAGGCAACTCACGACTACCCCTTGTCTTGCCACTGTCTCTCATTTGACTGAAGGTTTTCCCAACCAAGGCTTGAGGCACATCCACATGAGTAAGGAAGGCCTGTGGTGCAGCTTGGGCTTCATCACTCATGTTGGTGAGTGAAGTAAGGGTGTATTCCTGTGACACAGTATCCTTGCACTGTAGTTCTAGAGAAGAGTTCTGCTTTGCAATACACAAACGTTCCATGAGCAACCTGGCATAGCAGAACTGTAGCAGTGCAGTTCTACGACAACAACTGTGCCCTTTCCATTACTCTGGGGTACTGCGTAGATTATTCTGGAACGAAAGTGATTAACAGTATCATAATAAAGTCACTTTTATTCCCAAGCAGATTCCTCACAGGGGGTTACACTGGCAGAACTGTAGTGGCCTAAGGACAGAGCAGGAGGTCTGTGTGTCTCTTTCCCTATGTAGGCATAAGTATCTACCAGTTCTCAGAGGAGGTGAGTTTGAGGTGTATTAATTAGATGGAGAAAGATTTCCCAAAATGGGCTTTAGATCAAGCTGCCAAACTAAGAAAGAGCTGACAGTTTCTGAACAGCTGTTTCTACACAGACATTTTACATGGATCTATGATGGAGACATTTCCCAGAGATTCTGTGGAATGTACTGTTGACCTTGTATAATATAAAGTGCTCAAAACTTCAAGCTCTATAGTGATGGGGTGATGTAAAGATATATAAGCAAGACTTGAAGAAGATTGAATGTTCTTTAAAACCTCTGAATAGAAATTGCTGATTCTCAGGGTTTTGTGCAAGAAGACCTGATTTAATCTGATGTTCCTTTCCACTCTTTAAAAGTACAAGTTGGCTCCTTTTCTAATGAAGTATTTTTCTTGGTTGATACAGAACTTAATTTTAATAATGCAGTTAAGATCAGTGTTAGCATATGCCAGTTCAGGTGACTTCCAGCCTCTGATAAACAGAGATAAATTTTTATTTACAAAGTAAAAACATACATATAGGAAATACGGATAATAAGCATGTCAGTTTTTTAAGGTAACCTGGATTCTATCACATGAAGCTCCTTACTAGAAATAATTAAACATGACGATGCCATAAGTGAGCTGAATAAATTCTGTTATTTCTTCAGATGTAGATGAGAATCTTTGTAGGATATAAGTAAGAATCTTTAGGTTACAGTGCAATTATATGTGAAAGGGTTAGAAAGTTTTAAAAAGGGAAGCTGCTTCTGCCACACTGTTTGAATGTAGCTAGATTTTCTTCTAGTTTTTCCTGGGGGATAAAAAGATTGAGCTTAGTTACACCATTACTTTAATTAATTGGTTTTATTATGTATCTAATGGTACGTCCTTGGGTACCTGTATTGTGTGGATTGAATGTGTCAGAGTGTAAGGCTGATTGTGGCATGCACTTGAACTTACTGTTTCTGAAATTATTTTATATGTATGTTGCAAGGGAATTCAGCTGCACCAAGAAACTTGCTTTCAGGTTTGAAAAATTCAGGAAGAATTTTTTCAGTGAAAGGATGGTTAAAGCATTGGAACAGACTGTCCAGGGAGGGGTGAAATCACTGTCTGTGGAGTGTTCAAGAAACAGCTGGACGTGGCATTCACTGCTGTGATATAGTTGGAGTGATGGTGCTCAGTCAAAGGTTGGACATGGTGATCTTGAAAGCCTTTTCCAACCTTAATGATTCTATGATTCTAGGTCCATGAACTCCCCAGCAGTTTGAGCAAAAGAGGAAATGTGGAGTTACATGTAGCAGCTTGTTGGTTTTGGGAAATACAGTTAGCACAGGAGTTTGCAGATAGGAGCAGAAGCTGGGCAAAGTGATTTCATGGCACCAGGCTTGATAGAAGCAAACAGTAGCATCAAATTATCTCTAAACTACCAACAGATGTTGTTTGATGGCACAGATTTACATATTCTTGTGACTCACAGGGAAACTTTCCATGTGGTCACCTAACTTGTGAAAAGCTAAGCCCATGTAGTG
Organism: Acrocephalus scirpaceus scirpaceus; assembly: GCA_910950805.1. Classification (NCBI taxonomy): domain Eukaryota; kingdom Metazoa; phylum Chordata; class Aves; order Passeriformes; family Sylviidae; genus Acrocephalus; species Acrocephalus scirpaceus. The sequence goes on along the minus strand of OU383778.1, from coordinate 56,705,312 downwards.
TGAGATGTATCTTCATCAGGGCTAAATCCAACCTTCCACAGTGGTGCAAAATACCTGGCATACCATGAGGCTGAATCTTGCAGTGTTGGAGCAGGCTTGGAAATTATGATGTTATGAAATGATGATATTCTGAGAAATTATAGTATTTCAGATACTAGTAGGGGAACATCACCCCAGTGTGCTTGAGAACACAAGATAAAGCAGGTGGACTTCAGTCCTTGGTAGAGTGACTCTGCTCTTGCTTTAGCTGGAATTTGAGTTGAACTTCTGAAACACATTTATTTTGTAAAGAGAAAAAAGTCTTTTTTTTTGTTCAGAACCACTTAATTGAGGGTGAAGTCTCTCCATATCTCATCACCATTACACTTTTCACTGAGTCCTTGTATAAACTGTAGGATGTGTTGTGAAGCCAATGATTCCTTTTCAGTCTAGGTAGTTCTATGAAGAGCAGGGAGCTGGGCTTGATGATCCTTATGGGTCCCTTCCAACTTAAAATATTCTAAAATTCTGTGGTCTTATTGGGATTAATCTGTATCACAAACTAGTAAGAAATACTCGGTCATGGATTCTGTGCTGTAGATGCTCAAAACTAGAGTTCCATTTCCAGATTCGATACTTAAAAAAAAAAAAAAAGCCTTTAATTTGATTTTTTTTTAATGTTTCATTTAGAGAGAAAAGCAGAAAATCTCTCTAAAGGTCACATAGTTTGTTTAAATTACTTTGAAACAACACCAAGTTTGAGAGCCCAAGTTCTGAGGCTTCTGCCTCAGCTGTGGCTCCTGAAACTTCAAGTTCCCATCTCCCTGTTTTCTGTCAGCTAGATGGACAGAGACACAGGAATCTGGAAATTTGGAATGAGGACTTGGGCAGGAGTTTCAAGGTTTGGCAGTCTGGGCTCCTGTGCTTCTGGCTTTTTTTGTGTGAAAGCCCAACTGTCCTGAGAGTCCCATTAGAAGTGAAGTTGAGAGTTTTTTCTGGCTCTGGGCTGCATCACTGGGGCTAGGGTTCCTGTGGCTTCAGGGCAGAGAACTGAAATATCAGGAAACTCTGACTCTGGGACAGTCTTAATGGCAGGAGTTCCCCACAGCTGTGAACTCCACAAGTCCACTCACTGTAGCAGCTCCTCTGGTAATGAAGAAGGAAAACTGCTGGAATGGTTTCATTAAAGTGTCTTGTGGTTAGTCAGAAGTTTATAAAACCATTATATTTTTTGCTTATATTTCTGTTTGTGATGTAACAGAATTTTTTCAGTCGGTCAAAACATTTCTGGTTGGTTCTCCCCACCCTATACTATAGCCCACATCATTTCATGGGGCTGAGAATAACATGTTGCTTGTCTTAGCATACCGCAAATACAAGGTGTGAAAGCTGGTGTGGCATGAATGAACAGGGCTTGTTAGGATATTTTTTATGGGAAAATAGGTGCCCAGACAGTCACAGAAAGGTTCTTAGGGTATGCCTTTACCACGGATTTCCCCATGGCTCTTAGAAATCTTCTTACCCAGCTGAAGCCACCTGGACCATTTGAGTCTGTAAACTAATGCGTCTCCTCTGTACACAAGACTTCAAAAAACCCTGATTCCCATCTGTGTACAAAAGCAGTATTGGACTGATGTTAACTCCACTTGATTGGCTCATCAGGGATTAAGACCTGCAGATTGTTTTAGCACATCACGTCAGCTGCTAACACAAACCTTCAATTACGTGTGTTCAGTTCTGCAATGAGGGCTGGTCTAACTAGGAGGCAGATAAAGCAAAGCATTTTGTGAGGGAATGAAGACTCAAGAGGCCCTCTTGCCTACAGCCTGCATACTTTCACTACCTGCTGTAATTCACCTCAACAGCGGGTCTCTATTTATGTGTGTTACAAAGAGACAAAGGAAGCTGCTGTGGGAAAAATCTTTCTTTCCTGCCAGGGACTGTGGTAATCCCACTCCGTACTGCAGTTTACAAGCCACGTGTATGCTGTGCCTTGCTCCAGTGTTTGAAGTATCCATAACTTGCTGTAGGAACAATTTGCTTAAGATGTCAACAGGGGAACTCTGAAATGCTTGTAATACTTACCAAAGTAATAAAGGTCTTTCTGAATAAGTGATACTGTGCATGCCAGAACTAAATAATGGGCTTAAATATTTATGCCTAGTATTCTTTGTAGCCTGCTGATTGTGAGGATGGAAATTTTTCCCTGGCAGTGTTAAAAGTAAATGGTCATGAGGCTCTGCTGTGAGCTGCCCAATGACTGGGATGTCAGACAGGATCCCACAGGTTTTCCCTGTGTTGATGCAGTGCATGTGCATTTCCCTTTGTTCCACAGATCAGTGTGAGTCAATTCCTATTTGATATGTAATCTTGGGGAAGTTCTTCATAGTAGCTTTTGTCTAATACCTGATGAAGCACTGTGTACAGCATTGCTGCCTATCAGGCATATATGCTACGTTAACTTGAGGCTACTTTACAAACAATAAAAAAACCTTTTCTCACACAGATGGAAAATAACTGTGGAGTCAGCAACCATTGCCACATATTTTTCTGGAACAGCATGTGTCCAATTTATATGTGTGATGCAGCTTTCAGAAAGATATCTCTAGTACAGTACCATATTTATCTTTTGGAAAGTAAGGAGTTCAGCTCTATTACAATTGCTCTTCAGTGCATTGTTCTCATAGCTACCCAGGGCCCTGGCACACGGGGGAAGCACTGTACCTGACACTCAGCCTCAGCCCCATGCTGCCAGCCTGCCCCAAATCAGTCATTCTGCCATGTTAAACGATTCTGAGTGGTGCTGAACGCTGCCTCACGTTTCTGGCATCACACAGGAGCTCTGCAGGCTAGCGTGCACTTCTGTGCAGTGATACATACATCAGGCCATCGTCTCCAAGTGCTTGTCCAGCCTCCACTGACCTGTGGTTTCAAATTTTACCCACTCTTTTCTTGACATTTTCCATCTTCTTTCCCTGAAGGGGCATTGGGAACATTGTGTTACCAGCCTGACCGGATGACATCAGTCTGGAGAGGATTAAAGCTGTAGCCTGAATCTCAGTCATGTAAGGAAAAAGCTGGTGGAAGCAGGTGATTTTGTAAAAACCTAATCCTTACAGAGGGTGCTCTTTGGGAATCCATCACTGAAGTCACTCAGTTTGGCCTGCTTGCCCCACCCTCGCACTCCTGTGATGCACAGCAAATTTTCAAGCATATGGATCTTAGATTATGTACAATAGTGAACCTTTAACCAAAAAACCATCGTCAGGTTCACAGTAATTAAAAGGGAATGCCAGCACTCATTTGGCCATGGCTTAGGATGTGCCCATAAAGCTGCTTCAGCTGCATGGAGTACTGTCAAACCATCAGGTTTTGGGACTCCCTGGTTCTGCAGCCTGATAATATTCTGCCAGGAATGTGATCTTCAAAGACAGATTGCACTGTCTAAATTCTTCAAGCCTTGAGGTAAAGAGTCCGTTAACTTTGGTGAGAAATAAATCTAAGTAGGTGGTAGGTTCACACACAGGTGGCAATGTGTGAGTAATTTCTTTCATTTGACTGTAAGATGCATGAACAAAGAAGATCTTTGGATAAAGATGTAAACTGATGTGGATGCCAGATGAACTTTGACTGAACTTAAGGCCGAACCACATTTTAAAAAATAAATAAATTACCCAGGATAAGAAGAGACAATAGCAGATGCTGGAACCATCTGTTCCTGGACAGCTCTAATAGAAAACTCCTTCTAGTCTATTGCATGTTTCTTTCTCCATTAGATAGTAGTGTTCTCCCTATGAATATGGCCTGCCTGTGGTAGGATATAAGCAATAGCAGCCTTGATTTCCAGGTGAATTGTCCTCAATCCCAGAATTTCTATGTGCAGCCTGGCTCCTGCAGCATTTGAAATTCTTCATATAATCAAGTGATTGAGTTAAGGACTCCATCCTAACCTAAGGCATGTATTACAATCACTATCAAATGAACTTTAAGGATGAGCTGTACTGCTCCATGTAATTTGTTACAGATGTGAGGGAATCCCTAATTTCCCAAGGAATGGTCACTGCAGACTAGATGTTGTCTGAATGAGGTAAACAGACTACACTTAACCCTTACAGCAGAGATTTGGTTTTAATTTGGGCAAAAAAATGATTTAAAGTCATCACTTTTCTAGCTTTTTAACTTTTCCTACTCCCCATATAATTTTTTTGGAGTAGGGCCTAAATTGTAAAACAGAATCATAGCATTCCAGGGACTATACAAAGTTACAGATTACTTTCTGTGTTTGGGACAAGATTAGTAGGTATAGGTCACCACTCAGATATAGGATTGACTTTCATGAGGGATCAATTTTTTGAGACCCATGCCATGGAAAAATGATACTTAAAGATTTTTAATATGGGAATACATTGTTTGCAGGACAATGTCTATGTCATGGACGAGTTGTTGAATCTTGCTAGCAAATCAGTCAAGGATCAGTCAGTGGGAATCAGATGAGTTTCTGTTGCCACTCAACATTTTTTGGAAACTCAGGGGCCAGCTGGATGTTCACGAGGGAATTCTTTGTTCCAGCAGTCATTTTTTTTCTAATACAGAGTCTGAGATGTACTTCTGTGGAACTGTTTATGATAAACTTATCTGAATATATGTAAGGGAGGAAGGCTCTTGAGGACATTTGAATCCTGTGCCTCTGGCAGCTTGAAGGAGCAGAGGGACTGTGTGGGTTGTTCTCTCTGGACCTGTGTTTTTTTTAGCAGAACCTCACACCAAACGTTCAGTTCTTCTGGGAGGCTTGTGTATCGCTCCGCCAAGCGTGGCTTTCCAAAGGGTTTGAACTTTAACACCAGGGGCACTTGCATGTCTCAGGAGGAGGTAATCTGTATAGACAAAACTTCGGGAAACACTTCTAAGTGACAGCTGCATGTTCCCTGAGAGTGCTGTTGTACCAAGAAATCAGTGAACTAGTCTGGAAGTCTGCACAATCAAATTGTTTTGACAGAGCTGAGTGGGCAGGTAATAATTCTAAATTTTCCAGTATTTTTGGATATGAGGCAGAGTTTTAAAGTTTTAACATGATGTTAAAAATGTAATTTCAATCAGATAACATAGTAATTATGAGTTATTTATCTTTCTGCTTGCCTACAGGGAGGGAGTCATGTAGGACATAAATAGAACACCTCTAGAAAATCAACCTGATGGTGATACAGTCCTATGCTTCCTTCTTACTGATGGTTAATTTAGGAATTTCTGGAATAGGATTCCACACTGTATCTTGAAATCCACCCAGTAGCGTGAGAGAATTATGAAAAGGTGTAACATTTAAGTGGGTTAATTATGAATTTTTTTTTACATCCTTTCTCAGTGCAGGCATCAATTCACTCACTGATGGGTAGAACTAGGTAAATATCTTTTTTTTGTAGGATGTTAGGGTTTGTGAATAGCAATAAAATTAGACTATAACTGAAAAAATACTGAAGAAAAAAAGGAAAAGAACAGCAATTAGTGATAAAGTAGAGAAGGTAAAGTGAGTAATGAAAGCAAGGTTCCTTTACATATGCATTATCTTCTCTGTTGTGACTTGATCCAGAGCCTATTCAACAGGTTCCCCTGAAATTTGTATCAGAGAATCGTGGAATGGTTTGGGTTGGGAGGGTCCTTGAAGATCATCCAGTTCTAACCCCCTGCCATGGGCAGGGATACCTTTCACCAGACCAGGTTGCTCAGAGCCCCATCCAGCCTGGCTTTGAGCACTTCCAGGGATGGGGCAGCCACAGCTTCTCTAGGCAACCTGTTCCAGTGCCTCAGCACATCACAGTAAAGAATTTCTTCCTAATATCCAACCTAAACCTGTCTTCTGTCAGTTTAAAGTCGTTACCCATTGCTCTCTCTTGATCCTCCCCTCACTGTGGAGATCCTTCTCTTCTGGACCTGAATTAAGCTGATACTTTATTTCTTGTGAGTGTAAAGGTGTTAGCTAGCTATCTATACAGTATTTGTTTACTTACAAGCTTACATTTATTTTTATACTCTTTAATGTTGCATTAATATGGAATATTTTCAATCATGCATTGATAGGACAGTGAAATTGTTTCATGTACCACTTAACTTTTGAGCCGTGGGGAAGCCTGGGTTTTGGTTTGCTCTGAAACAGAAACCATTGCAGTTTATTCTGATTCTTACTTGAGAAAACAGTTCTTTTCAAATCTTTCTTAGAGAAAGATGCCCATTTCAGTGACCTTACTTGTACAATGCTCACAATCCTTACGTACTTGTTTGAAGAGCCTTGTGGAAATGCAAAGCACTTCTTAAGTGCTAAGTACTGTTTATAATAGGAAATTTTTCTTCCACTCCCAAACCTAAGCTCTTCCCAGAAAATTATTTAGCCAGGCTGTGCTGTAACTTTCTGTAGTGTTTAAATGAGAATAATGTTTCATTGCTTCATTTGGCATGTAAGATACAGTCTTTGTGTATGGCAACCCACAAAATAGAAAGGAACACTGCAGTTTCTGTTATTAAATTACTACATGTAATAAACATGCATTTTTTCATTGGTATCAAGGGCTCTGAGAAGCTGTTTCAACATACAGCAACAAAAATTGGAAGATTTTGTGCTTTGTCATACGGGTTTGGTGACTTTTTGAGTCACAATTTATAAATAAATATTGTGGAATATTTATTACTATCCTGACAGAAAAGAACTGAGGATCTGTTTTATCAATATATGTCAGAAGCACATGAGTACTCAAATATGCATGTTCAAATGAATGATAAATATTCCTTCTTTCTCATTGTTACAGTTTTACATTTTCAAAATAAAACAAATTTCAAAATAAAATACTGTGGAGATGCAATTTCTTGAATTTGCTTTGTTTGTGGAAACGCAGCTTTCCAAAGAGCCATATAGGTCGCTGCTCTGATTTGTTTACATATCTGTAGAAAGGAGACAATTGGAAATGATGAAATCACTGCCTTACAGGTAGCCAACACCCTTGGCTGTGTGGATTTTGGCTGAGATGGTGAGGAGTGCTGCAACCCAAGTGTGATTCCACCGCCAACTCCATCGATGCTTCATACTGAGAATGGGTAATTAGTTTTCATTAAATACTTTAGCTGACACTAAAAAATATGAGTATTGCTACAGAACTCTATTTGCAGGACCTATATTGACATTTTGGTACAATGGGCATCAAAATTATCTTCACATGGTGTTATGGGTAAAACAGTGTCTAAATCACCTGCTTTTAGAAATTTACTTACTGCAGTAATGGTACTGGAATAAGACACGATGAAAGAGAAAGCTGAATACAGTTATTTTAAAAATCTTCATTATGTAAGTTTGTTCAATATAACTCTAGTCTTTTGTTTTAAGCCTGTTGGAAATTAGTTTTCCATTTGTATTTTAAATGTATTTGTATGTTGCCCTGCACAGTGGCAATCTGCATTTGAATTTGTCATTTAATTCATATTACAGTAGTCTATAGAGTAGTATTAGAGTAAATTTTAAGTAAACTAAGGAAATGTGGTGATTGTAGAAGGAACATTTATTAGAGTACTGTTGTATATGGAGAAAATGCATGATTCCTTCTGTTATTAAATTAAACATCTCTGGGCAGTAATTGAGATTTGTTGAACTCTGGTGTGAACTCTGAGCTATAGATAATATTCTAAATGGCGATTTCCTGGTTTTGTCTTATGACTAGTTCTAAGTAAATTAGTAAAGATTTAATCTTATTTTTTTAAAAAGAAAATGTTAAATTAATAGGTTGATACATTTACTTTTTAGTTGTTCAGGTCTTAATGTAAATTTTGACTTTGTGAAAGGAAAACATAAGCCATTACTCACTATGAGATTGAAAATTCCTAAATTAGTGAAAATTTACACAATTCTTAGCTTATGAAGTGTCCGTGCTCTAAGAATTAAAGCAGAAAAAGCTTCATTAAAACCTGTAGCAGAGTTAGAGTTTTGTCCTTGATGTCTGAGGCACAGAAATTCTGTGCTGGGACTTCCTATGATCCTTTTATAGCCACATTCAAGTCTCAGTTGTAAAAGAGAAGAGGAGGCCCATCGGCTGTTTGAAACTGTCACGTCTCTGTTGATTTCAGTTTGAATAATTTCTAACTACAAATTTGCCCCAGGGTCTTTCTGTAAAGACCTTTCTGTGTTATTTTCTTTGAGAGGCAAAAAAACATACCTAGAAAACAGCAACAAAATGCTTTGTGCTCCACCTTGTGCATTATCACTTTAGGATAATTAAGTGGCATTTTGGTAGCAAAAGAAAGGCAAGTGGCTTGCCAACCGCAGCAGGATGCAATTTCCTTCCCCTCTCTTAAATAGTCTTATGATATCCTCTTTGTTAGCCAGCCTCTGTTGTATTGAATTTGTCTTATACACATTACTTTAAACTCCAAATATAGAAATACCATTGGTGCTCATAAGGCAGAATGAACCAGAAAAATATTACACTCGTAGCTATGAGACTTAAAAAAATGAATAATAAAAAAGAAGGTGCTGTTTCACCTGCTAACTTAAGACATTTGGTAGATAAGCATGACCACTGAGAGGTCCTTCCTTTGGTGACACTTCAGAGACAGCCACCTTGAAAAGTGGTGACAGAGATGTGGAAACACCTGAGATTCTTACTTTGTTGCTGGCCTTAACTGTAGGGAAAGTGCACCAATTCCAAAGTGATTCTTCTTTGCTGTCCTGGATGCTTCACATTTCCTATGTCCTTCAGGAAAGGAGTGTCTCCTTTTTGTTGTTCTGTTGTTGTTGTTGTTTCCCTCCCCAGCTCCCCATCTACCCCATAGAACCAAGTGTTACTCAGTGGAATCCACCTTGCCAAAGAGCAAGACTTCTCAAGGCTCCTGGCCTGCTGCACAAACACAGGCTGCTTGTGTTGTTTTGGCTAACAGTTCAAGTATCCCAGCAAGTCCTACTTAATAAGCTAACTGATAAGGCTTGATTGTGCTTCACTGTGTTTAAATTTCTTGGGGAACTGTTTAGATGATGAAAGTGCTCCAGTGCCTGCATTTGTGTAAAACTCTGAAATTATAAAACACAGTCTTTAGTGTCTCAAGGTCTCAGATGACTGAAATACCAAAAGGATTTGCATATTGAAGTATTTTACTCAGTATCTCAGTATTGGCATAGATGATACATTGTGTTAATAATATCTGTTTATGTTTTGCTCTTCTGTGTTACATTTCATCGGTGTGACTGTTAGATAGAATAGTCAGAAAGCAATTTCACAGCTCCTTGAAGTACCAGAGCCTACAGAAGGAAAAGGTCATGTGTAGATCATCTAGTTTTTATCTCAGCAACAGAGGAGGACTGTGCCTTGTGTTTTTGAGAGATGATTCTGATTTGTTGAACTTTTAACAGTATTATCAAATTGTAGGTGGTGCTATTTCTCTTTGGCATTATATTTCCATTAAATAATGTCTTTTGAAAATGATGTGTCCTCACAGACCAACAGTGTCTTAACATTCATCTGGAAAAAAAATCTGCATTAAATCTTAACTGATCCTGGGTAAGTAGTGAAGTATTCTTCTAATTGCTCATCCTTACAAATTATAGAATACAGGCTTCAATTATGTACTTGGCCTGAGCCTTAATTTTTCCGAACTATTACTTAAAAGAAAAAAAAAATTCAAGCAACAGACCATAGTCTATGACAAATAAGGAATTCCAAAGGAGTTTACAGGAAACTTGCTGAAGTTAACATGTTTCAGACCTTCAAAATGCCATACTTCTACACACATTCCTTTACCTCACATTGAAGATATCCAGGTGTGGTTCTAGTGATAGCATTGTTGTAGCTTTATAGCTGTGTTTGTTTAGATTTTTTGTTTAAGTATAGCTCTTCCTTTCCCTTCTGCCCTGGCATTATTTTCACTACTCACAGTGTTTTTACTTAAATTAATAATTTTGATAATTTCAACTGGACAATTCTGTTCCTTTTACTTATGGCACTTCATGTGAAACAGTTCTGCCTTCATTTCCTGTTTATTTTTAGTTGCTAATTTTCAGACTTTTTCCATCCCCTTGGGTTCTCTAAAATCCTGTTTGGTACAAACCAGGGTGGTCCAACTGGCAGCCCAAGGAACAGTTCCATCTGGCCCGCTGCATTTGCCAAGGAGGAGCTAGGAAATGCCTGTCAGGGCATGCACTGCCCTCACAAGCACATGTTATCTATTACTCAGATATGTAACCATGCTTGAAGCCCAACTGTTGTGCCATGTCCACCCGGAAAAGGAGATTGGCACTAGACATTCCTTTTCCCCAGCACAGCTACTTGTCTAGTTGTCCTTTCAACAATCTTCAAAGAGGATGCTACAAGTGGGAGCTACCACCTGTCCCTAAAAGAACTAGGCCACTGTCATTTTTCCTGGGTAGATTGATAAATTAAGAGACAACACTGACAGGAAAACTGTCTTATGCCCTGGAAAAGTAGGAGCTAGTTAGAATTTTGATATCAACTTCAACAAAGCTGATGTTACCAATTCATGGGATTATCTCAGGGTTTGCATCTGTAAAGTGCCCTCTGTCAAATCACTCTTTTTTCCTTAGGCAAGGTAAGCATAATGGTAATAACCGAGCACTGTGCATTGAAAGCACCCTAAGAACCAAGTATATTTTGTCAAATTGACAATATAGTTTCAAAGGGTTTAATTTGGTTACTTTGCAGGTTTCTTTTTGTTGGAGAATCCTGTGCCTTCAGATGCAGATGGGTGCCTCACTTGAAATCAGTGCATCTGCCAACACACAATTTCTCATAAGAAATTATCTGAAAAGCTGAACTGATCCCATGTACTCCATTATGTTGTACAATAATTGCCTTTTTGTAGCAAAATGAGCCCTACTAAGCATGAGGTCTAACCAGTGCCTCATAAAACAATTATATCACCTTTTGATGTGTATTCCATTTCCATTAAAAATCTTTATAATGTTGAGCAAGAATGGGGTAGACTACAGCTTGGCAAAAGGTTGAAATAAGCAATCAGCAGCAATATACCCCAATGTAAAATGTACATTTACTGTTACCATGTATCATTGTGTGATGACAGCAGAGCTCTGTGGTTTTATTATCCTTATTCAATATACTGTAGCACATAGAAGTATCAAGAGCATATAGAAAAAACCCCCTCCATAATATTCAATCTTAGTTTTATACTTATTCCTTTTAGCATCCTGATTTCCTTTCAATTGTAGAGAAACACCAGATTAATGTTCATAACTTACCTCTTTCCGGTTTAGAGTGTACAGCAGCACAACTACTCCAGTCACTCTGTGCTCATTTATTTTAAAATATCTATTCTGTTTATTGTCCTACTCTGGTCTGTAGTGTTCTCCATTATACCAGGCATCTCCAATTTTGGTTAAAATTACCCCTTATTTCTGATACAGACCATCTCCCCAGGGCTTTTTTTTTTTAATCTTGATTAATCTCCTTTGTTTTTTGTCTCCTCTTTGCCTGTTCTTTCTTATTTGTCTAACCTTTATGCTATCTATGGCTATAGTGTTTTCCCCAAGTCTTTATTTCCTTTGCCTTCTTTTCTCTTTTTATGCTCAGCTCTCTTTTTCACACTGATTCACCCCTGTCTTCCTTTGGTGTTCACCCCCTCCTCAATTTTCTTCCCGTATTCTTCAGTCTGATGGTTCCCTTCTGTTTCTGCTCTGTTCACTTTACTGCACTGTCCTGCACTCCTCTTGGTTTTCCTTTGCCTTCTCTAATGTTGTCTTATATTTGGGAGATGACTGATGATGATGGATAAGTGGAAGACAACAGCTGAAGTAATTTAGAAATATGCCAACTTTCAGAGAAAAGTTTTGTTCAGGAATAAATAACTGAATTGAAGCATCTAACTGGAACAGCAACAACCTCCCTGATTTCTTATTGGTAACCATTCATTAGTGAAACTGAATTTTACTTGATGATTACAGTCAGCCATAGACTGAAGGACCATACGATGGCATACTTAAAAAGAGATAAAGTTTAAGTGAGGCAAAACATAGTTATAGTTATTAAGTATATCTAGTGAATAATTGCAGGGTTCATGTCTTTGGAAGTGTTCATGGAGAGGAAAATGGAGGATAAGGCACTAGAGGATAAAAGAGGCTGGTGAAAGAAATAAATACATAAATCAGATGAGGAAACTACATATGATGTATGTATGATAAGATGGTGAGTCAGAGGCAATAAAGACTTGCAACAACTCTTTGGAGCTGGTTGAAAACCAGGAAAAGTAGCACAGAGCTGAGAACAAGCAGTGATAATTCTGTTACACATGATGGAAAAAACAGGAGCAGTGGAAATGGCAGCAGAACCATTTTACTGGGTACCAGACACACACTATTAATTAAAGCAATTTCAAGAGGGTGCAAAGCTTTATGGATAAAACAATGAAGTCGTAGGAAGCCAATGGGTTTGAAAAGGGGTATATTTCATACTGGTAAATTCTTCCTTGCTTGGCTTGCAGAAAGTATTCAACTAGAGGAATTTAGGTCATAGTTACCCATTGAACAGTGGTTTGTCAAAATTTTTGCATCTTACTGTGATACAAAGGTTGGGTCTAGATTTTTCTATTTGTATTCATGTTTTCTAACAGAAATTTATTCTCAGAGTTGTTACCCTGATTTAATGAAATCACAACCACAGGCAGAATATATAGTCAGTCACTAGCATTCCTGGAGTAACAGTCCTATAAAAGAATCCCAAGCTTTTCAATTGCAATGTGTGCAAGAATTCAATTTCCAAAATAAAAGATCATTTTAGTAACTTCCTCAGCAATTCCAAAATCCTGGTCACCCCTCATGGGCTCCCAAAGATTATGATTAGGTGATGTGTATTATAATAGTCTGCTGCTTCCTGAAAACCAGTGAATCCTCTGTAGTATCTCACATTATTTGCAGGGAACAATCAGCATAACCTTTGTTGCTGGAACATTTTTCGTCTTGAAAGCCGCATTTCCTGTAGGTCTTATGTTAAAAAATGGTATCACACATCTGAGTACCATGAGTTTTGAGTATGAGTTTTGTTAAATTAAAATGACAGAGGCACATCCTTAACTAGAACACCAACAAGGTGTGCAATATTGTACAGAAGTTAGATTAGGGGTGGCCAGCATGGCTTCACCAAGGGCAAATATTCACCAAGAGCCAGTTGTGCATGACTGATCCTGCAGCTTTCAAGGGTGGATTAACTGCATCAGTGAACAAGGAAAGAGCTATTTAATGTCATCTCTCTGGACTTCTGCAACATTCTTGCCTCTAAATTGTGAAAGACATTAATTTGAAGGAAGGACTGTTAGGCAGATAGAGTCGGTCAATGGCTCAGTGTCCTAATGGAAACCAGCACTGAATGGTGTATTGGTCTCTACTGGCACCAATACTGTTTAGTATCTTCACTGTGTCCATGGTGTTTGCATATAAAGAACGAAGAGCAAGAAATGTTTTATCTGCTAATTGTTTTCAACTGTTGTCTGAAGGAAGAGAAAAATAAAATAGATGAAAATGTTTTCTTTATTCAAAACCAAAGGAACATTTTATCTCAGACTCGATTGCATGTTAGAGATTCATTACAGGAGTGTTATTTTGACATGTGAATTATTAATTTTTATAGCAATTTATAGACAACAAGGGATAAAGAACAGGCAACACTATACTTTGAATAGCTGTGGGCACTCAAGCTCCAGTCTCACCTACTTGTGGTAGGGAGCAGTAGTCTCGGTATCAGAGTGAACTATGTATGTATATCCCTTATTATTATAATGCATATACCTAAACAATTTGCATGGCAGTTTAATCCATTCAAGTCAATAGCCACTTAATAGAAAAAAAACCCCAACTTTCCTTAGCTTCTAAGCAATGAAGTGTTTGGGGTAAGTAGAACTGAGGGTGGTTATAACAGCCCTTTGATTTCCATGTTATCATGTCCCCTTACTTGCTGTGAATTCACTTTTCCTTGAGGGCATATAGGGAGTGAAATTTAGTCCAGCATAGTGTTATAATCCTTATTTTCAGATAATGATGTCAGAGAAAATGAGCACAATGTAGACTCGTCCTTTTTGTTTAAAGTATTGATTCTATTACATCGTCATAGTTGTAGGAAAGAAATGAAGGGGATTCTCTCCCCCAAGTGAAACAGATGTTTTACTGAGCCAACTCTGAGATTTTGTTCTTTGTAAGGAAGCAGAGGCAATGCCTATTTATGGTATTTTGCAGCTACACTGAAGAAAATGTTCTCTTCAGATTATGTTGAGTGGCTCCATGGTATACAACGTTTGTGGTCCCTCTGTTGAGCCAAGAGCCATGTAAGCAACATTTACGCAGACTGGACCTTAAGAATCTGATGCTCAGACATGAAGACAGACCTTCATGAGTTTAATATTCTGGGAATTGAGGACTGTTTGCAATATTTTCTCCTGTCTGAGCCACATAAGTTACTAAATCAGTTGCTGGTTGTGCTTTTCAAGTTAAGTTCTGTGAGGAAATGACATGTAATTGCAGCTGTCCAAAAGAAACGGGATTGAAATCCATTCTGTATCTCCAAAGTTATTCAAGGTGTAAATAGAACATGTTTTAGTTTTATATTCTGGTGCAACAGATTTTAATGGAGGGCAAAGACTTAAGTATTCACCTGCTTCCCAACTAAATGTGCAGAAATGCAGAGACTCTTCTCCTGGTTACTTCCGAACTGACATGAAAGCTGGGGGTATTTCAGTCCTTTTGAGTTCCTATAGCCCTACATCCTAGTTCCTAGCCTGCACCTGTTGTTTACAGGAATATCAACAAATTCTGGGCAATAAATTTATTTTAATTAATTCAGAAATCCTTATCTTACTAGTCCTGTTGGGCAGTAGGGTGTTTTGTCCCAGAGGGCACAGTGTCTGCCGTTCAGGCAAGCCTGTCTATCCGTATATGGAGCTGTGTTGCTCCAGTTAAATATACCTCAGTTGAGCTGACAACACAGCATAGCTTTGTGGTTGCATAATCAATGTTTTCCCCTTTTGCTTTGTTTGTGACCTCAAGCCAAGCCCTGCTTTGAGTAACTAATTTCCATGTGGGATTTTCTATGCAATTGCTGCTATGTTAAATGAGTTTCCTGCAAGCAAGAAATAATTTATTTTGTGAAATGAACTCCTTTCTATGCCCCAATAGAAATAGCTGTGTGCTTGAAAGACTGAGAGCAAATCCTGTTTTGTCATGAATTCCTATTCCTCAGACTGCAGGAGACTTTAGGCCTGATTGCTCGTGTGGTTTCGAGGTGCTTATAGAGCTTGAAGTGTGAAAAGCAGAGATCTTCTTGACTTATGTCACTGTTGAGAGAATTCAGGTCTTCTGGCAGAATTCAGAGGCAGAACAGTTCCAACAGAGCAGTCTTCCATTGCATGAGTGAGACCTTGCTTTCTCTTCCCTCACCTTTCTCCTGACATAGGCTGCTCCTCAAGGGCTAGAGTGCTGTTCCTTCCCTCAGGGTCTCCTCTTATTCATCTCAACAGAGACTTTTAAATTCACATTCAGAAGAGAAGACCAACCTTTGATTTTGCTTCATTTCAGGGTACTGTCTGCCTTTTGGAGGAAATGAGGCAGAAGTCTAATGACGATGTCCTTATTCAAAGCCTAGGCCTTAATTGTTCCCTAACCACTATGCTTCCGGAGCACTGAATGAAGCAGGGATCCCAAATATATTCATGTGAAAAAAAAAAAAAAAGAGGTAGATTCTTTATGCACACAGGAAGCAATTAAAGATTGTATAAGTGAAATTAATTCTGATCTGTTTTAAACTTTGAGTAAGGCTTTGCAGCATGTGTCATATTTTATCTAGATTTTAATGTACCATCCTATCTGACAAGATAGAACATAGTAAAGGAAATAAGACCTTCCTGAAAAATAGAATTGTTCTTAGGTGGAGGTATGCAGGCTGCTGTCTTGGTATTTAATAGAGATTTTACTGACCTGTGGCAGAGGCTTTTGTGTGTCTTCAAATGAAGTATTTGGCAACAGCCGTAAGCTGTCATCTCCTTTGTGGGTTGACCACAGTGTGGAGAAGACTCATGCTGTTCAGCAGTGACTTTCCCAACAGGATACCTACAGCAGAGGAATCTTAAAAATGGAGAACTGTGTCCTGTTCCAGGTTCTTGTGGGAAATAGTTGTACTTAGTAGTACTAAGTTGGAATTAGTAGTACTAATTAATATTTTTCACACTTTTCCCAGCCGTTTGCCCCTTCTGCTTTTCTCCTGTCAAGTCTCCACATACACTTTTCACTCACTTTTTTTGTGAGCACTGCATCTTCCAACCCAAGTGATTCTTTTTCTGAGCTGTGTGTATAACAAGAAGAACATTGAGAACACAGGAAGACTGTTTGCTGCTTTTCTGTTCCAGTGCCCAGTGCCATAATTGTTTCTGGCAGCCATGAGGAGCTGTTGCAAGGAAAAGCTCTGTTAGTCTGGAAGACAAAATGTGAAAACAGGCTCTGTAAAGAATGTTGCTTGATACCCTCTAGCAAGCTTTCATCAAGCACGTGCAAACTCCTGATTTTTCTTAGAAGTTTCTAGCATGTCTGCACAGGGTGAGACTGTATAGTGACAGTGAAAAGGATCCTGCCAAATTTTAAGTCCTTTCTTGAAAGAAGGAAGATTGAAGACCCTCTCAGTGAAACAGCTGTAAGAATTTTTTAATACAGACAGAAGTGTATAATGAAGCTACTTTACTGGTTCTTTTAAAGAAAAGGGGTTAAATCCATTACATTGAAGTGTGTAACCACACACAGATTTAGAACACTCCTAGAGGCAGCATTATTTGCCTAACATCACAGAAAGTTCCAGATTCACCGGTAGAACAGGACTTCCTAGAGAAAAACCCAACCTTTTTGGGGGAACCAGAGTTGTTGCTGGGAGTCTTTAACACATGTATCTGACAGTCTGCATCAAATAAAGGTTGTCAGACAAGCTGAAGCCTAGCTGACACTTGGTCTCATTTTAGGAAGGAAATCAAAAAGGAATTACTTACCCTGCTGTTCAATAAATACAACTGTAAATGAATTCTTGCATAGCAATGGGACCACTTTGCATTCCTTGAAATCTCTTTGGCAATTCATGGTGCGGTCAGCTTCAGTATCTGCAGAGAATGTGTTAGATCTTGAGTATAAAGCCTCTCTTTCCTCAAGTAATCAGGTAGCACTTAAATGATTTGTTAATCCGTTCCATGGCTGGTGACTGCTCTGAAAGCTACCTTTGGTAGCGAGGTTTATTGAGGAATGGTACAGGAGAATTTCAGAGGGAACAGAAGAGCAAGCCCCTGCCTATCTGATTAATGGCTGGGCAGAATGAAAGGTCAAATTAACAACCTAACATTTTCTGCTGGCCATTCTGAAACCACACAGTCATTCAAGAAGAGACAACAAACAAGAGCCCTGCCTAAGGCAGGCTGAATTGTCAAGACCACTACCTCATCCTCTATTTCTTCTGGGAACAGTGCTGCACTGAAGTAGCCCTAAAATGTATGAAGGGTGGGAAATGAAAACTACTGAACTCTTCGCCACATCATGACCCAGGTTTTTTCCTCACACCCATGCAAATTGCATCCAAATGTTTATTGTAACCTCCTTTGGCTCGGACTATTCCTTTTCCCTATAGTGTCATATTCTTTGCTCTCTAGACTCCAGGTTCCCTCAGCTCAGTGTGCAAATGTTTCAGGAAGTAATTAGAAAGCTATGTGCTCATTACTACCATGTAAGATCACAGCTCACTCTCCAGATAATTCATATGATCAGGCACCTCCTTTCCTCCTAAAGAAAAGGTATCATTTTAAATTGTCCATCATTAGTAAGTTTATTTAGTTTCTGTTTAATTTTGATGTGTTTTTAGTGAATTAAGCACTCTTAATTTGAAGAGAAATTTTAACTGTGTGGAATTAAAGCCAAATTCTGGTGACTCGCAGCAGCAGCAGCAATATGTGAATTACTGACGTATATGTTTAATATCTCCCTTGAGAGCAGGAAAGTTCTTCAAATGTTGAAATTGGCTTAAATAATTTAAATTCATATGAGTGGTGAAAATTCTTTGGCTAATAATGTTAGTCTGATCTCTTCACTTCCAATTTAATCTGGAATATTTGGAATAGTTGTTAATAGTATGTTGATTTATTTTAATATCTTATTCTACAGAATGATTTGCATCCTTACACCTTAGAAAGACTAGACTAATGTTCTCAGCTTGATGTAAATAAATCTGTTTTCATCAAGCAAATTACTGTGTTCCTTCACATACCTAGTTTTGCTTCTTGCACTAAGAACTAGCTAAATGCCTGGCTATTTTTCTTCTCTGTTTCTATAAAAGCTGTTAAGGAGGGATAATATTTTTTTTCCCTGAAAATGCTACTTCATGATCACTTTTACTAGGAATGAAGAAGAAAGAAAAAATGAATGAAAAATATGAAAAATAAAGGGAGCACTGGGATTGGGTTGCAGAAAGCTGAGTTTCAAGTTCCTGCTCTGACATTAAAATAAGGACACTGACAACTGATGCCTTTTGGCTGTTCTGGACTCTGTCTTCCCTGCTTTTATGTGGGGAAACTTTGAAACTTGTGGGGTTAACTCTAATGTGGGGAAGAAATATTTTTGAGATTTCAAAATTTCAGAGGAAAGGAACTGTTTACCACCCAGACACAATGTCAAGAGATAGTATGAAACAAAACAATTGTTAGCAGCAATCATTCAAAGTAATTTCTTGTTCAGGTTTGAAACTTCAAGTTCTTACTGACATTGATATTGATAGGATGGTCCTTCTCATTCCTTTAAAGAAATTGAGCTATTTAGTTTAACGGTTACAGAGTCCTTAGGAATAAGAAATGGGATTTAACATGAAAACTGTTAGGTAGTGCAGCAGTATATTAGGGTTTCATCTCTTTTTTTTTTCCCTTAGATCCATCTATTTTCTTTCTGTGTAATTTTAAGACCTAATATCTCTGTACCTGAATATGTGTTGAACATGTCTGTCTATCTCTTTGCAGAGAGAAATAAGCAGCACTGCTCTCACAGCCATTTGATTCAGGTGGTGTCAAGGCCTGCAGTAACTTCTACAGGGTCTCTTATTGTCCTGCCATTTTCTTCTGCAGCCAAACCCAACTTTTCCTTTCTTTACAAAGTAATTGTTCACCTTTCTTATAGACACAATCACATTTAATATTTAGCCTCATAAAATACTTGAATTGTATTTTATTCCTTGAAATTTTGGATTTCCTTGTATTTTACTGTGCAAAGGAAAAGTATTGTGATACCTGCCCCAATTTTAATGAAATAATCCAACAGTGAACTGATGTTAGGTATCGTAAGGGAAAAGTAATGCTTAGCATGTTTATAAACCTTAATTGTGTGTGGTCAGGATTACGTGCTAGAGTGATACCAGGCTTTCATACTAGCTGTCTCCATGGGAAAAATAAATACACTTTTCAAGTTTGTAGTAGCAGCAACATGGCAAGTGCTGCCAAGTCAAGAAGTCTTGTTAAATTCAGGCAGGACTAGAGATGTGTAAATGAAACCTGCACATCTAGCACAATGTCAAAGTACCCAACTACCTGTATAAATAAGCAAGTTTAACCACTGGCAGAAATCTTGCTGGGGAAACATGCATGTTTTCCAGACTAAATGAGCTGATATGTTTAGCCATGGCCATGCAGCAGGATGTCTTCTTGTAGGTGGCTTAAAGTGAGCATGGACATAGCTGCACTTCAGTCTTTTGTACAAGTCCTTTCTGTAATGTAAATTAGCAGTGGCATACCACCCTTAAATGTTATGCTATTGCTGTATAAAAATGATGTATTAGAAGATTACATTCAGAAAAGGTATAGTAAATGAGTTCTGCTAAAACAAAGTATAATTTTTTGTGTATTTCGATCAGCAATCAGGAACACTTTAAAAAACAGAAGTTAATGAGATGCAGAAACTGTTGGATGAAAGTATTCTCATGAGGCATAGCTATCAGAAAGCTTCTAGCTTGCAGGAGTCTATACCTTTTCAGTTACCAGAGAGAGGCAAAATCAAATTCAACTGCTGAGAGTGATGACTTTTGACATTCAAAAGTTTTGAAGCTTCTGTCCTGTAAGACAATCTTTTTCTGATCATTTTATGTTGCTAAAAATATTTTATAGTGGGGTCACTCATTGCTAATTACTTTGAGAACCATTTTTTTGTGTCTTATAATGGCATACATGATTTATGTCATAGTCTTTAGTTAGTTACTTAAGACTGCTTAGTTCCAAAATGCCTTTTAATAAATATGACAGAGACTATCACCTTTTGACAGCAGCATGTGTCACTGAAATAGAGGCAGTCATACAATAGCTTTAAAAGAGGAGTGCCACAGCTGAACAAGCAACTTTTATGTTCTTTTTTTGTTGGACCCCCTTCGAGAGTAAGGGGTAAGTTTAGTTTATTGCCTTAGTTTAGCTTTTGGTTTAGTGCTAAACTAAATTTTTCTGGCAGCAAGCTTGAATAGGATCTTAGTAAGATAATCTTCCCGAAAGCACAGTAGAACAAATGCAGTCAGACATGGCCATACACAAAATGTAATAGACATAAAATGCTTTGTACACGCTCTTTGTTTTAATGTTTGAGTGTGCAGGTACCTGTACGTATATGACTGCATGTATAAAACTTGATTTATGTGTGGGAGTAATCATGTATATGAAAAGAACCAATAATTTACTGGTGGATTAATATGCATCAGAAATAACTACACTGAAATAAAGTAGTGTAAAGCAGTGTGAGAAGTGAATCACACCTCTAGATCAAGGGCATCAATCAAATTTGGTTTTATTGTGAAATATATTGTGTACAAACACAGACACATACTCACACAACCTGTATTAAAAGAGCAGTGTTAGAGTACTCAAATCCAGAAGTCAAATCATAAGACTTCATGTATTAGCATGACCTGTGCAGCTTGATTTGAGCTTTTGTGTATGCACCATGTTTAATTACGTGGCATCCAACTTTTTGTACAACAGTGCTTGGAGCAGACAAACACATCCCAGGGTATGACTTTGCTGCTGTGGGCAGGCTCACGGGATTGCATATTGCTGGAGTTCTACCTGTGACAAAATCAAGTTTTCAGCTGTGTTCTTCTTTAGATACAATAATAACCTTGAACTGAACCCCTTCTTTGTACACATGTTTTCCTGCACTGTTTAAAACTGGATTGGATCTAGATCCAGTCATTGGAATAAATAAGTCAGTCTCTTTTTGTTGTTTTGAACCCCCATGGAAACACAGAGGAGGAGTTGCCTTGGTGGAATGCAGGCTGGGAAAAGCCAAACATATATAAATAAATGGAAGGAATTGGGACAAGAGCAAGAGAGGCGTGGACAGTGGGCATAACAGAGCTTCAATAAGGGATAAGGAATGAGAGAAAGCCTGGGAGGTTTTGATGGAGTAAGCTTGGTCCCTCATGTGTTTACATTTAATTATGAGATTACACTGTTTTTCCACAGAATTCCTACCTCATGCACAATGCACTTAATGAGCAGCTATTAAATACATTGCTTTGACCTTATCATGCATGGCTCCAAGCCCTACTTGTTACAGACATTTCAAATACTTGTTCAAAGGTAGAATTGTCAATTTTTTCTGAGATTTTTGTAAGGCCTCTGTCACTCCTAGCTTTTTAAGTGGGATTGTACCAAGATTAATTCCAGTGATTTCTAAATTTTCAGTGCTTCAAGTCATAGTCTCAATATATAAATTTTTGTTGTGTATAATTACACATATGTATTTATATAAATATATGATATAGTGTGAGCAAATAGACTGATGCATAAGTGTTACTGAAAGACAGAAAGCTGCTTTAATTTTCATTCTACAAGGACAGAAAGTTACATGAGGATATGAAGAACTCTGGAAATGACTGGCACTAAAAGAAAGCAAAGCTATTCCTTACTATTTTTAACTATTGTGTTACATCACATAATTCTGCAGCAGATTAGTCATCACACTGAAAGGTTGATGGAAATAATAGTGAAAAGCACTTGGCGGACTTTGAACATCTATGAGGTAATCCAGTAGAAGTGACAAATTACTTCTGGCATTTAAAGGTGAAATGGAAAAACTACAGCCAGAAAACCTGACATTTCTGACTTTTTTCTGGTTGCTTTTTGGGAGTTGTTTTTGCTTGGCTTTTTAAAAAATTCCTGATTGCAATATGTTGATAACAGTGCAGGTTCTAGGGGTCTGTTCAGAAATTAGGTAGGGTAGAAGGATATCAGTTATAGCAAAGTAGATGTGATTTTAATTTTTTTTAGGTAGTGTAGTCTAGAGAGTCCATGGGAGAAATAAGAAAGACAAAGTTCTTGCTGGAATGGCTAGGAATGTGATATTTAAGGGAAGGAAGCTGGCGATTTCTAAATCTCATCACTATATTGGGACAAATTCTCCCCTAGAAGTATATAATATCTGGCAATAGTCTTTACAATTCCTAGAGAAACCTTAACACTGACTTTTCAGCAGAGCTCTGCAACAGCATTTTGCAAGGCTGACTTGAAATTATTGACTGGCTCAAATTGGTGGAATCCATGTTGAGCATCATATAGTAAAGAAGAGAGTTTGTACCTCTTTTGTTTTTTGTTTTTTAGAAACAAAATTATTTCAACAGATATAAATAGTAGGCTTCTAGAAAATTACTGCTATGTGTCCTAGGCAGTTACCTTACTTGATATGTCTTTATTGTTTCACGTATGCAACACTCACTTAGGTTTACCCATTAGGACCTTCAATGGGCCTAAAAATTACAATAACAAATAAAACAAAGCATATGAACAGTAAGGAAGTAGATGAAACTTGTACACGAACACACTAATTATTGCTGGACTGATCAAAATACTATATCCCAAATTTTTTCCAAAATATATAACTGGTATGTGTATAGTAAAAGGAGCAATTATTTTTAAGGGACTTGACATAAAATGAGGATAAAATTTATTTAACATTTTCACAGCGTGATGGAATGGCAATACAGGTGGTTTTTGTTAGGTTAAGGTTTAAAAACAAGTTATAAATGTTAATGTTTATGAAACAGAAAAAAATAGATGAGGCACAAAAATTTATCTAAAAGCTCCCTTTTTCAGTAAGATCTGAAGGTAAAGATCAGTGTAGAATAGTGTGCATCTTAATAAACAGGTGATCCAGTGCTTGATAATGTGATATGTTAATCTCTTGTTTGTACATATTTTCCGTGTCACATCAACAACTATTTACCTAACCATTTAGTATTCAAAGTGCTGTGCTGTTGAAGATGGTGATCAGTATGTTCAGCAAAGTTCCATGTGATTTTAGGGCTGCAGTTTCACAGTTGGTGTAAACCAGTTTAAGTGTATTCTGCTACTGTCCCACCACTTTTTCACTCCAGGCAATGGGTTATAATGCCTTTCTTCTGCTGGCATCAACATTCAGGCAGCTGTGTAAATGGTTAGATCAAAAAGCTGATCTGCCTGAAAACGAATTAATTAATTTTTATAGTTTTCAGCTGAATAGAATCAATCTATCTGATCCAGTGCTGGCACAAAAGAGGGGCCAAGGGCTTAATGAAATAGGGAGAACTTTCCCTTTTGGTGGCAACGTGGCCATGGATTGTGAAAGAAGCTAGCTGTGAATCTGTGCCTGAATTGTGATCAACAGCATGGTCTGCAGAGGATGGAGAAATAAAAAATGAACTAACAAGTTGTAAATGGGTACAGCATAATCAGCGGAAGTGTTGTAGGAAACTGAAAATTCTGTTTTGAAGTTAATGCACTGTATCATGGAGTGAGGAGGGAGTTTTTCTTCTCTGTGGGCCTACTCCGGTTCTCTTATGAGTCCATAGAAAAACTATCATGTTTTAATATAAGATGGGTCAATTTTGTGTTTGAACATGAGTCAAACTGAATGGCTGAAAGAATAATAATAGTGACAAGTTTACCAAGGAAAAAAAATCTTCACTGAATATCCATAAACTAGAGAAACTATTAAATATAGTTATTTGAAACTTAATGCATTAACAAAATATTTAATGAATTTGGAATGTAGCATGGCTTGGTGTTTGAAAAAAAAAATTTAAAGTTTATTTTATTTGGTTACTAATGATCACAAAAGTTACACAGTATTACTACTGCATCCTGGTCAAATACGTGCTATAATTCTCTTAAATTCTGATATCTGATGCAAATGCTTGATTTTGCTTTTCATTGATACTTGTTTTAAAATTAGTTGCTTGGGCATATAGAAGTACTTGTTGAGACAAATGCAATATAGATGATATCACAGATAGTTAATTTCTTCATTGAATATAGCTTCATGGGTGGAAGGAGATTATAGTATTTATTTATCCCATAAAATTGCAGCCTGCTTCTAACCATCAAATTTCCAGGAACCTTGGAGAGGGCAGTAAAGAGGTCAAGTTACTGCAATGTTTTCAAAGATAAGGTATATATATATTTTTTTATATTGTATTTTCAGCATAGCTTTCAGTATAGCTGGGGGAGTAATTTGTTTTCCTGGAAAAGATTCTTGAAATTAATATTAGGATTCTCTCTTTAGCTAGTTACGTGAAGGTTAGTAGTTAAATCTTGCTGTCCAAGTCATCTGCCTTTTTTCCTCCTCTTGACCTTAATCCCACTTCCCAAGGATTCATCTAATTCAGATGGCCTTCCAGAATTAGATTTACAAAGTCCTCTGGCCTTCTAAGTTGCTTTTCTCACATTCATTCGACTCTCCCCTGCCAACTTAGCCTTCTGTCCTCCACCCATGCCTGTTTTGATTCATTTCTCTCATGCCGTGTGCCCAACCCATGTGGAAAGTCCTTAATTCTTGTCAAGACAGGGTCATGACTAGCCCACCCAGGAAGATCAGAACCATGGCTCTGAAACTGGGAACAAGGCTTGCCCACTTTATAGTATAAAAGCCATTATTCCCTCATGCTCATCCAGGCCTTTGGGTTAGCAGACAGTTGGAGCAGAGGCACAGAAGGCATGTGTTAGGAGAGATGGGATACACTGGGAAACAGCAACAGATTTATCAGGGACACGCGGGGGACAATGCAAGGGGCAAGTGGGGTATTGAGACTGACTGTGAGACTGCACACAAGAGCAGTAAACTGGTGTGAGAGATATGGGACAGGAAGGGTCTGTGTGGGAACCGTGCAGGGGAAAGAGGTCTTTGTAAGTTGGCCAGTATGTTTTCCTTTAGTTAAGTCTGGGCATTTGTAGGAGCTGGGGAAACAACCTTGGCAGAGGACCAGCAGGCCACCTACTCCAACTTTCTTACCCCATGGGGGAGGCATGAATTAAAAAGAATTACTGAGCAGACTGAGGCTATGCAGGGCTTAGTTGTGGAACAGGCCCACCCTCAGTTCTGTGATGCCTTTGGCCACCTCCATCCAAGTCTTTCTTTGATGAGCGTTGCCCTTGGTCCACGGGATTCTTTAACTGCACAGCCTAATAGCCCATTGACCAATCCATGGCCTGTAGGATACTGGGAGAATTTAAAAGGCTAGAAAATAATAAGAGGAACAAATCAAGTGCCTTGGGGATTTGAAAAACTGAAAACTGACCACACAAGTATTTTGAGGAAAAGCAACCTTTTGGGGATGGTATCGACAAGTAGCAGGACTTGAATAAATATTAGAAAACTCCATTAATCCCAGCTGTGCCTTCACCAGATGACTGTGGACATATGGTATGAATATAATTACCATCTGTAATACCAACTTCTATTTTGCATACCTGGGTCAAGTTTCTGGGATCTGTGTGGGATCTCTGTAGGATCTGTTCCAGCCCAGCCTCGAGATCTCTAATAGCTGATATCTTTTTTAGTGCTCTCCAGGCAGCAGCCATTTCTGACTATTCTGCTACTCTATTTATCTGCTCTCAGGTAGCAAAAATATATTATGCAGAGCAGGATTATTTCTTAGGCACATCTTACTAGACCACAACTTCTGTGGTTTATTGTCACCAGAGCCTTAAAATATCATCCACCAAGCACTATTGTTCACAGCACTTGACAGACCTGATCAGGAATCTTTTCCAGTCTGATTGATTCTGTGATTATGTCCTATCCAACCCAAACCATTCTGTCATTCTATGACTTATGGTAAGCTGCTAAACACTTATTTTCTGGAGAAGAATGGAAAGAGGCAATGGTCACGTTGAGGAAGCTGTTGTGATCTGTTAAATGTCTTTGGATTACATCACATAGACCAAACTTTGTGGCTACCTACATGCATGTTATTATTCTGTTTTTACCTGAGAGAAGGCCTATAAAGCATGGGAAACACTCAGATTTGTGTCCTCAATTGTTTTCTTAGGTGAGCTTCAGTTCTGTGGGACGAGAAGTCTCATTTCTGAAGTCTGGTCATCACAGTGACCTTTACACAGAACTGCAAAGTTCTGGTTCAAAGGCAGTTACCTCATTCCAATCAGGCTCTGCTGTTTATTCCTTTCCAGAGTATTGTGTCCTGCTGTATCTGGCCAAGTAGTGTAAGTTCCAGTGACACCCTTTGAAGTCCTTAGCCTTTCTAATGATTGCCATGAAGTGTGGAATTAACTGGACCATCCTGCCCTAAATATTTGGCTCTCCCACATGATATTTGTGACCTGGAATAATCAGAGAAGTGGCTTATTTGGCTATGAAGTGACTAACCTCAATTTGCTGCCATTGTTACACAGCAGACTCCTTTATAGGAGTTTGGTTGTCTTAATTTTGGTTGTCTTATCTGTGCTTTGTGTGGAGGATGTTCTTAAGAGTTTGTGAGAAGTCTATTTCAAGAAACCTCTTAGGAGAATGATGCCATGTACACCAGAGATCTGGTTGTTTCAGAGCTCACTGTCTAATCCACTCAGTTCATACAAAATTACTACAGGGAATGAACAGCAGGAACCAAAGGATGACAGGGATGTACACAGGAACTGTACATTGTACAGATGTAAAGAAAGGCTAGGGAGAAGAGAGTGTTCACAGCTCTGCTCACAAGTAGAATACATGAAAGTTGAACATATCAAGGAAAAAAATACTTTCAAGAAGCTTATAGAATAAATTTCCTTACTAATTAGGAGAAATCCTATTGCTTCAATCTACTCATGATAAAGGATAAGTGAAAGGTGCAAAGTGCTTCTGAATGGACAAGGGCGGGATGAGGTGGCCTTAGAACTCTGCTAGCTGTAGTATCTCAGCACACACAGTGCAGCAATACTGGTAGGAGCTGCAGTAAGAAGAAAGCTCACTACAGCTATTCACAGCTGGCTCATCCCTGTTAAAAGTTGGAGCAGAAGCACTTGTAGAGTGAAGGTAGCATGCTTGACCAATGTTTGTGGCATGCTCACTTAAAGTACCAAAATAATGTTGCTCTCCTCCACTGCAGCTATTTGTAGTACATTTGGGTTTTTTGCTGACTGATGTATGGAACTTCCCATTTGATTTATTTGGATGTAAGGTGTGAAAAATATTTTAAGTTGTATTTTAGGCATGATAGTTCTCCCAGTTTTCAATAGTTTCTGACTAGGAAAATTGATTTCAGTCCCTTTAAGCGGTACTCCAAGATGGGAGCTAAGAACTGTAAAGGGCTTACTTTTTTCAGAATTTGTTTTGAGAAATGAATTTAATGTCTTCCATTCTTTGGCATTTGCCTGGAGCTTCTCTGTTTATATCATAGGATACACTGGTACTGTTTTAAATTTTGTCTGGAAAAGTAATTCTTGTTTCTTTTGACTGAATTGAGCTGATGGAAATTATTGCTTATAAAGTCATGCAGTTACTAGTTACTGGTGTAGATGATGGGACAGTGTGTCTCCAATTTTCAGGAGCTTGAGGTATAGTCATGTCAAACAGTAATTATACAGTTTAAGTGAGTAATACATCTTGAAGCCTGTTTCTCTATTCATCTCTAGGTTTGATTATTTTCAGTAAACTTGCTAAGACAATAGCACTGCAACATCTAGGATTTTTTTGATAATTTACTCTAAATTTTCATGTTATGTTTTTTAAGTAAATTGCAGTAAGAGAAAGTGCCTTAAAATTTCTGTTTCTGTCATTTCTCTAGGATTGCTATTTTAGTATGAATGCTAAAACTTTTAATACTTGCTTTCAGAAAGGGTATTATGTGACAAACCAAACTATTTAATATAGTTTGAGACACTATTTCTATGGAAAAAAATTAAGATAAATGTTTATTTGGTTCTACTATAAACAAATGGGCTTATTGCTCTACAAACTGTGGCAAGACATAAACTGACAGTACCATGTTTTTGACACCAGTAAATGCTGTAATTCTGTTTAAGTCATGTGTCTGAAAACTTGGGTTTCTGAAACATTGGCATTTAAATACAAAGCAAATTATTTCTTTGAAATGCAGCTTATACTTTTGTGGATGACAGGTTGGAATTAAAATCTGTTGTTTCTGTGAATGAGGACATTCAGCACCATAATTATCCAACTGTGATCATACAGACTTCCGCCCAAATAGGAGCATTTGTACCCAAGTGTTTCCAGTGTGCAACAGGGTACTACCTTTAACAGGTTTAATCTAAAAACACTGAATAAAGGAAAAAAAGTAAAAAGAGAGAGAAGATTTTAATCATCTTAACTTTGATTATGTTGTCAAGCCTTCTACAATGCAATTGTCCAAATACAATACAATTGTCCAAATGAAGCAGAATATTAAAGACAAAGATTTAAATATCAATTAATAGCCAGAGATACTACTGCCAAAAAGAAAATATAATTTATGTCCAAGATAAGTATGTACGTACACAATATATGCCTGTTAACATATGTCTTTGAACACAATTTTGCAACTCTACTGAGTCTTTCCTACAACATTCTATTAACCAGTGATATATAGCCAGAGAAATGTCTGTTTGTGTGACTTCTAGCTTTGTATGGCGTTGTCTTATCCTCTTCATAACTACTGGTATTTTGGAGCTGTCTGTGAGGGAGGTTGGAATGGTTTTCTGAAGGTGCTCAATAATTTTAATTCACATTAGACAAGTTGGCCCCAAAGCATGTACAACCTCTGAGCTCAAAGAGAAGTTTACACACTTCAAATATTGAAATAAAATATGTATGGAGACCCACCCGGGTAGATGAAGGGTAGACTTCAGCAACACATGCTATGTGTACCAAAACATGGAAGAAATCCAGTGGCCGGTTACTGTTCTTCATTTTGGAAAAGTTACTTGACTAGTCCCTAAGAAAGGGCAAATATATATTTTAAGATGGATTTACTGCACCAAATATTTTCAGGTGACAAGTGACACTCATTTGCAAATGTAGTGGCTGAGATTACTGATATAAGAAGTGTTAGTAGAGAAGTATTACTATATCTTGACTGTTACCAATATATTTGTAATGCAGTTGTGAAAGGAGAGGCCAATCAAATGTAATTTTTTTTTTATTGATGTTTTCTGGTGAGAGGAAAACATTCAACAAATGTGTAAGTATTGCAATGGAAGGAAATGAAGAGAGGGTAACTTTTGATATTTGTCTCTGTGACAGATATCAAGTAAATAAGGTGTTTAGAAACATGACAGCTCATGTGAAGTCCATCATGTTTGCTCAAAAACATTTTAATGAAATGTAATATTTCATTGTAAGACAAGCAGGAAAAGCCTTGTGATTTTCATTTGCATTTAAACACTAAAATATATTTTCCATATTCTTAAATTTTATAGTTTGATTCCTTATTCTTTGTCTGGCGATACTTAACTGGAAAAGGTGTTGGTGGTTTATTATAATTGTATTTAATGCATTAATGGTTTCAAGGTTTTATAGTATTCTGTAAGAATTGGGGTTTTAAAAAACGTAATATTTGCTTATAAGAGGTATCAGTGAAAGAATCTATTTCAGAAAAAAAATTAAAGGATATGTCAGCAGTACCATTTCTTACAGCCACATTTAAAGATTTTTTAATAGGCTGTTGGAAATACAGAACTAAAATACATAAACAATTAATAAAATATGGAACATACCATGAATGCACATCAGTGAAATGCCATAGAATGTTAGAATGAATTATTTTTTTGCAACTTGGTGTGGCTTTTGCTTTGGAAATCATGCATCAGTTTTCTAGTTTTAACTGAAATAAGGACCACCCTGAAGCCAAGCTTAATTGAAATAAATACCTTAGGAGGCTCTATTTATCAGTTGTTGTAAATTTGGCAGCTAAAGACATAACAAAATATGCAAATTAGGGATGAAATAAATTTTACATTAAAACAAACATTTAATTTGGAGTATTGAATTAATTAATCATTGACAACTTATTCTTTGAAGAGACAGAAAATTACTCAAAAATGGTTCTGAAAAATTGCCAGGGAACATGGTACTAGAAGGTGCAGGGTTTCTCCACACACTCTAGTAGGTTTTTTTTATGATGAAACACTTCTGGAGTGACAAATACTGTTAGTAAATTATACCCATCAACATTTACCAACAAGCATGACTCTCTTCATCTGTTTCCTTGTGTTGATAAAGGAGAGCCTCTATGAACAATTATCTGGCAGGAAAAAAAACTATCTCAATATGTTTACTGTCTTCTATTCAGAAGAGTTTTGAAATCTGGGCCGATCACTGTCAGGCAGTTTTTAGATTATCACTTGATACAGAGTGTGATGTTAATCTCTGTTGGATGCCTTTATAAGCAATAATTGGAGTTTGGAAAAATATTATTAAAAGTGTGATGTCACTCTGACTAAACATCATGCAGAAGTCGGTAATAAATAGTTCCAACTTTTGTATCAGTTTATCACTGTGAAAAAAGGGATCTTTGATTGCTTCCACTTAAAGTAAAAAAGAAGCAAATTGTGAAAGCATTAAATGTTAATAAGAAAGTATTTTTTAAATTATACTTTACATTTTGTTTCCTTGTGTATCAGCACAGTTTGGTAGATCTAAATATCTTTTACTGATCATATATGCATTTTGTATTGGTTTTTTTGTCATGACAAGGATATGAAACAAGGTTTTCCCCCATCTTTGCTATTCACAAAGCAGTAATATAGCAGGAAACTTGAAAGAATGCATGAAAATGAGGAAAAACACTCAATTCAGGTGATTGGATCTTGTTTTGATCCTCAGAAATGTCCAGAAGATGCAGAAATTCTTGTTCTTTGTTGCGCAGTAGCAAGAGAACATACTGCATCCAAGCTGCTTTCAGCTTGCAATGTGGACTTAATGTTGTTTCTTCTTCCTTCCCTTGCTCATCTTTTAAAAGTGTATCACAGTTCATGGCAGCATTCTTACCTGTTATTTGGCAGTTCACAGTTGGAATAATTTTCCTTTGATTGTCCACCAACACCTTTCCAAGAACATGTGTGGGATATTTAAATGGATGTTCCATGCAGAAGTACTTAAGGTAGGTATTTCAGAGGGTTTTGGCTCTTGCTGGGTGCTGTGTTTTTCCGCCATGTGCGTTGTCATATTTTGCATGACACTATTTTTAATAGCAATGTGCCCCTGCACATTTGCTTGCTTGCAAAGTGCAAGTTTTGCTTACATTTTCGATCTGTCTCCCACATGGTCACCAAGGAAAAAAACAGATTCTGTACATGATTACTCCTATTAACTATTAAATGGATTTAGTAGTTCAAGAAGTAAGAAGAAATACAATTGGAAGAAACAAAGACAATTGTATTTATGTGTTGCCACGTACACATCTGAGATAAACGCATTATAATTTTTTTTGGATGAAATACCTCTTGAAGTGCCAGACACGGTAAGAATGCTCCTAGGAACAGGCTGCTGGAACAGATACAGTCCTGGTCAGTGTGGTAATTGTCCTGGGTGTGAAGAGAGATAACTGTTAAGGTTCTAGGCCTACAAAGTGACAAGTTGCTGCCTACTTGCCAGAGACAGGTAGACAGTGGTGGCCAGCTTTACAACATCCCAAAGAGACAGACATGGCCCTGTTTAGGAGTTTGAATTATAAAATGCCCTTGAATTCTCTGATTAGTATTTTCAGTACGGGAACCTTTTGAAGCAAATCCGCCTGTTTACTGTAGTGGCTTCCTATTCAAGTATAGGATTATCTAATTCCAAATCACCTCTCAGAAAGAAATCACAACTGCACTCAATCAGACATTGCTCTGGAGGAAGGGGTAATGTAAGGAGGTTGTACTGCAAGGGAGAGGTGATTGTGAGAATAATGCATCTCTTGAGATATGTGGTAAAGAGTATGCTGAGATAACAGGCATTTTACAACCTACTGTTACAACAGCTTGCAGTCATAATTTTTGTGATATTTCATGGCCTTAATAAAATGGCAGGATTAAGCTCTGAACCATGTTTTTGATTTCTTTCTTTGTACTTTAAAAGCAAAGTGATACATATAGTGATATGTTCAAATTACTTAGAACAACATCAGCCCCATCAGTTAAAATGAAATAACAACCATAACTCCTGTCTATTTTTAATGTGTAAGAGCATGAGAACTGGTAATTATTTATTCTTATGTATAAACTTATGTTTGGGATAAAAGAGTTATAATTATACTGCAGTGATTGAAAAAATGTTACAATGTTTATGTTCACTGAAATTACAGGAGCATTTTCAGGCAAGTCATTAGTTTTTAGAATTTGCAGTCCATCCCTGGAGTACCCTGCATATGTCACTTTTTATTCTGGTGACAAAACATTATTTGGTAGTTTATGTCAGCAATAAGTTCCTGTCTATTTGCACTGCAGTGACTGGTAGCTGTTGTCCAGATAAACCCAGCAAAGGTATGAGGACGAGCTCTGCTCCTTAGCTGGCTTAAAACTGGAAGTCAGTTTACTTGCCATTCCTACAGTTCCATTAGAAATTTAATGTATTAAAATGTACACTCAGAAATAAAATTTAATTCAATGGCTGTACCATTTGGACTTAAGGATCTTAGAGGAGTTTTAGAGCTTAAATGATTCCGTGATTCTATGAATGCTTTCGTTACCGGCTTCTTAAGGATGCTCCTACTTCATTGCCAAAAGCAAGACATTGACATTAGTCAGATTAGGCAAATATTAAAATACCATCTTGCTGCAGTTCAGATCAGTAAAAACTGCCACTGAGGTAGGCAGAGATTCTCAGGGGAAGAGTGCAACTCAAGAAATGATGAGGAAGCCTGAAACATTTCTGTGCACTGCACCGTGTAGCATATAGTCTGCTTCAGCTCCAGGCTTCTAATTCAGCTGGGCTCTCTGAGTTTGGACTTACATTATCAGACCAGGAAGAATGCAACTCTATTTTTACTGAGGTAGAACATAAAAGCAGAGGGTTTATACTAATATGTAAAGAGAATTAGATGAAAAATGTTCTATACCTCCATGCTTAGCCACCTGCACTTGTGACTCTGAGCACTGGAAGCTTCACAGCTTCACAGCTTCTGTTCATTTCATTCTATTTTAAAACTTTGCCCAGATGGACTATTTTCATATTCCACTGTTTTTTGATAAAGTGAATGAAATAACAGACTAAGAAATATTGATTTAGAAAAGTCATTGAACGTTGAATCCATGTCAGTTGGATCTGTGTTAGCAGACTTGTATTTATTGGGAAGCGATTGCATGAACAATCCCATTATTTATTATTTCTGCATCTTTAAAATGCTGACTAGCCTGCAGTTTGCCTTCTTGGAAATCCTAATTATACAGTAATTCAGTCTATTCATAACATGTTTTCAATTTTCACTACATATTCTACTGTCATAAAAATATGACATTTGGTTTTACGGAAATATTTAAATCACAACAGCAAGCTACTGCACTGGAACTCTGGCTTTTGGAGACAAGGATGGGCTGGTGAAATTGTTCTCTCTTGAATGGGACATTCAGAAGAATTCCCAATTGATTTCCATAACAGATGAGTTAAGTCAATGTGGAGAATATCTGAAATTCCATTGTATTTTAGCAGCATTTGTAAAATGGAAGCAACATCTAAAATGCTGATGGAACAGTGTTCAAATACTGATCTAAATCAACATTTTGATTTATTCATTCATAAATTAAATATATTTGTGTGACTCAGAATTTATAAAACTATTTGTGGCATTTTAACAGATGTACTTTTCAAATATGTGTTATCAGATCAATTTTGGGAGTATTTTTATAAGGCTAATTTTTGCTTAGACTAATTTCCAGTGGAAATACCTAAAGAATTGCTAGTGCTTTTGTATTGCAAGAGAGTCTGTTTTTTATAATGTGTATGGTTTCTTACAAACCTCATGATAACATGGGTAATAAATTAGCATGGGTAGCAACAGCATGCACTATTGGCAGCGTCTTTAAAACAAGGCCTTAAAAATTGGTAGACAAGGGCCAGGCCTGACTACTCTCCCCAAATGCCATCAATTCCTGTCACTGTTGAAAACAGAACAATGGGCTGGATGGACCTTACCCTCACCTAGCAAGGCATTTATTTCCTTATGGTCTTATGGCGTTTTCTGCTCACTTTTGCTACAAATACACTGTGCAGTGTGTTTGACTTCATACATAGACAAATACAATTTTAATTCAGGATGCTGCTTGAGTGGATTTGCAATATCAGAGAATTTGCATATGAAATGTCAGAAAGTGATTAATTAGCTTTGCATGACTAATAAGGTATCTTCTTGAATTTGCAGCTTTTTGTGTGACTATTTCCACTTCACTAAATTTACTCACACTCTTCACATGCTCTTCTTGTACATAGTGATGCTGAGTCTAAAACTCTTCAGAAATTTCCAGTGAGTTTGCTGATTTAAACCTACTATGGAAGCTAGACAACAAAGCTCCTTTCTGAACTTAGGACACACTTTCCATCCCATGTTTATTTTACAGCAGTGAAAAATGCTACATTGCTGCCATGTGAAGTATTACCACTTGTTTTGCTACTACCTAGGCAGGAAACTATGCGGTAGATTGCTGTTGTACAACATCGAGAGACTCCCGCCAAAATTCTCAGAACCCATACTTTGTGAATCTGACAATAGTGATTTTCCTTAGGACATTCAGCCATTTCCTCTTTAGTCCATGTAAATATCTCATCATCTCAGCTGGTAGTTAGTTCTGTGGGGGGTCTGCAGTCAGAGCTGTTGTTGGAACCTGCAGTCACAGTCTAGCCAGGTAAAAGCCTGCAGTCACAGTCTGCAAACTGATCCCTGCAGTCAGAGTTCAGCAGGAAATACCCAGCAATCAGAGGCTGCAAGGGAAACCTACAGCAGGAGCTTGTGGCAGCCAGAGTCAGGGAATAGCTGGAGTCAGGATGGCTGAGCTGTAAAGAGGAATAAACCAGGACCCTTTTTCATGCTGTGTTTAACAAGAAGTCTGTGTCTTTGCTCATTTTTACCCTCTAAAAAGAGGGCTGCTGCAACAATTTCCACAACTGGGAATCATGTGGTGGTAGGGACAATGGAAATTCTCTGATGGACAAGCAGGTATCTCTATCCAAAATCCTATTGTCATACTGTGTATTTCTTTCTTTCTCTGGCATTTTTCTCCTTGCCGTTAATCTCAGTCATGAGGTCCCTGCCATGAAAACTTCCCTCTGCTACGTTTTACTTCCTGACAGTATTCAGATAAATACATTTAAAAGACACCTGTAAAAAACCCAACAAACCCACTCAAATTGTACATTTGTGGTAGCCTCATTAGTCCCGTTTTCATTGGATTTTCTAATAGCCATTTATTTCCAAATTTGTTTTCTTCAAATCTCTTAAAATGTTAAAAATTTACTTTACACCGTAATGTAACAGGCTATTGTTCAAAGTCTCACTGATAGTTCACAAAGTATTTTGGACTAAAATTCTTGATCCGAATCATTTACCTGATTAGAGCTTAAATCTGTGAACTTTCCACATCTGAAACATGTCCTTTTCTTGCAAAAACATCGCACACCAAGTTCTTTTGTCATGTTAAATTTGATATCGATATGCAGAAAGGTAGGGAGAGAGCTGAACAGAAGTAACAGTGAAAACCAAGAGTTCACAACACCATGCTAAAATATTTCTAGAAATATTGTCTTCTTTCAATGGATGTTTTAAGACTTTTCTCTAGTTTCTACCTTTTTCAAGTTATCAATAGGAAATATATCCACTGAAAAGAGGCTTCTGGCAGTCAGTGTAATATAATGGGGATTAGTCAATTTATTGTCATACTTCTTAGGACATTATCAAATTCATTTTCTGAAAAAAATCTTTATGGAATGTCTAAGTTTCAGAAATCTCTAAATCAGGAAGCTAATTCAGATGATTCTGTGTGATCTCAGAAGAGTACAAGTTTTCAGTGTCATAATGCTGATATTTAGAGTCTTTTCAGAGACAGGATTTAAATAGTTTTTTAAACATTGTAGAAAGCTTTCCCATAGTAAGGGTGTGAACCCTGTTTACAGCTCCAGAGTCAGTGAACTCCTGTTCACTTCCTAGATGTAGCCAAAGCAGATGGGGAAGTCCTGCCCCTACCCCAAGACGTAATGAGAATCCACACTCATGATATCCAACAGGAAGCTCTTTACTGCTAATACCACTGTCTTCCCGAGGCAATAAAGAAATAGTACATAATTTTCAAAATGTATCTCTCCAGGCTGCCCTCACACACAAAAGTTCTGATTTCAGATGTCTCTTCTGAATCAATACCAAAGTAAGTCCCCTAATGCAGCACTTTTGGAATTAGAAGGCCATATTCAGTTTCCCCATGATAATGTGTGGAACTGCATCCCTTTGTAGCAATGCATCTCTATAACAGGCCATTCTTATGCACCAGCCAATATGTTTGTAGATAACAAGCCACTTGCAGTCCTGTTTTCAGGGTTCTCAGGAACTCATCAAGGCCTCTAAGACAACAGGATGAAAGTGGGAACGAAAAGCCTGGGAAACTGCCTGGAAAAAAATGCAAAACCTAGATAGGAGACACATGGCGTGATGATGGATGCTTGGCCAATTAGGTGTCCTGAGGGATGTGTGCCTGCCTTATGGACAAGTGACTTAGCCAATCGAGAGACACCTGTATGTGTGGACAGCAGTGCTAGAGTCTATGACTGGAGTTTGATGTAAACGATAAACAGCTTCTGCTGAAATCATATTGATTCTATTATTCAGATGCCCATTTTCACTCTGCATCCCTTTAGAAAACTGCTGATTTGGATTTCATCAGACCTGCAAACCAGTGATGTTCATCATATGCAGTTATTAACTTGTACCTACAAAAGCAGGGACATTAATAGTGACCAAGTTCCAGGTTTGATTTGCTTGTCTGCAATCTTCTTTCAAGTTCCTCCTATGTTTGGTTCTTTACTTTGCTGCTTGTCTAAACTTTTAGGTGTTTTTGAAGCTAGACACTGTTTAACAATTGTCACATTTCCTCCCACAAGCAGTTATGTTTCACTTGTGGTTTAACTAATCTGTAATGTGTTATTGGTTACTGTGAGTTTGTCAAAGCATTAGTATTTGACTTACTAATATCTTTGAGAGACAAAGAAAATCTCAATTATTTCCACAACTGGGTGCCATAGAAACTCCCTAACTGCTGGTAGTTTCCCTATGGCAGGGGACTATTAAAAGAGAAGGATCAAGAAAGGGAAATATTTTTCTGGAGTGAGATCTCATACTGCATCACTGCTGTGGTATACCATGAGAGAGAAACACAGCTAAAATGCAAACAGAAACAGGGATTTTTTTTTTTTTTTTTTTTTTTTTTTTTTTTTTTTTTTTTTTTTTTTTTGAGAACTTTTGGCCACAATAA
Organism: Acrocephalus scirpaceus scirpaceus; assembly: GCA_910950805.1. Classification (NCBI taxonomy): domain Eukaryota; kingdom Metazoa; phylum Chordata; class Aves; order Passeriformes; family Sylviidae; genus Acrocephalus; species Acrocephalus scirpaceus. The sequence continues at coordinate 56,667,629 of OU383778.1, read as the reverse complement.
ATTTGGGGTTGGAACTAAAAAAAAAGAGGTGGAAAGAGAAAATTTGCATGCCTAATACTGAAGTAGAACTTGTTTGTATCTAACATATTGGAGAAATTGTTTGAGAACAGTTCATTCTAGTGAAAATATTACTTTTGTAATGCTGCCAAGATCAGTGTTTTCTCATTCATGAATCAGAGTTCTTTGCTCATTTGTGGTTGCTTTCTTCTCATCCTCTTTCCTTGCCTACTGTCCTTTTACAGCAAAAAGCCATCCACAGTTGCCTAGCTAAGCACTTGCTCAAGTATCAGTGGTAAGGGTTCTACAGAGCAAGTCAGCTAGGCCTGATGTGCTCTTCTTATTTGTGCAGTCCACACAACTCTTCGATTTTGTGTGGACACACTGGGATTCTTTTGCAGTTATTTAGTTCTACTGCAGAAGAACTTGTCTGTCTTCCTGTTAGAAGTGTGGAAAAGGTGTTGAAAGGCTGGGCCTTGCTGCAGATGTGGGCGGTCCAGCATAAGCAAAAGCACAGTGTGGGCTTTAATTCCTGCCACCAGCTGCAAATTACGTGTGGGATCAAAGACCAAGTGAATGTGTGCTTTAAATTCTGGAGGTGCTGGGCAGAAATATGGAGGTAACACAGGTGTAGGTGTCTTCCTCTTAGAAACTGTTAGGCAATGACTAGATATCATTTGAAATATGAAAGTATTGGTCTGTCACTACAGCTATCCAGGGGTTACTTTTCTGAGGTAGATTTACTGGTTCTACCTAATTCTGTTCATATGAAACCTGAAGACGCCTGACAACTACATAGCTGTGGATGTTCTGTGCAGGAGAATATTGGCCATTTCATTATAACAAATCCAACTAAAACAAAATGATAGCTGGGGAGGGAGGGAGGTAGGGGAAAGGAAGGCATTATTCCTTACCACAAAATGTTCCTCTCTTTCTCTTCCTCCCCTAAGCAAATTAACAGAGTAGGTTCTTTATGCGTGCAGGCCTGTGCAGGAAAGTTACTGAAGCAATGACACAGAAGGAAATCATACAAGATACTGTACCTGGTTCCAGTAAAATTTGAGTGTGTGGGTGGCAGGGAGCTTAGTTCCATGTGCTTTCCACCCCACAGGCAGCTCCACAACTTCCTGTTGTGGAGGTTTCTCCTCTTTCCTATGTGGCTTTGTGCAGTAGGCTTGCCTTTCCCTTGGTTGATGTTATTTGCAGCCTGTGTACAGTAAGTAGCCTTGTGCAGTTTGCTCATCCAAAAAGGCTGCATATAAATTTGACTTATGAACTCTGTAGGGTGGCGTTATGAAGAATTATCTCAACTAAGAATAATTTTTCATTAGTTAAACAGGAGATGACATAGTCCCTGACTTTTTTCCCCTGGACTTCTCAGTATGTCCCATTCAGGAATCAGGACCAAAGACAATGTTATTTTAGTTCTTTTTGGAATATATTTACTCACTCCCAGTGTGTTCTGTTCTTCTTAAAGTGACACGTGTTTATTCAGAAAGGAATATACCAATCACTAAAATTGTATATTTTCTGTTTTTATGTGAAGTGATTTTTGGCAGCCTGAAAGAAAATTTTGAGACTAAAATCTGATCTCACAGTCTAAGTAATAGGTCCTGGCTTTAATGATTTACAAGCAGAATTACATACCTACTCCCTTTGCTTCTGAGTTTTCAAATTAAGGGTGATCATGAGGGCAAGCTGTATCTTGCTGAAACAGAGACAAGTGTGACCGAACTGTTAAATTTATACCTTTTTTTTTTTTCTAAATCCTGTTGATTTATTAAGGGAGAAGAGAGCAGAATGAATGGAAGTGTAAGAATGGAACACCCAAGACTTTCATCTTTAGTGTGGATCAGATCTGGATAGCAAGGTGAATGTTTTTTGGTTGAATGACAGTCAGGGAGTAGCAAGAGCAATTAAGTAGCTTGATGTAATGCACATGTAAGTAATCTTTTTAATGACTGGAAGCCAAGTGTTTTGACCACTAACATGGAGAGGTGCAAAAGCCTGTTTGATGCTATAGGACTTGGATAAAGAGGATGAGGGATTACAACATTTTACATATATTTATCTTTATCTGTCAGTCATCATCAACAAGCATTCAGATTCTGTTGACCCAGCAGTATTAAAGTTGTTTCGGCTTCAGTAACATGAGTTTGTTTTAAATTTCAAGGGATTTAGCTAAAAATTGGTAATGTAAACATAATACATGTGTCCATTTACCATTTTAGTTTGACCAGTACAGGTCAAACAGCTTTGTATTTTATTGCCTTGGATATGTAGAGTATATTACATAGTAATTACAAAGTAGAGTATTGCATAGTATGTAAACTGGGCTATTTCATGGTTAAGGCAAGCTAGTGTTTTTTAAATTGAAGGCAATCACAATAAATTCCTATAATGTAAGTAGCATCAATAACTCTTAAATAGGCACAAATGTCAGTTGCTTCATTTAGCAGATAGTTTAGCCAGGATACTCAATGTAAATAACAATTTGGCTGACTTTGAAGAAACTATTTCCAAAGTTTAAAAAATGAGCGTACAGTCTTCCTGGACAAACTATAGATATGATTTGAACATGTAAACAATATAGATTATATACTCTTCTACCATTTATTTTACTAACAAACTTTTCACTTGCTGTCTTACTGGAATCCCAATTTAAATACAGAATAATAAAAATATCAACCTCTGGTTTAATGGTGATACTAACTACTTTAATGGTGAGCTACTAAGACTATTTTTTCAGCCTGTTAAGCCTTTATACAGTTTAAATAGGCTTTATAGTAAATACTTTGGAAAGAATGAGAAAGTTTATAGATTTTGATCCTCTGTGAAAATCTGCTTGAGCATTTTGTTTAGTCACAAAATATAGTGCATTTGGTTGGTCCAAGTACCAGGCACATGAGTCCCAACTGGCCAATTTGTGTGGGAGTGTTGGTTTTTCATCTACATACCTCATTCCTGGTCACTCTTTTTTCCCCTTTATCCAATCCTCAATGAGCTGCTGCACACACAGTAATTGCCCTGAGCAGACAAGTAGTCTTTTCTGTTTCTACCATAAATGCCACTCAATGAACCAGCCACTAGGTCATGCTCAAGTGCAATGGAATCTTGTTTTTCCCTCCCAAACATCTAGCATCACCTCCAACCTGACTTCAGCTTCTGTGAGGCCAATGAAGTCCTTTCACAAATACTCTTATTGTGGCTGATATAAAGAAAATGTTTGTAGATCAAAATATGTTAAAACTATAAACATATAACAAGAGCAGGATGTAATTGTCAAGTTTATCCTTTCTCCCCCCCTAAAACCTCCCTCATATTTTTAAAATTGCTTATTTTATCACTACGGAATTAAACAATACTGTAAAAGGCCTCCTAAGATTCAGCCTTCCTGAAACCACCTAAGGGATTATATCACCAGTATTTTCTCCTTCGTGAGGACAACAACAACTGAAATATAAAATTCTTTGTCTTTCTTCATATACTTTCATCAACAGATCATTATCTATCTTCAAACTTTGTTTAATTACATCATTTCTTTCAGGAGTGTATTTAAGAGAAAAATTCAATAATGAGGAAGATTGTTGTCTATGAAAGCAGGTTAAAATGTTCATCTTCACACTTCTAGTGTCAATACAGATTTTAATTGGAAAAAAATAATCAAGAAATTAAGTTACTAAACTGCTGTGAAACAAATAGCAGAAGCTTCTGGGAGGTCTTCATGTAGAAGAAACTGGATTTTTTGGGTACACTTTTTGAGTTACTAGTATGAAAAGAGTCTTTTAGATGGAAAATATTATCAGACATAAAGCCATTAACTTCATGTGTGGTTTCTTAGCTTTTTCTAGAGTCTTTATGAAAACTAGAGAAGACTAATTTGCTTTATGTGATATTCTTTCTGATAGAAGACTGTTAAATTAGCATAACGATGCCTTAGCATTTTAAGCTTATTTGAAGTATGTTGCACATCTGAAATGACTGAGAATCATTGCCTTGAACAGACATTACCTAACCCTGCAAAGTCTGTGTTTGTGGAATTTGATGAATATATGGAGAAATACATTGAGTATTTCATCACTCTTTCCACTGGCTTAATCAGTCCTATGGAATTACGTCACCTTGATGGTTCTTCCTCTAGCAGCTTCCCTTTGAGAAATTCCCTTGCCTTCAGTAGATGAAGTAGATGGCAGTAGATGAATTGTGACAGTACCAGTCTCTTACAGTGACTGTTGCCTCACTTTGTAGCTTGTACCACTCATTTTTGTGGCGTGTTTACACTATGTGGCTTGGGATGTAGTCTTGGGCACAGTAGAAAAGCTGCAAAGCCAGTTAAACTGATGTTCTTTGTTTAAGGCATGGTACAGAACTCTAAACAAGTTGTCAAAGGGGGAGCAAGAGAAACAAGGACCATCTAGCAAATCAGGTATAAAGCTAGGACTGGAATTTAAGTCTGCTGCATCATGATTTTAGGTTCCTTTTACTATATCATCCTTTTTCTGAGCTTGGCTAATCTTTATCAAACCATGTTACTGACAGGCAGCTCCTGGGCCAATACATTGCAGAGTATCTGGAACTGAACCGAAATACATTAGAAAGTAAGGTGAGAAAGCTGTTAGGTAAAATAGTGAGTTAGTCATATTTTTTATATAGGGTTGTAGAAAATGAAGCTTGTTGCTGGTATTTGTCTTCAAAAAATTCCATAAAGACCCTGCTGGTTGCTGGGAATCACTGTGGAATGAATACTTGTCTGACTGACAATATTTAGTCGAGGAATGGTTGGGCAGAGTTGCTACTCACATTTTACATGATCTGTATTGGAGGCTTCAGGAAAGGACTCTAAGAACATTTGAGTCTCACCCATTATGGATGCTAGACAGGACTACTGGGAAGGTGATGCTGAGGAAAAGATCAAAGTGTTTAAAACACAGCAGCTTCTGAGAAGGAAGATTAAACTGAGACCTGCAATAAAACTTTTCTCTGCCTGAGAGTTTTAAAAAGAGGTCTGCTATGACATTAATTTAGTAATTACTTCTTAGTTGTGAATAATAACCAAAAATTTATTAAATAACTCCAAAGTGACAAACTGTGGCTGGAGACTGTGTCTGGAAACCTATCCTGTGTACAGAATAACTTCAAAATTCTTAAACCCAGCAACTAGTCCATAGGCATTCTTTCTATTCTCAATTACACTGATTTAGTTCTGCTTAAGCTGGGGTCAGGTTGAACCAAAATTTTGCCTGTGTTTTAAGTTTACTACATAGTCTTATCTAGGATCTCAAACTGGGGTAGCATAAATCATAGTGTGTAAGTGCCCGTCTCTCTGAATCCACTAGAAACGGAGCTTTGCTTGTACATTTAGACCAGGTGCTGTTACTTGAGTTAGGTGAGATGAATGCCATTCATAATGCAATAACACATTTGTAATGGCTACCAAAAGCTTGTTGTTATCACTTATTGGATTACTGTAGACCACATCTCACACCTTAGAGGCAGGATTTTTTGTGTTTTGTTGTATGCTTGGTACTGAATGAATATGTGGTATTTAGTAAATACTGTCTGAGTCTGATATCTCAGTAAACTGCTACTGTGTTACTAAGGCCTTCGGGTTTTAGTGCAAGCAAATTTGGATTGGAAAAAACACATGCTTTATTTGCTCTTTCTACAGCATTTCCTAGGGCGAATTACTGTAAACATCGAACTCAGTATTTAATTAGTAATGCCATTATTTTAAGAGCCTTGCTTAATGTGCTTTTTCACATCTTAGCAGCATCAAGGTTAATTATGTCAATTTTTGCATTTGGTGCTCTCAAGCAACTTGCAATAAATTCTCTAGAAACAACAGATATGTAGAGGTAAATCTTTTCACCACCTAACAAGTGCAACAGGGTCCTCTAAATGCTTTGGCAATGAACATGAAAGAAAAAAAATAGCTGATCCTGAAAATACCATTACCATTATTTATTTTGAAATTGACACTGCAGAGTTTTCAGGCTAACACCCAGATTTAGCTGTGTATCTGAGATAATCCAACACATACACAAATCAGCCTAAAAAGTCTTCTCCTTCATCTCTGTTATATCCATTTAATTTCTTGAAAAGGTGAAGAAAACATAGATTGAGAAAAAGAAATCAACTAAGGAATTTTGTTTATTATGATTGGACAGCTGCAGTTGGTCCACTAAGGATCACTTTATGTTTTATTTTGATTAAGGAGATACCAGTCTGCCAACCATAATTTGTACAATGCTGCTATTGCAGTTGAAAATAAATGACCTTTTGCAGCTGACAGTGGTACTAATTAAGGTGTCATTGCTGGGCAAAATTTTCCATCTGTGACATAATCAGTAATGGGATTTTTGTTTTTATTTCTGCACATTGGTATGGTGCCAATTTAATCAGTTACTCTTTGCTGAGATGTGTAGTGTCCCCCATTAATATGTGTGAGGTTTAATTCTAGTCATATATTCAGTTAATCGCATATTTAGTAAATGTTGACTAATAATTTGTACATGTGTTCGAAGTTAACAATTTTGCTGAATCAGGGTTAAAATTTAATTTTTCACCACCTGACTTAGTTGGAGAATGACTATTTGTCCAACTAATATTTGTTTCTATTTTGTTAGGAAAATAAGGGTTCTCTTTTTTTTTTCAAATTTCCATCTTCATATTCTTGGATCTGCAGTCTTTGCACATGTAGCCATGTACCTTTCCTAGCCTTTGCACTGTCTTTTCTTTGTGTAGGAAGTCATGGACATCATACTAGTCTTCAGTTTGTTTCTCATTTTGTGCCTGTTTTTCCATCTCAGAAGAGAGACAGAAAACAAAATTATAGAGTCCTGCCAAAATGGTGGCTGCTGAATTGCAGTGATTGCCTCTTTTTTGGCCTGTGGTTCTACTACTGAGTTTAAGTATAAAAGCAAAAAGCAGAATGCCGCTCTATAGCCATCATGTAGATCGTGTCATGTCTCTGGTCTTGTACTGGGGAATACTTTCACTCCAATGAATGCCCATACATCTATTGAATTAAAGAAGAAAGCAAGCAATACACTACTGGGTTTCAAATAAGAAAGTAATATACAGGGCTTAATTCACAAAGGCCATGTTTGCTGTTCCAGCACCTCTTACCCTTTGCTGACTTTCTCCAAATAACAGGAGCATGTGAGACAGAAGTGTTTCAATGTCCATTTTTCTTTATTTATGACACAAATCTGAGCAGATAAAAGAGCAGCACCTAGCTTCTCATGAACAAGAAACAGGTAGCAACTTGAAGGGTTCTGCTTCTGGAGTTTGCCCAGATGGAGTTAAGGTTTATTAATTTTTGGACCATGCTCCAAAAAGCCATTTAAAAATACATTGAGCATATGAAAATTAATTGCTTTGAGGGAAAAAAGGACAGTAGGATATGACAGGCATGGTGTGAGACACTCTAATGGGCTTTACTAATTGTCAGCTCTGAAGTAATATTCTGTTGCTATAGTACAGTTGTTTAAAAAAAAGGCTCTAAAAATTTACAGAATGGGTGTAGCATTGATGCAATTCTATATCCAGGCCAATTGAGAGATAAAGCAAAAATACTCTCAGAAATCAAAACTTTCTGGATTGCTACACTACCCTATAGTATTTTTATAGGAAAATATACTTTAAAATACCAGTTTTTAAGGTGTAAGTAAAGCTCGATCATTTGATTTTTGTACCACTACTGAATTTAATGAACTATTTGGGGGTTTTAAATAGGATTTAGACTCTACTGTTTCATCAATAATGATTTCTTTTTAATTAAACTTTGAAATACTTCTTAGTTTGTTGATTTTTTAAATTCCCGAGTTTAGCAAAATTTACACTAAGAACTGTGAGTTTTGTATCACTGAACACTTAGAAAAGTAATAAAATCTCAGTTTCTCTTTTAAAAGACTAATAACATGGGCTTCTGCTTCTATGTATTGGATGCTAATTTTTTTCAAACTGCTAGACAGATTCTTTACCTGAGATATTTCCAATCAAATATAAAACAGGGATGCATGTATTGGTGAATGAAACAGGAAAGAAGCACATGACTTGAAAATCCCGTAATACTTTTCTTTCTAGAATTTCATGCGTCAGGCACTGGACTACATGGATTTCAACAGTGGATTTCAAGCAAAGGGATTAAAGTTCACAATTAAACTACTATTTACTCCTGCTTTAGTAGCTCCTGTAGAAATATCCGAGGTTCTGTCTTCAGCGTTGGTCAAGGCCATTTAGTGAGGCACCAACTTAGAGGTGTGAGTAGCTCCACTGGTGTCACTAAAGTCAAGCCTGTGTTGGCTTCCTTAAGAGAACATGCTTCTAAGGCAATGCTGATGTGCTTAGATTTGGGATCTGGACAGTTTAGATGTAGTCTGGTTTTGAGGTATTTGTATTGTGAAGCATTCTGTTTCAATACAACTGTTTAAAGTGTACAGCTCGTACACATGGGTTACCCTTATATCCCAGTTTTAGGGATAGCTGAAGTGGAGCCACTGTCACTGTTGTCTCTGCAGAACTGCAGTGTAATGTAAATAATTTTGCAAAGAAAAATACTGACATGAGGAAATCTATTTTTATTTGCCGTGTGCTTACAATTCTTCAGATTCTGGGACAATGTATCTCACATCTCACTTGTACTTACTTTGTGAGATTATTTGCTGTGATGCAAAAAACCCAGAGCTGACAGAGCAATATAAAATCAGTAACCTGAAAGCAGTTTTAGAACAAATATGTGGGTCTAGGTTGCCAAAAAAGCACAAAAACAAGAGATACCATGAGGTGGTGAGATTTTCAGTGGAGAGGGAAAGGCAGCTGTAGCTGGAAGCCTACCAGGATGCTCTCTGCTGCATCTGCCCTTGCACAGACTGCTGTCCTTGGTTGCAGCAATTGCAGGAAGCGTGACAGATGCAGTAATCTATTTTCAGTTTATGGTCACATTTCTGCAACCCATCAGTTTTCAGAAGTAAATAAATATAAATAGACCACGCCCTGCCTTTCTTTAGATGTTTGTGCAGTTCATTGCAACCAATTTCAGTAGGGTTGTGAGACAAGACCTGTGACATAAGACAAAAAATATTCACATTACAGTCTTCCTTGCTTTTTCTTAGGAACATGCCGATTTCCTCCAATCTTCTACTTAAAGTCTACTTGTGTAATTGAATTTTTGTGTTTATTGAGTTTTGATGAAAGTGTTTTGCAGTCTTCAGCTCTGTATCAAACTACTGGGAAAAAAAGGAGATCTCTGGATCTATGCCTCAGCAATCTAAAACAATTATTTCACGCCTTCACTGAATACAATCTTTAGCACTCAATCTGCAATACTGACTGCTTTTGACAAGAACTCTGATTTTATTTTCCCCACATAATTTTGAAGGGAAATCTGGTTAAAACCAGCATTTAAGAAGGAAGGCATGCTAGCTGTGATTGAAAGGGCAGTGGAAGTGAAATAACATGTCAATAAGGCACTGTTTACCAGAAACAATGTGTCATATATTGTACTGTTTCTGTGTGGGGAAGGAAAAATCGTAAGATTGACCACAGTAATTTTTCATAGGTTTAGATGGAAACAAAGGTGTTAAATTATCCATTATCAAGAGATTGATTGGGTTTTTGGCTTTCAAGCAACACGATGGTGATCTCTTCCTTTTCCTCTCTAATTATACCAATATTAAATGCTGATTCTGTGCTGTCTGGATGCTGTCCCAGGTTGTGTGGTTGAAAAGCCATAGTGTATCATGACAGGTTATTTTTTCATTGTGATGGCATTGTGATTCTCCAAACAGGTTCCTTTCCTCCAAATGAAGTAGTACTGACTGCCACCAAGCATTCACAGCAGGAGTTGTGAAAACTAAGTTAGATCCAATGAAACAACTCAGAGTAAAAAAGAGGTTAAAGAGACCTAGGAGGACTGAAAGTCAGGTACCAGAGTTGAGCACTGTACAGTTCCTCTTTTGGGACCACATCTCTCAGCCAGAGAAACGCTGAGAACAACAGTGGTTGGTGGTCATCAGAAAAAACTCAAAAGCCTTTTAGTGGACCCCCACCAACAACCCAGAGCAATGTACATACTGAAAATACCTACACTTTTAAAACCTCAAATATGAGGAAAACCCAGGAATGAGGAGAGTGTTCCAGCTAGTTCCCGATTGCCATTAGATCTATTATCACTCATTATTGCCCACCCAGTCTTCACTATGCACTTGACAATTTCTTTTTAGTATTCATAGAACCACATGCAAGAGTCAAAACCACAGATCACTAGGATATTTATTAGGAAATTAGACTCTTGAATAAGAAATGTGATTCAAACAATCTTCTAGCAATATATTATCTTGACCTCTGCATATACTTTTGCCAATTTTATGACAGAGCAACATTAAATTGAGTGGGTGGTGTAAGCTAGGAAGGATTATACAGGCCAGAGGGAACAGATCCCATTACTGTTGTGTTCCAGATATTTCTAATTTAAGGGTTTTCATAGGACAATAGTTTTGAAATAGTACACACAGTACTTGTTTACAGGGCTTATTGGACTTCACTGAAACATATGTTCAACTTTCCCTCTTTTTTAATATTTTTTTCTTCATCCCAGATTCTGTAAAGAGGCCCCAGATATGTGAAGTGAGTTATGCATAGGGTATGTTGGAAGAGCCACATAGGGTGTGTGGGAAGTCTTCCATCTGAGGCCTTTCAAAGCAGGTTCTTCCACAGGAGAAGTGTGGTGGGCTGTGGGAAACAGAGGATGGTGAAAGGGAGCTGGCAGACATATATTCACATGGAATATATTAAGCACATTCCAGTTGCTCCTCTGGGTTTCCCCAATAGCTTGAACCTTTGCATCTGACTCACTTGGTTTTATGACCTCTTATTGTTCCTCCTTTCGTGCTTTTGATGTTCCTTCTCCTTCATCATGTCTTTGTCTGCCCACACAATTTGTTTCTTTAATGTGCTTCATCTTTCTACTAGCTGAAAGCAATGTGCTTTCCATCCACTGTTCTTATACCCTTCTCCTTTCCCCTTGCTCTCTGCTGTTCCCTCTGCAGAATCTCAGTATCTCACACAGTATCTGTGTGGTAATGGGTAGCTGTGAGTGCTTTAATATTAAATGCCTTACCACATGGGTGCCAGCTGGTTCTTGGCTTATCTTAGTGTGATTATAAGTATTATAAACTGTAATGGGCTTCCCTTTGGCGTTCTGAGAAGATATTCCCAGATTCCTTTCCCTGCATTTCTGTTGCTGTGCTTTTCTCAGAGTAAATGGGTAATCCTGCTCCACATTGGAACTGTGAGATGCATTTCAGAACACCATGCGTAATTATGTTTGTCATTCCACAACATTTGGCATGCTGCTGCTGGTGGCCTACTTGTTGACAAGTAACAGATTTTGTGACAGGCCACACAATTCACCATAAAATACTGAGTATCAACACTGGGCAGTCAATCAAACAGGCTTAATAATACAAAGAGATTATTATTTGAGGAATAATAAGTGTTCCTAGGAGCCTACGCAGAGATGAAAGCGGTTTTGCAAGCTCCACTAGACCAATGAGGACTACTGTTTTAATAGAAAGAGTAAAAGAACTTCTGTGTTAATATCTTGTCAAGGCAGGTAGGGGAAACCCTAAATGAGGAGAGGAAGGATAAAAGGGGCTGGTCAAGAAATGAACACGTTGAGCAGCCAAACTCAGAAGAGAACTTACACTTTGATTTATGCTTTGTAGCCACTGCTGTGTGTTTGCTAAAAAAGACAGAGCCCAGGGAGGGAAATATTTGGACTATATTCACGGTAGAAACAGTGTGGGAACTAAGAACTTCTTTTGTTAAACCTTTATTAAAGCAGGATCAAAATTAGTTGCAGTCTCTTAGCTAAGCTTCCATGCAACTAATGTAGCCCCCAAAGATACCATTTTTCAGGCAGCCAGCTGACTTAAGAGCCAGTAAGACATTAATTTTGATCAAAACTTTATTTTCAAAGGTTGTGTATTTTATAATGATTATGTGCTAAGAACAGCTTCTTACACTATGAAAGTTCACATGACTCTTCTGAATAGAACATTTTACAGACTTGCCCATGGTGCTATATTTGGAGTTATGTCTAAATTATGCAATGGGTCCTCTACTGCCATTTTTAGTGTGCTGTCTGTTCTCACACTTGTTTTAAGGTAAGCTTATAATATTCACAGTGCAGTCAATAACCTTTTTGTAAGATAGCAAATGGTTTTTGCCTTTGCAGGCAGTAAGTATTCAAGAGAAATTTTTAACCTGAAAGTTCAGAAAAAAACCCCACAACACGTCAAACCACAAGAAATGGTGGAAGGCATGTGAATATTAAGTTTGTGGATTCATGCAGTAGTCTCTGTGGAGGGAAGAGAAGTGTTAAGTGTGAAAGAAGATCGCCATTAAAAAGTGATGTGTGTCATTAATCTGAACTACAAACATCCACAAGGATTTCATGCTGGATCATGCTCTGACTCACTTTTAAATGGGGAGAAATGTACAAACCAATTGGGGTACTAGCCCAGACTCTGGTCTTAGCAGCAGAATAGAAATAACCAACACCTGATTTTCATCATTCACTGCCTTGCCTTGTTTTCCAAAGATTATTAAACAAGGTTTACAGCTCTGAAGAAACAAGTTGGTCTGGTAGTTGCATTCTTCAGTTTTGGTGAAAACTAGAGGAAAAAAGACAACTGCTTATGGCAGCTGGAAGAAAAGGAAAGAATGTCAAAGGTGAATGACTGAGGGAGAGAGAGGAAGAAATGTCTGAAAACAAGCAGGAAGCAATACCAGAGGTTTTGGTTTATTCCAAAGCCCACTTTGGAGAAACATAAACTGTTTTCCATTTTTTGTGTAGCAATCCAAAAGCCTTATGGCCATTTTGTAGAAAGAACCTGTGACAGTTCGTGTTGTTTAGCCAGGGTTGTGTGGCAGTTTCCAAAAGGAGGATGTGCATATTGGGTCCAAATGTGCAAGTTTCTGCCCACTAATATTACTGTGTGTAGCATTCTGGCTAAGGATGAAGAGGCCCAAATTCTCATTACAAGGTAATCTTTTATATGCCCCATTGTGCAGTGTGCATGAGGCCCCAGTGGTCTACTAGAGCCTTTATTATGATGTAGTGAAATGCCTTTCATTAACATCATTAAGATCATCAAATTCCTTTGGGAAATAGCAGATGTAGACAGGCACAAAGGTGGCAGGGACAGGTGATAAATACAAACGGAGCTCTGCTCCAGGTGGATGCAGCTGATAATATAGACAATAAAGCCTAGTGGTAATGGTAACTCTTGGTTCAACCTAGTAAAAATGAGGCTAAATTCTGATGCAACTACTAAAAGACATAGAACTGTAGCCAAAAAGACCTGTTAATGACTCCATTTAGACTCAGGTGTGGACTTTGGATGCAAAAATTTCCTATTTTTAAAATTCATAGTTCTCTTTAATATTACTTGAATGGAAGTTTTGCAGATTTGGTACCTTATGTTAGTATTTGTCTTGCTTAAAACTTATGTTTCAAACCATGCTGCAATAAATAGTTGCTAGTGGTAATTTCAGCCTGGCAGTGTTGTAATTTAAGATTCATTTAGAGGTGACTAAGAAAGAGGAGATGAGATTATACCATAGCAAATCTGAATCTTTCAACATCTTTTTTTCTGAATGTGATGGAAAGAATGAAGCACCAGTTATACATCTTTAATTCCGTGCTTTATACAATGGGTTAGAGTCCTCAGTGAGAAGACCTTTTTCAAATTTCAATGTTTATAAAAGCACTAGGTGATAAATTATTTGAAAACTCAGCTCCTTAATTTAAAATACCACTTTCTTAATATTGAAATTGAGCAAAATTACATATCCTCATGGCATTCTGCTACAGTTTTCAATTAAGTTAAAGTAATACATCCTAAGGGAGAAAACAGGGTCTGACTCATTTCTGTGCACTTGCATGTTAGCCAAAATGTTGGGGTGTTAAAAATTTTTCAAAGAGTATTATTTATTTGATACTTTTAGGGTATTTTTTATGCCAGCATGAACCTACCTTAATAAATCTTGGTCAGCTGGCGTGGAAAAAAAGTCTGTACTAACAATTGAATTCACTCAGTATTATTCACGCGTGCTAGCTTTGAATAAAAGAACTCTTTGGGATTTTTTGAACCAAGTTCCAAAAGTATTTATTGGGATGCTGGCACCTTGATGACACATACATTTCAGAAAGCCTGAAATCTTACTATTAAAATATTGCAACTTGACCATCTGGCTTTTAGTGTTTGTCTTAGGTTCTCATCTCATTTACAAATTAGCACTGGATGCCTGTTATGGTGATAATAATGGTGTTTACATTTTCCTTATCTGCTGTGAAAAGTGGAACTGGATTTGTCCTTGCCATTTCCCTAGGCAGTCATCTGTTAAAAGAGAAAACAGAGTTCACCCATGAGAGGGAATATAATAAAAACCTGTAACAAGGACAAATTTGGAGGCTGGTGCTGCCGAAAGATAATTCTTTTAACCACACATTTGCATTTACATTGAAGCTTTGTAAAATGGAGCAGCTAATGCAGGCTTCTTCCCATTTTTCAATCTCAAGCTATAAGATTACTTTGTTTCTTAAAAGGTTAAATTTTAGAACTTTTACTTCAGCAGCCAACTAAGGGATTTACTTCCAAATATCCAGATAACAGTCTCTCAAAGAGGAAGTGCTAAAATTTTATAAATAATTTCATAAGCATAAAGGTTATTTTAAGAACAGTAATCAAGTCAGCACTACTGTAACCTCAGTAATAAAGGTTTCCGCTTTTTAGCCTGATTCTTGAAGGTTTTCATTGACTTCTTTAAATGGCACAAATTAAATCCATACATGCCTGGCAACAAAAAATACAGCTGTCCCTAATTCACAGTAGGAGATGTAAATTTTTTGTTTGTAAATCATGTAATACAAAGCCATCTTTCTAGCTTTCTCAAAGTCATAGTCTCTTGAGGTTACTGGAGGTACATTAATAAAGATTAGAAAGTATATATGAGAGAAGAGACTGTCAGAGCCAAATTCAATTTCCAGAAAGATCACCCATGAGAAACAAGTTGGCAATTGATTGGTGTTTCGTGTCAGTATTTCCCCACTGTTTTTTTTTCTGTTTCCTTTATTGTGAACCTGCAGTAAAGATTGTTTTCTTTAGTAGGTATAGGATCTACTACTGCTGGTAAAGAGATTCAGCAACCCAAAATTAAAATTATCCCAAAACATTGTTAGTTGTAATTTCAAATGTTTCTGCTTTTCATAGTAAATAATATAAACAGAAACTTTTGGGCTGTACTTCTAAATGAAAGCCGGAGAGTGATCCATACCAAACCAGTTCTTGAGTAGGCCTCTGGCATGAAGTTTGAGTCATTTTCTCAATGAAAACGTGAGTATAACTTTGGTGTACTTTCCACCAAAGAAAGCTCTCATGTGGTACTAGACCATAGTTTGGGTTTTTTTCTGTGTCCTAATAATCTGGAGTTTTTTTCCGCAAATATAATAATTTTGTTGGGGCTGATTTGGTGTCTGAGCAGTTCTTCTGCGAAGTCTAAGTTATCAAGAATCACAGAATATTCTGAGTTGGAAGAGACCCACAAGAACCATCCAGTCCAACTCCCAGCCCTGCACAGGACACCCCAGGAGTCACACCTTGTGCCTGAGAACATTTTCCAAGTTCTTCTTGAGCTCTGTCAGGCTTGGTGCTGTGACCACTTCCCTGGTGAGCCTGTTCCAGTGCCCAACCACCCTTTCCTACTATCCAACCTCAACCTCCCCTGACACAACTCCAGAGTGCTCTTCAGGTCCTGTCGGTGGTCACCATAGAGAAGAGATCAGTGCCTGCCCCCCTGCTCTTCCCCTCACGAGGAATTAAAATTAAAATTCAAATTAAATCAGTGGTTTGAATCAGTGTGTCCCATATCCTGTCTTTGTGCAAATTTGAGGTTTCTGACCTTAGATTTGGCTGGAAAATTCTGCCTGACCAGGATTTAACTTCCTGGTGAAAGCTCAATATGTTTCCATGAGAAATTATTGTTTAAGTGCACAGGCATTTTCAATTAGAAAACCAAAATTTATGTAAGGAGAGGAGAAAGGAGAGGAGGAAAAAAGAAATCTTGACTGATTCTATGTAATGTTTATCTCTGTGTGATTCTTTAGGGCATTTGCCCTAGTGAGGCATGCTGAGTTATTCCCCATGGCAGGTCACTAGTCCTCTTAGGAGATTGCACTCTACCTTGTGTGCTGCTTCCAGGTGTGATGAGTCACAGAAAATTACTTGGCCTGACTACACACACAGGAGTGGACGAAAGAGCTTTTAAATTTTTAGATCTCTAGTTTTGTTTAAAAATCTGAACCTCTCTGGCATGATTAAATGATTGCCATAAAATACTAGTGATGATAGTGGGGAAGAAGGTAGCAGTTTATGCTTTTAGGACAACCTGGATTTATACCTTGAAATAGCTACCAACACTTGGCAGTAACATTTGACATTTTAGTTAAATTGCTACTGACTTCTCATCTTAGTGCCAAAAATTCTAGAGTGCTTTCCCAAATGGAGATGAGGAAATTTGCCGACTATATTCTTGAGGCTTTTTTTCTCTTTTAAGGTTGTAGGACAGGATCTTTTCACTTGTGGCCTCTTGATTAAAAGCAATTGGACTTTAGCCATTTTGCTTTTCCTCTTCCTAGGACTGCCAGTGTTTTGCACACTAGCCTGGGTTGTTGCTGGAGGTTTGCACAGTAGGTTGTTTTTTTTGCCTGATGCCTGTACACCAGGGTGGCCAAACTTTTTTGACATGTTGGCTGCTCAGTGATTTACAGATTAAGGCTCTGGCCAGCAGCAGTGCCAGCAAGGCTGCTGTTCTCTCTCGCTGACACATCGTGCTGCTTTCAGCCACAAACTCTTTGCTTACCCTTTTGGACTTGTTATACTCCTGATCCTACATTTCCCTTTGGTGCAGAACACTCCATTTGGCACAAAACATTTATGCTCTGTGGTGGGCTCCTATCTCTGTCATGAGTAGCCCATGAAAATGGGAGAGCAAACAGAAGCAGCTGCCTGTGGCCTACCTGTCTCAGAAAGGGGACACAGAAAGGACCACATCTGCTGCAGCATGAAGTACAAACCTGGGCCAGATGTTGAGGATTGTTCTGAAAATGTTTGCCTTGCAGCATTGTTCTTTACAAGTCTCTACAGAGATCGTTCTTGAAATATGCAACACACTAAGAAGGTTGGCATAGGATTTCTTAGACAAGTGTGTGTTCATGGATCCGAGTCAGAGCTGAGTTCTGAGTCCTGAGTAACTGCCATTTAAAATGCAGTATGATAAGGTAAAGGTCATTCAGTAATGCTTCCATGAAGCTTCATCAGAACTGGCAGTTGCATCTAAAGGAAGAGAAGCCATCATCATAACTGAGAGTTCCCTGAAATCACTCTCACAGTGTGCAGAAGCAGCCAAAAAAGCCAGTAAAATGCTGGCATTATCAGGAAGGGTACAGAGAACAGGACAGAGCTTAACTGTATAAAAGCCCTGATGTGCCCACGTGCTGAGTACTGAGTATACTTCTGACTTCTGTGTTTCAAGAGGAGATAGTGGAGGTGGAAAAGGTTCAGAGGAGAGCAACTTTAAAGGTAATGAAGATGAAACATCTGCCTTATTAAGAGCATCTGAAATACTACGTTTGAAACAGAGATAGCTGGAAAGAATTATGATCAAACTTTGCAAAGACATGAAAGTGGTAGGTAAAATGAATGCAAAATATGTTAATTAGTTCCTAACATGGTACTTCTACAATTGGAAGTCAGTTGAAACTAACAGGAGATCAAATTAAAATAGATAATTCCTTTCTACAAGGCAGATAGCTGATTTTTGTGTGCACTTTGACAGGAGACTGTGGGACAGTGTAAATGAGTTCAGAAGGATTGAAAAGAATTCATGAACATCTCGTCCATAAACCAACGATAAACAAAATAGACAGGAAGGTACTCTTTAACATCCCTAATTTGGAAATTTTGATTGTTGGAGAACAGGAATGACTCTGGATAAAGATCAGACTTGTGTATTCTCCCCAGTCAGCATCTCCTGTTGCTATTTTTCGGGATCCCAGGCTAAGATGGACCATAGCTCTGACACAGTACAACATTCACCACATTCTTTCATTTTTAAATGTAAATGGTAGTAGCCAATGATGGGAAACTTGCAGCAATGCATTACAAGTTGTAGGCACTAACTGTGGTTAAATTGCATATTTCCCAAATTGATTAACGAAGCTAGGTTGCTAACCAAAATGCTCCTTATATATCAAATAGCTGTCAAATATGGATATTATACTTATATTTGCTATAGAACACCAGGGATTTGGAGCCAATAAGTCTCTCCCATTGCATCCATGCACCACTTTTAGCTCCTGTTTTTATTATTGATAGCTATATTACCCTTAAGTACAGGGAAAAATGCTCATAGAATAACAGAATAGTTTTGGCTGTTCTAGTAATTCCAAAGTTGGAAGAGAAAAAAGGTTTGCTTATTTGAACTCCTAACCTTTTGCTCTGTAATTCTTGCATCAGTGTTTCATGAGTATTCTGCCTTCAGACATGTCAGAAATATCACTGAGATAGTCTCTTTTGCAGATATTTGATACTTCCACTTCCACAGAGATCAGAAAGTGTGGAGAAGTGTGATTTTTTGCTTGTTGGTTTCAGCTAACCAAACTCTTTGAAAGTTTAGAAACAAAAGCTGGTTTTCACTCAGCTTTGAGGTAAAAGAATAATTGGCATTACACATATTTTGAAGTCCCAGTCCAGGTAATGCTAGGTTTTATCATTTTTCTTTTATCCAAACAAACTTGTTAGTCTCCAGTAATGGAGAGGTGTAATAGCCTTACATGATATACTGAACAGCAGCAAAACACACCTGATGGCTTCTGTATTTGTAAATGGTTTGTGTAATTTCTCTGAGAGGGCAATTTGAAAGACATTTTTACAATTCAGCCATTAATTGCCAGCATAGATTCTTTATCTTTGATTGATGAAGTCCAGGTTACTTCACTTGTTAGCATTCCATTGAGAGCTTATGAACTAAATGTTGCAGTGAGAGTTTTAGGATGATAGAGCATGGACATTAACATATTATTCAATTATTATTGCCTGATATCTTCTGAATATTGTTCTCAAAAGTATGCACTGTGATGTGAATATCTTTTCAAAAAGAATGTACCGTGGAATTAATGCAATTGAATACTGCCACTGGTCATCCTGCACATTGCTTACAGCACTGCTTGCCTAATAGTTCTGCTGCTGTTCTCTGACAATGATGTGCAAATGCCTGAGAGCTTCATTGCTAGAAAGCTTTTTTTTTTTTTTGCAGTTGAGCTTCATCATACTATCTTCTAATTTATTGAGGTATTTATTCATGAGAGGCAAAAGGGACAAGATGAACAGTAGGCAGTGAAGAGCCATTTCAGTCTAGTGGCTGGCATTGCAGATTTTATAAATTCCTACAGGATCTCTCCACTGTATACAAGAAATAAGTTTCTAATTTAATGCCCTTCTGTATCTAAATTTTTAGTTTGAGATTTCTGCTAGACAAGTAGAAGTTTCTGCTAGAGAAGTAGTTCCCAACAGGAAGCGAGTCAGCTTTGCTACTGTACTAATTTAAAAAAAAGAGTTGAGGTTTTTGTGGGAAGAAATAATTTGAAAGTATTCAAAGAATAGTAGCTATTTAGTAGCATTAAAATAATGAAAAGCTGTATGATTCTTTTATTTCCTGCTAAAAAAAGCTTTTTCCCTTTTCCCCCCAGTTATAAGAAATTGTGATTTCCTTCCTCAGATGGAGCATCCATTCAAATGCAGGGTGATTCTTGGTTGCAACTTTTTCATTCTTTGGCACAGAAAGTAGACATTTGTTTTGCACAGGACAAGCCAGTATTTAAAATATTTTCATTAGATTTGTATACTAAGATCATCTTCAAAGAAAGTTGCTGAGTTTTATCTCTCAGCTGAACTGTCTTCCACAGGTTTTCTCCCCTTTTCCCAGTATCCCAGCAGAGTGCTGATCTTCCTGGAGGTTATCCAGTACATGTTTGAAAGAGATTAAGGTAGTCTGCAGGGGTGGGAGATAATTCATCAAGATTTATTACTGTTCAAAGCCACCAAAAAGGTCTCTATTGAAGTCTTTAGTGTTAAAACCCATGAAATTTGCTGATACCATGGCAAGTTAAAAATGCTGTAGATGTTTTCCATGCAGTATTCCAAGAGACCACAGAGAACCAGCAGATAAAAATTCAACTGACTCGTCTTTAGTCTTTTGCCATGTTGAAACCAGGTCATAATTTGTGTTGTGCAACAGAGAGATAAACTTTGGGTCTATGTACCTTCTGCTGTCAGTGAGTGAGTGGGCTTAGTTTTTCTCCATGTCTCAGTAAAAGATACCAAAGAGCTCAAGAAAATACCTCAATTATAAAATTTTGAGCAATGAAAGCTTAAAAAAAACCCAAACAAACCAATTAATTAGAAAGCAAAGGGATATGCTTTCTTAGCAAACATTCCCCACATAGTTGTTGCATCAATCTCCTCATAAATACTTTACTTTGCTTTTAGTAGTGTAGCCCATCTTCTTATGTTGTGTCCTGAGCATAGTAACGAGATGTAAAAGGTGCTGAAGCTTTTGTTAAACCACACAGTAAAATACTCTAGAAAGGCCACAGTAGTGCTGAATTCTTTTTGATGTGAGCCCATAGTTCCTCTCACTTCCAAAGGGAACAATCCATGGTAACTGTGTAAAATATAGCTAGAAAGTTACAGGTAAGGTATGAGAGAGCCTGTTGATTTAAGGAATAGGCCATTTCTCTTTTTGTCATTGTTTTTAAAAGATTCCCTAATGCCAGATTGCACATTCCTGTGTGAGTGTGGAATTGTTCAGTTAGAAGGGAATATACTGATAATTCCGACGGTTAAGAAATAACTACACACACACACCCCTTAATGCAGGTTTGTGGATTTTTTTAGCTAACAAGCTAGTATTGATTCAACAGCTTTAACTAGAAAGAAACAAGATTCACAGCAGCAGGAGTCACCATTGCCATGCCATATATCACAATAGGTATCACTCTCTCTCCACCTCTCCATCTATATCTCTACATCTGTGTTTTGTTTTTCCTGAAACAATGCTGAAGCCAGTGGGACTTTCCACTGTCACAAATTGTGCATCTTTTTAGACTTCAAGGTCCATTCTGTTCTTGTTGTCCAAAATAGCAGTAAGATTCTGGCTTCAGGAATATGAGCAAAATACCACCCCTGACTGCCACTGGGGAAAGGTAGCAGGTTATACAAGAGAGTCATCAACAATCATTTAGAAGGCTGACTGCTGATCCTAATTCTGAGGGGTTTGTCACCTCCTAGGCTGAATCTCCACCAGTCTGCCCTGCCATTTTGAGGAGACTGGCTGTTTTCCATGTGTCAGCTGGGAACCAAGGGGAATGCTGGCATGTAGTTACTTGATTCAAACCAGTGAGACAGCACAAACATTCAATATGCATTCCATCTTTTTGATAGTGGGTTAATTATATTCTGATCCATTTTTCTGGGATTTTTCCTGGTCTTTTATTTCAGAGAAAGTATTTTCCGTATAAATTATGACTGTAATTTATAGTGGTAAAGTGACAAATCTAGGGCTATTTCCTTATGTCTCATCTTTTAGGAACAGAGAATTGGATCTTTTTCAATCCTGTCTGTTGTTGGCAGATTCAAAAGTATGAACTCATTGAAACCAGTTTTAGGAACAGGTGCAGAAACCTGCCACTTTCAAGACATTTTAAATTATGTTCTAATCAAGGATGTAGAAACTGAGGAAATCAGGTTGGAGGCTGTAATAAAGCAATAAATCCAAAATATTTGTATTACTTTTTAAAAGAGGTTAGGCTCTGCCTATCTTGCTGTCTTACCCAGAAAAAAACCCCAAGAAGTGTTAATATCAAATTTAAAAAGTGAAGAGGTGTCTTTCAAATATAAAAAACCTAACACTGCCTTGTACACTGAATATGATAGTGAATACTGTAATATTCCACATTAAATTTGAGCCAAACAATCTGTATATGTAGCTGTATGTGGTGACAGTGACACCAAATACATGCATAGTTATGTTTTCCAGTAGTTGCATGAATGCCACAAAGATAATACAAATTTGCTCAGGAGAGAGATACTTTCATTCTATTTTGTCTTTTAGAGAAAGAACCATTACAACAAACCATTGATCTGATGTTTCATTTATAGTTCTATGCAATATCTTGCTTGTATCAGTTTTTTGTTGAAGAAATAGAAATTTATCAACCAATGCCCCAACTTTTTCTTTGTATTTATTCTCCTATGTCTACTTGATGTAAACGCCTTCCAGAAGGGATGCTTACACATTGCAGTTTGGTTGAGTAGTGAGATGCAATCCATTTTACTTTAAGGAATCCTCAGCATCCCACTGAAGATTATGTTCCTTTAACATAGAGAATACTTTTCTATTAATGTTTACTATTTTTCTGCTGGAAATACTTCTTTGGAATGTACTGCTCAAGAAAGTCAAAGTCACATGCAAGCTAATGGGACTCCTAAATTGGATTCTTCTATCTGATTGAAGTTTTGTCTTTATGACTCATGTTCTTTAAATTCATATGCCCTTGTCAAGACTAAAATAATTTGTGATTACATACATATTTTTATAAACCTATTTTATAAATGTACCCAGAGATTTAAGGCAGAATATTTTTTAAAAGTTCTTAAAGAGACCGTGGGACATTTTCCAAAGATAGCTTCAACTTCTGTGTGCCTTGCTTATTTGCATCAAAAAGATGATGGAATGAAATGAACAAACTTTGAGACTATAAAATATACAAACTGAGGAGATTGTAATTTCACTGCAGCAAAATTCCTGTCATTTTCGCAGAGCCAAGATCTCGTTCTCCTGTGCTTCCTGGAGGGCTGGGCAAACCAATTTTTAGGACATTGACAGAATAAGTTCCTCCTAAATTCAGAGTCTTAAAACCTTACAGTTTCAAAGTTTCACTTTGGATCCTGCTTTTTCACAAGTTCAAAGGGGTCTCTGAAGTTCTAATTTAAAGCCGTGTCTGCTTATAATTTAACCATATATGGTAATAACTGTAATACCTTAAAGGACACTTTAAGGGCTTAGGAAAGAGAATTGCTGGCTTGTCCTTCATGGTAGTTAATGACAATTAAAGAGCTTCATCACTGATCATAACAGTGATGTATAATATGCTGAATCATTTAAAATTAGGCTTGTTTCGTGGTTTGAGGGGTGGTTTTGGCCAATAAAATTTCAATGTACATATATATAGAATCATACTTTAGGTCTGAATATTGTCTGGTCCAGTCCCCTGCTCTAAGCAGGGCCAGCTTCCATGTTGTGTCAGCTTGCTCCATGCTTTTCCTAGTAAAACTTCAAATACTTCCAAGGATGGACATTTCACAGCCTCTCTAAGCAACTTGTTCCCTGCAGAGTGGTCTTCTTTTTAATGTATGTGATTAAGATTTCATTTTTTTTCTTTCACTGTACATTTCTGCAGATACCCTCACTGGCTTTTAGATGGCTGAACAAGAGAAACCCTAAGACCTGACTTCACAGATTCAACTCTCAGCCTCCCCTCTTGTGTCATGTGCTCCAGACCAGTTTAGTGGTCCTCCTCTGGACTCACTCCAGTGTCTCACTTTTACTGGTAGCCATGGACAATGTGATACTTCTATGAACTGTTCACTAAAAGAAATTATCTTCTGCATTAATAGCCTTTAAATAAAGGGGTTTCATCTTTAAATTATTATACAAAAGACAAGCTATAAAATTTCCTCTATCATTTCATTTTTGTATTCTCATGTAAGAAATAACTAAACTAAAGTAAATAGCCATATAAAGGTTGCTAATCTGGATAAATAACAGATCTGAAATTAAGTCAGAAGCCCTGCTGCTAGTTTTTCCATTCAACAACTAAGTAAAGTTATTTATTTTCTTTTTTGGTCCCTGAAAAATTATCTCAGCGTCCTAATGTTTATATTTAAGGAAATTCAAAAGCATGTATGTAAATTCTAGGGTTTGTATCTCTGCTATTTTCTAAGTTTCTTTTGGCATTTGATTTCTCTTAGTACAAATGGAAAGAGGCCAGCTTTTACTTTCATAGCATTTAGATTTTTTTTTAGGTATACCTTCTCTGCTTTTTAATTTGGAAAAATTTTCTCCTTCTGATTCACCTTCCTGTGTACATTATTCAAGATGTGCTGCCCTCCCAAGCAGTCTTACAGCAAACCACAGAACTCAGGGAAATATAAGTTACTGCTCACCTGTAAAGCCTACGTAAACCATTTCTCTAACTTAGGTCCTTCACTGCAGCCTCAAAGATATGAGATGCCATGCTAAAGAAGACCCCAGTACTTCTTGTTGGCTTTGGAAGGTTCATTTCAATAGGGGTTGGCTGTATTAAAGAGCCATTTACACTTTGTTGTCAAGGAGAACTTGCCAGGGGACCTAAAGGGTCATTAGCCTCCACTTAGCACCATGCAGTGTAGCAGATGCTTCATGACATGTGACAAGGAAAGGCTTTAAATGGAGTGTCAAGAAATCCCAGCCTCATCACTTAATTTTTTACTAATCTGTTGCTGTCTAGCAATTTTAGCCACTTTATTGATAGTTGAGCTTTTACTTATACGTGCCAGTGATGACAGTAGGAGGAAATTAAAGAAACATTGCCAGGGACATTGCATATTTTACTTCTGCTTTTAGTGATTCATCCTACTACATACAGTGAGTTGGCCCTTAGGCAAGGAGTAAACTCAGAAATGTAAATTCCTTGAGCTTTTAAAATTCCATTTGACTCCTTAATTGTCAGTACAGACAATTCAACTGTTTATTTTTTTAAAATGCACAAGGATTTCAAGGGCCAGCATAACTGTCGCTTCCTTTGTGCACTGTAGTTACTAATGTGTTATGATCCACAAGTGTCAGATGTGACCTGTGCACAGCTTCAAGACCCTTCCTCAAAGACAACATCATGGAATAGAAGGATAAATAGAAGGATACAGGGACTGGTACCTGGGGTTTGCAGAAAATGTTCCTTTACTGGAATCTTTTCTCATTCCTTGTGTTTCAAATTCATATAGCATGTGATCTGCGGAGATACAAACAGCAGCACAGATTGCCTGAGGACATTTTAGGTGAAGTTCTAAACCCACCAAAAAACCCAGCAGAAAGGAAGCCCTTAAAATGAGGTTTTCTGGTCAGACAGTATGTGACTACCTCAGGTTTTACTTGATAAACAGGAAAATTTGTATGATAGTTTGTTTGAATTTAGACACCCTTTTAACCATCATGGTGGCCCTACAACGTGATTTTCCTTCCTCTCTCTTATTTAGACAACTGTCTTCAGTGCTACATAAATCATTTCAGTTAATCTAAGAGGTGAAGCTTTCCAAGTAAGAGTGGCCACACCCTGAAAGCATGACATGTGAGACAGAATGCCTTCTATTTTAGGAATTCTTCCTTTCATCCAAAGAAAATCCCTCAAAAAGTCATGCCTAGCCTTCATTACCCCCTGGATAAATGAGAATTTATTACACTAGAAAATACTGATTTCCATTCTGTGGTTATGAAGTGACCAGTGATCCTTGGTGTTCAGGATGGACAAATAGATTTCACCAGCAGACATTAGTGGTGGAAAGCCTTTATCCAAAGAGGAACATCTATGCCTATTTCTTATTTGCTCTATTTGAATGAGGAAAGTTTAATAGTATTTATTTCTCTTTGCCCTGTGAGAGAATGGAAACCACTCATAGAGAAAAAGGAACAATATAGTTAACCAAGGTTAAAATTCCCACTCAGGGATCACTTCTCTCAGCATCGTTGGAGTTTTACTGAAGATTTCCAAGGTTATGAGTACATCTGTCTGACTCTTTCTGAAGGGAAATCTTTGCACAGGTATTGAGTAGTGGATGTGTGGAGAGCCCAGTGAAGCCCATTTGTATTGGATCAGCTGCATGTGTAGGTACCAGAGTGTTTGTACAGATGCACACCAAGTCTGCAGATAAGGCTTCCTTTCTCTTCTGGCTGTCTGTAAATCTCTGACAAATCATCAGAGTCCACTTTGTTCGCCCAGGCAAAACTTCCAACTGGAAAAAGGATGTCCTGGCTGGGAGAACTAAAATGTACACTATCTCAGAGTTCTACTCAAGGTTCCCAGACATTTTTTAGTGTGGATCAGAGCAAAATATAGAGGTGGTACTACATGGTACTTCTTTACATGTTTGCAGTCACACCAGGTGTGTTTCATCTGATTCACAATCACAGTGGGACCCTGCAATTTGCAGCTTTGCAGACAGAGTGCTGCTGTTTTTACAGCATTTAGCTGTGGTTTGGTAGCTAGAAATGATCAGGGGGTAGAACTGCATTACTAAGCAGAATTGTGACTTGTGAAATAGAAATCTGTGAGTTAACAGTGCTCATGAGCCAAGTTTTGAAATCTATCAGGGTTATATTTTTCAGTTCTTTTTTGAGAACATGGGGATACTTGATGATTTCAAAATGAATTGTCTAAAATGAGGCCTGTAGAGTGTATTACTTGTTCATGAGATGTATTGTATTCCCTTTCCTTTTGATGTATATATGTTTAAATATCTTGAAATATGAAACATATGAATATATAAAGTATCTTTGAACCTCTCCAAGGGAGGTTTCCTAATTTATGCTTCCAAAATAATGTACTTTTTCAAAATGAGGTAATTTAAGGCAGTTACACTTTTCTCATAGAAAATATCAATAAAGTTACTCACATCACTACACATTTTTCCTCAGTGAAAATGCTTTCTTTTTAAAATAGGCAAAGAAAAATTTTTAAAAAGTGTTACCTGTTATCGGAATATGCAGCTACTCATAATCTCACTGGAAGATGCATTGTGTATTATTTTAGGAGTGGGAAATAGACATTAAAAGAGACATCTACTGAAATAGACATTCCATAGGAAAAATTAGAACTGTTAGGACATATCTGCAGGTCTCCACACATAAATACACCTTGATGCCATCCTCGCCCTGTTTTTTCTTATTCCAGTTATGGAATTAAATTCTGTCCTGGGTTAAACAAGTGTTTTTACTGCTTAATTCACTGGTGTCAAGACTTAGCCATTATCACTTGTACCAAGACTGTCCTCCTGTGGAGCTGTTCTGTGATGGAAACAAGTGTTCATGATGGAGTAAGACAGATCCAGTGGTTCATGACAAGGTTCTGATGGAGGACAGTAGCTTCTTGCAAATACAGATATTTCACAATGAAAAGAAACACTACATGTGAAAAAAATGAAGGAGCCATTCTTGTTATAGGAATCTGTAACATAATTAGAAAGAAGAAAATGTGCTAGGTAGAGAAACAGCAACATCGAAGAAAAATCAATAAATCAAAAGGTAATGGGATCTGCACAGACTATGGAGCCAAATCTAACAACTGCCAGCAATGGAGTGCTTGAGAATAAAATTGTAGCTGTTACCTGGTAAATGGTAAGAAATCTGAGAAATGCAAAGATGGAAATGAGGCAGCTCAGAGCACAGCCAAGCACATTACTCTGTGTATCTGCCCAAACAAGGGAAATGTACAACACTAATCCATTAAAAGCTCCCATAATGATAATAACCTAAATTAGAGCAATGCTTTCTGACCTTTGGCATAAGCCCTGGAGCCCAGTAGATCTCACAATATGAAAACGAGCTTGAGCTGCAAACTGAGCATTCATACTTTGAAGATGTGATTTCTCTGGACCACCTCCATTTCAGCTATTGGAGTAACATGCAGGAAGCAGAGAATAGATCCCCTTAGAATAACATTTACCACTGAAGCAAAAGCAAAGTCAAAGTAGATATATTCTGCATTTTCCTCCTCCAAAGCCTCCCTCAATAGAAGAAAACAGGGGAAAACATGGCTGGTTCCCTATCCAAATGACAGAAAGTCTGCAGGGTGTACCATCAGATGACACATGTTTTCTTATTACCTAGGGTTTTAGCTTTAGTTTGGGTTTGATTGTATTTTTATTTGTTTGGCTTTTTGTTCTGGAATGTACAAGTAATTTTAAAACTGTTTTAAAGAAGAAGGGGGAGTACAGTTTGAATTATTTAGTTTTTCTTTTCTCTTTGCAAGAAGGCCTATGGAATTTGGCATCTTAACCCAGCCTTGCCTGATGTGATCACAAACACAGTTAAATTTTTATTAAAATGTTTTGAATCTTTCAAACATGATATTGATAACTGAAATGGAGTGAAGAGACAGTAGCATCTGGTTTTAATGATCGTGGTCTGCTTATACTTGAAAACAAAACCATGCAGGAAAAGACTGGAAATTCTTGTTCAGAGAATCAAAGTGCAATATTGTTTTTCAAAACCTGACATCTGTATGTTTAGAATGACCTGAGCGACTTCACTCAACCAATTGTTCATACTTTTTAGATTAAAATGCTATATTTAGATCTGAAATATAGTTGGTGCTTTTTCTTTTTTTTTTCAGCCTGTTGTGGACTTCTTTCTTTCTTTTTTTTTTTTTTTTTTTTTTGTGTACTTACCAAAGCTCATGGCTTTGAGCTCTAGCACACCTTTTTGACTTTTGACCTTCTTCAATATAGTACATATCAAACTATTTTTATTTCGAAGTGTGGGTTCCTGTTACTACATTGTAGTCTAAACAAACAAGGCAGCCCTTTGTGAGGATATTTTTCTCCTGTATGTATTAATATGTGGAATAATAGAATTGCCTGAAACAACCTCCTAAAGTGCAGGCCTGTATAAAAGCCAACATTGTCAGGGGAAATGGTCAGGGCATTGTCAAAACAGATTCTGCAAGAGGCCTCCCTGCCTCACTGCCTCCAACTCAAGTTTGTTAGCAGCTCTTCAGCCCAGGCTTTTCATGGACATACTGCAAACCATTAGGGTTTGAACTAGGGTTTGAACTTTTTTATCAGAGCAGTAGTGATAGAATGTACTAATTCAGCTTCCTGCATCTTTTCCTGGAACTCAGCTTGCTTATGTGAGGTGGGTGAACGTGTTTGGAAATGCAGCCTAGATATCTGTCCAGGTTTTGTAGTACGAGCTCTTCCCAGTCAAGATAGTGATGATTTAAAATAAATAATAATTTTTATAACCCAACCACCCTCTCTGTTGCTGCCTTCACAGCTAAATCCTCTCTTGGATTCAGAGAAAAAATCACTGATGCTTGTAGCAGAACAATGTAAGGCTGTGAATAACTACAGGAAAGATGTAGTGGACACTTTTCATACCACAGAGAAATTTAATGTGTGGTAAATGCCTTTAACTGTGAAGAACACACCAGGTCCTTGAAAATGGTAATTTAAATTCCATTCATTCTACTTATGTCATTTCACTTATTTTAGCATAGTATTGTCCTTATACTGGAATTTGAATTAAGAGTAAAAGTTTGGAAAAGAATAAATGCTTTTGACCGGAAGCACCTACCTATTGTCTGTGTTTTGAAGTTTTTTACATAAAAGGCAGAGGATAAGTGCCCCAATTAGTTAGCAATATCCAAATCCTAAAGTTTTCAGCTCTTAAAGCTTTAGTAAAAGTGGCTTTCAGTTACCACTAATAGTTTCTTTGAATCCTTTTGTTTTAGTCTCAAAGCTGAGAAATCAATGAAGTTGGCCAGCTTGATTAAATAGTTTTCTGAAGTCAAACTATTGTAAAGTTAGCCTTTAAAAACAAATATGCTGCATCGCCTTTGACCATTTACAGTTTTTCTTTGGCTCCACCAAGCATGTGGATGTCTAATCAGGGGATTATCAAGTAGACTAGAGAAATATAACAAAGTTCTGTGCTCTAGTAAATATTTGTATAGCACAAGCCTGGAGAAAGTCCATGTTATATTTTACTGTTGATAATTTAATAACTCTGTGGCACGCCTGAAGTTGTACAGTAAATGTCAAGATGTGTCAAATGAGTTATCTTGTAAAATTTAATAACCTCATACTTAAGATGATGTGCATGCATGGGTAGGTAACACTGTCATTGGAAAATATGTTTTGCAAGTAATATTTAGGACATTGAATTGATTTGAATTTTGCCAGGAAATATAGTGCTCAATGGCCTTCCAGCTGATAGATAATAACAGTGACAACATAAGTGACAAACAGAATAACTCATGCAGAAATAGTCCAGTCTATCAAATGATCATGAGGGCAACCAACAGATTTCACAGAAGAGTCAAAAGATCTGTGATTTCCTCCTGCTACAGAAAATGTCCCATACAGTAAACAATGGATAAAATGAAGTGAATCTGTGTTGCTTGTGTTTAAGGGATAGCATACAGCACACTGTCTGCCACAGTAGTTTGTTTGCACTGAAATTAAGCAATAATGATTGAGGCACAGAGCATTTCCTGGGGATTAATGACCGTCTGAGAGGAGTTGATGGCCCAAGGAACATCCTGGCCATTAACCCCAGCCAGTCATTAATCCAAAGGAAATGCCCTACCCCAAGATCTTTATTACTCTTAGAAAATGAAAATGAAGAAAAACAAACCAGTAAGGACCTAGATATTTGTTCTGAAGGATGAAGTTTCAAATAATTTAGTGCATGCAGATTATGATAAAATGAATGCCTTACAAGTTATTCAGCTGGAGTGCTTGGTTCTCTCTAAAGCATCTTGCTATCATCTAGGCCTACAGAGGCAAACTAGAGAAGCTTTATCTTTTTTTCACCTTTATTAATCTTTTTCTCAATATGGAAGGCAACTTATGTCTAATTGTAATGTGATTTAAGTAAGGTGAGTGTGTACTTTAAATAAATAGTCTGTATTGTGTTAAGAATCTAGAGAAGTGCTGGCAGAGCACCAACCAGACCTAGGCACTGGTCTTGTTATATTTAAACCCTTCTTTTCCTAGTTTTGGAAGCAATGAGCCAACTATACCTTTATAAGCAAAAATATCTGTAAATGTGACATTACACAAAAAAATTATTATTCAGAAAATGTATGTAATGGATTTCTTGAAGTAAATTATAAGATAAATTCTTGGATGTTTGCTGTTTCCTCTGGTTTTTATCCTGAGCTGGAGAACAATTCATAAAATTAAAAAAAAAAAGCAAAAGAGATGGCTGTTCTTCAAACAGAAATTTATCAGACTTAATGGTCTCCCTCTAGCCACGTCTGATAGGAGGAGAGAGGCCAGAATAGAAGTTTCAGTGATGCAACTTAGTTTCATGTCATATGCTAACCTGTATAGGCCAGAGATTTGTATACAATTTTCAGGGCTTTTGTCGGGATATATATAGCACAACTGAATACTGAAAGATTTTCTCTTGTTTTCGTAAAAGGCAGATTTACATTGTCCATATAGTTCAAAAACAAATTGTTCATTTACAAATAGAAATGTCTATATAGGTGAATCCTAGGAGTTTGGCTGAATATGAGGAAAACAAATTGATGAAGATAAAGGTCCACAAAGAATTTGAGGCAAGATGCTTTTTTTTTTTAAATTCCCTTTTAACTACAATACAATTTAAATAACTTATTGTAAAGATATGTTGTGCTTTCTGTATGTCATTAATTTTATATCAAAGTAATATGAATTATGCATTATTTTCAAAAGTGAATGTAAAACTATACTTAGCAGTGGTTGTGGGAGGGTGTCCTGGGGGGCTATAGTGACTGGCTTACTACCAATCAAGCAGAAAACTGAAATCCTATTCTTGCATTTTCATCCATATAAGTATGTATATGTGGAACAGAAATCTTCTAATAAAGAGCTCTTCATTCTAGCAGGCAAAGTTAGAAGTCAGCACAACTGATAGCTTAGCTAGAAAAACTTTGATTTCAACTAAAGTGTTATTTCGAGAAGAGAAGGTAAGTAACCTTTGGAGCAGTGCAAGAACAGGACAGTCACTGAACATCTTTGAATTTCGCTTTATTTCTTACTTCCATCCATTTATTTCTAGAAGATATGCTCTATTTTAAACCGGATTTATTTATTTAAACTCCAGAGAGTCCTTGATCGATGCTGTTCATGAGATCAGACAAGATTATTGCAATCGTTTGTTGTGCCCTATTAACCTGCTCCTAGGTTGTTGTGCAATACTGAGAAAATTGCTTTCTCCCTATTCTTTAGTGTCTCCATGTCTAAAAAAACCCCTTAAAATACTTATATTTTATTTTGAATTCTTCAAAGGCAACGAGGCATATAATTTAGGAATATTTTGATAAAATTACCTCTGTTGTATACGTCATTGATGCAAAGATTTAGTCATTAGTCAAACAGTGCTAAGAAAATCTTAACTTATAAACATCAATGATTATAGTGCTGAAGCTATGGAGAAAGGTTTTCAGATAAATACATTCTTCAGGTTAGTAGAATTTGCAGTGACTTTACTGGGACCAGGAATAAATGTTTAAATAATGTTTTACCTGAATATATTTGCCATCTCCTGTTAACGTGGAAGAGAACGTTCAAATCACTGTAAAGATACTAGCACTTGGTTCAAAACTGATGGAATTTGCCCTGTTTGGTGTGGAGGGTCTTTCAGTTAAACTCACTGGGATTTGGATCAAGATCCTGTTTGGGAATCCGTAGTCTTGTATGCATTTTAGAGGCATTTCCAAACTAGTACAGATTACAGCAGAGTTCTTTGTTTTCCCTGTTTTATACTGACTACAAAAGGAATTACTTCTGTTTGGGTACTTGACATCCCCGCTATTTCCTTTAGAACAAGAGCTATTGTGGATGTAGAAAGCTACATAAATCAGGTTTGTAGTAAATATAGTTCAAATCAGCATGTTGTATAGTAAAAGTGGAAGAAATAATATAATCTTTCTAGCAAACTTAATAAAAACATGAAAACAGCTTACTTACTAATTTGAAAAGGAAACAACTAGCTTCAATTTAAGTTCTTATTCCTTTCCTGCTCAGGATGCTGTTCATTAGGAAAGACCTTCAAGTATTGCTAAAGCTGGGGAATGTATAGTAAATGCTAGCTTGGCACTTGCAAATCTAAACAGAATACTCTGTGTTTCCAAAAACACACTCTATGTTTCTGAAAACAAAGGTAGAAGCAATGTCATTCCACACTACGGGCTGGAGCTCACTACTCCATCCTGCCATTCTCATGTTGACCTTGTGGCACAGTAGACTTGAAACACTCATATTATTTATAGAAAGAGCAAGGCCTTGGAAGGCACCAGAGCCACTGAGCATCTAGTTATTCAGTGGACAGGGGGGAAGGCATGTTGAAGTGCATGTTGAATTCCTGCCATAAGATGAGTACTTAGTTCTGTTAGAACAGCAGAAGTCCTTCTCCCAGCATAACTTCAAGAATAACATAAGTTTTGGTAGGTTTCTTTGATGTTTGGTTTGTTGTGGTTTTGTTAAGGGTTTTTTTGTTATTGTTTTCTTTTTTTAAATTTTCCAGTGGTCATGACAACCTTCAAAACAATTAAGATGTCTGTTACTAGTGCTCACACACTGGGCTTACAAAGTACATAATCCTTCTTCCCTTATAGAGGACTCAAACTTCTCCTCTGCTGTGATTAGTAGAGGCCCAGAGGGACAAAGGGACACTAACTATTCCCTTGAGTCCTGACCACTACAGATGAATTCCTTGGAGCAAGTGTTGTCAGACTTGGTGATGTAGCCTTCCCTCTAGCAGCAAGAGACCCAGGAACTTACCAGTGCCAGAATCATCTGTTTATGGACTGACTAATTTTTTTCCCTACAAATTGTTAGTACTGTTCTTGAAGCATGAGACAAAACTCCAGTTCCACACCTTTTCCTGTTTTTTTATAGTCATAGAGAAACCTTCAAACCTTGATTTTCCCAGAACAGCTTCAGCACAACGATTCTAACTGCTCTTCATACACACAAGTCCATTTCTTTTCCAGCCTGCAGTGATAACTTGCTTTGCAAAGGATTTGAATCTTTTTAGGCATAGCATAGTGGAATCTGCAAGTGCTAGACTAGAAATAAAATGTAGTGGTAATCTAAACCTTTGCCCTGTCTTAAAAAACCAGAAGTTGTTGTTGCTACAGCATTGGTTTTTGAAGCTGATCTCAAGTGTTGACAAACTGGCCAGAGATCCTCAGGATCTCATGGTTAGGCAGGAATTAAGGTCTGATGAGCTGCTCTGCTCTGTGGTAACTGATGTGTTTAGAGGTAGGCATGAAAGCAGCAATGAAGGCACTCAGGACTCTTAAAAATGAAAACTGTGGAGCTTTTAGAGTTTGATTATATTTGGTGGGAGCTGAATAGCCTTTTCCTGGTTGTCTGAATTCTACCTGAATTTTCAATTGTATTTCTGCATCTTTTTTTGCGTCTGACTGTGACTGTTCACTGAATAAAGATCAAAATCACACCTTGCACAGTTACCATACATGGCAAAAATCCACTGCTTTTGGTTTTCATTTTAACATCAAAGCACTGTAAAGAGCATCTTCACAGAGTTCACTGGTGTTCTTTAACGGGGTGGTCTGTAAATAGTCTAAAGGTTTGCTTCCTGTATTAGGGTATACGGCTTGCATCACAAGCATACAATGTAATTCTTTCCTTAATCAGGAATCCCAACATATTTTGGGAAAAGAAGGGAAATTTAAATTATCAGGTGCTAATTTTTGTCTCGGAATGAGAAGCAGTTAGGCCGAGTTGTTCCTCTCTGTACAGAACATACTGAACATCTTAAAGGTCTTTTCCAGCTTAAATTATTCTAGATTCTATGAGTTGAAACAGTTTGCACTTTGTCTTCAAGGTAATTGAACCAATTCTAAACCCATATTGCTGTTTTCAAAATATGTCTCATTTTTCTGTCATGCAGACAAGTGAACTGTAAACCAGAACAAAAAGTGACTGAACCAGTGTGAAAAACTCATTTTCTGCATACAAGAAGGAAACTGGAAGCACAGCCTTTGGAATAAGTGTCTTCACTATACGTGTAAAGGAAAGCTGGGACTGTCTGGGGACCAGTAACTCCCACTCTGAGCTTTTTGCACCCTGAGAAAAAGATGCGTTGTGTTAATTTTAGATTAGTGAGAAAAAGATGCAAAAGTCAGATAGATGCTCTTAAAATATATTCCAACTATTTATCAAGGCATAAAACAGTTGTAAAATCCTGCTAGGATTCTCTCTCAAGTAAACTCACTCTCATCATCAAATAAAACTTTTACAGGGACCAAGCTTGTAGCCATAAATGTGCTCCTGTGTTAAACATAGCTACCCTTTAGAACCATCCCAAGATACTTCTGAATGTAAACCCTCATTTCCAATTTGTGATAGGTATTAGGAACAAGAGGGTATCTCTTTCTATATATATTAATTCATGTAACTTAATTCTGCAAGATGGCACACATTTACTCATGGGTTAAGATTATAATTGCATTTCAAAGCAGCTCTCTTGAAACATTCTAAAACAGATTATGTTCTTAAAAACTCTGTTCTTTACTTTGCATGTTTTAGTACTACATCCCATTAAAGCTGTGTTTGAAGTTACTAGGATTTGTTAAAAATTTGATCATGCCTAAGCAGATAAGAGATTATATGCTTTATGTATATATTTGAAGGATTTGTTCCAGCTTGGATACAGTGTATTAATTGGCCACCTACAGTGAACAGCAGTGTTTAATATTTAGAACCCTTTTCCTCATTGTTTTCCAGGCAGAAGAGCATGTAAGTATTCTTTTAACTAAATTTGCTAACTTTCTGGAACACATTTAAACAATGTGTGCTACTTGTGTCATATTACATTAACTTCACTTCTACAGACAGGTTGTATACATATGTAATAAATAGCCCCTCAGGGATCAGATCTAGATTAACTGAGAAAAACGTACTCTGCTGTACGTTAAGTAATTTACAATATCTCAGTAAACATTAGAAAAGACATGTTTGTCTCACCAGAACAGGTTAACAGTGCCTGCAGACTCAGTAATGATTGTAGAATGTTAAACTATCAAGTGGAAAGTTATAATCACTTTAAATAGTCTTAATTTTTTCTCCTAAAACATCAGACTATCTGGAGTTTGATACCATGATGTCTGTAATAACACTGAATGTTTATGATACAGATTGAAAGAAGTAAAGAAAGACACCAGTTCTGCAAAGGATCTAAACAGAATGACTTAAAACTGAGAGGGGGGCTTGGAGAGAAATCTTGTTTAAGTGGGTAATCTTTTATTTAAATATTATTCCTTTTAAATTAAATTACAATATCTACAGTTAGAGATGAAGCATATTTTAGGCATGCCAGTTTTATTTACATATGACAAAATCCCTGTAGCCTCTCTATTTCTATCAGCTCAGTTCTGCCTCGTAATTATTTAGAGGTGTGGTAAGTGTGCTATCACTGGCTTTGGTTTTTATTGCTCCAGTTCCAGTATAATTAACAAAAAGTGTTCTAAGTAAGTGTGTGAAGGTTACTTCAGCAAACTTCAGATGTTTAACATGGACGTTCATTGCAACTCTAGAACTCACTAGTTATATCTGCCAGATATTGAAGAAAGTAACATATATATGTGGTACAGTAAGAAGTAAAAATTGTCTTTTCTTCATGTTAAATCCATGCAGGATTGCTGGCTGCATTGATTGGCTGTGTAAATACTAAGATTTCCCTAAAAAAGGAGCACGCACCACATACCACTGATGTAAGCTTGGGATAAGCCACATAACATAAGAAGTGCAGTGATTTCTGAATTTAGCCTAGCTGCCTTGTCTCTGATACACAGAGGGAGATAGAAAGTAGGCTAAATTCCAAATGAGGAAGCATGTTTAGAATTCTGTCTTAATTGATCATTTAAGGACAATCATCTTAATTGTTTAATTACATTATTTAACTGTCTTAAACTCAGGCAAGAGGCCCACCAGCATAGAGAAATAACAAACTGTAGTAAGAGTGGCTGGAGCAGAGGACCAAAAGCCCTGGATTCTGGAGAAGCCATTTAACACTGTTTGCTTGTCCTGAACTAGAAATAATAAATACTTCATTATATTCAATCATTTGAAATCCTAAGACAAGCAACACTGTATTACAAATAATCATTATTATTTCATTATATATTAGCTTTGCAACAAAAACAAGGGAATGCTTTTCTTTGTGGAGCAAAGGTGATTCAATATGCACCATGTAGGAATACCTTAATGTATATTAATTGAGTATGAAAACGTCAAAGCGACTGAAAAGCAGTCAATGCAAATGTTCATAAACATTGTGGCTGCTAAGTTAATAACCAAGGTGTCATATTTACTTAGTCACTTAGTCTGATCTTACGGACCGATTGATTCATTTGAGGGGAGAGAAAAAGTGTTTAAAAGAGGACTGTGAAAGTAAGCAGGAGGAAGACTGAGAGAGGGACACACATTTAAGGGAGGACTGGTGAGGGATAGATATCCTGTAGAGTTGGTATCAATTGGGGTCAGAATCCCTGAGTGCACTTAGTTTCAGGTAGGCCTGACTCTCTGCTGTCCTGTTCCATTTGTCTGCAAAGAACAATGGAAAAAGCACAGTCATTTGACTGTCAGCTGAGAACCTGACATAGTGACAAATATGTCAGGCTTTGAGAGAAGCTCAAAAGTGGAGTTCAGTGGACTTTACCTACAAATGATGCTTTGCAGTTATCCTCTGCAGCTGAGGGAATTCTGCACTTTCCTTGTTTATTTACTCCTTTCTATCCAGGGAATAACTGGAATCCAGGACACAAGTGTTATGAAGTGCCAATAACTCAACATACAGGTTCATCTGTAATGAAATATAGTGCCTTTATTAAAAGAAAAAAAAATAGGGGGAAACCAGAAGAGAGAGAGAAGTGCCTTTTTAGAAAGATGTTAAAAACTTTAAAAATTAGTGACACTGAATTTTAAAGAACGCTGAGTTGTATCTTATACCAAAAATGAGAAAGTAAATTAGAAACCTACCATGAACTCAAGAATTATGTGGACACAATCCCTGTTACTTTAAAGTGAGATATAAATCCAGAGATTTCTCATGCCATCATTTTGTAAATAATTACAGTTCTGCTGAATCTGTTGTATAAAGTTTACATGGGAGGTTCAGTGCACCCTTGCTCTTGTTTAGAACATTGGGAACCACCAGAGAGATGTTGACATATGGCTGCACTGTTTTAGTGCACGAGACATCGACTACATGGGAGCATAATAAACAGGAGCATAAAGACAGGTTTGTGCAAGCAGTTTGGATTGACCTTTTTGGCAGCTGAAATCCATCTTGAGTACATGGTGCTGATGTGGACAGACATGTAAACCTCATCTTGTTACCGCAACTACCAGTTTTACAAATATATTCCAATGCTCAAAATGTACATCATTCTA
Organism: Acrocephalus scirpaceus scirpaceus; assembly: GCA_910950805.1. NCBI lineage: Eukaryota > Metazoa > Chordata > Aves > Passeriformes > Sylviidae > Acrocephalus > Acrocephalus scirpaceus. The sequence continues at coordinate 56,629,278 of OU383778.1, read as the reverse complement.
AGTAAAGTGATTTTAAATGGGAGAGGGGTTGCAGCAACAACAATTCATAGTAAGACAGAGCAGAAACTTTCTCTTAAGTTTGTGGAATTACCCCCACTGATAAATAAAGAGTTAGATAAGAGTGTTTTACACCAATAGAAATTCTTATAATCATTTCAGGGTGATAGATTATTTTATGTATTTTTCCCTAGCAAAATATTTGACTGACTGATACAGTATTTTAGTTTTGGCATTTATAAAGAACAATCTATTGTCCTTTCATAAAGCAGTTCTAGTATAAGCATTTTCCAAATTAGGAATATTTGTATAAATACCTTTTACTTTTGAACAACAGTGCCTGAATCTGGTCTACAGCAATGTTCTTAGAAACAGAATGAATCCAATTGTAATGCATTTTTGAAGGAACATTTCCAAAGAATGTAACACTTTCTTTTGAAAGACACCTTTTGAAAAACTATCTAACATAGCCAAATTTAGTTTTCTTTTAACAAGTCTTAATCTACTGTTGCATACCAAAGTATGAGCCTCTTTATATAGCCACAGTAGTGTTTGGATTCAAAACTATAAAGTAATCACTCATTGTGATAATAAATTTTAAGTTTTATTCTTAACTGATGGGATGTAGGCAAATGTCCCCTCACAGTTTTAAGTGCTCGTTATGTTCTCAGTAATTTCTTCTAAAATCAGTGGCAGCACTATGTACATGAAGTGTGGATATTGCCCATCAGTTCTAAATACTTATGCAATAATGAAAGAGTACACCTTTAACTTGTGAGCATACCTTTAGTATTGTGAGTAGCATACTTCTAACAGTTTTCCTAAATTTATCAACTCACCAGTTAGTAAAATCCTGAAATCAGCAAAAGTAAGATGAAGAAAAATTCTCATTGTTGTAATTCTAAGGAGCAATGAAGATGCAGAGGAAGGTGGCCAAAGAGTAATTATTCAATTAGGCACAATAGAGAAGCTGGTTAGCAGGAGATATTCCTTGGATATTACAAAGTATCTTTAAAACAGGAATGGATGGTACTATCTCATCATAACCACACCCCTAGCTTTACTCTTGGGTTTTTGGAAGAACTTTTCTGGAAAGAGGGGCTATATTTTACATGTGTGCTTGTGCATGTTGGAAATAGTGATGAGGTAGTAGTCCTGAGTGCTTGAAATTTAGTGTACATCTTAGTCACACTTAATAGGAGCTATAGAGTGAGCAACATTTTTCTTATATTGAGGTGTTATTGCAGCGTAAACTGTTTTTCAGTCTGTTATAATAAATACACACTCTGTTTATCTCTTATTTAGAAATACAGAGAACATGAACCTTTAATGACTGACTTATCCAAGTCATGCAACAAGTGCACTCTTTCATACTCTTCAGTACAATTAGTAATACTACAGTTTTGTCTAGAATTTGTGGCCTGAAAGTGCCACAGATTCAACCTTGAAATTTGGCCATTTCAGAGGTTTTTAAGTCAACATAATCACAGAATGGCTGAGGCTGGAAGGGGCCTCTGGAGGGCACCTGTTCCAAACCAGGGCTCAAGCAGGGGCACCTGGAGCCAGTTAGGCAAGACCCTTTCCAACACCTTCTGAGCATCTCCAGGGAAGAGACTCCACAGGCTCTTAGCCTGTGCTCGTGCTCGGTCACCCTCACAGTTAAACCTGATGTTCAGAGGGAACTTCTTGTGTTGTCTTTTCACTGGATACCAATGAAAGGAGCCTTGATTCATCTTCTAAGCCCCCTCCCACCAGGTATGTATATATACATTGATAAAGCACATCTCCACACACTCTGAGCTTTCTTTTCTCCAAGCAGTGCAGCCCCAGCTCTCTTTAAGCCTTTACTGGCATGGGAGGTGCTTGCATTTTTTATAAATTGTATTATGTGGGTTGATTTGCACTACATGAAGATGTGACTTATGCTCTTGTGCTGTTCCGGAATTTGCTCAGTAAAGGTGGAAGACCTCTGTATTTGCTCAGGAAAGCTTCTGACTCTTAGGATTTCTGTGATTTGGGTTTTGCTGGTGCTGGTACTCATTGGGACAAAAGACACCAGTGCAGAATAGGTTGTCAGATACTATTCTTTTGTTTAAACATCCTGAATCTTAGGTTCATTTGCAAAGGTAGAAATAATGGTATGCAATGGAAATCAATGTGCTTGTTCTGGTTGTTGTATATTGTAACCCTATATCATTTTCTCATCCTTACATCTGAGGAAAAGACCTGGTGCCATGTTGCTGATAGAACATATTATTTAGGATTTAAACCCTAACCCATCTCCATTTTTTTTCTTCAGAAGGGCAAAAATGTATGAATATTTCTGTATTCTGGGAGTGGCAGAGTTAAACTTAATTGAAAGCTTTGAGCTTTGATTAGGGCAGCAGGCAGAGGGGGAAAGTGAGAGAGGAAGATTGGCCTTTTGTCCCTCACCTGAACCTTTAAGGCTCCCTTCTCCTTGCCTTGAGAAAGCCTTTCTTCCCTTCCCTTAGACATATTGCATTACCCTACCCTGGGCTTATGCCAGATTCTGGAGAGCATGTACCCATGCCAGATTCTCGAGAGAGAATTTGGCCTCACAATGTTTGCATTGTGTTTGTTCATTACGAGTGAGGGTGCTTTGAAAGTAGCCACGTTTGAATCTGTAGCTGTCCTTGTATGAAGCAGGCCTATGAAATGCTCTGTATTGCTAATGTTCATACACATTTGGACAAAGCAAGGAAATTTTTATATGGTTTTAATTTTAAAATCATTGAAGTGGTATCCTTGGTTCTAGCTGCTAGTGGAGTCTAGTACTGCTGTCCTCACTTGAGCAAATCTCCCAGTGAGATCAACACAAATTCTACCTAAGGAAAAGGTTAAAAAATTGGCTTATAGAGGCCAAAAAGGAGCTGTGCTTCATGTAGCTTGTCTTGGTAACTGCATCAGTTTGAAATCTCAGCTATTAGAGATCTTTTGCGTGCTCCAGTTTCAGGGAAAATACGCTGTATGGGCTCTAAGAATGCCTTTTGCTGGTGGGGAAAACACATGTATAAAGATGTTAAAAGCTGGCTGTTCCACCAGAATGAGTGAAATCTTAAATTTTACACAGTTCTACGTTTTTCCACGGAGGGATTTTTATTTATTGTTATTCTGGTTAAAGTGGTACTTAATCCATCAGTAAGAATTCCATGATAAAATTCAGGCCGTGCCTTGGGTGACCTGTCAGAAACTGTATATCTTATTGCTAGGAATCTTTTGACACTTGGGATTTGATTTTTCTCCTGCACATATATGAGATGTCTTTGCCAAAGGTCACATAAGTTTTAACCCACAATATTAAGTCACAAATTAAATGGATTTAAGTGGTCTTGCCATACTCCCCTGTGAGTGCTTGCTCACATCTCAAAACCACCGTATAATTTGTCACAATTCAACATGATTATCTGTCTTTGCTCAGGAGGACTGTAATAGCTAAAGAGTAAGTTATATTGCAGGTAAGGATATAGGATTACTGGTAGAGCTGATTGAAAGAGCTTTCTAAGCTCTGGTCTAAGCCTATCTGACCCTTTCTTTTATTTCCTTTTCTTTTTTTTTTTTTTTTTTTTTTTTTGTTTGTTTGTTCTGTTGTCCTTCAGCTTTTTAGGTTTATTTTTACATTTTTCTTCACTGGTGTTTTTTTGGGTTTTTTATTGGGCTTAAAAATACCCTAGATCGTACTAAAAATGCCAACCCAAAATAGGATATGCAACAAAGGTTCAGCTGACAGTGTGTAAATAGACCCAGCAATCCCTGATTCAGCTGTCCTCCCTGCTCAGCACAGTTTTTCAGCATGTAGACAGTAAAGCATGTAAATGTTATTTTCTAAACACTGCATGTCCAAATGATCTAGACGGGATCATGGAACAGAACCTGGTTTGAAAAGCTGCTCTCCCAGCCGCTCCCCCTGCCCGCCCCACTGGGGGGCTTTGAGAAGCAGGGCATATTTGAGTTGCCAATCAAGCTCTTATGTAAAGTCCTGCTAAAGTTCAGTGCACTTTTGAAAGTATTTCGGGGTTTGGTACATTTTAAAGAAATACTCCTTAGCATAATGAGCTGTGCATATCTTCTCCATGTTCATTAGTTGCATGCTAATGGCTATGTTTAAAATTCCTTCTTATCTTGTTTTCTGATTGATGGGAACTTGAACCAACCTCTAGACTTCCAGACCTTGCTCAGTTACTGTTGTTTTCATTGGCAGAATAAATCTTTTGATGTGAAAAATATTGTGCACTATTCTGATTCCTTGTTCAGTCCTATATTGTATATTATTTATCAACATCTATTTTGATTTCTCTGGGTATCTGATGAGGTTCTATATTGTATGACAGCTTCTATTATTTAACAGACCAGCAGGATTTTTTTACCTTCTGCTGTTGCAACATAGGACAAAGGAATTGCATGCCACTCTTTTTATTTTTGTCTGCTTTTCTTCTTTGCTATAGCTGCTTGGGTTAAAAGACAAACAAACAAACAAATCTCTGTGGACTTCAAAGAGATCAAATTTAAAAAAAAAAAAGGCAAATAATTTCTTAAAGCTAGGCTGTTTTGCTGTGTTTCTCTACTGTTTTTCTTTTCTTTCCCCTTTTTTTTTTTAATTCTGAAAAGAAATAGCAGGCTGTAGGCACTGCCTGTGGCTTGCTAGCCTTGCTTCTTGTGTGGTCTGTGCAGACTTTATGATTTATTCAGCTAATGGGAAAGGAGCATGACCCCCAGTGGCCACAGAAAGAGAGCTGCATGTGGGTTTAATGCTTTCACCACAAAAATGTCTGCTATGACTAAGCTGTGTGGCTGAAGTCACTGTCTGAATGGTGCTAAAAAGGAACTTAGGCATTAAGTGTGCACTATTTACTATAGATTGGCTCTTGGGATTAGGCCAAGGGTTTCTTACTCAGTTTCAAAGAATAGCATGGAAGCTGCTAGGAAAATTAGAGCTGTGCAATTTATTTTTACCAGTCTCCCCAGTGAGTGACCCAGTGAAGGATTTGCCTCATAACACTTTTTTTCATCAGTTACCAAAGAGCAATTCAGAATGTACTGGTTTGTTCAGGAGTTTTCCTGGGCTTATTGTTTACATTTTCCCATCTCCAACTTTTCTTCATGTTAACATGACTTTCTAACAATATTTTCTTCATGTATTGCTTAGAACTGTAGAGGAAGACAGGTTTGGACAACCTTTGAGCATCATTGCTTGAGACCAGTTACAGTACAGTACTCTGATTAAAAGGATGAATTTGTGGGCTAAATTAGGGGTCTGCCCTTGTCTTTGCTCAAGAGAACTGCAAAACCACATATTCTTCATTGGGAGGAAACTGAAATCTTGTGTTTTATTATGGTAACACTGCCACTAGGTTTACTTGATTTTGATGATTTTTAAGGGCAGGTTAAAATGCTCTATATCTATTTTCCTACTGACAGCTAACTGTCTTCACGTGGATGTATTAAAAAACAAACCCACCACCACTACCTGTACTGAGAGAAAAAATGGTAAAGCGCTTTGTAGTCTTTAAAAAGCATTCAGAAATTCTGCTTTCCCAGCACTAACCTCCTTCTTCGTGCCATGTATGAAACCCATTGGAGCATTAAAAATTAATCACAAACACTTTGCTAGTGGTTTTATTTGTTTGTTTTTTGAAAAATGTTCTTTGTTATCTGAAAATGGTAAGCACTCCTCTTAACAACTACATATTCAAGAGAATGAAGGGAAAAATACAGAGCTAGGAACTGATATTCCAGATTCATTCTGTCCTTCCGCAGTTTGATGTTGGTCAGCTCCAGCAACAATAACTTCAGTATAATGAAAAGCAAGATCTGTTGCTAGTATTTAGTGAAGTTATTGAAACATGTAGAGAAAGAAAATTTAAAAATCAAGTATAAAATGTACTATATTCTTTTAGTATCAAATATCTAACAGGGTAAAAGTGGCCAATTTTTGTCACTAAGTTTTGGAAAATGTGAAGAATTAAAATTTAACAGATTTTATGTAAATAAAAATACTTCATGTGTATGTCTTTGCATTTTGTCTTGCAGTCTTGTAGATTTGTGACTTGTAACCAAAATTTTAAAATCTAGATGACAAATGTTAAGATCCTAAATTGCATGTCTGCACACAGGCGTCAGTTTCTATAAATGCTGAGAACCCACAAAACAGAAATCACTTAAATGAGAGTGTACTGCAAGTGTTTCACATTTTTAAAATTCAGGCCATTTTTACTTATAAACATTATTGGGGGAAAAATGTCATGCACCATTTCTTTTTGGAGAAAGTAAAGTGTGGGCATCACTTGAAAGATTATACACATAGGAAAATATAGTGAATTCTTTGGTGAAAAATACTTAGGTGAAAAAAGCTAGATATATTACTATTGTGTTTTTAAAAGAATATATTTTGGGTTTGCATTTTGAAACGATCTTTCCTGTGTGTATAGCAGTTCTTTTGTTTCAATGAATTCCAAAATATCATTTTGTATAGTTTGTATCATCAGATGAAACCCCTGAAAATAGCTTGTTAAACTGAAACAGGTTTTAAAAATCTTTTTTTTCCTTTAGACAAGAACTGAAAGAAGTTATTCATACACTTCTGTTTCACAATCTTAAGGCACAGAGGTTTGAAATTTTTGCTTGACTCTGGTTGGAAGTTTATCCTTCCTGTCCAGTTTTCTGGGATGTCTGAAATAAGGGTCGAATTCTCAAGGTGGAAGACTTCCTGCTGTGCTTAGTTTATTCCTGATTCTTGCACAACCAGGAACAAAAAATGTGAAGAAATGAGCAGTGATGCTGTTATCTAAGCACAGCAATTTGTGAAAATGGAGTGAGGGGGTTCTGCAGCAGAGGATTAGGCCTGGTTTTAACCTTATAAACGTTTGTATTTCCTGCCTAGAGTAGAGCTCTGACTTCATGCTGCCCTGTAACCCAAGATGAGAATGATGTGGTGATTGTACCATGAGAGAATTTGAAAAGCCATCGCCTTGGGTTATAACGAGTATATTTGCAGGGCTGCTGTACATTGTGGAGAAGTTTCCCTCTGCAGGCCGTGGGGGATGGTAAGGAGAACTGTACAAGAGCAGGGGGAATAATAATCCTAAAAGTCTCCTTACCTACAGCAAGCAAACTGGTGTGTGTGGTGTGCAGCACAGATGCCTTGTCAGCAAGAGGCAGAGCAGAGGGACAGCTGGACGTGTCTGGCGTGCAGGTGTTTCAGCTGGTATTCACACTGGCTACTGGCAAACAGATTTTTTTTCTCCTTTTTTTTTAAATTTCTTTTTCTGGTGGAGGAGGAAGAGACAGTGGGAGGTAAAGAAAGACGAGGGATCACCCACAGTCATTTCCCAGAATGGAAGAGGAGAAAAGCAACACATCAGCTCAACTCCTGTTTACACATAGAACTGGCTCAACTTTCCTTTGCAAGTATAAATCAAAGGGTACAGACTTTGGATGTTTTTCTCTGTCCTGTGAAGACAGCCTCTTCTTTTTTTTTGACTTATGAGGATTGTGTTAGTACTCCAGGAGTTCTGCATTGCAAGTTGTAAACTTGACTCTGGGCTTTTTTGACTGAAAGCAACAATTTTATCTTCGGTAGGTTTCTTTTTCCCTGGAAAGTCACATAGTGACTTGTGTCACTAAGAACTGCTTCAGTGACATAAAGTGATTACACACTCAGTAGCCTTAGATCCTTCCTTGGGAGCGTTTTTTTTCTGAGAAAAATATTTTCCAGATCATCATGACTGCACCTGCTTTCTGTAACTGAAGTGTGAAGGGCATGGAGAAGTTATTTGAATTCTGAAATCCTTGACAGTGGTTTCTGAAGTGATTGACAGCTGGTAAAAGCTAGAGTAACTCTTGGGGTATTCTCACCTAAGTCAAGCTAAAGACCAACTCAGAGAAGCTGTAGGTGATCTGCAAGCTTAACTTCACTGTTCTGTGCAATTTAGGCTTTTGATAATGAGGTCCTAGTATAAATTACTGGGGTCTGTCTGTACTCACATAAATATTGCAGTTAAAATATGTTTCTCTCTCTTTCTTTTTTTTTTTAGTTTTGTTTTGTTTTTGTTGTTGTTGGTTAGTTGGTTTTTTTTTTCCCCTCATGTAAATGTAGCAATCAGGAATATTCCATCTATACTGGACATGTGCCATTTAGTCCTACATCTGTTTCTGACAGTAGCTAGTTTCAGATACCTTGAAGGGTAGTATATAGCAATGTAAATTATTATTTATTACTGTTATTGTATTTGCTACAGTACAGTATTACTACCAGATGCCACTTAGAGGTTACATCTCTCCTCATTTGGGATATGCATTATACTGAAATCTTGTCAACCATTTTTCAGTTTTGTCAAGGCTACATTGGAGCCATCACTTAGAGCAGGGAAAATCATAATGTGCTTCTTCAGTTTGTTCCACTTTGGTTCCCATTCTATCAGCATCATTTCCCATAGAGCTTGGCTTTGCTCTTGAGTCAAAGGGCAGAGTTTTCTCATGATTCTCTATTAGCTAGTCATAAGATCTGAATGATTTTGATCTTTTAGTTTATGGGAACATTGACTTCCATGTCGCTGAAAGCTAAGCTAAGATGCCTTTGCTTGCTGGAATTTCTGATACAGTTTTAGAGTGGCGATTATGGTTAGGTCATTATAATAACAACCAGGGCTCTCTAGCCTGTTTCTTCATCCTTGAGGCTTGCTTTCCTTCTCCATGGAGCTGCTCTATTAATGTCATACAGTAGTTTGGTGAACAAGTTTGCTGTAGCACAGATTATTATATGCATTTTCTTGGACCAAACTAGAATTAATAATATGCAACATATAAGTCAGTGATATCATTGTTTTGGAGAATGACTTCTAAACAATTGGGAGTTTTGCCCTTCCCACAAACAATATGCTGACATATTTAGTCATGTGGACGTTATTTTCTATCCTATAATTGCTTGGATTTATGTAGGTCTTCAGGAGACAAGTGATTTGGGTTTGATTTTTGGTTCTCTCATAGAATATTCTTGAGAGTGTCACATTCTGGTTGATGTTTGATTTCTTCTCATTGGAATGTGTGTATGAATATTCTCTAAACAGACAAGTGATCTGTGCAGCCTAGTTACTTCCCACTTCCCAAACAATTTCAACTCTTTAGATGAAAATCACTATGAAAGCTATTTGATGGATTTTTCACCTAATTTAGAATTAGTTCTTCCAAATCTAGACTCAGTTGTTTTCATGCTAGATGCAGACCCTGTCACTATAATTTTCTCGCATAACTTATTGCTTCTTTTTTTGCTTTGCCTTTTAAATATATTTTCTGTTCGTTGCCTTCATCTTTGTTTTTGTGTGTAGACATTTATCTCCCCTATGGCAATTTGCCAGATGCATTCTACAGTCTCAGAGCAGGATGATCACTTCATTTCCCCTATCTGTCCTTTTGAGACTATTCTGCAATACATAAGACTAAAGCTCTATCTGTGAGAAGTAGTTACACATAATCTTGTGAAAAAGTGTTCTGAGAATTCATCTTGAAGCTACTTAGCCCTTACTCTGTCTAAGAATACCACAGTTGGGATGGAGTTTTGAACCTCAGAACATTGTCTATTGCATTAATCTTCCTAATCAATACCCTCTTTCTCTGCCAGAAGGAGCTCCTGTATCTTTCACTCCTGTCCAGGAGTTTATTCTCCCTTACATCAGGTCCAGCAGGTCATGCTGCTGCCGAGGTGTCAGCTCATCCAGCATCACTCATTTCTCGGTGGGGGAAGACAGGATTTTTCCATTGGAGCAGCTCACTGAACTGATTCAGCCAGGGCCCTGGGGATCTTTGCCTCCAAATGGAACTGGAGAGAGGGAGAGAGCATTCAGCTCACAGGTTGGGGGCGGGGGGAGCAGGATTTCCCCTTTTGGCAGCCACCTGCAGCTAGACCAGATTATGTATAATGTCAAGCCACATTCTTAAACAACTCACAGTGTTTCTGATCTAGTGAGACCGGAGTGTTTGATGTGCTTAGTGGAGATTTGACTTTCCAAATAGGTCTGGCAGCAAGTACTGAAAAGCAGGTGTCCTCCAGATTGGTGTATGACTTACATAGCCAAGAGAAGGCTTCACAGAAGGGCAGCTACTAGAAAAAAAACAATCATAAAACAAATAAGACACCATTAGTTTAAATGGGCAAATGTCCACAAAGGAAAGGACCCAGCAGCTGACACCAATATTATTACTGGCTGAAAAGAGATTTGAACTTTTTGGCAACAACAAATGTCAGAGAATTGGATTTGAACAGGTGAAATTTATTATAACCTTAGGACACAAATAGTCTCAGAAGATCAGTGTGGGGGTTCAAATGATGAGGACTATCTGCAGCAATAGGTAAAGAAGAGAATCGGCGTATATAAAATTGTCATTGCAAGAAAGTACAGGGAAGAAGTGAGGTTTTCCTAAGAATATGAGTCACAGAAAATCAGTGGGAATTGAGTGCCTTCTTTTCTCTTCTGAAAAGCCTCCAGCCCAGCTCCCTGAAATGACACTACTGAGGAAATGTGATCTTTCTCAGATCTTCTAAATTCAAACCTGTTCAAAGCACAGGAAAGTCACGCATTTCAGGGCCTTCAGGAAGGTGGAGGAGGACAACTACCAAAGCAGTAAAGATTTTAAGGAAGAGAGAAATTGATGTTGTGCTCAATAAATACAAACCTTGAGTTTACAGCGTTGACGGTGAACTGTCAGCTGAGACTTTAAAATGACATTTTCTCTGTCTAAAAACTGAAGAATACTGCTTCTTCAAAAAAATAAGGCATATTTTTTAAGAGCAGGATTTTACCTATTTCACTTTTTTCTTTTCCTATGCTTCAGTAAAATGTGTCAAGCATAAACTGTGCTCATCCTTTTGTTCAAAATGCAATGTTCAAAATCAATTCAGTTTCTACACACAGTATTGCATGCATTGCACTTGATGTGTTATCAAATACTCTGTTCCCAATGCTAACAAAAATATTTGAAAATTAATTTGTATGGTAATATAAATTCATATATTGCATAGAGTAAGTTGTTAGACTAAATATGTTATATTTCAGCTGGGCAGAATTTAGTTTCTGTTCTCAAGAAAATACGGTGTGCAGCTGTTTTTTAATCTGCTTTCTATGTTGAAATGTGTACTGATAAATATTCTTGTTCTGCCCTAGGACAGCACTGGGGATAAATTACTCTACCTGAATGGACCATTTCCTATTAAAATACTTTTAATAAACGTAGGAGAAACTAGCATATATGCAGGCACCTAGGTACTCATATTTACATAGGCTTAGTCACTCAGAGTTTGGAATTTTTTTTTTTCCTTTTTGAGTGGAAGAAATATTATATCATCTGCTTTCGAAATAGTGATGTGTTTTATTTTTTTTTCAGTTTGAGGGAGTTAATTGTTCAGGGTTGGGAGGGTTGGATGTTTTCGTGCTTGTTTTTAGGTTTGGATTTTTTTTTGGTTTTTTTTACTGTGGGATGCTCAAATACTGGCACAGATTGCCCAGTGAGGTTATGGAGTCTCTGCCCTTGGATATACCTAAAAACCCAACTAGACATAGTCCTGGGCAACCTGCTCTAGATGATCCTGCTTGAGCAGGAAGTCCTCCGGAGATCCCTTCCAACCTCAGGAATTCTGTGGCTTTTAGCTGGAGACTTACTTCTATTAGTTTTTTTAGCTGGGTGTTTTTTCTAGCACAGAGAGAAAAATAAGTCAAGCAAGGTAGGATTTTATAAAGAGGTTTAAAAACTGAGAAATGGCAGAAAGAAATGCAAGTGAACAATATGCATCCTGCCAAGCTGATGGTAGATGGGCTGAGGAGCAATGAGAGCTTGGAAGGGCAAAAGCACATCTGGCAAAGCTGGTCTTTCCAGAATGGTGAAAAGGTATAAAAGCTCTTCATAATGAAGGAAGTATGAAGCAGTAATATTTTTGGTTAGTTTTTTATTTAGCTTTCTCTGTGATTTTAGATGTTTCAAGGACATTTCTTTCAACAACATCTGGTTTTCTCGGTTTTACCAAAGAGTGAGTCTTGTTTTTCTGAAAAGCTGGAAATGCTACTTACTGTACATGGATTACTGATCTTTCCAAAGCTGCTCACAGCTGACACACACAGATCCGTTGAGTGAGTCATAAAGCCCAGTCAGCTGTACTTTTTACTTGTTCCTAGGTGAGATTTAGTGGATACTGACTTTGTAGACTTTGAAAGCTGGCCAAGAGCTTTGACAAAAAACAACTTGAAAGTTGCTGCTAAAAAAACCCCCAAAAATGCAGCATTGGAAAGTTGCTTTTTCATAATCCAAACTGTATTTTCTGCTGCAAGCAGGTGAAATTAAGTTGTCAGGAAAACCCTTCCACTAATATATGGTGAGATTGGTCAACCTGACTCCTTTTCTCTTTCTCCCTTTCATGTCTGTAATTGTGATACCATGGATTTAGTTGGAAGCCTCTTTAGAGATGGATGTTTACTTCCATGGTAGAGTAGGAAGCTGGGTAAGTCAGTTAAAGAAAGAACATTTCATATACCTGCCAGGGGTATGAATTTCTTCTCCTCTCAGTATATTTTGTGTCTTTAGAGCAACTGGAGGGACTCTGTATTGCTTGCCAGTGGAGAGGAACTTAGTCTCTACATAAGCTTCCTAATGCTAACAGTCTTTTTGAAAGGCTACAGTTCTGATGTTCTCTGGTTTGAAACCTTTTATTCTATGCTTTTATCATTCACTGTATTTTTCTCTTTTGTTTGAGCTCCAAATTTACTTGTTAGTATTTTACACTTCAGAAAAATTGTCTAAGAATGAAAAGTAAATGCTTAGAATTAGGAACTTCATTCTGCAGTTGGCTGAGCTTTGTTTCTCTGAACTATTAAATTATAATAGACCTGATTCTTACTTAGAGAAGTAATCCATGTTTTAAAAATGTTGGGAATCTACTGCTTTTTTTAAAAAAAATCCCTAAACAAGCAAAGTTCATAACACTAGTTGATGTTGATGGGAATTATTACTCAATAGACAAAATTTTAGATAATAGATATTTTAGATATTATGCCTCTGGTACACTAGTACACTGAAAATCTTCATTGTTCATTGAAAATGCCATTTAATAATTGTCTGGTTGTCACCTACACATACCAGTAGTTTCTGGATGCCAAATACTTTTTCAGAATAAACATGCAGGAGATGGCTAAAGGTTCAAGGTCAAGTGCAAAGTAGGACAGGAGAGGCAGGGCATCATTTTCAAGTGCCTCTTGGTAAAATAACCAGAGAAGACAGTAAGCCATTCATAAGGATTAAGGCTAATGGGTGAAAGTAAATTGTTTTAATTAGGTTTCTGAGTTTTAATCCAAAACAAAACTTGCAAGAGGTGTATTGTAGATATCAGCATTTGATCCTACCCTATTAAATACATTTTCAGCATCTCAAGAAAAAGCAGCAATGGGATCGTCATCATCTCTCACCTCTCATAATATCTATAGCACTCTTCTTAAATTATCAGCTGCCTCCCTGCCTGGCATGAAACTGCCTTGATCTTGATTTACAATGGTGGTAATGCTTTTGTTTAGTCTCGTGGTTAGCCATTTAGTAAATATTTTTAAGACTACATTTAACAAAGATACAAAATTATAGTCCTTACATATCCTGAGACTTTATCAGGTTTCAGAGTGCCCAGATTCTCCTTCACTTTTCATTGCTAGTGGTATTGCACCTTTACCTGGTTTTGTGCAAGGCATTTTGGAGGCACTGTTTTAGGTTAATGTAGGATTTCTGACATATATCCCCTGCTGTCACCCACCCTGATCAGTCCAACTGCCAGACTCCAATTACTGCGCCATTTAATTCAGTATATACAAGTACAGTTGCATATTCCTTTCAATTTGGCACATATATGGCAGCAGATAGCAATGCTCCAGTGGAGCTTAGAGAGAGGCAGGGAATAGCCATAAAATTTGGAAGAGTAGGCAAGAGAAACATATAATTCTTTAAACACTTTCTGTAGTGGTCCTAAATATGATACAGGCAAAGAACAGAACTTGTATCTCCCTTCTGGTATTGCCAAGGAACTCTCCATGAGCCTAAAAAACATGTGGATGATGTGGACAGGGACTTGAATTTGGCACTTTTTCATACCTGGGGTTTTCCAATAGCTAAAAAGCAACCGAAGCTTTCCTCAAGTGCGCAGGAAAAAAACAAGGATGTGTATTTATCTGCTTATCTTCTCTTCCTGTATATCATGATTCAGTGGCACTTGGATTAGTTTTGTTTGCAATCAGTTCTTCCACATTTAGACCAACTCTGAATGTGCATGTCCTCAAGTATGATAAAAATTCAGCTGAAGAAACTTAAATTGAGTACTGAAAGTGCTGAAGATTTTCAATAACAATTTTTAATGAAAGAACCATCGCTTCTTCTAGGTCAAGTGGATGCAAAAAGTGATGGTCAGACTTGTTTGAACCCTACATTAATGAATTACAGTTTTTAACTGTTCTAAAAAGTTCTGTGCTATTTGTTGTGTAATGCATGCCCATGCATCTGAAATGTTTATATAATTTAACAGCATTTTACAGCTTAAAGCCTTTAATAGATCTCAGTCACTTGTAATGCATGTCACTGATTGATGGGACATACGGGAACTAAGTTTCCATCCACTGAACAAGAGAAACATGAAAAAACTTTTCAAAGTTTGGAGGGACACTAAAGGAAATTGTGGATGTAGTCCTTTAATCTTTATCGAGACTTTATTTTGAAATTAGGATTCTCCAAAATAGGGTGATGTAAAACTTAGAAACACATTCTTACTGAAAGTACTCCTCATGACTTAGTCCTAGGGATGATCCTGCAGTTAGTGGTTTTGAAAGAGTTAAACCCTTTACCTCTGAGAAAACATTTGCTTTTAGAGTAATTCCTCATCTTTCAGCAGTATTCAAGGAAACTGGGTGAGAGAATGCACTATAATATTGAATAAGAAGGAGCTAAAGGAAAGCTTCCTTCATTTTCTTGCTTTCCTTGCCAGCCTGCACTGCAGATCCAACCTTTTCCTTGGCAGGAAGGAGGAAAGAAGAAAAAAAGCAGTGTATTCCTCCGCATAACTTCCTCTGTTCCTTAAAGTTTAGCCACTGGTCTAATCTCTGAAAGTTTTTCCTGGCTTGCATTGACTTTCTGCTCAGACAATGAGCACTTTTTTAACCTGTCAGGAGCTGAATTGCTTGGCCTGCCATTGGGCTGACAGTGTGCCACTGGTTCTGAGACTACTCTGTTCCTGAGATGCAGCGCTGACACAAATCTGTACAAGGGCTGATTTTGTGAGTGCCCCAATGGAATCCCCTTCAACCGCTGTCTACTTAGTAAGGTTCAGTGAATACTCAAGGGGAGACTCCTTGGCAATGGATTTTGCCTTTTGCAGGAATTCTGTGTTGGAATTTTTAATATAGGATGGCTCTGTTGGGCTGTGTGCTCTTTTTAAAAAAAATCACTCAGCTTGCAATTAAAGTTCTGTTTATGTTTCTGCAGTGTTTAAAGTTGTTCCTTATCTGTTGCCTGTGCTCTTTATCATTCATAGGTCTGAGGGAGATGGAAAAGACCTGCTGTGTTTTAGGGAGGGAGGCAGGCAAGCCAGAAGCAGAGACAAAGGTAGGCTTGGTCCTCAAGAAAAAATAACACAGTAAAGAATGACCTTACTATACTGTTTTCCCACAGTAAAATATACCCCCTTCTGCAGTATTTTCAACCAGAAATGCTTCTGTGTGTGTGTGTATAAAGAGACATATATATATATATATATAGCATGTCTATGTAAATGCAGGCTTCATGACTGCTGAAAGTCTGAAACCTGAAGGACTGAAACTGTACTGATGTGGTTTCAGAGGTTGATTGTCACCCACCTGTACCTGCACTCAGGAGATTTCACACCACCACACCAAAACACACATAATTCACTGCGGTGTTTGACAGCTGACATCACACACAGAGCACACCCAGACTGCCTCAAGCAGTGTCACACAGGGGTTGCCCCTGCACAGGCAGTGACAGGGATGTCCAAAGTGACCTGCAGGATAATTCTGTGCATTATTTGCTTTGCATTAAGCTTGGTGGCTCCAACTAGCATCTGGTTCTCGTTGTATTTAGCATTTTTTCCAAACACACAGGCAAATCCGTGCTCTGAAAATTTTATCTAACTGTATTTGGGTTTTCTTCTCATGTTTATATGTACTTTTTGGGGAGCTTGCAGGGGGCATTTCAACTCTCATTTGGTCTGTCAGGAACAATATTTTGTCATATCTATAGTAGGACTGAAAAGATGACTTTTCCAAAAGGTGAAGTTGTCTAGATATTTGCCTCACTCTTACTGTTTGATTTCCTATTTCCCTGCTAACTAGTGGTTTCTTTAAATGCCGTGCTGTAAAGGAAGGTTGGGCTTCTAAGTCTATTTAACTTTTATCCTTGATAGCTTTCTTTTCCCAATTCATGGTAACTTGCAGGATTGGGTCCGTGCTGTAGAATTTACACAAAAAGCTCTATGAGATTTGCTGGGCACAATTGTGAAAACTGTTCAGTATATCCTGTTTTCTAAATGTCAGCTTTTTTCTTTTTTTTTCTCTTTCATAGTGGGTGGGCTGACTAAACAGAGACTTTTTTACATGGTACTTTGCTGTTTTCTAAACAGAGCAGCTATGTATGCTATCTAGTTTATATACAGCTTTTTCTTCTTTTTTTTTTTTTTTTAAAAAGCAGGGTGCCCTTATAAATGTGTTGGATTTAAAAGAAGCTAGTCCTACAGAAAGTGCTTTGTTTCCAGTATCTGAAACTTCTCTTGATTTTTTTCCTTCATATTTTATTCGTTGCTTTGCTGTGTGCCACTCTCTATGTTTTTTGAAGTAATTATGCATAGGTCCTACAATACAATAAGGCCAATGTTTGCAAGAGTTTTTGTTCTGATATATAGCATGGAATGGAGCTAATCAAAACCTAAGTGTGGACTTTGCACTCACTGCAGCTTCTAAAATACATAATCAACATTATTTTGGGCCTTATGACAGCATTTGGCTTTAAAGCATTAAAAAAAGACCATTCCAAATTAGGAAAATTAGAACAAAGAGCTATTCTAAAAGAAATAATTAGTATTCTTAAAATACATCAGCACATAAATACATCTTGGATAGCTCTGCCACTTTTGGGCTTGCTGGAGAGTCAAAGGAAGACACACTTTTGCTGCAATTAATGCCTCTAAATGGACCACATACAAAATGATTATCCTAAATAAGCTGCATAATCCTGCAGGCAGCATATCAGACCAGGTTTGAGGTACTGTGTGGCAGAATTCAGAGTGGAATTAAAGGCTCTTCTGAGCAAAACTGGTTCCCAGCCAAGGCAGCCCTCATAAGCACTAGGGAAGCCACCTGAAAGCTGCCATTGGGGATTTGCCCAATCTTTTTTCACTCGAAATTTGAAAACAGATTTCTCTGGATCTGTTGGGACCAGGTCTGTGTGTACCAAGAACTGATAAATTGTGTGCTGAACTCTCTTCCTACAGCTCTGCTGATGTAGCTCTATCTTTATTTCCATGCTACTCTTTTTCTTTGTAGTTTCTTCTGGTTTGATTTCCTTTTCTTGATTATTTCTTGCCTTTTTTAGTATTCTGTCCATTCCTGGCAAGAATGAACTCCTTTTTCTCCTTTTTCTCCTTTTTCTCCTTTTTCTCCTTTTTCTCCTTTTTCTCCTTTTTCTCCTTTTTCTCCTTTTTCTCCTTTTTCTAGATTTCAGCCATGCCCCTAAGAACCATAAGGGTTCTTGACTATGATACTTGATTTGATAATGCCTGTTGAGTGATATCTTAGAGTTGAAGGCAGTGATAGCAAGCAGCTAGCCAGTTAAAAAATTCAGCTTAGGTTTCCTTTGGATATGATTACTTAGGGCTGCATCAGCTTTCTGTTTTGTTGCATAGTACATTGCTATTTCTGTGCTTTAGAAAGTGTTTTATGAGGATGTGCACTACTCTTAGATTAAACCTGGTCTTGATCCTATCACAGTGTGAATGTTCTGGCCTTGATCTCAAGTAACAGTTAACATTAGGAGCACAAAGAGTTTCTGTGGGTTAATGGTACGAGTCTCATATTGACCTTTCTGTTTCTTTGATGGAAAAGTGTTTATCCAGGAAGATGCTTTGGAGACAAATTTTTTATTAAGCATGATTCAGTTTGATCAGTCATTTTTGTTGGGGAGGTGATTTTTGATGCTTTTTTGGTTATTTGCACTACCACAGAAGTATTCCTGGGGAGTGATTGAATTTTAAAGGGGAGCAAAAGGCAGCCTGTTACGTTTGCTTGCCGGGTTCCACTGCCCACAAAACAGCATCACTCCGTGGGGAAGTAGGAGGTTCTAGCATTCCTTGGGATGTGTGGGAAATGGCGTGTGTGTTTATATGGCCATGGTTTCACCTTACACAGGGACCACCAGGTTTTAATGACATGCTTGGCCACAGGAGGTTCAAGCCACTGACCACTGTGTTTATTCCAATGAGCCAGCCCGTTGGCACTGGGGAATCTTTTACCCCAGTTTACACCACGACATAAAAATAAGACAACACATTTCTTGTCTATAGTCACATTTTCCAATATTGGCACTAGAGATTCCTATGGAAGGCTTCTTTTTTTAACTTTTCTTTCCCCCCATATACTACCTGTTAAAGGCAAATACCATGGAGGGTATTTTGTCAGAAGGATGTAGGACAGTGTCAGTGTGCAAAAAATGAATTTAGGCAGCACATCCTTAAAGACTTCTAGAGTGTGAGGTAAAAACAGTCCAGCTCCCCATGATGTCCTGTTTCTAACGAATGCTTTGTTCCACGTCAGATTCTTGCTTTTCAAAGTAAATAAGGCTGGATGTTGGAATTTTCTTCAGAAACCTCATGTTTGTTAATACTGTTTGGGGGGAAGGGAATGGGAACAAAACTTTTAATTGAAGTGGATTCTAAATTTTAAAATATTATCCATTAATTTTTTTTCAAATCCATTCTTAAAGTAACTGGAGAGAGAAAGTCAGATGTCCCAGCAATTTCAGGCAGATTCTTCTCTTTACGAAGAATATATGTCCCCTCAGGTATTGATGAATAATGAAAGGCTGTTACCTATTGATGTACTGATGCAATATTGATGTCTGACAAAATTCTGATGTAAAGAATTTTGATTCTGATGTAAAGAATTAGATGGAGGTAAATTATGTAGGGCTAGTAATGAAATACTGTGTTATTAAAGTGTTGCAGAAAATGTTCTTATGGAATTGGTTTAAGTCTGGTTATGTCTTGTACTAGAATTATAAAGCTTAATCTGTTTTTGATTAAGTCAACTAACTGAAATATCTAGTTGGAGGCATATGTATATTTGTTATTGAAGTCAACCCTGAAAACTTGTTGTGGGATTGGTGAAAGCCTGGCTGTCTTTGGTTTGGACCTTTTAACCATGCTTACCACAAGCTACCTAAAATATAAAGAGCCTCCTTTTTACTCAGGCCTTTTCTGATGTTAAAAAATACGGACTGTTTGGCAGGGTGACATGATGGAAGGGCCCTCCTACTCTCCTATATTGTGGAGTAATGGCAAGATTCATTTAAATGCTTCACAAGCTGTTATTCGTAATTACTTGTTTTAAAAGGTTTGAAAGGTTTTCCTCTCTAGGCTCTGGTTGTTTTAGACATTTCCACAGTGGTGAGGCTTTAGTTTTTATAGTGCGTTATCGAATTTTCTTCTCTTTGCAATCATTCTTCCTCACTCGTGTTTTGACCACTAAGAATACATTCTGCCTACATACTGCATGTATTTATTTCTTCTTTCTCAGTATATCACCAACAGTGATTGAAATATGGGCTGCACTCAAAAAGATAGAAGCATTCACTGAAGTTCTTCTACTGACAAGAAACTTTTTTTTTACCTTTAGCACCTCCTTCCTATCTCCAATTCTGCTGTGCTAAAAAAATGAGAGAGCTTAGGACATCTGCACCTACATTTTGTAGCACAAATTAAATTAGTTATTAGGCAATCTCCAGTCATACTAGTTGCATTACATGAGATATACCTTGAGAAGTGCAGTGAGGATTAATTATCATTTGGTATATTGAACTTGTAAAGTATAAAGGCCCTAATTCTACACTATTTAAGCATGTGACCAGCTCCAAGCACATCTGCTTTACTTCCATAGGAATCAATGGAATTTAACCATGTGCCTAAAGTTAAACCTGTACTAAATCACTTTTCTGAGTACAAACAAACTGTAATTTAGAGCTTATAAAAGCTATCTCTTTCCCCCCGAGTTCTACAGAGCAATTTCTAATCAGACTGAAGATAAGAAGCTCTCTCTTTTCTAGAAGTAATGTTCCGCTTTTTTTTCAAAATAGCTTTAGTTTAGTTTGATAAATATACTAACTTCAATGCCCATGTTTTCTCATAGGAAATGTCTTCCATCTATTAAAAAAAAAAATCATAACTATTTAAAAAGCAATAGTGAGTCATAAAGCTTGTCCAAAACCATCACACATTCTCATTTGTGTTCAAGGAAGTATCTCAGATTATACTAAAAAAAATTTGTCAAAGGGAGATTGTCAGAAAAGTGACTTCTTGTGATTCCTACTCAAAGAGATTGGCATTTAAGTAAGATAGTCTACAAAATAAGTAGTCTGATCAATGGTTAAATAAAAATGCAAATATGTAATTTTTATTAGCTCCTGCTCTTCTGTCCAAAAAACTTTGAGACCTGAATCGTTAATCCATGGTACCAATGATATTCAGTATGTACTCAAATATTCATATTTCATGAATAGTTGTCATGCAGAACTCTGGACAATCACTCAGAAGAGATAACAGCAATACCTGACAGACTGATGGCAGTATGATTCTTGCTCAATAAATAGTCTTGTAAGATCAGTGCTGTTGTCAGAAACCTGTTTTGGTGAAAGCAAAGGTGGGAAGTTTTATAAGGGAGACAATCAAGTCTAACAGAAACTTTTCTGAGTGAGCTACATCCTGTCTTTCTATTTTTCAGTAACTATTTTACCAAGAACAGGCAAAACCTTCTGAGCCTAATTCCAGTATCTAGGAAGTGCAAAGATTTGGTCAGCAGTTGGAATCTCTGATATCCCAGGACTTTGCAGCAGGCTTCAATAAATGCCTACAAGTAGTAGAAATTTCTGCGACAGCAAACACAGCATTCCTTTTCTCCAGATGTTAGTCCATCCCAACAAAATGGGAAATCTGGAAATGATCAATCTTCTTTGTGAGAACTCTAGTAAACACATAGCAGCTTCATTTCCAGATGGTGAAATCCACGTGCACCAGGCTTTCCACCAAGCATTCAGATTCACCTGAATGAGGCTCTGTGTGTGCTCACTCTGTCAATCTGCTCCTGCACACATCCCCCCTTCCCTTCTGTGTCTGTTCAAAGAAGGTCTTAGCAGTCAGCCATACTCAAACTGTGAACTCATTGACCGTCATCTTGTCTCACGTTTTACCAGTAACATTATGCACGTGATGAATTATGGCCTAACCAGTTAGCTCTGTTGTGCAGCTCAGACAGTGACATCTAATTCTAGGAGTCATTTTTAACCCCCAAATCCTTTTCTTCCTCTTGCTTTTTCCAGTCATTAATTCTTAAACATCTGCAGTGGTTACCTGCACAATGACATATAGAGTAACCAGGGAGAACAGGAATAGTGGATTATGGATTTGCTCTTCTTTGGCACAACCCCAAAAATCTGTAAGGACAGGGAAATAGGACAGAAGTGGAGAGAGCAAAGAGGATTTGGAACCACTTCTAAAAAGGATGTTTCACCTTTTACCTATGCTCTGAAAGTTGACTACATTAGATTATGGTGTTTAATTAGAAACTAAATTAAGTAGCATTTAAATAGTATGTTTTAAGTATCATCTGAAGTCTACTACCAGTAACAATACCCGTTTAAAATTCTTCATTTGTGTTAACTATTACTTAGTTTAATGTCCTTTAAAAAATCATTTGCATTTTAAAGTACTTTTTAATTCCTGCTGTGTAGTATAAACAATGAGATTGTTCCTGCCCAACAGAGTTATCAATCTATAGACAAGCTACAAAGAGCAGAGAAAGTATAATTATTCCCATTTTGTGGCTGGGCAAACCTGAATTCACACATGTGAATGCTCTGTCTAGAATGAGAAACTGGGGTGAGTTTAGCAGGTTCATTAGCTAGCACATTTTAATAAAATCTGGTTTTAGTCATCTTTTGATGACCAGAATGTACAAACAGATTAGTATTTAAAAACAGGCTGTGGTCTGTGATATAGTTACTATTTTGTGAGAAGTGGTGACTTCTGTTTTTCTTAGAGCTGCAATTTACTATCACTGCAGTATAGGTGTTTTCAGCTAGTACTGACATATTTGTCTGCATTGCTAATTACATGTAATACGATTTTTGCAACTGAGAATTTTATTAAGAGCATATATTCTGTGTCTACATTTGAACTACCATCCTTTGACCAATGGGAATATGCTAGAAAAAGTATGAAAATTATAGCACAGGTGCTCAATTTAGTACAATATGTTTAATTTAGTAAAGAGGTGATCAATATACATCAAGAAATGAAACTAAAGGGATTTGCCTGATACTTTTATTGCACTGGTTAGAGGAGTTTAACAAATTCACTTATTATTAAGGAGTGCTGTCTATTATACCCAAGAGGTTGTTGAGAGATGAACAGTTAGATTCTGAAGCACGTGAGCAATTTTAAAAAAAATCATGTGTAACCTTGGTTCTTTAGTGCAACAGATAGACTTGAGTGCCTGGTTTCTGCTGGTTTTTAAGGAGTTCTCTAGTCATAAATGCCCATGATTTTTTAAAATAAGGACTCTAAAGAAGGATTTACTAATAGCTCCCAGAAGAAGAAGACACTAAGTTGCAGTTGTGATGGTTTTTTCTAGGTTAGAATTCTTCTGTCACATAGCTGTTCACAACTTGCTGGGAAAGTTTCTTGTCCTCTTGGTTAAGGAGTTGTCTTCTTCCAAATGTAGTTTTGATGAAAGGTCTTAACTCGAGTTGAAATAACTCTTCAAATAGCCATACCCAAATCTGTGAACTATTTTGGATGTGTCTGTCAAGGCCTTTCATTTGTCTGTGTTCAACAGAAAGCCAGTGAACAGAGAAGCATACTGGG
This sequence comes from Acrocephalus scirpaceus scirpaceus, assembly GCA_910950805.1. Lineage (NCBI taxonomy): Eukaryota > Metazoa > Chordata > Aves > Passeriformes > Sylviidae > Acrocephalus > Acrocephalus scirpaceus. Next base: position 56,606,108 of record OU383778.1, on the reverse strand, counting down.
TGAGGCTTCAGATATGTTTTTATTATATTCTAGCACAGCAGTTTCAGTGACAATAGCTGAGATCAGTGCCTGAGAATTTTGCTCTCTCCCCATGCATCTTCTCTTCAGAACAGTCCCTACCCTGAAGATCTTGTAACAAAAAAAAAGGGGATCATATAATTTACTAAGGAGAAATTGGGTATTAAAGGATTTTCCAAAGGCCATAAACAAGTGAGGGAAGATATTCTATCCCTCACAGAGGTGATTTTCCAACAGCAAAGTTTTAGTGCATCAGTGGGCAGCCGACAGAGGAGTTTCTAACACTGGACATTTTTCATCTACATCCATTTTTCAGACTAACACATGATGAAATCATTAGTCCCTGTGGATCAATGGGCATATTGCGCTGATTTAAGTGGAACCAAGATTTCTATCTAGAGCTGTTAGTCTTGTCCCAGCTTTAAAAATAGAAGTGTCTGCTTTAACCAAAAATTCAAACATTCTCCTTTCCTTCCTACACGTTAGGACAACTGATTGATTTTTACAGAAGACGTAACTGCAGCCAACCAGTTCCACTGATAGGTAATTCAGTTTTTAATGGCCTGAAGCCTCTTGGTAAACCAGCCTCAGTCAGAAAGCTGCAGAATCATGAATGATCAGTGCAACTTTCCAGTAAGGTTATACTTTCACTAGTAGTTTATTTTCTGCTTGGTAGAACACAACAGTAAGTCTAGGGTAAGGAGGGAGTTTGTTGGGGTTTTTTTAAGTAAAAAATATAGCAAGTCAATAATATGATGGAATAAGTAATGCTTTTCTTCAATATGTCTGTCAAGTGAAATGAGTGATACTTTACCGACAGTTTAGATGAATAACTACTAGGACAGGATCAGTGTCTTGTGCTTTAAAAATAAACTTCTTTGCTCTGAGTCAACATCTGTTTTGCCTTGGCCTTCATTTAGCAGCAGGAGACCATTATCCTGTGATGACTTTCTATTCCACTGACATCTCATCTGGTGCACCGATATTCTCAGTATTTTACTCCCCTGCTGTGCCCCTTCCCCTCAGCCACACACACACAAACACTCTTTATCTCAGCCTGTAAAATGCTGTTCTGCTGTTTCCATGAATAGGAGATTGCACATAATGTAATCAATCAGTTGCTCCTACCACTAAGGAAAAGTGTGTCCTTCCAATTAACTTCTTACATCCCAATAACATGAGCAACGCTCTTGGATAGGTGCCTAAAATCAGGAACATTTGTCTAAACTGCCCTGACATTCAGAATCTAAGGTGGAGGACTAGACCATCTGAGAAGCCAATCTTGCAAAAGTTCTGGACTTTCAAATCTGATCTGGTTATTGCTAGGGTTAGGAAAATGGAAAATAATTATGGAATAAACCAACTAAATTTTTACAAAGACTTTGCTTGTTTTGGTTTTGGGGCAAATATTTGGAATCAAACTGGTTTTCCCAGACTTACATGAGATAAATTATTATTCAGAGTCACTAAATCTGTTAAGTTTATTGTTTTGGGACAGTTAATTCCTAATGGTATGTCCTTTATGGTAAGAGAATACATTAAAGCGGGAATTTCTTCACTTGATGCGGCAGGCACCAAGGTAAAAGAGAAGAACATAAAATCCAAATGTAGCAATGCTTGTATTGGAGCACTCCAGAGGTCTATCTAACCCAAGGTGTCAACGAGATGATGCTAAGAGTTGTGTGATTCTACAGCTTTCCTGCTTTTACAATGGTGCAAGGACTAGATGAACCCTGGGGGCAGGGCAGGGAGGGAAGTTGCTGTTATGGTTTGCAGAGCTTCTGGAAGCACTCAGTGCCTAATGGGGTGAGAAGTTTCCTCCTCCTGTGTCTTTTTCCCTGTCTCCTGCACAGCCATGCACATCCACACATGCACATAATGGACGACCATTATGGGATGGGAGCATGGGCATGCTTTTCTTTAAGTTGGTTTTTAGTATGCACCCAGAAAGCCCTCTGGATGAGTCAATCAAATTCATCCCATTTCCCTGTATGTCCTTTTGAAGTGCCTGCCATGAGTACCAAAGCCAAAACCTATCCTCCAGTATTATTATTTTAAATCTAAGTAGGACTAAAAGAGGATGTGTTATATGATGGGTTTACAGGCATGGTTTGAACCTGTCACCAGCAGCAAATTACATCTCTCACATTAAAATATAACCTCCTCAGTACTGTTTATTATACCTGAGTGTAAGCTGATTGTGATGGACCATGATTGTCAACTGATGCAAGGAAGCAAGACAAAGATGGCTTTGTTCAATTCTCTTTTTTTCTGTGAGAAGTTTAAGCTAATGTGTCTGTATGTGGCCAACTGAAAACCTCGTCCATTTACTTTTCTCAATGTGAAAGTATGATCTGTGCATTTTCTTTTCTATCATACTGTCTTTAAGGAATGACTGTGGGAACTTGTAAGATAAAGCTGCTATTGCTGCCTACTGCTTCAGATTATGTAGTGCACACTGCAGAACCACTGTGTGTATTTTTCTTGTTCATGGGTTGTTTCACTGCCTCATACCTAAACAGCTAGAATGAACTGGCTTTCAGGGTTAGTAACTTATTCTAGGTGAAGTTAACCTACAAATTCTTACAGTAATTTGGACTAGTTTCCTTTGAAACAGCATTTTCCTAGTTCAGTTTTTTGACGGTATTGTAGATTCCTACTTTTCAGCTATTGCCAGTTGTAGTTGATGCTTTTGCAAAGGCAATTAAGATGGGAAAGCAGGAAAAGAGTACACTTTCTTGTGACTTTCTTACAAATGTGTCCTGGATTTGTTTGAAATGTTTTCAGAAATGGTATTTTCATCTTATACTTGAGTAACTTGTAGTTCAGGATGTTTGTGGTCATGTCATGGTACATATTCTGCCATATTAGGTGGCCACATCAGGAGGAAGATCACCCTATATCATGCCCTTTTATGCTCCTCCTTGGGGTAGGTGTACATGGTATTTCTTGAGATACAGGAAAAACTGTTGAAAAGTGCTGATTGTGTTTGAAGACAACTGAAACAATTGAATCAAAGACAAGGTTAGAACTCCATGTGGAATGCCCTAATTTTTGAATAATTTAGAGAACATCCCAATCAAAGTATTTATTCTGTCAGTTCTCACTTCTTTACCATGAGATGAAGACAGAGTTATGTGACAGTGGGAAAAGGATACTCATATTTTGGACTATTTCCATGTTGTCTTGCAGTTCATTGCCATGTTGAAGAACACATTTTCTGAGCTTTACCTACATGTTTCAGAGAGATGAGCCCCTTGAATTCAGCTTGATGAATGATGAAGTTCTAATACCTACTGCCCAGTCATCTGATTCATAGTGTTCCCAGCTTTGCACCTCTACAGGAGTTTTCCATAAAAATACAGTTTTAAGCATTGGTAAATTATATGTATCAAATTCAAGTGTTTGATTCAGGACACAGTAAAGAATTGCACAAGTAGATCTAATGTGTTTGAGAAGCAACTTTCTACCCTCAAATATTTATGTGCTAGCATATTTCATGAAGTAAATGAGTTTATACTATTCTTAAAAAAAAAAGTAAGATTTAATATAACTTTTGATATATTCGTTATCCACGGATTTGTCTAATCTTTCCCTTTCTTGAATTCCCTGAGCATGTAGTTATTTCTAATTAAACAATGTTGCTTTTTAAGGAGGAGGACATCTTGAAAAACTTCAGCAAGTTCTTTTGCTTTAAACTTGGGATGGAACAATCAGTGTAGGAAATGTTAAAAATGCCAAATCTGTGAATCCCTAATTTTAAAATATGTCTGCGTAGAAAAGGTATATTTATGGACCACACAGTTCAAGGAATCAGGCCAGTAAGATTCAAGTTCTGATAGGATGCCTTGTCAGATGTGTTTCAGTAGCTCTGTTAATGCCTTTGACCTTGATTTTGGGAATGAGGCAAACCTTGCCAAGACAACAAAGCACTGGATACCCATTTTGTTATTTGAATGCTCCAATGAGGCTGCATTGCTCTCCCAACAGGTAGTAAGCCTGCAAGTGTGGAAGGTGAGAAAGTCATCAATATTCACAAACCTGAGATCTTTCCTGATGTGTTTTGTAAACATCACCATTGCATCTTACCCGTTATATAACTGTAACTTTCAGTCACAAACTTTAGAGGTATTATTGTGTGTTTAATTCTATGTAATAGTCTCAAAAATATTAATGGAGAAATTTTCTTCTCTCTGCAAAAGCAAGTAATTTTCATTATTTAGAGTGTGAATGGTGAGGTAAACCAAATACCACCTAAAGCACTTTGTGGTTTTATTCAAATGGGTGTTTGTAAATACTTCTTCCAAAGGGTTTCTTTACCCTGTATTTGCTCAGCATTAATCCTTGAAAAAAAAATCTTGTGTGGTCAATGAAGACATTCAGTAGAAAATTGATCTGCTGAAGTACTTCTCTCAGAATGAAATTTGCTCATATGACATGCTTCTTTAAACTCTTTTTTCTTAATATCACGCAAACCTCACATGTAATCTATTCATACAACTTCTCTGCTATCTTATTTATCTGCCTAGTTTCTTTTCCTTACACATTTTTGCTTTCATGTTTTTTCCATGCTGCTGGTTGAACACAGGATATCAGCTAATTCCTGTGCTGTTGCTGCGCCTTAGCTCAGCTGACTACGTAACATGCATCGAAAAACGTATTTTCCCAGTATTTTCCAGTGCAGATTCTTTTCCAATGTTGACAGTATGCTAAAGGATGTGTGTAAGCAACAGCTCTGCTGGGACATTTAATGTCCTGTCTGGCTACAGCTCTGTCACACACACAGACACACTCACACACGGCCAGCAATCACTCACAGAAGTTTTAGTCTTCTTCAGCAGTCGTCCTTTGATGCGTCTGGAATGCAAAGGATTCATTTCTAGTCCACACAAGATATATTGCAGAGTATATAGATGTACGGAAATCGGAGCTTAGCTGTTTTTTGGGACTGCCAAAGTTTCACTGTAAACACAACTTCAAACAGAGCTGCTTTCTCTAGACTTAGGTTTATCCTGAAATTCGCAGCTTGTTTTCATTGTGAGTGTGCTTGTGGGAAAAGTCTGTTATACTGTAGATAATTTGCACGGCTGCCCAGAAATCACTGCTGTACAGCTCGGTACAAGAAGGCTGTTTGGGCAACACAGGCTGTTCACTCTGGATTTTATTTGAATATGTTGGCACTGGAATGGAGCCTGGAAGGTAAACTTGATGGTTGGTGTTATAAAGGCCTGTTCCTGCTTTTGCTGAGGTTGCAACTGAGTAACTGTAGTAGTCTATAAACTATTGAAACTTTTAGAAGTTCCAACTCCTGGATCCCTGTGTTTGCTACCCTAAAAGTTCTTCCCAGTGTAGGAAGAGCAGCATTCTTCCAGAGCCTGGGCTGCCGTGTTGTTAGCTTGAAGCCACCTGGATTTGTGGAAGTCCTGCCTCTGTCTCTCAGCATGACGAATCTTGGCTCAGAACGCCCTTCTCTGACCTAAATTTCTCTCTAGTTTGTCACACTGCGTTTTTCCTTGAGACTCGGGTAAAAACAATCCTTTCAACTGCTTGAATTCTTTGACTTTTTGCACAAAGGGTAGAGACAGACAGCAGGCTGACGATGGTGTTGCATTGATATGCCAAATACACCTGAATTCCAGGGAGCTCAGAATCTTCTTCTGATTCATTAACAACCATCATTAATCTTGATAGAACCTCTAATGGACATAGTAATACTTGCATTTTTTCCAATCCTATTACTCAGATAGCTGCCTACAGTCAGACAGTACTGTGTTATCCTAGAATTAACAGATAAATCTTCTCCATGCGCTAATGCCTAAGTAGCTGGAGTTTTAACAGACCAGTTAATGTGACAAGCCTTATGATGTTAATTGGGGCAGAAAATGAAATATTTCTACTTGGTAGAAAAGAACAAATATCCCAACTTAAGATGCAGACAAATTTCTGAACTTGCCAGTGACTTAAAAAGAAATGCATGTGGTCATCTTTACCGTTATGTGTGTCTAAGCTTGCACTGTGCAAGTTGTCAAAACTGTTTTTCTCAGCGTAGTTTTTAAAGGGGGGAAAATAATAATTACAAAGGAAGATTTTGCCTCACACAGTATTAATTTATCTGAGCAGCTTACACATACATTGGATGATCTGTTGTTCTTCTAAAAAGAATCTGTGGTTTTAAAAATGATCCTTCTTGCTCAACCATGGATTTGAATTCCTTGCCCAAATATGCATGTGAATGTCAGAATCTAAAGTGCATTCATGTAGCATGTAATTTTCTGTTGACAAGCAGTGACAACTCCACAGTAAAAATACATATGTAACATTTTTTTAATATACATGTGCATTTGTAAAGCTTTTTAAACTATGAATTCTTTTAAATGAAACAAGAAAACATTTTGTTTTTAAGCTAAGTAATCTTCAGAACTGGAGGTGCTGATAGAGTAATTACGTTTATTCTTCCAGTTTCACAATTCCTGTCTTATAAACATTGTTTTGCATTATTGGGCTCCACATTTCCCCCTCTCATCTGATATTTTACAAATATTTTTCTAATTGCTTGAGACAGTGTGGTCCAATAAAATTACATCGACTTTCTGCTGAACTTGTTTGTCTGATCCACTGCCAAAAGTTGTAGGCAGCTAGGCAGAACACTTGGTCTCACTTTCTTTCACTCCCCCTCCTCTAAGGCAATGCTTTCAGTCAGCCCTCTACCCTTAAAAGAACATGCATGTGAAGACTTAGGGTTGTGAACTATGCATTTTACACTTCTAAGCCATTCAAATGCTTCAGCAAGGCACTACATCCTAGCAGATTTTCGGGACTGAAACAGAATCTCTTTCTCTTTCTGTAGATTGTTATGTGATGAAGTTAATAGAGATAAATCATACATTATATTTTAGAGCAGAAGTACTCGTTTTGGCTCTGTGCCTACGCATGCTTCAGCATAGCAAATATCTCAGCCTCTATTCAGTATTTTTCATCTGATAAAGGACAAATTACAGCTCAAAGTGTCCAGAAAGTGAGGTACTGTACTGCCTTATCACCCTGAGAGCCCACATAAAGAAGGTACAAGGGGATATAACAGCTGACATACATAGCTGTAAAGCATTCTATATTTTAACAGTGACAGGGATACTCAGAGGAGAAGTGCAATCCTGTGGTTCTGAGTGTCTGAAAGAGCTAGCAGAACAATGAACTATTATTCTTGGGTCTTGATAGCTGAGTGCCTTACAATGAGGAATGAATTGTAACTAGCTGTGAACTGAAAATAGACCCTTCCCTTTCATTGTCATGAACATGTTGCTATTTATGATCAGTTTGGCAGACACTTTCTTCATGACATTACATCTCTTATGGTTTTTTTGCTCTCATATAACGAGATGAGTCTGTAATTTCTTTCTTTACAGGATATAGATTTGTTGGGTTTTCTTTTAAAAGGACAACATGCACATCACACACCTCATTTCAGGTGCATTTTTGAGTGTTTACTTACCTTGTGCCACATTTTGTGTGATAGAACATGATCTATCTGAGTTCCTTTAAAGTAAGTGGCTGCTTGATATTTGGAATAATTTTTTAAGTACCTTGAGGTAGAAAAACAAAGCAAATAGTGCTGGTTTGCCACACTGAACAGATCTGGTATGTGATCAGTTAGCTGCAGCCCTCAGATAAACACAGACAGACAAGCTAGCAAGCATCAACAGAAACCACATTATTGTCCCACTTAGACTTCTGGCCTCATGTTTGTTAAGTGATCTCTAGAGTCTGAAAAGCAAAACAAAAATTTTCAAGTACAGAGAGCTGAATTTGACATTATTTGATATTAGGCGTCTATGGTTCTTTTAATCTTCGGCATCACTCATTTTTTTAGTTGTCTTTCTCTCCACTTAGTTAATAAATACATGAGCTGTATAATGGATGGTATTTATCAGTGCAACCTCATTTAATTTTTTAAGAGCTGCATAAAGCATAAACATAATATCTCTGGCCTGGGCAAATTACTTGACATCCTTAGTAACATAAGAATAGCTAATAGTAATTTCAGAGAGAGTTTGTTGAAGCCTCCAGATGTCAGGGGCTATGGAAGTGTAAAGTATTATTACAGATGTTTCTCATAATAATAATACATCTGATAGCAGGGCAGAAAAAGGAATTAAGGGCCAAGTACTTCAGTCATTAACTGAGCTGAACTCCCACTAAGGTCTATGTGAGTTTTGTTCAAATAAGGATTGCAGAATTCAAATGTAAGTAATTATTTCCAACATGGAATGATTTATGCTGCTTTTTCAGCCTTGTCTTTCTAGAGTCTTGAAAACAGAGTCAGAGTATATTGACTCACTGTACACAGAAGGAAAGCTCGCCAGTGCAGGGCTTGGTAGCATGAGGAAAGTTTGACTCAGCCGTAGATACACAAAATCAAGCAGGGTGACTTATGTCTGCAGAGCAACCAGAAGTGTGCCTGCGGTGCAAGGAGTCATACCCACAGCCCCACGGGGTTACAGAGAAACCCTGTGCTGGAATCCTGGCTGCTGCACGCACAGTGCTGCTCACAAGGTGGGGGCTCCAGCTCAGCAGTGCCTGGAGGCACCACCGCTGCACCTCTGGCCGCAGCACGGGCTCAGCTGTCCTTAAAGACACCCCAAAGAACCCATGGGCAGGGACTGCCGTGCCAGTTGATGGAGGAATTTTCATTGAGAGCCTTCTTTTTAGGCTGTGAGCTCTAGGTTGTTTGTTTGGGTTTTTAAAAAGCTGTTTATGAAATAAGTAGCTTTAAATAGCCTGTGTGCTTGTGGGAAACCACGGCCAGTAACTGCTTTGTTGCAAAGAGCAGGTACTGTAGCAGTGCTAAACACCTTCAGATGTGGTTCGGTCCTTCAGTATGGACAGCTCTGACCTTGTTTGAATGATGTCCCTGAAATTCTGATAAAATGCAGATGTTTAGAATTGGTCTGAAACTCTTAAATACAATTAGGTACATATTGACCGTAGAACTTGTAGGTGTGCCATCTTTCTTGAGCAATCAAATCCTGAAAAATCCTGTTTTTTCTTCTGCTACACAAGTAGAAAGTTGCTGTGTATGTGGTACACAAGTCTTCTGAAACACTGGTGTGCGAGATGATAGGTGGAACATTATTTTTGGCAACCCTGAACTTTTTGAAAGCCTCCATATTGCTCCACATCTGTGTCTGGGACACAAAATTGTAGTTGTTTAGTGCTGGTATATCTGTTTATACACATGGAGAACAAAAAGAGGACTGGCATAAACAAAATGTCATATACATTCAAATTTTGATTACAATAAAATAATCATTCTGACATCATCACAAAAACTGAGTGCCAAAAATAGTAATCTGCCAGCTCATGAAGGGCAAGCCTCAGATTTCTGTGGTTTGGTTCATTTAAGCACTAAGAAATTTAAGCAAGTTCACAAAACTTCTCAGATTGAGGCTCTGTTCCTACTCCTTCGCCAAGTGCTAGAGGCTTAAATCATCATGTTCCTTTCTGTCCCCCTGTGGCTCCAGCTCAGGTATCCTGTGCAGGATTCACCTTGGTTAACTGGACATCAGCAGTACAAGACCACTATAAACTCCCTAAAAGCAGTTAAAAAAAAAAATGGGGCATTTCGTAACCCTGATTCATCAAGCCTGTGTAGCCTTGGAATGAGATGTCTCTTGCCTTAATAGTACAGATTTTTCTCCCCAGGCTTAGGAGGGATTCTTGAGCTGTCTCCAGTGTGACAGTCTAGGTCCCACTCATCTGCTGTCTGTCTTTCAATACTCTCAGATTCAGCAGCCCAATAGCTGAGTTTCTCTCAATTTTGCCTTGAAATTATTATTATTGTTGTGGTGATGATCAGCAACAATCAAGCAATTTGAATTTTAACATCACTGCTGGAATAATTTTTTCCCTAATGTTCTAATAAATACTTAATGACATTTTGAATTTTTATTCTTTTCCACTGTGCTCCTTGCCCTGTGTCATTCAGTGTAAAAAATAAATTGCTTAGCATTGTGATATTTTGGGTTTTGACAGATATATAAAGAAATATATTGTTTTGTATATTCAGATATTTATTATATCAGATATTGATATGCTTTACTCGTTAAATAGGTGTAGATTTTTGCCTGATCAACTAGGAGGCATTTTTGCCCAAATAGTAGGATTTGCACTGTTTCTTTTTGGAGGTAAAGTGCTCAAAAGCAAACCAGCAGAGATTCAAAGATTTACTGGAATGCTGATGCAAGTCGGAGGGGTTCTTAATGATCAAAACTTTGAAGTACTTTGAAGCAAGATTCAATTCCTCAATAATGATATGATATAAGTCAGATGACAAAACCAAAGAGATGTACTTGGTTGTTTCATGAGCAGTGCTGAAAGAAGCTGTCATTAATTCAGGAATGGCAAAATTACCCAGAAAAACAATCCGAGTTCTACAATCCGAGCAGAACTTGCTGTGTCTGAATTACTTCATGGGCTTTGCTAAATTAACTCAACAATGGAAATGTGAAATGTGAAGCTAGAGTATTGATAGCTGTAATGTTTAATAATATTTGTGAAAAGAAAGTGGTGGTATTTAGGGAAGATTTGATATGGGGGAGCAGAACGAGTAGTCTTCACTGAAGAAACATCTGGAAATTTCAGCTACTTTCATGAAAAATTCTGGCCCTAAAGAGAACACCAATCATAGGTATAATAGAAAACTCAGTGGAAATTTTGGTTCCTCAACTTCCAGCGGCTGAAGAATCATAAATTGTCAAAGTGCTATGTGGAGTCAAGAATTAAGATTTCTAATTGTAGATCTTGGGTGATCTAACGTATTAGCAGCATATTTTCATTTTATTTTACTCATCTTTAGATCATTTTCATGTTTTGAATGCTCATGCTGAAAGGTAGCTTGTGTCTTATAAAAACAGTGTACTCATAAAATGAAAATTGCCAGGAAAATGAAGTTTTCTTGAAGGACAATGGTGGACCATGTATAGAAATTTGGATGACAAAGTAATTTACAGTCATTAAAAGAAAGAAATCATCTTTTATCAAAACATTTTAAAACAGGCTTGGTTAAAAACTGCACAACACATTAATTTCATTTAGATTTCCATATGTAGTATCTGTAAGGTAGGTAGTTTAGCTAGGTGCTAAGGTTTCTTAAGTGAGAGAAATGGCCTCAGAATTCTCATAATATTTAAGAACAAGTGAATTTTTTGAGAATTATTATTTTCTAAAGTAAAAATTGGGTTTTCAGTGAAATATGAAGAGTCTTACAAAGAGCTTTTAAAAGGCTATGTTTCAGTTCTTAATATTTTACCAATAATTTCAGAGGAACAGCTCACTCAGAAAATCTGAAGTCCTCTGTAAGACCTTTCCCCTTGCCCTAAAACAGTGCTGGTTTTAACCTGGTTAGTTATTTTTCCTGTTTGTAAATGTCTGTTGACACTTTCTCTTCCTTTTTGACTTCCAAATGCAGAACCTTGGGTAACTGTGTCATCTCTCAGATTGCCCATATTTTGTTTCCCACTGTAAATAACCTTTTTTACAAGAACATGCCACTCTTAGAGATTTTTCTGCATATCAGAAAATGTTCTCAGAGCTGATTTCACTGAGTCTTTGGGAATGTCTGTAAGCATTTTTTAAACTAATCAAATGAAGTCCTTTTTCTTCTTGTGCTCCCTGGCAAAGGAAGGGACCACCCCTCAGTAAGTTGTAACTGTTTTTTATATTTGGTGCAATGAAATTAAGATTAGATTCCAGACAAAACTGTTTTACTCAACAGAAATAAAACTGTGATCATTATATACAGAGAAGTCTGTATTTGTAACTTGACTGGAAAGCAGACTAAAGCTTTGAGTCTTCTTCAACTGGCACTTGAAAGACTGTGTATAGCTGAAATTAAATAAGAAAATGAAAGTATTTTTATTATATTTTTGTGTTTTATTGTACCTCTATTGCTCACAGCACCCAGAATTTGGTTGCAGTCCCTAATGCTAGGGATACTGGAAAACCAGTTTTTATATCTGTTTAAGAACAGTGCTCCAGTTAATCTCCTTCTCCAAAACAGCCAAGGCCAGGTGGGAACTTGGTGGTCCATGGCAGCCTTTTCTAACTCTTGCAGGCTGCAGTGGCACTACCTCAGCTGTCACTGTGCCCTTCCACAGCAGTCACAGAGCCCTGTCAATCTTAGCAGAAGGCACTGTGAGCAGTGTTTGTGCCCTCCATTGCTCCTCTGGGGGTTTGATGCTGTAATGAAAATAAAGAAAATGCTTCCTCTTCTTTCATGGGAAATAAGACAACGAAACTGTAAAAATCCCACTGTCAATAGGTAAACATCCTCAGTCTGGAGATAAAAATGAGAAGGAAGTAGTAGTTTCCTATATTAACATGTTTAAGTACGTTAAAATACTGCTTTTTCCTTGACTGGCTTCCTGAGTGTAGTTGCCCCGTAAAATTAGTGTCCTGAAAAATTATATGGGTGCTTAGGGAGAGCATCTTTGATAGAATTGCTCCTGTTTGTGAATTATGGTAACCATAATATATTTCTCTGAGGCTAGACTTGGTAATTTCCTGTTTCTTCTTGTATTATTATTTCCTCTGAGATGTAAAGAAATTGAAAATTTACTTTTCATATAGTATTTACTTTTCATACAGTGCACAAGTAAAACGTTTCACAACAAATCACAGCTTTAGAATGTCTGTATATTTGTAATTTTGCCTCTCCAGAAAAACTTCTCCTGACTACATTTTTCTGCTCTTAAGAAAGTACTTTTATCCCATGGGGAGAATCAGCAGAATATGAATCTCATTCTAAGATTCATGTTATATGGTTTCATTTTACTTTTGAGCGACAGATTGACACCTTCCTTGAGGACAAACTCTTTAAACTGTCATTTTCACAGAATCATGGAATCATCTAGGTTGGAAAAGACCTCCAAGATCACCGAGTCCAGCTTTCAACTGAACACCACCAGTGGTAACTAAACCATAGCAGTAAGTGCCATGTCCAGTCATTTCTTGAACACCTCCGGGGATGGTGCCTCCACCACCTCCCTGGGCAGCCTGTTCCAGTGCTTAACCATCCTTTCAGTGAAAAAATTCTTTCTGGTGTCCAACCTGAACCTCCCTTGGCTCAGCTTGAGGCCATTTCCACTTGTCCTGTTGCTGCTTGCCTGAAAGCAGAGACCAACCTCCACCTGGCCACTACCTGCCTCCAGGTAGTTTTAGGGAATGATAATGGTTCCCCTCAGCCTCCTTTTCTCCAGACTAAACACCCCCAGCTCTGTCAGCTGCTCCTAGCAGGACTTACTCTCTAGACCCCTCACTAACTCCATTGCCCTTCTGTGGACTCTCTCCAGCACCTCAATGTCTTTCTTGAAGAGTCCCAGAACTCTTCTATCCCCCTATTCAGGCTTTCAGGAAAGTTTCAGAAAACCTGTGTAAAGGGGATAAGACTTAGAAGTACAAGTGGTTTTTAATTCCTATCCATTGAAGATGGGACTTGAACATAATCCTAGTTACACATAGGCACATAAGAATCAAAGCCAAACCTTGAAATCGTGCTTAAGGCAGAGCTGTAAAGTGAACTCTGCATTATTTGTTATACGTAGGAGCAGAATTTGCTAGTAAAGAACTACTAAAGATTTCCTTCTAGAATGGTGTAACTGACATTTGTGACAAATGTCATTTTACACATACAGAAGTACATGCCCACACACATAACTTTCCTTGACCATGGGGAATTTATCAGGATCCCATTTCCATACTTTCACTAGACCTTTTAAAACTAGACAAGGAAATGTACAGAAACATGCCAAGGCATAGCCGGCTTCGTGTTCTTCGAGAGGGATAATATGTTAGCAATATAATACAGAGAATCTCTGCCACATGAACCAAGAATTCAGAACACAAACCATCAGGCCCACAGGAGAGGTTTGTTTTATCTGAACTTGGAAGAAATGGGCCTATGGAAACAAACCAATCCAAATGATCAGCTGAAGGGATTCTTCAGCAAAAGACCAGAAACAGATGTTGATGCCTTTTCTCAACAACTGCAAGCCAGTCAGTTTAGTTTCCAGTTTTCTCCCTTTATGATAAAGCTTCAGGTTCTCATGCAGGTCAAGGCAAAGGAAAGCCTTGAAGTAATTTGACGCCCCTTTGGCTTTGGGTTTTGTCCTTCCTGAAGATGCTGAAGGAGTTACCAGTCATCTTTATGTGGCATGAATTTACAGTATTTCCAGTAAATTCTCTCATTAGGAAATATTTTCTTCCTCTGCAAAAAGAACCTTTCCCCACAGAGATTTGAGAATTACATTCCATGAAAGGTAACCATTTCTGGAACAAATGTGTCTTATGGAGTGATCTTAATCTGTATGGCATGTAATATATTACTTGGGTTTACAATGGAAGACTTTAACTTCTAGACTTCAAACCTCTCAGTCTGTATTACTGTGTTAATGCACTGGCTTTTCACCTTTTAAAAATTTGGTTAAAACTTATTTCACTGAAAAGTGAAAATGAGTTTAGCAGGCTGGACTGACTCTGTTTTCTCTATTACACCATGTAGCACAATGAGCACAACTGGCAAAGCGCCAGTGAAGAAAAGGTTTGGAGACTAGAGCAACCTCTTCCCTTCAGAAGAAGTGCCAAAAACCACTCCTCAGTATTTAAAAGTGAGCAACAAAGGGAAGAGATACTTGATGCAATTTCAACTGCATGAAGAGCTGAATTTTTACTAGTGTCAGTTCATTGTCTTGCCTCCGTTCTACAAGTGTATAATCCTTATTATGGAACAAAGATTCCAAACAACAAAATGGCCATAGCTCTTCAAAAATACATCACAACTCTGGTTCTTGATGTTTTCTATAGGAATAGACTTTCTATATTAAAAATCTGTAGGGTAAAAAGACATTCCTTAAATATTTTACTTGTTGTAATAACTAAGCTTTTGTTTAATGTGCTTCCAGTGAGTATTTTTAAAGCATTGGTGTCCAAAATAAATTTTAAGAAAGAAACTTTTATCCCTGAGAGATACTAGGAACCCATTAAAGTAATAGGAAATACTGGCATTTTATTCAGTGATCTGATTTGCACGTACTTCTTTCACGTCATGATTCTAGTCCTACAGAGAACACCAGTGGAACAACAAAAATGTTTGTGTTACAATAGTCAAGTCTGAATATTGGCAGAGAAAGAAATGCAGATTTTTATTAGTGTACAAAAATCTACCAAATTCTAGAACTTGTGGTATAAAATGTATGTACCATGAAATACATGGAAAGAAGAATACATTTTCATGTGAAGGTCACTAAATACTCTGAAAAGGCAGGAAGGTATTTTTGCAAACTCCTCCTATGAGGCACAAAGTGGGGTAGTTTTCTAAGATCGTAGATGACCATTAGGGCATCCAGCAACAAAATCACCCCAGGTCCAGTCTGGTACTCAGTGAACTCTTCAGGGAATTTCACTGTAGTGAACAAACTGTATTACATTAGCAGGATGCTGCACTGATCTTTATTTCATCAAAGATGTGCAAAATTGCTGTAGTCTAGGAAGAAATATTTTTACTTGCTCTACATTTTAGTCTGTGGGTGGCCCACTGAGGATCCACAATTATTTTCAGGTTTTGGGCACATTTCTACAGGAGACGTATCTGGTTTTCTGTCTTTATTTTGGTCAAAGAACAGTACAATATCTGTGACAGCTTGTAACCTCTTTAGAATAGTCTTGAAGTGGCAAATGATGAAAATGTTTTCTGCAAGGTTTTTCCGAGATAAAAAAAATTTGCCTGAGTGATTTTTATTTTGTCCTTAAGGCTTCAAACAACTTCCTTCAGTTTGCTGTGTTCTCTTTTTAGTAGAAACATACTTACTATTTTGATATATTCAGAAGGAAAATAATAGTCTTTCAACACCTTTGGTTTTATCTTCCTCTGTGGTCATTGTTCTAAGTTCAATGGCTTTACTGTCACTCTTTAAGTCTTAATTACTGCAGATTTTATCTGGAACAAATGCCTCATCTAGTGTATCATTGTATTTTGAGGAGGCCTTGATGCCATATGCACAGCAAATCAAATATATATTAATGTCCAAGTATGATATTATCATATAAATGAAGGAGGAAGGCAACAATGAAAATTTAGAAACATTAGTTTCCTGTGGAAATGAACAGAAGTCCCCTAAGGCTTTAATTCTTGGAGAAATGCTCTGGAGAAGGCAAAGCTAACCAAGCATCTCTCTGTACAGTTGGATTCCTTTGGAGTAAGTCATAAATGATAGACAGACAGCCTGTAGCTGCGTCCCCTGTGCCTGAGAGGAGCACAGAGACACAGACACAGAGAGCTCTGGTGGAACTGTTTTGTCTGGTGGGCTAAAATCCAGCCTAGGAGGGAATGAAGAAACTCAACCCTGAAAGGAAATGAAGGAAAAGCTGTTATTTCCCAGAACTCAACTGCAAATAGGTCTTCACCAAGTCCTGCCTAGGGACTCCCCCAGAGGAGTTTTGCCAGGTGGCACAGGGAATGCAATGTCTGATGTTTTTTCTCTCTCTGTTCCCGTGTCCTCCCCCAGATATTCCTGGATTGTTTCTCCTTTGCGATCCTCTCTGTCCTAATCACTGGGTCGTCTGAGAAAGAGCTGAAAGAAGGGCTGGGATGTTACTTAGTGAGGAGCCTGTCATGTGAAATGTCCTCAGCAGGGAGCTGGGGTGCTTATTTAGGAAGAGTTAGAGATGTGAAGGGATGTAGGAGAGCAGCAGCACAAGACTGGGATAAACAGCACTTCTCTGTCTCTACCACCAAGTAAATCTCTGATTTGTCAAGAATTTTGTGCCCAAAGCCAATTTTTAATAGAAATTAAAATAGGCATAATGTGTTTCCAAAGAAATCCATTCTCCCCTGCTTATGACCACTGTTGTTTACTGGAGGTCTGAAATAAGCTGGCTGATGGACGTGCTATCAGCTTAGATTTCCTCTGCTAATAAAAAAAAAAAAAAAAAAAAAAGAAAAGATTTCTCAGGTGCTGTGTTGCTCTGCTTTTATGCTTTTACTTAGCTCAAGTTTCACAAACATGCGTTTTGCTCAGCAAATGCAGTTTGCAATTTTATACCTTAGAAATATGCTTCTTGATGAAAACTTTCAATTTTGGATGTTGATGTAATACAGTAAACTACATAATCACTTCAGACCTTCCACTGGCCATCTTCAGAACTGAGAATGTCATGCTTCTTTTCTGTTCCAATATACCTTATGGATCAGGATGGTTCTTTCAGAGAAACTATGGATGCCCCATCACTGGAAGTGTTCAAGGCCAGGTTGGATGGAGCTCTGAGCAACCTGGTCTAGTGAAAGGTGTCCCTGCCCATGGCAGGGAGGTTGGTACTGGAGGATCTTTGTTTCCTTCAAACCCAAGCCTTTCTATGATTCTGTAATTGTATGATCTAAATAACCTATCTAAAGAGTTGAACAATATGAACAATTATCTTATCAGAATTTACCAGCTGAGGAATATAAATTTATGCATACATTCGTGAAAAATATGGAATTTATGATATCTTTGCCATCATGACTTCTCTTCTGGAAATCCCAAGGGCTGTATAGTACCAGCAGAGGGAGGTGGGGTTCTGGCTGGCTTTAAAGTAATGCAGCAATTTATCTAACTATAAACTAACTGTCATGTTCTGAAACTTATTTTCCAGTCCCATAGTAAATGGAGATGATAAAAAAATTTGCATTTTTCAATTTTATGAATAGAAGATTAATTATTTGGGGAAAAAAAGTCAGCTTTACATAATTCATTCAGGGGGAAAAAAAAGAAGTAATATTAAAATGAATCAATGGAAATCTTTTGGGTAAGTATATTTCCCATTTCGTTGTTTACAATTAGTTATCATGATCAGTTCTTACAATTTTTGTGCTCAGCTTGTTTTAATTAGGATCAAAATGGAAAAAATATTTCATATAAGAATTCTGCCATCCTTTTTGATTAATTAATACCACACAGTTTCAGAAAATATGAATAATAGAGGCTGCAGTGATACTGGTTTTATGTTTTCTCACAGTGTAGTAGTAAGCCAGCAAATGAAATACTGCATGTCATGCCGCTTGATGGGATATAATTCTGTTGTGGAGCTGAGTTTAAATTCAGCTTGGCAGATCCATTGCTCACACTGTCATAAACCAATCTATTTTTATTCTGTCATTGTGTGAACTAAAAAAAAATGTTAAGTTAGAATCTGTGTGTGCCCTACCTCCCCATTAACTCACTGTCTCTAGAATAGTGATCTGCCTTTCAGTCTTTTCTAGCAGGCTACACTCTTATTTATATATAAATGTGGGGTGTTTCTAGCAAAAGAGGAGGTGTTAGTTCTTTCCCAATGTTATTGCTTATTGAGGCCTCAGAAAGGCCCTACTGAAAGACTACAAAAAGCCTTGAAAGGTTCCTGCTCTGTGCCAACTGATTTTGCTTTGGCCCTCTCAAACAAGGAGCTGACATTTTCATTCCGGTAGGAGGAAATGAGGAGGGGAGAGAGAAAACTTAAAACACTGATGATAATTCCTAACAAGCAATTTTAATGCTGTCTGTGAGAGGGATGTCCAGGCTGGCCCTGCTGGCTCCTGCTGTGATGTTTCCTGCCATAGCCAGGGAAGTCAATAACCAGCTGCCCAGGATTATCCAGTTGTGCCTGGTCAGTCGACATGGTCTGGCATGGAAGATGTGCTTGAGCTGTTGAACAGAAGATGATTCTACTGTACCTTTTTTGGTTTTAATATTTTCCTCTCTATTTTTTTTCAGAATTTATTTCTTTGCCATGCATCTCCACATCCCCTCTTCCCACAGTTTGGGTTTTTTTTCCATGAGTGCTCAGCTGCTCCTTCCTGGGTGTACTAGTGTACAGACCTGGTCACATTGCTGCCTGGGTTTTATTTCCTGTGAAATCTCTGGCCTTCTCACTACAAACAAAATCCTTTGGGACAGAGATTGTCTTTTCTATCCCTTGCCTTCAGTAGTTCCTATTCCCTTGCCCTTCAGTAGTTTCTATTCTGTTGTAAGTTGCAAGACAAAACTCTGGAAAACTGCTTGCACCTATTCAAAATTAGGATGGATGAAGGATCTGGAAGATGGCAGATGTAGCAGAACAAAGGGGAGAAAAGATGAGTAACGTGGCCACAGTCACACAGCAACGTGCTGACAGAGAGAGGAATAGAAACCAGGAATGCTGGTTCTCAAGCCCATGTTCAAAACAGTAAACCATGCAATTTTTCCACAGTGTTATCTAGAAATTTCAAAGAGAGAATGACATGCCGTTGTAAAACTGATAATAGACAACTACCATCAGCAAAGCACTATTTATAAATGGGAGGGTGGGACGGAGTTCTCTATGCTGGATGCCATAAACAAAGAGCAGCAAGGGACTAAGGCGAATATTTTTATTTTGATGTGCTGTGGTTAGCTTTATTTAAACACAAACATTGTTAAGAAACATGGATTTATGTATTTTCTTTGATCAAGGAAGGCTGATGTGTTTTAAACATCCTGAATGTCTCATTTCTGTGTGTCCAAAAGGAGAGCAAGAAAGAATCAGGAGCATGTGCTTAAATCTGTTGCAGTTCCATTTTTGTACAAGTTTATGCTGCTATCAAATAGACAGATTTTTCAAGGACAATGTGGAACTGCCTTTTTCAACAAAGGGGACTTAAGTTGCTCCAATTAAAATGTGTCTAAGGACACTTTTTTACATTTTACTTCCCAAAAGAGATAAATAAACAGGTACAGAATAAGTGTTTGGTTTTACAACTTGATTCAAAGCCCACTTGTAAGGTCCCAACATAGGCGCTATAGGAAGAAAAATCACTTTAAAGCTATATTTGATATGTGCTAAAATCAAAGCGAATAACTAAAACAAAATTTTTCCCCTACAGTATGTCTTTCTCTCAGTTTATCCAAAGAAGCAAAACACAGATGTATTTTATTTTAATTAGTCCCTTAACTTTCTTTTGTATATATTTTAATGACTCTAGAGCAGTGGATATTATATCCCAGGGATGTTGTTACTATTTATTCTCTGACTCTCACTCACAGACCTTTTATTCTTTTGCTTAGTATGCTGCAAATTGCCTGCTCATCACGGTGTCCTTCACTGCCTGGATTACTTCATGGTGTTTACATAGCAGAGCAAACTATACAACATCCCAGGGGCCCAATGCTGCTGCCCCGGAATACCGGTGAGTCTAATTGACAACAGGATGTGCCTGTGCTTTATGCTAGGAGAACCAAGCCTTCATCACAGCCAGCCAAGCTGGAGCAATAAAACCCAGACTTTATATTCTCTCACTCCTTGGTTCTTGAGAGGCAGAAATCCCTGGTTAGCAATATGTCAGATCACCTTTAGCATGATTCTTATTGTGTAATAATGAAAATTAGTATCAGCATTTATACATGTTCATTTAAGTCACCGATGCCATTGAAACTGTTTTCAACAAGTTTAAGGTTACTTATTAATTTCTAAGGTTTAATGAGAGGGTGTCACCTTATTTTGAAATATTCCATGCTGTGAGTGATTCAAAAGTGCCTTGAATGAAATCGTTGCTTAAGTCTAGTGTTTAAAGCAATTTATAGCTGGATTATTTTCAATTGTTTTTGCCATTTCTCCTCTTCTCTGTGGAAGGTGGGGGAGTCTTGTTTGCCACTCTGTTGTTAATGAGGGAGCCAGAAGATAAGTAGGCAAAAGCAGTTTAGCTCTTTCCTTGAAGTTCTATTTGAAGAAAAATTTTTCTCTTCTTGGGAAGAATGATCCTCAGGAGCAAAATCTAAAGAGAATGTCCAGTTTAAGCCTGTGGCTATTACCTAGCCACAAAAAGGAGCACTAACAATTGGCTTTCTAGTTTGGGTCACTTCTGCAGAGGAAGCAGCATTTTATTCCCCCATAAATAGAAAAGGGTAAGAGCAAGAGTAGGTGCACAGTAGATATCAGATTGCAGGAAACATCCAGGAAAATCTCCATTAGCTATTTGGAGGAAATCCATATCATCCCTCTTTAGAAGGATGGGCCTTTAGAAGGCAGCATCACAGCCTGACACATAATCCTGCCTGACTGCACCAGTGCTGTTTCATTCCCTCCAGTCCTTCCTATTCTAGCTTTCTGTTCCCTCCCACCCATAAATTTACTCCTCTGCCCAAGAAAGCTGCAAAGTTCTGAGATGTGAGATCTGTCTCCCAGAGGGAGGCCAATAATAAATTATGAAAAGTGACCAAGCAAACCCGGTTCAGCATGCTGTATACCACATACAGGGAGAACAGGACAGCATGGAAATATCAGTGACTCAACTGTGACAGAGTGCTCTAGCATGAACTCTGACCTTTTGCATGGAAGAAATCCCCTTTCAGCATTCACAGCTTGTTTCTTTGAAATGAAACAGTTAATTCCATGGACACTGACTGTTTACTCCAACAAAATTGCCATTCATATGTAGGTGATGCAACAATTGCTTGGAATAACCTCAAAATGATAATATTAATATTGATCTTTCATTTTAGTGTGTTTGATATGAAAAAAAGGCATGAGAAGGTGATGATAGTGGAGTGCTGAATGTGCTCAGTATAAAATACTGCTTTTCTGTTCCCCAGTAAGAACCTTCCCTGAAAGTCAAGTATTTCATCTCATCCTCTCTTTGCAGTACTCGAGGCCAAGCATGTGGTGTAATGATAGCAGTTTTACTGTGCAGACTGCCACAATGGGCTGTGTAAGACAACTATTCCAAACCTTTTTGAGCACAGGAGCAAGTTTACCATGAGAGTGACAGGTGTGTGTTATTGTTTACTGGCTATAATGGCATTGTTAGGTGTAATGATAATCCAGGTGAGTGAACTGCCCGTAACTTGGGGCCATTTCGTCAGAGTGAGGCTGAAAACTTGCATTTTTCTATTTTGACTGCCACACTGACAGAACCCCCTGCTTCCTCTTTCTGCCTTGCAGCCTGGCAAATGACACCATAGTAGCATATATGAGCTGTCCAGGGAGAGACTGAAGTAGGGAGGGCTGCTTCACAGCCTGAAGAACGCAGCTACTGAATGTGTAACTAAATCCCATGCCTGAATATTGTAGGTCCAATTTAGGGCCCCTGACAGTTGTGATGACAATCTTGGGATGAATTGTTTCATTAAAGATGTGTTGGATGTGTGTTTCATCCGCTCCTTGTGGAAGCAAAAAAGGCGCGGTGAAATTGTCTAATGCTTCCCATCCTGTTTCTTGGCCATTGCTGTTTCTTCTGGAGAGTATGAACTTCCAGGGCCTAGGAGTGAGCAAGCCCATCTGTTCCACCCTGCTGCTCAATACCAGTCTAGCTCAGCCAGCCTTGTTTCCTGCAGCTGGCAATTAAACTGTACCAGTCTGCAGTGGTTTTGAAGGATGGTGTCATGATCTTACGCCACATGCATGAGTTCCTTTTTCCCCCCAGTCATCTGTTCTCCTCTTAAGCTCTGTCGGTGATGACAGAGGTGTGGGTCCACGATGGAAAGGGAGTAATAAGAGTTGGAGGGCAGCACTTTTTAAAATTTCAGTCCCTTCTGTTCATAGAAACAGAGCTTGTGTATCAAGGTAATGCATCACTCAGTGGCAGGCCAGAGAAACGTCCCATTGGGCTATGACTGAATGGAAAGAATATTGCAATAGTTTTATGTCTTTACTTCAAAAAACAAAAAATACAAGTGTACTCTTCGTGCCCTCTTCAATTTTGCCTGTTGAGAAAAGCATAGTCTGTCAATCAAGAAAAAAGCTTCCAATTGTGTAGCCTGTTAGAATCATTGCATTAATAACATGTGTTTACTACTGGGAGAAGCAGGCTCAGTGTGCTAAGATTTTGTTTGTCAGTCAGTCATTGGAACCCCACTGTTAATCACATACAATGGTTTGTGGTTATGCCACAATTTAACCCAGGTTTAAAAATACAAACTAGAGCCTTGGTGGTCTGCTGAGAGCAGTGAGTGGAGCAAAGGTATTGGTTGAACCTGCCTTGTGGGCTGCTGGCTTGGAGTACTGCACGAGCTAATCAAATTTATTAACTCGAGCCATGACCAGAATGCTCACACGGGTGAGTGTGGGTGGGTGCACCCAGGTTAGGCTACATTTTGGCTGCATTCTGCAGGGAGGAGGAAAAGTAAGGCTTTGGCTTCCCTTCCACAAAGACAAATTGGAACCAGATAGCAACTGGATTTTGGGATCTCTGGCATTCTAATAAGGAGAAGGTATTTCTTTTTGTTGTTGTGGGTTTTATTTATTGATGAAGGGAGCGGCTTAGAAAAAAACCGAGGGAGTTTCAAAACTGAATGCCGGTGGCATTTGATGCATGTGTGTATCATTGCTAAATTGCCCCCTGTGTGCCACTTTAAAGGCAATATTACAGGCACAGTCTCTGACTACACAATAACGAGGTCTCAGTGTGGTTGCCAGAAAAGGGAGAGGCATTTGGCTACTAAGACAAAGAATACTGGAGAGGCAGTTGTGTATCTTTATATGAATCTTGACCTTCTGGCAGAGGTAGGAAGAGACCAAGTGACTAAACCGTCTTTCTTAATTACAGCTAGAATAGGGTAAGTGAAAATTCCTGTTTGCCACAGCACTGTAGAAAGTATCATTCATAAACTTTTAATACTCTGAGAAGAATATATTCCTCTCCAGAGGTAATTATATCCATTTCTCCACATTACCCTACAGCCTAAGACTTTTTGTAGGAACCTCTTCCAGATTTAGAGCAATGTAAGTGATATTTTTAAATAGCAGTGTTAGGATAAAGTCAGTTCCATACATTCTTATTCATATAAAACAGCTTAGCCTCAATTCTTTTATTCTAAATATAGATTTCATAGTTTCATTTATCCTAATCACTGAAATTATAACTGGCAAAATTACTGTAATTTTAAAATGCCTAAGCAGATTCATTCATGAAGGCAGTGAAAAATGTATACTTGTTTTAAATTTATAGAAGTTTGTTTTTTCACATTTCTGATTAATATGCATTAACTCCTCACTGCTAAGTTTTCTTACTAAGAAATTAAATCCAATGGATTGAGATTTGCTGAAGGTACTTATACTAGTAAAAGCATTAAGCTCAAAAATGTGTGTTATATTCAGGGCAACACTGGGTTTAACTCTAACTGGCAGTGAGTTGAGACCATCCTTTGCTCATCGAGTCAGTATTCTACAGAGAATCCTTCCCCTTTGCCCTCCTGCCTCATCTCTACCACTCACAATGTACTCCACAAGATCCTATTTTTCTGGTTTTATGGGAGGTAGAGGGGAGCTTTGGAGCTGCACAGCATCTGGGACTGCTTAAACTGTGGCAAGGAAGCAGAAGACAAGTGCTAATAAGAGGTGAAGAGGTGAAGACTGAAACATGCTTATACCCAACCATAAATCTGCACCTCCTATAACTATTAAAGTCAGTGGGAATATTGTATGTGGTGGCCTTTGGGATAAGACGACCGTAAACATCTCCTCCCTCTCAATAACAGTGAATTATCATTTTAAAATTCTGGCTCTTGGAGCTTACTTGCATTTTGCCTGCATTACATCTATCTGAATGCCCTTTCCATGGGTATTTAACTGATTTTTCTCTGCTGTGATGATGATGTTTCCAGTTCAGTGGCAATATGCAGGTTAATTTCAGACTTTTAAGTGTTTCTGAAGGACAATTTTTAGTAAAATGGAGAAGAAATTTCTACAGGCTGATTTCTTTCAGAGATGTAATGCTACTTGTATGTCACACTCTAACTTCAGTGTTTAAATGATGGCCTAGCCTGGCTTGATGACTGAAATATGGTAGTGGCAACTCCAAGTTAGAAGTCAATCAAACATTTGTATATCCTGAATGCACAGTATAGTTTGTCAACAGGCTGGCTTGGGCAACATCACTACTGCAGGGAGGTAGGGATAACATGCAGAGAAATTCTGTCACCAGAGTTAGCAATGGTACTTAGCTATCAGGAGCCTTTATTCATCAGTTCTTGAATAAAAGCCCCATAGCTGAAAACAGATGTCTTGCCAGTGAGCAATGTACAGGATCTCTGCTACCCATTCCACCAGGGCCACTCATTCTTTCCATAACATATGCTGACCATTCCCTTCCTTTTCTTGTAAACAGTATTAAACCAGGAGTGAGGCAGCGGCTTGTAAGCAACTGCAGCTAAAGTCAAATTTGGGAATTTTTGAATTTTAGACCCCATGTGCCTCTGTCCAGTCATGGAATTCCATTTTTCAGGCTCTAACTTGCGGGTTAGAGCGCATTCTAAATGAAAAGAGGATAGAGGTTAACAAAAAGAAAGAAAATAAGGATCACATAGGCTTTGCCAGACTTGGAAAAATGTGGATGTATTAATCACCACTACCTTTGACACTTGAGCTGTATCCATACTGCAGAAAAACACAGTCTTAATTTGGGCTGACTGATTGAGCTGAACAAAACTGTGAAAATAACAGAAAAATAACCAACAAAGACCAAACAAAGCAGGGAAATATTTCAACCAAATGAACATCTCAAGTTCAGCCTTGATCACTTTATAGGCTCTAAGTTTTTGGCAGTGTGTCTTATGGTCCAAACTCTGAAGTCTATGAGTTTGCATTTTTCAGCAATTTAGGTTTTTCTTTATTTATCATCACTTTTTTTAGAAAAATTGAAAAAGAATGCTTTGTGACTGCAAATGTCTTTAGTTTTCACATTGTTAACACTTTGAAAATCACACATTGTTGACAATGTGTACCTCTGAAAGATGCAAATGAGTGGCTGCTAAGCCTCAGTTGAGTTGTAGCTGCAGACAAAGCTAAAACACATTCACTTACATAGTAGAATGTGTGGTAGGTTGGTGCTCTGTGCATATTGTCTTATTCTGCACATGTAGAGCACAGGCTCAACTTCACATTTTTGTCCCCTCTTGATAGGTTTTATTCTAGTCTGCACAGATGTGTCCTTTAGAATGTTTGATAGCAAGGAAGCAAGAATGTTAATTAGAAGATATTAAGTGGCTCTGTTGCAGATATACTTTTGGGAGGGGTTATGTTTGAGAAGCTGAACACGTCTCCACTGTCTGCCGTCACGCAAAATTAGTTCTCTTAGTTGTGTGTCATAACTTGCCTTTTGATAGTGCTAGATGAAAAAACATAAAGTATGAGTAGGGAGAGACTGTGTTTCCTTCTTTTCACACTGCCGTTGCCCAGAAATCCAAGGAAGGCAGATCCCCACTCAGACATATGTGCATCTTTTAGAGAGGTAACACAGTCCTGACCATCCTTTCTTCCCTGAGAGGTGAAAAGAATTAAAAGTGGTGTGGGGTTCTGGCTACATGGCAAGGAGAAGGTTCAAGTCATTGCTTTAACACCCTCCTCTACGTGAGAAGTTGCCCAACAAATATTGGCAAGAAAAAGTTGCTGCTATAAATTTACCACTTGTTCAAGTTGCCTTTTAGCCTTGTTTCTATCAGCTGCTGTAGCAAATGCCCCAGAAGAATTATCTGGAAGCTGGCCTTGTATACTTATATATGATGTGTGTGTGCTTATATATATATATATATTTTTTTTTTTTTTTTTTTAATACACACACACATGTACGTATGTATATAGAAAGCTAAATGGAGAACTTTTGCATAAATTCCAGGAAGTTAGCAGCTGTCACACACTCTCATTCTAATGTGACTGTGAATAACATAAACGTTTCTAATCTTTCTAATATCTTTTGCCAAACACAAAACAAACAACATATTTCAGGTTGCCATGTAAAAGAAAAGAGAGTGAAGTCCTTTGGGTGAAAGACATATCAAAGCAAATATATTTAGTTGGTTCTTAAATGAAATTTAGGTTAGGGCATGGCAAGTGTAGTTCTCTGTGGTGTTTCACTCAGTGTTAGTATAAACAGGAGTTTGGGTTTGATTTTTCCCCCCCATTTGATCTTTAGATTTGTCTGTTGTTTTGCACATTGTATTAATTTTTAAATTAGAATTCCTAGGAAAAGAGCAGAATATACAGAATCTGGATTCTATCACTAAAAAAGCTATGGGTCAAGGAAGCCATTCTCCCAAAGCTGTGGATTTCTGTTTATGTGGATAAGAAAAAAAAAAAAAAAAAAAAAAAAAAAAAAAAAAAAAAAAAAAAAAGAAAAAAAAAAGTTTATCAGAACCAGTCTGATGCAAAAAATAGTTACCAAAACTGCAGGGAAAGACTTTCACATGGCACCAGTACAAAAGATACATGTTCCAGTTGAAACATTGTTCAGCTGAAGGTGGCCTAATTTCAGGGCATCAGGAGCAGCTAACTTGGTCTTTTTCTTTCACATTTGATGACATTGCCCATTCTGAGTTTCAAACTTTGAATTTTAGAGGTAGAGAGGAACACTGGCTGAAAAAATTCCCTTTTTTTTTTTTAATTAATCCGTATGGGATTTAGATTATTTATCCATTCTTCATTTTCCCAGAAACATTCTTATGTAAGAAGGTGCACTCAGAGAGTGGACAAAGGGGCTCTGAAACTCATCCAGGTGTGGAATGACAAAAAATACAGGGCTGATATTATTTGAGGCATTTTTGCTGTTTTGAATGTTCTGCAGTTCAAGACTCAGATCTACATCTGTCATAGAATTTAGCACTACATATATTTTTGTGTCATTTTACTCATGCTAATTGGATGAACAAGGAATTTGGAATACAAAGGGAGTCAGGGAATCTGGCAGTGTGACATCTGAGTCGGGTTAGCACAGCAACACATGGATGTACATAAGTGCCTGCCAGCTTTCATTTTCTGATTATTTCAGTCTATTGTCAGTAACAGAACCTTCCTGACTCGGGATTTATGGCCATGCACCCGTGAAGGGTTCTTCATCTCCAGATGCTGCTTTCAGCTTACCTCTAGGGAAGAGCAGGCTGAAGCACTACTGAAGGATTTGTGCTTTGATTAAAGAGAACCAGCATGCTCACCTAATTTTACCTCTTTAACCTTTAAGTTGCTAATGTGTCCCTGCTCTGTTTAACACGGAGAGAAAACACGAGGCATTTGCCACAGAGATATGGCACATTTAAATGGAACTTGCCAAAGCCATGGGATGTAAGAAGTTCACTTTTATTGGAGATTTGTAGATGTTCTGTGGACAGCACAATGACTAAGATATGTTAGAGTACATGTCAAGGGTAAATTGCTTACATACCCTTCTGGTTTTGCTCTGATTACCTCTCCTTTCTGTCAAAACAGCTTGCCATAATTAGAAAGGTGGTTCCATGCTGGCCCTATAGCCCAGTCTGTAGGAGTTTGCACACACAGAGCAATGTTTGACTAATAATTCTAATTTATAAACCATCAACAATCCTAAAAACAGATTAGCCAGCGAGGACTTTTTGTGACAAATACCATGGCACTTTTCCATACCGAACCACATAAAAAGACTCTGGGTCAGAAAAATGCATTCATTTAGGATCAAGTCTAGCAAAAGTCCCACGATTGCCAATGGAACAAGAATAACACCCCTGTTGCCAGACTTTTCCTAGGCAGTGGGTGGCCATGGATAGAGTGCTGTCCCTTCCCCCACCAACATAGTCTGTGTGTTACAAGTTGATTTCTGTTGAAGTCCAGCAGCTCCACAGTCTTGGGGTAGCTGGCTATCAGCCTGTGCTTGCATTCCTGCCTGGACTGCAGGGGCTCTGACAGCAAAGGTAACCGTGATGGTTAACTTCACTCCTGGTATGGCACAGGCCTGGTGGGAAATCCTGACAGCTTTGGAATTGCACGCTGAGGTTCAGGAACAAAGCACACAGGGAGTTCTAAACCGCCTCTGCCACCTCGCTGACACCGCTGTGGGCTCAGATCTCAAGATTAAGCAATTTATTTGTGCCAGGATATAGCCTGAGTTATGCAGCAAGTCAGAGCTCTTGGGAAACACAAGCTGCCAGGTTCCCTGAGCCAGTGTGGCAATGGGTGCAGCCTCTTCTCCTTGAGCACAGACCTGGACCCGGGTGAGGGGAGCCACTTGCAGCTACACAGAGACCCCCAAATGCCCAAGTGAAATACCTTGTCCTGCAAGGTCACCCCAAAGCACATAGAGCAAGGCTGAAAGGACTTGAGAAACACATTGATCCTGTCAAACCAGTGAGGGTTTCAGCTGCTAAGAGAAAAGAGTCAGAAAACTGATGTACTTGGCCCATCTGTTGTATATTGGCCCAACCTGAATGTATATTCTTCTGATCAGAATGCTGTTTACCAGCTGAGCAGAGCTTTCTCACCAAGAAGACATTTTCAGGGTGAAAAAACAAAGTGCAAAACAACAAAACAACTGAATAATTGAAACAGAAACATAATTTTGGAAGATGATGAAAGTTAAGAAAATGGGAAGGGACCAGAGGGATAAAATATTATATTTGCCAGTTGCAATATTTATTTCCCCTAGTTACAGAATTCTATGATGGGTGGATGAAGGTAAATGAGATTTGTTTGTAGTCGATTTATGTAAATACAGAAGAGCTTTTCCAGGACCTACATATATCCACCAAATATGAAAACTGTAGTAAATTATTACAGTAAAAATGTCAGAAGCTTCCCTGAGATCAGCAAGAAAAACTCCTTGGTTCTTCAAACCCAGCTACACAACCAGTCTCGTGTGCTACTACCCTTACCCACATCCACAAAGGCATGAGATGAGCTTAGCAGCATACCCTGAATATCAACACCTCTGGATGTTTTACATTAAAGGGGGAATTTAAGGCCCACTCTCATGCCAACTTCTGTCTTTTATGTGCATTTTCATAAAATACGTGCTGCAATTCAGTGACCAACATTTCAGTCAAGCTAGTTCAGACTTTTGCCAAAAGGGTTGGTCCTACCTGTCCCTTCCTGTGTTTGCACTCTTGTGCCAGCACTGGCATTTGTGTCTGTAGAACACGCACATCCCCAACTACAGGGTACAAGCAACAGAGAGCTGAGCCAGGTGAAAGTTCCATCTCTGCAGAGCTGTATCTCATAATCCAGTGTCTAAATCTCTTCACTGGTACCAGCCTTTCCATGGGTGCACTAAGTAAAAAATATCTATCGTTTAGGGAAATCCAGTTCAGAGTTACTGGATAAATCCTGTGGCACTAAAGACTGTATCTGACATGCATTGATGCTGTGCTGCAGGGATGGGTTGCCCAAAAGAAGCCGAAAGCAATTCCCCGTGGTGAATTCCCCATGCAAGCCCAGTTCTCAGCTACTGCTGATGCTTTGTTCTTCCAGTATGTGTTGGTCCTGGTGTAAGGGACACCTTGGGCTGGGCACAGGCATGGCAGTACTGTAGGGGTGCCACGTTGTGCTCTGCTGACATTCAGCTCGTATTTGCTGTGGGCTCCTGAGAGAAGTGGGAGGAGGAAGGAAGGGAAAAAAGCCCATGAGCAGAAGCTGCAGGAGCTCACAAGAAAAGACCCTCCGCAAAGTTCTGTGTCCCAGATCTGATGCCTGACTCACAAAGCTTCACAAAACCCCTTGATACTCCTCCCTGCTGAGCTGAGCTGTCTTCCCTGCTTACCTTTGATCATAAGTAGTGCATTAACTTATATATTGCAGTTTTCTGGGTTTGTGTCTTGCTCATACAAGAATCTATAAGATGTGGGCTAGATTCATATGTGCTCTCACATTCCTTCCAGAAGAATGTAGAAAAATCAGAATGTAGCCAGAAGTCTCCATCTAGTTTGATTTTTCTTTTTTTCTCAACACTATCTAGGACTGCTATATGTAGGGTATTGTAGGCCAAAGTTTATAACACTGCCTTTAACTGCACCTTTCACACAGCTCGTAAACCAGATTTCCAAGAGCTGTAATTTTAAATTTCTCTCCTTGGATGCAGTGGAAAATGTGACTTTCATGCTTTTCTGTGTATTTCCAGCATCATAAATAACACACAGATCTAAAGTGTTTTAAGTACATCAATATGCTGTTTTAAACAAAGTAGTGAAAATATGTAGCATATAGTGTCTAGTTGTTTTTGTTTCTTTCGAGGCTAAGATTCCTCCTGCCTGCATAATTTTTAACTTTGCATGGTTCAAGATTTCTTTATGTGCTGCACCTCAAAGTAAACAGAATTCAAAGTCAAATGAAACTTGGGTGAAGAAAGCAAGTGTGCAAAAAGCCTGTGTGTTATTGCTACTTACAGTAGATTTTAGGATTTATAGAGTTCAAATAGACTTTTTGCCAAAATTTCAATCTGTGATAGGTTTAATGTCCAAAATATTACAAAATCTTCTGATAAAACAATCCTTGAGTTGGTATTTGACATGGTAATAACTTTCAATGAACCAAGAAGTCTTTCTGTTGGTAGAATTGTTTGATTATAATCAGTTTCCATAACTGCAGCAGTGCATTTATTACACATTATATGTTTATTGCACTATACCAATCCAATGCTTTTATAAAATGAATCATTGCTAAAAAAACCTGCTTCTTGTTTAGGATTATATTAGTATCATGCATAATATAAATAACTAGTAGTGTATATAAACTTGGTTGTTAAATTTAACTACTGATCTAATAGAAACATTTTAAGCAAATTTTTGTCTTTTAGAGGTTAAAATCTGGATGTATTTTCTCTAAAGGACTGGCTGTGCTCAGGCATAGATTTCTAAGCATTTCTGACCCTCTTCACATGCCAGAGGACTTTGGGTTTTTTTTGTCGTAAGTGTCACTCATAGAAGTGGAAAGCCCTGAATGTATTAAAAGATGGTGTGGTCTTTTGGTCAAAAAATGCAACTGATGTTCTTGAACGTTCTGCTTCAGTGAACCCCTCACACACCACACATGGAACCAGTAAAGGAGCACTGTTTCTTCCTTGAAATGGGCCATGCTATTTCGTTTGAAACAACATGTGTTTCTGCTGGGTGTTCTGTGGTTCTGTCTCAACAACATTACTCAGAGCTCAAATACAGCAGGTATCAGCCAAGGAACTCTCAAATATCAGAGGGATGAATAAATCATATTTTCAAGAAACACCCATCCCTTTCAAATAGATACACAGCTATACATCTGAGACAGAACTTGCTTGAAAGAAATTGTTTAATCCCACTCTTCCAAAATTCGAGTTGCCAAAGGACTTCCAGTAACAACTTAAATGAAAGTCACAGGAGAGGGATTGAGGCCTCGGCACTACTGGGGACTATAAAAACCAATCCCTTTCCTCGTGTCTGTTCCACTGGTGACCTCTAGTGCTCAAGGACAAGAACAGGTATTCAAAGTTTCTCCAGAGCATTGCTTTGAGAGAACGGGCAATAAAGCAGTGACCTTTTTTCTCAGTGTGAAAAATTCTGACCTGGGCTTTCAATTCACAGTATTTTAAGAGTAAAATAATAATATAGAAGCTTAGTGTGTTAGGGGAACCAAAATATTTATGCTAATTGAAAGACTAGAAAGCTTCTTATTTATAAAAATGAATACTGTGCAAGATTATTCACATTTGGACCATCTGTTTCAGGCATTTGTCTTTTCCTCAGTCTGTGAAAAGGAACCAAACCTACATTGCAAACGTTGTACTTCAGCCAGCACATACTACTGAGCAGATGACCTTCAAGCATGAGGCCTAAATGGGTAACATTGTTGTCAACTAACTGGAATTTACCTGCGAAAATGGGTTAGTTAAGTACCTACTCAAAGACCACAATGGTTCAGAGCTTGATTTTTAGTTACTATGATATTTCTTTTAGTGTAACATCCTCCGATATGACAGCAGGCTCTTTTCTATGGAAAGACATAAATTTAGGAAAATATATCTTAGGTATTTCCTTCACAACAATATTGTTGAATGAAGATTAAATAGAAAAACAGCTCTGAACTTCACTGCCATCCTGTCAGCTATGGAAGCGATGGGCAGTCACAAAGATCGAGTCATTCCATGTTTCTTGGCCAAAGTGCTTTGGTAGATCTGACTTCCCTGAAGTCCATCTCTGCCTGTGACTCAGGCTTTAGGTAATGAGAAATTTTCTTTGGCTGATGTTAACTCAGTGATGTGCAAATAACAGACAGCTCATGTTTAACAGTGTTAACAGGAGTAGATTAAACTGTGCTCTGAGAGAAGCATGCTATAGAGAAGTGCTAGAAAACTGTTTGTAGGAGCTAATAACTGAATGCACACATTAATACTTTGCAGATATATATTTTAATAGAAACAAGATAAAGTACAGAAATCATGCTTACAGCAAGGCTGGAATCTCAGATCTCTCCTTCCAAGACTGTACCCTAACCAATAGCAGGAATCACAGAACCACAAAATATGCTGATCTGGAAGGGACCAAAAGGATCAAGGCCAGCTCCTGGCCCTGTACAGAACACCCCGAGTGTCACATCCTTTGCCTGAGAGCATTGTCCAAATGCTTCTTGAGCTCTGTCAGGCTTGGTGGTGTGACCACTGCCCTGGGGAGCCTGTTCCAGTGCCCAACCACCCTCTGGGGAAAAAACCTTTTCTAATATCCAACTTAAACTTCCCCTGAGGAGTTTTGCTCTCGCATTCCACCCACCATTCCTAAGCATTTTGCTGCACTGTAATCGAGTTTTAAAAGACTCCCAGTATTCTCCTCATTAGTGGTAAAGGACACTGGGAATGTGAACTTGAGCTACTCTGGCAGTCACACTGGCACAGCCTTAGCTTGGACTGAGGCCCCTTCACAGCTACACTCCCCCTGCTCAC
The DNA here is from genome assembly GCA_910950805.1 of Acrocephalus scirpaceus scirpaceus. Classification (NCBI taxonomy): domain Eukaryota; kingdom Metazoa; phylum Chordata; class Aves; order Passeriformes; family Sylviidae; genus Acrocephalus; species Acrocephalus scirpaceus. The sequence continues at coordinate 56,572,435 of OU383778.1, read as the reverse complement.
ATGTACAGGTTCCCTCACCAACCCCAGGTTTCCCCTAGCAGAGTTTCAGACATCTGGATCCTTAAAACAATTTAATCATGGTGCAACAACAAAATAACAGCTCAAGCTGGCACCTCCGAGGAGGTACCCCAAACAAAGGAATCCCTGGGCTTTTATATTCTTCAACATCATATTGATGAAGGAATTGTATCTCCAAGTGCTCTGAAATGTAATCTCTTAAAGGAGAGATGAGCAGCTGCCCTCTTCTCTGATTATGTTGTAAAACAGAAGGATGCTGTGATGGATTCTAAATTGAAAGTCTTGGATGAATGAAGGCATCATCCTGCAGCTCTGTGCCAGGAGTCTGTGTCACAGGGAGCTCAGTGTTGTTGTGTCATTGCTGTTGCAGAACAAACCTTTGCTGTGATGTGGTAGCACACAGCTCAGCCTGCAGGCTCTGTAGGTTGTCACTCTGACCTGCCTTTGTCTCACTCATCACTGCAAGGACATCTTCTGCAGAGTTCTGATGTTTCCTCCAGAGACCAAATGCCTAAAGCTCTTTGCTGTTTCAGTTTTTTATTGGGTCTGTCCTGAGAGGGCTGATGGCCTAGGGTCAAAGAATTCAGCCTTGTAGTTACTGAACATCTCTTGAGTGAAAGCATGTGTATGGATGTGTAAGAGACAGAAGAGAGTGTGGGAACAGGAAGGAGAGGAGGTGTGTACAGAAGCTGGTCTTCTCTGTAATATAAACCATGACAAATCCACTTACACATAGAGAGATATGAGTGCAATCTTAAAATCTGTGTGTTGGGTGGCAAAGCCAAATACATGACTTCATTCCTGATGTCATTTGATGGCTGTGGGCAGTGAACACAAGCCACCTAGCTACAACCTTTTAAGCTTTCTGCAGCTTATATAAGAACTTAACAGGACAGTAAATTGCACTAGCTGACTGCATAGAAAGTACAGCAAAGCTTTGGAATGGGGAGACTTTTCGTATTTTAATAAAGGCATAGGAAACAGCTGACATCTTAATTCAAACATGAGCAGAATACTCATAAGGTAAACATTTTTACCCTGTTATCACATTGGCTGTCCAGCAGCAGTCCTCTGGCCAGAATCTATGAGGTGGTAGTGATCCAAAGTGCCGCACACACTGCCTGAGGAATGCAAGCAGCATTAGTACTCAGGTAGTAGAAGTGTACTACTGGTTTTTAAAAGAAAGCCAAAGCACTGCTCTGCTGGAGGCATCAGTGCTCAAGCACCTGGAGGCTCTGGGTACCTTTCTGACAACAGCAGCCTCTTCAGAGGATTCAGAGGAGGTATTTCCTGCTTCTACGATTGTTTTTGTGGCTGAATCATCTATAGTCTGAGCCACAAAGAGAATAAAAATCATAAGATGACTCATTATGGGTGTAAGAATATAAGATCTACTAGTTCTAGAACTTTTATATGTTTTCAGCTGGAGCCCAATTTTCTTTCAAGTGCAGTTTGACAAAAGAAAAAAGCAAGTAAAAAAGAACAACTTTAGGTGGCATAAAAAATGGGTCAGTCAACATTTTCAACTAGCATAAAAACTTTCTAAGTATTTTCCAACTATATTTACTTACATTAAAATGTATAACTATCCTTCTGCTTGACCAGAAAATTGGAGGGATTCAGTTACATCAATTAGCAAGGTAAGATAAACATTTCAGATACAATTTCTGTCTTTAAATTTTTAATTAGAAAATGTAATTTAAATCAGGATATAGTTCCTGCTCTCCTCCTCTATGGCTCAGAGCAATACAGACCCAGTGCTGGCCTCTGAGCACTGGGGTGAGCACATATGAGCAGCATCATTTCAGGGAGTCTCTGTCATGTTTTATTCATTTGAATAATAAGGGTACCCAATAATTTGAAACAACAAATTTCAGGCCATCAGGAACTACGTAGACTTGCTAAACTTTGGTTTTATTATTCTATTCCACAGATACAATAGGAAAAAAAAAAAAAAAGGCACAACCCTCCAATTGTGAATAGGTTAAATTTAAGAATGTTGCACCCATCAAAAAATTAAATGCTTTACTCTCTAAACATTCCTACTAAACATCTGGGAAATCTTAGCTTAAAAACAGTGCAGCAGGCACAATGGAAAATCCTTGAGAGTGATGACAGCTCTGATTTCACATGTATTTATAATCCTGCACTTCGTTTATTTTCTTGGGATTTCTGAACTTGACAGAGACAGATATCTGAAAATAACTGACATGCTAGCTGTCAGCCTGTCCTTAAAATGTGTGGTCAATAGATCAAGGGAACTAAAACACAGGGGGCTCAATGTTACTCTCCATTACAAAATGTAGAGAGGATGAAGCATTTTATAGTTCTTGACTGAAATGCTCATATGTGAAAAAATAAATAGCTGACAGTCTCTCACTTCAGCAACTTGTATGTGGTGCTGAAGGCAAACTTCTACCTGTAGTCTGTGAAGGAAGGACTTTGCCACTGTAACACAAGCATGGAAGCACGAAAATGAGAGCTGTTGCTACAGGGGGCAAACTTTTACCTGGTTTGGGGGTAAGACTTTTATCAGGCGTGTGAAAGGTCCTTCCTCAATAAATGGGATCATTTTGTGCAGTAACTTTGAGATAATTGAATTCAATGTGCAGCTCAATCTCCTTTGTTCCTGTAGGCATTAGGGGTAATCCATAGTTTTGGCAAGTAGGAAAAGCAGGAGAGGCAAAAATGAAACTAAAGCTGCTTTGACAGGAGTTTTGTGTTACACATGTCTGCAGCTCCCAGTACTAAGAGGACAGTTTCTTCAAATTAAACAACATCCCATATGGACTGCTGTGACTATGAGTTAACATAAAAGGCCAAATTTTTGTTAACTTTTGTTACGTTACAAAACTTATGTTACTTTTAATTCAAAAGGCAAAGATAGTAAGATTAATTTTTAAATTCTCCAAATAAGAGATGGAAGACAGCAGTGGTTGCTCGCTGTCCACAATACTGAAACTTCTTGTGTGGTGTCAGTAGTTCTGCCAAGGTAAGCAGGAAGAGGAATGAACTACTTACCTCCACTTCCTAGATCTGCTAGGCGCTGCATAAATTCTGAGAGAGAACCTACCAGTGAGTGGCTGCGGATCAGACTAGACAAAATTTCTTCCACATGTTACAACCACGTTGCTCATTAACCACAGAGATTCAAGAAATCTGCCCCGTTCAGTTATCTCAGTTGTGGGTGATGGCTTTGTGTAACAAGAGCCATGCACAAAAGGCAACTGGGGCTGGGAAAACCTGCCAACAAGGGATCCTGGAAGCTCATTCCTCAGAGGGATAAGCTCTGCTTTTCCAAGGAAAATTCAGCAGGGATATTCCTGGAGCACCTCCTTGCCTAGAGAAAGAACTGTAAGTGTGTGTGTATATTTAGATATGCATGAGGACCAAAAAACAAATGGTAGGCTACAATGTGTGTGACTGAATCTGCAGGAGCAATGATTTTGAGTCACTTAGAGTAAATATCTTGTTACAAAGACCTTTTGGTTTAGGAGATATGCCACTTACTATTTTATAAGTAAATAGAATCTATCTTGCAAGGAGATCATGAAACATAAGAGTTTTAATGTAATGATTGTTATTTTTTCAGTCATAGTTCTCTGTTCATACCACAGCTCCTGACCACATACAATAGTGCAGATATGAAAATTAGTGTGTGTGACTGTCACATCCCTCTCCTAAAAGGAACACCCAGAATTCCAGTGGTGGAAAAGGAACAACAAATTTCAGAGAGTCTGAAAAACCTTATCAAGTGTTATTAGTAAAGTATACAGTATACTTGCTGTCACTGAGGAACCCTGAGGTGCCTCTCTTTGGATGTGTGAGGACAAGAATAGGACTGCAAATGAGAATACAAAGTTGAGAGAGATTGTAAAAGGGTTCCAGATATTTGGACAACTTCCTGGGGAGAACTGGGATGACAAAATCCTTCTGAATTTTGCAGGTTCAGCGAACATGTCTATAGGTGTCTTTCTAAATTTATTTACTTAAATTTCTCTTACTTTCACTCTTTTTTTAATAAATCATTGTTGTTTGTTGTACAGTGCACCTATTGCTGCTGTGGCACTTTGTAAAATTAGAAGACTGGATTCAGTCTGGCATTCTTGCTAGCAATGGCAATGACAGCAGATTTCAGAAATGCGGAATATGGCAACCACGGCAGGGAATTCCAGAGTATTCCATTGAGAATATGGGCTCTTCAAACTTGTCTCTTGCATGAATTTTTTTTCTGTGTACACAGGAGATGCATGAAGATAATAATTTCTCACTCCAGTGAAAATGTTTGTAAGAAGGCAGAGAAAACATAATTGTTACTGGAGATAGTCTTCAAACAAAGCCTGAGATGAAAATGTCTGTTACACAAGCAGTATTTGGGAAAAAGCCTTTGAAAGAAAAAGGATGCATAATTTAAGTGGTTTCTTATGCTGGTTAGCAATGGACTTGGAAGGCAGAACACATTGTACCAATGTTCCTGACTGCAAAAGTCTGCTGTAGCCTGATAAGTGTTCCGAATGAAAGATAAGGGTGTGCACTGAAAAAAAGCTGTTAATGACACATTGATGCAAGCATTATGCTGTCCTGTGGAATGGAGATATTTGTCCATATGCTTGTTATTCCTGCTTGTTTGTCACTCCTGAAAGTCCAGCTTTTTCATGGGTCCAGGGGGACACAAGTATTCCCTGTTGTACTGCTGTATACCTCAAAAGAAAATGTCTCAGCAGAGAAAGAGGGTGAAATTTTGACAGCAGGGTGATAGTTTGTCAAGCAAATTCCTTATTCTTGACAAATTTACGTCTTTTAAATTCAAATTATCAGTAGTCAACTCAGCATATTCTATGGTATACTCTCTGATGAAGTTCATACTTCTGTCAACCCATCTGGAGCACTGACCATCAATTTTGAGATGGACTTGGGAAGCAGCTATGGAAGGCATAATATTGTTTCTTTAAATGATCCTAAATATCTAGGTATGTGAATAGTCATTACAGGCTGGCACTGTTTTTGTTTTGAATACCTAATTTTATGTTGCACTAAATATTTGTGAATATATCATGATCTGTGACCACTGCCAAAGAAAATGCCTGGCTTTTGCAGGCATTCACTGCAATAGTCACTTCACTTCCATGAGTCCCGGGTTTTCATCTGGATGCATTTTCCATACTTACCAAGAGCTTTGGAATCTACAGTCTCTTTGTAGGTGTGACATACAAGAATATCCTCATCAAAACTGGAGTGGTTTAGGAAATGAATTCAGAATTTGTCTTACAAATGAATAGGACTTGCCATTCACCTGTTGGTCTCATAATTTCTGTGCTCGCTACACACTTGCTGAAGTGTGAAAATTCTTTTCAGCAGACCCAAAACTTCTGGAGTCACAGAGCCCATTTGGCATCCCAGCCCTTGCAACAGCTGTTTCAGGAGCCAGTCTGATTCAGCCAATAAGCAGCACAGCAGAATGATAAGCACAGCAGGGGCAGGATTTTGAGGTCTGTGGCTTTTGGCGGCACTTCTTTGTTGTGGGGACAGTGACCTGGGGATTTTTCCCCGGTGCTTTTGCCCTCTTCCAGACACAAAGAGAAAAAATGAAGATGTTGAAGACAATACCTGTGTTCATTCTGTTGTTTACAGGTGAGTGAACATTTTTTTTATATTTTTTCCTCAGCTAATACTCCCTCTTCAATACTTGCAATTACTTTTTGAAAATATTCCTAAGTACATTCTAAATGTTAATTCATATGGCTTGATCTATAAGTACAATCATTGAAAGTGTTTTGTCTGTGCATTATATTGTACCACATGAATGATTACTTCAGTTATATCTCTCTCAGTAAATTAAGCTTAATCAGTACACTAATGCTTAAGAAGCACACAATTATTTTGCCATGCAAATATCTGTGGCACTCCTAATAATAAAACTTCAAGAATAATTTAGGTTATATTTTAAAGAAATCCTCTGCAGGTACAGAAAGACACATGTACCAGTATAAAAGGTAAGACTTGTTGCAACATTATGCATCTTAGACTCATTAATGAATGACAAAAATAAATGTTAATATCAGTTATGACCAATATTCTAAAAATCAACAATAAAACTAGAGAAATGACAACACCTACAGCTCATCCCTTTGTATTTGTCTGCACTGCTGGTTACAGGTACAGTGGCAGTATCTCAGTGATGCTTCAAGGAAACCAGAAAATTTGATTATTTCAGGCCTTTCAACATTAAGCACCAGGCATTCCCACTTGCCCCAGAAAGACTTTGTAAATTTACTGAGTAGAAGTGAGAATGGCTGGGATCTCCCTCTGCAAGTTTCATGAATTTCCCAACTGCACCATTTGCATGACTAGGACTGTCAGGACCCACTGTATCAGTTCTGTCTAATGAAAATGTTTATGTTTGATACTCAGAATTTGTGACTGAAGGTTGTATTAGAGAGATCTTACATAATGTGAGTATAATATTAAACAGTAATGAAAGGGGTTTATGTTTGTCCATTAGAATTTGTGACTAACTGTATCAGTTTCATAAATTTCCACCAGAACACTGTTTCCGTGTGAAAAAGAGAAAAATAATGGGCTTAGGCTGGTGTGAAGACATAAAACACTTTCTTCTTTACACCTCTCAAGGCAGCAATAGAGGGAGAATTTAAGAAGGTGCAAAGAGCTGGAGGGGGTTGGCTAATGGACCTTCTTATCATGAAGGCACATGTGTTCTGAAACAAGCCTGGCTGAGAATTTATGCCATCCCCCTTCTAAGGAGTCCATGGAAATACGTATATCCCCCTCTCTACTGAGCTGTGCCCTGCTTGGCAGAGTCCTAGGAAAGCTTCAGTGACAAAGCAAGTTTCTCTCCTAACCCTGGAGGAACTGTAATGCATTGCTAGCAAGCGCTGCACGTTCTCAGAGAGAGGCAGCATCTGCCCATAAGTACTGTTGGATGCGCATGTTTGCCCTCTTCCAGAGAAACTGTGGGTGGATGTTATGTCTGGAGGTGATGCTGTAATTCTAGGAAAAACTTTGTAGATAGCAAATCTCAGGGGAGACCGGAATTAAATGTTTGATGATGCTGATTTTTTTTAACTTGTATGTCCAAGAATCTCATAGGGCAGACCTTTGCCCCTCTGTGATGTTTCAGAGTCCATGTGGAATCCCCTGGAACTTCTGCTTCAATAGAAGAGGTTTTGGTTTGGTTTGCTTTTTATGTCACAGCTGTGGCTGTGAAAAGCATCTCCTTAATGCTCCAATAACGTATAAAAGGGTGTAGTTTTCCTCTCTTCCTGTTGTTAACAAAAAGTTCAGAAAAAGTATCTTTCACCCCTCCCCAATTCTTTTTCATTAATTTGCAATTGAAGGGGAGAAGTAATGTGAAATAAAGGGTGTTAATTGTATTTGTTAATTAAAGCAAGCAAATGAGTGTCATCATCTCCAACAATGTGGTTGCTTCCCATTTGAGAAGCATATAGGGAAAGAGGAAAAGTGAGAATGAGGATGAATGCATCAATAAACATCCCAGGTGAACTGAGCTGTCACATCCTATCAACCCCATCAAAGCAAATGAAAATGGGCTTGCTAATTTTCACAGAGTGCCCAAATCTAGTAAAGGCTCTGCTACTGTTCCCTTATGGATTTCATTTTCTTACTCCAGAGCAAAGAAATAATAGCTGAAAAGAGTACCTGTGATATTTTTAAAAGCTGAGTAAATGGCAGTGAGGGGAGTTTTTCCAAACTTTTTTCTGAGAAATATCTTAACAATTTCAACTGAAATGTTCACACACAAAAAAAGGGATGGAGGGAAATGTTCCGAACGTGAAACAGCAGGCAAGATTGTCCAAGTTATGAGGATTTGAATCTTATAACTGAAATTATCAAACAACCTTAATAATACCTGGTATGGCATACTCCAGCAATAATTTATTGAAATGTTTTTAATTTTAGGATATCTTTGTAATGCTCAGGAGGAAGATACAATATTTACATCACTTTCACCTGCTATGGGACATACCCCAAATCCTTCAGGGATTCCTGCAACGGAAACACACGGGAGTGATCCAGATGTTCCAGGTCTGTTTTAAAGTTGTTGCTTCCTTCAAATCCTGAGTCAGTTCTTCCCTCAGGTGTGCACGTCTGAGTCTTGTGAATCCATTGTTCCACTTCTCCGCAGTTGTTTTCCACCCCATGACTGTCCTTAGAAGAACTGCGAGCACAAACCAATTTAGCAGCAATATAACTCTGTGATTGATTTAAACAGCTTTCCAGCTGTTTCTACAGAGATGGAAGCTAAAGCACAAAGGATATTTCAGACATCTCGAATAACACAGCCTAAATAATTGTCTGTCAAGGGGCAGGAAATGTATAATTTAATATGAAATGTCAGGCATTTTCCATGATCACTAGCTTCGTATTCTGTGCCAAGAAAAGAACAGTAATGAGGAAGATAACAGCAGAAGAGGTCCCCCAGACCTGTGAAGTGTCTCGGTTGTTTCTGTAACACCTCTGTGCAGCACCTGCCTCTGGCTGTGTCTCAAATGGCACGCTGGTCCCGCCGAGCTTTCTGGAGTGACTGCTTTCTCAAGCCCACATCTGTTCTTAACACCACAGCTACGGGCTGCATGAAACTTCTAGGTGCAGGCTCAGAACACTAATGCTTTCTCAAAGCCTTTTGTGGGGCTTTGGGGGGTGGTGCTGGTGGTCTCCACAGCAGCTGCTGGGCTGGTGTTAGTAGCTGCAGTGCCAGGGATTTCACCTGCCTGCCCTATCTCCTCCTTTTGTAGTCTCTGCTTCTTATACTGAGGTAGGAAAGGCAGCTTTAGCATCATTACACGTGGCTCTGCAGTTTGCTCAAGTTTCTAATTTTTCTTATTTCCCTTTCAGCAGGAAGAAGTCTGCCAACTCTAGTGGGTAAGTTGACAACTTCAACGTATTGTACTTTTGCTTAAATAATTTTTTCTTTACCTAAGTTTTGAATTTTTAACTTCTTTTACTGCAATTGGTTATAGAATACAAAAGCTATGTACGGACTTGTCATTAGCCTGAAAAATTCTGTTTTCATTTAAGGATTTAAGTCACTCCTTAATTGCAAGTCATGGTATTTCTCTGGTGATTTCAGTAATGACAGTATCACTCGACTAGACTAAACCATACTAATTTATTTTCTTTGAGCCTTTTTCTTTTAATAAATTCTGTAACACAAATATTAATTTTGTGATCAGCAGTAACTGTTGCTCACAAAAAAAAAAAAAAATTGGAGATTAATTATAGCACATATTTGCAGTGCCAAAATAAAGGTACTCTAATGATCTGTGACATGATTGGCTTACTTCTGTACAAACCTGAATGAGATTTTTGTTTGTAGGAAAAATCAAAACCTATATTTTAGTGTCACATGTAACTATTTTAGGTTGCATAATTACCCACCACAAATGTAGGTATTAATTTTTTCCTTGTCTTAATGGCTTAGAGTCATGATTACCTTTCTTTTTGCTCTTCTAGTGGCAGGAGTCAGCATTGCCCTTGTGTTGCTTTGTATTCTTATAGTTGCTGTTTTTTGGTATGCATGGAAAAAATCACAGGTAAGTCCAATTTTTTTCTTTGGATATTTGTTACTGTGTGTATAATATGTGTATATTGTAGAATGTGACATTTCAGCTCTCCACTTGTCACTCAGATTTCTGATGGTCGTTTGCACTGTAGTTGCTTTTCCACTGGGATGGGGTTTTTTTGTTGCCACCGGATGGCATTCTTAAAATTAGGCAGTTTATAATCAAAATTTAATTTACCTCAGCTGACTTCCCTTTCTGGGTAGGACCTGCTCACATTTTTGTAGGAATGGTTTCTGGTTTGCAGGTCTTTTTCATAGAAGGTCCTGCATCAGCAATGATAATTGAAGTATTCAAGTGAGTTTTATCTGTCTGAATTATTTTCGATCCTAGAATTACTTAACATCATTTATGCTAAAATAACTTATCACAGACAGTCTTATCTGTGATGAGTTAATATTGATAAAAATTAAAATACTATACCGACTTATAATAAGAATAAATACAGAAACACTACAGAAACAGATATGCAAAAATAGTCTATTACTGAAACAATCTAATAATACAGAAAAATGTGAGGAGAACTATTATTATACTGACATGATTGGTTTTCCATTTGTGTGGGTCAGGTGCATGCTGCAGTGATGATGATACATTTGTGTTTCTTTCACAGGAAGGTTCAATGGAACTCAATCCTATCCCCTACGGCGAGGCTGCAGTGTCCGTACGAACCCTTTCAGTGCCTGAAAACCAGCAGGAGTAGCCTTTGGAGAGAGCAGTGCAGTGACAGCAGGGGAGCTGCTGCGTGGCCCTCTAAGAGGGAAGAAAACCCTCTCCATTGTAGATAGTTAAACAGCACTCTCAAAAGAGCTGTAGCTGCAAAAAAGCTATAAATGAAGCTATAAATGTCCTTGTTAGGGAAAATGCCACACTTAGACTATTTTCTAATAAATTAAACCTGCACAGGAACACCATCACTGTTGAGATTAGATGGAATGGCCACTGTTTGTGCTCGTATACCTGTGAACTTCCTATTGGGAATGGCTTCTGGAAGGTTTTAGCTTCCAAAATCTGGCTTGGGCCACAACTAGTTTACCAGCACAAACAGTGCTATTCCAGTGCCTGGGAGTTACCTAGGCATTGGTTCGTTTGCTAGTCTAGATATTGTTATCATTTACAGTTTATTTTAAATTACACAGTTGATACATCCACCCACTCATGGCCAGGGATTATTCAAAGATGACCACTGCAAACCTTTGCTTGCTCATTGTACTGCTCAGGGGAAGAAGTAGTGGAAGAGTGACAGTATTGTCCAATAAAATTCAGGTTTCCGGGCTTCACTGATTCTTAAATTTAAAATCAATTTAATAATAATCAAGAGTCACTCTTCCACTGTTCCTTCCCCTGACTGAGTAGCACTAACTGGAGCCAGGTCCCCTCAGCAGCCAGTGGGTGCTGTGGGGCTCTGGCTGAGCAGGAGCTGGGTAACGTGGGGCCCAGAAGACACACACCCAAAGGGCTGCCCTGCATTAGCTTGGTACAGGCAAGAGGAGCAGAGAGGTAAGGGGATTAGACAATTTGTCATTAGACAAATGAGAAGGCTCCATCAGAATATTCCTGTGTGAGCTTTGGCAAGTGACCCTTATTCCTGAGACTGAGCTCCTGGGCTGGAGGGCAAGACCAAGGGTATGTCCTTAGCTTGTATTTATCTGTGAAGATAAATATATTCAAAAGCATGCAGTGTGTAAGCCCCACAGCAGTGAAGCTACCCTGAGAGCTGTAAATTGGCAGGAAGGCACAGATTCTCTTTTTATGTAAATCTTCTCAAGCCAGTATTACTTTTCCCAGTAATAGCAAAGAACTCTATGTCAGCTTTCAAATTCAGGTGTCAGCTGACATTTTCTACAAATAAAGGCAGTTTCTTCATCAAACTCAAGAAGAGATTTTCAGATGACTTCTGTGAAACAAAATGCAAAGGAATATTTGAAAGCTCGTCCCTTTTTCCATCAGCTCCATAGATAAAAAAATATTTTTCATTTCTGTTCATTTACTCTGAGGTAATAAGAATGAGGTAATTGTACGAATTTTATGTGTAGCAATACTATTTAGGGTGGGAGAGTTTGGCTAAATCTGCTTCCTATATGGTGTTTTTTTAATGTGCATCTTCTGTTTTTCTTTCATTTATTAGAAAATTTTTAAGTGCTTAAATGCTTTTTTTAGATATTGGATCAAGAGTGCCCTGGGCAACAAACAGCATTAGTTGAATGCAGGGGAAATCAGAATAACAAATATTTGTGAGGAATAATTCATATAAACTATGTTTATAGTGCTTTTAAATTGATGTTTGCAAGCCTCTTTGTGAATAACTTTGCTTTTGAAAATGCTTTCAGAGTTTTTGTATTTTTTTTTCTGAGCTTTTACAGAACTTGTGTGCTAGAAATAATATTTAATATTTGTTATTTGTTGTTCATGTTGGTCATTGCTCTGTTGAAGACGTTTGTGATTGCTGAAAAAGTTTTCCTTTACCATGGGTGGCCACTCCCAGAGGAGTGGATGCTGAGTTCTTAGCAGAAGAACCACCTGTGGGCTTGTAATTTCTTGTGTCAATGAAGCCTGAGCAGCACCTGGGCTGACAGAGGTGCTCACAATTTGGGGTTTTTCAGCTCACAGTTCTGCAGTTCCCTGCCTGCCAGGCAGAGGAGCACCTCATGGGAATGATGGAGCCACGGGGGAGAGGGCAGTCCCAGTTTTCTGGGAAACAGGGGAGATGGTTTTGCAACACTTGAGAGACACCTGTTCTGTGGCTCTGATTTGGAAATGAGACAGGAAATAAATGGAAAGGGAACACTGTGGAAATTAGGAAAGCCCTGATGAGCAGAAGAAGGATATGGAAGTCAGTGCAGCAGCACATCCCACCTGTGATTTGATGGTCCTTACACTCAATTGAAAAGTAAGCACATTTTTAGTTTATTCACACTTCCACTATAAGATGAGTAGGAATTGCCTCAATTTGAAGGAAATGAGATTTATATCATTTAGAGATGAGTCTTTTTGAGCACAAGAAGAGAAGAGCAAACTACTCAAGTGGTGTTGGAACCTTGCTAACTGGGGATTGCTTTTAAAAACAGATTACCCAAATTACCCTTATTACCAGCACAATGTGAGGAAGGTTGCTTTAACAGTCTCTGCAGGTCTCTTCAAGCTCTGAATTTCCAGTTTCCAACAACTACCACAGCTAGATAGTTGTGTTTGTATAGCAGCTTGTTTCATTTGTGAATAACTTGCAAAAAGTTGAAAAGCCCCTCTTCACTGCAGCCAGCAGCACTAGGAGCAGGTGCCTCAGCAAAAAAATAAGCATAGGGCAGATATGGGTGATCTTCCTCACTTTGCATTCAATCCATTTCAAATTTACTGCCTTTCCAGCAGCCTGCACTTGACCAGTACAATATGCTGAAGACATGAGTTCCACAGCTCCAGATCTCTTTTCCCTCCCTTTAAAAAAATCTAATAGAGTTGTTCATTGTCTTCTTCATCTTTTTACTATGAGCAAAACCTTTGAACAGTTCTCTTTCCCTTTCTCCTGTCATTCATATTACAGAACCTCTAGCACAACTGCTTTGTCTTCCAAACTAACAGTGTGACTTATCCTGCACTGATTTAAAGTTGAGCACTTAAAAAATGTGAAAGCACATCTGCTTTTAATAACTGGAGGCTAAAAATAGAATGCTTACTGTACTTTCTGGGGTAATAATGGCAATTTTTACAGTTTCTACAAAATTTTTAAGTTGGTGTCTGCACTTAGGGTGTGAAACATGAGTTTGAAGCAAAAAGGATGTGTTTGGCTAAAGAACATGGACAGTATTTTACATAGTCACATGCATTAATTATGTACCTCCATGGATTTATACACATTAGCCATCTTGGTCAAAGCAAAAGATTTACTCTTGCTAACCATAAGGATGAACATAAATTGAAAGGTTCACCACAAGTTGCATTTACCTCTGCCTCATAAACAGATGAAGAAGAAACAGGAGAAAAAGTTTTCAATATGATTAATATTGAAACCCAGGCTGTAAAAACTTAGATATCTTTAACCCTTAAAACCTTTCTTATGCAAAGTCATCCTTCAGGCCTTTAAAATTTTATTTGTATCTACTTGTTCTCCATTCATCCTCTGTATATGCTAGAAACAAACCCAGCAGCAGCCAGCATGTTTTCCTGTCTATAAAGGTTTAACTGAAAAATGAAACCAGATGGAATATGGTAAATATGATAGAGGGTAAGAAAGAACTGCAGGGCCCATGGTGTTATTAACAATATGTGTCTTTATTTGGATAGAGAGTAGGGGCAGCCACTCCTGCCAGGCCATTTCACACCACCTCAAACAAGAGTGTGCAGGCACCTTGCAGTGAATTGTCAAAACTCTGTAGGACTGCTCTGTTCTCCAGCAGTCCTTGGCAGGAAGCAAAGCATCCAATAGGCACAGACAAACACGTGCAGTACCTTTCTGTCCCACAAGCCTTCCTGCTAGTGAGCTCTGAGGCAGGCTGGATGGCTGGAAGCAATCCAGTGGTGCTGGAGACAAACTGGATGCTTTTTGTTGATAGCACTTTTGATAGAAAGATGTCAGTCCATTGGCAGGGAGTTTCCAACCTGTTGATTTCAAAGCACTAAGTTTTGCTGTCAGACACTGCTTTAGAATCATATTTTAATAGTATTCAAATAATTGACCTTGGCTTTCTGTTCCCTCCTGTGTGTGCCCAGGCACAGTATGGACATGTGACAGGGTAGGACATCTGTGCTGTCTGATTTGGGTAGTTCAGTCCCCATAAAAGAGCGGGAATGGGGTGTATCCTAATGTGTGCCAGTGATAAGGCTTGTGTGAAATGTCCCTGCAGAGATAGGTTCTCCTGTGCCCCTCCCTGGCAACACCCTCTTTTTCACTTCATGCTGGACATAACTTTGTTTCTTTGGAGGGTTTTTTTGTTTGTTTTGCATAAAAAGGATGTTTTGAACAAGAAGCAGCAGAATTTCTTTTGCCATGTTTGTGCCATCAAAAGTACACCAGACAAGGAGAACTTTTTCCTGCAATTAGTGAGAGATCATTTTGTGTAGCTGTAGTGTAGCCTTAATAAGTGGAATGCCTGGGCTGATTTTAGTGGAACTACTTTTGCATATTTCAAGTATACCTGCCTCCATTTAAACAAAAATGAAAAAGAAATTTCTGGAGGACTATTTATTTAAATTTCTTATCAGACTAACTCTTATATTTTGTAGCAACCTCCAGCAAAAATTCTGAAAATTTAATAGTACAGACTGGACGGGTAAACATAAAGATGTATAAGTGATGTAGAAAAAAATTGTGTTTCACATACTCTGGTTAACATAGTTTTTGAGTATGTAGAATCATGGACTGGTTTTAGATGGAAGGAACCTTGAAGATCATCTATTTCAAAGCCCTTGCCATGGGCAGGGACAACTTCCACTAGGTCGGGCTGTTCACAGTCCAGTCCTACCTTGTGCAAACATTTTGGGTTTTCATTATTAAAGACAGCAAAATCAACACTGTGGAACATAGCAAAGTCCAGCTTCCTCTTTTCTCCACAGAATGCAGAAGAAATGCTGCTGTTAGCCGAGAGTAAAAATATTCAGAAGAATCAAACTTGTTTATTTAGTGAGTGACTGTAACAGGCTTTCAGTTACTGCTAAGGAGGCTGTTGTTTTCTAGGGGAAAACCCCCCATTTTTATGTTGTTTATTCCATCAGCTTTAATAGCTGGTAAAAATCTCATCTTTGCACAAGGAGCCCTTCTTCATCTAGCACAGGTTTTGTAATGTCCTTCAGTACTAATGTCCACATAGAGTGCTGTTAAGCAACTTTGTGACATTTGGAGAAGTTGGCCATGATGCTTTGTACTTCTTGGGGCTCAAGCCCAGACCATTCAGGAGGTTTCAGAAGTGTTGCTGATCACTTCTAAACCAAATTAATTTTTTGTTGGAACTGTGAGCCAAACTGTGCAAAATTTTCTCACACCAGTAATTGGCTGGAGTAACCAAAACCACTCACAGGAGCAATTTACTGAGCTTCATTTCACTTGCTCTGTGCTAAGATATTGTGCTGCCACTCTCTTCTACCATGCAATTTCTTTATAACTAAAACTCTAAATTTAGATCCCTTTTGTGTTAACAAAGGAATTCCTTTTACAGTTTCACCCAGTTAGGCATATTCTTTTAAGGGCTATAATTCCACCAGTGCGTGTTATTCTGAGCTTGCAAAGTGCCTTCTGACAGTAAAAAGTTGCTCTGGCATTCTAACAGAACAAATGAGCATAGACCTAGTCCCTGCAAGTTATGTCTGAAGAGAAGCGTTGTCTGAATAACAGAAGAGGGAAATAATCTGGCATTCTTCAGTCCAGATCTGCAGTTTCAGCAGCAGATGGCTCAGATGCTGCAGGGGCTGGGTATATGAATAGGGACATTGTTATTCCTCCCTCAGCCTCATTACACCTAGGCAGTCTGTCTGTGCCTTCTCACAGGCACCCCATTGTCACCCCGGAACAAGTCTGGATCAAGATGTATAATCGTAGCATTAAATAAGTGCATTTTTAAATGGGATCATAGTGAGGGTGATTAACAAATTCTGATTAACAAATCCCAAATTCTGATCTTACTGCAACTAGAAGAATTTATTTATCACCTCTGCATTTTGAATCTTAGCACCTTGAGACATTCTAGTGACTCAGGAGGCTGGAATTTCTTTCTTAAGTATATATTGAATTCCAAGACCAGTGATAGACCCTGATGATAGAAAAATACTCTGTAATCATCAGAAGGCTTCTCTTTAAAATAATGATATTGCAAAGAAATTCTTTAAAAGCAAAAAAAAAGAAAGTATCAACTTCTTTGAAGTGCATAGATTGGGTATTAGAGGGAGGAGGTTATAGAATCATGGAATGTGCTGAGTTGGAAGGGACTCATCAGGATTATTGAGTCCAAATCCTGGCCCTGCACAGCACTATCCCCAAGAGTCACACCCAGTGCCTGAGAGCATAGTCCCAATGGTTCTTGAGCTCTGTCAGGCTTGATGCTTCCCTGGGGAGCCTGTTCCAGTGTCCAACCACCCTCTGGGTGGAAAACCTTTTCCTGATGTCTATCTGATCTGATATCCCAGTGTCCAGCTTTAAGTTAGGAAGAGGACTGAAAGGGAAACAGGGAACATACACAAGTAAAATTAGGTCATCGCAGGTTTAAGGTTTTTGAAGAAGATTAAAAACATATTCCATTCAAGATTTGCATTTGCTGTACAATCAGGAAAAGTCTAGAGCTGGGGGAAAGGCAGGGGAAGCTACCTTTCACAAGGGAAAATACCTGCTGCTTTTAGATTTTATTAAACCTCTTAATTTCTATTTCAAAGATATTTGTAATACTTTTGTTTCTGAAATTTTTAAGGGTTTGCTTTCAGATGTGTATTTTCAGGAACACTCAGTAAGGACGAAAAGTAACAAATTAGGAAAAAGAGAAAGACTGAGTGTCTTAGTTTGAAAGACAGGTGTCTGCTAGGGAGGGCAGGACCTCTCTTGGAATAGAGAATTCAAACCCCCTACCTCCAAATTATTACAATTTGGAAAACTAAGTGGGCTCTCCAGGCAGAGGTATGGGGATAGGAAAACCAGCTCATTACTAGTATGTACAACAAGGCAAACAAACAACAACAACTCCAGCATTACTGATAAACAGAACCAGGCACCTCGAGGGGCTTTGCTTCACAAAGCCCGGGGCAGTCTGATCTCGGTGCCCCTGCGGGACTCCCAGAGCACCAAGCTGGAACGGTGGAAAATCCCGGGCTGGTGCATGGGATGTATCAGGAGCTCTGTCCGTGGAAGCTGGCGGGGCAGGGATGTCCTGGCAGAGCAGGGCGGGGATACAGAGTAGCAAAAAGCCCCAAAGCAGCGCCGAGGAAGCGGCAGCGATGGGACAGGGCCGGCCCAGCTCCAGCAGGGCAGGAGGAGGCGAGCTCAGAATTCCTGGGCACGCGAGCAGATGACGGTAGATTTCCTCAGGACTGGACTTGGTGGTGACAGTGAATTCCTCCTGCAGCAAACAGCATCCTGACTGTTCTCCCTCTGATGCGGAAAGCAAGAGAGCGAAGCTGCCCCCACCCTCGTCCTTTACCTCACGGTATCTTTTCCCCTGTGAGAGAAAACTCCCAGAGACCAAAAAAAGGTGTAGCCCGGTGCTACATCCTCCTTTGGCCACTTCTTTGTTTTCCTCAAGCACCCACGAGTATTCAGTAGTTAGTTTCCGGGCAACTTATGGGAAAAAATTCTGTAAGAAAAAAAACCAAATCTAACCCCCAACACTGAGGGATGTGTTGCCATGACATAAAAGAGAAGGTGGCCACCAGCTGCAGTAGAACAGGACTCTGTAGAGTATTTGTATCTGCTGTATTTGATCGGAGCCATCACGGAAGGCTTGTTTCCCCTAGAGCTCCTGAACAGATTCTTTCTTTGCAGTAAGCTCCTGATTAGCTTGTGCTGGTGGAACTGAAATGAAGCAACTTTGTTCTGTACATTTTATGCTAACCAAGCAAAAGAGAAATGCGACTCCTTGGTCACAGGCTACTTATTTTTCAGGAAAATTAAACTGACTTTAGAAATGTTGACAGGAATCGCAGCATCTTTGGAAAACTGGATGGTGTTTTGGTTAGTGCCAAAAAAGGCTATGGGTTTTTCCCACTGTGCAGCTATTTGCTAGGAAGCCAACTGAGAAAATGAAGCAGGTGTGCATGTGCTCATTACAAATATGATTGGCACCAAAACTGGGTTGTGTGTTAGTGGGAAAAATAGCTGAAAATTTAACCTCAGGTGTAAGTCACCCAGAACACTGATAGATGGTTTGGCACCTTTTATGGGCCCCCGGTTCAGCTCCTCAGTTTATTTCCATACCAATGCCAGCTAAGGCCACTGGTTTCTCTCTGATGATGAATTCATGGCAAACCTGCAGCTTGTGAGCCATGCTGAGCTGTCTGCTCTTCTCTTGTGAGCAGGGTTGTGAAATGCACAAAAATCCTGTCTTGTGGTGCAGCTCTCATTTCATGGGCAAAGAAAGGGCGTTCACTGAGAGTGCAGGAGGTGAGATGGAAGCATGAGTGGAGGCTAGCAGGAAGGTCTTGGAAGGAAGTAATGAGCTCAATGACAATCTTTTAATCCCTGTCTCTGTTCTTCTGCAAAATATTTGCATTGGATTCAGGGATTCTGATAACGGAACAGATAATGTCTGATCCCAACTGTCATGGACTTCATTAATGTTACAGTTAATGAGTTCTGTTTCTTGCTCCGTTCTGGGCAAAACCAGCCAATTAAGAAAAATAAAACTCACATGAGGGAATTCATCCTTACTCATCAAGGAATACACTTTGTATCTACCCCTAGTAAGGCACTTCATTCTCTGCCCACTGGTGCAAATAGGAGGAGAACGTTAGGAAGCAGTCCAGGCTCCTCATAAGGCATTGTCTGGTGGCAGGATCTGTCTCTCTGAGAACGTATCTGCTTTTCACAGAATCCTCAGCTTCCTGTCTGTAGGATATATTAGGTAGGTTTTAATGACAAATCCAGACTAGTGGAGGCTGGTGTTCAGCATTTTGCAGCCACGTAGGTTATGCCAAATTCAAAGAAACCACAAGTCTGGAGCTGAATGGCAGGTTAGAGGTGGATGTGGCTGGGCTGAGTATTAACCAGAGAAAGTGGATATAGCAGCAGCCCTTTGAATACTAGGGTTAGATTGGCTTTAACTACAAAAAAAATTTTTGTTTGGATTGACAGCTAAAAATGTCACTGTTGCGCACACTCACTTCAGCTCAGAATGAGCTGTCAGTGGAAAATACGATCTTCTAAAAAAATTCCCTTGTGCTTTTTTGCCACACAGAATCCTGGAACCCCCAGAGGTGATGTGGAGGCACAGAACAATGCGATTTTTATGTAGTCACACAACGTGCATGACCAAAATGTCTTTTGCATATAAATAATACAGATACAGATGCCTCCTTTGCGAAGATGTAAGAAATAAAGAAGTGCAGTTCTGAAATGCTATGGCAAAAAGCTGTGTTTTCAATTTGGAATGAGAGCTGGGAGCATGTGAAGAATAAATGAAATGGAGAGATTAAGCAAGAGTATAAGGCTTTAGTGACAATGTCAGATGCCCAGGGGACAAGAATGAAGCAAGGAGAGAGATCAGGGATAGAAACAGTTTACATAAATTGAAGTAATAGGTCTAAGAAGTCCAGAAGATTATAACAGCTAAAATAGTAAAAAGAGTATTGAAAGAGCAATGACTGGATGAGCAGATGGAGAATTAAGATTTGGGGGCTGAAAGTGGCCAAGATAATAAACGACCAACAATGATGAAGTCTCTGAAGTGAGGGAAGACAGTTGGAGGTGGTGGCTTGGAAGGCTGAAGGTGTCAGATAAAAAGAAATGGAAAGGAAATGGTGACATTTAGAGTGAAATCAAGACCTTGTGAAACTAAAGGTGAGTACAAACCGAAGTCACAAGTATTGATTTGAGGTGTCAAAATGTTAGAAAGGACCAGCATGTTTCAGAGTAAGAGCTTGTGTGTGACCTGAGTACTGTAACCAAGGACTGTCCTTATAATGGGAAAACCAAAACTGTAGCTTGAGGTAATCCTGAACTCAGAGTGTTTTGGCCCAAACCTTGATGATGTAAGCATTCTTCTTTAAAAAAAAAATAGGTTTTGTACCTTCAGCAGCTTTGCAAACACAGCTGTTGGGCACAGGCTTTAATTATATTTAAGTCAGTGTATTAGTACCAGCTTGATGGTTAGAAGATACCTTCCTTTTTTTTTTTAATTTTTTTTTTTAACTTGAAGGCCTTTTAGTTAGCAGTCCATATGAACTGGTATTTCCAGTTCAGACCAAAATCAACTCAGTAAAACTGTGTCCTTTCAGATATTTCTTCAAAGATAGAATAGAACATCTTGCAGTCTCTGAATGTTACATAATAAATAAAGAAAGAGGAGTTTTGTCTGAAGGACTAGATGGTTCTAAATATGAGTTATTTTTTTCCTGGTGGTAAAAGCCCGTCCTGTGTTAATTCCCACACAACAGCCCTGCTGTCTGGTTGTGTGAACACATATATGGTTTTCAATCACCAAATGCAATGCAAGTTAATGATGCACACTATAGCCCTAAGGGAAAGGTTAGTAATTATCTTCTGTTTCTCCTCTTCAGGAGAATTCTTGCTAAAACTTTGATGGGGGAGGTTTTGGTTGCTGTTAGTTTTTTGTGGGTTTTATTCACCAGGAGCCAGCTTCTGCTTCATCGCTCATTTCTATGGTAACCTAACAAAAGTCCCTCCCAATGATAAAAGTTGAACTCTAGAATGGGCTCAAATTTTGGGAAGCAGTGTCCAAAACAATTCCAATATGCATGGGGCTTCAAAAGACTGATAAATTCTCTAAAAATTGGGAAATTATCTTTTAATAGAGATTTGCATTTCTCCTGCTGAGGATTCCATAACAGAAGCACCCAAAGAAGAATACTGCGACTTGAATAGTGCATTTTCATCAGCAATTAAAGCACCATGGTCTCTTCAGATGACAGTCAGGAAAATGAGCATCTCACTTCAGAAAACCACAGTGAAACCAATGGACAGCTGGAAATTTCAGGGAAATCTAATTTTGTACTCCAGTGTATGAAATATAGTTATTTATGGGGTCTGAGAATGACAGTGGTGAGAATGACATCAAGGTGACAGGCTGCTGAGAAAGAATTCAGAAAAACCTGACTGGATGTTTAGGCAAAACACTGTTTCTTTGGGTTTTGTAATTCTTCCAATCAGCCTGGTGTGGACTTCTCTGAAAATTTTCAGAGGCTTTCAGTGATTAAGAATAATATTTTTTTTTCTTGCAATAGGATATAGAAACTATCCTTTTAAAAAAGAAATAAATATCAAAATTATTTCTTGGTTTTTTTCAGGGGAAATAGTTTTCCTCTTGCCCTTACCCTCCTTTAATTCTAGAATATAACTCTAATGTCTACCTCATCTATGATATCTAATTAATGGGGTGAGAATGAAAAACGGGACTCTGCTGTGAGGGATCTCCTTCCTAGACATGTCCAGTTTCTGCTTCAGTAAGATGAAAGGAGCTCTCTCAGTGTTTCCACCATTGTTCCAGTCAGCTATTGGAATTGTTTCTAGTTGTTCCCCTCTTGGTTTTAGGAGGTGTGAGGAGTAAAGCAGTTTATTCATAATAGCCCTCCATTTCAGTGTTTGCCCACTAATACTCTGCCTGCAGATGAAGTTTCTCTTATTTCCAGAAGATCTGTAGGCCTCCTGCTAAGGACTCTGATTCCTTTTAGGGATGCTTTGACATGTCAGTGAAAAACATTAACAACAACTGGATAACACTGGGTTTATTTGTAAGAATCTTTCCCTCAGAAATAACCCACTTTATGTACTCTGAGACAGCGTCTCCTGTTCTTCTATACCACTCCATAGCCTTTGATAATGTTAGACAGGATTTCATTATTAACTGATCATTTTCATTTCCGGTCAGGAAAAGGATAGTGGATAATAAGAGTAAACTAACTACATAAAAAGAAGTTTTAAAATTATGGAAAATATCTGGATAAGTTGGGTTTGCCCCATCTTAACCAATTCTTAATTACATTTTATTAATTCAGGTTATTTCACTTTCTGATGTGAAAAATATTTTGCTTTCTTCTGCTGCTTCCAGCATTTTAACATCACTGTGAGACTTTTTGGTCGTACATTAGGGTAATGGAAATACTTGCTGACATGCAAAACCATGCTCTATATGTGCTCTGGAGCATGTCTGCTTTAGAAGATGCAGTGAGGATGAGACAATGATACATAATTCAGCTCGGTTTTTTGGTTGTCAAGTTTTAGTGTCTCCTTTTAGGCCTATTGTTAGAGTTTTGATAGATTTCATTGGAAGATTACAGACTGGTGCAACAGCTTTTTGATCAAAATTGTCTTTACTTGGTTGGAGAGGAATTCAGGGCTTAAACAGGCTAAAGAAAAACTCAAACTCAAATTCCATTACAAGTTCAGAGAAATCTTGCAATTCTGCAGCTATCACACTTTAAGAGTTTGAAATGATAAAGACCACACAAATCGTTTCATGAAAGATCTTCAAGCAAAGCTTAATTTTTTCCCTTTGGAGAACTGGAATTTCTTCATCTTAATGAAATCCTTGTCTATGGCACTGGTCTTTTTCATTTCCTCCCATAAAACAAAAAAATTATCCCCCTTTTTTTTTTCCAGCTGTAACTGACTATGCAAATACAAACAAATGCACATGCTTATTGAACTCCTACCAAAGTTAAAAACCCATCTTTGAGCTGTTGCAGCACTGGGATCTGAGGTGAATGCAGGGAAGGAAGACTTTGCACCTAAGTAGGCTGCTTGCAGCTGTGCTGGAATTGTCCAGCAAAACAGGGAAAATGATCTTTTGTTAACACAAAATATGAAGCTACTTCTTTAGTTCAATGTTTGGTTCAATCTTAACTGCTCTAATAGTGTTGTACAAAATGAGGTTTTTATACATACACCAAAAATTCAGATGTGAGCTTGGAGCAACTTAGGGTTTTTTCTATCTGACCTCAGTAATTAACAGGTGGACAACATCTGACTTTTGTATATTTTAAAAAATCTAGAAATGTTTAGTCTATTTGTGTAGAGTCTTAAGAAAGATCCTCTCATTTTCAAAAAATGTTTCTGCATGAAATTTTGATGCTTCTGTGTTGTTTTGGGGTTAGGCAGAGCAATTTAGCTCAGAGCTGCCAATTCAAACATGAAGTGTTTAGCAAAAAAAAGTGCATCTCTTGTCTGACATGGTTTTCAGAGAAGCATCTGCAGTTTGCTTTGTTGTGGTATTTAGATACATATTCGACTTCTTTCCTCAGCAAGTCCAATTTTTCTTCCACAGTTAAAACTGGCATCTGAGTTTACAATATACAGACCAGCCTGGACAAGAAGCACTACAGATTAATTTGGACTGGAGGTAGCTGGATCTGAAGAGATGATCATAGAAATGTGTAGGTAAAACCCCATACCATGGGTAGGATGCATATTTTCATTTGGTACAAAAAGCTGAATGTTTCTAAATGTTTTGTAAATATTTGGGACTTCTGCTGTATTTTACAAAGCTGTTTGTAGAAACTCTCCACAACAGACACACCCAGATCACCAACCCTGTCTGCTGGACCCAGAGCCAGGAATCCTATGCTTTTCCTGCCTGTGGCCTAGTTTCTTACTAGTTTTAACTTCCTTTTTATTTTATTTGTAAATCTCCCCAAACCTTTTTATCCTATGTCTTAACTCATTGATAGTTTAGGACATGCCTGACTCACAAAAAAATTCCAGCAAATGGGGTTATTTTTAAATAGTTTCTTGGTACTCAGAACTCATGGTTGCACAACTGCCACCCAAGTGTGCCCACTTAGCTTTGCTTAGCACGGGAGGAAATGTACCAAGCAGCGTGGCACTGACTGCAGGGATGTTATTGGCTCTACCACTGCTGCGTCAGCAGGAATCCCTTTCCTCTGTTGTCTCTTTTGGTGTAGGACTGGAGGCTGCTGGTCCTGCTGAGGGTGAGGGGGTGCTGTGGGGGCAAACACAGAAAGCTCACAGCAGGGCATGGCTGTGGGAAAGGGGTGAGGGCACCAGGGAGCCTGGAGAGCTGCCAGGAAAAGGGATGGGGCAGCTTTGGAGCAGTGTGGTGACGTCCCCTACGGCACAGAGCAGCAAGGCAGGAGTGGTGGAGTGCAGACAGAGAAGCCTGCAAATCTTCCATGGAAAAATACCCTGTTCCCTCCAGCTAGATCAATGGCTTCCCTTCATTAACTTGGATAATTTGTTTTGTCCCATGCGATTTTGATGAAGTGCCACACCTGGACTCTATCTCAGTAAAGCTCAAATTTATCTGTTAGACTCGTGGAACAAAATAATTTCTATATAAAGCAGCATTTTATGTGCTAACACAAATATGGAAAGCTGCGGAAGGAAAATACGAGTTCTGATACTTGATCTCCTTGAAATCTTACAAGTATAGCTGTGCTGTATTTTGAATAACTGCCTTACTGAGAAAAAAAAATGTCTTCTATTATTCAAACTCTTGCTACTTGATTTGAATTTATGACTGTCTAAATATGCTGTGTGGCTGAATTACAAGGCATGTGTATATTAAACCTAGTGACTGTGGGAAGCAAGTAACAGTGATATGCAAGGTAAAGAATGATCAAAACCAGGGGCTGATGTGGCCAGTGGACTGTAATAGATCTAAGTAGTTTGAGTGGCTGTCATCTGTCCACATGATCCCTAATGCTGGCAGCCTGTGGAAAATGATGCATGGAAAACTAGTGCAGTGTGCTGATTTATTTTATGCTAATGGGGAAAAGTCCATATTGTTCAAATTAAATCCTAAAGCAGAAACAAATCATCCAGCCAAAGCCCATCCTATGGAGTTTCATTGAAACAGTTAGTGGTCTTTTTCATGACCTCAAAGTAAAAATTAAACAATGTTAGGGGCTGCTGTTTTCAAGTGCTTCTGGCTGCTGAAAGCAGAGGAGATTCTCCCACAGATGGCAATTTAAGTTAAAAGCCAAACGGGGGGATCACAGCAATTAGCGTGCATTGGCTTCTAACTGCACCAGAGTGAATAACGTGGGAGAAGGGAGCCAGGACTCTGCCTCGGCCTGTGCTTTTTCCCACCAGAGGCTGAGTACCAGCAGTTCTTCTCAATTAAAAACAAAAAAATAGAGAGCAGGGGGAATTTCTTGCTGCTGCTTCACTTGAACAAAATAAAAGAGATTTTGAACAAAATAAAAGAGATTATGCAAAGATGGACTAAAGTGGGAGTGGGAGGAAAGAAAAAAAAATATTTCAAAGAGAAGAACAGCCCACTTCAGGGCTCTCCAACTGGATCTGTAGTACAATGTTTCTTCTACTTTTGCCATGAACTGCCTCCCTGGGGGCTCACTGCAGGCTTTTTGCTCTCCCATGCTTTTTTTTTTTTTTTTTAATGTAGCCTGAGGCCTAGAAAAGTGTAATAGGACTTCAGCATTTTTATTTAAAAATAACTGGAGAAGTGATTTATCAGCTTGGAGATTTAGAATTTCCTGAGGAAAAACACAGGGGCAGAAAGCTTATGAATTTTTTTTTTACTCATTTGTACAAGAGATACAAAACTATGTAATAGTATAACTCCCATTTCACTAAAATTCTTACACCATTGTCCTGTGAGGTACTTTTATCCTCACTCCTGAACTTCCCTGAATGTTCATTTTTTAGAAGTTTCTAGCTGTCCACTGGGATGACTTGGAGCAGTGAGATGACATTGGAAGACACAGATCAGAGAACTGGTCTCAGATTTCAAGTCAGAAAATGTCCCTGGAGAATGGTCAAGAACAAAACCAGCATTTTTTCCTTCAGGTCTTTTTCTTAGGGTGAATGGAAAACAATGGCAACATGTTTGTGTCATGGCCTTTATTGAAGCAGACACTCAGCTTTTGCCTCTCCCAGATGGAGTGATATAAATGTGATTGCCTTATGCTCTTTTGTGGCTTGTCATTACCACCTTGGGACTCGTAATCTGTAAATTAGAATTGATTCTGTTGGTGCTCCAGTGAAAAGGTTTATTGGTGAAAAATTAAAAATGGGGATTGTTTTCTACACTGCTATTATAGCCTCCTTAAAAATGAGGAATGAGGAGCCCACAGCTAATAAATCCAGAAGAGGAATGCTCCTAGTTATTGTAATAAGTTAGCCATTTTCTTCATGCAGGAAAAGCCAATTCTTTATTCACTTCACTTACTTGATACAGTTTTCACAGACCTCGTGTGCAGCACCTATTGGCTGGTAGTTTTCTTACCACTTCATTTTTTGGTCAGAAGGTGATTTGTATGTATGTGCTAAGATTCAGGTTTACATTTTTCCTTTATGGGTTCTCATGGAACAGATCTTATTGTTTGCACAGATGCATTTATTTTTCAACCCAAGAATAGGTTGTTGTGTTAATGAACCTTTCATGCCAGGATTGTTTTGGCATGGGAACTTGCAAATTGCTTTACTAGACTTAGAAGACTTTAACAGGCTAGCTATTAACTTAATAGAGGAGGCCTGATTTTATGAGGCCTTTCTTTTATAATTCCTCTACCTGTCAAAGCATCTCTCCCTTTTTTATTAATTTTAAAAAGCTCTTATGTTCTGATGTTAAAACAATTTGCTTCTTATTAAGGCTAGTACCTGTTATCTATTAAATATGGGACAAGATTCATAAAAAACGATTACAATCAACAAAGCTTATTAAATCCAATCATGTCACTGATACAGAGTCTCATAGCATGAGAAAAAGAAAAATAATGTCCAATGTCTCTAGGGGAAATTGAAATAAACGACCATTGTTTTAAAGTCCAACTCGTTGAGACTCAGGAGAAAGTGCATTGGATTGAAATGCATCACTGAATCAAAAAGACACCACTGAATGTCTTTCTGGGAGCCTGGAGCAGGGAATAGCTGCAGGAGGTTAGTAGGAACGCTATACCATGATGATGACGTAAGGCTTTTGTTGCCAAGTTTCCTCTGTAAGTCTCCGGACACAGCCATGCTCTGGCAGTCCTGCTTTTGCTCTTGTTCTGGTTATGAGGGCTGGGTGGTCAAGTCATTTCTCACTGGGCCTCCTTTTCTCAGAGGCAATTGATGTCTGAGATGAACAAGATGACTACTTTTAACCTGATGAGGATAAAAACACATGCGTATCTTCTCTTTAAGTTAATGAATCAATTAAAAAAGAGAGGGGGAGGGGGAAGGGATAGAAAACTCCGGCCGCTGCCACCTTGCAGCTGCTGCGGGGAAAAGAAAACACAAACGCCGCGGTGCAGTGCTCACATCCGCAGGGATTGATCCTTACCTCTGGAATGGCCGGGCAGCGGGGGCGGTGGGAGCCCTCCCGGGGCTGCTGCATCCCCGCCTGCCCCAAACACCCGCGGGAGAAAAGCGGAGGGGGAAAAGCAACACAAAAACTCTCTAAAGGCCGCATGTAGGGAAAGGGGGAAACCCCGAGAACAAATACAGAAAAGGTTAAAAAGGCACAAAGCGCTTGTGGCTCCCACCTCCCGGCCCGGCAGAGCCGCGGGAATGTTGGAAAACCCGCGCAGGGAATTCCCGGGAGGGAGTGAGGGAGTGAGGGAATGAGGGAATGCGGGACCGGCCTTGGAGCCCTCAGCTCCGGGAAGGAGCGGTGCTGCAGGGAATGTGCTCCGGCTCCTGCCGTCTGCAGAGCCCGCGCGTTCCGCATGCAGCTGCGAACCGAGCGGCGCCCGGGGCTCGGAAGGTTCTGGAGGATCAAACCCCACCCGATCGGAGCCGCCGCGGCCACCGGGGAGCGGGAGCGGCCCCCCCCGCGCCGCCCGGGGACGCTGCGTCCCGCCGGAACCATTCCGCAAGGCGCACGCACACGGTTCCGGCTCCGGGCCCTTTGTTCGGTGCGCACGCGGCGGCTCCGCGCGGCTCGGAGCGGGAGCGGCTCCGAGGCGGCGTTCGGGCGGCGGAGATCGGGATTGCCGGGATTGCCGGGATGGGACCGGGATGGCACTGGGATTGCCGGGATGGCACCGCCTTTGTAATCGCTCCGGCGGCGCCTGACCCCCGGCCCCGCGGGCGCACTTTGGCGCGTACACACTCCGCGGCGCGTAAGTCCATAGGGCGCGGCGCGCAGTTCCATAGGGCCGGCTCTGGCTGGGGCTGGGGCTGTGGCTGTGGCTGTGGCTGGGGCTGTGGCCGGGGCTGTGGCTGTGGCCGGGGCTGGGGCTGGGGCCGTGGCTGGGGCTGTGGCTGTGGCTGGGGCCGTGGCCGTGGCTGTGACTGGGGCTGTGGCCGTGGCTGTGGCCGTGGCTGTGACTGGGGCTGTGGCTGTGGCCGTGGCCGTGGCTGTGGCTCTGGCTGGAGCCTTTCGTGCATTCGCCGCTTGAATTTCCCCGCTCGGGTCCCGCCCCGCTCGGTTCTTGTCTCTGTTTTGTGCCGTCCCGCGGCCGGCTGGAGCTGTACCGGAGCCTTTCGTGCTTTGTGCGTTCGCCGCTTGAATTTCGTTTCGCTGCGGGCTGTTCGTTCCCGACTCCGTGGATTCCGTCTCTGGAGTCCCGGCTCGCCTTGCCTCGCCTCCTTTTCCGCGGCAGGCTCGGCCGTGGCCTCCCGCGATCGCCTCGGGTCATCAGATATGGGAATAAATTAGCCGAGACTCCATTTTCTTCATGCAGGAAAAGCCAATTCTTTATTCACTTCACTTACTTGATACAGTTTTCACAGACCTCGTGTGCCGCACCTATTGGCTGGTAGTTTTCTTACCACATCATTTTTTGGTCAGAGGGTGATTTGTATGTCCGTGCCAAGATTCAGGTTGTTTGCATTTTTCCCTTATGGGTTCTCATGGAACAGATCTTATTGTTTGCACAGATGCATTTATTTTTCAACCCAAGAATAGGTTGTTGTGTTAATGAACCTTTCATGCCAGGATTGTTTTTGCATGGGAACTTGCAAATTGCTTAACTACACTTAGAAGAAGAGATGACAGGCTAGCTATTAATTTAACAGAGCAGGCCTGATTTTATGAGGCCTTTCTTTTATAGTTCTACCTTTCACAACACCTAATATTGGGTGAAGGGTGGCTAGGGGACAGTTCTCAGTGGTCTCTGAGTGGTCAGGGTGATGGAGTAGATTCCTGAGCAAGGATTTATGATAATCCAACCTTCACCACCCCATCAGCCTTTTCCAATATAATGTCTGGCTTGGTGGAGGAGAGCAGAGCAGTGGATGTTGTTTACCTCAACCGTAGCAAGGCTCTTGACTGTCTCCCAAAACATCCTCATGGATGAGCTGATGAAATACAGACTGAAAGGGGTTGAGAACTAGCTGAGGCACCACTCAGGAGGTTGGGATCAGCAGCTCCAGGTCCAGCTGGAAGCCAAGGGGGTCAGTTCTGGGCCTGTGTCAGTGCAGAATTGAAAACGTGAAATGTGTCCTGCCCCTTGATGGCATGCGACCACTCTAGGTCCATACACAAGTGCGGTGCAAGGGGACAGAAACTGAGTCCATGCCCAGGGCACAGCTAAACTAGCTCAGGATTTAACAGCACAGATCATTTCAAGTAAAGGTTGCTGGGGGTCACAGGGGACCTGTACGGCAGAAAGGCTCAAGCTGATTGTAAATGGAGAAAATAGAATAAATGGGTGCCAGCCAGCTGTGGGAGCTGGTGACAAAGACAAGAAGCTGTGGAGCTGACCCTTGACACTGGCAGCTGCAGTTGCCTGGCACAAAACCTCCCATCTTGCTATAAGAGAAAGGCTGGGAACAACTGATGATGTCAGCAGGGGTTTGGGGAGAAGCCAAGCTGAGCTGCATTTCCATCAGAATTTATTTACTCACAGATCAGATGAGATACAAACCAGGGAGCTCAGCTTGGCTGTGGGCACTGGAAATGAGGGGTGTGCACCACTTCATGCAGCAGAGAAGGCTGTTTGAGACCATGGCTGCTTCTGGGGGCAAGTACAGCATCACCAACCAGCTTGTAGTGCTTGGAACCAAGGGGATCATTCATTGTTCTCAGCACAATTGAAGGTGCAATCTCAGCCTCCTTGCTTTTCCTCTTGATTGGAATGTCAGTGAAGTGAAGGTCCGGCCACCTTCTCTAGTATGTTTGGATAAAGAATTACAGGCACCCTGACCTAACCCTTTCTTTGAATAATTCTGGGAAGTGTCTTAATTTAGGATAATGGATGCTTTTTTATATTAAAAGAACATCCCATATGACACCGTGTTCACACAGCAGTGTAGTGAAGTGTGTGCCCAAATTCTGCAAAAAGCAGTCCCTGAGGTAGACAGTTCTGAGCGGGAACTGTACACACACATTTTGGGCTGGAAATTATTCTCTACAGTGCAAAACACAGACAGACATATAGACAAATCCTCCAGCCCCCCCTACCCTTCTTTTTCCTGTGAAATGCAAACTCCAGTGGCTGTTCAATATGTTAATAAACATACAGAGAATATGGGGTTAAATAAACCTTCCTGCAACTTGGTGATTGGGAGTATTGAGCATCCTAACTCTCTGTTAGCTTTAATGCCCTCTTGTAATGTGATTTGGGATTGAAATTCAGATGAATGATACAAAAAAGATAATTCAGTGATAAATTAAAATCAGCTATGCCTGTAACACCAGTTGTTTCTAAATGAGACTGAGATGTTTGTGTATATGCAAGCACTGTGTTGACTATGAGATGAATTGTAGAGATTAACAGTTCTTATGCTTTGAGTGTGTTGGAGGGAATTTTTGATTTGAGATGAAGATCCTGTTTTTATATATGTATCTATACCATATGGACTATCAGAAATCTGCATGGAGAGTAGCAAAATAATATTGACTTCCTTTATGTCTGTTATATATAGAAATATAACTGCAGAAAGCAAATCCTCAACATGTTACTCATCATCTGTGAAGGTGATCCAGTGGGTCTGTAAAACTTTTAAAAATACCAAATACAACATAAAGCAAATATAAATGATAAAGCCAATACTAATGTATTTACACATTCCTTTGTGTTTTTGCAGTAGTTCATTAAAAGGAGAGTAACAGCTGATAAACGATAGCTTTTCAAATTCTTTCCTTAAAATAAAATAAATATTTCTCTTAAGATGAAGTTAAATGAAGTCATGGGATGACACATGCAGCAATGCACACTAATTTATTAACCCTGAAAAAGGGAGCCATTGCAGAAGGAAGTTAACACAACCCACACTGGAGGGCAGTGTCGGCTGCCAGAATTATTGTCAATTCCTGTTAACCCAGAAGGGTTTGTGCAGCCTGGGTTTTGGGAAGGCTGGGTGTCCCATTAGGGGCTTCTGTGTTCTGGAAAGTTAAATCTACAGGCATCTGCCTCATATGCTTAGCTATCATATGTGAAAATTATTTTTTTCCCTTTCAGGAGGAACTTTGGTGTGAGTGTTGTCTTTATCCATGGCAGTATATGAAAGATTTCTGTGAAATGTGGCACAGGCCGCTATCGTGTAGCTTCAGTCATGGACTTCAACCTATGTTTAACACAACTGATGTATGGAATAAATAACTTCCAGGTGCATATTATTTGGAGGAGCATTTTGATACATGTGAGGAACCAGACAGATTGTAGTAACACAATCTGAGATAGAAGGGAAAACCCTTATTTGTTCAGCTGAAACAAGTTTTCCTGCTAAACATCAAATGTCTGCAAAACAGCTGAATAAAGAAGTATTTATGAAAGATTAATATTAATGAGAACACGTTATCAGCTCAGTGTTCCCGCTTCTGTTTCCTTCTGAAACCAAATTGCAACATGTAGAATGATCACATTTAATTGCCTGAATGTCTTCTTGTATCTTTGTGTGCCCAAGGCAAAGAACTTTCAGCTTAGTAACAAAGTTTTAACAATTCCAGCCTTCCATGTAAGCTAGAAGGGTACAAACCAATATATGATACAAAAAATTTAAGGTAAATATCATGGTATATAAGCTAATGTTTAAAGGGGAATGTCAGCATTCAGAAGAGGAAATAAAAATTCAAGAACATAAATGTCTTTATCAGAGAAAAATGTGCAGCTATGAAGCAAAACGGTTTATTTAACCAACAACATTGTTACAAAAGTAGTAACTCTTATACTAATAAAACAAACCACAAACCAAAATGGGAGTAAACATCTTGTTCTGTGGCTTTGTCAGCTGATGACTGATGGTTGATTTCCTCCTCTCTAGACATGCCACACATGATTTCTGCTCCTTAGCCTGCAAGTCAGAGACAGGTGAAAATCTCTGCTGGACATGTTGTACTTGGATATTTGTCAGAAACTCTCTTGCCTACCTCTAGCAACAACCAGAAAGTGGCATTTCCAGGAAATGGGCCAGCGTAGCTTTTGCAGTATTTTTATTACTTGTATAAAGAGGTTGAGATTGTAACAATTACAATTTTTCCTTCAAACATTTTGCATTGCTGTGAGTGGCTATGATACAGGAATACACACATTTACATATCAACCTGGCAGCCAGTACTACTTACACCTTCCCTTAGCTGCGATGTTGATGGTTCATTTTCACCCTTGGAAGCATTTTGGGAAGGTGTCAGTGCCAATATCAATTTCCCTCAGCAGTAGGATTCTCTGTAAATAGAATCAAGCAGAATCTCTCATAAATCAGGGTTTTTTGGGGTTTTTTTTTTGAAACAGTTTGTGAGATCGTGACTTTTCTACCCTTTTCCCAGTCAAACTATTTTGAGACCTATCAAATGAGCAGTGGAAAAATACAGTGAAGGTTTTCTAGGTAGCACTTCACATTCTGTTAATACACAGGATTTTTGGTAGCAGTTATCACGATAACAGGCTTTTTAAATAGTTTTTATTTTTAATATATAACAGAGCTCAAGAGATTACCTTTCATGTTTGCATTCTTTTGTTGCTTTTGGTGGGCATTGTAGTGTAAAACCTTAAAGATCTGTGTCCGTTGGGAACGGACAGAGTACACTGGCAGGTTATTCACTGGTTTAGATGGAGATTCTCTCTTCCCCAAATTCAGAAGAGGTGTTTTCTGTCCTCCATGCATAAAACTGCATTTCAGGTGGCTGCTTATGCTCATTTGGAAATCTTTTCTATCACCTTCACTTGGACCTTGGTCCTAGCCTTGGACTGGATCTCTGATCTTAATTCTTCAAATGCTTTTGCCATTGGAAAGCCCACTTTCAATTGTAAATGAAGATGACTTTCCTTACCAAGAGAAACTTGTGCTCACAACAGGACCCCACATGTTAATCTCCTGACTGAGTTCACCCTTAGCTCAGCACGAGCTCTGTCCCCTTCTCTGAGGCAGAAGGGACAGGTTCTGTTGGTCTTGGTGTAACCCCAACTCTGCCGACATCTATCTTGCTTCTCTCTTTCCCAAGGCCACTGACTCAGGTATAACACACCCCTGATCCTGGGGACTCATCAGGAAATATAAGCTTCTCTCACTAAATTAGTCCCAAAATACTTCTGAATTCCTTTAAAACAGCTTAATTATCTATCAAGTGCCTTAACCTTGTCCTTCCTTCAGTCTTGGCTTTAAGTTCATCTGAGTAGATACCTATCCATCAGAAACAGGACTCACCATTCCTAGTCTGCCACTGTCTCTTGTGTTCTTCCATGTGGGATCCAAATGCCCTTTTCTCAACAGTGGACAATCTGGGCTTCGCTGCCTGTATATCCTGCTGCTTTGTGCTGATGTGCCTTTGAAAATAACAAAATATAGTAAGGAATGTTGGAAGATTCTTTAGGGGAATTCTTCTCCATTTCTATACACTAAAACACTCACTTCAGATCCTAAGAGCAGGGAAATTTCATTCCAATGGAGTTAATTCAAATGGAGAACTAAGCTGAAAATGTTTTTAATCTGTTTTACTCGGCTGTGTCTTAGTGCTCCATTTGGATAATTAGGTACAGCTCCCTGAAGGAAATCAGGTGCAGCTATTAATGGCAGTCTGGCTGTCTGCTGATTTCCAGAACAGGTGTAAAAGAGTAAGAACAAACTTAAGTTTCCAGTAAAGAGAGAACTTTGTTTTTAGGTGAATTCCAGCTTTCTGGCTTGTACATTTAGAATTTGTTTCTGTATTGAAAACGCTCTCCACTCCCTGTCCCTGTTGTATGAAATGATCTGTAGTTTGCTTTAATTACTGTGTAATTGATTCCTAAAGATAATACCTTCCTTATGGTCACTGCCTGTGCTACAAGGCAGAAAGAAACCTTTACACTAAGCTAGTTCTGCAAAAATCTTTTTGATCCTTTTCAAGCTGTAAACAATGAAAGAATCAAATATTCTCAGACTTCAAAT
Organism: Acrocephalus scirpaceus scirpaceus; assembly: GCA_910950805.1. Classification (NCBI taxonomy): domain Eukaryota; kingdom Metazoa; phylum Chordata; class Aves; order Passeriformes; family Sylviidae; genus Acrocephalus; species Acrocephalus scirpaceus. Next base: position 56,537,962 of record OU383778.1, on the reverse strand, counting down.
GGTCCAGGACAACCTTTCTTTCCTTCGTTGTCTGGAGACAAAGCTTTCATTTTGTAGCCAAATAAACATCAAAGGATCACAAACTTGGAAACAGCAAATTATGGAGGACTATGTGGAATGATAGCAATGAACCCTTTGATGATGATGATGATGAGAGTCACTCCTTTGGCAGCTCCCAGTTCAGCATTTGTAATAGACAGAGACACTGGTAAGTGAAACATTATGGGATTCATTGAATGTAATTTTATAGGTTGTAACTTAAACCACTGACACTCAATAGAAATTTTGAATACAACGCCTTTTGTTGTACATTATATTGAATATCATATGTACATCCAAGAGAGTTTGGTTATGGTTATGTTTCTGTTAACAATGATTAAGGGCAAAATAATATTTCTTTTACCACATAGTTCAACAAATTAACTGCACAGAGAGACTGAATTCTAATCCAAGAACTATTTCCACGTAAGCAAGGAACAATTGCTAAATACTGCTGAGCCAGCCAACAGAGAACGAGTGTGTGCCAGAAAAGCAACAAAGGAAACCCTGCCCTGTACACTGCTGTATGAACCATTAGGAACATCACAACTCTGGGTGTTCCTAATGGGGTGCCAGAAATCTTCTTGCCTGGCAGTCAGGGGAAGATGCAGAGCGCTGCTTTGGCAGTTTGTACGACTGAAAGAAAATGCAATGTTTCTCCTTTAGATAAACTGCAGAATACACGTTTTGCAGAGGCAAGAAGAGGAGGGAGAAAATCAGCATGAGAGTAGACAGAATCTTGGTTTATGTAACTCCCTTTTGAAGCTTACAGGAACCCCTTAGGTTCAGTCAGGGCCTTGAAATAATTTCTTATGCAAACCAACCTGAGCTCAAAGCCAATAGAAAATACTTCTTTTAAAAAGCCCTCTAGCTTTTTTAGTAAGATCATGACATTTGCAGGGACAGGTGAGCTGATGTGAGAAGAAAACAGCTTGGTATCTGCTTGGGGTTTGTCTCTCCCACTGCAATGTGGCCTAGAACCTGTAAAAAGCATCCTGGCATCTGCAGGGAGAACATTTCATTCCTCTCTAGAAATTTGTGATATTTTAGCAAAGCACAAGGCAGAACTGAGGAACTTCTATACTGTAGCCTGAGACCATTAATGAGGATGATTTGGATTAAAACCTTCCTCACCCTGTTAAACTAAGCAGAATCTAATCAGAAGGGCAGCTTAGCCTTTGCCTTACCTTACTGCTTCTTTTCTGTAAGAGCTGGCATTTGTTGGACCTGGACTGAAATGGTTTGGCTGCTACAGAGGTGGCAGATGACAATTTCCGTGGTTGCCAAGCTCTTAAATAATGATCACAGCATCAAGTCCCATTGAAATGCTCAAGACTGCATCTCAAAAGAGAAAGAGGAAAGACTAGTGCTACACAGCAGAGCATTTGCAGAAATACCATAAATAAACTCCTGATGGCACCTGGAGGATGAAACAAAGTCAGCCTTCCTGGGAGAGACAGTGCTTCCCCTCCTGACCATGAGCTGCTGCTGATAATGCACCTGCACTGAACCCTGGTGAGTCAAGCTCTGTTTCACACACTTGGGCACAGAGTAATGAAGAGATTCCCTGAAGCTGAGGAAGTGGACACCTGGCCATACAAGAAACTGTCCACACCTGCTCCTAACCCCAGGTGAGACAACAGTACCTCCTAATCCATGGGGCTGGGGGTGGTACTTACTCAAATGCCAACTCCTAAGGTGCAGACCTCAGGTAAACAGACATGGGAAACTCCGGCGGCTTCTCTTCCAAAGACTCTCGCCTGTTTTTTACAGTTCTGTATTTAGCCAAACTGACTTCTGTATCCCTTCACTGGACTTACTTGATTCCTCTTCTTTCTGCCTTCTTCAAGCTCCAGGCAAACAACTGCTGTAATGGAACATGGAAGCTGCTTGGAAAAGTTAAACCTTATGTACCCTCTCAAGAGCTTCCCTTCCTTTCAATGCTGCTGTCCCCAGTATGATATCAAATTATTAAGGACAGAACTTGATGTCTTTGCATACATTAAAGTATTTGAAGAGCCATGTACAGTCACAGAAAACATTGGATTATTAAAATTGAATAATAATAAATCAATAGCTTTGGCTTCACTTCTGCAGTTTGGGTTTTCCATGGCAGCTTTACCATCTCCCCTGGAGTCACCGGCTGTGACAGCTCACCTGTAGGAGCAGCTGAGTCTGGGGTCAGGAGTTTCCTCACTCAGGGTAAGCTCCCTGTCCCAGCAGCTCTCACCTCACAGCCCTCTGCAGACAAGGCTGTCCTTGGCTCAGCCTCTCCCAGCAGCTCCAGCCTTACCTGCAATCTCTCTGGAGAGACAACTTCTTACTCTCAGCTTGCAGAGGCAGTAGTGAGAATTGGGATTTGAGCTGTTCCTGTTGATCTGCAGGGATGGAAGGAAGAGGAAACATCAGTGCCTGCCCTTTCCCTTCCTTTCAGACAAGCAGAGAATTACCTGGCACAGACAGGCTTTCTGACAAGGAATATCACCAAACCCCCGTTCCCTGCCCAGCAGCTGAGGAGCCATTCAGGGAGCCCTCAGGTACCAGGGCCTGACTGTGCAGTTGGGCAGCTTTATCCAAAGGCTGCAGGCTCAGGCATTCAATGAAAAAAGGTGGGAAGAAATTAAATTCTGTGACTTGCACGTTTTGAGCAATGATGGAAACTCAGGGAGGCTCTTTACCAGTCCAGACAGGAGAACTCCTGGAGCAGGGCCTCTGCAACAAGAACTTCACATGTAAATTATTAGTTAATGGGATGAGAAAAACAAACTGACATTGGAGCGTTGTAGCCAGCAAAACACCACAGCAGCCTAACTCATCTCTATAATTCACATATTCTTTACATTTCTTTCAAAGTACAGCTGATTCCTGAAAGAATTAATGTAAGAAAAGGCTTCTGCCCATCGAGTGGTGAATGTGGTAATAAAACATCTCAAAGAGACACAATCTAAAAAAAAAAAATTGATACAATATCAATATTGATAATCATATTGATATTGATAATCATCAATTCCAAGAACTCCTAATTTGATGAACAAATCAGGAAGATTTGTTCACCTTGATGATGAAAAATAATTACCAGATGATTTTTTCATGAGAGCAGATTGCTGCAGCTCTGTTGCTCTGACTACCTGTCAGCTGCACAATATTCTTTCACATTTGATTGCTACACTGCAACTCTATGTCCTAAAATTTTCTGTGAAAAGAGGGAATCTCTTGCTAAATTCCTATTTTAGGGAAGTTTTCAATCACAACAGTAACAGCACATTTTGCTGCCTGCCCTCATCCAAGACACAAGAGTTACTACCCAGCCTCCTTCCACCTAACCCAGCTTCCCATGCTTGAACTTCTACAGTCTGTAGAAATAAAATCAGAGGTTTAATTTCATTTCACTTTTTTTTAGTTTTATTATAGAATTTTCTACTTCCTCAGCTTTAAACATACATTTGTGTTTTAAAGGATATAAGCTCTCATATCCCATTTTCCCATGCTTCCTGCTGAATTTATTAGAATTAATTTGCACTTTGAGCACTTAAAAAATACCAATGTTCTTGCAAACAAGTTTGCCATTTTCCAGTTGCTACCAGTCATTGCACAGTTGTGGTGCATGTTCTCTCCCACTCACGCAGTGCCAAGGAATCACTGGAGAAGAACAGGGATGCACCAGGACCGTGTCTGAACTGTGCTCTGTCAGCTACCAAATTGTAGTGTGGGATTTTCTGTTTTCCAGGGCAAATCTGACCCTTATACAAAATAACAGCAGGGGGAGGTAATGCCTCTATCTGGAGTGATTCTTCTCCTCCACCGGCTACAGAAATACAACGAACTGTTTGCCTCTTGTTTAATAATCATCACAGAAAACCCACCGGCTGTCAAGAGGCAGGTTTAGTGTGCCAAAATAAATGCGCCCATGATCTGTAGATTTCTCTTCCCGTTTTACCTCAGCCAGACTGCTTAGTCTAATCTACTACCTGCACTCAGCTTACTGTTCCACTTAGCACTGAATGTAATCAAAGTAAAAGGCTCATTTCTCCCAGCTGTGTGGGAGAAAAATCTTAGAAAAAATTTTGTGCACTGATTGCAACATTTGCACCCCTAATGCTCCCCAAGTTCTGATCTGCCTGTGCAGTGTTTCATGTCCTGAGCTGGAGCCCAGCTACCTTTTGCCCACAACCTCCCTGGTCCAAAAGATTCCAAGACTCCCGAGGCACTACATTGTCTAATTACTCCTTTACAGTTGTTAAGCTGACAGGATTTTCTGATTCTTTCAAATGAAAATTTAAACAAAGACTTGAATTTACTAACGCTTTTGTTTCCAAGTGAAAAGGTACAGCAGGCATCTGGGAAAAACCCCACATGGAACAAATGAAAAACAGATGCATTTTATTACTTGGAAACTAAAAAAAAAAAAAAAAAAAAAAAAACAAAGAAAAAAAAAAAACAACCCCAAAACCAAAAAAACCCCACTGAACTATTTTTTCCATTTACAAGTATTTCTTCATATGCAACTGGCCAGCAGTAAAATCAAGATTTCACTAAACAATCTACAAGTCTTGCAAATGCCTCTGACAGTGTAAAACACAGCCTTAATGCTGCAACGTGAAGGGTAGAGACCCAAAAAACCCCTTAACATCAGCAGTACTGAGCAGGAGAGGAGGAAAACCCAGCGGAAACTCTGGGAACCCCACACCTTGAAAAATACATCACAAAGCAGCAGTGAGTGCACACTGCTCTTGTAACATGCAGGAGTTTTCAGGAACACAAAGGTTATGGAAACACATTCAGAAAGGTTGACGATAGCCCAGGAACAGTGTTGGTTTTTTGTGACAGTGGTTGCTGAAACTGCAATTAATGTAAGGAAAGCACAGGCTGCCAAGGGGCTATTTTAGTATTTGGAGAGCAGCACAGGGCTGAGAAACTGCAATTGACTTTAACTCAGCTGTTTTGCCAAAAATGACATCTGTCTTTGAAAAGGATAAGCCAAGCCAAAGACAGAATGCAAGCTCATCTATAATCAATAACAAATCTCAAAATAAATTAGACAGGGTTGCAAAATTAGGTTTGGGCAATGAAGGCTCAATAATTAAAGAAATGACAACTAAGTATTATTGGTAAAATATTTTTTGGCTGTGTTAGCCCAGGGGGGCCACTGCCCTGGGCAGAAAGCCAAGCAGGGCAGCCAACACTTGCTACAGCCCCACATCCTGCCTGGCTCTTGGATGCCCTCCCTGCTGGCATGTTCAACCCCATTTCCATCCCACCCTCAAAATTAACCCTCCCTGCTTTGCCCCAGCCCTGCACTGACCACAATGTACAGCACCTGTAAGGGCAGCATTTCCAGCAGGTATTAAACCAGGTGTCAGTATCCTCTACAGTTTACACAGTGCAGGAGAAAACCACATCCATTGTTAGCAAACATCCTGGGGGCAACGCTTCTTGCAGAATAGACCTGGATTGCACACACAAATCATACCCCAACAGTGCACAGAGGTGCCAAAGCCATTCTTCCAAGGAACAGCTACGCTGCCTGAGAGAAAACAAAACCGGGGAAAGCCTCCAACAAGAAGTGCAAGACCAAGGCAGAGATCCCCTTGCACAACCAATGCTACCACAGGGCATGAAATCCTGTGGGATTCCCTGAGGGAAGTCCTCCTCACAGCCCTTCAGAAACCAATCCACAAACCGAGCCCTACAACACCTTTGTGGCAAACACAGAGCAGCACCCTTCAGCCATCAGTTCTGTGCCTTGTCTCCTGGTTTTCTAATTTGCCTTGTTGGAATGCCTGAAACCAACCTGTGGGATGTTCCTGTCAGGGAGTGCTCAGAGCCAGGCTCCGCTGGCTTCAGCAGCTGGCCCAGAACAGCCTTCCCTGCGTCGGATTTAGGAGGGTGGGAGGAACATGTCCCAAGTCGTGACGCTCTTGCCCCTCTGAGCATCTCCAGTTGCACCACTTCTGGTCATTAAGGAAAGGGCAAGGGGGGACAAACAGGGCAGCAAAGGGAACAAGAGACTTCTTGTACAGAAATTCATACCTAAACCTCATTCAGAAGGGAAACACTAAGGCCATTCAGAGAAAAGCTACACTAGAATTTCTCTGCAAGAAGCTGAGAACACAAGGACTCTTGAAACACCTCATAACAAACATTCATTTCTTGTTTATTTCCCCCCATACGAATCAACCATCTCAGAAATTCCATCACACGCAGGGCAGAAAAAGGTTATATACAAGAGGGACATACATCCCCAAAATAAGATGTACAGATTTATCGTGGAAACCAAGAGGGAGGGAAGAGGACAAAACCAAAAACAAGGGCATTGCAGTCAGACTTTGACTTTCAGTTAGAGAAGAGATCTCTATCTCCATGTAAGTGGGGTTTTCAACTATTAAATAAATGGCATCTTAAAAATAGAACATTTGACAATTTCAACACATGTATTATTATTTCTTTTAAATAAATATTGCATGGAAATGATGCTGCTTTGCCACCATAGCTGCCTCCTTTCTTTCTGGGATTAAACAATCACCCCTGCTTTTCCTTGGATTAATGGTTTGCTTCTTAATGGCAAATGCTGTTTCCTCCATGGCTACATTTTGATTTCTGCTTTTATTTATTTTTGTTTGTTTGTTTTAAAGGCCTGAATAAGCCCAGGTGAAAATGATGAGCTTCCTTCCTAACCCTCCGCAGGCCTCTGACCTGGCTCAAGGTTGAAATATGATGGCTTTTCTTAAAATTTCCTATTATTTGAACAGTCTTTCTCTGTGTCCTGAAACAAAATCTAGCTTCCTGCTGTGGAGCTTGGGAGTGATGCTTCCACAGATTGCTTTCAAACTGAGAGCCCCCAAAGAGCCCCCACATGCCTGTGACACAAACTGCCAGCAATGTTCTGTCCCACAAAGCCCAGGGCAGTTTGTCCTGGGAACGGGAGCAGCCCTCACACAACCACTTCTGCACAGCAGCAAGCACCTCTCCTGGCAGCAGGGAGGGACATGGATGCACACAGAAGGAAAGTACCAGGACACCCCTGTCCCTGCTGCCCTTTGTGCTTTCCCCTAACACTCTGCTACAGTTCCCGCTGGCTCCCACAGTGGTTTCCAGGTTCAGTAAAGCTTTTGTCTTTCCTCCTTCTCAGCCAGTGATCCTAGAAATAGCTTTGTCTGAGGACAAAGTCCAAAGGTGGCATCGATCCACCAGTCTGGGATCAAGTTCCAAAGTGCACATCAGCCTCCAGGCTGGCTGCCCATCCCCACACTTCCTGAGAACAAAACAGTTAATGCTGAGCCCTTCTCTGTCCCTGCTTACTCTGAGCAGTCCCTGCTCCAACGGGGAGGAGTGCAAGCAAAACTTGGTAGGTAAAATGGGGAGGGGGGACATGGATCTTCCTTCCACTTGTGAGGACAGCTCATCCCTGAAATGCTCTGAGGCTTTTAACAAAGTGAACATAAAAGACCAATCCCTTCAAGGTGCAGAAAGGCCCAGCCATGATCCTGGTGGTCCTGCACTGCCAGGGAAGGTGACAGAAGAGCTCCCTTGTGCTTGGGACCAGCAAGCTCCCATCACCTCCTCCCAGAACCAAGAAAAGCCCAGGCTTCCCCATGGCAGGGGCCATTTCTACAGAAACTACTTTTGGAAATGCAAACCTTCTGCTGATATTTATTTGCTGTCCATTTTCATGAGCCTAAAACCCATGAGCAGGTATTTTACAAGGGGGGGTGGTACTTCTGCACATCTGCAGACCTGTTCCTCCCTAATTGTGAAATTTTTTGGCATGGGGAGATAATTCGTTCTCGTAAACACAATTATTTTGGGATAGCATCCTTCTCTTCACCAGTCCCATGGGTCTGTCAGAGAGGGCGAGGGATGTGAGAGGGGACCGGCGGGCTAAGGCACACTATTACATATGAGGACGGCAGGATGCTGCTGTCACACCACAGGGAATCTTTGGGTAAAGAAGGGTGTCATCTGAGTTCACAAATGCCATGGGTGCTGCCTTCACTGACACTGTGACAAGGAAAATAATGCTTGGAAACAGCTCATTATTCCCTTTCTTGTTCCCTTGACAGGTTTCTAAGTCACTAGGTCCCATCCTATAGCATGGCTGAGAGAACATGTGAGTTGTCTCCTACAAGAAGACCCTACTTTGGTACAAATCCTGCTCTTAGATATTCACCAAGACCCTTAGTGGTTGCAGACAAATATGCAAGTGCAATTTATCTTGTGTTCCACATTCAGCCACTTAATCCCTCCTAAACCAGAAGCAATTCCTTCCCATGGAAGTTTTTAGAACAATGTCCAAGCAATCACAGTGAACAAGAGCAGCTTTCCACCCCCACCCACCGAAATGACAAAAATCAGCCCAACAAAGAATCCTCATAGTGACATCTCTCAGCAGAGAGGCAGAGCTGTTTCAAACACACCACATTGTTTTGCCACCCCAACTGTGTTTGGCTTGCAAGGCTAAAGCTGAGCCAGCCCCTCAGTAACACAGCTGGAGTGCCCGGGGCATGGATGTGCATGAGAGCACAGCAAGGAGGACCAAAGCAGTGATGACTTGAAAAGGAAACTTGCAGCACTGAAGGCAGTGGCTTCCTCAGTTATGTCAGCTGGCTGACAAAAGCAGGGGGCTGAGAGTGGAAAGCAGGCAGAGCAGATCCTTTTGCTGTTTTTCTGTAACATAATGCTGTTTGGTGCTTGATGATGTTGCTACTTGCTCTCTGAGGAACAAAGACACCAAAGATTGCATCTGTGCTTGCAAAAACAACTCCTCTGGCATGTTGTCTGGGCACACAACTGCTGCAGACTTGTGGGATGTTGCATAACCACCTCTGGAGGCAGATTTCCTTCTTGTCAGCATCATGTGCAATTACTGTCCTGCTGGTTATTTGTGACAGAAATGTTTATAGACCATCAATACATCGGGCCATTCAGACAATTCATTGCACTTCATCGTTAAAGGAAGGTGCCATCCTCCATCTCTTCTTTTTCAAGGTAGCAAATTGCCACCCTAGAAAAACACAGTTCAAGGGTTTTCCAGTGTAACCAGATAACTTCCAACTTTGTTTAAAATATTCTCCCTTGCAGGTGCTTTGTATTGAACAATTAAAAAAAATTAAACTGTTTCTGAGGCTTCAAAAGTGCAAAAAAACTTCAAGGTATTTAACCACCTGGAGAACCAGTTAAGGCATATTTGCTTCCAGTCTCAGCCACTGTAATCCCTGTCTGATGTAGTGTACCAGGTCTGTCAGGCTACTGGTCAGTGCCAGAGCGCTCGTTGCTCTGCTGAGTTCAGCAAAAAACTCTGGGAGAAAAGGGAGAGAAAGAGAAAACATTTGGTTGGTTTCATACACCAGGCACATCTGACAGGTGAGGAGTGACAGCAGCAGCACACAGCTGGCCAGTCCTGATAAACAGTGCTAGTGCAGACAGCTCAGCAGTGTCACAAGCACAGCAGGCAATGCAGGCAACAGGAAAACCCATTTACACACACTGAGCCATCTCCACATGTCCTGACTTTAAAGGACACAGAGACTCCGTGGTAGGGGGGCAAAAGTTGGGGTGTTTGTACCACAGTCCCTGCTTCAAGCTTCCCCCAAACTCTAAACAGGACAAATTTGAGTGTCTTCCTGTGCAGCACCCAGAGGCACACACAGCTGTGGTCCCTTTCCTTCATCCATCCTCAAACCTTGGAGACACCAGGATTTCTCTATTTGTGTAGCTTGCCAGGCTATACAGCTCTGGTTTGGATTGCTTATAGCTGAGCATGTCAGGCAGATCTCACATCCCTCCCATCCCAGCACCAACTCCAGGCATCCTGCTCCTCCTCCCGCACAGGAGGTGGCTCTTGCAGCACACCTGACCCTGCTGTGAGGGGCTGCAAGCCCTGCTCTGGGCTGGCAATCATCTGTGCAGGTGACCATGAGCTGTTGGAAATTCTCACACCTATTCCTTTGCAGTCACCTTTCCAAGACATTCCTGCATAACCTGCTTCCCACTGAGGGCTCAGTTCCTCACTCTTCAGCTCAACCATGTTGCTAAATACCTTTTCATTCTGGTCATTCTCAGCTCTCCTTTTGACACCCTAAGACTGAAGCTAGAGGTGGAAGAATTCTGCTTGGCTGTGCAAGGAGCTCTTCAGAGGCAGAGTGCACAACACTTCCTTTCTAATTCTTGCCAATGCAGAAGCAGAGAACTCATTCCCTCTGATTTTCCTGCTTTTGTTTACAGAATCCATGCCCTCCATGCGGAATAGAAGGAATTCAAAGCCCCTGTCTGGGCAAACAGAAGATAACCTGATCTGTCAGCACAGCATCATGTGAAAGGAGAGGACTTCATGTCCATGCCTACAGCCTCAGCTTGTCCTTGCAGGGGGAGATCAGAGGCTGAAGACAACCTGTTACAGCCTTGTGATCCACAGTGCTGCTCTAAATTACGGTGAGGACCTGGGACCTGGGAGTGGACCCTCCAGAAGGTACTTCAGCTCTGCACCAGTGTCTTGGACATCAGTTACAGCTCACTGCTTTCCATTAGCCTAGGTTCTCCCTGCTTATAAGATCTTGATAGCTAAAGGCTGCTGCTCTTTCTTCCTCTTCTTATGCCCTATAAATTGCATAAAAGAATCAAGGATGTGGCCTTTTTATTCATTTTGCATTTTCACTCTCTGTACCTCTTTGTGTATAACACTGATTATCAGTAAGTTCCCGCTCTGAAACACCTCCAACTGTCCTGAACAGTGGCCACCAAGCCTACCTGAATATTTACTGGTCTCCTGCACAGATCCACTCCCTATAGAGTAGTACCTCAGTCATCTCCCCCTACACCAGGACCAGCCACACAGAGCATGTTTTGAATTTAGTCTTGACTGATGCAAGGTTGTGCTCAGGCTGCCCTCCCACACATTTTCCTCCATGACTCACTCCTCTGGCTTATTAGCAGCATCCACTGCTTCTATGTGGCAGTCTTTTATCAGCCTTTTGGGGACAGAATCAAAATTGCCACACGTGAATTGCTGCTACAAGCACAGATTTTCTCAGAGGACAGCCAACAACCAGTTTTTTATTTAAAGGTGACTTAGCCTTTTGATTTTCAGCAACTGCCTCATTAGTGTGAGGATTTTTACAGCCTTCCAACAATCCAGCCAGGCACATTGTGCTTATTTTCTTTTGCAAGTTTGCCAACAAGTCATGGCAATGCATCTCTTCACCCACAGCGGCTCACAAAACTTTGTGTTGTGTGGAAAATGACACTGCTGAGGCCAAGTGGGATGGCAGGTCACAGGCTGGACTGCACCCACCCTGTGGCTTTTGTGTTTTCACCACTGCTTGCGCCAAAGGACAATACAACATTTTTAACAGCAAAACTGTAAAATTAAAAAAAAAAAGTTGCAGCAATTCTAGGAATTGCTGCTGCAAATACTGGGCATGTGCCCAGCAAGGACTCAAATTCAAGTGCTGCTCAGCTTCTCTGTTAGGCAGAGAAACCAGCTTCACCATTTTCAACACAAAATGACCTGGAAATTTGACAAAAACTAAAACACAAGGCTACAGGCCAAAATTATATTTTTAAACAAAGTGAACCAACCCAGAAAAGCTCAGTATCCCAAAGGGAAAGACAGAAAATACTCAAACCCCTTGCACTGCTTCTGTTACCACAAAGCAAGTTGTCTGGTTTCCTGCACTTGACCCTCATCTCTTAGCTCTTGGACATTTGAGGATGCCAAGAAAACCTTTCAATGGGAACACTCATCCATATATCACCATCAAGTACCTCTGCCAATATGCCCTGGCAGAGATATTCAACATATTTCATGCTTTGATCTTTAGGTATGGTGCTTGCTGCATGGAGTGCCAGGATTGAAGCAAATACTCACATAACCATGACACATGAGGCAGAAAAGCCAAAGGGCAAAAACTTACCTTTATTCTTTCTGGCCAATGCATCAGCCTTTTCCCAAATTTCATATGCGTGGAGGATATAGGAGGTGATGTTGACATAGGAAGAGGTGACACTGGAGATATGACAGGAGACAGTGACAGTAGAGCCAGTGCTGTTGCCAATGCCGTTGTGGCCAATGCCGTTGTTATCATTTGATCCTGGCTGAGAACTCACAGATCCAGCAGGAGAGGGTATTGGAGAAAGAGGAGAAGGCAAGCCTGTGCTTCTGCAGCAGAAAAGAAACACCATCATGAACATTCAACTTCAGAGCTTAACATCTTTCCCCAAGGCTGCCTCATGCCAGGGGCTATCTGGTGTCACCCAGGCCTGCAGCATGGAGTGGAGTGCTGAAAAGTGAGATGTGTTCAGCTACAGCACAAGCAATTGTACTTTGAAGCCAAGGCCAAGTTTTTGGAAGTGATTTTGAAGGACTCTACTCAACAAGAGAAAACGCGGGACCAGACATCAAAAAGGGCCACCCATCCATCTTCCAAAATCTACACCTACTTGTGAAAGTCTTCACCAGATTACCCAAGTGTTTTCCCTAATGCCTTCCAAATCAGGCACACTGAAGCTCCCCTCCTGCGGAGGCTGGAGCTTCTGGCAGCTCCTCAGAGCAGCCAGGTCAGCCTACACACACTTATTTATAGACCCAGGGCAGCTAAATGTGGTCAGCCGGCCGCCTTCCAGACACAGCCGGGCTCATCACCCCCCCACCACTTCAACCAACCTAATTTTAGTCACTGGTATGACAGGGTTACACCACTGCTCTCAAGAGGCCATCTACTTCTCAATGAACTATCCTGTGCAAGGTGGCCAAAAAATGTAACTGCAATCAGCACCACTGTCAAAGTCCAAACAACCTTCTCTTGGCCATAGATTTTGAAAGACGGCCTGGTAGCTGTCTGCCACATGAAATGACCACAGAACACAGAAAAGCTCTTACTCGTCATTGAAACACAGACACGTGACAACAAATTTTTAAATCTTACCTTGCAACACCTGGAGAAGGTACTTGTATTACTCTGAAATTACTCTGCAGCAAGGAATAAAAGCCTAGTTAGTTTTGGATTGTTCAGCTGACATCAGTAACTACCACAGCTGGCAGCTTAGTGATACCTGTGCCCTACCTTGAAATGGTCATTCAGGAGTCTGGAATACCTCATTGCAGTGTCTTTCTTGTAACCAAACATTGCCATGTGCAGAATGGACTGGCAGCGCATGCTGTGGACAGAAACACACCCAAGTGTCAGTGTTTGTGCCCAGTCTTGTGGGATGGAGGCAGGCACACCTCAGCTCTACTGGAAAGTCAAGAAAGCTCAAAATTTCTCCTCCTTCTGATCATGATAAAAGAAACAAGGAAGGGCCTTCTCTGGTCTTTCATACAAACAGGTGCCCAGGCTCTCAGAGGTGCCAAAGGCTGAGTAAGCCCCCATCCAGAAGTGCCTCATCCATGTTCAGCTACAGCTTCAGTTACACAGCTCAAACATGGGCAGCCAAATCACATTCTTTCACCTTAGGTGAAAGCCCTTGTGTGCTCTCAAGTTATTAGCAGATCGAATTTTAAAGCCTGTACCTTCTACATGTGGTCCCTTGTGATCTCCCAGCTTACTTCAGAGATTCATTCTGAGTTTTTTATTGTGGTTTTTTCTGTTCCTTTATATTGTTTTTTTTTTCCTTGCATAATTCTAACTCCCATTTAACTCATTCCTTCACACCTGGAAGCAATGGATCTTTCCCTCCATCAAGTTTCAAATCAGTGCACAAAGGAACAGAAGCACAGTTACTCACCGTAACACAGCAAAGATTTTTCCATGTGAAGAGACTGAGGAGTCTGCAAATGGTTTCAAAGTCATAATGAATCTAGGGAAACAAAATAAACAGGACCTTGTCAGCCACCAGAGCACTCTGAAGCCCCACAGTTTATGAAAAAACAGTGCATACCATTATCTTAAAAACAGTTAGGAAACCTAACCTGAGTTCTTAGTCCTGGCACGAAGAACTTTGTAAGATCTTGAGCAGAGGACTGTGTGTCAAAATGCCCTCCCCTCCAAACACACCAAACTGGCACCCTCTGAAAGCCACTTACTTGATGAGAACTATGGTGTCACTGAGGATGCTGTAAGCTGATTTTGGCTCCAGCGCATCTGATTCCAAGGCAATCCCATATTCAATGAATAAAAGGGCAGCCTCCAGGTACTGAAAGGCCTTTCCAGTCTTGTCAGTCTATTGGGAAGGAAATTCTCATTTTTTAACTAAGACCAAACACACTTGTCTCAAGCATACTTGAATTCTCTTTTCTTCCTAGTTAGGCAAGATTTGAAGAAAGAAAAAGATTGCAGTCTGGCCTCAGGGTGAAAATTAAAGGGTTCTCAGCAGAGCCCTTAATGTGATCCCAGTCTTCATCTTTGTGTGCTCCATTTGGCTCTCTTTGCTCAATGGTTTCCTTGAGTAATTTATCATCTTCACTTTTTTAAGATACTGTTGTCTGGTCTTGGAGGCTTGCCTTCTGTGAGGCACAGGGGGATTTCCCACTGCAGTATTCCCTCCCCTCACTTTCACAGGTGAACAGAAAGTAGCAAATGGACATTATCTGACTGAGATAATTATCTGCCATAATTAGCAAAGCAATATGTCCCCTTGTGCATACTGTTAAACTGCACAGAGCAGAGAAAACCAGATCTGCCAATGCCACTTCAAGTCTCGGTCACCAGCAACTCAGTAACTGCCAGGATCATGACCTCTCTGACTTTTTAAACTGTCTTAAAACTAACTGTTCCATCTGTTTTCCAAGGATGCTTTTGTAGCTCTGCAAAGCTAACCCCTGACAATGCCAGCTCTGAATCCCATTCCCTAGATGTGTTTGCATCAAAGAGAAACATCTGAACATCTGGCAAACAAAGACAGCCTCCCAACACGTGACTGAACACACTCCATGTACAGAGTATGGAAGTCATGGTAGCCAGTGAACCTCATTCCCACACAGGTACCAGGGCTGAGTGCAGGAGCTGGCTGACATTCCTGGCACAAGATCAAGACCTACCATTGCATCAGCTTTGTGCTTCAGCCTCTGGGCCTGTTCAATGTAGTATTCCTTTGAATGCTGTCTGAAGTGGGAACAGAGAGGAAAAACAGATGAAAAAGGGTAGGATAGTTATCAGTTTTACTTTCTTCTCTAGAGGATGCTATGAGCTGATTGATTTCTTAAAAAAATATGTTGGAGTAATATTGAAATTACACTTAGAAAAGAAAAACCACCAGGGGTTGGGCTTCTATGGAAACAAGTCAATTTTCTCATTCCCATGGAAAGATAGTAGTTACAACATCTATCATTCCTCAAGTACAGATCCATAAATATATTTTAATTGAAACAAAGTAAATTTGGCAGCAACCATACACTTATCTGAGACCAAAACTTGCATTCAAGTTACCTGCTTACAAAAGAGATGGTCCCTAATTTCCAGAGTAGCTTCCCTCAAACCAAAACTTGTAAACCTTGGCTTTCTTGTAAACCTTTACTTTGTGGTGGGTGGGCATGACAAGGCAGTACAGGGCAGATCTCGCACATCTCTCTCCCTCTCTTTTCTCCCAAAGTAGTGCTCATGAAGAAGCAGAAGCCAGGGTGGCTTCATGGCCAGCCTTGCCTCATGTCTTCAGAAAGTAAAGGGCTATCAAACAAAATCTTACTTTTCAAACTTGAGCAGAGGTCTCCTGGGCTTAGAAGTACCATTTGGCAAAGAAGGCACTGAGAAGGGCTTTGTGACATCACCTGCAGATCCCTGAAAAAGGAAGGAGATAAAGCTGATTAGAGAGATATGCCTAAACCAATTCCAAAGCCTGGCATTCCTAAATTTCAAGTGAAAATGTTTATTTCTCCCAAGCATAGCCTGTTCTCCAGGCTCTCTTCCCCAGCAACCCCTGCTTGCATCTCACCTGACTGCTTGTCAGGCCTAACACCATTCAAACTTCTCCCAGGCTCAGAGAAATCCAGCAGCAGGTTTCCTTGCACCATGACTAAGAGAGCAGTGAGGCTGAAAATAATTTTCATGTCCTCTAGCCAAGGCAGAATGTTAAGATCTAGTCATACTTATTTCCACCTTAACCACACAACAGTTGCTGATTCCCCATTACTAGCTACAGGGAAAAGGAAAAAGCAAGCAGTTAGAGCCAGCTAATACAGTGTCCACAGTCTGGCTTAACATACACAGAGCAACAACCCAGACCACACACCCTGAGCCTCCAGTAAACAGCCATGTAATCAAATTTTGTAACTCAGAAATGCAAAGAACCAGCTGCAAGGTTCACGAATCATTTTGTAAACAAGCTATAAAAGCTTATACCTGGGTTGTAGCCAGTGCCACAGGTTGTTTATTTTCTTCTTTTTAAGCAATCCCCTTTCTTTTTATAAACACACTTATTTTGACACCAATACACCAGTATTGTACTTGCAGTTGCCTACAATCTGAAATGGTGATTAGCATAAACATGATTGTCGTGCCTCTGGTGTTTACAGAGTATGTTTCTGAAAAGAATCACATAGCACCCATGTTGAAGGAAACATCACACGAGTTATCCTGGATACCTACTTTGATGCCCTTTGGCAGTTCTGTATTATTTCCCTCCATTTTCCTGTGCTTGGTAAACAAAGGATCCTTGTGGTTGCTCTTGCTCCTGGCAGGATTATCCATGGCAGGCAGCTCATCAGTCTCATTTTTGGGTCTCTTTTGGGTCATCTTGGCTGACTTTGGTGCAGGTTGTGCAGTAGACATGGCTGGCAGTGGCAGGAGTACATCTTTCTTCTGGGTTTCAGATGAAGCTTTTGATGCTCTGGAGATGGGAAGCAAATTCATGAATAAAAAGTGGTGGCATTCTTGGGATTTTTTACAAACTTAGTTACATCATGTGCCAATTCTGTTTAAACTCCACTGAAAGTGTGAGATGACTTGTTAATAATAAAAAGAATTCAACAAAAGTGAAACAAAACTTCAGGGGCTTCACTGTGCTTTAGACAGCAAACCTTCACCTACCATCAACATACAAGCAAGCTGCTTTTCAAGTAGGAGTAAGTCTCAGAACTTGTCCTTGGAGCAAACACTTGTAACCAGAACATCAGGACATTGCAAAAAAAGTATGCTTCCAATACAGCCCCTTTTCACACAGTGAGGGAGGTGATTACAGTGACTAAAATCCCTGGGAAATGTCACCCAACAAGGAAAACAAACTGCAGCAACCCCTGCCTCTCCCCGTTTTGGTAGGTGGTATTTTCTTTGGTCAGAGATACTCACCCTGACACTTGATCCTGTATGTGCTTTGACAGAATTAAACTGAGTTCCACTTTTAAGACTTGCCAGATCAACTAGACAACGCTCACGTAGTTGAGAGAGACTTAAAATGTTATGCTTTTAAATGGCAGAGATTATCACATTTAATCACATTATATTTCTGATCATCTGAAGTTAGGATGAGCAGGGAACTCTGACAGCTCTAGAGTAGCACCAAATAGTTCTAAACTTTGTTTCACCACTGCTCATTTACATATTTTTATTCAGTTTCTCCAGGTTTCCAAGAAAACACTGAGCAGGGAATCCCAGCTCATGGACTGCAACATCAGAAGAGGAGGAAATGAAGTTTAACCCAGTGAGGAGACTGAGGTGTGATTGTGCACATCCTGCCTCATTCTGTTGTGCATGGGACAATCCTTTCCCCTCTTTCACCGTGCACTTTTCCCATGGTTTGATCCCTACTCACATCACACACATGCTCCCAAGCTTCTCCACCTTGGCAGAGCTGGTGCTCCACAGAGCACAGAATCATCACCTGACATGTCAAGTGCATCTTCTCCCCGAAAATGCATCCCTCATCCTTTCCACTCCAAAAGCCAGAACATGACTAAAACAAGTGCTCATTTTCACTGAGAAAAAAAGAAGAATCCTCAAAATTAAAGTTTTTGCATTTACTACCACAGTTCAAATATCCCTTCACCCAACTAAATGTAAGTCCCAATTCCTCAGTGCTTCCAGAGTGCATCAGTGTTTTCTCTTCAGAAAAGCAGTTTGCTCCTATTATCAGGATACAAACCTCAACACTACATACCAATCCAAGCCAACACCTCAAATTCAAGCCACAGGCAAGCAGGAACCGAATGCAGTAGCCCATGACTGAGGCATGAGTCTCCCCTCTCGGAACACTGCCCAGTTGGAAACACGCCCTTGGAAGCACTCACTGGAGCAAAGGCCTAGCCAGAATGCTGGCAGTGCTCTGGTATGCAAATTACAGGGGAAGCTCCAGCAGAGCTACCAGAAGCACTGCAAATGCTGTGCTGGGAAAAAGGAGGAATTCCTGGTCACAAAGGACACCTGAAATTCCAGACAGTTAGGACTCAAAAGGTGCATTGGTTTTGTGTCCTTTGGGTCACTTAGGAAAACAAGACAAAGACAACAGGATGACTTTAGTGAAGGGAAGTGGTCTCAGAAGGGAAATGCTCCCTGCCCTTACCCACCCACACCTACGGAGCTGCTTTCTGGATTGGTTGCTTCCAGGATGTAAAGGCAAATCTGCTGTAGATTAGGCTTCAGAAGGAACATTATGTTAGAAGCAAACTCATGAGTATAAGGACAGGAGATACAGTTCCTTGATCTAAGCTGTTTAGCGAAGACTTGGATTTATACATCCTTCTGCCATTCCACCACTGTATACTCACTTCAGTTTACTGGAGTCTTTGTTAGCTGAAGACTGCAATGATTTTGTTTCCTTTTCTGATTTCATTTTCTTCCGATCAGTCTCCTCCTTCTCTCCCCTCTAATAGGAAGGAAAAAAAAAAGGAAAAATAAAATCACTTAGGCTTTCAAAGTTCACATAAAATACAGACCAACATAGCTAAGTTTGATTGATTCTGGTTAAAAAAAGAAGAAAAAGATACCTTATTGGAACCAACAAATTGCAAACCCACAGCACAGAAGATACAGATTGCAAGCTCATTTACAAGTAACCTAAAATGACATTTTATCTAATTTTGCTTGGATAGATCAATTGATTTGTAGTGGCAGGGATGGAACTGCTGAACCTGTTGCTGCTAACAGTAATCAAAATCAAGACACTTGCATGTGAGTTAGATCACACAGATACTCCAGATGTGCAGGGGGTTTGGTTTTTATCACCAAAATGCTGATATAGATGAAATTTTAAAGCACTGGTAATCCAGGACCCCAGAGCTGGATGTAGCACTGCAGGTGGGGCCTCACCAGAGCAGAGCAGAGAGGTAGAATCTCCTGCCCACACATCTTTGGATGCAGCCCAGGACAGGTTTGGCTTTCTGGGCTGCAAGCACACACTGCTGGGTCATGTCCAGCCCCTCATCCAGTGGAACCACCAGGTTCTTCTCCGCCGGCATGCTCTCAGTGAGTTCTTCTCCCAGCCTGTACTCATGCCTGGGACACAGCCAGCTTTGTGTCACTCACTGGGGTGTGCTGTGACACAGAGTCTGCCTCTGCCAGGGTGCTCAGGACAAGGCTCCAGCACTGAGATCACATCCTTACGCTGTTTTTCAGGTTCCACACTGCCACAAAAGATGTCTGACAGCGTACCTGACCCAGCTGGCTGCCGTGAGGCCTGAGGCCCCAAGCGTACTGATGCACTGACAGAACTGACAGCCAGGCTCTGACGGGGATTTCCTTGCAGTCAGGCACTGAGATTGCAAGGGAAGACATGTCTAACATCAAATAGCTCCTCTCCTGTATCTCTTGGACAACAGGAAAAAATGTGACAGACTGACTGCCAGTTTCCCTTTCTCCTACTGCTCTGCAAGAGCAAGAATTTCTGGGGTCTTTCAAGTTTCTTCACCATTTCCCTGCTCTTCTCAATTCTCCCTCACAACTACAGGAAATTCATAAAATGGCAAAACTATCTGAAACCCAAACCAAGGTTATTCACCCTCCCGTGCTGAGCCACCTGCTCTGTGAGGAGGACCAAAAAGGGAGTCAGGGACTGAAATATCCAGAGGGAATACCCGCTCCCCACAAGGCCTGCAGCCAGCTCTTTGTGCAGCTGACCCAGCTAGCTGGAGGTATATTCACAGTCCCCTTTGGGAGTCAGCTTTTCAAAAAACACTTGTGAGCAGCCATCACCTCAGTTAAATAAAGAGCTCTCTTGTAATTCAAGGAAAAGCGACTGCTACAACTGGTTTTATTGTCTGAGAAAACCAGGATTTAAAGAAAACAGAGCAAAAATATATCCTAAAATGCCAAAGCATGTTAAACAGCTTACAGGGCTTTTTATTTGCTCAAGAGGGGATTTGTGACCAACAAGAAACATCTGCAGATAGTTTTGATTCACATTCCCCTTGATAATAGCTTTATAGAAGGATAATGGCTCTACTCCCAATCTATGAAGTGGGAAGTCCACACAGGCTTTTCAATCACCACATTGGTCCTTGTACAAACCCACCTCCCACTCCACCTCTCACCTTCTTCTTTGCAAAGGGCTCCTCAGGAGTGTCCGTGGCCTTCCTCTTCAAGTCCTGCTTCCTCACACCAGGAAGGTCCTTGGTCTCTGCTTTTCTCGGGTGCCCATTTTTCCTGGGGGGCTGAGGGACTTTTTCCAGGTGACAGAGATCTATTTTCACCACGAGGCGCTCACGGCTTGGGGGATCCCTCACTGGTGAGAGCAGCTTCTCCCCGAGAGGCAAGGGCAATTTCTCCTTGTGCATATCTTGAGGCCTGTGGCTGCTGGTCCTGAAGGGGATTGTGTCCTGGCCCTGAGGAAGGGGACTGAGAGCATCACGTGCCTGGGCATCCCCCATGAGCCTGGGGTCCAAGAAGGATTTGGCGTTGGCCTGGTGGGAGCCCTTGTCCTTTTTTTTATCAGAGGGCTCTTGAAGTCCTGGTTTCAGGTCTTTTCTGTCATTGGATTTTGTCTTCACTGTTTTTTTGACTTTTGGCTTGTCCCTGAAAGACGGGTCTGTGACCTCCAAAGGACCAGGCTCACTCTCCACCTTCAGGCCTCTCCTGGGCCCCTCGTGCACCAGGGGCCTGCTGGGCCTTTTGATCCCCACAGTCTGCCTGGGCCAGGGCTCCTTGGCATGGGCAGGAGGCTTCTGGCAGCTGCGTTTGGTCGGAAGAGGAGCCTCCTGAGGAGCCCTGGCCACCTGGCTCTTGTGAGGAGGCTCCCTCAGCTCAGTGTGCTGCTGGCAGGAATTGCTGCTGCTGCTGCCCCGCTCCTGCTTCTTGCCCTCCTCACGTCCATCCCCACGGGCAATGTCCCCACTGGGGCTCTCTGTTGGCACTGCTGGTGGGTTCACCTTGGTCAGCCAGTTGTCGAGCTGCCACTTATTAGAAGTTGGTGGCTCAGGCTGCAGACAAAAAGAGAAAGGGAGGATTCAAAACTGATGCCTTTATGGGCTGTTTCCATCCTAGCACAGCTTACCAGAGCCCAGGAACTGTTGCCTAGAGGTCACAAAGTGTTTGCTTTTGCATGTGAAGAACTGACTATAAACAAACAGGCCATGTGCATTAACTTGCTCCAGAGCATCATGGATGAACAGTTGGCTGAATAGAGGAAGGACAAAAAGGTCAATAGCAAGTAGCTTGGACTTCATTAGTATTTACGGACAAACCAGGCAGAATTTAGTAAAAGAGGAGAGTTATAACATCCTCCTTCGAAGACAGCATATTGCAATGGGCAAAGTCTGTAACTGAACTGCTGGAGGGCAAAGAGTACTAGAGTGAGATGGAAAGATAGGCTGTCTCAAAGCTTGTTTTTGGCTTCTCCCTGTTCATGCACTTCTAAGGTGACAAGAAAGAGCTAGAGCTGAGGCAGGGGAGGAAAAAATGAGTTACAAGGGGCTTTATAAGAGTACCTCAAAACTGCCAGTGGATTATTTTGCATCAGCTGTGGTCTGCAGACACAGCCATGTACTTCCCAGTGGCCTGAGAATGTTTTGCAAGCTGGAAGAACTCTTTGAAAGCATGGGACATGAGCACTTCTGCAGCAGATTTTTTTTAAAAAATGCATGGTCTCACAATTATGAAAGTTTAAGGCACCAAGTTCTGTTTGTCTGCTTTCCCCAGTAAAAGCCTCAGAAATGCCAATGCAGCAGTATCCAAGCCAAATTCAACAGCAGCAAGACTAAGCATATTCCAGCCCTTCCTGCAGGTCTGATCCCTTCAGCTGCAACCTGGGAGAAGCTGAATCTGTCACTCAGGCACAGGAGCTGCAGGGAAGCAGCAGCTCCTCTTAAATTATCAGGAAATTGGTCTCACCCTGACACTGCCCATAAAGGCACCCAGAAATCCTGAACAGGCACAGGTGGGCCCCACACAGCCCAGCTCTGCATTCCATCTGTGCCTTCTCTTGTCTCCCCAGTGAAGGCACTGATTCCTCCAGGAGAGCTAGACAGCTGCGCCAAAAGACATGGGGGAACACTTCCAGGTCAGGCATCTGAAAATCTAATTATGTTGGTACTAAGGGTAACTAAGGTTGACAAACTCTAGAAGGGAAGCAGAGGGCAAGAAAAGTCGAGTGATGCAGCAAAGATGTCAAGGGGACTCCTGAATAGTGACAGTATTTCGGGTCTCCTGCCCTGACTGCATTGAGACAGCAGAGTGTGAGGCAAGGGGCTGTGTATGCAGCCTCTGCCTTTAATTTGTATTCACCTCAGGTGCTGGTGCTCTTGGAGGGTCGTTTGCTTCACTGTCACTCGAGTGGCTCTCTGTCTCCGAGTCTGAGGAACTGTCTGAGTCACTGGTGCTCCCTGACTCCGAGCTGCTGGAATGTGCTGATGCCACACTCTTGGGCTGGGACTGTAAGGAACTGCAAAGCCACCATGAGATAAAATTAGAAAGCAGCATGGCTGAAGGTTACTTACTTATTATATTGACAGGGCAGTAATCAAAAATAAAACTGAAACCCCATGTTTTGGCACTGAGATGAGAGGGGAGAAGGCCAGAGAAATACATTGGCATACTTAAAAAATTAAGCACCAGAATACAGAATTGCTGGAAATAATAAAACCTTCAGCTCCAACCCAGTCAAATATGCAGGCAGGATGCCACTGCTATAATGTGGAGCTGCATTTTGCTAACCAAAGGTTAAAAAGCACCAAAACTGCCCAGTGCTTTTCTGAAAAACCCAACTCTCAAAATGAAAAACTTCCAATAAAGGTGAACAAGGCAGGAACATATATTTCAGGGTGGTTTCTGTTTTATCTGTTCTCTCCCTTAAGTTTTCACTTCATCTGTGTTACTTGGTCATGCTGCTGTAAGCACTTCATTAATAGCCACATCAGGCAGCAGCATTTCTTGCAACACCCTGCTCTAACAAAAAGTGTTTTTCTCCACACTGACAATGGAGTAGATGGAATTGAGGAAGAGCTGTCCCTTTCAAGGCACAGTGTTTTTATTTTGAAATGGGCTTACAAAATTAAAATGTAGATATTTAAATTTATTTTTTCTGCTTTGGTTTCCCACATCAGTATCAACACATTTGTAAGAGTTGGAGGCAAGATCCTTGCTGATCCAAGACCGATATCATGAGAACACTCCTATTTTAAGAGTTTGCAGAGACACAGACCATGACAAGTATTGATGTGCTCCTCTGCAAGTCTGACTTTGTAGACCACTCTTGTGCTTGAAGAATATACATATCAAGCCAAAAAAATCTATGTCAGTGCTCTCCTATAGAAAAAATTTTGAGCTTTTCCATCTTTCTTCCTTAAGTGCTGGCATGTGGCTGTTCAGTCTACCTTGAATATTGCTTCTGGCTAACAATACATGACAGGAACTGCTTACAATCAGCTTTCTTATCAAGAGGAGCTGAAACAGCCTCAATGAGTCTTCCTAACCCTTTCCTGTTCTTTACTCACTTGGCTGTTTTGGGCTTCCTTCTGAGCTAAAACTGGGCTCACATCTCACCCACCACCACTACAGCTGAAAATCCCATTAGCTGCAGTGTGATCTACAGACACACTGGTGGAAGGAAGGGGGAGAAGAGAAAGGAGCAGTTGAGGAAATACAATTCTGGTTCATAGGAAAAATCCATCGTGCCTGGATTATTCATTTCTAATTGGAGCTTTCCTGAAAACCCCACACAGCTAAAGCTGACTTTCAAGAGCAGCCAGAAACCAAAGTCTGTAGCTACAAGAGAAATCAGGAACCCTTATTCTCCTTCCCCACATACAAAAAGCAGGTTTGTTTTTCTCCTTATGTGGTCTAGCTAGTAGTTTGGG
The DNA here is from genome assembly GCA_910950805.1 of Acrocephalus scirpaceus scirpaceus. Classification (NCBI taxonomy): domain Eukaryota; kingdom Metazoa; phylum Chordata; class Aves; order Passeriformes; family Sylviidae; genus Acrocephalus; species Acrocephalus scirpaceus. Next base: position 56,513,775 of record OU383778.1, on the reverse strand, counting down.
AACAAACCTGTACCTTGGAGGAGCAAGTGAAGAAGGTGACTTTTCAACAACCTGTTTTGTTCACAAAAACAAAGAGGAGAGGGGGAGGAAAGGTTAGCTCAGAACAATGCAACAAGTGGTGATGTTTAAAGGGAAGTCTGTGTGCCTAGTGTATAAAACAGCTAAAACCGACTTGGTCGTCACCACTCTCTTCACTATCACTGAGCTGCAGGTCGTCCTGGAGCATTCTGAAAGACAACCAGAAGATAAATATCAGCCAAGGCAGACACATTTTGAAGCAGCAGGCACTGAAAAAGATTTGGTTTGTACTTGCCAAAACAAACCAACCTCCCCCATCCTTTCTGAACAGTTTGGCATGCTCAATCTACTGAACCCTGTCATTACCTGAAATGAATGGTTAAAATGTTTTGCCTTTTATTTTATTTCTGGTCCAGTAAGAGATTCTCATGCTATCAGCCCTCACTGGCTCCCCAAGGGACAGAAAGCATCAGGAGCTGTGCATGTTCACACACTCTGCTCCCAGGGGCTGCAAATATTTCTTCTGTCCCAGGGGTTCTCGTTTCACTGCTCAAGTCACCTATCACACATGTGTAAGTCAATGCCAAGGTCAAACCTATCTCCCATCTCTTCTCTACTCAATGAACTCCATGCTCCTGCACATCTCAGCAGTATTGTCGAGCAGTTCAGGTACCAAGAGGAGTTTACAAGTTGGGAGGCATGAGCTCTGTTTCACTATTGCTACAGAAGAGAGCAGGCTGCCCACAAACATTTCCAAAAGCATCATTTAGTCCTGTGCCTGTTACTACCTGCAGGTGGTAACTACTGTTTGCAATTTCAATATATTACCAAGGTTCTTAAAAGTCTGGAAGGGAAGGAGAGGGACCCAAAGCTCTCCCAGATTGTCATCTCCCTTTCTGGCAATCGTCCAGGCATCCCAAAGGAGTTGAAAAAGAGGCAGGTAAAACTTGGCTTTTCAAAAAGTTATTCAAATCTTGAAACTAGCTGGCTATTGACTCCTCAACCCAGAGGATTATTCATGTGTCCTTCCAAAAATGGGATCAAAAGCTTGGGACCTGAGAAAGGGATTTTAATCAATTAGGTCAAAACTGTACTTATTTCAACCTCATTTCAAATTAAGGGCTTTCTGTGAGAAATTTTTCTTATGGCCAAAAAAGAAAAATAGGACTCTGACCCCTCATGACATGTTTTGTAGCAAGAAAACAACTATAAATGATTCCTAGTGAACCACATCACCCTGGAAAAAGAGGGAGAAAGTTGGAAAAAGTTGGTGCTTTCTTTGTTCAGGCATTTTGACTGCCATTCCCCTGTGATCTACCCTCCACTGCCTCATTTCCTCACACACCTTCTCGCTGGAAATCACCTCTTGCCTTTTCATTTAGAGTAAACACTGAAGGGAAGCACTATAAGACACCACCTTGGAAAAGGAGAGCCCCAAATTTCCTACAGAAGGCAAACAGCTCGCAGCCTGCAGCAATCCTGTACGAGCCAGCTCTGCTTGTGGGCCAGAGCCCAAGCTCACTGCCAGACAGATGAGGTACAGAAATGAAAAAAGAACAGTGACAGTACAGGCACTCTCCACACTTCTGGGCAGTTTGGCTAAGCATCTACTGGTATATCAATGAATCCTTTTTATTTTCTTTTACAGCTCCTAAGGGGAAGCAGTCCTTCAAGGGTGGTAGTGAAGAAACTTTCAGGGATGCTAAAACAGGATGTTGGGAAGGTTTTAAGTTTGGTTTTGGGGTGGGGGGTTTTTTTGTGTTCTGTGTTGTCAAGGTTTTTTTGGTTTTGTTTGTTTTGTTTTGTTCTGCTTTAAGAATTGTGGACTAAAGACTTATTTCCTTTAGAGGTTAATCACAGAATCATAGAATGGTTTGGATTGGAAGAGACCTTAGAGATCATCTAGTTTCAAACCCCTGCTGTGGACAGGGACATGCAAAGACACTACCTAGATCTCTTTAAATCTGATTTAACTGTTTGTAATATAAAGGACTACCTTTTCCACCTGAGCTGCTGGTAAATAAAATGCATCAGCATAAAAGAACACTGAAACTACTTATGCTCTGTTTGGGATCAAGGAAGAACATTAAAACTTCAAGTCATACTCCTGCAAAGGTAGACAAAGCCAGTTTCCCCAAAACATGGCTTTGACAAATTGTTAAATAGTCTAGTTAAAGCAAATAAATCTGCCTTAATTTTTAATGCTCCAGTTAGCTCAGGAATTAATAGATGCCAAGGTTTCATTTGCAGCTTATATACACACCATTAATCTCCCTAAAGCTATTTAAAAAGAGTTCTTTTAGTGAGAGAAGCAGCACTAAAATTATTATTACTTGCCAAACAACCTCACTGAAAGCACAGGCTGGTCCCTCTCTGCTAGCCAGGTTAAAGATGCACCACCAAGAATGAGCATGGCATCTCCCCTTTTAAAAGAACGGCTGCTTCCATTCCAGCACTGCCAGGTGCAAACTTCAGGGCTGCATTCAAGAATGAAATCCATCTGGGAAATCCCTGCACGCTCTGAAAAGCTGAATGCTTAATTTGGGCACACAGATGCCCTGGGATTTCATCTTCTAATTAACCAGCACAATCACTGTTTGTTTTCAGCCAGCCACACTTTGCAACACAAGCTACTCCAGGCAGCTGAATTTTCAGACAGTCACGTGTGCTTTGAACAGCACAGAAAGCCAGGCCTGTTGTGCCAGAGAAAACAAGCACAAAAAAGAAGGGATGCCATGCTTCAAGGGAAAGATGTAAAGGAAGCCCTAGGGCAAACTTCACTTGGACACAAACCCAGGCCACCCTGTTCCTCCTGCTTCCACTGCCTTTGATGACCATGGGCTCACACAGCCCTCGCAGATGAGTGCTGGGTCTGAAGTGCCCAGCAAGGATGCTGAGCAGAGGGATCATGGCTACGGACAGAGCTCCATACCGTGCCAAATTTACAGTTCTGGCCCTGAGGGCTACAGAGGGAGTCTTTTCCAACCCTTAGCTGCAGGAAAAGTCTCTCCTCTCTCAGCTGCCTGGAAAACTGACTAAAGGGCTAAAGGGAATTTTACAAGCAGCTGAGAACTGAAATAATGATGATGGTCATAGGGTAGCTGGGGAGGAAGGCACAGTCTGGAGCAGTTGGAACTACTAGTTTTAGTAGTGCAGTGAAAATTTCCAGACCTCATTGAAGAGGAGCAAACGGGTGGATGAAAGTGAAGCAAAATAAAGAAAAGATTAAGGGAGTAGCTGACTGCTCAACAAGACACTAACCCACGCTCCCAGTGAGTGAGGGCTCCTCTGCATGATGCTGGAGCAGTAGGAAAAGGGATGTCTAGAAGACCCTACAGAGCCTGAGAGAAAAATTCTACAATCTCAACCAAGATGGAGACAAGCTTCTGCTCTTACTTGTGACTAGCCCAGTTTTGGTTGGTTTTTAATTAAATGATTTGTGATAAGGAAAAGGGAAACAAGTAGAGTAAGCTTTGTAGTCTGCAGTTTGCAGCCTTCCATGGAAGAGCATATCATGGAGTAATGAGATCTTTATGTATCATATGAACTGACAGACATTAAAATTTAATGATTCAGCAAGTGCCTTGCACATGGATCCCTGAGCCTTCCAGACATGGAAAGATTTCTGTTACTCAGGGCTCAGAACCTAGCAATGCTGCATGTGGCCAAGTTAATCCTGAAAGATTTATGTCAGCCCACACAAAACTGCTTTCAAGCAACTTCTGTAATTAACCTAATTAACAGATAACCACTTTCACCTATAAGGACAGCACCAAGTTATTTTATCTACCATTTTTTTTCTTTAAAATTTCAGCCCTGTTTTTCACAGTTCTTACAGGTGTAGCTTTACCAGCCCTCTCAGGCTTCAAAACAATATCCAGGATCAATCAGATTCAGTTTGCATCCTTTGTAGTTTATGTCAGGTGGATGCATTATTGTAGGTTGAAGAGCACAAAATTGTGATGTTAAATAGCCACAGATTAAAAGAACAAAACTTTAGTTTGGTGCATTAATAGCTGGGGTTTTTCTGCAGTTTTGTTTTCATTTTAACACAGTCATTGTAATCATGACAAGGTTTAGTGGACTTGGCATTGTCAGGTTAAGAATTGAACTGGATGATCTTAAAGGTCTTTTCCAATGTAAACGGTTCTATTATTCCATCATGAAACAATAATGTTTCTGTTGGTGAAAATTCCCTGCATTGGAAGTTTTCAAAGAAAAATCAGATTGATAAAACTTTATCTTCAGAAACATTGAGTAACCCAAAATTTAGCTCTTTCCAGGTTTGTTTAATTAACTGCACAGTAGAGATGTGAACAGGGTGTGGTTACTTACGATATTCTTGGCTGAGAACCTGGCAACATTTCTGAAGGTGCTCCATACTGCTCTGGAAATCAAAAATGAATAGGTTGGGCTTATTTGCCTCCTTTGTAGCCTATTTTACCCTATGGTCTCTGAGAACCACATTAGACTCATCACTTTCTTCTAGGACATAATTGTCATTCAGATTATTCATCATTCCAAATGGAGTTTCCTAATGAAATACTTTGTCCTCTGATGAACAGCTGCCTTAATGTCTAGGTAATGAATGTACACAATCTCTTAAGCCGTTTCTAAATTCATCACTGTTCAACAAAGCAGAGGAAACCATGCCTCCTAATCAATGTAAACATTTGACATGTCATGTATAACACATAACCCACAAAACTATATGTCAATACACATATTGTGTGTTTTCTTTAGGTATCTACTTACTCTGATCCTTTGCTACAGATCCTTCAGGTTGTAATTCCTAGAAAAAAAGGACAAAGTGCAAATTGAGAATAAAATAAATGAGCTCTCCCATAAGAGCAGCATACTGATGATTTGGTTTTCATGTGTTACATTACTGTAATAAATATTTCAATTAGCTTGTCAAAATGTCCAGTAGTCTAAGCTGGCCTGACGTAGCTTAGCATGGACAAAAATGATAATGTGCTACTGCCACCAAAAACATTAGGGTTGTTAGCACATTAGGGGTATGTGCATTCTTGAAGAAATATTTTAAAAATTTTATGAGAGCTACCAAACACTTTTGTTTAACACAGTCATTTTATTTATCTCCACTGTGCTTTAATTTATCTGACTACTTCTGAAGGTAATACCTCCTCACAGCCCATATTTATAGAAGAGGGACAAAATCAGATGGAAACATATGCAAGAGCCAGAAAGCTCTCTTCTATCAAAAGTCCTGGCAGAAAGAGAGTGTCTTACCTTTGCTGGGAATGGGAATTTGGGAGGCTCTGCTTTAGTAGGCGTATTAAGAGCTGTCAGGGGAGGTGGCCAAGAGCGGGTCATTTCCTGGAAAGAGATTGAGAGGAGCAGCTATCAGGATTTTTGCTGATTGGCACAGAGGTTCATTTGGATCTACCTCTTCATGTATTTGGGCATGTTTCCCCGTGGCTGCTACAAAAATAGTGATATGCATTACTAACAGGAAAGAGCACAGGATAAGCCTGGTTGGAAACACAAACGGTTGCCAGATTTCCAGGAGGAGTCCTCATGCTGCAACCCCAAGCAGCACAGGGCAGCCAGTGGGCACCTGTGCACAGCTCCCCTCCAGCTAAAACACTGCCCCAACAGCAGCTTCTGGAGAGCAATCGAGGCATCAGGATTTTGCAACCTCAAGCAACAGCAAGGGAAGTGAATTGCAGAAACCTAACTGTTCCACCAGGACTTCAACATCTCAGAATAGCACTGGACATCAAGGAACTGTCTCTTCAAGATCAGCACCACCAGCTTGGGAATCCCAGGGCATTTTCACACTGTGCACAGGGAAGGGCTAACACGGACTCAGCCACAGCGACTTGGAGCCTGTGCAGTGCTCAGAGTCAGTTCTGACACAAGGTTAGAGCACCAGATGTGGCCTTGCTGTGCATGAGTGGACTGGAATTACAGTGAGGGAGCAGCGGCAGTGCCATGCACAGGCAGGTGGGAAGGACACAGGTGTGTTCCTGCTCATGGCCACACTGCTGGGGCTGGCAGCACGGACACAAGGCAGCATGTCCAGAGCCTTTGGAGAAAGGGCATGTGGGAATGGCAACCCCCTGACTTGATGTAGGAGTGAGTAGCTCTGGCTGTCTTGGATGACTTGTCAGTCTTGAACTGCACCAGACAGTATTACACTTATGTACTGATAGAAAAACTGATCTTACAACTCCAGCTGTATTTGAGGCTAACTCTTATCTTTACTTCTCTTCAGCACATCCCAAAACTAGTGACAGCTACATCTGCTGAGTGAGCAGAAGTAGAGAGGTATTTCTTCCCCAACCATTACCTTAAAGCATGCAAAATCTAAGCAAACACAGAGATCTATTACTTAAGAGTACCTACCCTCAAAATTTCTTCAATGGACTGCACATCAATGGGATTGGTTTGCTGTAACAAGAAAGAGGGAAGCAACATGGGTTTGTTTGTGTTTTTTACCAACTGACATGAGAAAGGCACACACTCAGAGAACATTTGCTTACCAACAGCTCAGTAAATTTCATGGAAGTCCATTAGTAATAAAATACTAGTAGGGGTTAAAATCCCCATCAGAAGGGTAGTTAATAATACACTTCTAAAATGGTTCTTGTTTTCAAGTCCTTGGCAGAAGTGACTGGAGATTCCACCAGGACGCTCTGCCTGGAATGGGGTAAAAGGACTCAAACAATGCCACCAGTAGCAAATGGTATTTGCAAAGCTACTGGTAGTAAATGGAAAAGGGGACATCACAGTGCTTTTAGTGGTGAATAAAGCTGAAACCAGTCTGACTCATCAATCCCAAAGTTAAACATCCTGATAGTGAGATGAAGATGTGGTAGACATGGTAAAGTACCTGATAAAGGAACAAACATTCTACTGATACTACCAATAACTTATCTAAAGCTGCTGAGCTGACACTGCTGGCCTGAAGAGATCTGACAGTCAATCACATGATACTACAAAAGCCCAGTGAATTTTAACAGCAGGGTCTTCTAAGATATCCCTTCTCAGAGCGTGTGTGTGCTTCCACACACTGATGTGCCCCAGCCATGGGGAACCCCACTTCCCTTCCACAGACCAGCTTCTCATCTACTAACAAGGCATGTGTTTTGAAGGTATCTGTCATTTGCATGTCCTTTCCTAAGTGATATCATTAAAGGAGGCTGAAACGGAAAACAACCAAAGAGGTGTAACAAGCAAAATACATGCCACATCAGTTTCTTGTCTATAAATAAGAAATTCTGTGGAAGTGTCCAGTCATCAGAGTAACTGCTGAAAGGGAAAGGCCAGGAAGACTTCATTCACATTCAAGGAAGCAGACAGTGAGTTGCTGTGCCCAACCAAAAGCATCTTCCCCAGAAAAAAGTAAAGAGCAATGCAAGCAAACATTTCAATAAAGTCCAAAATTGTCATCCTTGACCCTTTTACAGGAAGACCACTCATCTGTTTCCCTCATGCTGCACTATTTACATTGGAAGGAGAAGAGGAGATGAGGAATGCTTTTTTCTTGCAACCTCATTTGTCTGAGTCTACATAAAGCTCTAATTGAAGCAGTGCTCATTTGACAAAGCCTTGAATTTCTTCAGAAAATCACATATGGAGAGCTGCTTCTTACCTTCCTCACCCAAACAAATGAAAGCTGAGGCACAGCCAGATTAGTCACACGAATGAAAGCAAGGCCTGCAGATCTGTGCCACAGCAGACAGGAGGAGGGGACAGGGAGGGCAAACAGCAAGGAACTACCATATGGAAAGAGACTGGAATGCTTCGTAACTCACGGTGCCAAAAAAAGGCACCCCTTTCCCTCTTTTTCTTCTCAGCAGGCTTAACCTGGTAGCTCAGCCTAATTTACTTCTTAATTCACTAAGTGGTGAACAGCAGATACATTCACTTGCATCTTCCTGAGCAAAATGCTCCAGAAACTCCTGAGATAGCACCACAGAAAAAAACTTCCCACAAAACTGGTAAGAAATAAAGATCCTGCATGGACAAAGTATTTCAAAACTCTCTCTATAATGGATTGATTGCAACAAATCAAAATCAGTTTACTTCACCAATTTCAGAAACTTAAGTTTTATGAGGTGATAAGTGAGGACAAAAGTGGAATGCAATTAACCTGAGAATAAGAGAATATCATATCTGTAACAGCCAGTCTGGACCTCTCTTATCCGTGCCAAACAACCCACATCCCCCTTCCTGGAGTTCTTTCTGGTGAGCCTGAAAAGATTTTGACACTGATACAGGTTTACATACACAGAGTATTTATAGTTCAGTTGTCAGGAGGATTTATTGTAACCCCCAAGGGTTCAGTGACTGGTTCTTCACAGGTCCAGGGGCTCAGCAGAAAACACTTTCTTCCTCACGGCACAAAATTTAAAGGAAAAAAAACACATGACACTGAACAAGCACCACACAAGTCTGCATCGGCAGCAGAAGGATCTCTGGTTTTGTTGGGTTTTTTAGAACAACATTATCAAATACATGGTGAAATAACTGCTCTAGAGAATACAATCACAGATTGTTTGGGACACGCACTGGGTCAAAACCACACCAGAACTGGTCAGCTGTCTGCATGGGGGTTCTGCTCTCAGGTAGGACTGTGACAGTCCCTGTGCCCCGATCCTGTGGGGCATACCCCTTTCCCTCCATCCCAGCTCCAGTGACTGAGGACACTTCATCTTTTACTAAGCTATGAACCCAGTGCCTGAAAGAGTTGGGCTTTTCTGCATCCTGAGTATGTTTTTCCCCTTTTGTTTGTTGTTGTTTTTTTTTCCTTCAAGTCACATCTTGGCTGTGTTTCAGCTTGTTAAACCACTAAACCACCGTTAAACCACAATTACCACCCAGCAGCAAGGGATGTCCTTGCCAGCTTTAAGGAAAGAGTTCAGGGGAAAGGAGAAATACAATGCTGCTGCAGGAAGAGTTACAAAGCCATAAAGCCAAAGAAATCCCTGAAAGGAGCTCAGCTCCACTGAGGACTGTGGGAGATCAAATATTCCACATTGCTGTATATTCCTGCTAGCACTTTTACAGCCTTTCCTAGGAACACTGTAACATGCTCCCCACAGACAACTCCAGTTAAGCCTGGTGCATATTTGCTGTCTGACACTGACATCTGTACAATCCCCAGCTTGGATTTCCTTATGCCACATCCACAGTCTTTCAGTTTGGGAAAGACACAGACACCTTGAAACATCTCTTACAAAATGTTTTGATGGTCAAGATCAAGCACAATCATGGGACATTCAGAATTTTTGCCTTGCTGGGTTTGGTTTGCCTTTTTAGAGCCAGTGTTCCCATCCAAACTGATGCTGAGCTTCAATAACAGCTAGTTCCTGCAGCAATAATACTAACTTAATTACTAATAATATTAATAAGAATACTGATTTAAAAGTAAAAAAAGGAAAACAGCCACTGAAGGATTCATTACTACTTTGATCATGAACTGAAAAGGACTTCAGGCCAAAATAATTTCAAGCATCTACACAAACATAAGAAGCCCTGGAAGTTACTTGAGGAATTAGTCTGTCTTTACTACAACAGGCATGCAGAAATGCACAGGTGCACATACCCACAAAAGAAGAGAGGGAGCTCTTAATTTAGAAAACAATTTAAAATCTGCACAGGCACTCAATTCACACTGCATAGCAAGTATGTGATGAAACTCTCAGAAATACTTCCATGTCCTCTCCTTACAAGCAATTCTAAAATCCACGCACTTTCATGACCACATAGCTCTGCTCACGTCCTGAGCCTTGCACTGCTCTGTTAGGGAATGAAAGAGGAAATCAGGAAAATAAACTAAAAACCAAACCCAAACTAAACTGCCTAAGGAACCACCAGGCACACAAAAGAGATGCCCCACTGGCTGTGGTAATACGTGGGCCATAGATACTACAAAGAATAAGCAGTGGTTGTTTTGAGGGCGTTTTCTCGTAATGAAAATGGGGTTAGAGAGCTTCTAAGGTTATTTCTTTTTTAAAAGATATTCCATTAAAAATTACAGCACACATTTTCATCCCACTCTGTCACATGTGCCAAGTGGAGCTGAAGGACTGTATGGCTCTCGTGTGGAAGTAGGGGGCTGAAGCTTTCTCCCTGATCTTTAAATAGCTTGCCTCGTCAGGAGGCTGTGGCAGAGTAGTTTCAAGCAAGATGTCAAAAAAATCACCTCCCAGAGAGAGTTGGCCATGCATTATTTCAGAAGCCACCATGTGACACAGCTGAGATGCGTGGCCTCAAACAAGGCCAGCGGCAGGCAAGGCACACAGAGTGTGCAAAGCCAAGGACAGGAGGTCTGGGAGCAGACATTAACTGGAACGGATACAGGCTGCCTCTCAGGCAAGCGTTAAGGCATCTCCCTGGCCTTTCTGTTCCTTCTCGTCTCAGTAATTTCCACTCAACTGCTTATCCCTGCTATTTGCAAACCTCTGCTGTCACAGCCCACTTGGGGCTGCTCCTGACATCCTGTGTATAAACAAGCCCCCTCTTTCTCCATCTCCATCTTGAGTGAAACTGGTGCTGCAGGTACCCAGGCAGTGTAGGAGAGGAACAGCTTCAGCACGAGCGCGTTGCCTGGTATTTCCTCCTAATTAAAACTGAAATGTGTGTGTGTACAGCTCAAGTATGCCAGCTATTGCTCTTTGCCTGATCTCAGACTGAGTTACTAGCACCAACAAAACCCAAGCAAATGCTACAGCAACAATGAGAAAAGCCAATTATGAGTTCCATGCCCTTCATTCTGTTGTCAGGTTTTCTTTGTTTCCTAATGAGACCTTTGCCCCTGCAACTATCAGCAGAGAAAGTCACCAGTTCTCATGCTAAAAACCCCCAATATCTAGTTTTAAATTTATTTTTTCATGTCAACTGCAGAGTCATTGTCACTTGAATGCAATGAAGATCACAAAACTGCATACTTTGCTGCATGAAGGCTTAGTTTGAAAACAACAGGCAGGACGAAAATCAGACTGAAACCTACCATCCTGTCCTCACTTCACCCATCTGTGCTCAGCCAGCCAGAGCAGGAGGAATCTTGCATATTAGATGCCCTCTTCTCCTTGCACACAAGTCACGCTAGCGATAGCAAGCCAACTTACTCTCCCCCAAAGCAACTTTCCCACTTGTATTTTCGTGCAATTAAAAATCCATCCTCTCTGTGCTATAGACAGATACGAGATGGACACACATAGGGCATGTTTCCAAAATGACCCAGCCAACAAGAGAAAATGCATATTTTAACCAAGCCTCTACTAATCCTGATGATGGCTGCAATAATGTTCTACCATGTATTGAAAGTGGCTGCCAAAGCTGGAAGCTCAAACTGTGTTGTTGATCAACACAAACACATAACCATGAAAATTCATAAAGGCTTTCACATGCTATCTTGAGGAACACCAGACACCAAGCAGATTCTCTGCCAAGGCTATTTAAATGTTCCATATCACAGAACATAAGTTCTACAATTACTTTCATTTTACAACTCTGTAGTACCTCTTATATTGCACCCAATATTTGCACAGCTTGAAAATAATAATTTAAAGACCTTTGTAAATTGGGTATTTTAGATTATGAGAAAAACACGAAGAAAACTGGCCATGCAATCAATGTATGCTTTGCTACCAGCAAATTTTCTTTTCCCTAGAAAGCACACAAAGTCCAGGTACAATGCTGTATTTTCCCACGTGCACTAACCTAGTCCATGGCCTTGTATTTCCTGAACTATGGATCAGGGATATTTTAATTGCTCGTAGCTAAATGGATTGGAAACAATAGAAAACGACTTGGTTTTGAAGCAAATCCTGGTAAAACTTAGTAACCACAACAGCTCTCTGGGGCATAAAACCACACTTTCATTTCCAGCCCAAAGGTTCCATCAGCACACAACTCTTCTAACAAAACACAACTTTCTCAGCTCTGGCATCGACAGCCACTTGGGTGAACCTGGGAAAACATCGCTGTTGCAGCTGCTGCAATAAAAAAGACCCCTGCAAACCACTGGAGACATGACTACACAGGGGAAACAGGGATGAATAGCAAACAAAACCAACAAAATTGTGTCAAGTAAGAAAGATGCAGGCAGATAGTCAACATAAGAAAATCTTATGATTTTCTGATTTCTTTCATGTTAAGAAATTGTAGATATTTGGGGTTTTGTTTGTTTCCTTTTTTAAGTTCATGCAAAAAATATTAGTGTTTTTAAAAGGAAAATGAGGGAGTTTGAGCTAAAGCTTACAAGTGTAAGTCTTTGCACTGTTGCCTGTGAGCTTTGGATTAAGTCAATTAACAACTCAGGCTAAAGTGTGTGCAAACACTTCAAAGCAAACTGTATTTTAAGGATGAGACCATCCCTTCCTTGACTTCACACTTCCCTCATATGTAAATGTGGGAATACTTGCATATATTTAGGTTTTCCTTGGTGCTATTTTTCTATTAAGCTCAAAAACATTTCAGAAATATACAACAAAAAGGGACTTTCATTACTGTCATGAAACCTTTATAGACATCATTTGTTTAAAATCTCAAATCATATGGAGCTCAGTATGTCCTTAATGACTATAAATGATGGCTACAGATTTTAAAGGCTATTTTATTACAGGGAATATTGTCTGAGGTTTCATTACAACTGTAAAATAACATAGAGGCATGATTTGGCAGCAGAGTCCCTCTAACAGCAGCTTGAGCTGTTTCAGGAAATTCAGGAAGCTGCTGTCACAAAACAACAAATCCATGAGAAGGGAAGGCAATTTTCTCAGCAGGTTGCCCAAGACTAGGATTAATTTTCACGGGAGACATTATCGCGAGATACATCAATTTTTGTCACAGAAGAAGAAAGCTCACTCCATTTCAACAGAAACATGACAACCACAACAAAAACCCCCCAAACATAAGGTAGAATACAAAAGGACAAAAAGAGAAAATTAAATACTAAGAAAACTGGAATAGCTGAAATTTTATAAAAACCTTATATTAGATTCTCTTTGTGGAAAGCAGTAACAAGGTAGCACACAGTGCAGCAGCTGTAAGAAATGCATGTTTGGGGATGTACTCGTTTGAGTTTTGTGCCAGCTTCAGGTAGCCACACGGCTCGGTTAAGCTATGGAGAATGAGCAGAAACAAGCAACACATCCTGGGCCTCCCCTCTCACCAACCTAGTTCTTCAACCTAATGGAGTGAGACTGGAATAATTCCAGCAAATCAAAGCAAATCTAAAGTAGATCTGCTTGACATTGCTTCCAGTGTTGAGTTTCACTTCTGTAGTTCATGAAAAACAAAACCTATTTATGCTTTTTGCTGTATGCACACTAAAATAATGCTGAGGCACCACAGAAATGTACAGAAGGATTCTGTCTTATCCAGCCAAAGTCTTCAAAATTACACTATAAATGCATTTGTTTTCTCATTTGTATTTATGCTGCTTGCTTGAAGTCACAAGACTTCATTGTAGACTACAAATCCAATCTACCAGTCTCATAGTCCACAGGAGCCTTCAAAAATAATTTCTCTGGGTGCTGTTTCATGTCCTCTGTGGGCACCAGAGTTTCACCAGCAGTTCACCTGTAGCCAAGTTCCCTGTGGACAGTTCCACAAGCACACTTAACTCATTTGAGTACACTCCTCTCTTTTCCAAGGCAACACCAAAGTTATTCCACTAAAAAACGCCACACCACCTTCTCTTCTGCTTCTGCCCACACCTCAACCCAGCAGCCCAGCTCCAAGTGAAGACAGCAGCTCCAGCCTGTCACCGCCCTCGTCGCAGGTTTGAAAACAAATCAAACCATTCCCATGAGCTTTCTTCAGCTGACATTGAATGATCCTGGCAGTTTAAGCATTTTACATCAAAATACTCAGCAAACAATGGTTGCACTGTCCTGTTCCTTCATGGGTGCCTGCAGGAAATAAAACATTCCTTAAAAATTTTACACGCTTTTCTAACCCTGAGATGGATTATTTTGCTCAATCTAAAAATAAATACACGGGCCTCCTTGAGTTCAAACGGCGTAAGAAAAACAAATTGCTGTTTTGTCTTTCTTTGCCTGAAGTAGCCAAGGGGGTTGTGTCCTGGGGGAGCAGACTGTTGATGTGTTTTAATGAAGGATTCGTTACAAAACCTGAGCTGCTGACAAAAAATTGTGCATCTCTTGTTAGCCTCCATCTAATAATAATATAACTGAAATCCAAACAAAGTAAGCATGAAAGTTAAGTGCAGCATCACCTGTACATTGCCATGCAGCTAGGACTCCAGCGAAGGCTGATTATCTCCCTAGTAAATTGCTCTGCATAAAGAACCTCCACACAAGAGCACCTCTCCACTGCAATGACCACCTGTACAGCAGCTCTCAAAAATCTAGTTCTAACCCCTTGATTCCACAAAACTTTCTTACCTACTGTCCCCTTAAAGTCTTTCCAGTAAATAATTTTTAATACTGCTTAATGTGAATCCGTAAGTATTGTGTCCATAAAAGGCTGAGGTTGTGTCCCCTTGTTCCCTGCAGAATGAATACACAATTGTCTTTCAATACAAGCATTTGAGTGAGAGCAGCAAGCCACTGTTTCAGGTATTTTCTCATTTCCAGTATCACTTCACTGGAATTTATGCTCATAGATATACTTTTACAGTATTTTGAGTAGCCCGACTCTAGCCTACTCCAGAAAAAAGCTGGTCACTGCAGCTGGAACAACAAAAGATAAGAAAATAATTATGTTTGTTAAGACCATCAAGGAAATAGGGGCTTTTGGTGGTGAGAGGCATCCTGTGGTTCTGGGGATCACCTCAGATAATTAACTGCTGCTATCTCTCAGAAATGCTTTCTCTTTCCAAAGACCACTTTCCCCTTGGAAAACAAGCCGAGCTAGATTTATGATGGCAGTGGTGGCACTTGGTGCACCTCCCCTTAATGACTCAGTAAACAAGACTTGGAGATGCAGGCTCTCCCAGCTGTTTGAAAGCACCCTCAGCACCTCCCTGCATTACCAACACTGCCAATAAAAGTTTGGGAAATAAAACAAATTGAAGAGGCAGGCTGGAGCCTGGAGCCACATCACCCAGCACAGCTCTGTGCTGCTGCTGCTGTTGCCTGGGACAGACCACACACCCTGGAGGGGAGCTAAAAGGCATCAGTCCCCACAGTCCCCAGGACCAGTGCATCAAAGGAGAAGGCAAGTGGGAGGGACATGAATAAAGGGATGCTTGTTAGTACATCTAAGGATAGTATTCCCAAAGGAAAAAAAGACAAGAAAACACATGTGTTGAAAGGATAGGAATTGTCTCTCTCTCCCTAATAAAATAAAGTTCTTAACTCAGAAAGAGCATGTATGCTATTTTTAAACTTTAATAGAAATGGAAGAAATATCTTTAAATGCTTCCAAACCAAGGAACTTAACCTGCGGGGAAAAAAATAGCAGGATATCCTTTTGCTTGCAAAGGCAATATACTATTGTTTTATAACTGTACTGAATTAAAAAAAAAAAGTATTTCTAGATGTTTTGTGGATGGAACAGCAAGGTGCCTTATCATTATCATCATTATCATGTCTACACAGATGAAAGTTATCCTCCTCAAGACAAATATTGGACAAATCTCTTGGAAGCTCCCTATCTTGCTAAAAACAATGGGAAACCAGAGGAAGTCCACCAGTTACCTGGCCACTCTTCAATTTTGTATGCTAAACATACAAAGTAGCCTAACTTGAAGGCAGCTTAACTTTTACTCTCAGCTGTAAAAGCAGTGTCCGAGGTTCACATGGTCTGCTCCCAGGAGATGTTCATTATTGCTCAGCTGAGCACACATAGACACTTTCATCCTCTCCTCAGCAAACAGCTTTGTGCACTCAGCAAAGAGCTCACAGCACCCTGAGCTTGTTTGCCAGGTGGGAACAGAGGCCAGGGCTGGACAGAGCCTTCTAGAACCTTCTTTGCTTATGCTGTGCCTAGAACCAGTCCACAATATGTAAAATCTGTATATAGAAGACACTTGCCTTTGTCATGACTCAAAAGGTAAGGTTCTTAGAAGATATTTTTATAATTCCCTAAACTCTGCATTAAAGACTCCAGACGATGTTCCCCCGAAATTCTCTATGGCCAGGCTTACACACCGCAGAGCTGTCACATGCAATTTCTATCTGCGGCCAAGAGAAGCAGGAGGTGCTGAGCAAACGTACCTGCCTGGCATTTGAGAAGTGATCCTTGTCAGTCAGGTGTAATAGAAAGGCTACAGGCCATGAGCCTCCCAGGCTCAAAAAGCTATCAGAAAACAAAGCAATGCTGAGAGGATGGGAGAGGGTCAGTTCACTCTTTCTTTCCTTGTCTGTATAATCTGAAAGGGAAGAAATGGCTTTTTTGCTTGTTTAACATACTGTCTGAATGGCTTGTAACTAAAATCCAGACAAGGAAAGATAACTACAAGAAGTATCAAGACACCAACCAACCTCTGCCTAAGGAAAAGCTTTCTCCATCTTTTCCTGATGCATCCTAGGGACAGCAAACTGGAGAAGACTACAGACATTTCCAGATTTTCTGTATCATTGTTTCACTGCCCATAATTTCCTTCATACATAATTGCTCAAATGATGCCAATGTTTGTGTGAAAAGCTCCCAAGGATCAATGGCAAAATACTCAAATCATTTAAAATACTTCAGGGATGTGAGCAGGCAGGCTCATAATTTGTAGCCATGATGGAAAGGGCTCAACACCTTTGTGTACTGTGGCTTTTTTATGTCCTCTCAGGCAACGTCTCTACGTTGTAATAGTTTCACATGCAACCCTTAGACTCCTGAAAGCTGGACAAGCATTTCCCTACATGTGCACCACAGAAGGCTCCGAGGAAATGTCTAAGGAAATGTCTAAGGGAAGGGTAGGACATACCCAAGGGGTTACTGCTACCATAGCAAACAGAAAAATAAATACCACACTGCTTCTCCTCTTGTTTTCATTATGGAAAAAATGCCCAATATTATTGTGGTAACATCAATATTGTATTGGCAAAGAGGGGCAGGACTAGAGCTGACCAGCACCAAGGAGGCAAGGGATGTCCTCTGCACTGGTAAAGCACAGATGGCATTCCTTCAGCACACCCAGGCAAGGATTAACACAGCAAAACTGCGAAGAGACAAGCAACGTGACAGCCCAAGAGCACCTTCAGTAAAATGCCTGCTTCAAGTGAAAACATTCAGGCTGAATATACAACACCTTTCACCTATAGAGAACAGATGGTGTCCAGCCAAGTCTGAATTATAACTTGGTCTGAACAGCAAGCTGACAGGCTGATGAAAAACCAAAGTACTCCTTGTATGAGGAGGAATAGGTTGGTAGGATCTGAATCTAACATAACTTTGTCTCCCGTTACGTGAATTCACCCTACATCTTCCCAAACCTTTAGCATTCCTCATAAGCCACTGCTATTCAAAACACAACATGCATGAGTCATGTTTAAAAAAACCTCATGTTCTTAAACCAAGTTAAAAAAATATAAGCTTTAGAAGAAATAGATACTACAGTGTTAATAAGGAATCGTTCCACACACTGTTTATTTTACAAACTTGTAAAATGCTCAGTCCTTCTGCCAGTGTACTCTTTCTACAGACACAGAAACATACTTGTAAACACACACAGCAGTTAACCTTAAAAATCATGGAGATGTGCTCACTCACTTCTCCCCTTGGGGGTGCTTTCAATTCAACAGTGTATTAAAACAAATACTTGAATTTAGGTTTGAATTCAAGACAAATTCTCTTAAAATTATCCTAATACAGAAACTGAATTATCTCATCTCCCAAGAAAAGGAAAAAAATAAATATTGCTATGTTGTTGCTATTCTTTCTAACTTCAAGCAGTGAAAAAGATATGAAAACTTTAAGTAGGTTTTTTGAAGTTTTTTAATGGTCAATTTTTTCTTTTGACTTAGTGAAGCTTAGTAAGCAAGCCAAGATAACATTTCTGACCGTGGCATTACCTAAGTGACATGGTAATCTCTTGAATAGCAAAAGTTACTATTTGTCTTCAAAGGAAAGTGCACATTTGAACAAGTCACTCAAACTGGAGTTTCTGTTAGTAATGGGAATTTAGGTCAAGTTTCATAAATGGTTAAAAATTAGTCCACAAGCCAAGTGCTATTGAGCTCTATTTCCTTAGCAGCCAAAGCAAACATCACCCTTGTTCCTTCCTCCTTTGATTCCAGAAAAGCTCCATCTGAAGAATAGGCAGAAAGGCCAAAGTGGTGGAATTCAGTATCCTGGAAAAGAGGGGCTCATAGAAGGCCGTAGTGTCATTTATTAGATGAAGGCGGCTGTGGGGAAGGGAGGGGACAGGGGACACTTTGCAGCATCCAGCCCTTGTTGGGTCTGAAACAAGCACAAAGTGATGTCAGCTGCACTTTGTCTTCCTGTGATTGGGTGCATGCAAAGGAAGCTGGGCTGATGGCAGAGCCTCTCTGGGAATGCACCCGGACTTTTTCCTTGGAGCACAATGGACTGCCAAGATCACATCTCCCACTATTTGCTACCTCTGCTTGCATGCAAAAAGAGTGTCTCAATATCTAATGACACTTATGAACCATTTGACCAAATGGAACAAATTGGCAAGAAAATGTAACACTGCTAAAGCAGTTTGGAGGAGAAATTGGTATGTCAAAAAGCAGGAGATCAAAAAGTTAGGAGTATCATCTTTTCCAACCGGGAATTAAAATCTGCTGGCTCAAAACAATAAAGCACTATTTTATTGTCTAAGTAATAAATGCTCACCATTATGATGATAAAAACTGGCATCTAAAGCTTGGGAGGGAGAAGGATGTCAAAGATAATTCAGACAGCAACATTGTTAGACATCAGAGAAAATGAAAAATGAGACATGAAACTTCAAAGCACAGAAAAATGACAAGCAAACAAATAAGAGAAGCATAACTCGTATAAAAACAGACTACACTGAGTCGTGTGCTGGGGCAGGAACACCACTACTTGCTGACTTTGTTTCAAAAATTACCATATTGCTGTAGTCAAGCTTTGGTGAGCCCTGGCAATCTCATGCCCTACCCAGGACCATCAGGAAGCCCTTCTCCATGCAGGACTGTACCAGCTCATACAAACAGCATGAGAACTCTCCTCCCCTTAATGCTAGTGCACACTGAAAGCAAGAGAGCTGACCAATACCTCAGTGAGGCACCTTCCTGCTGCAGCACCCACATGGGGCAAGAGCACTGTGATCAGTGCCCAAGAAGCAAAAGCAGTACCACCAGACTTGTCATAACCCACATCACGGTGCTGATCCATATTCCTATGGAACATCCTTAACCTGCAAAATGCCACTTCCACTGAGGCTTACTGGTAGCCAGTAAAAAAAAAAAAAATCCCATAAAGTAAGAAATACAACACAAAGCACATGCTAAACATATCCCTACACTCAAACAAAGCAAAGAATCAAAGTCCAGGAGGTGCCCAAAGTAGCATTAGGAGAGTGTTAATGTGATGACCAATGTAGGAAGATAAATCTTGTGTTTCATTCCTGAAAACATATCTCTTGAACCAGGAGTTTATGGCCAAAATAATTCAGAGGCTTGAAACAAGCAGATTCACTCTCTGAGGAAACATCTCCAATGGCATTTGGGACCACCAAAGCAAAGACCTCCAGGCTGACACTTACCTATGAAGTACTGCTTGGCCAGGGAGGAGCACAACCACACACAGGTGTTCTAAGATTGCCTCGTTTATACGCTTTTTCATCCTTCAGTAACTAGAGAAGTTAACTACATTTACATGAGGCAGCCTGCAATTATTACAAGACTCACTGAAAACAACCCCTTCTCCCTGCCAGCCCATCCTTCAGCATCCTGCTCCCAGTCAGATGTGAAAGGCAAACCCAGACATGGCCTCCACTGGACTTCATGGGGCTGGGTGCCTGCCTGGATTTCACCTCGTCCCGCTGAAGGCAGCTGCTGACCCCACCCTGGCACTGGCTGTGTGCTGCACTTACCTCTGTGAACATGTCTTACTGCCTTCCCACATGGCAGGGCAGATTTCCTGTTTTCATACATTGCCTTGTCAGTCCTAATCAGTGTCAATAGGTTATGGTGTCTTTTGTGCTGGCGGCGTCAGCCCTGACAGGAAAGAACTTTTAATCTCTTCCCTCACACCGAGCCATGAGAAGCTGCAGGCGCTCCCAGGCATAACTCCCTTGGCTCCTCTCCGAAAAATTCTCTCAAGCACTCGGTTGCTTAGCAATATTTGCCTTCCCCCTGTACGGTTCAAATTGGCAACATCTGTCTCTTTGGCACTTTCCACTTGTGCAAGAAATGGTGAGGAGAGTTTCAGAAATCTACGGAGAGGTTGGTGGAGGATTCACGTGAGCCATCAGAGCTGCTTTGGCATTTTATCGCTGGTTTATTTCCAGCCTGGACAGAAAGTGTGGCTTCTTCCAAAGGAGATGCACACAAGGGAAAACCCTCTTTTGCATCCGGTGGGACTCACCTGTTAAATCAAATACAAGTAGCTTTTTCTGTTTACATAACTACACCCACATGCTCTGGCTTGGTTTAGCTGAAAAAACCCAAACAAAACACAGCACTGACATATAATTCTTTCCTGTCAGCTGGGACTAACTGTGACTTCTCCTAAGATATTGCATGCTCATCAAGTGAGAGAAAACAAGAGAAGCCAAAATGTGTTTATGCATTTAAAAATACAAAAGCTGTGTGCAATCCTGACCTCATAACCACTAGTCAAACCCCCAAACTGCCTGTGATCCATGCAACCATCCCAAGGGGCAGTGACCAAGGTCATTGCCTCTGGATGTACCTGCAACCCAGCGAAATGAGGGGAACAAGAAATCAGAAGAATGTAAGAACATAAAAAGTACCAACTGCTTTCACTTCTGAGAGTCAAAAGGAAATATGAAGAAGACCCAAGTGAAAAGATTTGTCTTTGGGCACTTGGTATTACAATGAGCAGCAGAGAATCCCACAGTAAAACTTCCTCTGGTTGCAATTCATTTCTGCTCACACCGCAATGCCCAAGGGTTGTGAGAAAGGCCTTGGATGGCACAGCTTTGGATATTTACATGCAAATTGTTAGGGATGCTTACCAAAAACGAGATAGCTCAGTTTCAGCTCTTATGGTGAGGTTGAGGTTTACTTTTTTTTGCCTTTAAAACTTTTCTTACCCAAAACAGTCAGAAAAAGTAACAGTTCCCAGTCATGTTTGATCTGCCTCTTTAGCAGTCACATACCAGCAACTGACACAATGCCTGTTGGAAGCACAGAAACCCTTCTCCAATCATCTAAGGCACTTCTGATTATAAAAAGGGCAGCAGAGGAGACATAGAAGTAACACCTTGTTACCTGTCTTAGTGCAAAGCAAGGAAAATAAAATAGTCAAAAAAAGGAATACAAGGGGCGAGGGAAAAAACCCCAAACAAAACACAGTCTCCCTTCTATTCAGTAAATGAGAAATACATAAAAGATTGGTAGAAAGATGACAATAGTTCGATGCTCACTACTGTGTATTCACTACATAAGGCCAACAGTGCTACATATATCTTTAAAGATTTCATTTTGAAAGGATGCAAGATTACAACAATATATTTATTTCTACTTTACAGGGTTCACCTGTCTGACAACTCCTGTTAGTACAAAAACTCAGGTGCCATGAAGAGAAGTCCAGTGAAAAATTATCTATCTAAAACAGACTTTTTATATTTGCCATCAAACATCTTCATACGGATTTAGTAATTACTATTTACTATATAACAACCATGTTTGAATTGGTGACCATTGATAAATGTTTACTGAAGAAACAATGCCAGCAATTTGAACACGGAGGTCTTTGTGTGCATCCTGTGCTTCAAGGATAATACAGTGTTACCAAAAAGACTTAACACATCTGGGCTGCTTCACTGTTGCTTGTTGCCGTTCAGGGGTTCTAAATGGGCACCTTCCCTATTTGCTTCCCAGTTCACAGGCAGGAGAATCCGATGAGGTCTCATTACACGAGGTAAAAGGAGCTATGCCCTAACATACCCAAAATTTTTGGGAAAACAAAGGCAAATCTTCAATGAGCATCAAGGGCCTTACATTCCTCCATACACTATGCCCTTAATAATGCTTGAGGATTGATAAACACTCTCCCTCAAAACAGCCTGACCACTTCTTCCCCTGCTGACAAGCTGATTCCCTTTCACACATCACAGTCTGCGTTAATGGAGGCAATACAAGGGTCTTTGTTGGTGCTGCAGCTCTCCTAAAGACATGGAGAGAGAGAATGGCTTTAAAAGCATCTTTGTTTAGGTGCTGGGGAAGAGGTAAAACCTGGCACACGAAGAGAAGGGATACATCCAAGCTTCTTCATGTGTGCTATATTTTAAGCCTTCTCACAACAAATTTGGAAAGCTGCCTTAAAGGGACAGTGATGACATTTGAAAGTGAAGGCTTTGATTTGGGGAAGAGGGGTAAGAGCTGTTCAGTGTCTCTGTGAATGCAAAGTGAGTCACTGCACTGTCATCCACTGTGGATTCATTTACTCTGCAGTGAAACCATGTGTTTATTTGGCCTGGAAGGCTGAACTTTTCAGTGTTCCCATGAGCAGAAGCTGTCAATAATGAATTCACAGCTGCAGGTGAAACACATCTTAGAAATTCAATTAACCAGAACACATGTTGAGGAAATGGCTTTCCTAAGTCATGTCAAGGGAGATCACAGGAAAAACTGTATTTGGCATGTGGTTGTTCAGTAAACTGGGGCCACACAATTCAGGAAAGAAATGGGAAGAATAGCAGAGTGTCTGCTAGTCTAGACATGCCCACTGTCAGGGTCACTGCAGACCAGGAGCCTCCTTGCAGCCCCTGTTTCACCAAGAACTAAAGAGAGGGATGACCATTCAGCCAGCTAACCCCCAATCAACCTTTCTTGTACAGTACATGCAGCACATGGGCCATATATCCAGGGGTGCCACCTCACTGTTTCTTCCTCTTCACCCTGCAGGCTTCAGCCCTGGAGGGCTCTATTATAAAATAGATGTTCCTCACTGAGACCAAACAGAAGTAGCAAATGTGACAATGACAAGACTGAAAAAAGCAGAAATCAAAGTAATGTATTTTTCACTAGAGCTTACAGAGCTGTTATCCAAAATGCCTGTATTCCTCCCTGCCTATGCACAGAAAACAATCAGGAGCCACAGCCTAAAGATCCCTACTGCAAAGCAGGATCATTCAGCATATTCACAAAAAAGGTTCCTCTACCAGCTTCAAAATGGACTAAGCATATAATTAAAACTAGGGTCCTGGCTTGTGCAAAAACATTATTTTATTACCTTCAATTCCCTTTTTATTGTGTTCTTACTTTGCCACAGATTAAACAGAAGGAGCATGAGCAATGCTACTCCTGCACTGGCAACTGTAGGATTTTCATGGGCATTTGGACTCAGACTCACGTGCTCAACAGAAAGTGAGAAAAATGTTTCAGTCAGTACAAAGCATGACAGCTAATGCTGCCCTATCAAAATTCATATTAAGCCACAGTTACGTGAGATGACAGAAGAACTATGGAGATGGGAAAAGAGATAAGACAATAACGCAGATGTGACGGTAAGGTAACATAGAAGGTGATGTCCTGCACTGCTTTATTTCTCTACCGGGAGTAAAATCTGGTTAAGCAAATAAGGTAATGTGGATCTCAGTGAACTTCCTGTTTTGAGGTGTGATGTGCAATGCCAAACCTACTTGATAGCAAATAAAGTCTCTCAGCATGAAAGTATTTTCACAAGTTCTCAACAATGTCATTTTGACAGTTTCCTCTCATTTCCCACAAGATACTGCCTACAGCCATTTGCAGCTGATCCACACCCTTTTCCATGAAAAACAGACTGCACCCACACTCTTCCTTTTTATTACAAAGGTGGCAAAATACAATTTTAAACAAGCTCCATAGCTTTCCTTGCCCAGCTGCCTTAGGATCATGGGATCCTACACCCCATAGGGCATAGCAATAACCTCAGGGCTGAGGGATGAGCAAAATGTACAGGGGACCAAGTGCCTTTGAGCTCACAGGAGGCCAAGCTACAAGACAGGCAGAGTCAGTGTGCTGGTCCCTTGGCACAGCTGAAACTGGGCTTCAAAGGGCACAGGAAAAGGAGCTGCATTTGCTGAACAATACACATACAATGCTGCTCCTCCTCTCCCACTGCTTTACCAGTCAGGGCTTCTGCCTCCATCCCACATGACAAATCAGAGAGGTGGCCTTGGGTCAGCAAAAACGGATGGAGTACAACAAGCAAACTTGCGGTATCAAGTCATACTTTCCTGTGGGCCTACAGTGAGATTTTACAAACTTACACAGGAGAATCCTGTAGTGTTCATAGTCCCTTATCATAAAACCCAGGTGATCAGAGAATTGACTGCACTGCTGGCTGTCCCAGTATTCAGTGAGGATTTGGGGCCTCCACCCAGCACCACTCAGAGTCCTGACACTCTGCATCAACACTTGATCTTCTCATCATATCATTTCCCCCTTCTTTTCGACAAGCCTTAGAGGAAACCAAAAATTATAGGCACAGAGGCAGGCTTGAACCATAAAGCCTGCTGCAGCCTCACTGAGAAAACAACAGAAAAATCACAGGAAGTATCACATTTTCACCATCCAAACAGGTATCTCACACCCAGGTCAACCTCAAAATGCACCTTCCAAACAGGGTAACATGCACACAGTCATCATTGGTTCTGGCAGTCACTGACCTGCTCTCCCACAGTCAAACTTACCCTGCTCCAACAGAGACCCCAAAAATTGCACTCACCTCAATGGGTTCAGAAAGGGTTTCGAATTTGGATAGTTCTGCTTTGGCTTTTGCCTTCAAATCTGAGAGATCTTCATCGGTCTCTTCCTTGGGCTCAGAAGGGGTTTCCAACTTGGATAGTTCAGCTTTAACCTTTGCCTTCAAATCCGATACATCTTCATTGGGTCCTTCATGATATTCCTCCAGGAGTGGTTTGAGCTCCAGGGATTCAAGTGGTGCCTGATCTTGGCCATCCATGGGTCTGACATAGGCAGTTGGTTTCTGCTGCATTGCACTGGCTTTTGATGTCAAAGAAGTGGGGAAAGTCTGAGAGGAAGGCTGAGTGGTGCTGGTCAAGGAAACGGCTGGGCTGTCCCGACTTTCCTTCTCCTGTGATCCTGTCACTAAGTCCTGTAATGATTTGGTTTGACTGTAGGTTGACCCATGACTTTTGCTGCTGTTCTGTGACCTGGAATTGATCTGCTGGCTGGAATGTAGAGGTGACAGGGGTGCCACGGGAGAAGACAACAAACATGGCAGGAACGGGGAAAGCGCCAGAGGGGAGCCCTGCAGGCCATGAGCACGACCTTCCCCGCTCCCAGGCTTGTCATTGTGGCTGTGGGGAAAACCTGCCTGAGTGTCCCGGCCACCACGGCCGTGTTCCTGACTGTGGCTCCGAGCGCTGGGTAAGCTGTGGCTCTTGCTGTGCAAACCTGAAGCTGGTTCTGTTCCTGACTGTGCCTTTTGGTAGTGACTGGAGTGGCTTGGAGGACGAGGGGGTACAACCATGGGTCCCACGGGTGGACGGCGGGCCAGCTGCTGGAATGAAGATGGCAATGTACGGATGGCCTTCTCAGGGAAGTACGGGCGATCAGGCTGTCCAGGGGGAAACAGAGGGGCAACACTCTTTGGAATCCCTATAAGGTTTTGACAAGATTTGTTGCTCATGAACTCCTTGACCTCCTCATAATTGCCCAGCATGTTCTGAATTCGGCTTGACAACTCATCTTCTTTATTAGTCTGCAACAGAAGAACAAAGAGGTAGACATTTTAAAAGCCCCCCAAGAGATCCAGCTCAGGAAGAGACATTCTTCAGGATCTTAACTTAATCACCACACATCACCATGAGTGAAGTTAGGCAAGCTCATCTTGATCCTGCAAATCTCACCAAAGCAGAAGGGACTGCTCGAGCCACTATCAGCTATTCCAAGCCACACTTGGTGCACCTGCAGCCTCCAGGAGTGCTAACGTCAGATTCATTTGTTAAACTTCAGGCAGACATGCAGATAAGCTGCTCCTGAGCGCTCTCCCTCAACTAGAGGGGGCCAGCCCAAAGTCCATACTGCTCTTGCACAACCAACAGAGATTCAAGAACATACTCTGAGGGACTGAAATTGAACAGATGGGAAGACTCTGTGTTTGTATTTATGCTCAAGTTTGCTACACCCTATGCAAAGCCACAGCTCTCCTCTTCCACTTCAACCCTCTTTCCCCCTCTCTTCCTCCCCCACCCTGTACCATTACCTTGTAGGGTTCTGCAAAGAGGGGAGTCTTCTCAGAGAACTGTTTTTTGTCTTCCAGAGCCTCCTGACTCCGTCTCTCTTTCTCTCGAATCCGCAGCAAGTTTCTGTCCTCATTGCACAAGCTTTAGGAAGGAGAGAAAGGAAGGATGGTTAACATTGTACACCAGTGTTATCAACAAGTATCTACTTTGCACAGAGACCCTGGTTTCAGACAATGGCATACATCCAGAATGAAAGTAATTTTGAAATCCATAGGATGGTTACAGCTGACAAATCAGTTACATCAAGAATTTGCTGCACTGTAATGTGGCACATAAGGTACATGCATCTTTCTCAGCAATTTCTACTCCTGATATCATCCTTCAAAAACAGTGGGAAGGAAAAAGCTATGCATCCATTTCATTGTGAAACAAATTTTGGAGCAGTCAGTGGGGGTGACAAGCACACCAGCTGGCAAATCCATTTGCAAAAATAAGTGTGAAAAACTACCATTCTGGTTATTCAGACTTCCACCCCAACTCTTCACCCAGGAGTAAAAGGGAATCCATTATTTTGAAGATGTTTCCACTTTCAAAGAATGAACTTTGCCTACTTGGCAAAAAAAAAAAAAAAAAAGGGCAATGCTGCTTGGCAATTAACAGGCTTGAAACCTGCTCACCAGGAAACCCATGTAGTTGCATTTAAAGCAATCATGCAAATGTATTTAGAAAGGTCTCAAACTCAGAAAGCATCAGGTCAAATCCCCCTGCTCCCTCCTCAACCACATCTGCATGCAACTCAATTCCACCAGCCCAACACCAAAGCTCCAATAAACCTGCGTCACATGCATAGCAGAAAGACTTCATGGGAAACCAGATCCTTTAAACTACACCTTGCCTGTGAAATTCTGCTGCAAAACAAGGGAATCTCTTGCTCTAATCTTTATAGACACTGGGGAAGGAAAAGCATGCAGGCATCTCTCTCCCTGGCCTATTTCTACTGCACAATCTACTGTATACATACAATTCCTATATTCTTCTTCATACTCGCAAATTCTCAAGTGTCCACTTTGCAAGGGAAGAGCCTTGTCCTCCTCACCAGTGGCACCTTCCCAAATGCTGCATCAGTAGCCACCTACTGAAAGTTTAATCATCCCTAGAGGAGAGGCAGAGGAGTGGCTTTGCTGCAGCAGTTAACCAAGAGGTCTGACTGCTGCAGAGGGGGTTTCCTGACTCAATGCGAGCTCTGAAAAATGATGCTGACAGATGGCAAATTTCTATATATGGAACTGCAGTAAGGATGTATCTGTACCACTAAGGCAGAAAAACATATTCAGGGGTTAGACTGTGCACATTTAGCATAGTTTCCAAGTTTGCTAGTGCTGAACTGTTTCCAAATATAGCAAAACAGAACTGTCCAGTAATATCTATGTACCTTCCTTCTGCAAACAATTTTAAACGTTCATAAAAGAAAAAAGAAGAAAGCAGGAATCACAGACCACTGCTTCAGTAAATACATACAATCCTTCTGTAATAAACTGTATAATAGAACCATTTCCCCTGTGCATCTGATGTCATTTTGCATGTCAGCAATTTCCTATCTATAAGCAGTTAGTTGGGTAGCTGCACAGTGTGTGCCAGAAAAGCCTTGTGCAGTCAGGTGTGGGAAACACCAACTGCAAACCACAAAAACTTAGGAAAAATTATAAGGCAAACTAGAGCAATCTTGGCTATATCTACTATCTGAAATTGTATTCTTGCAAATGATTTTTTTAAGTGGATGTGTTTCACAAAAAGGCAGGCCACATATTATGACTCTGGAAATTGCTTTTTACTAAAACATTGTGCTTACATCCATGTGGATTACGGATGTCCTTCTATTTCTAGGCTGGCAAGCACCCAAACTCGGAGTAATCAAGTTGTTTTGCTCAGAGGTTCTGATCACGTTCAAACAAAAGGAAAACCCTAAACCACTTGAATGTCTCACAACAATAATATTTATGATGAGAGTAGCTATGTTTCCTATATGTACCCTGACACTGAATGTAAAACAACTTACGTGCTGCTTGCTGCAAAGACAGCAGCTGTAGTACCTCTAAAGGCCTTTTCTTTCCCTGAACCTTCCCTGACCCCAAGCTCTCTTCCCAGCAATAAATTCTTTCTAAAGAGTGCAGAGGGGGGGCAGAGGGGAAGGGCAGGGACGCCGCCTATTTGCCATAGTGCCAGTTCCTGAAGGTTTAAGAGGAGACAAAGGTGCCTGCTCGGGAACATCCCAGCGGACACGGGTGCTCACACACATACGGGAGTACCGGGCAATGCTCAGTGAGGTCAATCTTCAAACTTTCACAGGGTACAGTGGCCCGGGTTGCTGGCCATGCACAGCCGACTGCCCCTGCAGGCAAGCCAGGGGTCATTCCCCTCCCCTCTGCTGCTCGGGATTGCCATCCACCCTCTGCCTCCCTCTCTGAATCGGGTCACTGTTATTTTCATTCTGAGCTCTCCTCCAACTTTATCGAACAGAAGGAGTTACAGTTTCAAAAGCAGAAGGAGAAGGGGAAAAAACACTAAGTGGATATTTATTTAACAATGCAGTTGAGAGCAGCAGCCTTCCCTTCTCTAAGTTGCAGACAAGACCTTAAACTACCTGAAGACAAGAGCTAAAACCCCTTCCAATTCTATTTCATCATATAGGTCTCATGAAAACCTTTTGAGAACCTGGGCTATGCTGTAACTCACATGGCAGCTACCCTAAGGTCAAGTGTCAGGAAGCCAGGCAGAAGGCCTCTGAGAGCTGTGGTCAGCTCGGGCCCTGCATGGCCCCGTGCCAAGAGGAGAGGAGGTCTCCATGTCCTGCCAGGCGCCAGCAAGGAAACCCACGCGGAGACACCGCCTGCCAGGCTCCAGCAAGGCGCACACGCAGCCCCAGCCCTGCCACTGCCAGAGCTGCAGCGAGAACCCCAACTCCTGTTCTTCAGGAACTCTTCAGGCTTGCAGCTTTGATACTCAGATTCTCCTAGAACTCGAGAAAAACCTCAAAACCACCCCCAAGCTCTCCCTTACTGATTTGCAGAAATGCTTTGGGAAACTGGACCTTGAGGCTTGGCACCAATGCACCAAGCACACGGGAGCTTAGGGGATACATGCACTAATCACCTCCATCTCCCCAAAAAAAACCCACAAATTGTGCCTTGATACAGACTGAAACAGTAGAATTCTGCTAGGTTCAAAGCAGCCCAAGGTGAAGGCACTGCACTGGCTCCCATTATAAGGGATTTGGTTCGAGAAGTTCAGCAAAGCACACACCCTGACCCACATCAGCATCCAGACTTGTAACAGAAGCCATAAAATACCAACGTGCTCTGAAGCTGCTCTCAGTGACATGCCAACCCTTACTACATAGGTTCAAATGCTGATATGTGACAATCCAGACCATGACATCATTTTCAAAAAATAGACTGGTGCAGGAAGAAGTTCTGCCTCTTCTGTCCCATGTGTTCTCCAAATGAAAATGAAATGAAAATAAAAATCTGCTTTAATTGTAATAAGACCTAGTGTTCCTCCTAAAAGAAATTATCCAGGAGCAAGGCAGTGAGGTGGAAAAAGGCCAAAAAGGAAATACAGAAAACACTCATTTCCCTCTCAACATGCAGAACCTCTTCCTCTGAAACACTGAGACACAACATTTCATTTTAGTACAACTTCAGGAAAACACAAATTTATTGAAGCTGTTTTGTCATTAAAATTGATTCTTTTTTTAATGTGAGAAACTACTGATCATGATTGAGAGATGTGTTTTTGCTTAAGGCAAGACACATCATCCCCAAAAACAATTAAACGGAGATCACAAGGATGCTTCACAACAGCCTTGCTGCAGCACCCCAGCTCTGTTCCTATTAAAATCTCCACAGAAGAATTGCCACCAATTTATAGAGCCAAGATCACATCTGCAAATATTAAATATGCAGTTTCATTCATCAGCCCATCAGCTTGAAAAGGAACGTGGATAAAGGCATGGCATAGAAAGTTGCTGAGCATCACAGCTGTCCTCAGCTCTCACACTATCACCTGAGCAGCCTGACAGTGACAGCAACGCAAGCAGATGAAGGGACAACACTACAGTTAATACCAAACAGCATCAAAAACTCCTCATCCCAACCTTTGCTTCCTTTCCTTTATGGAAACATCAACAAGTTGTGACTTGCTGAATCTTTTAAGTTCTGTTTCACATCAAACACTGTTTCTCGGAAAATACACGGTTTGAACATACACAAGTGATAAGAGAAAAACACAGGGCAGAAGTACAACAGATGGTACAGTTAGTCAATAATTTTCTGCATCATCGTTACCATCAATCACCTTTGGTACATGCTTCCCAAAAATACATATCTTCACACTGAAGTAATATGAATTGGAATTAGCTTCTCAAGATTTTGCTGCCTCTAGCTCCTTCAACTCATCACATCTATCCAGCCCTGTTTACTGACTGTACAACAGGGACATTAGACCCACTGAGCAAGAGATCAAGGCCCTCACAGCCCACCTCTTAATCTATGATGACTGTAAGAAAGCTGCTGTCAAGTATTTTTGAACAAAAAGAGTTCCAAGAAAATGCAGCACTACTGCAACCTTTCCTTGAAGGCATATAGAAAAATTATCTTGAATACACCTGTTTTTGTGTTTTAAATCCAGAGCCCTCTAGGTTACACACACAAAAAAAAACCCCTAACAAAACAAAAACAAACAAACAAACAATAACTGAAGCAGAGAAGGCTGGGATGTCGTTACAGGCAGAAGGGAATTGCCACCTTGCTTAAGTAGAAGCTAAGCTGACTTTTGCCAGAAAAAAAAAAAAAAAAAGCAGTGCTACTTTTGTAACATTAATCATCTTCTCACTCAGCCTCTCCAGTGGTAATCTTTGGGTTCAGATTCTTACTTATTTGTTTCCTCCCACTGTTGCCAAGTTTAAAATTATATTCATTACTCAGCCATTAAAAGGCTTTTGCTTCCTTTCAGCATCAATAGGCCTTTGATCATCAAGCAGTTCCCAGGAGTAAGCCTCATCTTTTCCTGAGAAGAACTGAGCCCCTGGAGCGCCCAGTGACTTTAGCAGGAACTGGGAACTCTCAGATGTTCTTCAAACATGACAGATCCTCCGTAGACTGAGCCTAAACCCCAGTGTAAATGGCTATGCACTTAAAAACACACCCCAAGATTTCTCAGCCTGTGGTCCACAAACTACTGAAGTCTCAAAAGAGGAAAAAACAGATTTGTCAAAAGATGCAAAGAACTGACAGTAACAACCTCTTCTGTGTCTACTCAAAGAAAGGTGAACAAGAGAAAAGTTTATGACTTGGACTTTCCCTCACACCCTGAAATGTTTAAAATCTATTATTTAGTCAAGCTGCCACGTACAACAGCAACTTAGGAAATCCGGAAAAATGTGACAATTATAGAGCACGTAACTATGGTGCCATAGCCAAAGACCTGAACAAACCAAGAGGCACCATCTGCACTTGTGATGCTGCAGAAATGAAGTCTCTAAAGTAACCTAGGCTCTCAGCCTCTCCCCATGTAGGTGACGTTAATAGAACAGTCAGAAAAGGCGTTAATTATAAGTTAGACGGGGAACACGAAAGCTGTCATTCTCCATCTAAATGCAAATATACTAGAAGGGCTTTTAAGAAGGTGTGATTGTGTGAAGTGTAATTACAAGGAAAGCAGACAAGGAGCTGATGAATATAAGGCTTTGTTTGTTCTGGATGTGGCAGACAAAGCAGGAAATGTGAAATATTTAAATCACCGGGTATGTGCAATGAAAAATCCTGACCACTTCTCTGCAAGGCGTTCTGTACACGGCAGTCTCAGGCACACATGCCAGGATTTCCCCAAGCCACGTGAGTGGTCTGACTGCCATTCAACCCTGTAGGCATGCGTGTCTTTGTGGGTAGGTGAGTAAAGATCTTTAACTCAAGTGCCATTTCAGTAACCGGGTATGCAAGAAAGAGTCAAAGCTGCTGGGGGCCTTGGCTGCAGCTGATGGAGCAGCTCTAGAAGCGCAGTCTGGGATGGGGACGAGTTCCCCAGATTTTAAGAGCCCCCTCAAAACTGCACACCCGGCAGCCTTGATTGCGGTGACGCAACCGTAACAAGACTGAGCTTCCATGTGAGCAGCTTTTGCAGGCAAGACGAGCCCATCCGTGTCTCTTCTCACTTCATCAGCAAGGATCA
This sequence comes from Acrocephalus scirpaceus scirpaceus, assembly GCA_910950805.1. Classification (NCBI taxonomy): domain Eukaryota; kingdom Metazoa; phylum Chordata; class Aves; order Passeriformes; family Sylviidae; genus Acrocephalus; species Acrocephalus scirpaceus. The sequence continues at coordinate 56,481,275 of OU383778.1, read as the reverse complement.
AAAAGTTAGCTATGCCAGGATACAGATAAGACAGGTGCCCAAACGGGTTTACTTTGCAGAGGTGACAGTGAATAATAAGTTATTCTAAACTTCACTCTCTATCAAAATGGGAGGCTTCAGTTTGCCTCTAACTCATCTACACTGCTCTGTTGCACAGCTGAGCAAACATTTTCACACAGCCCCAAGTGCCTCCTCCCACAGAGCTCTCAGACCCAGGGCCAATCTGGTCAGGCTCAGCTGGTACACCCAGATCCCTCTGACAGCGCGCTACATCCTGGCTTTGTCTGAGAATCCGCTTCTAGGGAGAAGCGGCATTCCCTGCTGAGCAGATCCTGCTCCAGCAGAGAGGGGATTTTGACTCACCCACGATTGTCTCAGAGGTGACCTTTTCCTATTTTTATGGATTTAAAAGTCAGCTGCAGTCACGAAGTCTCTCATCCACAAAATGCAACCTGGCATTTATTCTCGACTTGCCACAGGGCAAGCACAGGGACGCTGGCACAGCAGGGCCACCAGCCCTGTGCCCCGGCCGCTGCTGCTGCAGCAGAACCTGCCCTGCCTCTGCAGCACCTGGAGCTTGCTGCAAGCTGGGTTTTTCCCCTTGATGAAATCGGAGGTAAAGCACTTGGCAAATGCCATGAATTCAACATACAGATCTGAACTCACACGTGGCCATGTCAGAGCAGTGGCAATTTGGATTAAGTCACTGTTCAGGTACTAGGCAGGCAGTAAGAAAAATTAAAGTGAGTAGACCCATTAGAGACTCATCTTGACACGTTCTGCTCTCCACCAGGATTAACAGGACCTGGAACACCTCTCACTGCTTGGGAATAGACTGGCCTGAAGCATTACTCCCTCCCACAGTGTTTCTTCCTCTTGATTATCTACATGTCACTTCCAATAAAAAACATCATGTATTTCTCCCGATTGTTTAAGTCAGCCTGAGACATATAAACAAATTTAACTCATTGTCTTACAAACTCCAGCTCAGGAAAATTATGTGACTGAAGTAAAATCAGTGGAAGAGTGCCTAATCTCAAGTTTTATTAAGCCTGGCCAGATCCTCCAGCACTCTGCACTTCAGTGCCCAGCTTCAGCTGTTATCTCTAAGCCCAATCTTTCTGGCAGGGCTCTTTAAATCAGCTGCATGAGCACAGGAGCACGGTAACCACCACGTGGTGAGCAGCAAGCCTTTCAGAACACGCACATGTGTGCACAAGTGCCCAGCATGGGGAGAAGGTGTTCCCAGTGGAAACACAAAGGCAGGACAGTGATATCTTATTAACTCATCCACCACTAGTAAAATATCAGTGACTGACTGACTAATGCTGACAAGGCATACTTGAATAGTCAGAAGTGGTTATCAGCTGCTGCCCGAGCAGTCTGAAGGTTTCCTTTGTGAAGTGGTGCATGAAATCTCCCACTGTACCCATCTGCCTCTGAATTCCTCATCTCAATGGCAGAAATCCAGCACCTGGGATGAACTGTTGTAGGCTTGCCTGGGAAAATGCATAGGATACAACCTACATTCTGTCTTATATAAAACCTATCCTACCTGTTCATTTGCTTTTGCCTTGAAATACCATTTTGGCTGTCCTTGTTGTTCAGTAAAATCAGTACGTTTAAAGGTTGATTTTAAGAGAACTGGGCATTTACAGTAGTAATGCACAAAAACCAGAATGTAAAAATGAAATTGGGCTTCTATTTCTTAAAAGTATGCTCTAAAACAATGTCCTTTACTGACAAACCATTAGAGATTAGGTAAAAAGGCTGTTGCAAACTAGTACTATTTGAAAGGGAGCCAAATAATTAGGGATCAAGAAAAAAGCATTTTTACCCTTAATATTAATTCCCCGGACCTATTTTAATTCATTTTTTCACACAATTACAACAGTTTGATTCACACATATTTCCACCTTAGCGGTTATAGGAAATCAAATTATGCTTGCTTAGACCTACTGTTTCTTCCCACCCAATATGCAAATATTTTATTCCTGATGTAGCACAGAAGTAGTCAGTCAAGCAAAGCCCTCCAACCCAGTTACAGTTCCTCCAGCATCCTCATAAAAATGAAAGAAAGAACTTTGAAAGAACTCTCAGATTAAAGGCCTTAAGATAAAAAGCAAATTACAGCAATGTAAAAAAGGAAAAATAACAATCCAGGTGATATCAGCTGTTAAATTTCAGAAAACTAGTGCTTAATTTTCCATGTGAAATAATTTTGCAAGTTGAATCAAAGATTCAAATCTTACGATCTTCTCTACTACCTTAGTTCCTTGAGAGGATACTGAAATGCTTCATGTGCAGGAAGTCAAATGCAGTAAATTTTCTATTTTAGGTCTACATTAAAATTATTCAAGTGGACATGCCTTTTGTTTATTGATTTTATAGAATTTCCTAAATGCCACTAAAAATACCCCAACACCATTTTCTCCACTACAGTAAAAAAAGCATTTCAGTAAGATACAAGTCAGTAGAAAACCCAAAAATGTTTAGCGAGCAGCTGCTTCATGGGTGTGCATTTTAAATCCCTCCTCACACTCCACTTCTCCTCACACAGCTCCCATCCCTGCACATCTGGCCAAGTGAATGTCACTGGTTTTTCCCCAGGAGCCTGCTATCAGCTGACCTTGTCCCTGCTCTGCCAAGCAGCTCCTGTTCCATCAGTCACTCTGCCATGCGGTCCACAGGTGTCACAACATACACGTACTGCCACATTCTCACTTCTTCACACGCACCTCAGCTTAGCTTGGTTCCCTTCAGCATCACCAAACCCCCATTTTTTAAAGACCTGACTTCATCCAGCTTGTTGTAAATGCTGTCAGACAGCTTGCAAGGGCTGGCAGTGAGACCTCTGCAGAGCCCAAGAGCCTTTCACCTCAGATTTCCTGCTTTCTTCCCTCTGCGACCATCCCAGCTGAGGGCCAGCACAGGCTCCTGGAGCTGACAGCTCAATGCAGCTCAAAGCCCAGCATGTAAAATGTAACATCAGCCTGAGAATTTGCTCCTTTCCCAACTGCAAACCTGAAGCTGTTCAAAGAGTTAGCTCCACATCAAATGCTATCAGTGGCTTTATTTAATGTGAAGCATATCAAAAGCAAACCCTGAAAATATGAGCATTTGAAACTGTCTTAGAAAAATGGATACGTGACACTCTGCCTCCTGAATCTTTAATGCCCTGCAACCTACTAAACACAAGAGCAACTTTATAACAATTCTTGTGAAACATTCTCACTGTAAATCCTTCCCAAACAACTTAGTAAATCAAACCTAACATGCTAAGAACAGGATAGTACTGTAACTAAATTGAGATTAAGAAAAAATAAAAAATATAAAAGAGATTAATTCTTTTGTACTTTCATAAGCATTAGCAGTAAACACATGAAATGCATGGAAGGTTTCCTATCCTTTTGAGTTTTTCACTTACATAACAGCATGTACCAAGTAACAGGTTGGACAAGTCTTATCTGCATAGCAAGGACTACGTAGAAGCATAACAAGATTAGCAATGTTTGCTGAAAAGATCTGTTTATATGTTGAAAAGCCTGTTTAAAAACCTTTCCTGCATTCTCTGCGAGACTCTAATTATTCCAGAAGTATTTTCTAATTGTTTTCATCTCTACATAGAAGAGCCTGCTAACTTTCCTATGGTTTGTATCTGTTTTTCAATTTTATTAAGAGGTGCACATGCTCTGTAGCCTACTACCTCTCTGTGCTGGGGTTTCAAACTGCAATCGAATCATCAGCTTGAACAATGCATTTCATTGTCATTCGAAAGAGCTTGGCAAGTGTTCAATCTAAGCAAGAGCAATAATCCATGACAGGGTGCATTAGGCAGGTACTGATGCATGCCTAATGCACTCTGCAAAGCATATACCCCTCCAAAATACACTCTGAAGTATCTTATCTTTCCTTTTTCCTGCTTTTTAAGAATATTTACATAAGCTGTTACTTTTAGCAACTACAAAAAACTATTCCTTTAAAGAATAATAACAAAATGGATACAAATACTTTCCCCCTTCAATTCTGTATGCAATTATTCGACATCTTTCTGATTTTTGAGTTAAAAACCAACAAAACAAAACAACAGCAACAACAACAAAACCCCAAACCAAAACAAACAACATTTTCACCACATCATCTGCACCTCTCTTTAAAAGGCACCTATTTTCCCTTGGTATTGGAAGCAGGCAAGTGCTCAGCTCCATCATTAGCCACACTTGCGTGCAGGCAGTGGGAACATCACCCTCTGGCTCAGACCAAAAGCAACAGCCAGCTCCCGTTCCCACGGGACAGCAGCACGGCTTTGGCAGTGCCGAGGCCACTGCAAACACTGGAAATCTCTGAGCTGCCTGGTGCAAGCCTGGTGCTGGGTCTGCATCTCTGTGCACCGGGCAGAGCCCAGCAGGCACCGGGCATGTCCCAGACGTGCCAAGAAAGGCTTGAGCAGCACAGGGGCTTCTGCAGGCAGGTGAAGTCAGGCGTCCTTGCCTAAGGCAGCACCGGGAATCCAGGCACTAAATCCCGGGAAAGGGGAGTGCTGGTGGGAACCAGCAAGGTCAGTTCCAAAGCACTTACCTCGCCTCCCTGAACAGCATATGCTCCTGGAGAACATGTTCCCTGCTAACCATGCCCTGTTCTGGAGAGCACACAGCTGTACACAAAATCAACAGCCAGCTCAATACCCAGCTAATAGTTGTTTCATCTGCTGCTGCCTAACCTAGGTGAGATATCTGAAGGATGGACACAATTTCTCTAAGGACTAACGTATCTTGAAAGCCACGCAGCAATACCAAAAATTGATAATGTTAATGTGCCTCTGAGCACATCTCCTTGGCTGCTTAAAACCATGAGGTACTTTTTGTGAACCATGTAACACAGCAAACCCATGATTTTCACAGGGAGGCAGAAAGACAATGCATTTTCTAGCTGAAATAGCAAACTACTACATACCAGGAGTTATCTGCCAATAATTGGGCAATGTGCTGATTAATACTTTTTCTGGGTTGCCTAAGGACACTGCATGCATGAGTATCTCGCCACTATCAATTAATCACTCTTTGTGCTTTTATCCTGGTAGAATTTACATGTTGCACACAGTGAATACCCTGAATGAGGCAATTTCTACCTCCAAAAGCACTTACTATTGTCAGTTTATTTGCCCTGCTTAGCCCGATGCTCAGATTGGCAATAAATCATCATTCTTAGCAGCTGAAGTGTTTAGTGTCTTTCATTCAATATTTTCTCCTCCTCACTGTTCCCCCTGGAAGTACAGTAATCATGTGCTGAATAGTCATTTACAGCACTGCAATTAAGAGATTATTCCATTAGGCTTTGTATTTCTATCCGGTTTTATGTTTCCATTAAAAGCACTTTGTTAAACAATTGAGCAAACAACTTAATGCAACAGCAGGAGCCACATGAGCTGATGCCTGTGAGGCAGAGCCCCGGTGAAGCAGCCCAGGATGGGCAGGAGGTGCTCATGGGTCCACAGAGAGACCCTCCTTTTAGACAGGATCCCAAAACCAGGGAGAGGACAGGCAGCATGATTGCAGATGGGCCAGTGTGGTGTAAGCAGTCGGGGGAGGGACTGCTGCCAAGAGTTTGGGTGAAACTGGGGAAGAGTCACTGGCCAGACACCTGTGAGTGGGTGCATTCCTCTGTAAACACAGCATCATTTCAAGAGCAGAGCAAAAAATGTCAAGGAAGTTCTACTTCCATAAAAACTGACCACCTCCTCAAGGAGCAAAACCTGACAACCAAAGGAAGTCACATCTGCCCAGGTAATGACTGTGGTGATTTCACACCAAGCTTGTGACCAAGGCTGGAAAAATCACACCAAAGTGCTGCAGAGTACAGTGAGGAGTTTCACCAGGCATATCCAGCATTCTGTCAGTGATGACTCTGGGCACCTTCCAGGGAATACATCACCTTCTCTGATAACATCTTTCCAAGCCTCTGCCCTTACCGAGTATTTTCATGGCAACAGCCAATGAGTTCCTGTCCTCAACACCATGGTGGCAACAGACTTGGAAAGAGAATGATTCAGCACTGCCTCTCCCCGGGGTTCCTCATCCCTGCCCTCCCACGCATGTTCCCAACAATACTCACTCCCTGCCCTCAGGATGAGGCAGGAGGTCTGCACTTTGCTCACCGAGGGACAGAGCAGATGCCCTAGAGTAATCATTGCACTGAGCTCCTGGAGAAGGTTTTACATTCTTACATGCAGGCTACTAGACTTTTCCTCACTCCCTGTCTGCCCAGAGCTACATTCAGTGCCAAGCACAGAAAGCCCCTTGAACGACCTGCATCCAAGCAGACAGCTTCCTGCATCATCACAGGGATGCACTGACTCAGGATTGCTTCATCTCTCTGTACTCTCTCGCTGGCCCCAAAATTCATTAATGAAACATCCACAAACAGAGTGAATAACACCCCCAACAGCAGCTAACACTTCACATAACCCAGGTAACACCCCACATAACCAGGTATCCAGCCAAGTCATCTGTAGAAAGCTAGGTATTTTCAAGAAAATGCAAGTTGATCATAGTAATTTGGAACCACGGGGTAACGTTCTCCACACACAGTTTTTAACATATTCAGTAACTTTTCTGTCTTGCCCAATTGCTCAGTTACCACAGTAACTGCAACAGAGTAAAATTCTGCAAAACAAAACTTGCCATAAATATTTCTGGAAGCCACCTGAAAAAAGGGAGTAAGGAAAGAGTCTCCATGTTTATGCGTTATTCTATTCATCTTGAAACTTTTATAAATCCTCAGAACAGCACTTAGAATTCTTCCCAACTAGTAAATGGTGCCTTAACTTCCCATTTTTTCACTTAATAGCTCTGCAAAGAAATGTGGTGCTTGTAGTAATGCATACAACAGAGAAAGAACACGGGAAATTGTAAGGTTAATATCCCTCTCTTTTCTACATCTCTTTTTCTGTCATTCCTCAAGCTGTGAATCAGGAATACATTTTGAGCACTTGCTTATACACATGCAAAACCCATTCTACGTGTAAAAGCTCCAGGTCAAGAATTTTTTTTGAGCACAAGCTCAAGCAGAGCTCTTCACTAGGAACACTCTTTTGAAGTGGACTTGAAAACTTAAAAGTCAAAGTAAACTAGAAAATTAGATACTGGCATAAATTCTGCTTTTCACTAAATACACAGTTTAAGTTTCTCAAGAGATATAGGAGTAGACCAGTTGGAACCCAGTGTACAAGCTGAAGGCTACGATTTGGCCCCAGATGAGGACAGAGTAGAAGAACCCAGAGGAACCAATAAAATTTAGAGCAGCAGCTGTAACAACACCTTTTGTGTTCACCCTGCTGAGCCCTGGCACATCAATTCTCACCACTGCCTCAGCTTTCAGCACACCCTTGGCCAGCTGAACTCACACAAACCATTTCAATCCTCCTCTGGTTTCCTACTTTCCATTGAGTCTTCACTGTGTCTAAGCAGGATCCTAGATCTGTATCTAGTCAGTGCCTGCACCTCCCTTGCACTCCCACCTTATTTGCACTCACCCACGCGAAACAGAAGAGGAAGGGGTGAAAGAATAGTTCAAGGGCCTTCTAAGGAAAATTCATGGCTTAATTAAAGACCTTTCAAATGCATCTTATTAACCTCAGCAACTGCTACTGGCTGTTCAGACCTCCCCCTCTCTAGGGGAAAGAAAGAAATATTGAACAAGTAAAACCAAATCATTATTCACTTGGCAGATTACTGTACACAAACAGCCTTTCAAGTTGTTACATTCAAGTAAACACAGCTTATATCAATATCATCTGTACTTTTCCATCATTAGGCTGTGAGGGAGGAGGATGGCCCATTTTCAAGGAAGCAATTTTTACAAAAGGAAACCATTAACTTGATATTTGATCAATGCACAAAGGAACAGGGAAGTGAAGAAGAAATTGCCCAGAAGATGGGGTTGGGACACAAAAAGAAGAGAGTTTTCCTCATAATACCTTCTTTTATATGGCATTTCTATCAGACTTTTTCAAGGGGACTGGAGGGGGAGATATTTTCAAACACGATTTCGCTGTTCTCTCCTGCTATAGTTGAAAATAGGACCTTTTCTCCTACTTTCTACTATTTCGACTAGCACAAACGACTGCCAAATCAAAGAGTTACAGGAATAAGCACTGTTAAGGGGGCTGAGTGGAAATAGTACTGAACACAGGACCCTTGACTGAGATGCCATGAGCTCCATGTGAGTCTCTTTATAACTAAGTACAGCACAGATACCGAAGTCAGTTCTAGGTAAGAACTGAAACCACTGTATTTGGCCAATGTTCAGCCTAAAGGACAGAATGTCAACTAAATGTTCATTAGATTTAAAAATTAACCCAGACTGCATCTGGCTTTATAGGCATTACAGGATGGGGGTGTGTATGGTTCTTTTTTTCTTCATTTGGGGTGTTTTGGTGGGGTTTGTTTAGTACGCACAGTTTCTCAGTTTTCACAATAAATTCTCTCACAAGTTGTTCAAATAGCAAAACAACATCAACACACACTGATACAGTTGCCAAACCAGATCCCAAGAAGGTTTGTTTGCAATTACCAGATTATGCAATAATTACAAACTGCTTTCATTTATTTAAGAATAACAGAAAGGAGGTTCTGGCTGTGCAACACATCAGCTACATCAGCTATGCTTGCTGTCTATACTGCAAGAGGAAGAAATAGCAATAGGTTTCCCACAAATAAATTCAGTCTGTCTCCCCAAACATGCAGGAAAAAGGGATGTACATCGAGAGAAACCTATTTACTGTCGGTCAGTTCATCCAGTTTACTTAACTGACTTGGAAAAAACACTGTTTCCAAATCATTAGGAACCAGACTGATTCACATGTTTAGTTAATGGAAGAACCAGCTTGGGAGCCAAGTTTTAATGTTATCAATTTCTGCAGACTGACAATTTTATCCATCTGTTTTACTCCACTGTGCTCCAACTTGTGCAGAGCTGCACTGTCAGTGCACCATGGCACCAAACAACAGCACTACTTATCAGTGACATGCTCAGGTAGGTACAGAAACTTTGGGGCTAGCTCACTTAGAACCAAAACCAAGGCTGAAGTCATCCCATCTCCTCACTAGGAGTTTGGAACTGGTTTGGAAGGAGGACGGAACAACAGCAAAAAGTTAAAGGCATCTTCAGAGGGAAATTGTAGACTGAAGCTTCTAATGTTTTTTCTTCTACCATCCTAGGCTAAACACTTCCTTTTTTATTACAAATAAATAGAGGACCGCAAGGGAAAGCTTTGTGCCACTTAATTCACTATATGATCAAGCCTTTTTTCGTATATAAAACACCAAGTTACTGAATTTTTCCAAGTCAGACAATTTAGGAAGTTACTTTGGTCTATTGTTCTCAAATCCTCATTGTACAAGTCAACTTCTTTTCCTGCAGGATGCAATGGCAAAAGTACTCTCTGAATAATAGACCTTATTATTATGGTGTTTCTAAAAGCAGATTAGACCTCCTCAAAGGACAGCACATTATTTTACCTATTTTTCTCTCTCCCCAGTATGGGTGGTTACAGAGAATTTTCTTATGCTCTAGACCAGTAGGTTTTTTACCCCTGTAGTGCATTACACAGAACCAGACATTCTCTCTGTGGAGGACCACAAACCCAGCTAAGCAAAGAGAGCCTATTATTAGTTTGCTGAAGCCAGTCCTTGTAAAATGGATAGGGGTTTGCAAACAGATAAAGATCACCTACAGTGTTCTGAAACCTCGGCAAAGTGATCATGTTCCCTTTAAATATTAAGGCACTTGTTCATCTTGCTTCCAGAATGAAAGTTACAGAATATCATGTGTTAAATCAGAAACCCAAAATCAAACTAATGACTGGTTAAAAGTTAACTGCTGGATAAAGCTGACCACGCTGCTACAAGGGAGCTGCAGGGTCTCGGCAAAGAAGGGAGACATAGTGGTCCAAAAGAGCTCTTTGGCCAACACAGCTTACACCCACCATCCCATAGCCATATGCCAGAAAAAGCAGCCTTCCTCACCAGTATCATGGAGTTCACACTTGGGCCAACACAGTTATCTCACCTCTGCAGAGTATTTGTTGCCTTTTAGCTATGCCAGCACTTTTTGCAGTAAAAAAGGCCTGCAATGACAGACAGACATGGCAGCTTCCAGGTAGTGGCAATTCTAAGAGAGTGATCTAAAAATCCAAGCAAAGCTCCCTGATCTGCAGCACAGAGGGACAGATCAGGCTCTCTTTCTGTTAGCACATGTTATTTTAGTAAAGATATGAAGAAATAGGTCTCTAGACTGACAGCCTGTTCTCAGCAGAGCCACAGGTTTACTGACATCAGGAAAACAATTTTTCCTAGAACAGCTTGTTCTGCCGAGGGCTGTGGGGACAGGGAAAAGAGAAGCATGTCACCAAAGCACTTCTAAACTGCCAGTATATTCCCTGCCTTCAGATTAGGATGATTTTTCCAAAATAGCCTGGGGCGGGGAGAGGATTGTTGAGAAATAGCTGCATACCAGTTATGAGAGTTTCTGAGCTGTGCCTGAAAAGATGAATTATCCCAGCAATATCTTTTTAAGCAAAACCTTGCAAATTGCAGAAGAACAAAAAACCCAAAAGCAATTTATCACGTCTCCAGTTCTCCAGAGATGTAAATATCCCTTTACTGCTCCACGTTTTAATAATTCCTTTCCATTGCAGATGCCAGCAGACACCTGTATTTCGAAATGCAGTGCCCACAGCTCAGCTCAGGGAGGAGGCACGTGCACTGGAGCTCTCTCACACACCTCACATGCACACACCACCTGCTAAACACCACTGTGCCACAAAGGAGCTGATCATACACCACCGAATACATCGCTTGCTGCTTACAGCTTATACACTACATGGCATTCTAAGAAGCAAAGATGTATGTAATAAAAATACTACCATATGCTCGAGAGTTTCCTCTTTTGTTTCTTTTTAAAAAGGGCTACTTCTTACTCATGTTTTGGTTGAACTGGTGATAGATAGAGGTGTTTTTGTTGTTTGTTATTCTTTGAGTTTTTGTGGTTGGTTTTTGTTGCTTTTTTTCTTTAATTTACAAGTACAAAAAAGAAACCCACAGTTCTTGCAGTTCTGAAAATGAGTTTTACTGTTGTCTCTGAGGTTAAACATTAACAATTTGCTTGTTGAACTTTCTCTAAAAATTACAGCAGGGACATAATTTTCTCTTAACCTGATGGTAGCATTGCAAAAACAACAGCAAAGGAAAACTTTAAGTTGCTAGCATAATAAGCACTCAGAACAACTGGAAATGACAATTCTACAAACAATATTTAAGCCTAAACTAATCCAGAAGACAAGAATCTTCATGAAGCATTTGTGACAAAGGTTGCCTAATCAAGTGTGCCTAGATACCTCAGCTTGACAATTCTGAAGCATTAACAGGCGCAGAGCAACTTCTCAAATGCAATTTTGTGCCCACACACCTGCTCTTCCTCCCCATTCCCATACAAGAATAAGGCAGCTAAAGAAATGCACCTTTTTAAAAGCCGTGCAGTTCAATAAAGTGATCAACAACTTCCGTACATCAGCAGCAAAAGAGCTGGAGACTGGCTCTGCACACAGCAGCCACCACAGCTGAGGGGGAAGATGGGCTGCAAGAATTCTACCTCTCACCGCTTTCCACAGCTGCATGATTCTGTACTGATCTAGAATCCAACTTCTCCTCCCTGAATTGTCTATGAATAGGCAACTGTGGAAAATCTTCTAGCACATGCAGCAGCCCTTGTCTGTTCCCTACAAGAGCATTCTGCTGGAGAGGCAGCTCTGTCTTAATCTACATATGGTAACACCTCGTTTGGGAGTGATAATTGCCCCAGGCAGTCCCACACTCTTTTTTATCATGGACATAGATGAACTGCAGCAGCTAAAATTGCAAAACATAGAATAGCCAGTACATTTTCCACTATAATATACCACAGGGAAAAAAAAAAAATCTCCAGGCTAAACAGGAAATTTTTTTTTTTTTTGAGGGTCATGCATCTCTACAGTAACTCTTTTGTCATGTCAGGTAAGCAAACCAGCCTCTGCACACCCAGCAACACCAAACCCAGCCCCTAGGATGACACCCTACACTCTGTGGAGAACTCTTCCTCACTTCACTGCCCTCCACCTCATGGAAAACAATGTCATTGTAGCATTCCCACAAAACTTTACAAGACTCCTTTTCTATTATATTTTAAAGGCATTTAAAAGCTTCATGCATCATTCACTATGGCTCCTCTCAGAAGAAAAGTGCTGAGGAGAATTTATGCACCTCATTAAAATCTTGTTTCCCACTCTTCATGCTGCATCTTGCAGTTGTACAAGCAAATGATTTTCTCATAAAAAGCTGTGAGAAGAGGTCTCTCTTCATAACACAGATTCAGACACAGGAAAATTACATGACCTAAGGAAACATTCCCTTGTACACCAGCTCAAGTATGCTGGGACAATTGTACTTCCAAGTTTTCAATGGCCTATTGCAAATTGGAATACTCGCTGCTAAAAAAGCTGAAACCAACTTGAAAAATCCACTTCCTGTGAGCATCTCTTTCTTCTGTGTGGGAACATTTCAGCTGCAGGTCTGCCTCAGAGCAACTCCACACTCAGAAATTCCAGGCAATAAGGAACTGCAAACTGAAAATCCCCAGCAGCCCACAAAACATGCCATAGATCATCCAGACATCTGGTTCTGGGGAAAATAGATTTGTATTTCTGGGCAGAGCTAGTAGCAAGCAAAACCAACAGGGTTTCATGGGATGTTCTAGCTTTCACTAGACAATTAAACTCCAACAAGATATTTCAGCCCTTCTTGACCTTCATTGGCTGACTGGAACCCAGAATCCCCAATACCAGCATTTGCCTGTATCAACAGGACCCATGAAACAAACAAGCTATGAAAAGTTTTTTTACATCTGGCCTGGAAAACTGTGAAATGACATGGAATGAACTAAAGCTGCATCATTCAACGTAGCTTCTCCTCAGGGAAAAGCCTCGGTGTTACTCCCTTCAGAATTTACGCTATTTTAAATATAGGTAAGGCTACATTTTATTTCTGCACAGCATCACCTTCTTCTACCAAAATGGGCAGTACAACCTCCTCTCAAGACTCTTCTGGGTTTAGCTGGTACAACTTGGCTTTAGGGGGTGGAAACAAAGGATTTCCCAGGCTGATGTCCATCACTACCCTTCCCTGCAGGGCTGACTCAGGAGGAGAAAGAGCAAGATGAGCCCAGCAGGGATGACTGCACAACACTCAGGTTTCTTGTTGTTCTGACTGTGTTCTGTATTCACATATGTACAAAGATTGGGAAATTGCATTCGTTCTGCACACCAGAAATGATGCTAACCATGACTACACTGAAAAGCAAGTTTTATATATAAGACAACCTGAAATTCTTAGCGTCCAAAACAACAAAGTATCTCGTTTATCCTCCTACTGTAAATAAGTGTAACAGGCGGCGTCTACAATTTAAAATTACCTCAAGCAGCCTGAGAAAAGCAGCCTGTATCTTAAAAAAAAAGAGACAGATAATCATCTAAAGATCCTCAGCTTGCAATTGCTGCAGTAGAGTAGATATTTTAATGAAGAAAGAAGCAGAAATGAGATGGGCTCTGTCAGTCTGTCCCACACTCCTCCCAAGGGTCCTGCCGTATTCCCAGAGCAGCTGAATGGCACATGATGAACATCACACCACACTCGACAAGAAACTAAATTTGTCCTTATTCAGATCAGCTCTGCTTCTGCTCACAAGTTGCTGAACATACCATAAAAACCTGACAGAAGCCCTGTTGCCTGGGGACACCACAGGCATCAGATCATCCGTGCACCCCAGAAGCGGGAGCATAGAAAGCTACAGCTGCAAACCTACGGCTCAGCGAGCAACTTGAAAAACCCCCACAAGCCTACATTATACACAAAACAACTCTTAACTGGAGGATGGTTTCTCCACCTAATAGCTTCAGATGTAAGCTACTTGCAGCAGCTAATGGGAGAAGCTGATCATTCTCTAACAGCTGAAATCAAACCATGCCCAACTTGCCCTGCAACCATTTCTTAAGATCACGATTTTAAAGAATGCTGTGGCATCTATTAGCCCATCAGTTCCTCAGTTATCACTACTACAGTTTTTTAAAATGGTAAGGAGCAGCAACAGGCAGGTTTCATCACCTTGTTTTCCTTGCCCTTCCACCCTTCAAAATTGTGAAGCCTAAATGCTAGGTGAGCTGCTGAGGATCACAGCACTGAAGCTGAAGAAAGGATGCTGGATTTTCTTGTTTCCAAACAAGCATCCTCCCCTATATCACATCACTTCCACTAGCTAAAGCAAACAGCATGTGAGAAATAGAAAACGTGAGCAGATGGAGGAGTGCCTGAAGGCCTTGTGCAGAGTGATACACAAACCACCACGGCACTCGGTATCACACCACCTCATCAGTAATTTACTGAGCTTGCAAAAATTGTCTGTGTTTTTTGCAAAGCACAAATAAACACAGAAAGCTCACCCGTTTCTTTAGTCAGCTACCTCGCAGAGTAAACCCTCGACATGTTTTGGCAAAATGAGTTCTGGAGACATGTGGCTTCTCAGTCCCCCACAGTAGAGTTCCAATTATTAATTGTGAATATTAATTCAACCTTTAGTGTTGAATAAAAGCTTCTACACACCCACAAAGCACAGTTTTTTAAAAATGGGATACCAAGGAGATCTATGCCACTGAAACAGAAATACCACAGGCACTCTGGCAAATGCAGTCTCTCTCCTACAGACTCATTTCTGCTGCTCACATGCACTCCTACCCTCTTTAAATGTCTCAGAACAAGGAATCATCAGAGATCTTAACACTGATCTTCAGGCATACAGAGTAACCTCTGTACTAGCTGTGCTGAAATGCTCTGATGCAGTTTTACAGCTTGAGCACCTCACAGCAGCCTGACAAAAGCAAAAGCCAACGCACAGGATGGAGAAGGAAGAGGGGTACAGAATGGCAGGTTCATGTCTTGTCCCCATGTCTGTCCCTAATGGCAGGTGTGGGGCACAGTCCTTCCACCTGCCCTGCAGAATTCAGGCCCACGGTCCCAGCCCTTGGACCATTTTCCTCCCTTCAGTCTGAGCCTCTTGATTCTCTGCGCCGTTCACCTTAGGGGTCAGGGATGTGGCTCACTGGCCCCAGTGCCAGCTCTGCCCTTCCTCGGCCAGCTGGCTGAAGCTGGGGGCTACTGCTGGGACCCGGCTCCCACGTTGCCTCCTGCCACCCAGCAGAATGGTTGTGCGACCTCTGAGACATCAGGCATGTCCCTGGCCTTGGAGTAAAGCCAAGCTCCAGGGCCAGCCAGCATCCCTAGGATTTATGCTGCATCCAGCATGCGGTCCTATTACAGCAACGCTGATAATGCAGGCCAGTAAATCATGCAAAGGGATCATACAAAGGGAAAAAAACCACCGATGCTAGAAACTCAATCTTTACCTTTTTGTTAAGTACTCTTTATGAAAATACTCCCAGTATGGGGAGAGTAGGCCGTGGAAGCTGGAGAAGAGCTTAGCTGTTAACCAAGCTATCAATCTTCTCCTGCTTCTTCCGCAAACCTCAGGGCCCTGTCCTTCTCCAATTTGTAATTTAAAGCCAGCTCTTGGCTTCAAACCTGCAGAAACGCACCACTGTGAAAAAGCACCGTGAGCGCCAAACTTATGTGTAGGATATACCACCATTTTAATTTTTTTTTTTCCTGCCTGCAGGAAAGGGGAGCAGCGTGGCTGTTTGGTGTGGGACTAAAGAGCAAAAAGGAATTTCTCTCTTTGGCATTTCTGAAATGCCCATTAAGGCATCGTAAACGCTAAAAGGCATTTAACAGGTACTTTAAATAGCACTGCTCCATCAAGTACCACTGCTTAAGAAAAGCTGCCTCCCCCATGCTGAGTGTGAAATTTACTTTAGGCAGGACACTCCCCCGAGAACAGGCAAAATGCTGCTTCTTTAAAACCACAGCAGAAAAGTGTTTAACCGCGATCCGTGTTTTCGCTTCAATTTTGCTCCCTGACAGCAACTAAGTAACTCATTTCCGTACTCTTCTCTGTTGTAACCATTTTCTATCCTCGCAGCTATCCAGCAGAGAGAACCAACTTCCCCTGCGCACAGCCAGCCCTGCAACCCGGCCGAACAGAAACCATTCCCCAGCATTTGAAACACTGCTGTAAGCAATGACAGAAACCTGCTCACGCCGGGATGGTCACAGCGAACAGAAGCAAACAAGACAATTCCGGAGGCGAGAACAGAATCAATTTCAAAGAGCTTTTAAACAGACAAGTCCACGGAGGAAAAGGAAATCAGTTTCAGGGCGCTTTTAACTTGTTGGACTGGGAGAGATTTGATGGGGAGCAATTAAGACTTTGTTTTCCTGCTGCAAGAAAGTTTACGCTGGGAAGAGGGAGCGGGCACTTCGGTGAATAAAACACACGGAAAAACCTACGCGGGGCTCGGGGTAAAACCTCACAGCCAACTGAGCCTGAGCAGGAGCCAGGGCATCACAAACCCAGCTCTCGGCGAGATGCACCGGGCGCGACCGAAGTTATTTAGTGCCGTACCTCGACTGGGCAGCCATCGCGGGGTTATCCTGCCAAGCGTCCTCTATCCATGAGCTCCGTCCGCAGCTCTGCAGGCTCTACCCCGCTGTTAAAGCCCGCCGTCCCATGTGCCGGCCGCCTCCCCGCCGGTGCCCGGTGCCGCCGCGCCGCGGCTCCCCCCGCCCGGGCGGCCGGCGCAGGGCTGGGGCTCGCTCATTTTGATCGACATCCGGGCGCCCGGCCCTCCCCCGGCCGCCGGCAGGGAGGGGGGCCCGCCCGGCCCCGGGGGACGGCCCCGCGCCGGCCCTCAGCCGCCGGGGCGGGCTGCCGCCGTCCGCTGGGGCCGCGGCCCCGCTCGGTGTCCCCGCGGTGCCCGGGGCAGCGGGACCCGCGGCAGCGAGGGCCCCGCGCCCGCCCCGCTCCAGCCTCCCCCTGCCCGGCCGAGCGCTCGTGGTACGGCCCGGCCGCGGCCCGGGCGGGCGGGAGGGCCGTGCCCTGCCCGGACCTCGCCTCAGGCGCTGCCCGCGGCGAGCGGGGCGAAGGGGCGCGGGCCGAGCGGGACGGGCCGGGGCTGCCCCTGCCCTCCACCCTGCCGGTGCTCTTGCGGCGTCTGCTTGAGTTATTTACGCTTGTCTTTGGTGTATTTCCTTTTTTTTTTTTAATTATTATTATTATTTTTTCTTTTTAAATTATTATGTCTATGGGAGTTTTTGTTTTCAGAGAAACAGAATAAAACGGCACAAATATTTCAAAAGTCTCACAGTCTTCGAAACGAACACACAACAACCCCGCTGCAGACACGCATCCCAGGTGTCCGCACAGATGCGGCAAAGGAAGCCCTGAGCGCACTGCCAAAGCCAGAGCTGGAATTGCAGGCTAAGAAACCTTTGGGAAAGGGTTTGTTGTGCGCAGATGAAGCTGGTTATGCAATTTCTGCTGGGCTCTGGTCCTGGCCGCGGTTTGCAGACGCGCTCGGGAAGCAGCAATACCTGTCCTTTGCTCTGGGTGTTTCTTGGCACAATTATAGAAACAAACTACTGCAACTGCTTTCAACTAGGGATTAACCAAGCATTCAGCAGGCAAAAAATATTTAGCCAAGATCCCTTCAACTTTTCTCTACACTTGTGTATGGCTAAGGTTTCTACCAACACTGCAAACAACATTATGTTCCTCCTAATTTTCTGGTTTAAAGCACAGCTTGTGTCAAAGTACTTGGCAGATACGAGGAGAATGGTTTATACTTGATTGTTTTCCTATTCCAGATAACCTTTACGGGAATCTCGAGTCTGAGCTATCTCCACAAAGAATAAATAAAATTCATATCAGCTCTTTCAGGCAGAACAAAAGATAATGGAAAAAAAAAATTCTCTAGATTTTCCACAACAGCTGAGCTTTCTCCAGGAAAGAAAATTTGTTTGCTCTCACCTAAAGTTTCTAGCAGCTTTCCACCTGCCCCCTCTTCAAAAGCACTTGATTAAGTGCATCTGACAAATCAGTGTTTCTCCAAAGAAAACTTTCTGTCAGAATATGTCCTGTCACCTGTTGACTCCTCCCTCATGTTTGTTTCCAAAACCAGCAGACTGCAGCGTTTCTCACCTGTTTCTATTCACTGATCAGAGATACAAATTTCCCCTTTTTGTAAGATGTATTGCAAAATAAAGGAAAATGTCTCCCCTAAGTAAAATGCAAACAAAACAAATCAACAAAATAAGCTCTTTGTACCCTTCAGCTCATCATAAGCTCAAAAATGCACTACAGAGCTCTCTGTCTTAAAAACCTATCAGGAAAATTTCCTACGGGTGGTCATCATTCCAAATGGTATTTAAGCTGTATATAATATTTGAAGATCCATTCATATCTCCCTATGCATTAGATGAGAATGGAGTTCTCCAGAAACGAAGCTTGTGATTTAAACACTTCACAGAAATGCAAATCCAACCAAAAACCAAACAAATGTGTGCAGGCAGCCTGGATACCATTGTTACTTAATTCTGGAGTCCTGAAAAGGCCAGACTACTAACCTCAGGCATCAGTGGTAAAGCACAGGCTGTGGGTGCATTATGTTTCTTTTAAGTCCCCTCTCACCTGCCTATAGACCTACCTGTATCTGGGCATATTGACCAAAAGGATATTTAAAAAAACCAAAACCAAAAAGAAAAAAACAAAATAACAATAACAAAAACCCCCAGAAGTTTCAAGCATGAAGCAATATTATTTCCAGATAAGGTGCAGATACTGACACATTGCCACAAAAATTATCTACAGCAGGGCCTCTAGAAGGAAGATGGGTATCTCTCTGCTCACCACTAACAGTGCTGGCCATAAGTGAGTGTTGGTCCAGGAAGGGGAATGCAGCATCTCTTAACTCCAAAAAAAAATAGAATATGACATTATGCTAATAAAGGTATGATAATTCATTAAGTTTGTGGGACAAATGCCAGAAGCTTGTGGCATTGTGAAACAATCAAGCATATAGAGTACCAATGAAGAAGGAACACATACCAAGTAATAGTAAAATCATTAGAATGAAGACATGGTCAGTAAGCTTTCCTGAACTACATTTGCTGTAAAGTAAAACATTTATTTGTTTATACACAGAAATAGGTCAGATTCATGCCCTTACCACACTGTTCAAAACATCTCATTGCACTGCAGTGCATCAGGTTTTTAAAGAGACACACCCCCTTACCTTCACTCCTCAAGAGTCACTGCTGTCCTTTAATTAACATGTGTTCTCCCAGCTCTGTTGACAAGGAATCCATCTTACCGCTGCCATTTATTGCCACTGATGAGTCCTTCACATTTGGAGGTGAAAAGGGTCCAATGGATATTGTGTTTCCCGGCCTGAGGGAGCCGTGGGTGGCCTTTCATTTGCAAAGGGCACTTCTGCACCAGGTCAGAAGGCAAGGAGCGTGTTCCATAAAGGCTCTGCTGCCCCAGCCTGGTAGAACAATCCCTGACCCCTGAGCCCCTCTGGCTGTCAGCGCCCTTCTGCCTTGCATCTCCCTGCTACAGAGAGCCAGAGGCTGCACACCTGCAGAGCTGCTTGTGTTCTGGCAATCCCAAACCCTACGCAAACCTGCCAAGGGCTTGATTCTCTTGTGTCTTTCCCCATCAGTAGGCAAGGAGCCAGCCGCACTACAAATGCGTGCATTGGTGCTGTAAAGCAAAGCCTACAAGAGTAGTAGTAGAGGGTTTCAAGAGTTCCACATATTTGGAGGGGCTGGTTAATCTCATCCTCAAACTCCTGCCTTCAAAGTTGAGTTGGAAAGTGAGCAAAACTCAGAAACCCATCCAGGCAAGCACCAACAAAACCCAGTTCAACAAGGTAAATGAAGCTGTGAGAAATGACAAGTCTGAAGAAGGCTGAGGCAGCAAAACTCTCTGTTAACCCTGATTCAGCAAAGCAGTTCCCTGCAGACTTGTTTTATTGCACCTCCTTAACCTTAGCACTTTCCAGAACCAAAGCTGACTGCCAGGAGCACATCCTCGCCGGACAAATCCTGGAAAGCACTTGTATTTCACTGGGTCTAACCCACACAGTGTAGCTACAGTGAGGTTTAAGGAGCTGCAGGGCAAAGGAAAGAAAGAGCTAAGTACAACACTGAAAAAAGGGGTAGAGAAAAATACAACCAAAAGGATATGTTTACTTTAACAAAGAAGGCTAACTTGGGTACAGTCTGTTATGTAAGTAATTGCTCTACAGATGTTAGGAATCAAACTTATTAGAGAGGAAAACAGCCCTTCATCTTTCAATATCTAAATGGAAGAAAACAGATTTTAAAAAAGACCTTGCAGGCACCAGACTGCACTAGAGGCTACACCCTACTAGCTTTTGGCAGCCAACAGGAGCAATTTCCATCATCTTACTTGGCATTACTCACTTATCACTCAGAATGCCTTAAAATGTTCCATAACGCCTATGAACTTTCACAAGTTAGGGTTCATTCCTTGCAGATGTATCACCAAAAAAAAGAAGTTAGATGTACTTTGGAGAGTGATAGCAGGTGGTATGAGGGTAGAGCACACTGGCAGCGGTAAAGATCTAAATAAGAAACAAATGGAAACTGCATAAAAATTATCCTTGGGGGGACTGAGCAGGGACAGAATAATAAATTTTGCATGTCATATGTGTGTAAAACCCTCATTGTCCAAAATTCCAAAGAATTGTTACTGTAAGCACTGTACTCTAAGCAGTATGTCTGCATGAGGGTCCCACTGCGACCCAGTGTCCAGGACTGATCATCTCTCAACAGATTCAGGTCACAAAAGCATCAATTGTTTGGTAAAAGACAGCATGTTAGATTTAAAACTCTGTCCACTCATTGGTTATGATTCTTGAATTGAGGGTGGGATTATTTTGTTTAAACTGTCTTGACATTAGTCATAGGACCTGGGAAGCCAAGATTTCAACTAATTAATTCCTAGTTATTGCCACTGTTCTGCATGTCTGTAAATTCCACTATGAAGGCTCACAATTTGGGTCAGCTTCTCTAGAAGAGAAAAAGCAGCTATTCAATATCTCTTTTACGAAAGAGCAGCACATCGTACATGATAGATGCCACCCAAACTTTGCTTCAACAGTCAAAAAGGCCAACCCAAAACATGTTTCCTCGGAGTCAACAGTGGGAAAAAGGGAAAGTCAAGCAAGCAAACATGGAAAATCTTCAGTTTCCAAAGCAGCAAGTCGTTCCAGTAATTGCTACAGTGAACAAAAAATGAAATCTAAACATCTATTTCCTCCTTCGATGTGTGTCTGTGGGTGCACACTCTGCATTTAGCTTTGTGTTACATCAGAAATCTCCATTTTAAATTAACTCTCCAAAACAATTTTGTACTGCAAAATTAAAATACACAATACTTGCCCTCAACACTCCCACAGAGATTTTCAGAGTTGTGTGAATCCCTAGATTCTCCCTAGCAGTCTAAATCATCATTCAGTTATGATGATGTTCCGTGAGATACTACACAACAGGAAGGTTAGATGGAACCTAAAGAACAGATTGCCTACCTGAGGCAGCAAATCATTTGAATTTTTGATGTGTACTAGGTTGACAGCTTTTTCCACACACAATTCCCAATACTGATAGGCTGAGGCACAATCCATGCATCAAACACACAGTTCAAGAAGCTGAGTTCAGGAAAAGCTTGTAAATGCTGGGAATTCCCCTGTAAACATTTATTTTGGTTTCAGAGAGACCTTTTAGAGCCACGCACACTCATTAGTAGATCACAATGAATGATTGCAGAATTTTGCCATAACTGTCAAGAAACAAAAAAATATATTTAGTAATTGCCTGTCTGGAACTGCGAGGCAGTGGAAGCTGCCATGTGACGTTGGCTCTCATGGCAGGTTTTTCAAGGGATGAGCAGCTGCCAAAGCCAGCATCTCTGCTAAGCTCCTCAGCATTCCTCACAGGGAACTCAGCTGCAACTGGATGAGGGACACTGGCTTGAGACCTTCAGGAACATGCTATGCACAGAGCCTGGAATATTCAGCTGGCAGTCACTGACAGTATCCCTAAACATACAAGACAAACATGTGGATCACATGTAGCTAAAGAACCAGGAGATCAATTTTTCCCATCTCCCAGGAATGATGCTGCATTTCAGGTCAGCTCCTAAAGAGAAGTTCTTGGCTTGGCCAAGAGCATGACAAACAAGGCTACTGCTACTGGCTCCAGGATATTTTGTTCAACTTTCAGAACAAAATGTGCTGTTAGGGCCCTCCCTTTACACAACCAAACAGGCCTCCGATGAATGTCATTCATGAAAAGGGGAGAAGAGACTAAAAGGTAGCACTGGATAAAAATTCAAATCAGCAATATTCAGGAAGCAAGGAGGAAAGAGAAGGGGAAGGACCTTGTAGCAATTAAGCTCCTCATGTCACTGTAAGGGCAGTTCCACCTAGCAGGGCCCTCTGACACAGCTAAGTTTCAGCTGCTACACAATTGGCACCATTTTGGCTCGTCACAGTAAATATTAAGAAAACTCTCCCCTTGTTTTGGTCCATGCAAAGGGGGTGAACTCACTCGTACAACGCTGTTCATTCACAACCCCCACCACTATTTCTCACCATCTTGTCCACCCCAAACTTGTCTTTGGTTCACAGAAGAGCAGAACTCATGGCACCAAAATCACTGTCATGAGGCCTGGCCTGGCCCATGGGTGTGCTGTGCAACCCTGTTCTATAGAGACTTTGGAGGAAGCTAATCCTGTCTTGAAACACGTTAAAGAAGCCTTGATTAATTAAGTGCAGTATCACCTCAGCAGAAGAAAGTCTCCAACAAGAAGAAATAGGACAGAAAATGTTCGCATTTCGATTTGTGACATTCATTTGCAGCATGTCAGGCTCCCGAGGGAGCAAAATGACTGCTGGCAGGGGTCCGGGCTACAGGAGCTTTATGTGAAGCCTGGTGAACCAACCCACTTAGGGCAACTGATATGAAACAGGAGCACAGGTGCTTTGATGATTAGATGAAGCAGCTGACCTCTAGGCCATGGCTTTGACACCAGGTGAGGGACCATCAGACAACCATTCTGCAAGATGCAGAAGGAGGGATTTCCTCAGCTGAAGCACAGACCTCACATTGCGAGGTGCCCATACCCGGGCAGATGGAGATGCACGCACACGTGTGACTGAACAGGGTGCGGGGGAAGCCTGCTCTGCTGCCAACTCATCTTAACACAGCCAGAAAGCATGTGAGCAGCCAGCAGTAAAATCTAGATTTCACTAAACAATCTACAAGTTTGGCAAATGCCTTTGACAGAGTCAGGTTTTCACTCACACTGATGCCCCACGGATTTGCGGTTGCGTGGGCATTATTAACCTGACATATTTCCCCAAGTTACAAATGCTTTTACAACCAAGTTATGCTTCAGTTCCTGGGAGAGTTACTGAAGAAATCCTCCTGGGGGCTATCACAAGAAAAATTAAGCAGGGGATTGGGAAAAGCCAGGATGGATTCACCAAGAGCAAATCGTCCTTGACAGAGCTCTTCACCTTCTATGGCAAAGGAACTGCTCAGTCCAAGTGGGGCAGGCAGCGGACATTGTTTACCTGGATTCTCCAGGGCTTTTGATATCGTTTCCCACAAGCGCCCTCCTCAGGAAAAGGACACATTATGCTCTAGTCTGCGCAATGGACGGGGAACTGGCTGGCAGGGAACACCCAGGAGGTGCTGGTAAACAGCTCCTCTTCAGGCTGGTGACCTGTCACAAGTGGGGTCCAGCAGGGATCGATATTGGGCCCAACACTGCTTAATATCCTCACAAGTGATCTGCACGATGGGACCAAGTGCACCCTGATGAGGTTTGCCAAGCGGGGAAACAGGCACTTCAGAAGGGAGGCACTCACCCTGCAGGAAGACCCAGACAGGCTGGAAGAGTGGGTATTATGGGTTATTTGGGCTAACATGAACCCTATGAAGTTCAACAAGGACAAGTGTAAGGTCACAGAAGCTGCTTGAAAGACCAAGGTAAGAGCTAGACAGAGGATGTTTTTAAATAAACATTTCACTTTGACTAGACCCTTCATGAGGACTTTGTTAGAATTATGATTGCTTGGCATAATTCCCTTTTGGATTTGTTTCCTGGATGAGCTGATTCATACACAGTGAGTGAGGCAGCTTTATGTTCCAGAAGAAGGGGAACACTTTGAAATGCCCTTTGTGGAACACCCCTCTTTCCATTCTGCTCTTTCAGCTATGCTGAGCTCTTTTGGGCTCAAAGGTGAATTTTTACAAACACTAACTGGAATGTAACATCATCTACCTCTCCACATACATAATTTGAAAAATTTCTCATGTCAGGTGCTGATTTGTGTTCGTACCTAGGGCCAAGAACACTGGCAAATCTCAAAAAATTAAGTGAATGAGACAACTGGACAACATGACACAGTCAGACTGCACAATAAATCGTGCAAGGGAAGCCAGCAGGTCTTGAATGATAAGGTACCTATATGTTTCCCTTGGTTGCACTTGTTTTCTGCCCAGTTCCATAACCTTGGAGTGCAAAAGAAGGTTATTCTATCTCTAGGAGCCCCTAATACCATGCCCAAATTCAGAAAACAAGTTCTGAAAACTGCATTATCCCTACGTGCTATAAACCATCGAGTCACTGGTCACCCAAGGGACACGTAAATAATGTCTCTCTCACAAGAGAGTAATAAAAAGAGAAAAAAAAAAAAGATAAAGTGATTTGGGGGTGAAGAAGGTAAGTGTTCTTGAGGTAAGTAAGGCAGCCCTCCACAGCAGTACAACCATGTGGCTGGACACACAAATCCCACTTAGGCAAATGTTTCTGTTGAATCCTGTGCTGAGAAAATGCTGATTTCTAAAGCAACCATCAACATGCCAGGGCTACACATCACTAGACAAGGAGTTTATATCCAAAGTCCCAGGACCAAAAGGCCCAAGACAAGTAGCCTGAGCTGCTGGGAGCACAAAGCAGTCATGGTAAGGACTTATCACAGCAGACAGAATTGCTGAATGCTTACAGTGATACAGGGATTTGAAACAAACAGAACAAGATTTAAGCTCTGCTGGGAAAAAAATGCAGCTGTGCATGAAAAAGCAGGTTACAGAAAGGGGATGAATGCAGAATAATTATCATATGAATGGACAACCTTGCAGGGCTCACATAACTCCTGCCTAAATCTAACCTTGTTTGCTAGTGCTTTATGATTCCTTGAGAAAAGCAAAGCAGGTAGCTGTGCTTCAGGGAATTATTTCCATTGTGTGACTGGGTAACATGAGCAGATTGTGCTGATGAGAAGACTGGCAGTGCTCTAGGAACACTATCATTGAGGAAATGCCTCCTGATAACCACTCACTGTCCTGTTATCTGTAGCATCAGCATGATAATCTTTTCATAGCAGAACTGGGAACGCTGCCTTTGTGTCATTATACCAAAAGCCAGCTTTAGGAGGAGCCAGGCAGTGTCACCTCTGCTTGAGAGCATTCAGCATCTATTAAACACATTGAGGGGATAAATGGACTTGACCTTACTTTATCATTTCATTTAGTGTAAATGAACATTTTTCTCCTGGATACATCAAGATGACTCAGACCAGTTATTTTAATTACCAGGTCAGAGGTCACTGTTCTTTGAGATATTATTATTCCTTGTTAGAAGACCTAACTTAAAGCCTTGTCACATACTAGGGACTGTACTGAACACTGCAGAATCTAAAGACAGATTTGAACACAGGAAACCCACAACTGTGGGGACCATGCCCTATGGGATATGTTCATTCTCTATCCAGCAGTAGGCTACACAAAGGAGATACAAGGAAATACAAGGAAAGTTCTGCTGCACTCCCCAGCACGTTACCCCTCAAGGCCAGGGTATTTTTAAACCCACAAATGTTTGACTAGAGGAAATTTATTTTCTTGACAAGTACCAAAGGAGCTGTGGAGAAAGTGACCCGATTCTACAGCGCATAGCCAAGAACTCCCTTGCTTTATCCTCTAACCCTGTCCAGCTTCCAAAAGGCTACTGCAGGCTTGCTCAGCACATCAAATTTGGCTTACCCACCTCAAGGAGACAGAGCAAATACACACCAAATGTTCAGCAAACTCCAATTCCAGTGGGCTTGGCCTGAAAGCTCAACCATGTTAGAGGTGGAACCAAAATCAAGTTCCTTTACTGAAGCTTTGAGTTCCACCTCTGACAAGACTTCAAGGAAAGAACAGTGATTGAGGGGGTTTTAATGGGATATCCCAGTGTGGCTGTTCTTGAGGACAGTGCAGAAATATCCAATCTGGCTTTAAAGAGAGCTGAAAAGGCAAAACAGACCATACAAAGCTCCTTGTTACTGAATACCAGGCTACATCTGTGACCAAGTTAACTTGTTTAGAGATAATAATTTGTTTGGGAATCTGGCTATTGTACTGAGGTTACAATCAGAGCCCTACCAGGGAAAATTTTTGGCTATGGAGGTCATCACAGTACAAGAAGGAAGATGAAATTCATTTCATAGAGCTCACCTGAGGAAATCAGCAATTAAATCTGCTTCCAGTCCAATGATTTATCCTTGAAGTCACATTCTCATAGCCAGCAAGATCTTTCCAGCACTTAATTAAAACAAAAGCAACAGCCCTTTTCCTAACATCTCATTAAGAAGCAGTTCCCCACAGAGCCCATTGGGCTGGCCAACACAAAACACTAGGAATTAAGCCCAAGAAGTGATGTTCTAGTTGAAGTCTGAATGTCAGCCACAGGATGTGGTGTTCTGCCTTTTTGTCTGTTTGGTTGGTTACCCAAAGCAGCAGTGGAAATTCAGTCATCACGTCCACAGCAATGCAAGACTTTCCATGATGGCTATTATCAATTTTAGCAGAATCTGACATGAATTGGATGGACCAAGGTGTGCATCTGCAAGAGATCTATAAAAGCCAAAATTTCAGACACAACAAGTCGTTTGCATCTTCACTCTCTCATGGGAGAGGCTGGTGTGAAACACACCACTCCACAAATTCTCCAATGCCCAGAAGATGTGATAGATTCACCACTGTCAAATATAACACCTTCATCAGTCAACACTCCACTGGACAGGCCACTTGAAATTGAATGGGAACTTCAGATGGAATTTTCCAAAAGATGGAATCCAGAAGTTTAGTTTACCTCCAGTTCCAACCCAGTGGCTATGCTCCAGTTTGCAGCAAACACTACTCAGAACCACGTGCCATGGGAGCTTGTCATTTCATCATATATGTATAAGTCTGCTCTGCATTGTCTTTTTCAATATATCCAATAAAACATTTATTTGTATCAGCCACTTTTTGTCAGCATTTTCTTTTCCAGTGTTGAGTTGGCCTTTTCTTTTCTGCTGTCTCGTTCATTCATTTATTTGCCACTTTACTCAGCCAGAAGAATGTCATTCTCTGAATGAATATTTGGTGAATGAACACTTAATATTCAGAGCCCTTGCTACACTACCCTCTTGAAGCTGCTTAAATGCTGAGTAACATTTCCCTGAGTTTACCCCTGAGATCAACCGCACTGAGAAGGCAGCACAGGACAGATTCTCCACTTCAGCTGTGCCAATATCCTCAAGCCACTTGGTGTTTGCTCTAAGTAATGTCCTGAATTGTCTATCAGTGGATGCCACAAATTTAAACTTCCACCCAGATGATGGTTCTTTTTTTTCCCACACAGGTAGTTTTAGAAGGACTTCAGTTGTAAGGAAAGTGGCTGCTCAGAAGCATTCAAGTAACAACAGTATCAAACCCTCAAAACAGTTTCCAAGGAGCACCTGGAACCCCTCCTTTGTTGCCCTTCTCTTGCAGTCACAGACCAGCAAGGAAAACAAAGATACGATAAACTACTAATGGCACAGGGCTGCTTATGTGGCAAAGCGTTTGTGCTTCTGTCAGCTAATTCTGGCTGGAAAAACAAAAGCATCCTTTCTCTCTTGGGTTAACACACAGGGTCAGTTCTTTAATTAGAACTATAATGGACTATATATCAGTTTTTTCCCTAGTCTAGTAAACTTCCTGCTAAGAATCAGATACCTATATAAAGGAAAATCCCTTTCAGCCGGAGCATGTCCTGGATGCTTACTCAACAAGGCATCTGAGTTCTAAAAAAAAAAAAAAAGCTTCTCATGACTTTTTTGCCCCTGCAAATCATATAGTCAGCACAGTAAGAAAGCACACAGCAATTTTCCTTCAAAGGAACTAGGCTTCTTAATAATTTTACTTCTCATTTCTCCAAAGGGGGCATAAGGATTTTTTAAGTAACCTAACCCTTGAAGAAAAAGATGAGCCTATTTCCAAGCAGATTTTCCACAGAAACCAAGTTTAAGCCATCCCACTGCATAAGCAGATCCATTTTTTGTAATGAGTTTTGAGCTGTGGGGTCTGTTTCAACGCAACTGACTGCATCAGGTGTGACAGAGGGGAAGTTCCACCCGCTCACCAGAAAATGGATAACCTTCCCGTGTCCTTAGCAAGTCTCAGACTAGAGAGCATCCAATCTTTATTCAAGATCCTATTCCTCAATGTTGAGACAAAACCCCAAAGAAATTCAGAGCATTTCTCAAAAGAGGCTAATGACACCTTTCACCATACATGCATGATTTCTCAGGAACACCTGAATGCTTTGTGTGGGTGCATGTACTTCTTTTTTTTTGTGCATATCTCTGCTTTTTTTGTTTGTGTGTGTGTGCTTGTCCTTTTTCTGAAGAAGGGGAGGTTATGTTGTTAGTTATCCTCTGCTTTTTTGCGTGCCCACCATTAAAAGGAAATTGGGTATAACACATCATATCTGTGAGGACAAGCAGCAAAATCTGGAATCTCTTACTGATTTGTGTTTTCCATAAGCTGGAATCTGATGCAAACTGTTTATGCTGTACTTGGCTCCATGCAGCATGCTATACAAAACTTGTTCCTGTTTCTACATTGTTTGGCATGTACCTGAAAACATTTAAAAGAAGAATTTAACTGCCTTAACTGTACTGTCTGGTTACCGCAACACTTTTTTATGTTTCTAAAACCCAGACATGCCCAAACCCTCTGAACTCAGTATTTATGTTAAAGCAGCAGCAGAGTATTAACTAGCTGTGTTTACTTACTTTGCCTGTATACAACTGTTGTCCTGAACATCTGTCTTCAGTTTATAGCTCCTTCATATAGGTATACTGCCAACATGGCTAATCATGCCTCTGCTTCTATCTACACAGAATTAATTTTCCTTCCTCAAATTATGCTGCTCTGAAAATTGCACCATTTTGATGTTATGCTGGAGGGAATAAAATACACAATATTACTGACAAGTGAAAAAGGCTCTTTTCCTTTTTTAAGTCATGCTATTGCAAGGCAGTGATTGCCTCAGTTTTGGGACACTGGAACACTACTATTTTGAAGAGTCAGAACATTGAATGATAAACAGCCTCTGAACTTACTTCCACCACTTCAATGCAGAATGCTGTTAAATTAGCACTCTTAAACCCTTCCTGACAGCACAAGTCAAAAACTTCAGTTCTGGCAAGGATTGCTGGGGCAGGAATACTGCCCAAGCCCTCGAATGACCACTGGAGGCTGGTGTGTTGGCTGATAGCATTTATTCACCATCCAGGGCTCCCACGGAGCTTAAAATGAAAATTTTCTATCAGAACAGTTTTGACTGTTTAACAGTATCACTAAACTACTGAGCTACTTAGAATCTGCTATCTTGCCTCCAACCTCAAACCCGGTTGCCTTAAGCAGAGTAGGTTACATTGTTGTCAGATCACTGCAGTGGCAGGGCAAACACAACCCCCCAAAAAGTGATGTGGTCTCAATGCCCAGCTGTGCTGAAAAACAAGGAGGGAGGGAAAATAAACTCTTCCTTTCACCGTAGTGGGGAAACTCTCCAGAAAGGAGCCCACAGTTCTGCCAGATTTTTCAAACAGATACTGAAGAACAGAAGGACACTGAAAACTTAGAATGTGCACAGCCCTTATGTCTTAAGGGCAGCAACCACAAGGAATTATGCTATGGCAGGCCAAGAAAAATCAGTCACAATGACACAAAAATACCCAGACCCACTGTGATCAGTGTACATTAGGTATATTTTTATTTACAGATTAGAGATGCCTAATCAATTATAAGGTTAGACACCCAATAATTCAGCATTTTTTTGTTGTGTAAAAGTATATAAATATGTACATGAAATTCTATGAAGTAAAAATTATTAACTGTGATACAGTTAACATTCATGACTATCCTTATGCTAACAGGCATCTCTTAAAGCTTAAATGCTGATTTCAAGATACCCTCTATAAAATAGCTGTAATTGTACTAGAAGGGCAAAAATTCTGTGCCATGAACAAGCTTTCAAAAGAGACATTTTACTAGTCTTTGTAATGAAGTTTGCCAGGATAAAAATACTGCTTCATCCCTCCCACTTCCCCGCCCTGTAAGAAACAAATACCCCAAAACAGTTGCAGAACTGCAGGAAGTAGTATAGGATTACTTCTTTTCTTCTTCTTTACTTTTCTTTTTAAATTAAAATATTTTTCTTTCGGTATTTTATGACATATTAAGGAAGCTGCAAAAAAAATGCAGCTTTATTAAATATTGTTATACAAAAATCTCACATATGCATCCATGGGGCTGAAGGTTATAGTGGTATTGTATGAACTATCCTTTTCCCTTAGAACTATATACCTTATTTGGAATGATGGAGAGACTTTATAGAAAAGACATTGGACAGCAAATGAAGAAAGGGGTTGGAAAACTATTGGCAGGACAAATAAAATGCTCCAGAACCTCTCAACCTCCTTGCTTCCTTATTTTAAATGCACTTCTGCTTCAGTATTTTATTTGTCTCTCTTTTGTTCTTCATGCTGGAGATAGTTCAGGACATAAAGGACAACTTGATAGCAGAAAATGTACTGATCCTGCAAGGAAAAAGAAATTACAGAACATGTGAAAAATGCCTGCACCACATAAGTGCTCTCACTTGCACTTCCCAGTTGCACAGCACTTCCAATACTAATTATACCATTAAATAATAAAACCACCACCACTACCAAATGCCAAAGAAAACCAAAGATCCCAAACACCCCCCCCCTCCCCCCCCCACAAAAGGCCACAGTGGAAAAATACACAACCTCATCTTAAAGCAAATACAGACACGGCTCTGTCACTAAAGACACATTTCATATGGGACATTTATCCTCCCTTCACAACAAAACCATCTAAAGGAGATTAGGCACTTTAGAAAGGAAGACAGCAAGTGAATTTCAAGGACTTGCATCAATTCCAACTAATAGAGAACTCAGAGGACTGTGCAACTTCTTACCCTAATCTCAGTGATAAAGGTATGGGGGCTGATAGATGTTTTGGGGTGTGAGGTGGGCATGGGGCTGATAGTTTAGTAGTTTGATTTCAGGTTTTTTTTTTAACTATGACTTCACAATTCCTTTCCATTCAAAGAAAGAGTGTAGATTTTAACAAGACCTTGTGACGACCATCTCTAAAGTTAATTAGCTGTAGATCCAGATTATTCCTAAAAGATTTAACTTCTGGCTGAATATCTTCCAAAGGAGATCTCAGGACATCTCTGATAGTATCAGTGATTCACAGCAGCTACAGTTAGGCCTTCTCCTCAGTTTATAATGCAACCTTAAGCCAAAAAAGCTTAGCTGACTTCCGCTATAAACACATACTTTTGAAGACTAAAACTCAAAATTTTTTAAAATACAGTTCAAAACAATACAGCATGTTAAAACTGTCACTTCAGATGGTTTAGTGAATGCCTGAGGAATCCAGACTCACCTCTGTCTGCACCATTCCGTGTCTCTGCAGACGCATCGTGCGCACCAGGTCCGAGATGTCAAACTACCAAAACAAACAGAGAGTTAAGCATTCAAAAAAGACAGATGTGCAGAACAAAGAAACATCCCCAGCATCAAACCAGGGAACAGAATTAGGTACATTAGTAGTGAAACAAATAATTCACCGTAGCCTGTGTTTGTCTGATAGGTAACCAGCATGTGCTGTCTCTGGGCAATCTGGATGTGGCCCCACATCAGACACTCCCCCCTGCTCTTGTGTTCTTTCTGTACACAGGCCCTCTTGCTTACTCTAAGCTAAGTGTGCAGAAAAGAGAATTTTAGACATTCAGAAGGTGCTTAGAACTCCACTGAGCTAAGCATGACATAGCTCACCTTCCTTACAAATTCACCACAGTTTTGCTACCCCAGGCCACTGAAGGACATAAACATAAGGAAGCTAGCACCCTCCTGTGGATCACCGTGGAAGGCAATCCCTGGTTGTGCTGGGAAAGTCGATTTATACACCCCTTCCACCAATTGCCCAAGCCATCATGGCAACACCATTTTTCCCATGCCATGTGCCAGAAGTCCACTATGGTAGAAGATGTCCTTGCAACATACTTCAAGTGGCACCAGGTTGCTGAGGTTCCCTGAGCTAACCCAAGAGCCACTGGATATTAGAGCTCTCTCCATCTGGGATCACCAACAAATAAACATGGTATTGCCAACAGCATGGCACACTGTTTAAAAGATTGCGTGGATTCAGTGGAACACATTCCCTGCAGGTCAGAAGCACCACAGAGCCCATCCCTGGGATACTCACATCCAGGTCTCTACTGATCAGCCCCAGGACCACGTCTATACAGATGAGGGTGCCCGACCTCCCGATGCCTGCGCTGCAGTGGGTGATGATGGGC
The DNA here is from genome assembly GCA_910950805.1 of Acrocephalus scirpaceus scirpaceus. NCBI lineage: Eukaryota > Metazoa > Chordata > Aves > Passeriformes > Sylviidae > Acrocephalus > Acrocephalus scirpaceus. Next base: position 56,448,512 of record OU383778.1, on the reverse strand, counting down.
CCTGACTTGTGGACGTGCCGCATGTAGGAGATGAAGGTGAGCAGGTCATCTGGCTGGGAGGGCGTGTCGTGGTCAGGCCAGGCAATGAAGTTCAGGTGGGAAATGTGCCGCACTTCACCTGTCTGAGGTTCAAAAACAACACCGCCGTTTGGCAAGAATAAAAAGAAAGGGACTGAGCTCCCAAAGAAAAGTCTCAGAACAGAGGGATTTGCCCAGTGAAGGTGGTTTGTAATTCCATACAACAAGAGCTAAGCTGGAAATAACTAGTAAGTAATTTAGAAGTGTAAGGTTCACTGTGCAGACTGAGCTCATCACACAGAGGAGTCAAGCAGCCAGGCTGAATTAATTCTGAATTTCATATCCCTACATATGTTTCTGTGGCCAGTGGGAGCCAAAATTTAGGGTCTTGTTAATGTAATGAAATCGTACCCTGGCCCAAATGCTTTCTCCTATAAAGGTCACAGAGCAGCACAAGCTGCAACGAGGAACAGCTGCCCAGTAACGATCACTGGGCAAAGAGGAGAAGCCCTGGGTTGCCCCTTGATGTAGACAATGCAGGTGAAAGCAGGCAAACCAGAAGTATAAGGATAAATATGGCAGCACTCAGAAAAAACTCTAAGCATGCAAAATTAGATTCACTCACCTGAATCTCCTCGAGCTCCAGCACTCTGATGATGAAGCCCTTGAGCTGCTGAAGTCTCACAAGAGCAAGGCGTAGTCTGTCGTTGATCATGGTGGTTTTATTGAGCACATCTGGCCAGTAACGCTGACACTTTATCTTTTCTCCCTCGACTTCCTGAGTCATCATGGCAATCACAGTACAGTTTTGCTCCCAAACCATTTGCCAGAAATCTGCTACAGTAGTAGGAAGAGGTCCTTGGCACGCAATGTAAACGAACTCCTCGTTCCCCACGGGCATGCGAATGAAGCTGGCATTGATGTATCCACCTTCAACCCCCAGAGGGACTCTGGTGGTGTCATCTGTCATCCCCACACAACAGAAAGACCTCGTGTTAGGTGTGCACATCATCAGACCTTCACACAACACAGGTGTTGAGCCTTACACACTCACAACAGCACTCCACAGATACTTCCACAGCTTGCTTTAAAAGAAATAAATCACTTAAATACTTAATTTAGGGCACTAATCAGTACTTTCAATAACAAAGAAGGTGTCTGCAGGAGAAATATAAATCAGCAGACAGGTGGGATAAGCAATTTGAACTGCAGCAACTCTGGAACACAGAGGTTGAATTTTTCTCACATAGAACTAACCTCTGTCAGTTCCTACTTGTCATCACCTAACAAGCAGAATTTTATGGCAGGAAATTTACTGACAATAGTACACATGTCTGTTTTTCCAATTCTGCATGGGTAAAACTGAAAAAACCTTGTCTGGTTCCCCACGTATACATCATTTAAGACACAGGATCTGCTGAAACAACTGAAAAGTCTATGAAAATCCATCCCTACCCACCACAGCACAGTAGTATATTGTTCACTGATCCTTAACTGCTTTATAAATGCTTGCTTTATTTTCATCCTTACTAGGATTAAGAATCAAACCATCCCACCTCTGATCTGATCCATCTGAGCATACAGGTGGTGACAGAATATCAACTGTGAATTTCAAATTAGTTTGGACTTACAAGGAAGTATGTTTTTATATCTGTTCTTTCTCCTGTTCTCCTTTGCTTGTCCAATCAAACACTGATCTAGAGGTTTTAACTCCTGAAGGTTCTGTAAAGAAGCAATTACATGTGCATTAGAAAAGCACTGATTGGTAATAATAGTAAGAGTGGTTATGTTATCAAGTCATTAACAAGCAGAATAATTAAATAGCAAATCCTAATGTGGATATGCAAAATAATGCAGTCAGAGGAAGGAATCTTTTACACAGCCAAGAAAATGAAATTAACAAAAAACAACCCCAAAACCAAACCCCACCTAGTATCCAGTAAATATTTTATCTCAAAAAAGAGATCATGTAACATGGCTAACTTAAGTCTATGGAAAGACTGGTTTCACATTCAGCAGCTGGACTTCACAGCCTTTGTCTATGTCTGTTTACATCACTGTATTCACTTGGTAATTTACCAGAAGAAAGAATGACGTAAAAACCCTTATGAACTGAATTCAAACTGATCTCATCTCTCAGCAGCTTGTGGGAGAAGAGAGAGAAGTCTTTGGTGTTAAGTCTTTTCATCTCTTTTGAGCTTCCAATTAAAGCGCTGTGGTGTTCAAAGCAGTGATGATCCAGCCATTCTATTTTTGTTTCATACTGGGAAAAAGGACTCTAAAGGACAAATAGTTACTCACTTCAATCTCTTTAGAAGGGACTCCCTGTTCCAGCAATCCACGCAACATCCTGATCACTGACTTCAATTTGGCTCCTGAATATTTGCCTCCAGGGAGCACATTCACAGTAGGGAGTGCAGAGATCTCTTCATTTGTCACTAGGGGGAAATCTAGCAGAAGATATAAATATAAATAAAACCAGGGAAACATAAACCGCAGCTCACAGTTGGATTTGCATGTTGCTGTTCATCACTGCACTAGCTGTTTTCTCTTGAATGTCCCCATACACCACAGAGAATACACAGCTCTCCTCTCAGCTTGACAGACAAAACCAAATTAACTAGAAAAAGCAGTAGGACAAAATCAGCTCTGATGAATCCACTAACTAAAGGGAATATTTTCCTGAACTTCCAATAAATATATTGAAACAAACTTCAAGTACATTTTAAATGTAAAGTCTTCACACAATAACCTACAAGAATGGATGGACACACACAGGGATGAATTCAGAACTCTCCACATTACAGCCTGTGACTTGTTTTTAGCACTAATACTCACATATAGCACACCTTACAATCATCACTTGGAAGGACACTTCTTTTCCCAATACAGCTTGCCTCCCATCAGGCCTTCAGTGCTTCTCTGAAGCACAACAGAATTCATAAACCTACAATCTCTCTGGTATTGCAATTAGAAGTGTCCTAAATCTGACTTAGTCTAAAGTATCACATGGATTATCCTTTTTTCTTTTAATGAATGCAAAGAACTGCTGCATATGAACTTCAGGAACTGACAATTCTAATGCTAGCTCAAAAGAAGTGAAGACTAAATTCCGCCAAACACATCAAACTGCGCAGAGTTCCACTCTGCCACATTGACCAGCACTGGAAGAATGACAGTCCAGATAAAAGTAGTGCCTAATCTGAGCTGGTATGTGAAGCACATGATCTATCAATCTAATCACAGTCAAACATATATTTATTGTTACAGCTTTTGTGAGACAGATAGGGAGGAAGGAAATATCTCAGCCGGTCCCAGCTCTTCTACAACCACACATACAAAGTTGCCAATACTTATTCCTATTAACTCTCACACACCACACAAGGATGTAGAGATCCTTCCCAGTGCATTGCTGAGCTGTTAGAATACCCCTCATACCTGCCATGACACCCTAAAAACATATCCAAGACGTCTCAAAATTCACTTCTGTCTACTTAATGTGACGCTGAAGTTTTCTGTAACTGATTATGTTAAATGTCCTTGCCTTTCTTTACACGTTCCTGGCTGACTGATTCAATCGGCAGCTCATCACTTCCCCATGTGATTTCCTCCTCATCTGCCTGGCTCAAGGAAGGCTGTGGAGGGGATCTATAAGAGGACAAGGCATGGAAGTAAGAAAGAACATCTAGAACTAACACATTTGCAACCTAGTTAAAAAGAAAAACAAAACAACAAACCCCACCAGAAAGTAATTCATAGCTACAATTATTTCTGGACTGGACCCCAACCAGTGATCTCAAAAACCTAACTTTTTTGCCTCCCCCGCCCCCTTTTTTTTTTTTACATCCCTAAATGGGATCTGAAAAAGGTAACAGTGGAGAAAGATCCAGGAGTATATAAATCTAATTGCAGTGGTAGTTATTACTATTTTTCAAAGGCTAAGGAATTAAATAGCATCCAATAGCAGATTTGTACCACTCATACAATTTACTACGCTTGAGTATGTTTTCTCAATTGCAAGAAGATACTGATGAATGTATTAAGTATTTTAGGTCATAACAACAACATAAAACCATATACATTTTCACTGAAATTTCACTTAGACTAAAATTATTTCACTAAGAAAAACAACCTTGAGAATATCTGATGTTCAAAGTGGCTCAAAGGAACAGCTAGCTAGTAACTTGATCAGGCATATGCTTCATGCTCCATGGAAAAAGATAGTAAGCCCCAGGCATCCAAAAGGAAGCTGATGGAGCAGAAGAACTCTACACTTGAGTTGCAGTTGGATTTGCATGTTGCTGGTCTAAGACCAGAAGATGTAACACTAATGAAGCTTGTATAGATTTACACTGAAGACAGCATTGTTTGAATGTTTTCTTCACATCCAAGTACCAAGTTGCTAGCACAATGCAAATTATATTACTTGGAGACATCTGAACACAGTCCAGTTACTTGCTACAACCACGTTATCAAAGGAAAAAATAAAAGTAGGGCATAGTAAACCACATAAAGCTGATTAGTATTCAGGCAAATTACAACTTTTTAAGTAAGGAACAGACCAAGAGAACAATTCAACAAGACATCACACAGATAATTTATTTGGTTTGTTTTGGGGGTGGTTTCTTGGTTTTTTGTTGTTTTTCTCTCATTCCAACATACTACACTTCAGACTTCCAGACTTCACAGGTTTGATTTCAAGCAAGACTAGAAAAGAAATCTTACCTTCCTGGCACAGCTTTTACTTCACAATAGTCTTCACAACCATTTACATGTGTTGGCTAGAAGAAGTAGTATTTCAAAACACATTAAAATACATAGTTGCAACATTCACATACTGCAAATTTTAAACAATTAACAATTACAGGGACTATTTCTGAAGGGTACTAAGTTCAAAGCAGCACATGATGAAAGACTTTCCTCTTTTAGACATCTCATTAACCCAAAATAACAGAGGATGAGAACACTGAGCACTTGGAAAGATACTCTACTGTAACAAGGCCAAAAAGCTATATTAGAATCATTCCTGACTCACAGCAGCAGTAGAGTCACCTAAGTTTTCCCCAGCTGGCTTTTTTTGTTTCTAATACTTAGAAACCCTTTATGAGGTAAGCCTGATAGTGAAAACTTCTGCCTCAGAACTGTTAAGCCACAGTTCCTATACTGTGGATATGTAACATAACAGGGAACTACCTCTAAATGACACACCCTCCTATTCACACCCTCCTCGGCAGTCTGAGAAGACTCAGCACAGAGGAAGGCATTTCCATCCTTCTTTCAAGAAAATCTCTACAAAATCATTAAACATTCTAGGTCGATTTGCTTTTCCACTGCCATACTAGGACAATTTTACTTGTGGCTCTCCCTAGAGCACATTGACATACAGCCAGATTCCTGATTTGATTTTCAGCTCTACTAACTGGACAGAAAGCTGCAAGAGCCAGGATGTGCTAGAGAGACAAGAGTTCTGCTGATTTTAAACAAGAGACAAACCCCAGGCATCCAGTGACTGATATAAAACAGGACACACAATAACGGAGAGTAAACCACATATAGAAGTTATTCAAGCTAATGAGCTTATCCTAGAAAAACGCAGCAGGAGAACGAATTTCAAATCCACATTTTGGACAGTAAAGTCTAACACAGCATTCATCTTCACTGTGCTTCCCTTCTCTGAGCAGGAATCACTGAAATCTTTTAGATTAAAAAGCTGAAGTAGCATTAACAAGGTAGTTTATTACCACCCTTTTTGCAAAAAAAGCTGATGGACTTCATATGATAGTGTAAAATACCTATATGCTTTGTTCTCTTATATAGGTAATTTATGATCATCATATGCTATTTAAAAATAAATGTTTATACACCATTTAAAGCTACTACCTACAGTGATGTTCTCATTTAAAGGACACGTAATGTTATTTCTACCAGTTCTATGCCAATAAGGAAAAAAATTGAAAAAGCATCTGCCAGCTTCTTGCCATCCTACCTCTGAAAAATCTTCGGGTAAAGATGACCCATCACAGTCTGTGTCCTCAGACTTATCTTCTGCCACCCTTCCATTCATCTCTAGCGAACAGGAAAATCAGGAGATACAGCATAAACACACCAGAAAATGCCCAGGAGCCATCCTTTCACAGTAGTGAATCCTGTTCCACTTGTCTGGCAGTAGACAAGGAATACAGATGCCAGAATAACCAAGAAACACTTTTTAAGGCCTTTGCTACCAGCATGCTGGAAAAGAGCTCTTACTGTACAGGATAACCAGACTTTAGGTTGCTTTTTTTATAGGTGTCATGGTATGTGAGGTTGTTTGCACAGAATATCATTGTCATAGCATAACTGGTGTACAGGCTGCAGCTACTAAGTTATCACATTCCCCAGTGGTTTTTCTGCAATTCAGTTAAGATTTAGACCAGCAATAGGTCCAAACCAGGATTCTACTCACTCTTTGTATTAACAAAATGTAATTGGCACATGCCAGATAAAATCTGACTTGTATCTGTCTGCTATGGAAGCATCCTGCTGCCATATCCTACGGATTCAATTCATCTTCCATTGCAAAGAGCAGCCTACAGGAAACTGGAAGTACTGGGAGCTCCAATGATATTCTTCAGCTGAGATCCTGGCACAGCCAGAACCACAGGGATCCCTGACTCCTAATGCAATGACCAACTACAATAACCCAATGACCTTGAAGTCATGACCTGAAATAACTGTAATTTTGGAAGTTTTATCTTGGGTTTTAGAAGGAATATCTACAGAAGTAGCAGGCATTTTTCTCAAATTTTTGGAGCATGCATACATAGTATGATAACCACAAAGGAACTACAAACCATACTCCTCACTACATTTGATGAGATGGAATGAAGGAAAAGAAAGCTGTACAGTCAGAAGGAGGTACTGAAAAAAAAGCCAGTCTTTCTAAAACAGACAGAGCAGGTTGGTAAAATGTTTGGTTTTGAGAGATCTCAACGCATTTCCAAGTTGTGCCATCTGAAATCAATGAAATGCTGAAATGCTTCAGCACACCAACATGACTGCAGCTGCAGGACCAGGTACCTAAAGAATAGGAATTTCACTCAAGAGACAGCTCTAGAATAGGAATAATTTTCCCAGATTACTTAAAGGAAAATTCAGATTTTTCAAACCAGAACTGCACTTATTACATTGCATCTCAAATTCATGGTAATCAGCAACTATTTGTCTGTGTTCAAGTTGGGAAACTTCCAGCTCAGACATCAAATCAATGTTAACCAGCTCTCCCTGTTGATAAATCAACTGCTTACTTGGCACCTTGTTTCAGAGTGTTTTGCTGTCGGTAATGTTCTTTTTTAAAGGCTGGCATTACCTGGAAGGTGATTTTCTGATGCAGCCTTCTTGAGATGTAGAAGACTCTGAGCCTCAGAAGTTGCATTATTCTGATTTAAGAGGTTCTGGGCTTCCTCATCTACAACATCCAACAGATACTGGACAACTTCATTGTGGTCATCTTCATCATAATACTCATCATCTGGAACCTCTGTTCCTGAAGACAAATAGTGCAAAGTGACAAGTTTTCCCAGTATAGAATGGTTTGGGTGAACTCATTTAAAGGGGCAGACACATGGCATTATTTCTAGCTGTTACCACAGCCTTCCTTTATTTCTCTCTAACACAAAATCCAATTTCTATAAATTTACTTTAAATATCAACTAACTCCTATAAAGCAAAGCACAAGACTAGGAAATTATCTTCTAAAAGTGACTGTCAGCCTAACATTTACTTATTTCAGCATGTTCAACCATGCCGTGATTCTCTTGCACTGGTACAACAAAGACAGAACAATGCAGTCCCCATCTCACCTCCACTTACCTGATTTGTCAATGTGTTTAGGAAAATCTGACATCTGATTGGTAAACCCAAGGGAAGGTGCATCTTCTGCTCCTGAGTGGTTCATTAGTGCTTTTGTGTGATGGATATTGTTTTCTGTATTTCCCTGAGACGGTCCTAGGATGCCATTGCCATTGACCTGAGAATGCCAAGAACAGTACAAATCTTAAAGGGCCTGGCAGTTTGTTGAAGCAGCAAACAAATAAAAATAAAAGCAGCAAAATTAAAAAGTTTTCATCTCTCCTCAGCAACAAATAAAAACCTCTATTCATATCACCTGAGATACCTGTGTGGTGGGTGGGAAGTTTCACATAACAAGAGCAAATAAAAAAAATTAAAGCAACTAGAAAAAAACCCCACATGCTGATGAAGCAGCAGCTTCTACAAGAGAACACATAGTAGTATTTAACATTATTATAACCCCAATAAAATGTATGCCAGCTTCAATACTTTTGGTCCCACAACACTGCATTAAGGAAAAATTAAGGGGAAAAAAAGAAAGAAAATCACCTAGCAAATATAACACGAAAGCACCTGCAGAAGCTGTGGGCTGAATGGAGTATTCTGGATGATAGCCTTGCATCCTTCTCATAAGACAATTTGTCTTTCAACAAAGCAGTGCCAAAGAAAGAGTAGATCAATTAAAACAACTTGCACATTTATTATGACCACTGCTTATTCATGTCAGTTGATAATAGTGGGTTTGTATACGTTGATCAACAGATTGTTTCACTCATTTATTTAGTTTTAAAAGTGTTTGAAGTAGATTCTTTTCTCTGGTTAAGAGCACAAGAGAGGAGCATTTACCTTTGGCCCATAAGCATCAGTTGACTTTTCTGTTTTATCACAGGGATCACCACAGGAACAACCTGAACAAAAATGGGGAAAAAACAACAACTTTTTCTCTGAAATTAAATTAGCCCCCATTGATCATTTTTACAAAAGAAGCAAGATATTTAATACTATGTTACAACATGAGTAGCATTTCTGCCTGCTTTCTGTGCATTGCCAAACTTCTGAATGACTACACTTCATATGGTGGCTTTTTGAATGTTCTATTTAATGGGATCAGAAAGGATGAATGCTAATACAGGTAACCAACTCAAAGCAAAAAGAAATGTTGATAAATAGTTTAACAACTTACAGTGGAAACATGCACCTTTGAGAACAGCATTGATTCCTTTTTCCTCAAAAAGTATAAGATACAATCTCACAAACATCTGTCATTGACTATTTTTTTTAAATATTATCTGACATCTAGGTCCTTCTTCAAAAGAACTCTTCTGCTCTATATTAGAGAGAATTTCTAAAGTATGCAAGAAATGACATCATAAAGACACTATTGCTGAATCTCTTTTCATGGAGGTTTTAGAGGAAAGATCAAGCAAACTCCTGTTGGAGCTTGTCACAATAAGCTGGACTAGGATAGTATCTTACAGCCCATATCAGTTCCTTTATTTTTATAAATGGGTGCATTTAATTTGCTATGAGTAAGCACAAAAAACTTACCATTAGCTTTCATTTGCCATAGACTTGAGTTCTCAGGGCTTCTGGATTTTGGGAACACTGCATGACCATCTCTGTGGAAAGAAATATTTACAGAAGTATTTATTAAAAAAATAAGTACATCATGGTAATCATCAGATATTGAAGTAAGCAGTACTACTGGTAAAACTGCTAATCATTCCCAACCAACTCAGTGTCATTTGCAAACTGACTGAGGACATGCCCAATCCCCTCTTTCAAATCATCTACAAAGGAATGAAACTGGACTGGCCCAATACTGAGCCTTGGGGACTCCCCACTAGCACCATTCACCATCACTCTCTTGCTCCAGCCAGTTTTTAACCCAGTGAAGAGCATCTCTCCAAGCCATGGGCTGCCAGCTTCTCCAGGAGAATGCTGTGGGAGACAGTATCAAAGACTTCACTACTCCAGTGGACACAACCACAGCTTTTCCCTTATCCACCAGATGGGGAACCCAGTCATGAAAGTAGATCGAGGGGCCAGGCAGGACCTGCCTTTCCTGAATCCCTGCTGGCTGGGCCTGATCCTCTGGTCCTGCACATGCTGTGTGGTCACACTCAAGGTGATCTGTTCTGTAACCATCCCTAGCACTGAGGTCAGGCTGACAGGCCTGTAGTTCCCTGGATCCTCCTTCCAGCCCTTCTTGCAGATGGGTGTCACACTGGTCAACCTGCAGTCACCTGGGACCTCCCCAGTGAGCCAGGACTGACTAATTCCTCCTGGATTGTATGGGGTATATTTGAACACTTGTAGCTCATAGCTGGACACAGCCTTGTGTTCCCAAGAAGCACAAAGCACAGCAAGTACTAGGTACCCTTGTGTTCCACTGCAGCACAAAAGCTGTGAATTTACAGACCCTTTCTGAGGAGACAGTCCTCAGTAACATGTGGTGAATTTCCTGTCATATGAGGAACAGGTTTTACTCACACACTCACACATATACAATCATGCAAGAAAACCAAAAAGTAAAGGGAAGCATTTGCTTCCAGAACACACCTGGTGGCTTTGAGCACCACTGTTGGAAGGCATGTTTCCAGCATTCTTTTGGCTTCTTTCAGAGTCATTCCTTGTGTGCTTACTCCATTAATGTAATGGATAATATCTAGTACATGGAGACTCTCCTCTCTGGCAGCAACCGATTTGGGAAGAATGTCACTAATATACACAACTTGATAAAGGCTGTCATGGCCTCCTGATAATGACAAACCTGCACAGGGAAAGAAGGGGAAAACAACAAAAATCAAGGTTTCTTTGTAACCAAAGGGGAAGATGTTTCTCCAGGGCAAAAAGCAGATTAATTCCATGTTACCTAGCTCCTCCTTATGGCACATTAGTGTAATGTCAGGCAGCAAATGAGGCAACACTGGCATCTTTGGTAACTCCAAAACACGCCCTAGCACTAATCTGACAGTCCTTGGGGCAGCTCGGAGAAAGTTGACTGCATCAGTATGGCTCATGTTAGTGACATCGATGTCATTAACCTGCAACAACCAAAGCAACACAGATGTCCTTGTTAGGTCCCAAGCAAGACAGCATTACTGAGGAAGCATTTATTGCTGCTCTCAAGTGCTACGGAATCACGTCTCTCAGAAGGTACGTGCCTTTGTCCTTTAACCACATTTAACTTGGCCTACAAAACAGTTCACTTTTTTTTTTTTGGACTCAAAGTTGTCCTTTTCGTGCAATCCCTGCATATGAAAACATTAATTCTCTCACTTTTATGAGTCGGTCTCCAGGCCGTAGTCTCCCATCGCTTTTGGCAGGATCCTGAACAATGTCATGAATGTAGCAGCCAACACTGTCGTTACCTTTGGTCACTGTAAAACCCAGACTGCCCTTTTCTGACTTTGTCAGAGTCACTTGGAGCTCCACTTCCTAGGGGGACAAGACAGCACTTTACAAACAGGCAATCAGAAGAAATACAAACATTTTACTGAACTTAAAACAGCTGGAAGCAGACAACTGATTTACCTACTGATTTAAGTGGGACACAAGCCTAGAACAAGATATATTTCTTATCAAGCTCAGTTTAGCCACTTCAAATAAGCACCTCTAATGAGTTCAGACAGAACCAAACAATGTTTTGCATGGAAATAACGTGGGGCCAAAAGTCTATGAATTAAACAAAATTTTGAAGGCACACATCAAAACTCACACCTTATTTTACCCTTATCTAGCTGCCATATAGAAGAAATATAAATATCTCAACGCATCCATAATTATTCAGAACAAAAATAAGTGAACATGTTTTCCTACAGTGAGACACAATACCATAGAGCTTATCTTGAAACTGAACACATGCACGTGTTTTGCCTATTTTAACTTGCATTAATTTTGATTTGAAAATTATGGATCTGCCTCATTTGCATTAAAAAAAAAAATCACAGAGCACCAAGAAAGATGGAGAAAAACTTCTGAAGAAGGGATAAGAAAAGTACAGTTTCTTGTCAAAATGGAGTATTGGCTAGATCGGCTTTATAACCTGGAAGACCCTCACAACTTGGATGTATCAAGATTCAATTTCAATTTTTTTCAATCTTTGAACAGATTATGTGAGGATATGGAAGTCCCTTCTGATACACAAGACATTTCTGTGGTGACAAGAAGCTTTCTCAGAAAAGCCTCAATGGGCTCCATCTTGCAGCAGAGCAGCAAGTCTTTGGGATTCATAGTTATAAAAACGCAGCAAAGGACAGGGTCTCCTGATGCCCCGATGCCTCAGTTTATTCTCTAGCCTCTGAACAACCACCTAAAACTAAAAGAGCAGAAGCAAGATATCTGCCATTCAAGCTTCCTCTGAGTACATGGTTGAGAGGTAGGTAAATATATAATGCCAAGGTTTCCAGGATGAAATGACCCATGAAATGGACATATATACATCCACAAATGTACACATGAATGCCTTCATATACACAGAGGGAACTGTATCAGCTCTTCAAGAGCCCACACAGAAAATGCCTGCAGACATTAGTATGAGCAGCTGCCATTAATTGATTACAAATGGCAATGTATGTGCCATTTATAAGGGGGACACACCCAGATGAGTGCAAGCATAACCTACAGCTATCCCACTTGTAAATTAATGTGCCTAATTTCTATCCACTCTCAAAATCATGGCTAAAACAACCACAACAGGACATTTATGCTCCTGAAAGACAGAAATAGTGTATTACTGGCTCATATTCTTCAGCATTTTTTTCCAGTTGGGTGAGTAATGAATCTATTTCTCCCAGGTGTGAAGTCAGCTCAGAGACAGGAGTAGCGTAACAGTCATTTATTAACATGGACGTGGTAACATCAGGTACAGTTCTACAGGTTGGGATCACTGCCAAATCCAAAGGCACATCACTACAGATAAAGCAGAAGAAAGAGAAAAACAAGAATAAGTACAATGTGGCTGTCACTCATAAATTAATACATGAGCCAAGGTTGACTTTACGCAGATCTAAAAAGCGAACCAAAACAAAGATTTTTATGAATAGGTCCAATAAACTACTCTTATAAACATTTCTGCAGGATGATGAGGATCATTATCAGCAGCATACCTGTCCTCAAGCTCTGCCTTGCCAGGAGCCTCTTGATCAGGATACGGGATGGTGCGAACAGCATCCTTCTGGCCAGGGTGTGCCTCATACTGACTCTGTGCCCGCGCCTCGGCTTCACCTGAGCTGTGGTACAGCGCTGAACTCCAGCCCAGGCCCACCTGTGCTGCCGACCCCATCCCCTCCTCATCACCACTTCTGCTGCTGTCACTGTAGCTGTCTCTTCTGGAGGGAGATTTCAGCCTTTTCTTGTTCAAATCACTAGTTTCGTTTTCATCTGAGCTGTCACCTTGTTCTCCATTTGATGGACCAGAAACTTCTCTGCTGACCTCTGGAAAAACTTGTTGGGGCGAATGGATGGGGGTCTACAAGAGCAAAAGCATTTAATTCATCATAATCCAGTTCTGATGACAAAAGAAAGTTAAAGACTGCATAAAATTACCATAAAAAAAGGAGTCAGCTACTGACTGAACTGTGGAAACATATCACAGCATAGTTTCAAAAGGTCAGTGCAACTTGGCCAAGACAAAGTGCGCAAAACTTTGCAACTTATGCTGCTAAAAACCTTTTAATTCATCTACAGCAAACAAAAATACTTTAGCCTCAGAAAGCCTTCTGACAGATGCTTTTAAACGACGTCCAGCAGTCTTCTACGCAACTACCATGAGATCCCTTCCAACCAGAAGCTGAGGCTCACAGAGCTACTGAAGTCAAACCAATCTTACAGACGAGGGAAACAGAGAAGCTGTCAACCAAAAAGCAACAATAACAGACTACAAAAACCAAGATAATTTATGCCAAATGGTGACTGTTAACCAAGTCATTAATTCCCATGAGAACGAATAACAATTTTGCCAATTGTCATATATTCCCAAGAATTATATCAGCCAGCAGACAGAAAGGTTTAAAAGCTTAATTTATGCTTTCACGGCCAGATTCTTGTGTACGTGAACATATCAATCTGTGATAATGTAAAGAAAAATTTTGATTTTCCTTTTCTTTTAATATATGCATTGTTTTATTAAAGTTCTTGTTAAATTTCTATAAAGTTCTATTAAAGTTCCTCTTATTCCACATTACAAACAGGTCTACTACAGGAGGAGTAGTTATTTGTATTATTAGTTTGCTCAGTTGCTTATCTCTCACTCCAATCCCAACTTCACCTAAATTTGTATTTGGACATTTAAACTCCTCTCATCAGACTTGAATGATTTTATTGTTTGCAAATAATGTTAAAGTAACTCAGAATCACAGAATCAGAGTATCCTGAGATGGAAGAGATCCACAAGGATCATCCAAGTCCAATTCTTGGCCCCGCACAGGACAGCCTCAGGAATCACACCTTGTGCCTGAGAGCCTTGTCCAAATGTTTCTTGAACTCTGGCAGGCCTAGAGCTGTGACGAATTCCCTGGGAAACTTAAACTGAAGACCTGTCTCCATTAGTTTTACACTTTCCTGTATTATGGAAAGTCTCATTTTCAGGCAATTTGCCCTCTACACTCTATTTTGCTGAAACACATTTCATTTCCACTTCTTTAAGTATCCTAAAATAACCTTATGTTCATTCAATTTACTGGAGCATTTTGAAAATATTCTTTGGGACATCTCTAATTTCCAGGAGGTAAATATGACAACCTTTTCCCTGTTTTTACAGGTATCAACACCGTATCGGTGTTTTGTAGAATATCCTTCACAGAAATATCCAATTTCTGTCTGATATCAACTTCAAAACATTGGGCTGCAAAGAAATCTCTGCCCCAGAAACACTGTGTTAAAGCTATTTCTCATGTCTTAGGTCACAAAATGGACAAAATGCTTTTGAAGACATACATCCCTTTAACATTCACACAGTGCACCCCTAAGGGATTCATTCCAAGAACTACATCTCTGTGAGCACTCTCCCCATTATTTCATCTGCAACTTGCATTTAACAAACCAGATTGAATAAACAAACCTTAAATAGCAAATAACATTAAAAAAACCCTCATGCCAGACACCTTACCAGCAGTAAAGGATCGATGTCTGGTAGCATTCCAGACGGCGGCCGGCAAAGGAGAAGAGAGACTTCTGGAGATGTTCCCCTCAGCGCAGAGATGACTTCCTATGGCCACAGAAGGATTCACAGTCAAATGCAGCCTTGCAGGACTACACAGCATGAGTTTCAGTACTAAAGGTACAAACCTGCTGGGACAAACCCTTCAGCGACGCCCCGTTCACTTTCAGAATGACGTCCCCAATCTCTATTTGCCCACTCTCCGCAGCTGGCTGCCCAGGGAAGAGCTTCTTCACCCTCACAATAGTTGATCCCACCTGCTCTGGGGTCAGGTTATCTTCACGGCAGAAACTGAACCCGAGGCCTGAGCTGTTCTTCAAGAGTTTTACCTCAAATGTGTTCTCTGTAAAAGAAACATGAACTTATTATTTCCTATAGCACATGGCCATGGAAAGAGTGTCTGGTGCTCTTGTTCCAGACATGAAAATGTGCAATCTCCCCCTCACATGGCTCTTTCACTGAGTTGAACAGAAGTGTTACCCAAAAGATCCCTCCAGCTTAAAGAGGGCAGAAAAGCTGATCACGACATCTCAGTCTGCTTGCTTGGCCTGACAACATCAATATTCAGAAAGGCAGAGTGTCTCCAAAGGACTATTCCCTAGGAAGTCTATTAAGGAACCTTTTAAAGCACAGAGTGACACACCCTTTCCAGACACTGATCAGGCATTAGTGAGAGCAGCAACTGGAGCTCCTGGCAGACAGGATAGATCCCATGCAAGAAGACCCAAAGGAATCTGCAGGGGTTCTGCCATCTGAGTAGGCTTGGCTTCACTTGCACAAGTCACCAGCAAGAGGCTGAATCACGTCAACCTCTAGTCAGGGGCACAAATCCTTCTCTCTTCTAAGACAGGAACATGCAGGACCCACAGAAGCACTCATTTATATATAAATATCTAAATTCCCCTTGGCACCCCTTAGCTGCACCAGATACAGCAGCATCCCCTTTACTCCAACCTTGCCACAGCCTTGGCATCTAAGGCTGGTGAAACTGCGAAACAACACAGAACAGTGCGAGAGCAAACAGTTAATAGTAGTTAAACAAAGTAACCAAGATGTGTAAGGAGGTCTTAAAAAGAAACACAACAGCACAAAAAGAAAGAGACTGCATTATGTGCAAAGGCCTGGTATAGATCCTTACTTGCTCCATTCCCATCCTAAGAAGTGAAAAAAATATTATGAAGCTACAGGGATGCTTTAAAAGTTAAATCAATTGCTCTGTGTGACCTGACCTGCTGTGACAAAACTGTAGTCTTTGGCATTTGAAGATTCTGTTGCTGGCTTCTCCTGCGGCTCACACTGCCCCACCTGATTTGGGAGTGTGCACTGTGGTGTCACTGGAGCATGAGCCTTGGCCCCTGAAAGCTGACCTTTTTCCAACAGCAGGTGCACCACCTAAAGAGATGAAACATCCTTCAGTTAACTGGCAGTCACAGAGATAGCACAGTCCAGAGTATGTGTTTCCTTCTCATTTTTCAGGGTTCAGACTTTAACAGCGGCAAGTGTTATAGACACTCCCCTCCCCACGTATATCCTCCAATTATTTCTTATTTTTAAGGGCTGTTAAATGACAACCTCCAAAATACACTAAAGGTCTTGCAAGATACTTGCTAATAAGAGTAAGAAAGGGTTTTCTTCCTATAAAGCTGTGAGCGTGTTAAAAGGTGTCAAAGATGGTGTCACTGGCACATTTGTATGGAGAATTAAGTTTAAAACATTTCATATAGTGAACATAAATAGCAGACCTCAGCAGTTCTGAATGTGTACACTCACTGGTTATTTTGGGGTGTGTCAGGAAGCCAAGGAGTCTAACAAAGTAAATCTAAAGTAATTCTCTCCAACACTGGGAGAAGTTGGGGAGAATTCCAGCCTTGAGGTTCCTTTACCTCTTTTCAGTCATAGAGAACTGGGTTAGCACAGACAGGAGCAGAACCAGCAGCCACTCACCTGGCCTGTGTTTCTCAGTGTTTCCACAGCTTGCTTATGGGTAGCTCCTTCCAAACTAATCCCATTGACAGAGAGCACGCGGTCACCTACATTAATAATTTAAGACAAAGTAGGCAGAGCATCACCTATAAAACATCTATGATGCACAGAAACCTTCAAGTCTGAGCTAACAAGGACAGTTATTTAAGGAAATTCTCCCTCTCCTCTATGTTCTGAGTCAAGTAGAGAACTTTGCAAATAAACAATATGGTTCAAATCAAAGGTCTTTTCCAACCTAATGATTCTGTGGGATAATCCCACATCAAAACTAGTGGTAACCATCAGAGTGACAGCCTGTCACAAAGTTCAGACTCTTTATTTAAAACAAATCTTAGCCCACAGTGGGAATGCTCACTTTAGTGAAGAATGTGGCCTGGCTTACTAACAAGAAGAGCCATAACAATTACAGCATTTTCTGTATTGAATTGCCAGGCGTGCCAAGCAAGAAGGCCACAAATAACACAAAGCCCTCTCTCTCTGTGCCTGGAACAGAGAAGCATTCTCCATTAACATAGGCTGCTCTACAGAACAAAAATCCCACAGGCTATCTCCTGTTTTTCCCCTCCACAGCCTAAGCATTGCTGGTTCTGCAGTTGTTCTACATTAGTTTTTTAATCTTCACCTGAAGAATTAGTTATCAAGGCAATGTATAAAATGACAACAGCTTGGAAAAACAGCTCTTCTTCCCAGTGAAAAGGGTACAAGGACAGGAGGCAAAGAGAGTGCTAGTTTCCAGGCCACAGGATATTGTCAAGTCCCCCACAGTCCTCTGCCCTTTTTTCACATTAAGAGTCCCCACCGAAAGAATGGAAATCCTACCTTTTTCTATTCTGCCATCTGCTTCAGCTGCTCCCTTGGGAATAATTGCTTTCACATAAATACCACCATGCCTTATGCTAGTATTTACACCGCCCTAAACAGAAAACAAAAATAGGATTGTTAGTATTTTTGCAGTTAGAGTACTTAGTAATTAAACACAGTGTCACACAAGGAAAACTGTTCTTAGGAAGCATTTGGGCTACTGGCACGTAGAAAAATCAGAGAAACTGTCAAAACCAAAATGTTACATCAAGCACATTCTGTGCAGTCATGCAATTTGCTATGAATGAAGTTGGGGTGGGAAGATTGTAAAAACACAACGCATCACAATGCAAATGCACAAAACAAAATAAATGTCCTTCAGCAGAAACATGTCTGCATTTTGTTGGACTTTACATGCTTGCATACACACCAAAGCTCAGAGATGTGCCAGAGCACAGCATGCCAAAGCAGGAGATGCACAACCATGCAGTGTCCTACTCCAACACAACTTCTCTGATGTAACAGGAAATTAAGGAGTGCTGCTTTCTCTCAGCTCAGACAAGTTCGAAGGTCTAAGCTGCTCAAGCTGAACTGACATTGTTTCTGGAGGGCCTTGGTCTTTCTGCTGATTGCAGTGGGGGTATGACTAGATGATCTTTAAATGTCCCTTCCATCCTAAACCATTGTGTGATTCTGGCTCACTGTGCTCCACAGACTTGGAGGGAAGAGGAAGACCAATAGTTGCTAATGTTCACTCCCGAAGCACCCAGTATTACAAGTGAAAACTTATCCCACAGGTAACTGCGCGCTTCTCCTCATCCCCACTGTACAGCAGAACAATGCAGGGGCAGAATGGAGGCTGGAAAAGCAAAGGGCAGCAAAGACACCACCTGGTCACCCTTAAGGGAAATCTCTGCATTGGCTGGCATCTTCTAACATCTCTACAAAGCCAGTGCATGCATATAGCAGGTCAGTAACCAACTCCTGCTCAACTTTTGTTCCTCCAACTGTCTCAAGCAATGGAACATGACTTTGAATACCTTGGGATGCCAAAATAACAGAATTATTCTGCTCTTCTTACAATCCTAGCCATATATATGGAAACAGTGCTAGGCTTGCAAATCGTTTCTCCACTGAAAATAGCTGAATATTAAAATACATTAAAATGTATTTCTCAATACAAGAACAGACACAGTGGAAAATGTGTGCATCTCGGTTGAAAATTATTCTCTTCTTCCCTGAAGTGCCACTCTGCAGTATGACAGGCCCTAAACATAGAACTACCTAAAAATCTTATAGCCTGAAGAGAAATCAGTCTTAAAAAATACATATTTGCCTCAAATTGCAAGAAAGCAGTGTCAGCCAGGTCTCATTTGGGTTCAAGTAGTTTTTTGCTTTCTGCCTTTTCTCCAGCAGAGGGAGAACACTGAACATGGTGAATGTGATTGAGCGTGCACAGATATTCTTAAATAACACTACCACTTCCACTGCCTGCCGTGCCAGTCTGGGAGGGTCTCAGTGCCTTCCTTGCAAACTTGCCACAAGATCAGGTAGCAAGGGACAAAGACCATCTTGCCTTTTGTACTCACAAAGCAGCATCTGTGATAAGAGTCTATTAGGACTTTGGGGCTCCACCATAAAACAAAAAACAAGAATTACTTAAAGGGCAGATGACAGAAAATTAAATTAATAGTATTAATTTTCATCTTTGGTAAGATTAATCACACATCAATAAATCTATATAATTAAAGTGATTCCAGAAAATAATTTTGCTTCCTTGTAATTTAGCAATTTAATGGGTTGCTGGGAGTAGAGAAAAAGAGAAAACATCTAAAAACCTTGTCAAACAGTACCGTGACACTTATTCCCAAGCCGTTATCTTTTTTTGCTAGTTCAACCTCAAAGATATCTCCAGGTTTAAGAAGCGTTGAAGAAACCTTTTTAGAATTCACTTTGTTTGCTGTATTCGATGAGGAAGAATCCTTTATTTACAAAAAAAAAAAAAAAGAGAGAGAGAAAGAAAAAGAAACAAACGAAACAAAAAGAGACAATGATTTGCCTTTAGAACATACGTTTACAGCTAAGACCCTAAAGGGTGGGGGTTTGAGTCAGACACAGCCAGAAGGACTCCACCTGGCAAAGTACCAATTAGTAAGACACAAGGCTCACTGCTTAAACTCTTCCATTCCTGCCATTGAACAGGTTTAGCACAGAAATATGCTTGGCCTTTAGCAGCCAAGTCTTTCCTGTCCAAGTGAGCTGGTTACAGAACACTGAAACTGCAGCACTTCAGCATTACAGCAGTCTAAAGTCTGTTGGATTAATTAGCAGGAGCCGCCACAATTTAATTGAACAACCTCTGTCAGCTGAACAAAGGAATCACTGCGAGTTAGAAATAAATTTGTAGCACTTGTGATTGTGCCCTTTTGGAAAGGTGAAATAGCAAGCTGTGTCTGCTCAAGAGCATGACTCACTGCTGAATTTTAATGTACAAGAGCAGTTTTCCAAGGATTAGATCAATCCCAGAAGACAATGAGTTCTGCTGCCACCCACTCCAGATGTATCACTACTTTCCTCTGGGAAAATCTTCATTTATCTGTCAAGTGAATAAACTTACCTCTAGGAGTGGTCACTAGATTATGAACATATTGGGCAAACACACAGAGTTGAAAGGAGGTTTCCTACAGCCCCAGCAAGTGCCCTATAGGTTCATCCCAAAGCACAATCTGCCTCTAGTAAGACACATCTTGTGACATTGGAAAGCTGGAAAGTTGTTTCAAGTTACAGAAGTGATTTTCTCCATTTACTTTGAACAAAATCACCATGGCTATTAGAAATCAGCTACTAGCATTAGCTGCAGGCTAGGCTAGGCTGCTCTTCCCCCACATCCTGACACCCAGAGACAGCTATTCCGATACCACTATCACACTGAAGGGAAATATTCATATGAAATCCACTATGCCTTTTTAGCTGGCTGCTGCTCCTGACTGCCGGAGTAAGTTGCTTCATCCATGTCAGAATCCCCTCGGTCAGAATATTCCACAGGCTCCACTACCCCGGGCCTTTTATTTTTTGCTCGAATGCTGTCCAACGAGGATCTTCTCTTCTCTATCACTCTGGAGCCCCCAGCCTGGGACTCGCTGTAGTGCTGAGCATCCTGCTGGGCTCTCCCACTCGTACGCTTGCCAAAGAAGCCGGCTGGCTGGCTCTGGGACAGGCTGGCGCTCTCGGTCCTGGAATCCTGGGAGCTCATGCTTCCGTCCCGCTTGCCCCCCGACAATCCCGACAGGCTCCCCGAAACAGGCCTCTGGTGACCGCGGCACCGGCTGTGCTCTTCCGAAGAGGACTCTGCCTCGTTGTCCTGCACTGAAGAGGGCCTCCTCAGGTAACCCCTGGCTCCACTGCTGATATGAGCAGTGTTAGACGATGCTGAAAACCAGGAGACAAGACAGCCATCAGCAGCTGCCAACACCTTATCTGCAGCACAGCACCCTTTTCTCAGCTTACAGCCCAGTAAGGTTTTACCCGCTGGATATCCCGCAGAAAGTTCTCTTCACGCTGTATCCCGTGTGCCCTCAACAAGTCTACCCTAACACACCCATTCACTCTGCCTCTGAACACAATTCCAAGCCCAAGCTAGCTGGGGCTGCTTACAGGAGAGGCTGCAGACGCCTACCTTTGGACAGCTTGTCCTTGGGCTGGGAGATGACAAGCGTCACATCCTCAGGAGCGTTCTCCAGGATTTCCAATGCCGCATGGTGGCTGACGCCTTCCAAACTCGTGCTGTTTATGGATATGAGGCGGTGTCCTGCACAAAAGGGGTTGTTCAGACACAGTCCAACACCTACATTCTTACCCATCAGTGACAACGTGGAGCACAGGTCTGACAACCTGTACACAATGCATGGATTAAAAATTTCTAAACTTCAAGTGATGCTGGAATAGGGAACTCTAAACATAAAAAAAAAAAGAGCCAAACCCTGAACCAGACCACAAAAGCTTGTTATATTTTCTCTTTTTAAACCTGCCAAATCTTTACATATTATGATTTCTACCTTCTCTTTTGCTGTAAAAAAAAAGAGAAAAAGCAGAAATCAGAAATAAAATGAGCAATACGTAGTTCTGTTCGAGGACTGAAATGAGCAAGAAAAAAAATACATTTTTCTCCTCCTCCTCCCCTACTACAGTTATGGTTATAGTATATGGTTCCATTTCACTTTTTTCAAAAATCAAAGTAGGGATAGCAAGTTTTAAAAACTTTAAATTACAATGCATCTGTAAGACAGACAATGGAAAACAAAGCCCTTAGCTTTATATGTAACTTCAATTTTCTGCTACTTCAAGCTTTATCATTTTTACATTGATTTGTATGATCATTGTTTTTATAGTTTAACAAAGAAGTATCACTAGTTTTCAGAAATTCTCTGGAAGGTAACTGAAGGTCACCATTGTAAGGAACTGTAATACCCAGAGCCATAGATGAAATTTTATGCTATTCACCTGGTTTTAGAGTTCCTTCCAAATCAGCTGGCCCTCCAGGAATAACTGAATGAATAAAAATTCCCAGATCAAGTTTCCCTGTCTTCTCTCCACCAACTATTTGAAAGCCTGTGAAAAAAAGGCCCAAAGCAGGCAAAAATGTCAGTGATCGCCGTGTAACTTAACACAAGTTCATACTTTAGAACAAACAAAAACTTAGTCATTCTAATACATGTAAAGTGAAACACCCCAGACACCTCAAATTTAAATCTTCATGGAAACCAACAGCAAAGCTTTTTGATTAAGATTTATTGTATATTCTTGTTTTAAGCAACTGATTTAGATTTTGTCTGTCTGTTCAGGACACTCCAGCAAAGGCTACAGAAGACAACTCTGGCAAGAGAAACACACTAACAGGTGAATTGAAATGTACATTTGCTGAGCAGATAAAATTTGTTTTCTGTCACATAAAGATTTCTGGTTTTCTCCATTGTTTGACGTTTCACATAGGAGTTGGACCCTGGTCTTAGAGATCTGAGTTTTAAATCTCCTTGTTTTATTTTGAGGCTTCTAATTTATTTCTGTTCATTCTACCACATAAACCTGGGATGAATGTTCCAGAGGAAAAAAGAAATAAAGTAGAAGATATCAGGTCTTCTCTATTCCAGCTAAAACAGCCATCAATTGCATGAGGAAGAAAGAGGAAAAACAGTACATTTCTTTGAATTGTTTTTGCTTTTTGCTTAACTTGTACATTACTGTGCAGAGTAAACACTAAGAATTACTGTCTTGTAGGCTTTTTTTCCCTCTCAAATTTACACTACAGTCTGATTTTGAATGAGAGAACAATGCCCTTAAGGACACTTTAGAGAGTCTTCCTAAAGCACAACACTGACACCAAATTTTTCATTACTCATACAGGGAAAAATTATGTGGGTTTATGAAAAAACCCTCAGTGGTAGAGGAAGGAATGGAATGCAAATATCTCATCTCCCAGCCTCCTTAAACATCAAATCAGTATTCCATCTGAAATTACAGGAGTAAAGAAAACACTACACAATTAGCACATAATGCTTTATTGTGTCTTTTTATTTAAAAAAAAAAACATTCATTTAAAGCATTTGTCACAGCTCAAAGCTGTGAGGTTCCACAGAGGCAAAATTCTATATTGAGTAAAGAGATAAACTTTAAAGACCAAATTCTAGGATGAGTAGTTCACAATATAAATATTATCCTACATTTACAGTATGGAAAAACTGAAAAGCAGACTTGCCTAACATCACAGAAAGTGCATTTTAAATGCCTTCAAAATTCAGCTACTGACTGCACTGCTTTACTCAGTTCTACAATAAATGCTTAATACAAACCAGAAAACTTTATTTTGTTTTTAGCTTCTAGAAACATACGTCAATGGCAGTTTTAAAACCACTTACCCAAGCCAAGCTTTTCATCCTTTTTCAAGTTCACCAAAGTGATCTCTCTCTCTGGTGTGGCAACTCTGTTCTGTGTTGTTTGAAGAGAGTCAACTGTAAAGCCAACACTTCATGATCAGATGCTATCTCAACACTTCCCTTCAGGTTTACTTTAAAGTTCTTTTCCATTAAAAATATTACTTCTCTGATAACTTAAAAAGCTGTTTTGATCTAGTGGGTCCAACTTTCATCTTCTAAGCCATGGTCAAAGACAGAAAAACTCCACAACCATTCTATCTCACTTCCATCTTCAGCAGTTAAAAGTCTTTTACTCCTCCTAAGAAAAGCAGCTAGCACAGTCTTGTGGAGAGACAACATAATTGAGTCCTAGAATCTTCAACTTCATTAGTCTCAGTTCAGGAAAATATTTAGATCTGTGTTTATGTGCTCTGCTCATAGGTAGGAAGGATGCAAACACATTGGTAAAATTGAAACTGAGTGTCATTATATGAAATTCCTAAAAGGTTACTCAACGAGTTCTCTTAATGGTGTCACTTCATTAAAAACCAACCAAAATTAAAATCATCTCCTGAAACTTCTCTTGCTTAAATTTACTTCCTCATTTGCAACTCCACAGGCTGCTGATTCCACCTCTTCTAAAATTTGAGCATCCTCACAATAGAACTCTAACTCCTGAGGCTTCCCATCAGGCTGAAATAGACCCAGGAATTTAAAAAGACCCAAGGAGAATAATTTGGTGAAGGAAAAAAAAAAACCACAAACAAACACCAACAAAAAAACCCCCACCCCACAACCAAACAAAACAAAATACAAACAAACAAGCTCAATCTTCTGGAACTTCAGGAAACACCAACACAGTGCAAGTCTGAACTCATGGACTTGCTTCCTAGAGGAGACATTCATTTGGTCCAGGAGTGCCTGGGATACTTTTGCCCTAAGTGGAAGAGGCAATCCACAGCTGCAGAAACTTAATGAGCTTGAGACACTGGTACAAGGAGAGAACAAGTGATGCAGGAAAGTGCAGCAGACTGCACACCATCCAGAAAAGGAGTTTTTTCTCCCACAAAACCACATCAAGCCTCAAATGTGAAAGAACTAAAAAGAAAACACAGAACCAGTAACCTCCTAAGTAAGGGATATGAGCTTTCAAGAGCATGATCTGGTAGGTAAGAGCACCCTTCAAGTCCCAAACTAAACAGACACTACTCATATTTGAAAAACATTACACACAGATGTCCAAACCTCCCCTAAGAAGCAATCCAAAATAAATATGAGGAGCTGCACATTCAGGAAAAGGTCCTATCTAGCTAACTGGCAGAGGCACTTAAGAATACCAAAGGCACAGGACAGGTGGAACAGTGAAACATTTGCAAGTGACAAACTGACTGAATTAATTACTTATCAACTTACCACTCTCTTTTAATGCTGCTGATGACAGAAGATTTTCTGAAGTATTCATGCTAACACCTGTGGCATGCATGGAAGTATTAGACACTATTATCATTTTTTTTTTAAATACAAAACCTACCAAGAATTATTTCAGACTTTACACAGTTCACATGAGCTCATTTCCAATACCAAACTACTTTTTTTTTTTAATGAATAAACATAAAACTAGCTTTGTACTAGCAAATCCAAATTAATCATGTACTCTAGTTGTAGCTTAAGGTTCAGATAGATGGTAGCTCATGCAAAGACAGTGAATTATAGGAAGGACAGAAGTTTGGCCTTTATGACCATGGTTAACTTCAGATAAAAGTAATGGATCTTAAGCAATGAAGTCAAAGACTAAATTTTCTAACAATATTGGATATTGAATATGCTGATCCTAATAAACCAACACAACAGGACTCTCATAAGATTTTGTAAAGGAATAAGCAAGCTGCTGCAGTAACAAGCAATTTGAACTACTTCTATTTAAAATCATTTGCATATAGAATCATATTTTCTTTGAAATTATCACAGCCAAGTGAATATGGCCCTACTTTAAAGAGGATAAAATAGTAAATGTACCAATATATGAAAGTAAAAGAGGGAAGACTATTCAAGCCTCTTAGGAAAGCAGCCCTGGCCTTCTCCAAACCTATGAACCCCAAAGTTTCATCTGATGTGTTTCACCATGCAGAGAACCTATGTCCCTCAGCACAGGCACTGTGATTCAGCAGGACTTTCTGACATGTAGCTAAGACCCTCACCAGAACTGCTGCCCAGAAGATTATGATCATATTAATCATAAAACTAAAGGCACAGGGTAAATGGCTGCAATCAGTCACTACAGAACCTGCATGCCTCATCTCACTCTACAGCATTTATGCTCTCAGTACTGAAAATGCATCATTCTCAAGTCAGTCCTGGCTTCAAGTGCACTGGGGGCAGAAGTGGGATGTCACTGTGCTTTGTATGCTTTTTTTAGTTTGTTCATAATGACCCCCATCCCCAGAAACTTAACCATCTTCCACTTTTTTTTTTTTTGATGTCCTGTAACTACAGTAAAGCCAACCAGGCAGCTAAAGCTGCAAATATTTCAGTCATTGTGGTTTCTACTGTTATAACAGGGAAGTTTCTAGAAGCAGAAACTGGTAACACACAGATATTAAAAATACATGTTCAATAACCAAGTGTTAGTTAAAATCTATTTAGCTGCTCTGAATGTATTTTCTTTAATGTGAACTCACTCTTTCAGTTAATAGTAAGACTATTTGTGTGCACTCCAATCCTTGCCAATAAAATGGAGTATGTGCATCTGGCTTACCTCACTACGAAAGTGTTTCTGTGAAACACCCAGTGTACTGCAAAAAGAATTTAACTGATTTATTATATCTGAACAACGCCCCCCTCTGGCCCAAGAATAAAAGAAAAAATTCCGAAGTGTGGAGTTACTACTTAGAGGCACTGGCCAATACTCAGTTGATGCCGAACAGTCACTTCCAAGAAAACACTCTCTACATCCTTTCAACAGAAAAAACCTAAAAAAGTTCAGCTTTCACAAACAGACTGTGAAGACTACCAAGTTATTAAAAAATCCATGCAATCAAATGGCACCCTGAAGTGACAATCTGGAAGTTGTTCACTGCTACAGCTTTTACTTTACACTCCTGTGCACAGACTGGTGCTGATCAAAGGAGGATTTTTTTGCATTCACTGCAAAAATGACCTGGATGGCTTTAACATGTGATACTCTGCACCCACTTTAAAATCAGAATATTACCATCAGTTAATAAATATATCAAAGCATTACACCCAAAGCAACTTTAGAGGTTAGTTAGTAAATACAGTAATATTATTTTTTGCATGCTGACCTACAACATAGGCTTGACCGGTATCTTCAATGGATGATGAGTCTGATTCATTTTTCTTTCTTTCAGGGCTTCTACTTAAACCTGCATGAGATTTTGAACTTAAAGGGGAGAAGGAGAGAAGGGGAACCAGACAGAGGGAAGAGGAAGTTGGGAGAGGGAAGGATCAATGTAATAAAATAATGGCATGAATAATAAATCAAAACTGATGCAAAATGTACATTGACTGTACACAAAGATACTGCAGGGTGGTCAGAGAGACTCTTACTTGCTTGGTTTTAATGCTCCCGTTGCTGATCCAGTATCAAATTTTGGCATTTGCTGAAAGACCCTTCCCATTATATCTTCTATTTTTTTGGGGGAAGAGTCCAAAGCAGTAATAACATTTTTCCTCGGGGGGTAAACAGAGATGTGACTCTGACTCAGATCGTGGAATGACTTGCTCATAACTCTGGGTCTTTCCTCCCACGGACTCTTCTCGTTCTTGTCTCTTGCAGAGCCAGGAAGTGGCTGGAAGAGCGAGAGCTCCGAGCAGGACAGTCTCTTAAGGATCTCTGCTTGGACAGACAGGGGTCGAACAGCGAGCCTGTTCAGAGTGCTGCTGGCCAGGCTGCCAGTGCTGATGGCTCGGCCCATGTTGAAGCCTTTGACAGAGTCTGCGCGAAGGTTCAGGCTCCTAAATGAAGCTCTTTCTGTGGAAATTAAAAATAAAAACAAACTAACAAAACCCAAACAACTGAAGTTATTCAGTAGAGCTAGTGTGACCACCTTGTGTAAAGTATGCTTTTTAAACAACCAACTCACACAAAGTGTATTTTCTCAAGATGCTTAGCAGTATTTACCATCATCAGAGATATATAATCACCCACCATGGAGTTTGCTCAGGAAGCAAAGTTTGGAGTTCATAACACTACACTAACCCAAAGTCCAAAAACACAGAAAAACATAGATATTTATCCTCTTATGATAAATGAAGGCTCATATCCCCTATCAGACTGCTGTGCCTTATACACAGGCACATCATCTCCTGCAAAACAAATAATATCCTCAAGCCAAGTGACCTGGAAGACTACATTTCCTTTACTCTGCTCATAAAAGCCTTTTCCAGGATTTGAACAAAGAGGGCTCTCCCATCCCCACACTATCAGATGCTACCAAACTTCCATCCATCCATTGCTTTGCTCTCTTTGCATGAGCCACCCAACATTTATAGTACAGCTGCAAGGCTGTGGGGGCTTGGCAGCATCTCTGCCCTATTACAGAGCACCAGTCCACTCTGGGGCACTTAAGGACCTCCCTTGCTACAAACACCCTAGCACAAAACAGAAACAGTGTTGAAGGGGGTTTGCCAGAGTTTCTGACTCATTAGCAAGGATTCCCTTAAGCAGCAGCGAGAAACAGGTCTTGGGCTGTAATTAAATTACTGTCAGCTGAGTCGTGGGAACTGTCTGGGTGGATGTTCTTAGCTGAAAGCAAATTCATGATAATACATCTTAGCCTAAACCCCTCTTAATTCAGAGCAAAGCTGAGCAGGGCTCCTTTCTATTACCTTAACTGCCTCCTAAGGGTAGCAGTTAAGTTCCTGTGGCTTGGCTCTCACACAGGAACTTGATAAGCTGTGGCAACTTGTTGGCTGGTTAGAGACTTTAAAGGAAACCAGGTCACCTGAACCCTTCATAAACTTCACTGATGTCTTGGAGTCAGTTCACAGGGAAGTCTCAGGAAAATCAATCCTCAACTCATCAATCCATATATATTTCTGATTTAGGGTTACAGCAGGGGTTTTTTTAACCCTACATACATGTAGGAAACAAGCTGCTTTAGGAAGCTGCACTGTAACTCGAAGGGAAAAATATACTTTTTTTGGTATACATCACCCATTAAGTTTAATGGCAAATACTGTGGCATTTAGAAAAGAGTGTATTTGACAAATGCAGCCTCAGTCCTGCCATTCCAAGAGACTTTATTGCCTCCAATACCTCAGGCAGGAATTAACTGCCACAGTAACTCAAGCTTCCTCTGTAACAGGCATAGAGATGGTGAAGATTTATTTGTGGAAGGTATGTTTTTCTGCCCTTTCATCAGGTGAATTAGTATACAACTACCACTTCCTTATCCATACCCAACACCTCTTCTAGCCACAATCACTAGAGTAGATAAGCTACAGAAGAATGATTTTGCCCAATCAGACCAGAAATCCACAAATCCCAATTTCCTGATTCTGACAGAAGGCATCTATGATACCTGCACTTGATGTGTTCCTATCATGGGGAGGAGTACCCTAATCAAATATGCTGAGATCTCTTCTCTTGACATTGTATTTACCCTCTGAGAAGATCAAACAGAATTTCTATGGATTTCAGATGAATACTTTCACATCATTAATTATATTAAACAGGCATTAGGCTTTTCAAACTTTCTGCCAATGCCATAACTAAAAATCCTCATGTGCTGAAAACTTATCATCTGTAAGGTTGACTTAATCCTCATTTTATTTTTTTGGGTTTTCCATATGCCCTTTCTGGAATCCAGAATATCCTTTTTTTTTGCTGTTATATATGTCCTTTTCTTTACTATTTTGCTGAGTGCTTCCAACTACCAGCTTGACTGACATATTAAGGGTTTGATTTATATTTTAATGTAATGTTATGTTAATTATTTATATTTTAAAGTTATGACAACAGCAATTTTTTTGGTTTGATTTTTTTTTACTTTTAATAATCAGTGTTCCTGGAGTTAACGACAATGCTGATTTGTTTGCTTCTGATTACAAGTGATTGCTGGAGTCTGGGACCTCTGATTTCCAAGTGATCTGCACTGCACAGAAGCAAACTATTGTTTCCCAGACTTCCACAGCACAACACATGCTCCATCTGTTAAGTGCAACCAAGTTTGCCTAGCCAAGAAAGCCTTCCCTGTACTGCTTTTCTCTGCAATTCAGGATAAGCAAACTCTAAATCAGAGAAGGGTACAAAGCCTTTAAGTCACTTGGTCTTACTTCTTTGCCTGAAGTTGGCTGAGCCCAACAGAACAGAAAAAAGGCTGGATAGTTGCCACATGCCTTTTCCCCCTCCCACCCCTCTTCTTTTCTATTTTTTTTTTAAATTAGAGATCACAATATCCACAGCAATGGGGTCAAACTTCATCCCAGCTACACTAATGGAAGTCTGGATTAACAGCAACTGGAATGCAGACAGATAACAGGGAACAAAGACAGTGTGAGGAGGCAGGCTGACCAAAACAGCACTTCCAGACCACACTGAAGGCCAGCCAGCCAAGTGAGCTCTGCTCCAAACAGTGAAGAAATTTGTACAGAGGGGCTTTTTCAATGATTACATTATCCATTTAATATTTTCTATCTAAAAAGAATGCCTTTGCATTTTCTATTATGCACACAAATTATGAAGGAAACAGATTAGTATCCATGTTGATCCTTACCAGATCCACCCAACATAAGTGGAATAAAGACAGCTGTACCCACAGCTTAGAGATGCAGCATCATGGAATGCTCCCTATTTTACTTGCACTCCCATGATCACATCATTAATTCCACATTATCAAACCAAATCCTTTCACATTAAGCAAAAAGTAGAAGTCCTGTTATTGAAATACCTTCAAGATACTTCTGAAAGAAAAGGCAAAAGCCTTTAATTAAAGAGGGAAGTACTATTAGTGACCTGTTTTTAGATTCCTTTTAGTTTAGAGGAGCTGCTGTGTGCCAGCTTTTCTGTGTTCTCCCAACTCCTTCCCCACCCCTTAAACAAAATCTAAACAAGCTTAGTTAGGATAGTCCCTTCATAGTATAAACCCTCCAAATGTAGATCTACACATACACAGCACTCAGCAGAATTACTGAAGCTCCGGTTCAGTTTTTCTCCTTACAAAAATACATACAGATTGCTAATAAAAACTAACACAGCATCACAGTCCTTACCAATGTCCTGAGTGTCTTGGTTGCTCTGCCTGGTTCTCATCTGTAGCTGGAATTTATGTTGGGAAGAGCAGAGATGCAAAAGGTACTGGCAAGTCTTACTATTGTCAGTCTGAAAGGCATGCTTGATGCCATCTGATGTGTTCTGCAAAGTTATTTTCTTCTTCTACACAATGGAGAAAGAAAAAAGTCGAAGACAAATTATTTCTTTTAGACAGTTAGACAGTTGGAGCATTCAAGCTTTCCTGAAGCAAAATGCATTGATGGGAGAGATTTCTTTTAAAATAGGAGTCAAAGGTAATGTGAGATTTATAAAGTAGCTCTTTAAAGCTACTCCTGGGCTAGATGAGAAGGTGCTTTATTATTATTTAATCCGTCTCTGTTACTGTTAGAGCTGAGTAATGACAACCAGAACTATTACACTTTGCAGGATGAGGTTTTCAAAGGCCCCTGAGGAAGTCACAAGGGATGCTGCCATTTAAGAGAAAAAAAAATAAATGCTGATCTAATTACCAAATCTCTCAGTTAATGTTCCAGGTCTTGAACTTCTCTTTTTAGTAATTTTTAAACTTGAATTTATCCACGCTAGTTCAAACCATCTCACAGATGAAATAGGCTGTAGCTTTTCAATAAGGTATCAGACAGAATTAGAAGTGCTGTTTTCAATACCTATATAAAAGTAAGCATTTGAAGCTCAATGCCTCATTAAAAACTGACACATGATCACCAGATTATGGTGTACCCACTCAAGTTGGCTGGTGTTGTCCAGATCAAGTGTCAGCCTGTTATCTTTTATCATTTAACTTATCTACTCTTGGAAATATAACTTAAAAGCAACATAGGTGCATCTCCTAATTATACAGAGTACTGGCATTTGCCTGTATCCAGTCCTCTAATGCAGGACTTTCAATCTGGTGCTCCTTCACTATGCTTGTCCATGTAAGCTAAGGAAAAAATAAAACCTTTAAAACAGGAGAACTCCTATTTCAATCCCATAATACAACAGCCACACAAAACACAGTCAGACTATGCTGTAAAACAGCAGCTTAATTTGCAAAAATAACCAACAAAAAAGTCACAGTAACTAGAAACACAAATATAGATGTGTACACACAGAGGAAAAGAGACCAACTTACACTAAAGGATATTTTCTTTGTCTCTCTCCATGGGAAGCGCAGTACAGGTGTGCGGGCACCATTGTGAACTTCAAAAATGACAACTCCTTTGCAGCACACTCCCAGTAGGATTCCTGTTTGTGATCTCTTCTCTGGCAGCACATGATGAAGGTGAACCCCATATTCTGTGAGCCTCTGACACAACTGCATAGATCAATGCAATGAAACTTCTATGAGTATGAATTTAAGGCCATTACAAGTTTTCACATCACTATAGGAATATTATATAGCTCTCTGTAAATGTTTTCACGTGTGCATATAAATGTAAGGAGTTTGGCAAAAATAATCCTCTCTGCCTAGTGATCCCACTTATAGTTCACAGCTATTATGACAGACACACATCAGCTTAGGGCTTTAAGACTTGGTAGTACTCCTTGATCTGCCCCACTACAGCAAATGAACCCAACGTTTATTAAAATCAACAGGGAAAGCACAGAGAGCACATGTGAGTAAATCAAACTTGCACAAAGCAGTTGTTAGCAAGGAACTGTCACTAGACAGATGCACCTGTTCTTCACACAATTTCTAAATGCAGAATTAAATTAACACCGCAATTCTGTGACCATATTAAGGTATCACATGTGGTTTCAATCACTTTGCACTCCCAGTTATTCACCCCTGTTGTCTCCTCAGTGCTGGCGTAAGGGACTGATGGAATGAATCAAACAAGGGAATCTAACTGTTCCCCCCCTACACCTGCAGCCAGGCTAGGTTTTAGCTAGGATCATGTCCTCTACTTTGTTATCTGTGGCTAAGTTACAAGAACACTTCTGTAAAACGAGCAACAGGCTTGGAATGGACAAAGTCAGTTGAGTGCCTCTTCCATCACATACTCAGAGATGGTGGAACTGTAGTGTGGCTGTGGAATTAAAGTGTAATGGTTATTTGGTGTTTCAACAGCAATCCCTTGCTCCCTGAACTCCATCAAGGGAGAACCCGATTATTATCCCATGAGCAAACACCATAATTAGATTTCTCAATGGGTCCTTTTAGAATAATACATCTGTGTATAATGGCTTTCCTATCATCTTACATAGAACCTGCACAAAAAGTTCTCCTTGGCAATGCTTCTGGCTTGCTTCATACCAAGCATCACACACAGTATTAGCTGTAACAATTTTTTTTTGTTGTAATTTATGGGCTATTCCCCCTCTACAGAAAGCACAAAAGACATAGGGAATACAGGGTGTGCTGTCTCATAAACACAGCTTCCTTTAGAGCAAACACAGGATCAATAGTTGCTTTTAGCTAGCTTGAGCTAAGACTACTGATTGGAAAAAAAGTGAGAGAACCTCCCACCTGTTACAATTTCTTTTGGCTTGTTATGACGTGTCTCTTGGACAAAATCTTTTCAGCTTTCTTCCTTTCAGTGTTATTCAGAGCCTGAGTTGTTTTACTGTGTATTGCAACAAGGGAATTCTTAAGCCACAGATGAAGGAAGCCAACTGCTGCCCACTTACCTTCAGAAATTCTAACTCTGTCTCTTTTTCAGAGGCACCCACGTAAGTGCTGTGCAGTTTTGGCAGCTCTTCCTTGATGTAGGACAGATCCAGTTTCTCCATCACTCTTGCTGGGACATAGTGTTCTAGTCTGAAATAGGACAAGCCATGCACCTGCAACACAAAACATTTTTGTGATGGCACCTCCATATACTGCCCTATGAACACAACTGAAGCACAAACATTCACTTTCACAAACAACTGTACATTACAGCTCAGAGGATCATAAGATTCCTAGTAAGGGGAGGGAATCACAATCTCCATCTTGACCCACAGCTTAATTTCTTATAAGTTTCTCCATATTCAAGCCTGACTCTACTAACACTGAAAAAAAAAAAGGCTTTAACACCCAGATCTTGCACTGAATTCTGCAAATAACGTTGTTAGACTTTAGGAACACCTGCACATAGTAAAACCTGCCAAGTGCAGATCAGTTGAGCTTCCAGTCTGGGGCAGAGCTGCAGAGCACATGTGGCAGATCAGTCTTTAATGAAGCAGCAAGATCACAGCTCAACAAGATCAAAGGTGAAACTGATGATGTACCTCTGCCTGGTAATCTCCGTACTCAGCTTGGAGAGCTAGGGATGCTAGCAATAAGGCTGTCTCATCATCACAGTGCATCCTGTCTTCTAGGATGTCCTTCCGCAACTGCAGGTAGTACTGGTGACAGGTCAGCGTGTGCCTAGAACAGGAATATGAAACAAAACCATGAAAAAATCCCCCACACCACCTTTGGTACTCTAGTACTGATTAATACTCCATTTCTGTCCATAAATTTAGGGCTTAAGGGGCTATAAAAAATTTCATACACTCACTGTATGAGACTGACATCATCCACAAAGAACTTTATGCGAAAAAACAGAGTGAAGTTGACAGGAGGCTTGTTCTTCTTCTTTGGTTCTTCTTTCCATCCTTCTGGAGCTACTTTACTTAGCTTTATGTCAGGATCCACGAAGAAAAACTCATTGTCTGCCACAAACATTAAACAGAAGCACAAGGGTAAAAGCATGAAAACCAAGTATTTGCACCAGATGGAGGATAAAGACCAGATTTATAACTCTGAAATTGGGCATCGAACAGCAAAGTTTTCCGTTGACTAACAATGACTGTGCCCAATAAGCACAGTATCTCTCAAAGGGAAGACTGAATAAGGGCAGAAGAAATAATTAGGCAGTTATTCTTACCTCTTAAAGTAGCCAATCCAAAGAAGTGATGCTCCACCAAGCCAATATGGGCAACAACCATATCAAAGACATCTTTACATATCGTTTTGGTATCACAGGTCAGCTCCAGCTTCTGCCCACTCAGAAGCATCACGTTTACTTTTCGCCTAGTGTCATCACTCTTGCCTTTCTTAGTCTGCATTTTGTGAAATGAAATCTCTCAACATTCACACTTGTGATAAAAAGTTGGTTTAACATACTTCCCCTGCCACAGATGGCTGAACAGCCCCTTTCTTACCAAGATAGACTTGGGTAGATCCAAGGAGATGAATGGCTCAATCGTCATTTTCACAAACTCTGGGCCGAAGAAATTCTGCAAATCACAAAAGAGCATGAATGAACACTGTGTTGATGGAATAACAGGTTGAGACACAGTTAACCCCTGCCCTGCAAAGGCAAAAGAGGGACCAAAGGCTAAAATTTGGCAATTGCCTGCTACCTACCCTGTACTATATGCAAAACATCCTCACAAAAACCTCTTAAGGGTTGGGGAACAGAGAGGGGAACCAACCAGGTTAGTTAAAGCCTACATGAACTAACTCATCTTAATGTGATGGACTGGAGATAGATACAGGAATTATTACCCTGTATTAGAGAGGCAACTTCCTGAGTCTTGTTTCAAGTTTTCCCATCCTTACTTAAAAAAAAAAAATTAAAAATATCCAGTTCATGGAAAGTAGCAGCAGAGGGCATCAAGTCGTCATCTATTCTACACATCAGACATTCTGTTTACGTATAAACCTCTGTCTCCCCCTTTGTGTGTAATTCTGTATTTCATCCACATGCAAAGACAGCTGGGAAAGCAAAGGGGATTTGCACAGGGATTCTGATGAATTTATGAGTCAAATGAATCCTGTTTCTCTTTACCTCCCCAACTTGTTCATTTAATAACCTCTGATGCCAGCAGGGCACATCCACATTCCATGAAGAGAAATGCAAATGAAGTGGCTGAAACCACCACAGAACAGAGGAGAAAACCTATGCCTTACTTTTGTTAGGATGCTATACTGTTTAATTGATGCAATTGTCAAGCCTTGCTGTCTGCCTTAGCATCTCTTGATGCCACTTTAGGCTCTGTAGCCACTTATGCCACAAAATCTCAGAAGTTTTGCCCTGTGAAAGTAGGCCAACACCACACACCTGGTATTTCATCTGCTGATGAGTGTTTATTACAGGGCCCGGTTTATGAAGCCCACATACGAGAGTTTCAGTCAAGAGACTGCTCTGTTTCAATGGAAACAAGAGTTCACCTGAGCTCAGGGCATTACCCTCAGTTTTCTCTGTGTCATGGCTGTTTCCAGGGCTATCTCCCTCAGCGGGTCTCTGGTGATGTCAAGCATTGAGGATCTAATTGCATCCCCTGGGTAGAGGTTAGGCCGGGACTGCCTCAGAGCCATCCTAGCTTGCAGTTGCATCATTTCTTCTTCCTGGCGCTTCAGCATCACTTCCTGACTGATCAGCTTGCCTTCAAATGGTGCTTCATGCTGCCTGCAGGACAGTCAGAGGGGACGACAGATCAGCAGGCATGCTAAGACATTCTGCTGCTTTAAGCACATCCCCAAGTGGAAACACAGAGCACGAACACCAGCCATCAAATCTGATATTAAACACATTGATTCAGCAGCCAGGAGGTTACCTCTGTGCAGCCATCCCTCACTGTGGGAAATCAGCCAGCACACCAAGTTTCTGCAGCTGCCTGCAGAACTGCCTCACTTATTCATATGAAAATAAAGGCTCAGCTGCGGGCTGAAAAAATACTCAACACCACAAACCCAGTGAATCAGTGCAAAATTAGTAGATGCACAAGAAGAAGGAAAGTATTAATGCTTTGCAAATATCTTAATTTCTGTGTTCATGTGGGGACCATGAAAAAGGCATGCTCAAAAACATGTCATTAAAGAAAAAACTGAAATAATAATGCACTTTCTCTAAGTAAATATTGCTTCAACATTTTCTGTTTGCGTGGGCCTGATATTTATTCCCTGATTTCTCCTGAGAAGCAGTACAGCTTGATATATTTACATAAAAATGTTTATGTAATAACATCCTATATACTAAAGTATTCTAAATATCAAACACTAATGTTTCCATAATCTTATTCTGCTGAAAATAGATCCTTTTTCTTTTCATTCCCAAGAATGGCCTGGCTGATATACAGTCTCCCCAATGACTAAATTAGAGTCTAAATTTATAATCTGAAGGAAAAAATGAGAAAAACAAACAAAAAATGCATCAGTATTTCAAAAAACCACAGCAACATATTTGCAATTTATTTTCTGCAAGTATTGATCCCAAACACCCTATCAGTCTTATTCTTTACATAAGGAAAGAAATTCACATCCTGTTTGGGTAAATCAAAGCAATTTTTATATTTGAAAAATAAAATAGCTGGTTAGGAAATGTGAACAAGTGAGAAATCCAAGAAAAATAAAACCAACTTCCACACTCCTTCTCTCTGTCCTATGCTTACAGAAAAACAACTTCAATCCCCAAACTAAACAAAAAACAATTGAGTCTTCTATAGAAATCCTAAAGCGAGGAAAAGCAGTGTTCTCTCCCTGTAAACATAACTATAGAGAGGCAATTCTTAAACAAAAATGGACAGGGGAAACTAAGGTGGCTTTCATGAAAAAAGCCCATTTTTTGGCAGTTCTAAACTGAGTGTTAAGCATACCACCCAAACTGAGTAATGAAAAACATGAAAAAGCAAAGAAAATGTTTAGAAGCCTGAGCGACATTGCACTCAGGTTTAGAAATACACATAAACACAGAGTAATTCTGCTTTAAGTGACACAAGGCCCTTTGTAGTAAGGTAATATACAGACTTTAAAAAAAAATATTAAATTTATATACCTACTTCCTGGGAGAACTTAAAGATATGTTTGATGAGTGACAAATCTGTTAATAAACTAAGAGAAAAATGCACCTGTCCAAGACAGCACACTTGTCTATGCTAAACTGGTGGATGTGATTTCAAATTTCATTTTCATCTTTTTACAACATTACTAGTGAATACCAATACTTTCAATACTAAAGTGTCATTGGCTAGCACACAAAACCAGCCTTAAAATAAGAAGAGCTAAATATAAGAAGAGAACAATGCTAAGGGTCGTCAAAGGGAATTCCAGGGAAGATACAAAGTAGTTATGGAACAAATGTATTAATGTAAGCCCATTATCCTTTCCCCTGCACAGGGCTTTCACAGCATTTTTTCCCCTTCTCCATCCTCTGGTTTTTTTCTACAAAAGATGGAATAACATGCACCTAAAAGGACAAAGAAATAAGAAAAGGCCCCAGACCTGCCAACACATGCTTAGCTTTTCACCATGAGAGAACTTGTTAGGATCGACATATATGGGAATATTGACAAAACCCTAAGTTAAATACACCCACAAGCACCCTTCAGATCAAGGTCTAAGGACGGGCTCTGAAATGAAACAAAAACAAACAGTTTCTGAACATAAATATCTATGAATTATCAAAGACATTTGAAAAAGACATGCTGCAACTGGCTCTATCTAAAAACTCACTACTGTGAGAACACCTACTGCAGAAAAATATCTTGCCTTTTTAAAGGCATACAGGTCTGTGCAACAGGAGCAATGAGAAGTTTTTATCATTGGGTTGGTTTTATCATCTCTGACATGTATTAATTTCTCTGAAAATTGGGGTGGGTGCGGGGTGTCCATGGAGGAAGCTCAAAAACCTAAGGGTTTAAAACTTTTCCTGTCTTAGTGCATAAGCACTATCACCAAACATAAATCTGCATGTTTCAGCATCCTGGGTCAGTAAAATTAACTCTAGCTTGGTCAGACTGCCAGTTTTTAAGGGGAGCAACATGATTCAGTCTTTAGGTTCCAAGACAAGGAATGCATCTCTCCTACAGAAAACGAAATACTGTTGAAATGTACAGGAGAGCTCATCCATGAAGTTCTGAATATGCAAGTGTTATTACTGAAAAGGAGAAAGAGTCTAAATTACATTCCTCACAGATAGCATCACAGAAGTGTGTTTTGTGTGGTGCTTCATCAGGCAAGTACTTGGCTGCTACTCTGTATTTTCATCAGTGTCTGACTGCAAACCAGAATCTCACAGCTGCTTATTAACCTACAGATGGTAAGGGAGCACGAACCTGGAAGGCTGACGCTTGAAAACAAAAAAGGGAAGTGAATTCTCTCTTCACCTGGTGTACTTACCAAGAAATTAGCAGGTATTGGATCAGAGAAGGAAGTTGGAAGAAGGGAAGCAGGTAGGCATTCCCTAATGATTAGTGCAGTGGGAAGGTCAGGAAAAAAACTGAGAAAGATAGGTGCCTTTTGGTAAGGTAGGAAGGATATGAAAATGAAATCTACTGGAAGGAAAAGGCAACAGAAGGAAGAGATCCATGTCAGCTGCTGCTCCTAGAGAGAAAAAGGAAGAAA
The DNA here is from genome assembly GCA_910950805.1 of Acrocephalus scirpaceus scirpaceus. Classification (NCBI taxonomy): domain Eukaryota; kingdom Metazoa; phylum Chordata; class Aves; order Passeriformes; family Sylviidae; genus Acrocephalus; species Acrocephalus scirpaceus. Next base: position 56,409,261 of record OU383778.1, on the reverse strand, counting down.
TAGTAAAGGAAGAAAAAGAAAACAAAAGAAAAAAAAGGAAAAAACCCAAGGAATACAAGAAGCAAAGAGGAAACAAGACACAAGCCATTGCCACAAGGAACGCATTCCAAGAAGCTTAAAGGATAACAACAGTCAGAGACCACGAGAAGGGTAATACTGAATGTCTATGGCTTCTGCTAATTTAACATCAGGCCAGGTCAGCCCACCCAAGCAGCACAAGCTGCACCTTCTGATAACTCTGAACAGCTCTGCTGCTTCTTTTAAAGGAAACCGCCCTCAAATCCAAATCCTCCTATTTGATTTACAGCTCCATTTTATCAGGATAATTCTGTGGATAATTGACTGGCTCTAAGAATATGCCACAGCAGCAGTAAAATTAATATGTACTGAAGTAGAGATGGTATCTCTTGAATGCAAGAGAGACACTAAAACATGCTCGGAAATGCTGATGGAATTTAAGTAATGGATTAAGTTGCATATACTTCCTCAAACCCTGGAATCAAATAGCCAGCCAAAGCATATAAACTCTGAGATCCTGCTCCTCAGAACTACTTGTTATCACCAGTTTTACTTCAAGACCTGAGGTTCCTGAACTTAAAAGAGCCATGGTGTGTTGCAAAACAGGACGTTTTAAAGCAGCAACATGTAATGTCCTGGATAAAAATATTAAGGTTTTTTTTTAGAAATAACTAACTACCATTTTGGATGGAATTCCTTATACACTTGTTAGCACTGGAATCTTTTAGGAGCTGTTGTAGTAAGACAGAGAGAGCACACAGTTTTCTATTCAGCTCATATTATTAACGGAGGTCTAATCTAAGTATTACTACAGGACTGAGTTCTGCTTGTGGCTGCTGTCCTGTTTCTCAGTAGGTCTGCAAAAGAAACTAGTAAAACTAGCTGGCAGCCTTATTTTTTTCATCTTGGATATACATACTCTCTGGTAGTTAAATTAATAAAAAAACTCTAAACTTGTTCACCTATAAAAATGGGTGAACAATTATGAAAATCAGTAAATAACTACCTGTGGTACCCTACCATGACATTTTTGTGCAAGTGCAGTGGTATCAGAGTGGATACCAGGAGATTAAAAAAAAATACTATAGAATACCGTATAGTTACATACACGTAAAATTCATTCTGTTGCTGAGTACAACAGGTAAGTCCATGCTTGCAAAACATATTTTCCTTCTAGATTTCACATATATACAAATTACATCCATTAAAGGAACCAGTCTTAACAGAGTAATATAAAATAATGTGAAACAAACCATGAGAAACTATGTACTGCTTTACCTCAGCATTTTCACTTGCATAATAGGCCCGATTCATTTACAAAAATGACTCATTTACAATGTGACTCATTTACATACCACACACTACTTTTTGTTTCTGAAATACTTTGTAAATAGAAACAAAAGTTCTCTATCAGCGTCCGCAAATTACTGTCGGTTTATTTGGAAGCATAACTACAGTGCTGAATGGGCAATTTCCTGGGTTCAAGGCAAAGCAGAATGAAGGTTGACTTAGCAGTTTTCACCAAAATAAAAAAAAAAAAGGCAAGTAAGTTAAGAAAGCTATATTGTTTCTGTACATACAGAATCTGGCAATAATCTGATTTGCCATTTTAGTGCGGTGCTAAGAGAGCACGAAACACAAAGTAAAAATGTACAGTTCTTGAACAGAGTTGCATGGAATATGAACTAGTAACCCTTAGAAGTTTGCCATAAAAGAACATATATTATGTGAAGACAGGCTGGATTCCCACGACTGCTTGGACACCACTAACACATACGGCATTATGTAACGCAATAATATCATATTCCTGACAACAAAACTGTGTGGACTCACTTAAGCTGCACCTAAATACTTCTTCCCTACCAGAAATCCCAACATATAGGTTTTTAGGTGACTCTGCATTTCTCAGGCAAAATGCAGGTAAGTAAGGAAACCAATTCATCAAAGCCTGAAACCAAAAGCTGTACGGCCTCCAGGGCACTCTTCTCATGCTCACCTGCACTGAGATGCAGTTCATTTGAGACCCTGCCTTACCCAGATCCATTTTTGGCACACAGTATAGAGCAAGGAGCAGACACTCACTTATTTTCATCTCCATGTTCAAAGCACGACTCTAAACCCTATTTATTGGTATCACCCTTTGTGTTAAGTGAACATGGAGGACACATTCACCAGCAGTGTCACATCACCCAACACAGGCCCAATCTTCACACACTTCTATCCTTTAATAGGATAGAGCAGGATTCCCCTCCAGCATATGCCAAAAGCATAAATATCCTAGAATATCAAGCACAGCAGCAATATTTCTTCAGATCTACAGCATACAAAGCAAAAAACTGCCAAGAGAAGGCTTTGTTGCTGTGATGTAATGAGGGAAAGAAGGAGATGTGCCTTTATTTTTTTTACCCCATGCTACAAAAATTATCTGCATCATTTTGCTAAAATATTCCAAGGTGATTAGGTATCTGGCAAAGACCAGAAGAAACTTTTAAATCCGAAAGGTCAATGTCAATAAAAATTTTCAAACCTTTAGAGCAGAACCATTCTCAAAACATTATAGGTGTGGCAAGATATGCTTCTGCTGTATTAAAAAGATGCTGTATTAAGGTGATGTTCAAAGCAGAACCTACTTTTTAAAGCTGTATTGATGAATGGCATTTGAAAAAATGAAACACACAGGTGCAATATTTGAACACACGGCACAGCAAAGTAATTTTCTAAAAGCATAAACTGTAACTGAATTGGCCTGCTTAATAAGAGCTGAGGTATTGAAAAACATTAATCCAAACACAAAAACATGAGCTAAGATTTTGTCAAAATAACCAAACCAAATGTATGGCTTTTGACTTATTTCAAGGAAATAAGCATGCTGCCACATCCTTACTAAATGAAAAAAACGCAAATAAATCTGTATTAATATCAGTAATTTCAAAAACTTTATTTTGGAAAAGTTTAATTAAAAAATAATTAAGTATTTCCAAGCAGAATGTAGCCCTTGACCTTCTGACAGATAACAACCTGATAAGATTTCAACCCAGTCTCCATTAAATATAGGAACTCAATGTGGACGTCCAACTTACCTCTACATTACAGTGCATCATGAGACTTTTACTTCAGAATGCAATATATAATTCTGAAATGCTATTTTCATTCAAGTATTACATGCCCTTTTTTTTAATCTTAACCAGAAGCAGGGACGGGAGTGAAAATCTTCACCTGAAGATTTAGAATACATTCTTTGATAAAGATAAAGCACTCCAAGACACATTGTTTTCAAAGGATTTACCTTGTCCTCTGAGAATTCGCTTGACTTGATGTGGAGATATCATCAGCACCTGATAACACACCACTGGCATCATCTCTCTTGAAACCTTCATTTCTTCTCACTAGCAAACCAAAAGACAAATTAATACCTAACTGGGCAACAAAGCACACAGAGAAATCCCATGCCAAACTCAAGGATTTATCAGTCAGATAAATTCTCAGAAGGAATCGAATTCATGTGTTCTGCACAATGGCACTACAGTATCAAACAAATTAACATTATGAAGCTGATTTCAGTTTTCAGAGCTATCTTAAGAGTTTACCCCAACGAAAGCACCTGACAGTCCTTTGAAGAATACGAAGGAAGGCCTAAAAGAAATCATAATAAAACCCCACACAATTGCATAGACACCTTCCCAAGGTAACACATCTTTTTTGTCAGCCATGAGTTGAGACAAACACACAGCAGAGACATCATACAGAACTACTCCAGACCCGAAAGAGAGCAGCTAGTTAACTATGCATCCGGTGCACAAGAAAAGGAGTTAAGAAAGCAGTATCTGAACTTCTAATCATTATCCCTGGAATCTGACTCCTCATTATAATTTACAGGTTTTTTTTCCTTTTGGCAATATATTAACCTGTGTGATTCCCTTTGTAAAATTACAGCTTTTGCTGGGAGATCTTCCCGTAGCAGCACCTGAGATGCTACACTTTGAGCTTGATTTTGCATACTACTTCACTTCCCCCTCTTCCTGTACCCTCAGCAAACAGAGCTGGCAGGAGAGCTCTTGCAGAACACACATTTAGAAATAGTTCTTCTTGACAGTCATTTCACTGAGTCCAGATATACTACTAGCAGAAGGCAGCTCTATCTTGCCTGTGCAAACTTAGGAGTTGCTGACTTTGGACTGGAACACATAAACAGTCTGTTCAAAATTGCAGGCAAGCAAAAGAAAATTACAGGAGTCTTAATACTTGTTACTGCTCCTCAGGCTTCTGGCTCAGTAAGCACAAGGACAGACAATGACAAATGGAGGCTGGGCTGGAATTCTGTGCATACAGAATACATAGAGTGCAGCTATACTCCAGCTTCCTAACTGTTGTTTTCTTTCCTAATTTTCACCAAATGATTTGTCTCTATTTTTTATAATGATTATGCAAAGATGATTCTTCCTGCCATACAATCCTTTGTATCATCTCCTACTTTTTCAAGCAATTGATTGAATACAAACTACTTAAAAATTTATCTTACAAACAGCCTGTACTATGTCATACTTTTGCATTACACTGAAATCCTTAGCATACAAATTATAAACCACTTAACCCTCATAGTAAAACCCACTGATACAACTATACCATGAAGGTCCCATATAAGGATTTTATAATTCACTGTTACTGTGCACTAACAAAAACTCTATCAATTTTTTGCACCATGTTATTTTAGAAAGAACACTTCTAATACAAGGTTAACTATTTCCAGCTTTTCCTACCAAGTTCTCTCCCAGAGTGCTAAATGTCAAACTCATTTCTGAACAGACTGCACACTATGCTGAGCTGTACATGATGTTGTAATTTCATCATCTTAGAATTTTATATCAGGACTATTATCAAGACGCCTACTAAAAGCTTTTGGGGTCTGGTTCTCATCTTGAACTTTTTTCTTTAGGTTTTTTGTTTCTTTGGGTTTTTGGTTGATTGGTTGGTTGGTTTTTAAACATAGGTCTTACCTTGCCTGAAATCTGGTTCTGAAGAAATAACAGATGGACTTTCACTCGAAGTACTGTAAACATCGCTGTGGTAAGATTTGTACCTTCTCAAAGGCTCTGAAAGTTTAAATCAAGGTATCAGAAGCAGAAAGAAACAGTCATAACATAAAAATCAAACACAAACACTTGAAATTTTAAAAATATTTTCAAGCCATTTCAAAATGTCTGTCTGTGGCTATCGAGTTTAAAAGCAAACACCCAGGGGAGGCTGTGCAGTCCCATTCTGTTCCCATGGCATGAGGGTTCTGTGGTCAGCCTGGCCCCTCTTGGCTATCCCAACACAGCCACCTCCTCTGAACTTCCCTCAACATCACTTCCAAGTTAAAACTAGTATTAAAAAACCCCATTGAGACCCAAGACAAAACCAGATCCCTCCTGCAAACAAAACAGGTGCAAACATTTGGTGTGCACCTCTTGCATGTAAAAAGCAATCACCAGAACTCAGTCCCTGAGTCCTTTACGACATAAAAAGAAAAATATCCACAGAGATAAAGCAAGCACTGGAAAATTATAATTCAGCTCATCTTTGACATCCACAAAATATGATTAACAATCAATTAGTAAGCCCCAAGAGGATATTTAATTAACCAGAACAGCTAAATTGATGTGATGAAAAATCAATACAGCAGTCTCAGTTCCGACTCTCAGGGGATTATGTAAATAACATACTGGAGCAAAGGACTCCACAGAAGGGGGTATGTACTTGACATTTGCAACCATCTCTCAGAACTTTCCTAAGCACAAGCCAACAACCACCCACAGAATGTGCATAAAAGCAGAACACACACACAAAAAAAGAGTCTCTACATCTTGGGAATACCAGTGCTTCAATGTCAAAGTGAGACAAAAAACCTCAAGTGTCCTTATTTGCAGAAGGCTGTTTCTGGTCTGACTATAGTTAATGTTTTTGAAAACAAAAGCAGTGATATAGAAAAAATACATGTAGCTGCTGTGAAAACAAGTGCCAGTCACTACAGCAAAGAATATGCAATGCAAAAATACAAAATGGGGAACACACGAGCATTATTTCTGGAGGCTGCAACAAGGAAACTGGAAGTTCCAACTTTTCACATCCAGAAAACAAAACACCTGGTGAAAAATTTTGAGGGAACAATAAACCTGCTGCATAACTTCTATTAGGTCAGATAACAGGTTAGTCAACAACACTACTCATATAGACTTCCTACAGACGTAAGAAAAAATTCCAAACAGGAAAAAAGCATGAAAAGAAGTAAGATAATGCAGTACCCCAAGAACTAAAGACTAGTTCATGTTCACTTTGGACTACCTGTTTCCAAAACCTTCCTCTTTAAAAGCCAATATTTGCCCCATTTCTACCTAGCTCACTTGGGCTGTGTAGGGAATCTTCAAGAAAACTGGGAAAGGTAAGCAAAGCTGCAAGTCAGTTCATGAAACCAACAAGTCTCACCAGCCCATCCCAGTTGCAGAGTTTAGCAGGATAAAACCCACTTAATCCAAAGAACACTACACTCTCAGAAAGGAGCAATATGGACCTACAGCAAGATGAAAAGAATCCACTGGGGCTGTGTGGGAGCAGTGAGGTTGCTTCCATCTTTCACAATGGCTACTTTCAACGTTGTGGATTTTACAACAAAGAAATCTGCCCCCAGTCTAGCAATTACTTGCCTACCATGGGAAATAAAAACCAAATTCAGTGGGTAGCTTTTGGAGATGTGTTTTTAAAATGCTCCCAGCCCTTAAGTGAGGCATCAATCCAAACACGACAGTGGAGCTAGAGTACTGAAATGTTTAACCAAAACCAGACCTCTTGTTTCCCAGTAGTTTTATTAGCAGTAGGTTTTTCAAGTCTGCTGAACTGACTTTGAAGCAAGATGATGGAGAGGGAACAATAAAATATGACATGAGATTTTAAACAGACTTATTTTTTTCCACTTAGTCAGCAGTTGGGGCTTCTCAAATTGCACACAAATTATGGCTCCATTCTGGTTCTTTGAGACATTAAATTTTGAAAAAACCAAACCCGTGGTAAAACAGAAATAGGCAGTTAAACCACGAGACAAGTGTTTGTAGGGGGTGGCATGATATGGGACTGCAGGGTGTTCGACTTCTCCTGACTCATCCTGTTAGCAGGAGCTGGTGCCATGCTGTAGGACAAGAAGTTCATGAGCCAAGAAACAAAAAGCAAGATTTCCACATACTGTTTATCTCAATATTGTAACAGACCCCCACATAAGGCCCAACAAGGCTCAAACCTATTCACAAGTAGAGCTGGAGACAGGACCACATCCCTGTCTTGCCACATCCTTCTCCCTAATCAAAACCACACAACTTAACCCAAGAACACAAGCAAAGGTATTCTTCTCATCTGCTGGAAGCATTCAACAACCTTTCCATGCAGGGCTGTCAGACAAAGCTTATGACTATCTGGCCAAGTTTAGAGGCAATTAAGAAGCTACATCCTGAAATTCCACGCAAATCCTCTAGATTTATATCCATTTTGCTCAGTTTAAAGAAAATACATACAGATGTGGAACTGTTTGCTGCTGGGGCATCTTCCTTCCAGTTCTCTTCTGGCCTACACAAATGTCTGTGTACATCCCCTACACATCCCTCCACTGCCCTCCCTCTTAACCAAGTGCCTTCCTTCCTGGAGCAAAGACAGAATATGCACCACAGACCTGCAAATACTCAATTAAAATGTAAATATTGAGAATATTCCATCTATAATGCCCGCATAGTCATCCAAATAATTTATGCTCTCTCGTCTCCTCCAGCAAGTTCTCCTCAATTCTAACGTATCATATTAGGATTTAACTTCAAAGGAAGTGCTTGGATCATGTCCAAGCTAAGCTTCTAATTAAGAATTGGCTTCCAAAGGTCACAAAGTCCCAGTTCTGGGATCAAATTAAAGTTTAGCTTTTCATACAGAAGTTTCAAACATAAGGACAAACTACTAGTCTGGCTGGCTGGGAAAGAGCTGAAAATTGACAACAAAAGCTAAAGACTACAATAAAACAACTTATCTTCCATGTTTACAATTTTCCCTGGGAATTCTGGATAGCCTTGGTTTGTTGTCTTAGTTTCTTGGGGTTTTTTGGGTTGTTTTTTTTTTTAAAATTTTTGGTGACTGAAGAGAGACTTCAGAACTGATTTAACTTTTATAAACACCAAGCACATTGTAGCAAAAATAATTGTATCAGTTACCCTCCTCAACATTTCACTGTTTAGACTACAGTCTTTTACCAGAACACTTTGAACTATCTCATACCTTAACAGAAAAAAACCCCACGAGTTTAAGCATGCTTTAAGAGTTTGTAACTAAAACGAATATATAAAACTTGTACTAATAAGCGAAATAAGCATGTAGCTCCATGATGCAAAGGTACATGATGCATTACAAGCTGAAGAGTCTGTCTTTGTGCTGCTTAGTGCTGCAGTGGTGCTTTTTCAAGTTCCCTATCAAAACCAGCAGAGCACAACCTCCCAGGCACCTCATGCAGCATAAAATAACAAAATGCGCTATTTACGCAAGGCGAGACATGCAAGCCCGGACAAGTCACTTACAGAGAGCCTCACCTCAGCCAACTTCAACAGAAATCAGAGAACCACATTCAGCTTGGAATTTCATTATTCTGAACACGAGTCACATCAGATACACAGGTTTTCAAATACACATCATTACAGAATTATTTCTGGCGGCACAGAGAAGGCGGCAGAACTAAACCGACAGTTTCACGGCAGGGAGAGAACTCTTGTTTGCCCTTTGAAGTTTACTGGTGGGTGTCTATTACAGAAGAGTGGTACCATAATACCACTTAAAACACATTAACTGTCCTTCAGGAGAAGCTGGGACTCAGTTCTTTCCCATGAGTTAAATCAATAATTAGATTCGTATTTGCTTTTCCTTTCCTCTTTTCATCTAAGAAAGCTTGAACTACCTTATGCAAGCCAGTATAGGTTTAACAGGAAGGACATCAAGATCCAGTACAAATTCCTGGTAAGGATTCACATCCAACAACTGATGCAGGAAACTAACCCGTTCAGACTTCCAGGGGAGCAAGCTCATTTTAACTTGCAAGATTTCCACCACTCACATTCTGCATGAAAAAGCTGTATTGCACACGCAGTCCAAGTCGCCAGACATCCAGGCAACCCCCTAGGAAGCCCAACCTGATGCAGAGGAAAATGTACAGGGAAAATGTAGCCTTGGAAAACTGCACAGAACACACATTTCTAGTGCTAGGCTGGAAAGGAAAACAGAGAGACTAACAATAACAATACCAGGGACCGGTGAGATCTCAAGAGTCCTGTGTTTAGAAAGATACTCTTGTTCTCTGGATCTGGATCATGCCACCTGGGAAAAGGTATGTAAACTAACACAGGCCCAGACTGAGAGTTTGTCTAACAAAGTTGTCTGCCTGTTTTAATTTAAATGTTTTATCCAACTGAGAATGTAATGTATTGACCAAAAATTGACAATCTCAGATTGTGTGAGTGCTGAAAGCCCGATAGAGGAAATAAAGCAGATGCCACTCTGCTGTGCAATTATGCAATTGTAAGAGATGGTTTACTACCTAATGTTAAGCTGTGTAACTCAGCACAAAGTAATAGTTGCTGATGCCATAGTACTTGTATTTTACAGATATCCCACAAGTATCTTCTTTCTTGAAAAGCCAGCATCTCTTGTCTCAGTAAAATCAACAGCTGGAGTTCTCTAACTGAAAAAGTATCAGTCCATTATCCTACCTCTCAGATCCATTAAAATTAATACTGAATATTGTTCTATGGGATAGATCAACCACATGAGAATCTATTTCGCCACCAATGAATTTAAATCACACTGCAGCACCATGAGACGTGCGAACTGCCCCTTCCTTTGCTTTCACATACAAACAGATGTGCCATTGTGCATGACTCAAATGGCCCACAGTGAATTCAGAAACCCAGAACATACAATTCAAGAGAAAAAGGAAGTATGTGCCCTTCAATGAATTCACAGTGCTAGGTTTGTAAAGAAACTATTCCCTTTTTCCCTCTAAATCTGAATTTCCCATTTAACTCACTTCTACAGAGGCTCCCAAATTCAAATCTTTGGGGCTTAATCTGCTGGGATAAATTTGCTACCAGCAGCTGCCTGAATACCTGCAGAAATTTTTCCTTATTTAAAAATGCACCTTCAAACTAAGAGAGCATCTAAAATCCAGGCATTTACAGTATCCCTAACTGTAACCTGTAACTGCAACCTTCCCAGGTAAACACAGGCTGTCATAACATGGAAATTTTATAAATTAGGTCCAAATGAGTCTTCAAGGTAGCTAAAGAGAAGTGTTCCAGGAGATAAACACATGGAAGACGACTTCGGAAGAAAAGACTTTTTGTCTAGAAATACAAAGTTATTACTGCTTCTTCCTGCTGACTCTGTGAAGCAAGAGCGACGGATTGGACAAAAATGGACAAAACCCATAAAATCTGAGGATTTAATAATCTGGGTTTTCTGTTGAAAAAAAAAAATAAAGGTAAAAAGAGAGCGGAATAAATACAGCTTGTGGGTCTGGAATTCACATGGTTCCCAACTGCAAAAACATTTAACAAAGGCTTGAGGATATTCCCAAACCACCTCCATTTCCCCACCCCTGAATTCAGAGCTCCAGCAAGATCAACTTTTTCAGTATCCTTCCATCTTTTTTTTGCCTTGTCTGCTATTTCAACCCACAGCCAGCTATATTATTACTCTCTAAACTGGTTTTGTCCTGTATTCCACAAGGCCATGGGCAAGCTTTATGCTCCCTCATGCATCTCACTTACAACATCCTCATAAACAACACAGCATTTAAAAAAAATTTTAAAAGGATAGTCATTCACTCAAGTAACACATAAACCCTTTTACTCTGAATTATGCATACACTCAAAACAAAGAGTGGGGCGAGGAGCTGCCTAAGCCAATAGAGAGGTTCAGACAAGGCTACCATTACCATCTCGCAGCCTTGTGCCTTGCTACTGAGCCATTTGAAGGCAGACTTAGGACAGGAAATTTTGAGTCTGTGTACACCTCACATGTGTCAGGAGATACAAGCAGTTTGGTGGGAGAGAAGGCAAAAAAACCTGGAGCGTGTGAGAACAGATGACACCTTCACGCTCTTAGCTGCAGCGTAAGCTTGAAAAATGTAAAAGAATATTTTTTCTCTTAAAGAAATGGGACACTATCAGCAGGTGCCAGGCAACAATTTCCAAGTTTCAGAAGAACAAAAACAAAACCTGCTCTCCAGGCACAGGAAAGACTTTAGGGTTTAACACCTAACAACTTCATACTCTAATCAATTCTAAGGTCACAAAACCTCCATAACAAAACTAGAATGAACAAAAGGACAAAGATGAAGAACTTACTCTCTTGGTAAAATCAACAAATACTTTTGGAGTCTCTTACTAGTGATCAGAATTGGCTACACCTTAAGTCAAATAGCAGACTCTTGCCCTTGCCCCCATCTGGCTAAATGGCACCTAATCATAAACAATCATCTTCAGTACAGAAGAGATAAACAACCCCAACCCTGAAACTGTACAGCAGATTAACATAAGTCAGCAAGGTCAAGAGCAAGGCAGTTACAAGGACACTGTCCTTGGAAGCCTTGTGAGATGAAATCTGAGATTTCCAACAGTATATTATAGTGCACTTTAGATGGTCTGCAGCTCACTACAAAGTATTACAGCACAGCTGTAATTAAAGCTCTGTCATTCTTTCCACTATAAACTCTGCTTTTCATGAGTTTATAATTTAGATTGTAAAAATCTGTTCTGAGTGAAAGCTTGGCAAACCAGAGGTTGTGCATAAGAACATTTTCTTTTTCCAAGGCAGTCAGCTCCTTAAGGTTTTATGAATAACAAAAAAGTTTTCCAGCTTAACCCAAAGTAAGTTAAAGAAAAATAAGCTGTATGTCATTTAAATTCCTTTGTAGTTTGAGAAGGAAAGTTTTATCTCGCCAAGTTCAACTCACAGAGAGTCCAGTGTCACTTCACAATTCAAAAGTGGAAAAACTATGTATACAGCCAAAAGCAGGGGCTTAATACAATTTACACAGGCTTAGCTGTAACCTAGACCTGGGCTCAACTGAACTGAGATTATCCCCAGACCTAGCAAAGAGAAGTCAGATTGTGTCTCCTCTGCTACCCAACCATAACCCTGTTTCCTGTGACTCCTTGCCCACTCCTCCCCCTCCAAACTGAACTGAACCCTTATTCCAAATGGCATGACCTTTTGAAGTAAGTTATTCTCCTTCTCTATTTTTCACTCATTACTCTCAGCTATGCTGGTCAGAAGAGTAATTCCACACACACTTGACACTTGATAGTGTTGGATGTGGAAATATCTGTCTACCCACTAAGTACTTCAAAATTACATACAACAGTAACTCACAAAAAACTCAGGACTGTATTTTTCTTTTCTTTGACAGATGAAACTGGCAACAGACTTCTTATGAAAGATCTCAAGGGTCATGTCTGGTGTAAAAAAAAGTAAGATGGGGAACAGTAAAACATATGGAAGAAAAACAGGGAAAGAAGTCTTAACAGACTAGCAGACCTTATGTATTAAGTCTTTTCTGAATCTGCTCACTAAAGCAGAATAGCTACTTCCAGTCAGGCCTCTAAAGCCCTATAAGACATAACTGTAACTAACTCCTACATGAAAAAGCATTCGTTACCCATCTTACTAGAATACTCCTTTAACATGGCTCATTAAAAATTCACATTCATGGCTAGTTTCTGGTCCAAAAGATTTTCTTTGAGTAATTAACTGATCGAAGAAATCAAAGACTTGAGAGCCTAAAATATAACAGTGAAGCACACACTCCCACCTTCAAGAGTGAAACACACCTTCTTAGAAAATAGAAAAACTCTGAAACACAGGTACCTGTTGAGAAAGTGTCTTTACTTTTTTCCTAGCAAGTAATTCAGAAGGATGGGCAGTGAGTCATTGGCTGTTGCCTCAGTCTTCCCTATACATGTTTGTCACGCAGCCTCTGTGACTATTAAGGCCCAGTTAGTTCCCAGTTTACTTTGACTGCACTTTCACCCATTCCCCTTATGAATTGAGTAGTTTCACGCATCTGACCTATCTCAGTTTGCAAGGCACGGGCATGTTTTGTTTTCTGCCATCTCCCAATCTGCTTGAATGAGAATGATAAACCCATTGCTCATCAATGGGTTTGGCCATGCTTTTGGTTTTGCTCTTGTGCAACACAAACCTGCACAAAGCTGCACTCCTGAACAACAAGGCTATTGAGCTTTCCCAATGCTGGGAGTGGCCTCCTCTTAAACTGTCAGCTGCCTATCTCCAACGATCCGAGTTGACTCATATACTCGAGATGGACCCTGTAGATTTCAGACTTAAACCAAAAGCCAACCAAGCTTCCCTGTACCTCATCAGATATCCTGATAGATAACAACAGATAGTAAACTGCTATGGAGATAAACAATGCTATCTCCACAGTGCTGCTTTCATCTATGTTCATTTCTTCACATGATAATGTAACCCCCATCAGAAGATGCTGATTTGATAGCATAAAAGAACTGCAGCTGTACAGAAATCACAGCAGCTTTTTAACCTGACTATGCCATGTCGGTAACACTCCTCCTTTCTGGAACAAAAGGCTCATATGCACAGGAAGGGATTGGCTTCCCTTGCTAATTGCAATACAAGCATCTCCCAAGATGGCCACAAAGGGCACGAGCAGGCATTTTCAGAAATTCAACCTTGACAAAAGGCTTTATCATCTCTCCTTAATATGGAGGTGTCTACACCTCAGGCAGAAGGAGGAGGCCAAGGTAGGGTGTGTTTTCACAGTTACTTCTGTCACACAGCAGGCAGGCTAACTCATGAGCCTTTGAGTGCACCTAAGAAAATGCCTGCACTAGCTCTGTACATACAGCTCTTGTACCATACACCTGGGATGACCAAGTTATGCTTCCTGGCCCTGCACAAGCAGGATCCAGCTCTGTTCTCAAGTTTCTGTGCAACTGTCTCAAACTTATAGCCCCTGAAAATCATCCCACAAAACCAAAGCAAATAAAACAAACAGTTCCACTTACAGGGTGCTGTACCAAGGTTATTTTATAATTTTCCCCACAACAAGACTTGGTTTTCCCCCATGCATTTCTTAATGAACTGATGGAACTTGTGTGAAGTATTCCCACTGAAGATCTGAGCATGAGGCCAAAAAAATTCATATTTAAGGGCTTAAGTGCAGAGTTATACAGCACAAAAACAGGGATCTGGAGATGAAATTCTGCCTTTCCTCAGGGGCATTCTCATCTAATAGCTGGAGATGAGAATCTTCCTTCGAGGAAAATTACTTGACAATTGGCTGTTACCAGCTTTTTTTTTCCTTATTGGAAATGATGAGTTTGATACTTGTTAGAGATCAACTGTTCTGAATAAGCAATCTGGGCAACCACATTTATCTTCATTGACAACAGATGCTCTAATGACTTCACTTTACGTAAAAAAAGATGAAGCAAAGACCTCAGCTGTTTCAAGAGCTGCTACAAGAGAACTCAAATTTATCGTAACAAGAAATCTTTATTTGACGACTGGAATACTCAGAAAATCAAAAAGCTTCACTAACCTTCTACACTCATAGCTTCCCTCAGAAGCTGCAACTTCTTCTGCCTCTCTCTTATCCTGTCAAAGGCACTTGATATTGCTGCAGAAGTTGATGTCTCAGGCACGTGGCGTGTTTGGTCCAGTTTTTGTGGTCCGAAGACATCCAGTGCTATGCTGCCATCAGAATATCTTGCTTCCTTGTTTCTGGCAGCAGTAGAAGTCCGTACTGCAAATGTTTCACACTGATGGCTGTGCCTGTGAGAGCCTCCAGCATGGTCCCTCTCAGCTGCCTTGTCAGTAGCACAAAGCAAATCTGTGGAAGAAGCCCATATTTTCCGCTTGGGAGGGACATCTGTGTGAAGGTGACCTTTTTTCTCAAGCTCACTTGGTTTACACCTATGAGGACAGAAAACATCTTCCTGACCCAAACTGTAATCTGCAGAAATGCCCTGGAAAAACTCTTCCTCTTCTCGTGTTCCTCTGATGGACAGAAATCCCATAGACTTGCTAAGTCCTTTGTTAAGGGTGGTCTGTTGAGAGAAGTGAGCTCTGTGTCCATCGGGTGCATCAACCGCCAATGCTTTTCCTGGAATAAGGAGACATTTCATATATGTAATTTTCTACCTAATACACAGGAGTCCAACACAAATTAAAGTGTATGATGAACACACGCTTGGGCATTGGTTTTACCACACAAAGCATTGAGAAAGCTGCTCCAAGGACTCCCTCAGTCAACAAAGACAGAAATCCAACTACTTCATACATGATAACCATTTTATTTCTTTTATTTCTAAAATGCCCAAGAAAAAAAAAAAAAAGACGACCTACTGTAATTCAGTATTAACATTAAAAACCCCCAAACTATCATATAATTGCTGAAAGTTGTTTTCTCATTAGTTTCATTTTCAAAATAGCCTGGACTATCACCAAAAATACTACTTAATAATCAATCTGAAATCAGTCATTCCTCTCACACCCAAATACACCGCCTACAGGTTTTAATAACAAGTCCAGGTTTGTTCTACAGATTTACAGATGCCCTGCAATAGAGTCAGCAGTAAGAAAAGAATGACTCTGTACTTAGGAATTATAAAAATCCTGGATCTTCCTCTAATGACTAATTTTGGTGACTACAGTCTCTCCTGATAAAGAAGACTCTGAAAAAAAACAACAAAACTTCCAAGGTTAAAATGATTTTATGAGTCTGCATAGCTTCACTATGAGTCTGAGTTTCACTAATACATGGACCCACTAATACTTAGGAAGTCTCTCTTCTCCCTCTCCCTTCTCACGAAATTACTTTCAGAATAAAAGAAACTGCCAGAGGTGGAACTATATCAATGAAATATGTGGTCTCTGAAGAGTATCTTATGGTGACCAAGAAGTTTTGACCCAGGCGGAGCCAGCATGGCATGTGATTGATGCCTGCCTTAGAGCTAGCTCCCTCTTTATGGTGATATTCCCATGTACATTCTTTAAGAAGGAGCAGCCTTGAAGATTTCACTGCAAAACCAAGCAGTCATAAATTCAAAGTAATCACTGTGCTATATCTACTAATCTTACAGAATGCTACATAGTCCTGCCTGCATCAATTGAAATTAACTGCCCCACTTGCACAGCAGGCTCCTGATGATCTTTATCTGGAGTGTTATCCTTCCAAACAGAATTTCACAGAATGCTTTAGGGATGTTTGGAAATGTAGTCACTAATGCTTTAAAAGCTTATGGCTTTTAAAGGTGTAAACACCTTTCAACTCTGATATTCAAGAGAGGCTGCGATTTTAGTTTGTAGTTTTTATTTCTGTGATATTTAACTAACAATCAAAACAAACAAGACTCAGGCCAAATGCAACCAACTAGCCCCTTGCTTCCTACCACCATGCAAATACATGATGGCAAAATGTTGAGTTTGGATTGTCTAAAAGGTGTCTTGTAAGAAATCACACACAATTCCCACGTGCTCTAGCCAAAAACACTTTTGCCAATGAGAACGAATTAATCTTCTAAAAGGATCTGATGCCTCATTTCATATTTTATAAAGATAGCTTTAATACTAAACTAAACATAATTATCTTAGTGGTCAAGTAAATGTTACATTATACCTTATTATTCTCAGACTATACATCATCCTAAGGATGGTGAACTACATCTAGAATTCACACACAAAAAAGCCTTTCTAAAATCAGTGTGCATTGTGAAGTTCCCACTATCCATCTAAAGCAATGGGATGATACCCACTCTGCGGACACATACTTCACATTCATGTACATGCACCAAGGACAAGCATTCCTGAACAGGATTTAAACTCAGCCATTTGTGAGATAAAAAAACTAAACACTGCAGTTTGCTTTTTAAGATGGCCAACAGAAATGCAAATCAAAAGGAGCTCCAAGAATCCTCCCCAGTAATGAGAGTTCCAAGATAATTTTAGGCCAGAAAAAACCAAAACAACCTCCTCTACACACTGTAAAAAAACCCCAAACACCCACTTCTTTAACACTGAAAGCATTTACATGCAGGGACCTTACTGAACAAAACAAAGGCAAACAAAGCAGAAAAATACCCAAGAGAAGCCGACAGCTGCAACTCCAATACATTGCCACAGCTATGCACACAGGATTACTTGGTACAGCATCGGGCATGACTCAGAATGAACATTCCTGGTTCAAAAGATCACTTAGGTCTCTCCACACTGAAGCATGACCTTGTTGCAGGATCACATGCAATGAAAAGAGTCACAAGGCACTTTTAGCACCTCTGGGTATCCTCACCACAGCACCCCAGAGACACAACGCTGTCTTGCTGTGTGCTGGTGAGAACTGCAGTGAAAGAGCCCACCTGTCAGTCAGAAAGAGTGCTGGGGGAAGGAGCATCCTCCCCACCAAAGCTGTGCTTCCCAGGGACTTGGAGATACCAGAAGCTGTATTTCCTGTTGGTACAGAGGCACTGAAGAAACAAGCTCCTTTGCCTCAGCACACAAGAGATGCTCTCTATTCCCCACATCAGCCACCCACTGGGCCTCCCCTCAGGAGGAAAAGTGAAGGCCATGAGCACTATCTCATGGGCAGTGACTAGAGAAGTACTCATGGCTACAGCTTTGCCACTCAACCAGCCAACTGCATGATGAGACAGGAGGTGAGCTGTCCTGTCAGGAAGCAGTGCAGAAGGTGTTCCACTTCCACTCTACAGGTCTAACTCAGATCCACACTGACTTAAGCAGTCAGCATGAGATTTTTACATAGCACCAAAATGAGTCTACAGCTGGCCTCAGTATTCAGGCTTGAGACTGCAAAATTCTCTTGGAAGTCTTTCATCTGTCCTTTATTACTCTCCCCATTCCCGCTTCTACTTTTCATCATCCTTGCCAATTCTTCCCACCTCTGCAAAATCCATCCCTCTCTACATTATATTATTTCAATAAGCTCTGCCCACACTGACTGACAGTGCCAACATGAGCTGTTTAAAAATCGCCCTCAGAGAAGGGTAAAGAAGAGACTTTGGGGCAAGGAGTGCACAGCCTGGTATCTTGAGAGGGCAGACTGAAACAAAGCAGCAATAGAGAACTTTCAAACCTGTACCTTATCCCAGCCAAAACTGCATGCTGCTTTTAGCACCAGAGCACAGAGCCCAAGGATTAAGGTCAAGACTTCTCAACATAGAAGTAACTCAAGTGCAGATACCAGAAGTAAAATTGGATTAGGCAACCAGCAATCAGTCCAAGCTAATATTTCTGGTTTTAATAATGTAAATCTGTCCTCATCCCTTCTTCCTTTTTTGAAGTACTATTATAGACTTTGTAAGTCAAATGATCAACTGTTAAGGTATTTTCACTTTTTTAATCCTGGACTTCCTCCACTACCTCAGCATTGCTTGGATCAAGAGTCTTAAATGACTGCAGGAAGTCTCTTTCAGCACAAGGCTCATGTATCCAGCTTCCAGAAAACAGTACGCCTCCAAAACAGCGCAGACAGGAATAATATTCCTTCTTTAACACATGGATTTCCAGTTGAATGGTGTGCTCAAGTCCAAATTCATTAAGTCAATACGTGGTTTATTCTTCAGCTTTTCTCCTGCAGCCTTTATAAAGGAATGTGTGGGAAAATGAAGGAAAGAACCACCAGCAAGAACCTATACATAAGGAATAAATATCTAACTAATGATCAAAAGGAACCTGCATAAGGGAACTTGTACATCTTTATAATACAAGACTCATGTTATGACCTTCCTTTAAAAAAAAAAGTTTTTATTTGTAATGGAAACTCTGGAGACCTATCCCAAGTATCTTGGCTCGACTAAAGACATTAATTATATCACCTGAGACCACACAGAGCTCCTCCAGGCTTCAGTTACCCAGGTGTGTAACAGGACAGAGAAGCACCTCCCTGTTTGTCAGTGAGGGTGACAGAACAAGCCATTAGCAATTAAGATGCTGCAGCACGTAAGCAACTTCAAAAGGAATACTTTCTCCTTCCCCAGTTACTTCTCTGTTGCACTAAACTCTCCTCCTTGCTCATCTAAAGAGTGTATGGGCTCGATTCCTCATATTGCCCTTGGGTGTTTATCCTCTACTTGATGTTACATTAGTGCAATTATTTATAATTACTGTAAATAATTCAAATGCAATTACAGTAACTGTGTGATTCCAATGTATAATATATAGTGAGGGAATATATACAATAAAAATAGCAATTAATAACCAGGAGTTCACGATTAAATTCCCTTGTGGTGCTAAAATGAAACTCTAGTTTTCCACACACACCTTCAACCACCAGATGTTACATTTGCTAAATAACCATAGATCTGCTTCCTTCTTCCTTTGGTGTTTTCAGTTATGAATGCAACTACAACCTCTCTTACACCCATGTCACTCACAGACCATCTTTCACTCACGTTGACAGTAATCTGGTAGATTTTCCTCTGAGAAAGAGTTGTTGTCAAACTAAATCCAGTCTGTCTGTGATTACTTGTGTACCAGCTTGATCACACAGGCAATTAATCCAACATTAAGTAAGTGCAAACACAGTTTGTACCACCACATGCTGTATCTGGTTTTGCTGCCTAAACTCAGCTCAATTTTCTTTAAAGTCTTTTTTCCTGCCCCTTCCTTTTGTTTTCACAAAACAGAACACCTTTTTCAACTCTGTTATGGATTTTGACTTGTGGATGTATGTAGATGCACACATATGGGAGGGGGGGATGGTTAGGAAGACAGAGGGGCTGGGGGGAGCAGAGAAAGACTGCCCATATGTGCTTGAGAACACACACCATCACTGCCAGATTGGAAGGTCTCAAGAGAGGAAATTATTATACAGGAGTTTAAAAAACATCTCCCACGCCATCTTTGTGCAGAAAACAAAGCAACAGAAAAATCCTTTCTCCCCAGACAATGTGGTTAGTTTCTAAAATATGAGTGGGGAGCTGATGGAGGAGTTGGGTTTGCAATCCCTTTGGGGCAGGCGGAAAGCCAAACAGAAGACAACAGAGCCAGATGTGGCCTGTGGGTTGACTGCTAGGAATGGCACCCCCTCTCTTCTTTTCCTTTCTAAACTGTTGAGAAAAATCCAAGTTTCAGATGGAAGTACTCCTAAACAATATGTTTCTCTGTGAAGGAAGAACTGAGCTGGACACAAGGACTGCTGAAAGCACCGTATGTAATGACCAAGTTATAAATCCTGTGTAAAAATTAGCATTCTGCTTTGGACTGACAGCTCTTCTATCAAAAACCACCAAACAGCTCCAAAAGCCAAGAATCTTGCTCAGAAGAGTGGTAGTGAGCCTTGCCAAGCAGCACTTCATATTTCATAAATGCAATATTTTACCTCGTCTCTTCCTCAGCACATCTGCAAGAAAAGGCAACCATTGCTCTTTCCCACTCAGCTTTATGGGTCAGGGTTTTTTTGGTACATTTCTCAACCAAGTAGGCAAAAGATCCACCTAGCTACTCCCTTCCTGGATTTTTGTGTATCCCAGGAGAAGCTCAGTGTTACAGCTGCTTTTCTGCACGGAGACAGCTTTTCAGCATTTGGCATCTCCGGGCTGGTTTCCTCACTGATCTTTGTGTCCGCTCATGTTTTATCTTCAGAGTTCTGAGTTTGTGAGCACCACTCTGGTAGCATTTCCAATAGTGCCAAGCTGGAAGCTCCCTATAGCTGGAGAAACTATAGCAAAATTTAAAAGATCTCTACCAATGCCAACCACCACTACTGCTAGATGCAAACAGAAACACTTATTGGAAGAAAACAGGCATGGCTTCTGGAGTGAAAAAGGATAAAACCTTTTTTTTTTTTTCAACAAGAAATCTTCATCTGGCTTTCATTTGGTTTTGACGAACACTGAAAGTTATTCTCCACCTACTCAGTTCTTTTTTTCTCCGGAACTGAGGAGCCAGGGGAAATAGAATAAAAATAAAACTTTAAAAAAAAAGTATATTTAGTATATTTATGGTTGATGACAACTTTTCAAGCAAATGAAA
This sequence comes from Acrocephalus scirpaceus scirpaceus, assembly GCA_910950805.1. Taxonomy (NCBI): domain Eukaryota; kingdom Metazoa; phylum Chordata; class Aves; order Passeriformes; family Sylviidae; genus Acrocephalus; species Acrocephalus scirpaceus. The sequence continues at coordinate 56,388,159 of OU383778.1, read as the reverse complement.
ATAAGTTCATGCTGCACTTTTTGATAATTTAGGTCTGTGTGTTTGGATTTATCAATATAATGTTTAAGCCACCTTGGTTCACATATGGAGGTCATCACTACAAACCATTGTTTTATAGACTAAAAGTTGTGTTTTCACCCAGATCAGGAACTAAAATAATCCAGTCAACTTCCTTGGATCAAAAGCAAATAGGGTATGTTTTCACTTATTTGAGAGGTTTTTTGTTGATATACGGAGTGGTAATTAAACACTAGAATATTGTTAAAATTAAAAGCAGCTTCACTTCACCGTAGCATTTTTCACTCAGTTTACATCACCTACCTGATAGTGCATACAGTCTAATTAAACAGCGAGTTGATCAACATCCACAATTTTGATCACAATTTCCAAATATTTCCTATTGTGTACAGTTAAGGTGAATCTAAATGATCTTTTAAGTTCATTTCAAGCCTTCATTCGTGTGGCACATATGTTTGGCAGAGAAAAAGATCAGAATACAACTGTAACATTATAATATATGAATTGGACTTCAGGCAGTCTACCACACTGTAAAAGTCAAGTTAATATCAGGGATCCTCATGGCAGGAAAGCCAAGACATTTTGACATGTTAGCTGCATCTCTTTAGAGATGAAACATCTCTTGCAAAAGTCTGTCCTTGGTGTTCATGGATCATCAACTTAAATTGGAACTTGGCAAATAAACACACAAGGTGCAGGATTTCAGGTATTAGATGGCTGGGATGCAGGTTTCCAGGCAAGTACAAGGTAGGGAGATTTCAACTGACCATTAAATAGACTACACATCCTTTTCAAAGATAATTTGTGGCAAAGAGTAACACAGTGAATTAATTCTTGCTTTATATTTGGAAGAGTTTGAAAGTTTCTTAATCTCTTGTCACACCAGAACAACTTTATGAAGGCAATTAAGTAACTTTCATATATAATTCTTGATGTGAGAACTCTTTTGAAGTCTAAAGAGTTTTTAAATACAAAAATTAAGTAACTCACTGGTTCAGATGACTCATGACAGGCCTTACTGCTTTTATTTCTGCTGGCTAAGTCAGTTCCTAAACACTGTCCTGAATATGACTTGACTAAAAGCAAACATTCTGTAATATTAATTTACAATAAATTACTTCTGCAGCCAGCCCTGCTGTAAAACTCATTCACCAAGATAGCCACAGAAAGTGAGTCACGAAAGAGACAAATTTAACTGAGGAGAATATTAACACAAAGCTGTTGATTAATTTAATAATTATCTTCAAGATATAAAGATGGAAATGAATAGCTGAAAATATCAAAGCGGGTGAGCAAAATATTTGATTTAAACATGTGAGATGGAAAAATTTCAAAACATTTATCCTAAGTCAACAATAAAGCCCTGGCAATGATAATTGTCTATTAACATGGTATGGAAAACTGATCCTAATAGTAATAAAATTCAAATAAAGGAAAAATCATAGCATTTTTCAAAGACTGCAAATATCTAACCTATTAGTTGGCTACTCTCCAATTAGCATCTCTCTTACTGAACCATCTCTTATATTCATGAAATTAGCATGATTTATCAGATGTCCTAAGCGACATGCTCCAAGTAACTTTCCGATACTCTAAAGTTCACAATAAATGCCATATCCCTTATGCTACTTTTTTCTCCATAGAAGTTCTCAACAGAACTTCACCTCAGCGAATATCAGACAAGTCTTCTGCCTTTCCACAAAGATTCCTGCTCACTGTATTTACTTTACTTATAATACACTAGGGAAGTGACTAGTAAATTTATACACATCCTTATGAGCACCCACCTCGCCCCCTCCAACCATCCCAGTCCTAAACTTGACCTGAAACGTGTTCTCAGAGGCAGTTAAACCTGAGAAAAGGGTAAAAGATGACTCACAAAACTTCTAACTTATGAGAAAGATGCACTCAAAATCATAATCCTCTCTTAGGAGCTTATTGACCTACATGTTTGCCAATTCACAACTGGACTAAGAGGCATTTATTTCAGCTACACACAGCAGAAGAATAGCACAGTGACAAATCAGGGAAAAAGGACTTTTTGCCTTCCTGAGTTGTTTTGGTTTTGTTGGCTTTTTTTTTTTTTTAAACTCTAACATTTTTCTTAAACCTTCATCTGGCCTTCTACTTGTGGCTCCTCAGTCTATGAGATTATCAACCAATATCATCAGCATTCCATTCTATAGCTCACTTTCCCTGAAATTTACAGCTGTGCCCCCAGGGTAGCTGATCTGTGCTGTTATTGACTGAATTTGCACTGGCAGACCAGCATCCCATGGCAGAAAAAGAAATAACAAGCACTGAATTGCCCTGAATCAAATGCAAGCTGCTGTCCATTAATATCAGACACCCATTTTACTGGGTCCTCACTAACTTCCAAACACATGACTCAGTGTACTTAACTTCAGTGTAAAAACAGAACTGAAAACAGCTAGAACTGGTTTGGCTATTTGAGGGGTTCTGTTTTGTATATTATAATTCCCTGAGGTCTCAGCAAAATGGAGATCACTCAGTGTATCCAAGATCAAAATAAAGAGAAGATGGTGCTATTAAGGCATACTAGGAAAAGTGACTGATAACAGATGCAGAGTTGGGAAAGGTTTGGGAGGAGAAAAATGAGTTCCACAGGTAAATAATATGATAAAGAGAAACTGAAGACAGTTGAGTGGAAACAGGTCAGACAACAACAACAACAAAAAAAGGAATGGGTGATTTCAATCTATTTTTTTTAATGAAAAAAAAAAAGACTCAAATACCAGAAAACATGAAAAATATTTTCTGCTTCTAGAGATGGGGGGAAGGCAGAACCATAATACCAAACTACCATAAACCCTACAAGGTAACTGAAAAGCAGTTTTGCTCATTGACAGTTCATCTTGAAAAGAATAGAAAAAAATCAAGTATTCAAGAGCATCTCATTAATAACTTGTACTTTGCAGACCAGGCTTGGAATTATGTAGACATTATAATGTTTGCACTGGAAGAGTGATGCACAAACATTTATTCCCTGGGCTGCCACACCTTCCTCACATGCAAACACTTTCAATGAGCTTCACAGGAACAGGTGTTAAGGGATGAGGACTATTCAGTCAATTTTGTAGTCTGGGGGTTACCAGGCTCTCTCATTTCACAAATATTATTTGAGTAACGATTCTATTAAATTAGAACTCTTCAGATAGTATGAAGTTCCGTAAAAAGAGAACTTTATTTTCAGAAAGTAACTTTGACCAAGGTTGCTTAAAACTCTTTTAACTTAGTGGCTGATAGCAGCTCAGCCAAGTGGATTCAATCTCCAAGAATAAGAGGAAAAAACATTCTACCCATGACATTTTTTTCAAGTTAGAGAATACAGAAAAAAACCAGCAATTGGATCATCTAGTCTACTTCCTCTGAGTTAAAGACAGAGTCCTCAGAGGAAGTTTCAGACATCACATGTTATTCACCCTAGTGCTGACCCAGAAAGCCATGAAGATATTGGCTGGAACTACTACAGCAATCTCCAAAATTTAGTAGAACCTGAAACAAAAGGGTTTTTGTTAAGATACAATGAAGACACTAGGGACAAGCATTACTTCAGGAGGAAGAAATATCTGCAAAAAAGTTTAAACAAAGTTGTGGGTAGGAAAACAAATCGACAGAGAAACAAAACCCCTCAAACCACAAACATTTCTAAAAGGTAAAGATTCCCTAAGAAAATGAATAACAAAACAGCAAGAGACTAGTCAGTTGTATTAGAGAACAGAAAACTAGAAACAACAAAGAATAATCAGAGTTTGCTAATGCAGGGAGAACAGACTTTAAAGACAACCCTGCTATTTCTCCAAAACTTTACAAATATTTTGATCATTACCAAAACACAGTTAATTATGGTTATAGAATGAAAAGTTTAATTATCGTTATGGAATGAAAAGCAGAATAGGTGATGGAAAGAGGCTATAGAAATTAAAAACTTGAGGTAGTAAGGCATTGTGCTTAAATAAAGTTTTTGAAAAATATATGGAATAGGGTAGTACTGGCAAAAGAACAAAGGCATGTAAAGAAACTGCTTATTAGACAACACTGGAGACTAGGAAGCATAGGGTTAAAAAATAAAAAATTTAACAACCAGAAAATAAGGTTCTGGTTCAAACCTTAAAATTAGTGGGAACCAGGGAAAGAATTTATTTTACGAAAGCTCTTAAGATATTCAGAAAAGTCAGACATTACACCATTTATGAATCCAGTCAACTAGATTGATCCAGTCTCAAACCCTGTATTTCCAAAAGATCTCCTTATTGCTACAGAAATATTCTGGAAAAAAAGAAATGAACCAGTAGGAAAAAAAAGCCCCTGAGAAAGTAGTCAGAACAGTGAATTTGTGCCAGAAAATGAAGAAACAGCTTGTACCAGAAACTGTTCCTAAACACACAGTGCTGTAGTGGAAGGGCTGACAGCCACTGACATAAGTGTTTTATATCAAATAGTAGCCTCGTCTAGCCTCATCTTAAAAAAAAAAAATCAGTGAAGGAAGACCACCAATCCCTTGCCAGACTTGTGTCTAACTTCTGCAGTTCATATTGTCACTGACAGCTCCATGGGTTATTTCAGTTCCTGTTCTTCACTGCATTGTTGCTTGACACAAAACCAAAGAACAGAAGAGTAAGTCCAGCACATCAGCAACATATCTTTGTTGCAATAACTTAGACTGGTCCAAGTTTATGCCTTATAAAATGTTCCTGCTCAGCTTCACAACTCTTACAGAAAAATTAGAGACTGGCCTTTTGGAAGAATACATCCTCTTGTCTGAAAAGTCTAGCACAGAGCTGATGGTGCCAATGACCTTAAAGTACAACTTTACCTGGCCTCCATATATCTACTTCACACTGTCAAAGCATAGAACTGTGATGGAACATATATCACTTCTCTTCAGGAAAAAAAAAAAAGGCAGCAAAAGTGCTTTGTGTGCAGGGAAAAGAGTCCAGGGCTCCCCAGAACGCAGGAAGAGATGCTTTGTGCAATTAGAGCTATGATGAGAGGGCAGAGTCCACAGGAAAGAGGGAACAGGGAAAAGCTGCTTTCTGTTCCTCTAGCTGACCAACCTTCAGTAAAAATTGCCTTTCTCCAGAAACAAAACATTTGGCCAAGAACCTTTAAAATCTGTTCCTACCATAAGGACTGAACTGAAAAAAGACAAGTATTTTCCTGAAACCATCACCAAATGTCACCACCACAAACATTTAGTTAGACACTGAACCATCAGAAGTCATCCTCTATTTGATTTCTTTGCTTAAAAATCTACCCAAACTTGGTCTTCCAGAGGGCTGCAATGAAGCACTTACCTGTGGGAAGCCCTTTTCCCCTCAGCCTCTCCCGAATAGCCTGGCTCCTGTCTGGCTGCAATTTTCTATCGCCATTACAAGACAGTTGATCCATCTGCAAAAACAAAAGGCAGTAACAACATCAGAATGTTGGAAGAGCTCATATTAGTATGAAACAAGCATTGTTTTTATGGAAACGCACAATATTAGTCCAACAGTTAAGTACAGAACAGCAGCTCAAACTTTTTAATAAAAAACTGATCCATCAGTGATAATATCCCCTAGAATTATCCATATTTGAATAGTGTGTGCATTATTTAACTCCGCATTTGGTCTAGCTTTTTTCCACTAAGAATAAATTAAGTTCAGAGATGTAACTTAAGCACGTTCTATCCTTACAGCAAACTGAAGGGACAGCAACACTCAAGAACCCTCTCCCATGATTACAGCATGACTAGAACTTGCCTAGTTCTGCCGATGAGTTTTTGTGTAACAGGAAGAACTGTCTTGTACCCTCACTTGACTTATTGCACATCAAATCACATGCACCCGTTGTGAGGAGTCTCTCCAGCCCCTCAGGCACATTCCTTTCATGTGTCAGGCTTAACTACTCCCACTAACTTTTCACTTCACCTTTTTTTTCTAAATCACTATTTCCCTAGGAAAAACTTTCACATGTACAGTCATTCCAATAAGAGTTTACTTGCTACAACAAAACATTCTTAGTGAGATCTTTTCATATAGTGGGAGTGTAACCTGGACAGCAGGAGGGAAGGAGAAACTAAGCAGACTTCACAGTTACAATACAACCCAGTTAACATTAAACAGACTGAATCAGCCTGGGGCTATATTGCCCTGTACAAAGCATATTAAAATGGCAAATGAAAGCATTCAAATAGAACCTCTCAGCTGTGCTTCAGACACCACCAAATGACCACTTACACAGATAAGACCCCTTGAGCCTTTGATAAGGCCCATCAAGATTAGAGGCATGCCAATCTTGGAATAGTAAGTTGTACTCTGCCTCAGAAAAAACAAAATTTATACATTTTTCTTGTTAACTTAAAAAATTCCAGCACACATACAGAGCACTGAACATTAAAACCAGCAGGGCTGGCTGGCTAAAGTGCACAAAAGTGACAGCACAGCTATGCTGTCGTTGCTTTGTCAACTCTTGGTTCTCTTCAGCTGGGTTTTTCCTTGTCTTCTTGCAAAGCCAATGCAGTGACACGTTCAGAATTAAAAAGGGTACTGGCAGAGGAAATGGGCAACGCTTCAGCACTGGATAACTGCTAGTCCCACTCCTTCATTAACAACATGGACAGGAAATTGGGAGCACACCTGCTGGATTCAGCTCTCCACTGGATTTCAGTACAAGCATTGGGAGTACTGTTCTTGCCTTTGGCAGGCTGGTCTAGATCAGTCTGTCACAGAAAACCCAGACTCCCTGAAAGCCTGCTGACAAGAACAAGAAGAGGGAGAGCAGAAAACTTGCTAAGGTGAAATGGCCACCAGCAACTTGGAGAATAATGACTCACTTTTCAGAGTGGCTGTTTCTATAGCTTGTGGCCTGATTTAGAATTTGGATCTTTATTTTAACAGCACCACTGATGAAGGCCCTGTAGCCTTTTATTTCACTGAACCACAGACTAGTTCCACTTGGCAACTACACAAGACTTCAGACACTACAGTGAGGAGCACTGGACTGACAGGCATACCTCACAGACTAGACAATGCTTTGTGGAGCTCAGGCTCAGCACTATTTCTGGAGGCCTGGCATAATTAGCTGCTGTCAAATATTAGACAAATGCAGGGACCTCTCACTTTCTGCAAGCATTTCCAAACCAGACATATGAAGAAACTATCTAACAATTAGATCATAACTTTTTATTACAAAAAAAAAAAGAAGCAATTTCAGTGCTGTCTCTCGAGACACCAATTTTTACCCAGACTTGCTGGAACAAGTCCAGTGAAAGGACACCAAGTTGATTAGAGGGGTGGAGCACCTCTCCTATGAGGAAAGGCTGAGAGAACTGGGGCTGTTCAGGCTGGAGAAGAAAAGGCTTAGGGGTGACCTAACAGTGACCTTCCAGTACCTGAAGGGAGCCTGCAAAGACGACAGAAAGGAATTATTTACAAGAGCACATAGGGACAGGACAAAGGAAAATGGCTTCCAACTGAGAGTAGATTTAGATTAGTTATTAGGAAGAAGTTCTTTACTGTGAGGGTAGTGAGGCACTGGCACAGGTTGCCCAGAGAAGCTGTGTCTGCCCCATCCCTGGAAGTGTTCAAGGCCAGGCTGGATGGAACTCTGAAAAATCTGGTCTAGTGAAAGGTATCCCTGACCATAGCAGGGAGGTTGGATCTAGCTTTAAGGTCCCTGTTAACCCAAACAATTCTATGATTCTATAACAATTTATGGTCTTCTTTTATTTACTTAAAATTATTTAACTATTCTGAAGTTATGCTGTAATGGTGAAGAGGGTAGTTGCCCATCAGGAATAGTAACTTTGCAAGATGAGTTCATGTAATTTCTTTCACTTCTAAAAACAGTTTGGTCATTATCAGACAATAAAATCCTCCACAATTCAAGAGCTGAGCTGAAGTGCAAGAGAACTGGCACAGTGCCTAAACAGTCCTCCTTTCTGTTAATAAGCAACTCTCCGAAAGTCAAGCATAACTACAAGTTAAAGTAAACTCACAGCCATCATTTCTGAAGCATTTCAAGTAGCAACAAGTCTAAGGCTTGCCCTACAGTTCATCACCTTGTTCTCCTGTTTCTTCCTACTTTTTTTTCAATGAAGACAGCTCATGAAATGACCTCCTCAGAAACTCATGAATGCATGTTCCAGGAGGAACTGTCAAGTGCACAAACTGCTACATGGGGAGAGAAGCTGTTCTCTCCTTTCAACACTCACCCCTGTCAAACTTGCATCATACCAAAACAAGAGGAAGAATGACTGCAGAGTGACTCTGAATTAGCACTTTTGCTCTCTTCCTGCTCACTTCTATTATTCCCTCAAACGCTGACACAGACTTACCCCAGACAGGCTTCCCAGGACCAGTCTGACCAACTGCTTCACGTAGGAGAAAGAAGGGGCACAGTTGCTGTTCCTTATGTGGGCACTGCAGGCATCCAGAACAGTCCGTACGGACACGCGGGCATAAATGACATCTTCACACATGCCCAGGAGAATGCTGTTGAGATGGTCTCCAAGCTTGATAGGCTAGTGACAAACAAGAACAAGGAGACAGGAGAATCAGCTTTAACAGCAACTTGGGGAACACTCAGAAACAAAAGACGCTCAACAACGTACAGCATCTATTCATGAGACTTACTGCCTACATTATCTGAGGGCCAGTTTGAAAGTCAGCACCTAGGAGGTGAAAAAATAGTGGCTGTAGAACAGGAGAGAGGCACCCAGCCTCTGGGTTCTACTCCTGCTCTACAAGGACCCGGCCTAAACAAGCTGCTTGATCTGTAAGGTCAGGACACCAATGACTTTCTCAAACATTTAATGAATAAGTGAAAATAAAGTAAAAGAGAAAAGCTTCAGAGGAAGTTTTAATTAATTTTGAACATAGTTTTGAACATTCGGCCACTCATAAGTATAAAATTCGAATCTCATCAGGATAATTTTGTACAACCCTCTGTGCTCATTTTCTGCAATTCCTCACCTCACCAATATTTTGCAACAGATGTGCTAGCATTCCCAAATTCCAGTGATACCACCAAACAGTATCAACAAAAAAGTAAGGAATAAAACAACCAAGCCACTGGTTAACGAAGCAGAGCTTCGTAACTGCAAGACAACAACCATACAGTCTAAAAATATAAATCTAGATGTGTTTCTGCTCTCTCCATTCAGTGAATGCAGCATACTGTATATGGAATATCTTTCCCCAGGGTATGCAGCAGCCAGTGATAACACTTGTTCTCAGGTGCCACAGGCACTTGGGACCTGAGCTTTCTGATCTGCAACTCTCCCAAAGTGGGTGGTTACCCACAAAGTACAAACACTGTCAAGCTTTTTGCATCACAGAGTGCTTCAAACAATTGCAATCTTTCAATCTTCCCTGTGTGAGCACTCTTAAGGTGAGCCATAAAAAAGGCACCCTGGACCACCCTGTTTTAATTAATATAGGCTTTTCCCATCTGTCTATCACTTCTAACTAATCATAAAAATCATGTATGTGAATAAGATATGGATCTCATGTTCAGCCACACTCCCAGCAGAGAAGCAGCTCATTAATGAACAGAGGCAGACAAATACAGAAAATGTGTCACAAAAAAGGGAAAATCTGCACATACAAATTAACCCACAAAAGTAATGCCATACACAAAACTGTCCTTTTGCCAACACTAACTCCACAGGACAGAGGATCCACATGACAAGGTCCCAAAGTCAAATTCCTTCCAGGCATACCTCACCCCATTGTCTTTGGGGAAATACTGTTTTATTAGCAGGTAGACCATGCCTTCCCACTACATTACTGAGAAACTGTCGCTACAGTCTTAACACCAAAGGAAGGAACAAGGAAAACAAGGACTAAAATTCATGCCTACATTCCTCTCAACACCTACCTACTTTAAGTCACTCTCCTACTATTGTTGAATACTGCTCCTTTCAACTCCTACACAACAGGAGAGCAAAGAGAGAGAAAAGCCCTAGTATCTAAGAAAACCAGGGACTTTGGGACAGGCAAAGTAGGCATTAGGAACAGAGTCAGAGCTTCTAAGTTTTCTCCTCACTTAGCTGCATTCAGGCAGCTACTTCCAAATAAGTACAACTGAGATCCCAACTACCACTCTGTTAAAGAAAATATTAGGAACTGAACGCCTAAAATGCTGAAGTATTTCAAAATTTTCTTTCTTAGTTTTATATATAAAACATCAACTAGTAGGAAGAAACCTAAATCTGAACCACAAATTGCTTCTCCTGCAGCTACCAGTCCATTATTAAATGCTTTTTCAGAAGCACTTAATCTTATTTTCACTCTTCTAGATATTTACTTCTAAAAGCTTAATTGGGGGCAGGGAAGGAGCACTGAGGAAGATAATGAATCACATTTATCTTCAGTCAGTTTCAGCAGGACAGTTCTAAGAGTTCTGCTGGGTGTGTAAAAGAACTACATTGAGCAATAACACTCAGCTCCAAGCAGTCTGCAACTGTGTTTGCATTGACTGACAGGTCAATAGCGAGAGTCTACTCCCTGTTCCAAACAATTCATACCCTTTATTGTGAAAAGTAAGTATCTATATGTGCCAAATCTAAACTCACAGAAGCTATGGCAGCATGGAGAACAAGTTGTTTTATTATGTATAAAACAACCATGTTACTTCAATATTTATTTTTATATAAGCCTAAACCAAAACAAATTATTTTCTCCTTTGTCAGCATCCTAAACTGCTGTCTTTCAGCCTGTGGCATTACAGGATAGACTAGCCCAGATGTATCTTCATGGAATCTAACAGAAATGTGCTATAAGCACCTTCTCTCTGCAAGAAACCATCACACTTCACAAGAAAAAGATCCAAGAATGGGAAAGAAAACTTCCATACTGTGCAGTGACTGGAACAGACTGCCCAGAGAAGCTGTGGAGTCTCCCTCATTGAAACATCTTGGATGCAATCCTGTGCCATGTGCTCAGGGATGAGCCTGCTTGGCCAGGGAGGTTGGACTCACTGTGGTCCTTTCCAATCTGACCCATTCTGTAAAATGCTGGGAAAGGCATCTTACTCCTCAGTGTCTCAGTGTCAGTGTCAGCATGACACCCTGCCATGCACACTCAAATGCAGAATTAGTCAAACGATATCAAGCCTGAAGTTGCAGTATCAAAAAAAACCAAATCTAAACTTACCTGACTTTGAGGAACTTCGTGGTCAGCTCCCCAAAAGAGTGCCATACCAAGAGAATAAATATGGACCTGCCAAAAGAGACAAGATATATGTCAACTCATTAAACAAGACTGGAAATACAAAGCAGATTTTTGAAGAAGAGCAACTAACTTAATATCATTTTGCTTAGAAATACATTTCTGGTATTTAAGCTCAGCTGTCTTTCAAATCCTACCTCTCCTTTACATGAGGTTCAGAGAAGCAAATCCTAGTGCTGCAAAACATACAGCATCTAACCAGTGCCACATCTTCTCTGTTCAATTTTAAACTTTCATCTCACACTGAAGCCAGAAACTCATGTAATCCATACAATCAGCCTAGTGTGGGATAAAGGCTGCATGGTTGTGTCCAAGGATCCTTAAAAGCTGTGTCTGAAGGAAAGGCAGACCTTAGCATGGCTCAAACAGGGGGCTATCCTAATGAGATCACAAAGATTGGTATCAAAGGGAAAAGAAGGGATGAACAAAAGAATATAAACATTTAAAGCAGTACCTTAATCTATAACTGATATTTTAAGATACAAATACATTAACCATTACACATACAATTAACAATTAATATATCTCCAACATAATACACCCATCAGTACAGGGAATAAAACCTTTAAATACTGCAGAATTAAGAGCACAAGCACATGCTGGCTCTCCAGGTGACTGTCAAAACAAAACAGAAAGAGGGAAGGAGGGAAGGAGGGAAGGAGGGAAGGAGGGAAGGAGGGAAGGAGGGAAGGAGGGAAGGAGGGAAGGAGGGAAGGAGGGAAGGAGGGAAGGAGGGAAGGAGGGAAGGAGGGAAGGAGGGAAGGAGGGAAGGAGGGAAGGAGGGAAGGAGGGAAGGAGGGAAGGAGGGAAGGAGGGAAGGAGGGAAGGAGGGAAGGAGGGAAGGAGGGAAGGAGGGAAGGAGGGAAGGAGGGAAGGAGGGAAGGAGGGAAGGAAAGCAGAGTTTTTCTGGACTGTGTAAGTAATGTACATTAGTGATGACTCTTTATACCATTTTATTAGAAATATTTATGGTACTTAAAGCAACAAGTTTATTGAATAATTCTGAAGGCAATGAACAACAGTTACAAGGACAGAAATAAATTAAAAGCCCACAAAAGTCAGCCTCTTCACCAACTAAAAGCAAAACATCTTACTTAAATTCTAGATATATAAATTGACAAAAATATTAACAGATTAGGACAGTAGTCAGAAAAATGCATCAAGGGTTCTAACTTAATACCACTGTTCCATCCAATCAGAAACATTCTTTCCAAATACTGGGAAAATTGCTATCTATCTGGTTTTTTATTCATTACCCTTTCAACTGAAAAGCTACAAAGTCCTCCTTACATATCAAGATATGCCACAACTACACAGAAAAAGGTGAATATGTTTTCACAGCAATAACGAATGCAAAAAAAAAACCTTTTCAGAAAAAGCCAACAAAACACAAAAGCAATCAAGAAAAAGCCCCAGCCAAACAAAACCAGAAGTTCCCCAACTCTTTCAGTCCTCCAATAATGCAAGAATAGCAATTAAAAAGACTGCTGTAAGATTAGTTAATTCTTATTAGAGACACTGTCATAGTCCTAAGTCTGTCAGTGTTCAAGAAAAATTTGAACAATGGTCAGATACATTTCTGGGTTACCTCCTCTTTGGAATCTGGAGTTGGACTTGATCCTTTAGGATCCCTTTCAGTTCAGGGTATTCCATCATTCTATGATTCTGAGCTTCAACATACCCAAAGATACTTCCAAAAACGAGATGTGCAATCAGATCTCTAAAGTAAAACTTGCTACTCTACTAACCTATCTGAAAACAGCTTTCAAAATAGAAGCATTTATTCAAAAATTCTAATTAATTTTTGTACTATGAAACTTAAAATATGTTCTACAATATATAAATCAACATGAAATTAATTTCCCAAATCAATCTCCATTCTAATTTTGAACGGTTGGCTTACTCTATTTCCAATAAGCTTGCAGACCTCAGACATATTTTGGATTCAAATTGACTGTGTGTCTTGGAATCAAAGGGGTATTAATTTACTAACTGTAATTTTTTTTTTTAGTATTTCTCCTTGAATACACTGTTAATTTATCTTAGCAAGTACAATCATAACTAAAAAGACGAAGGCATCCCTGTCACTGTCTGATACAAGGCCTTAAAAAACAAGGTGTTTTCCTGCCCTCAGCAGCTCTTAGTAGAACAATCAAAAAGGAAAATATCAACCATTTCCAGTAAGCAAATTCAGTGAACTACAGCCAGCTCTGACAGAAGAAAAAAAAAAGTTTAAATGTATCAAAAGTTACCACAGTCAGCAAAGCAAGATCTGATTCTGTGATCTAAGAAATATGAAGTCAACGTATTCCTTACAAAGAACCAATGTACCACCTGATAGAGTTTAACAGGAATGCAAAGGCATTCAAAGCAGTCAAAAAAAGAGGGATGCACATACAAGCTATTTATCAGCCCTACTAACTTCAACTAATAAAGTCATGAAAGGACACCAGTTTTTGTACAAGGCTGTGTTTCAGGGAGCCTCCTTCTTCCACATAAGCAACTAAGTGGATCACCTTCCATCCATCCAGCAAGGTGATGCTGACACCAGGAAAGAAATTCACACAGCCCTAATCAGCGAGGATTAATCAGCTTGTACACATACAGAGTGCCAGCATTTGGTCATTGCCTATTGATGTGCTCTGTGCTGGCATTTACAGGGCACAGAGGTCCTCTGAGTGTTTCCTTCCTGAAGATTAAAAAACATCACAGCATGGCTTTTCATAGTAACAGTCCTCCATTTATTTCAAAAAGAAAAAAAGTAGCATATTGAATATTGGCACAGAACAAAGAATGCAATCAGCTCTGACAAAGGTCACAAACTTGTCACTTCAGAACTATTTTTTCTGCCATTTTTAAAGGCTGGTTTTGTGAGTTTTGAGAGTTGGCACTAGAGGTAACATTACTGTCTTCAAAAGTGTTGTCCCTCTTGAAACCAAATAAACAATTCCAATAGTATGACTACAGGATTTGGCAGCTGCATCCTACATAACTGAACCTGAGTCTTCATTGATGTCAGTGTAATTTTTACTTCTCTATTAAAACTTTCAGCCTAGGTTTCTAATTGTTTATGGTTTTGCCATAGACAAAACTGTAAACATCCTTTATTATACCATTAATTTTGACAATATGCAGGGCAAGAAGGAAGTCTAAAGGGCTTGGGAGTAAGTGGATTTTCAGTAGGTGTTTGGTGATATAGCCCTGAAGAAAACGGACTATATACAATGCTATATAACTGACTATATACAAAAAGCTGCTGGAAGAAAATACTCAACACAGAAACACACGTTTTAATAGTCCTTGTGCACACAACAGCAATCGATGCCAATATCACTTTCCTCTGGAGTAAGAGCTGTTCTTCCTGGAGGAACGCTGCCAAATGTTATAATTGTTCCCAGATTACAACACTGGCTGTGGCTAGCTTCCCTCTAAGGATTCTTGATTCAGGGAAGCCAAGGAGATAGAAATAGCTCAGCTTCCTTTTCACTCCCACCGCTAAATATCTTTGACCACACCAAGGGAATGGTTTTCTGGGGAAAGTGTTACCATTCGCAACAAATCCTTGTCAAGAATACAGCTGAGAAAACAATCATTTTGACTGTACCTCTCAGTGACCCAGAGGAGATCACATATACAAACCTCACCTGTCTGAACACTTACCCTTCGGAAGGAGTTAAAAAGGAGAAGTGGAAATTCTGTGTAGCCACTGCCCAAGTATGCACGTGGCCAAGGCTTGTAGAGACTCTTCCTCACAACTGCATACAACTATAATCACTGTTCCACTTTAACCAGCAAGAACAAAGTAGGAGGATCCCTCCTCCCACCCCACCAAAGAAACTACACGAATCACAAACCACGGGGAGACAAAAAGGACAGTTTAAAGGTATTTTGTGGAGGGATCAATAGCAAAACACCAGAGCTGTCTTCCAAGGAAGAGGCACTGTACCTTTTCAACATCAGACAGGGATGACAGCGAGTGGTTCTGCAGAACCTCTGGTGCTGTGAATGCCCGCAGGTCTTGTTGAGACACATTTTCATCAGTAAATGACACGCTGCCAGATGGAAGCAACAGGAGAGACCATGGAGAAATGATGAATCCCAGAGCAGTAGGATCAGCTGTAATTGAAAAGAGAAAAAAAAAAACAAAAACCACCCTGAAAATGAAGCAATGTTGTTGGATGCCCTTGCTGGATGTTAGTTTATTATCAGCCTACATACTATTAGTGGAATAGATTCATGCTTCCTTTTCCACCTGTGGTGTTTCATAACCACAACAACAACCTCAATTTTAATCACACTAGGGAGTAACACCTATCTTTTATGACTATTCTTCACTATTATTCATACCAGCAAGCTCAGGAATGGTCTGCTAGAATACTCACAATCTCCTGTCCTGAAATTGTTTCATTTATGTTACAGCTGGCAGATAAAATGTTCCCTTTCTGCAGTGCACATGTCATTAAGGCTAATTCCTACAACAGGAACGGAGTTTTCTCCTGTCCTAACACAGCACTACTGCAGCAGCAATGTTTGGAAGAGAGCAGACAAAGTTAGTGGGGAACGAAAATACTCATTAGAGTGGCTAACAGAAGGGGACAAAAGAGAAGAGTTTTGGGGGACAGAAGTCCTTTTTATTCTAAAGTGAAAAAATATTACAAATACCTGAACATTTCAAAACAAGCACTGAGATTGTAAAACCAAAAGTAACCAGGATATGCAATTTGCTAGCTAGGTTTTTAAAGACTGATAATACTCCTGTCAAACTAACTTTGGGAAAAAAAAAAAAAAAAAAGACTATTTCCTTAAGTCAAAATATTTTTTCTACACCTCAAAGATGAATCAACTCAGTTTCACTGAAGAAGGCATGAGGTTTTACGAAGTAAAAATAAAAGCTAACTTTTATTTTTTCCTAGGCAAAAAGGCAATAGCTCTGTCTTCTGCTACACAATATATCAAAGATCTGAGGAAACACACATTTGAATGATATGTCCTTTTCCCTTGACACAGTAAGCAAAACCAACAGAATAATAATTTCCTCCATTAGCACCATCACTAACATTTTCCACTCTCCATCTCAGGATATTCCTACAGTGCTGGTTCCTAGACTGCTGAACTATCTTGTAATCTAGAATATTTCTAATCTCCTAGGAAATGTATTAAATTACTGCTTGCAGGTATCAGGTGTAAAAGGATCTCCCAAGTAAGTCCTTCAGTCTTCTGACCCCACTTCCTCTGAAACAAAGGGAACAAGTGCTGTTCACTGCTGTGGTAGCAAGTTCAGATGTTAAAAAAAAAGAAACAAAGATGGACAGGCCATTCCTCTTATATGTAACAAGAAAACACTACATTATATAGCAAAGCTTCTGAAAACATTTTTTGGAAGACTACCTTAGTTGGCCTTTGACTTTCAAAAATTATCCTGTGGGTAACTACTGGATTCTGCATCACTTCTGTGTGTATTCACCACTGATATAAAAACCCTAACCAAGCAATGTCATATAATACTTTAAGATTTCACCTTATGAGTCTCAACTCAGGAACCTTAAGAAATGCAAAGGCTTTAATCTTAATGTAACATTTTGTATAACAAATACTTGAAATCCACAAAAACTCTTCATATTCTGAAACATACTAAGACAAAAAATTGATTTAGTTTTAAGAACAATTAAACCCTCCAATTAGTATGAAGTCCTCCCAATATCAATTTCAACAAACTTTAGAGCATTTGTCCCCTACAAATGTAGAGTCTGAATTTATTGATCCACCCCCACTCAAGAATCTTCATGACCTGAAGCAATGTAAAATTAATGTGATAAATAGTAAGTTTAGAAAAAGGACTGATTTTTCCAGGCTCATTTTACTGACATTTTCTCAGCTTCCTCTTTCAGTAGCTTATAACTAACATAGCAGATCATAGTGCCTACATCACAACTCCAGGGAATGTAATCTATTGTTATAAGGGATGAGGATAAAACAATTAATTCTCCAGTTCCTTCCTTAAGGCATGCATCATAAACCAAAATAACTATCTCAAAGCTCCAACCAGGTAGATATACCTAAGGAAATACTTTTTAGTAACACTACTCCAGTGTGTTTGCACCATGGATAAAAAAGTAGCAAAGATGCAATGTATCAAATAGCCAGAAACCATAAGAAAACAAATGAAACTATTTTCCAGTGATAACATTTGTGTCATCTTCTGTTTAGGGTTTCAGAATAATTTACAAGAGCAGTAAGGGTAACACACTTCTGGAAAAACTGAGGAAAATTACCAAAAAAAGAAAAAAAGAAGAGTTTCAAACTCCTTTTTCTAAAAGCACTGGAATTCAGGATATGGCTCCTGGTCAATTTTCTATCCAATGGGCTTTCAACTGTGCTAGAGCTGCCAGCCTTCTGAGTTAACTCCAGAACTATGCAAGTCAGTAACAAAACACTTGTGAGAGCACAGCATTTCAAGCAGTGCCAAGACAGAGATAAATAGCGTGGTCTTACTTAAAGTGAACTGGCTTTAAACACAATAAAAACAGAAATAATCTTCAGCTACAGAGCATCTGCCAAACAAATGAAAGTGGAAAAAAATCCTTTATATGCTTTAACAGCATACAAATAGCCTAAGATAAAAAAAGACCCACCACATTCTAAGAGACAAGAAGACAAATATTTGAAATGGATCTATTCTACAATATTGATGGCAGGTAATCTTGAATTCCCAAGCTACAGTCAAAATTCAAGTCAGTCCTTCAGGATCTTTTTCCCCCACTTCTCTCTTTGGCCACAGCCATTAGCACAGAACACACAGACAAATCTCTAAAAAGCACAGAACAACCCAAAAATATACACAAGGTTTTCAACACACATCTTTGCTTCCCTCCATAGCCCTCACTGAGACAAGTAAGATTTTTCCTACAGCAAAGGAACCTGAAAATTTGATGCTCAGGCCAGGCTGGAGGCAGGCAGACCACTGACTCACCTGCAGCCTGGCCAGGATTATGGCAGCACACGGGACCACTTGTGCTGTAAATGCTCTCCTGCTTGGGCTGGTGCAGCATGTCCCTGCACGCCTGGCGTGCAGGGCAAGCAGCACTGCAGCGTCTCTGCTTCCCTCTCCCTTTGGCACAAAGGGATAGGAGAGCTCTGATGGGATACTGAGCCCCTTGGAAAGCTGAAATGTACTCTTTCCTGACGATACTGGAGCAAGAAACAGGGTGAACAGTTTCTGAGATCAGGTTCTGCTCCTGAGCTGCCCCACAATCAGACACCACACTACAATTCACTGTCGTGCTGACTACATCCAGCAGAGCTCTGCAAAGAGTGCAAGCAGTCACTGAGCCTCTTTGGTGTGAGTAGGGTGGGTAAAGGTGGAGGAAGAGATGAGGAATACAAACTAAATTTTTTTAAAACTCCAATAAAATTACAAAAGCCCAATCTCTCTCCTTCTCAGCAACCAGAAGATCAAATGTCACCAGACGATGAAAAAAAGAAAGATTGTTCCCCAACAGTGACTGGCAAAGGGAAAAAGTAATTATTTATCACCTGCCAACAAGGATGAGCTAGGAAATGAGGATTTGGGGTTTTACCCCTTGCTACTGCATTTTTCCTCTTGTCAACCAAACCAGTCCATTTCCTGCTCCACCCCAACTAGGTCTATGACTACTTTGGACTCACCACCAGTCCCCACCAATATATTTCACACTTTGCTTTCCTTCTTTACATTACACTTGCTTAAGCAAAGCAGCTACAGTAGTTTGACTGTCAACAAGATTTACAGGTCCCTGAAAACCCTAATCTTCCTTCTTCACATCCACTTTCAGATGATATAACTTTTCTTTACATAAATCATTTCCCATATGCAAATTTGCAAGACATTCAACTTGCAAAGACTCTCTTTCTTTGCTCAACCTGTCTTTTTAATACTAGACTCACTTTCCCCCTTCCTTTAGATACATGTATCCAAACTTAAGGTCCAATTACTTTCAGAATCTTCAACGCACAGTTTAGAACAGGAGTGGCCTAAGTGATATATAAAGGCTTTCCTACTTTCAAGTTTAGATAAATCTTTTCCAGTTAAACCTAGCAAATTAGAGGGACGCCCGTTTTATAATTCTCAGCAGCAGCGAGCACAGCATTCTCCTTATGCTTATACACTCACATTTGAGATTACTTCAAAGACTTGTTCCTTTGACCTCATGGAGTTCTGAGCGCAAGATAGAGCACGTCTGAAACAGCTGATACACCCTTTCAACAACAAAATAGTTATTGCAGATAATTAAGCAGATGTAAAGGAAGGGCAGGTCTGGTATCGGCCTTTTCAAATCTCCAGATTAATCTCAACATCACCAGTGCAACTGATGTCAGATCTGCAACTGAGTCCTAGATTGTCTTTCTCCTTCATTTAACAGCTTATAATGTGCTGACAAGACAGCTACCAGAGCTGATCTTCTAAATTGGTGACTAGCAACTGGGCATTTCAATCTAAGCTTTCATTTTTCATAATGATAGAAGAAAATTTGTGAAGTATTTTTAAGGAGTTCAGGAGTTCAACATCTGTTAGAACCGTACATACAATGAGGGATAAAAATACGCACATTTCTGTGTCTGTTGCTGAATCTGGCCTGATGTGATATGCAATTAACAATGAAGACAATGGATTTTCATCCTTAGCTTCTTTTATTCAGTACTTTGATGGATAAGAAGATAGACTCACTAGCAGACATGCACAACTTTTACGTATCAAGAAGTTATCAAATCTGTAACAGAAGCTTGTTTTGGACATTTTTTTCTAATTTCCAGAAACCATCTTAAATAAGAAATTAATTGAAGAACAGGTTCTCATTTGTCAGAGTGATAGCAAGATTCCCAATTTGAAACATGCTACCAAAACTCTACCAGGATCACAATACATAAATAATTACTTGGGCTGGTAATTCCTTTAAGTGTCTGTGGCTCCTGGGCTGGTGTAGGGAGGTGGCCAACAGATGGCAAGTTAAGAGTTGGCTATTCCCATGGCCTTTTTTATCCCCCCCATTTCAAAACAGCTGGAGCACAGACTGTTGAACAATATGCCTAATTTAATTTTTTTGAAGAAACAATGTACAAAACACTCAGAAAAGCTTATATTTTGTTACAGAACAGCATGTTCAGGGACTCCAGGACTCTGGACAGGGAGCAAGAGCACTTTTGAGAGTCGGTCAAACCTGAACATGCTGTGATCTTGCATTGCAGAAGCTAAAAGCTTGCCCTATCTCCCTCTGCCCAGGAGTGATCAGTCAGTTCTAAAAAATTTTGGAAACTCACCCTCTGAGTGAATAAAATAGCTCTTCCACACCATATGCATGGAAGAAATGGGCCTGAAATTTGACCAAAGAAAACAAGATTTCTTTAGGATCCCCTGTTTGCTACAAGTCCTCCACAAATAAAAAACAAAATTGAGGCAGACAAGCCTACAGGAACCTCCACATTTTCTGTTCCTGCACGTCAGCACCACCTTCATAAGCCAGCACAGAAACTGATATTCAAGATGACACAAAAAGTTTCAAGATTACTTCGTTAGTGAAGACATCCTTCATTAAAGACTGTCTGGTTATCCAACTCTTGCTGGGAGGAATTAGATTACCCTTATCAACCTTAGCTACACAGAAAAGCTCTTTCATTTGAGTGTCTCTTGAAGTGTGTTTTACCAAAGGCTATATCCCAGGTTAATTAATAGCATGCAACTGAAAATAGTTTGCTGAACTAGCAGAAAAACAACTCAATAAAACAGCTCCATATCCAAAAAAGAGACAGATTCTTCTGGCACTGATTTTATCTGAATATGTGTTTTGGTCTTCATGGATAGGAAGTAAGATCAGAAGCTTCTGCCACCTTAGCCAGTCTTGGCTGGCAAACATTCCTCTGCCTTAAAAACACATATCAGAAGTCCTGGGGCAGATTTCTGTTTTGGGCTCTCATCTTTCAGTACTTGTTCTTCTGAAGGATGGCTGACTGTGTTCTCATTGTCAATGCTTGCATGCAGTCTTCATAGAGATTATGATAATTTTTCTGTACTACTCTCAGGACCAGAAAGGGTGAGCTCTTATTTGCAGTGGAGACACCCTTCTGGAAAAAAATTTAGGCCCCAGATAAAGTTTTAAGTGGTTTCACTATGATGTGCTCATACAACTGTGATCTTGCAGGTGGATTAGAAGATGGAGCTCAACGTGTCAATTCCTGTAAAGTTTACAGGAGCAAACCTCTAATCATTCAAGATCCCTCTCAAGTCAAGGTCTTAACAATCTGCCCTTTAAAAGAAATAATTCTCCTGACTGTCTCTAAGAGACAACAAAGAGTGAAAGAGAGGAAAGCAGAGGCCAGCTTTCCTCTTCTTGCAATATGAGAAGCAGCAGGACAGGCCAGTTGGTCAAACTGCAACAATAAACAGCATTCCTAACAGGGAAAGCGCACATGGGCTGAGAACACTGCTAAAGGGAAGAAGGCAAATTTGAATAGGATTTCAAAACTACCTATAATTCACCTGGCAAAAAATATGTTGGAGAAGTTGACAAAATTCATATTTGTAAAGCTAAGTCAAGCGTGATCAGAAATCAGGCACCAAATAGCAGTTTCTGCCCACATCTGCCTTCTCTGGAGCCTGTGAAGTATCCAACAGAGACCACTCTCAGAGGCTGTGCAATGCAGAAGACACAGCCAGTGTCTGACTCAGACTGTCTAAACCAAATCTCTAACAAAACCAGCCCAAAACAACCTAAATGTTGAATCCTGAAAAAATTCTAAATCAAATACTTGTAAAAAATACAAAATATTTTGCCCTAAATAACAAAGATGTGCCCCTTGCATAGCAATGTGGCAAAACAATGACTATTTTCAAAGTGTGAGCCTTTGATTTTTCATTAATAAAACTAAATAAGCTCACATATGCATGGTTAGATAAAAGGAGATGACCCCCCATAAAGGTGCTGAAATACTAGGATGCATCATGGGAACATATACTTTATCTGAGAATAAGTTAAAAATGTTACTGAAGTTCAATATGTGGGCTAAGTGCTTATTGCTATAAAAAAAAGCAAGAAAGAGAGAGAAGGGCCTTAAGGATTTGCAGATTTTAAAGAAAATAAAGGAAAACAAGGAATGGGGAAAGTTCCATATTCAGACAATGTTAAAATGTGTACTATCAGCAGTAATGCAGATGCTGAGCTTGGAGCCTACTGAGGTGGGAGGGGGAGGGAGAAGAAATACTTCTATTCCTTTGAAGTACAAGACAACACCACATTCCTCTCAGTAGCTGTGTAGGTGTTGCCACTTGCATTTTGGGGAATCATACCTAGCCCTCTGGTGAAGTTTTCTGGTTTTCACCTTTGAGACAAAATCTCTTCAGAGCACACTAGTCATGACTGCACAGTACTGTACCCACTTCTATATCCCCTTCAGTACCAGAGGGTTCCAGTGGTCTCAGACTTATTTATCCTCTTTTCCTATGTTTCCATCTCACTTCAGTGGGTCTAAAGTAACTGAAGTTATCAGCACAAGAAATGGGCTGTGCCACAGGTTCTGGTAGAACATGAAGTGATGGTTGAAAGCAACCTTTGGGCTGGGGTGCAGAGAGGCACTTACCCAGAGACAACCTAGGAGCAAGGTATTGCTTGTGTTTAGAGCTTAGGAGGACAAGGCAGTTTAATTATATGGCATGTTAATATAACCAAGATGTTTCCAGTTCTATATTTATCAGTCTTAAAAAATGCTTACCTTTTCTGAATAGCTCTTGAAGGCTCTCTGCACTTTGATTCAAAATAGCCCATATTTCCTCTTCTTGCAATGGTCCCCCCCGAACCTCCAGAGCCTCTGCTAGTGACACATGCATGTTACCTGGGAAATAAACAGACTGATGTAAGACTAAATAACATCTTTTCTTCTCCATGCATGCAGTATATTCAAGTAGTAATAACTCATGTTCAACCCTTGGTCACAAAAATTCTCCAGCATTAACAGAACCCCTCAAACATAAATAATACAAAAGATTCCCTATGGCGATAAAGAATTTTGAGCATGTACTCCAGAAAAGCTCAGGTTAAGAAAATAATGATCCATGTTAATATTGTAGGCTGTATATCCATAAATTCAACCAGCTGGCATTAATCCATATGCTATGGAGAAGAGCTTGCTCTGTTTATAAAGATGACAGACCGATCAGTAGTTACAGGTTTATTAAAATAAATCAGCTGTTAACACGATTTTGACAGGTTTAAGTCAAGGAAGCTGTTGTTAGGAAAGGAAGCTCCTCCTCCCTTTACAGGTTTGTTGATAGCATCTCATGACCATATTGTGAGAAGCACTACCAGCAAATATGCACACAAGCAAAATAGCTATGGAACTGATAGCTATGGAACAGCTTCTCCTTACAGTTAAAAAGCAAAAATGTTAGCAGCACTCTACTTATTGCATCCCTAGAAAACAAATAAAGATTTCTTTCCTCAGATAAACAAGTGTTTATGCTTCAGTGTTTTTTGAAAGAGCTAAACCATTTTCACCACCCTACAATATAAATATGCTGTTGTCCAAAACCATTTGAAAACTGAAGAATGCGTCCCTAAATATTCTGGCAAAGCTTCATCCATTTGATAAGCTCAGGAGCAAATAAACCATGTGTCTGCTTAATTACTCCAGCTTTCTATGGAATGTTGTCAGATTGAGCACTTGTGATAATTTATATTTCTGATTAGGATGCAGCTGCAGTGGCCTCTCTGTGTGCTTCTCTCCAAAGTCCAGAGAATAAAATCTTGAGGCAGTGAGATGTAGTAAGAACTTAAGGTGTACTGTCAGTCATCACTGGTAAGTTTGTTATGTCTCAGAGGTTCCAAAGCTGCTGCTGGAAATGGAACGTACAGTTCCACAAGCAATGCTTATGGTCTGGAGACCAGGAACAGATAATCAACAGTTTTAGGTGACCCAATGGTACTGCTGGAAGCTTCTCCCCCTTCCTTTAAATCACCTCCCCAGAGCCTCCCCATCACACCATGCAATCCTGGCTCAGGTGTATTGATACTAACATAACAAATTTAAGAGAGGGCTTACAGGCTTTATTTAGTTTCCCAACTGTCTAGGCAGCTTTATGCCTTCCATGTGGTTTTAATTACAGATAACCAGGCTTATACACATATAATGGCTATGTAAAAGGCTGAATATCCTGCTGTTTATAACTGAAAACATGGATTTCAACAGCACTTGCTAAAATACTAGCCTTCTAACTTATAATTCTATACCACTACTGAAAAATTACATTTAAAAAATTGCTGGCTGCTTTTCAGCACAGCTTATTTTTCCTTATGTCACAACTTACCATTCTGTAGCATTCAATTACTGTGCATATTTACTAAGCCAGATATATTTTCAACAATCAATGTTCAAAAGTCATCATCAAAAGACAACGGAAGGGAAAGCAAACTCAGATCACATTTAAAAGAAAGATGAAATCTGAATTCTCAAAGAGAAAAATAAATAAACCATGAAAAATGGAAAGGTAGGGATCTTCATAGGTGGGACCAATGCAGACTTGCACTAAATGGATGGAAACCCAGAGAAAATTGTGCCTGCTGTCAGCATGAGATTCACATACACCAGGCACAGAGTGAGTGTCTGATCTCACTGTTCCAGGAAATTCTGTGATTTCATGCCATTGTCTCAAATTTCAGTAGGTACAACTAGAATCAAGCTATCTGGATTATTCACATTGAAAGATTTCATCTTCTCCTAGGGACTGCAAATGAAACTTTGTGATAAATATTCTAAAGGAGAATGCCAAGGATAAGAACAACAATCTCCTCTCCCCCACCCCGAATCCCCCTCTGCCACTCCCCTTTTCCCCATTCTGCAAAATGCTGCACCCTTTCAGCTGTGATTAAATAGTGTGGACTGCTCTGCAGCAGATATAAGCCAATTCCCTATTTAACAGCACAACAGAGACCATGAGCGTGTCTGCTGAAACTTCCAAACACATTACATCCCCAGTAAAAGAATCCTACAGCAAACAATTTCTTGCACACAGTCAGAAGCAGTATGAATATACACACCCAGCCACCCAGGCCTCAGCTGTAGCAGTGCAAGCAACAAGATCTGCTTGCATTTTACAGATAGCAGGAGCTGGACAAATAAAAATCAAACACACAACACAACAAAACTAAACTCTTTCAAACTGATTTTGAAAGCCCAAGCAAAACCTATCACAAAACCAGTCATTACAAGCACAGCCACATGCAAAATGCCACAAGATGGGATTTGAGTGGGATTATCATTGAAGCAGATCTGTTTCAGCAACTTTCTGGTAACTTTCTCCATAACTTTTCTTCCTCAAAATTATCTTTAAGCTGCAAGTGCTTGTCTGTCTCAGCAATGGGCAGACCAACATGCTGATTATGAGCATTAAAGAACCTCCCACAAAATGGTTCTCCAGCACCGAGGAACCGACTGAGGGAAGCTGGGGTGAAGCTGTTGGCAGGAAAATGCAAGGCCAGGTTTCTCCACCTGTCCAGCCCACCTGTCATCAGCCAGGCACCGATTTGGAGCTGACAGTGGAAGTGCATGGCTCAATGCATTTCTACCCCATCATTTTGTTTGTCTCGGATGTTTTTCACAAGAAGAATTTTGTAGGAATGCTGATGTTTGCAATGCATAATTCCTCCAAATTCACTGTCCCCTTAGATTCCGGGAAGCCTCAAGAGTGTGTGGTCCTTTGTGAACATAGAAATGTAAATGCTCAATACATGCAAAAGCTTTTGGTTCTATGCAATACCCAAACATTATGATAAATTGCAACATAAGGACTATATTGAGTAATTTTTCTAAGAGAAAAACATTTAAAGTTTTTGTAGAATACCATATCAAAACTATGCTCCTGGCAATCCCTTGTTTTTCAGTATTCCAGGCTGACCAGCAAAGAAATCTAGACGCACTGGTAAAGTTTTCTATGGACTCTTAGCCAGTTCATGTCAAGCCATTTTTCTTGCAACAAATCCTCTCCCTGTCTCCTCTTCATCTAAGGAAAGCAAGATCTGGAATCCTGTGCCCTGTTCCTTTCACTTCTCGTAATAAGGATGGACAGATTAAAGAAGATTGAAAAGTGCACCTTCCAAGGATGAGTGCACTTCCCCTTTTCTTGGGACAGAGTTATGATGGCATCTTAATATGAGGCTACACAGAAATGGGATCGGAATAGGCAAGTCTCAGAGTCAGGTGGCATGAGCTCCACATGAACTGCTAGGGCACAGATAACCCACACACCCAGAACTCACATGAGATCACAGCCACAGCACATCCAAACAGGGAGATTTGCACAGCAGAGAGCACAACACAAAGCAGAAAGGCAGGACAAATTAAAATAGTTAGCACTGGAGGTGCATAGACATAAACTTGACAGACTGCTTGTTCTGGGGCAGAATTTACTCCCAGACCACACAGGAACACTATTTCCACAGGAAGGGAGTTGCATCCTATGGAGGCAGCTTTTATGCTCCAGGACAAGAGAGTAAATTCAGGTGTAAATCATTTGTATTAACAAAGCTCTGACTGCAATTTCTCGGCACCATTCAGCCCTAAGCCATGCAGGCAGCACAGTCACGGGAAAAATGTTGCCTAAGCCAGAGGCCTCTCCCATATCTCAGACACTTTTTGAAAAGAGCCTGTCTACCTCATGAGGACCAGCTGCCAGCTCCTCCCTCTAGACAGACAGCTCACACACTCCCCGATGAGTGGGATGGGGCTCTGCTCTTGCCTGAAAACAAGCTCAGTGACCTCCTGGCTTTAAAAAAGCCTCATTTTAAAGTCCCAGCAACCCATGTTGAAAGCACACCGCCTATGGAACATCCAGACAGTGCCAACCCCATGAGACAGCCTTCCACTTGCTCTGTCCCAAGTAAGACAAGAAAGCACAACAAGAGCAGCCCTTCACACCAAGTAATTCTGTCAAAATTACTGTTTGCAAGGTATATACTTTTTTCCCTACCAGTTACAAAGTCTTCACACCACCTCACTTTTTAATTGCTTATGCATGCAGAAGTTAAATGCTCAGAATTCTCATTTCCTCCAACCACCACCATTTTTCCTCACATGTTTTAAATTTGAAATTTAAGGTCTCCAACAGCAATGAAGAATTCGGAAAATTTTAAAGGCCTATTCTTTCCAAATTTTATTGAACCGTCACCAGCCAAATTATTAAGAAGCTATTGCCATAACTGTGACTATTAAAGACTGAAAGACTGTAATACAGTAATTTTTGTCAAAAAGTTCCTAAAAACAGACTAAAAGTCAAAAGCATAAATTGCTTCAACTTAATGGATGCTTGACAACTTGGTGTTTTGGTTTTAGTAACACATCCCTTGCTTTTTTCCTTACCTTGTGCAACAACATTTTTCCCCAATGTTGTAACTTCAGAAGAAAAACTTTTAGTCAAAAACTGTGCTTTAACATCAGGTGACTGAAATGCCTGCACTACCTCACACTTGATATTTCATAGGAATACGATGCCAAGAAACATGAAAGACAGCTGCTCTAGGCATAAGCTCTGCAGGTGTCTTTAGACGTGCAAGAAACAGCGAAAAAAATCTAGAATACCGAACACTGTTAGAATTTATTGATAATCACATAAAAATACTCTGATACTTTTATCCTTTGACAAAAGGATAAAACAAAGAAGAGACAGCAAGAAGGCTCTATCTACATGCAAAATACTTTCTGGGGAGAAAAAAACCCCATCTTATTTGTCCCATATAAAACACGTTTAGCTGACCTTAACTGTCCTAAGTATGAGCAATATTGCCTCCTTGCTCCACAGGGAGACTTGGGCAAAAGGTGGCAGGTTCTGAGGAGACTTTCCTTTTAGCAGATGAGCCAAGAGCCCCTTCTTGGCCTCTCCTCTGGAGATACAAATGCCCGGAGGCAGAAGTACATTTAGCAAGGCAATTCTATCCAAGAGAACCTCTTAAAATTCACCTTTCTTATGCCATGATTAGCTGCCTGGAAATAAAACACTGACACTTTCATTCAGCACTCACTGAGCACGAAGTGCTTTCTAAAAGCACTCGACAGGCACAAGTCTCAGTGACACTGAACTGGGGCCAGACCTGGACAGTTTCAGCAGTCTGTTCTCTCTCATTTCAGAACCTGAGCACCTTAAGCCAGTACCATGCCCTGTAATTTCAGAACCCTGGCATCTATCCTATTTATTTACATTGGCCCACGTCTTACACCCCCAAACAAGATCTGGACTATGTATACCTATTAGTTTATCCCCATTAATACTGTTGATGAAACTGGGCTGAAGTGCAGAACCCTGGAGCCAAGTTAGAAAGCTTGCACTTCAGTAATCTTTGAAACCTTATTTTCAAATCCACACAAAGTGTGGTTTTCCTATAGCCGCAGGTCCAATTTGCATAGACTGTCCAGAAAATAAGGCATTATTTGCAAATAGTCAAGTCAAGCATGCAATCAAGTCAAATACACAAGCTAATCAAGTCAACTGTGCTTAAAGAATTTTTTTTCTTTTGGAGTCCTGATCTCAAGTTAATTACTGCACATTAGTCTCAATTATTGTTTTGAAGGATAAGGAAACAAACCCTTGTGTCACATCCACTTTTTAAATTTCTGCTGTAGATACAAAGAGGGGGGGACCCAGCCCCACAAGATCCACCTACCACTTCCCTCCTCTTTTTTAAAGTATTTAAAGAGCTGCTAGAAATCAGGTGAACCAAAATTTTTGTGGAAAAAATCCCACACTCTCATGGTTAATAATATTACCTTAGCACTATTCCTTCTCTTTCATTTTAGAGAGGTCAGCAGAGATTACTATTACCACCCAAGTATTTCTCCCCTCCTCCTGTTAAGGAATAGATTAGCTTGTTCCACTCACATATTTTCCTTCCATATTCTCCTCTTTCTCCCCCATAGGCAGACAGGATGAAATGTCAGCAAAACAAAAATATCATGCTCCTGGGAAAATCCTCAACCTATACCCAGAAAATTTCTTTGAAACTGCATTTCCTCTTCAAACTGGTAGCTTGCTGCTTGAGCTCAGAACTCCTAAGTAAGGAACAGAAACTAGCTCAAATTTGTGAGAAAACACAATATGAAAACACTGGCAAAAGTATAAATCTTGGCCTTTTACTTGAGCACACACAGATGAGATGTTAGCATTTCTCCTCCCAAAGCCTTAAATCAGTATTATATTCCCATATCTGGAAGACAGAAGAATGTGACACACTAAGAATCTTGGCTCACACCACCAGGACAAGCAGTGTTTATTTTACTCAAAAAGTGCTTGCTTTCTTTCCTGGAAGGTAGAAAGAAATCAGCTTTTGGCATTGGCATGAACACACAATGGAAGACAAGCAAGGGTTAGTGTTGACTCCCTCCTTCACTCTTCTGTCTCCATCACCAGAACCAGATAAACTTGTTTATCTGAACCTTCGTGTTAGGCAAACTAGTAAAGCCAGTCCAAATTGTATATAACAATCATGAAAGTCATGTTTTCTAGGCAACTGCAGAATGCTTTTTTATACATGAGGGTAGCTGATGTTTCACATTTGATATTAAAATTTTATTCAGAAGAGTACATAATTATCACTACAAAGTAAGCTTAATCCACCTAAATCGTAGCATGACTCTTCTATCCTTCTCTTTGTTTAATTGTCAGTGTAGGATTCTTGGGCA
This sequence comes from Acrocephalus scirpaceus scirpaceus, assembly GCA_910950805.1. Classification (NCBI taxonomy): domain Eukaryota; kingdom Metazoa; phylum Chordata; class Aves; order Passeriformes; family Sylviidae; genus Acrocephalus; species Acrocephalus scirpaceus. The sequence continues at coordinate 56,358,217 of OU383778.1, read as the reverse complement.
ACTCCCTTATTTTGCTGTTGATCTGCTCCACCTCGGAGAGGGCACGTCTCCTCGATGCATTTCTCATACTTGCAACTTTCATTTTAATTGCTAAGTAGGAGCAGAAGACCTGTGACTAAGGCAAGCTTTAGGGAAAAAAAAAGAAATTTCAGGACTACAAAGCAGCTTGGCAATAGTGACGCTTTTTAAACAGCGCATGAACCAGTAGCACCCTCATTCACACGGAACAAATTAAACCCTTCTAATGATCTGAAACAACCAGAAGCAAAAAGGCATCTTACTACAGGATGGAGTGATGATGTGCTGTCTATCAGACAAAAGGCATTAAGAATGGCACCTCCAGCTTTAGTCCAGCAGTTATTGCATTGTTTCATGCGAGAGCCACGCATTCCTCACATACTATGGAAAGGTCATGACTGAAGTCTGTCCTTGCAGCTCTCAGCACAGCTGAAGAGGCAATGAAAGCTTTTGTCAGGGAAGCAGAAATAGTAGCAGGCACCTGATTTAAATGTCATGGAGCCACTAGGAAGCACTATTCTAAGTCAGTAAGTACTGCTTCCCACCATCTGTGACATTCTAAAGCTACCTACAAATAAAACACTGGGGCTCTGGTAAGCAAGTGAAGGAAGCAGTGATAACTACTTTGTACGGTAACTGCTTTTTCATTCAGTACATTACTTTATATTTTAATATTATTCATAATCAGTTCCCAATGTTTGAGAAGAGCAATGCTCAAATATTTAACACCAAGATATAAATTGCCACGGACTAGAAATTCGGTGACTCCACCAGTAAGTTTCACTAATGGATCAACTTACTTTAGAGTAGATTTTTAAAAGCTTAGCTTAAGGCCTCTCCATGGTAATGAAGTGATAACTTTTACTACATAAGACAAATTCTCTAGTACCAAAGGGCTCAGATTCTGTCAGAATCCTTTCAGTATCAGTACCAGAGAATGCCTGTTCTTAGTAAGGCAGTCCCCTTGCAGTAATGTAATAATCAGTGTCACAAAGGCAGCATACTGGATCAGCAAAAAAATTAAACCAAGTGACTAAGAGTTCTCTATTTTCTTGGACGTGGCACTCAAAAGTCCTTCAGACAGGTACAAAAACAATAAGTTAATGTGCTACAATACTGGGGGGGGAGAAGGGAATCATTAGCACCCACCAACCTTAGTCATAAAGAAAAGTGCCAGGTTTGCAGTATATTTGTAAATAACGTAGAAGTCAACATACTCTTAAGTATCAAGACTGACCCTACCATATGTTATTTCAAAGCCTGATTTTAATCCTACATATTCACATCCAATCCTTCCACAAATGGCTTTTTAGGCTGTTAAGGTGAGTAAACTGCAAGGTTCACTTGGGTTTTGAGATTTCTTCCTTTCATGGGAGAAAGGTGGATCTGAGCAAAACAATCTTTGTCAGCCTCTATCTATTTGACTATTATCAGACATTTTGGAAAAAGAAATTAGCATAAAAGATATACCACTATGGCATATCAAAGCAGTTTTTCCATAGTTAAAAATTACCTCATCTATGACACTCGTGAAAAATGCCTTGGATTCAGAAATAAGGTTTGTGTTCTTCATTTGGAAGCAGCATCCTTACACACTCACGAGAAGAAAGAGAGCTGCTAACTTGTGTATCAACCAGAAAACAATCCTGGTATTCAGAGAACAGTTTCTACTAACAGCTACCTCACGTCCTGCCTGTTAAGGAAATAATATTCAATAATGGAGATAAAACTGGCTGAATAACAGAATCAAGTCTGAATGACATCTACCTGCATCTGATTCCTCCAGCAGTGCTTTACCTCAGGTGTATGCAGGTGAAGGAGCTGCACTGCTACAACACCAGGATTTTTTTTTGTTTAAGCACACATTTAATTTGAGAGCTAACAAACTCCCACATGGATCACCCCACCTACCATATTTCTACTAAATTGCACTTGCATGTTTGTGTGGGTTTTGCTATGAAAATTAAAAAAAAAATCCAACCAATTTAAAAGTTACTACCCAGCCAGCACCTTCTGCAGCTACTCATTTCTTATAAAATACTCCAATGGCTTTCTTACCCAATGCCCTAGGCTGAACTACATCCTCACACACATTTTTTTTCTGCCTGTGACTTGGTGAAAATAGTTGATGGGTCCAAATAATTACTGAGGGAGAAAAATCATCTGGAGGGTCTATTGTGCACCAAGTCTTCAGTCTTTGATGCTCAAAAAAGTAATATTCCCAGCTCCTGTAAAATTTAGATTTCCTTAAGCAATTACATATGCTCTACAACACAGGCAACACCACAGACATGCAGGAGTTGCAGCAGGAAAAAAAAAAAAAAAGTGTGTTGCCTTCTCAGACAGTTATGATTTCTTAGGTTCATTTCTGGGGAAAAAAAGTGAAAAAAAAAAAAGGAGATATGGCATAAGGAACAGAACATTACAAGGTCTGCAGATAGATGACACCATGGATATCTTATCTGTGAACTCACCTGTCTGGGAGAAAAGTATTATTCACACAAGTGATGACTAATTATTATTGTGAAAGCCTGAATTTCTAGCCTGAAAAACAGACAAGATGGAACAGAGGCCTACATTTCAGCTGTCGGGAACTGTACACACAAGAAAATCTATGTCTTTAGGACCACAGCATAAGCTGAGAGATTCTTGCTCTGCTTTCCTGTAAGGTGAAATAAATGCTAATTCAAGCACAATAGCAAATATCAAGTCTTATTCAAAGAGATTTTGAATTTTCTGCACTTTCTTCACTCTTCTGCAACAGAAGAAAAAAAGTAATTTTGCTCAGACAGAGAGCCTCTCTACTCAGACACAGAAGTACAAGGTGCGAGATTTACACCTTTTATATGCATGAAAATACAATTTTAAATGTCTGTGATACATTATCCTCCTATTAGGTGAGAAAACCTTTACAAAGATTTAAGCAGGGGGAATCAGTGACTAATCTTATAAAGCAACTTCATACACTTCCAACTGAGAAGCATAACTGGCAATACCCTGATGCCTCATCAGGAAACATGAACACTCCAAGGGAATGGCAGAGATGTGATCAGGCAGCTGGCTCGATTTGACTTGTCCATGCTGCCTCAAATGAAGGCAAGCTGATCCTAAGGAAATGAGAAGCACTGGCAAGTGCCATTACATACCTGGCTCTCTGCACTTTATGTCTGTCAGCCTTCAGGAAGATGTGCTTTTTGCAGTGCCCACTCATGTTGAGAGAGTGTGCGTGTCCCCACATATGCATGTGTTACCCACTATCTATATAAAACGTGTGGGTGCGTGCACATACTCCACACAGACCAAATATTTCACTTTTGTTTTAAGTTTCTGCTGAAGGACAAGAGAAAAATCCTGAAGGACAAGGAGTTACAAGTGGGCAGGAACACTGATCTGTTTTGAGAAGTCTACATGAACTACCTGAAAGCCTTGTTAGAGGGTCCCTAAAGCCTATTAAAGGTTTTGCCCAAGGCAGATTTAAATAAGATTCTGTAAGCATTTGGAAAAACAGATTTGATACCAGCAGATGGGCTGCAACTCTAATAAAAAACCTCCATCTGTGCAGAAACCAGATCTTCACTCTACACACACACAGTATTGCAAGTGTAGCAACAGCAAGTGCTGGAACAATTTCCTGCAAAGAACTTCAAAAGTACCCATCATCTTTAAAAACCCCTGTCCTCCTAAGAGACTTCACAGCACTTTCTTTTCTCCATAAGCAACTAATTTTCCAGACACAAAATAAGCTATTCAACTGCTATTTCTTGAAAGCTCTTAATTGCTGTTCAGGTGATAGGAAAGGTATTTCTCTTTCCTCAGGTGATGCTGAGCTTAAGAGCAGACTGTTGCAAGTTGTCCTTGAACAGGATACATCTCAGTTTTTCCCCCAGTAACCGAGAATCTGCCTATGTGATGTAACTTAGGTGACCTAGCAATAAGGTCCAACACACCCTATATGAAACAGTATTTGGTTACACCATAATACAGAAGATACCAGACCTCTGAGTTAAACGCATACAGTGCAAATATGGAGATCTCTTCTTCTGCCTAACACCTGCTTGTCCCACAGAAACTGTTTCCACACCATCAGGTGATCATTTGTCCTCTCAGACTGCAGATCCCTTCTTTCTCCACTTCCTTCCATACTCAAGCACACAGAGATTAACTTAAGACTAAAACTGAGCTTATTCTCTGCATATACACTCCCAACCAGTAACCAATTTGCAGGGCACTTTGAAATCCAAGAGCAAGCAGAAAATATGCTGTGTACTCTTCCATGCTGGGAAACAGACTCACTGTCCAGAAAATGGAAGACAAGCTTTACATAAAGGATATTATTCCCTATAGGCTCATTATAGGAATTCCCTAAATTCTGAATTATCTGCTGCAGTATTCATATTTCAGTACTTCCCAAGTTCTTCAACTTCTCTGTTAAATCTACTATTAGCAGGGTCTTTAAGCACATTACCCACCACCATCTTGCAAATACTGAAAAAAAATGGATTTTAAAGACAGATTTTCTTTATCCAACCATCCACAGCTGAGCCATTTCCTGCAACTGATAGCATACATCAAAATTTACCTATTTTTTGCCCACTCAACTCTTAAGACATGGTATACACTAAGTATTGAGAACAGTATATTCTGTGTGACAACTATTTAGTACCATGTCTAGAGACAGCCATCAGTTCAAAGATTCCACACAAAACACAAAGATTTTTGGTCATAGAAGTTTGCTTTTTAAACGAGCTCTTTATGGAGGCCAAAACCTTCCTGAGCAGCTTATACTGTCTAGTTTAAATCCTGCAATTAGGAGGCTTTAGCTCCAGATTAATTAGTAGTAGACAAAGCCACTTGAAGACTCAGAATGCCTATGGTTAGGAAATCATGATCTTCCTTCAAAACACGAGTTGACACAGCACATACGGCTTTATGCCAAAATCATAAGAGTTAATCAGAACCTGACCAGTTAACTTGAGTCCCTCAGCCTGCCACTCTGCTCCCCACACTTCAGAAAAATATATAATTATATACTGCATGATTCAGTATGTGTTTACAACTGAGCAATTGTTAAATTGACTATACTGCCCCTTGAACAAATTTCTAACACACACCCAATTTATGATTCATCTTAAATTCAGCGGTTACACATGATTTATTCAGTCCTACAGCCACGATATTCTCCATGGCTTAACTGCCCTCAGAGGTGCTGTGATTATTAGTCCTTTTTCCTGTTAGGTGGGAAAACTTGGCATTTCTCTTTCACAAGACATTCATCCACTTGTTATTTCTGCCCAGCTTCAAATGCTTACCAAGCTTATGGTTTCTGAGCCAAGAAAGTGAGTGGGATTTGGAGTGCAAAGAAAGACCCTCACCCCAAAGAACACAACCTTCAGTATCATCTGACAACAGCACGAAAAACCTGCAAGAGTGATTTCTACAACTTCCACACGAAACAGACTGCCTGATCTGTCTGCAAAGACAAATAGATAGTCAGTGACGTAACAGATTTGATTTAGCTTCACACACCAGAATGGACAAAGAACTCCATCTGATCACTACCTGCACTCCATAATGTTTTGGTACTTGGAGAGATTACAGGACAGAACAAGCTACAGAAGATGGCATTGCCAAAAAAACAGGAAAAACAAGACAGCAGCACCTCCTCCCATGACATAATACCAAACCTGCTATCACCAAAGAAACCCCAGAGTTCTGGGAAGTTTTGCTTTGTCTGGATGATAAGCATTCATATTAGAAGGACAAAAAGCCATATTACACCCTTGGGCTGCATAACAAAGGCAAACTAGCAGAAACTTTTCCTCTACAGGCCTAGAAACTTAGAGGGAAGTGATTCACAGCATCATCCCTCTTTCCTTTTCTTTGAAGAACATTCCTATGAATAGTAATGGAAAGCTAGTCAGACTGAGGACATACACAGGTACTGCCCATGTACAAATTATATTTGCTGTATTGGAACAGAACCAAGCAGAAGGTCACATTAATCTCTGAAGCCACTGCCCAGCGAGGGATTAAGTGAAAGGAGAATAGAAGGATAATAATATTACAGCGCTTGAATCTTTTATTCATACAACTGGACCAAAGAGAGTTAGACCAGTTAACGAATGCATCAAATGTTGCTGCCTTCACAATAAATTTGATGGTACTGCATACAACAGCCTAACTCTGTAACTGAATGGAGACCCAAGAAAACCCAAGTAACTGCAACCACCTAAAATAAACAGAAACACCTGACACTAAAAAAAACCACAACATTGGAGTTCAACTCTTATATAATCTTGTCTGCATACAATATACCAACTTTCATCCTTTCATCCCATGTCTACAACTTTGACAACAATCCAAATTTTCTTTCAGTCCTGAATTTAGTGTTTCAATTTTATTCTTGCAAACTTAAGAAAATGGGTATATTATTTAAAGAGTATTATTTACGTTTTCAGTAGGGCATAAATTCCTAGGAGAAAATTCAGCTTTAAAAAAAATTTCACAAACCTGAGTGAAAAAAAAAGTGGGCTGAACCTCTTCAGCTCCCATTTCCATCTTTCATTGCTAACTAAACACCTTAAAGCTTATGCATTCAGACATCACATAGCAATTTCAGAAATGTAACATTTAAAAAACACCACTTGGAGAGTAGTCTGAAACAGATTTCAAAATTTTGAAATGTTTCACCAGTAGTTTCAAAACATCCTCCCATAAACTTTGCTTACAAAATATTGAATTTGAATGAGACTTTATCAAACTGGACCAGTCGTACTGGTTTACCTCAAGATGTATAAACACTTAACCTGACAAAAAGTACTAGCAACAATCTATGAGAAGCATCAGCTGTTCACCACTTACAGAAATACCCAATTTGGTATTAATGTAAAGAGGCAAGGAAGGAAGAAAAAAAAAAAAAAAAGAGAGGAAGAACAAAATTTTACAGTCTTGAGACCTAAATCTTAGAGAGAGGAAAATGTATTATCTTACTCCACAGTGGGAAGTTATCCACAGATCCCTCACTGTGCACAAAAGCTGGAGCCAAGACTTCATCAGAGAGTTGAGAGAGAAGAACAGAGTGTGCCTGCACTAAAGCACACAGAGGCTGTTTTAGCCAAGGAAGAAATACCCAGCTTGCAGACAAAGGAGTCAGGAACATTAGAAACTTTCACACAAGAAAAATAAATTAAAAGATCATTATAGATACCAAACCTTGCTGACAAAATTATGGGATTCAGTGGACCATTACTGATCAATTACTTTATCCTCAAAAAATTGCTTTACCACTTGGTTTTACACTACTGATCCTTTTTCATCCACGTACCTAGACACTGAATATTAACCCAGTTATTCAAGGAGAAATAAATGTATAGAACCATTCACAGCCTGCATTTTAAAAGGTATAGATTAAAATTTTGAGCTTTGGCTAAAAAATTAACTGAAGACAGCTGGCATTAACCTAGCTTTTGCTTCCTACCATGCTGATGAGTGACTTCTCTCATTTTCTAGGGATCTTTCACAATAGTTACTTGTATATAAGTTGTTGTTAGATTTCATCCTTTATTTTACACCATCAGTCTACAAAGAGATAATAAAAACCCCCAATTTCTCCCACTGGCAGATGAGAGTGGGGGAAAAAAGGAAGGTGAAGGAAACCCAAACTTTCCCGACCCAGAAGTCACACACAATTTACAGTTGCTCTATATACCCAGGCTCCTGCTGGTGACTAAGTAGAGCTTTTTTCACACAGCAAAATCTGAATTCCACAAATTCTTTGGAAAGAGTTGGAAGACTTTATACCTTAGGGTTCCAAAACTATTGTAAAAAGCAATTGCTCTTTTTAAATGCGTATTACTTCTTGGCACAAACATTGTGATTGTTGCTAGTTTGGTTTTTTTTTTAACTGGCATTTATAGCCTATCACTGAAAATACATTATAAGCCTTGAAATGAATGTTGTCTACATAAAAAGTAAATATATATATATAAAACTTATTAAAGTCTAGACAGGCAGTAGTTTCTCTTCCATTTCTCCAAAACCACTGAAGAGGGAAGCAGAACAAAAAGATTTTGCATCAGCAGCAGACTTCCCAACCAGCAGTTCATATTAAGGTGAAAAGTTAAAATTCTGTGATCTTCAGCTCTTTAATATTCTCAAAGCAAAGGCAATGGGTGGGACAGAATCAGTGGTAATTAATGTGTATATCAAAGAGTTCAGTTAATGTCAAGCACAAAAATATTTTCTACAACATTGCAAACTATATTCTGCACTGTGCAAGCACCAGGGAAATTTCCACATACCACGTTAAATTCCATTTGCTGATTCTATTCTGCTCACTAATACTGAGTAGTTGAAGACAAATTCCTTCAGTGTCTGATAATATCACAAAACTAAGGGCTTTGTATTGAAAAATGCTCTTTTCAACTCTTCTGTGCACGGCCAAAGAGCACACACAGCACACATGGTAGTACCAACAGAGCACAAGAATCTGATGTTGAGGGAAGCAAGAACAAAAGGAATGGCTCTTATTATACAGAATGTCCTTCCCTTCTTAAGTAATATGTTTCTCATCTGTGAAAGGAGTCCAATTATTTATGTCTCCACAAGTTGTTTTTTGTTGTACTTTTCATGTGATGCCATTTAAAATGACAGTTTACTTACATATTTTACCATTTTACCTAGTAGTGTATTTTCACTTTTCTATTCAACAACTAAAAATGACAACCTAAACTGTGATATCATCAAAGTGTTCCTGTCTTTTTCTCCTCTCTTCCTGAGCAGCTATTTTTACTCTAGAGTCATATCCATGAAAATTAATTCCCCTGATAACCTGACCATCCATCATTTAATCCCTCCTTAAGCAATCTGAACAAAAGGGAATACAGACCCCATGACACAAAGGATGAAAAAACCAGGGAGGAATTGCAGCTGGAATCAGACAGCTCTTCTTCTCTGAACATCAAATCAAGCCCATGTGGACATATATGAGCTTCAGAGGCAGACCACAAAAGATTTCTAATTAAGCTTTTGGGTTTGTTTCTTGTTTTTTTTTTTAAGGGTTTAAAGAAGTTCTCGGTTTGGAAGAGCTTCCCATTTCTGTGGGTTCAGAAACTTAAGCAATGTTTTTAATACAAGAAGTACAAAACTGGATCAGGCCAGCTCTCCCATCCCCTTTGCTGGCAATCACCAGTTTATTGAGTTCCTGAGCTCAAGCTGCACAGTCAAATCTAACAGTCACTAATGGTCTCTGTTCTCTTAACTTCTCTAATCCCCTTCTGAGCACATTTACACTTTCACTCCACATGACATTTTGTTCCAGTAACACAGCTGCAATTAAGCAGTTCACAAAGAGTATTTTCTTTTGTTTGCTGTAAGACAGCAACTTCTCAAATTTCACTAGAAAAGAATATGCTAAAGGTCTTGAAGGACCCAGTCATGCTTCGAAGTTGCCTGACTTTTACTAAACACCAGTAAATGTTTGCAGCTATCAAAAAGAACAGAAAATGATTCCTTCCAACAAAAGCAATAAGTCTTCCAGCATACTAAATATTTTCTCTTCTTAAGGCATTGAATGGATATAAAATTTCTAAATTATTATAAAACCACTTTAAGGATTTTCCTTAGCATTTTGTGAAAAAACAACAAAAACCCAGCTTAAAGTTTTCTTCCTTTACACACCATATTCCTCAATTACACAGAGGATAGAACTGGATCAGAGATCAAGGAAAAACAGACAAATTATTCTTACCAAAACTGTTTGCCAATAGATTGAAACAAACTAACATGATACAATGCTATCAGAAAAACTCTAAAAACAAGAGTAATTTTTTAAAAGGACAATTTTTATAATGTATAAAAATGTTTCACACTTCTGAAACACCCAAGTCTTGTGCCAATCATGGTGAGCACACACATTTTAAATTGACATAAATGAGCTTTACACAGCTATTTCAGTAATTCAGTTCTACGTGTTAGCCCATGTGCTTAAAGCTCCAGGCTAATTTGGCTGTTCCACACGTGATAACCTAACTGCAAAGCAACTCAATAAATGAGTCTATATTTCTGATGAAACAAACTTTCAGCACTGCTAGCTAGCAAATCTTTTATAATCAGATAATCTTTAAATTCTTTATTAAGGTCATTCAAGGGATTCAATGACAGGGCACACTGAAAAAAGAAGCTGTTCAAAATTTAAGTTTCTTTACTATTAGCTTGTTTTGCTAAGCATTGTCAGATTATAGCATCAGAAGAAACCCCTTTCAGGAAATCTAAGTCTAAAGTTTTGGGGTTCCTCAAAAACTTATAGTGTATATTTCTTGCAATCTTATTAAATATATCACTATAACAAGACTTCCTAGATAAACTTCTGATTATCAGACGCTGAACAACTTTACAAATAAAAAGGGGTAAGAGGATAAATAGTTCTAAAAAATCTACAAAAAACCCAAGGAAACAAACAAATAAAAACCCAAAAGATAGAAATCAGATAATTATTAACCCTTGAAGACCTTAAACATAACCACTAAGCTGGGAACACCAAAAGTACTTGCAGCTACAAAGGTCTGAAAACTCATCCCAATCTTTATGAGGAAGAAACCTCAGCTCACAGAAGCCTCTACCACCAGCACAAGAGATAAGAACCTTCTTGCAAAGCCCACAGACCTGAACTAGAGGGAACTGCAGGTGTCCCAGCACATCTTGAATGAACCCAACCCTTTCTTCCTCCTCCCCCTTCTGTAGCCCACTTTCCTTTTGTTCCAGACTGTGCACTCCTCCAAAAAAAAAAAAAAACAAAAGGTTTTCTAACAGTTTTCAAAAGCTAGACTTTCTAGGTCAAAGTTTTCCAGGTGATGTACAGGTATTCTTACTACCTTGTAAAATAATTTCTTCATTTTTCAGATACAAGCCATTTAACAGCCCACAACTGCTATTCCTGTACTGAGCACTATTAATTTACAGACCTACAGACATATACTGCATTGTCTACTGCAATGTTATGTATCAATAAGGATGTCAATAGCATTTGCATTCCACTTTCATCCCACTCAAATTTCCAGTGAAGTTAGTAGGGAGAGCCCCATCGTTCTTCAGGGTGTATCAATTCAGATGCCAATTATAAACATTAAAGTTATTTTACAGAAAAATATCATCAAAATTTAAGCTTTCCCTAGACTGCAACTTTTTTTTTTAATATTTCAGTGGAGTCATTAGATGTGCTATTATTTTTTGCTGCCACTTTCTCTACAATTTTCTAACACTAATTAATAAGCTGAATGTTTGTACAAGTGTTTCTGAAGCTCTGTCCCTAATGGTTAGGGGGAAAGCCCTTCAGGTGCAAGGCATAGGTCTAAGAACAGGAAAGATGATTGAAGATACATGAAAACTCTAAAATACAGAGTCTATGAAGGCTGGACAGAATGTGTTTCCTCCTAGAAACCTACCCAAGATAGATCCTTTACCAAAAAGTACACAAGGAGCTTATTAACAAGTAAATCTCTGCATAATGCATGCATACAGGCAGTACTCTCTTATTTCCTAAATGTAAAATTAATGTGAAGAAGTCCAATTTTGAGACTTCCAGAAGTTGAAAGCAAAGTGGCTTCAGAAGAACAAACAGAAAATGCACCTCAATCACTGAAAAATAGTTAAAACACACTAAGGCACTTGAAAGAACTACCACAACAAATCCTCTGAAGGAGAAACCAGTACTTATCACCTGTTGAAGCATCCCATTTAAGGAAGTTACACACAGTCTTTAATTAGGCTGCTGGAAGGATAGCTCCACATAAACCTAACCACACAATTGTCCAGTCAGTGACACATACTCCAGAGATGTCTCTCGAAGCAACACGTGTGCTGCTCCTCACTGGCATTAAAAAGCAAAGCATAAAAGCAGCACTTGGACCATCATATCGAGCATTTGCTTGCCTGGGATTCAAACTCCACAGTTAATTCACTGAAGTAAAAGCAAGTACAGCTTTTGCACTGACTGGAGAAAAGAGAGCTATTATTGTACTGGTCATAATCCTAAGCACTAGAGGAGATTTTCCACCTAGTGATTTAACAGCAAAGGTACTAAAAGGCAAAACTTCTGCTCCATTTCCCCTCTCTAACTTTTCTCTGTTGAAACACAAAATTCTGTGACGAGAAAAATGGGTAAAATCAGTAATAACATAATGCTGGCCCTTGATGAATTGTGGTGAGAGAAGAAAAATCAGAAAAATCAGCAAGATATTTCACAGCACGGATAACCCTGATGAACAAACTAGGTAGAAAAGTTAGACTGTCTATGTGTGACATGGTTAAATATCCACATGCTTCATGCTTTTACTCCTCTATTACTTAAGGCAATACCCAAGTCCAAATCTATCATCATTTAAACCAAGCATGACTTTGCCAGGAACCACAACTATTTCTAACAGCTGAAGTTTCAGACTTTAATTTAGCTTTCTCTTTAGTCCATTTCATCTTTTAAAATAACAATATATAGAAGTGGTTTGCAGAAAAAGTCACTAGTTCCATCAAGAAAGTTGGAACACACTCAACACCAAATATTGTTGCTTACAAGATTGAAATTTTGTAGTTAATATTTCAACAGCAATGTTCTACAGGGTAAAACAGATAAGGTTCTATGAGTCAAGTCCCATTACCTTTCCCTGGTGACTCTAAGAAAGCCCTGGAACCACGTGCACCACAGGTTCATTGGGGTGGGTTTTTATGCCCTCCATGTAGCCATCCATGTCTACCTGAAAACTGGAAAGAAATACAGTGCAATATGCACATGCTATTGAGATGCTGAAGAAATTAATATTAAAAAGGGAAATATCCTCATCTGAAACATAAAATTAATCACTGGGAACCAATTCCCCTGTGCAAACAGGGAGCTGTAAATGAGAGTGTCTGTACTCCTAGAGATTATGAGATAAACCGTGTTCTGTCTGTACTCGGCAATAACTCAGAAAAACCTTTGCACTCAGTTCCTTGGGTTTTTTCTCTAACAGGTTTTGAGGGCCTGCCCACTACATGAGCAGAACACATGAATAAAAGTAAAGACAGACTATAGAATGGACACTAGACTCAGAGAAGCTTCCATCTCCAAGCATGCAATTTTAACACAGAAATTATTTACATTAACAAATCTTTATGGCTTTGAATGCCAATTCTGAAACAGCACTTAAGTCAACAAAAAAATGCAAGAATTTCAACAACATTGGCATAACTATGCTACTGCAATGAACCAGTATTTATTGTCATTTTCATACAACACACAGCACAGTGCTAAGATTCCAACACACAAGGATATCCTGGAGTATGCCTGGAAGATCACTGTCATCTGCCTCCTACAGAACATCAGCTGCATCTATAACATACACAGATGTAGCCAAAAAAGCTTTAACAGCTGTTGTGAACTGGATATGAAACGCACGAGAACCTAGTATTTCCACTGATTTATCCAGCCAAAACTGGCTTTCAAGGAAAAGTCTGACAGGAAAAAGCCTCTTCTTAAGTTCTTTTACTTGAGAAATAAACAGGAGTGTTTCCTAACAAGCTCGGCATCAATTTCAAGCTTATAGCACAAATACAAGTCACCTGCAACAGTGCTGCTCAAGAAAAGTCACCCATAAAGATTTCCAGATCTACTTTTCTAAATAAACCAGACTTCACATACTCCATTTCCAGTGTACATCTCTGCACATGCCTGAAGGCAGTACCCACACTACATACAAATACTCAGAGAAAATGTCAACACCACATGAAAAACATTTTCAAATTCACCTTCAAAAATTTCACCCTGCTCTATAGAATGGTCCTGCCCATATTTCTCCCACAGATACAGACAAACGCTTTTTAGGAAGACAACCTCCCAAGAAACACACACACAAAAAAATTTTAGCCAGAGTTGGATAAAGAAACCGTGAAACCTCAGAAAACCATGCCCTTCCTCTGACAAGGCAGAAGCACACAGAAATTAAAACTCTCAAAGTCTACTAAAAAAGCGTGATATTTTTGACAGCATCATGAAGAGGTTGGTGTTCAGTTCCAAACTTGTGCTCTTCAATTTTCATCATTTTTAGGTCAGTTAGTTCTTCTCCTCGAGCTTTAATTTTAGCTGCAAAACAGGAGATAAAGCTCTCCTCTCTTTTCCAAGTCCCCCTCTCACCTAATTTAATGACCAATTGTTTGAAGCAGGAGCTAACACAGCACCTAGTCCTAAATCTGGCATTAATTACCCTACCACCTGCAAATCCTTAATAATACTCAACATCCTGCAAAACGACTGTATTCCCTATAAATACCAGCAATCAAAAATCAGTGGTTTTAATACCAGGTCTCCTTTAATTTTTGACATATTAATTGCAGACATTTCTGTGGTGTATTAAATTTACACATAAAAGATAAAGGACAGATGAAACCCTGAGAAAAAAGCCTTCCCACGTCTGTTATTCTTTCTACAGTGTCACAACTGGAGCAGATCCCTATCCTAACCAAATGGATTTCAAATTCACAGGGCATATCATAGTCCCAAGGCAACCTACTCAATTAATTGCCTTTTATGAAAGCATTTTAATAGATAATGATGCACAAAGAATATGCCTGGTTCCTCACTAGGTATTTAAGTGGCACAGGAGAAGGAGAAGCCCAGATGAAATAAAAACGGCACCAAAGAGTCGTCTTGTGCCCTTCCCATCTGTAAATGCCAGCTTCCTTCTCTGTACTTCAGGAGGAGGTGGGGCTGGGAAACACTTCTTTCACAAGTTCCACCCTTCTTCACAGATGCACAGATTTCATTAATAGTTAACTGGCGACATACAACATTAACTTACCCTGGTATTCACAGCTTTCCATCCACGCTTGTCCCATGGTAAGCAACAGCTTGGGGCAACTGCTTACAAATATTTTCTGCACCACGACACCCTACACCAAGGCTTGCTTTTCAATCTTTTAGTCTCACTGACTAGCTCACTTTGAAACAGTAAAATTCCGGTTAATTTTTTCTGTAAGCAGAGGGAAAAAAAAGGGACAGACTGTTGAGCTGACAACCAACACTCCTTCTAAAACTGCAGCAATATCGAATATTCTTAGGTTTAACAAACTACTGGCAAAATCACTTCGAGTTTTACCATCAGTGGACTAAAGGTTATAGGCTTGTCATGCAAGTAAACTGGAAAGCTCTTCCAAAGAAAATCATTCCCTTTAAAAAGAGCTGACCTTACTCTTGTTCAGGTTAATAAGTCTTCACAGGTGCTTTGGAACAACCACTACAGAGGCTCTTGAGTGCAAGGTCTCCTCCAGTGTGAAGAACGTTGAACAAGAGAATGTCAATATTAACAAGGCCCTCTGGGTCATAATGTCGTGTATTTCAACATTTAAATATTTGAAACCATTTAAGTACAGCAGCATTCGGAGACCTCAGTGATAAAGAAGAGCTTTGTGAAACTGACAAGCACTTCAACAATAAACTCCATTTAAGAGTCTGCCCAGTCTCATTTTATCTAATTACTTACCTCCCTTGCAGGAATAGCATGCTATTAAGGTTTGCTGATTAAGATTTGAAGGCACTTTGAAGGTTTATTGTACCATACAACCACTAATTATTATTGTTCATACCTGCATTTGGTTGGGAGAAAAATAGCTATGTGCCAAATGATTTCTGTTCCACATGTAAAAATAAGAATATTTGCCTTGCTGTGCTCTTTAAAAAGTGAACATCTGAAAGAGTGCATTTTTACTTTCAGGCCTTCTCTGTGATAGTCAGTCTGTACAAACCATGTGGCTGAAAAAATCCCACCATAAAGGGAAAAAAAACCAAACCAAAACAAAAAAAAACACACCAAAACCCACACTACAATTTCCTGCCAGCAGAACAGGTAACATTTGTGCCCTGGTTGCTTCCCAGTCTCAGGAATGCAATCTTTCCCTTTCCAAGGCTTCTTCACTACTTCACTTCAAGGCATTGAAAATGACAGTGCTATACACAAGTTACAATGCTGTGCACAAGTTATCACAGGCTCATGATGACCAGTCACAGTGGTTATTTACCGCTCATCCACACAGTCCATTTTTACTTTCAAAGGCCTGTGAAGCTATAAATAGACTATTGGGTCACATCCTTTCACCAGGCTCTGTTATCCTGGTGAAAATACACGCAGTGTACTCACTTATGCTTTAACATTCTGTCTAAACTTTCCACACACATACTTCCTTGCTCTTCCATCCACTCAAATGTCCTTGAGCCTGTGATTCTCACAGCCTTCAATGCCACTCAACAACAGTCTTGGAATTAAGAGACTCTTTTTTTCATTAAACTGTTAGAACAACACCCTGTGATACAGCCTATTTCCTTTTACACCTGGTATATTCAAAACTGTTTACTTTTACTTCAACTTAAAAAAAGACAACTACACTCTCATTAGGGAAAAATCAGTATAAAAACCCTAATCTAAATAAAGTTCATTTTTTTAATCACACACAGTAAAAGAAAAAAAAAAAGAACTCCAATTATGGAAGGAATACATGATGTGCCTTTCCACTCACCAAAGAGGGTTGTTAGGTTAAAAATGAGTAATAAAGTATCTTTAATGAGTAATAAAGTTAGACTGTATATTCTTCTCTCTCTCTTCCTCTCATTCTCTTCTTTCCTTAAATTACTGCTTAAATTCTAGAACCGTTCATGGAAAGACATGCTCATGGCATGTTCATGGCAGATAAAGAAAAGACACTCCAAGCGAAACACATCTGCTGCATGTGAAAGCTGAACAGGTATGTCCGATTGACAGCACTAGGAGTGGTAGCAGATTCTGTTGTAACTGCACTACCAAAGAATCCTCTGACTAGATTTACTCTTTCCTCATCAGTATTTCTTGCACAAGACCCAAACTGTTTGTTTTCTCGTTTGTACCTCTACCGTGGCTGATTCTAACTCTTGCAGAAACATCTTTAGAACCTATTTCTGGCCATGCAAAGACAGACTTGCACAGGCGATGTTCAGTCAGAGGCCTGATGTTTAATGTGAACAACGACAGCAGCCCTGCTCTGGAATGGACAGGTACTAAATGTCATCATTTCCCCAACCTGAGCCCAAAGAAATGCCCTGGGAGTCATGACACTCCGGAATATATATATATTCAATGACAGCTTTCTCACACGAGCTTCAACCCTCAGAAAAATGTCTGTGTATTCTGACCCAGTTTCGCTGCACAGTTCCCCAAAACACGTCCTCTTCCCGGAAAGGTTTCAGGAGCTGATCACGGTTCCTGCCCCAGCTAGTTCCACATGCAAAGACTTTCATATTCCCTTCTCCAAAACTCACACCTTAATAAGATGGCTAGACACAGATTACCTGCAACCAACCTTACAGTTTCCATGTCCTACATTTACTTCTGATCCTACCTACAAAACCAAACCGGTTCCCAAATGTTTCCCCAGTAAACAGGAGGGGTACAGAACAGCTCCTGGCGGTTCCCTATGAAGTCACTGCCTTTGTTGTTTTAAACATGCAATTTAAAGAGAATGACACAATCTAGAATATGAGAGAGATTATCCTGCGGTCTGCGGAGGTGTCGATTGCTAGGAGATAAAAAGCCAATGAAACCTACGCTATTTCTCATCACCGGCCAACAGATTTATCCTTCATTTCTGCTCCTCCAAAAACGTTAATGAGGAAAAAGTTTCCTCTCTGTTAACAAGTCCGAGGGCTGCGGGGGCTGCTTTGTTTGGCCGGCGCAAGCAAACCCAAGCCCTTCCCGACCGGCAGAGTGTGTCCCGCTGCTGCCGAGCGCCCAGCCCGACCCCACGGGACCCGGGCTGGAAGTCCCGGTGGGAACACCAACATCCCCCGCCGCTGCGTGCGGCCTTTCTTCCCCTCTCCCACACCCCGCCCCGGCCCCGCAGCGATCCCAGAAGCGAAGCCAGGCGCTCACACGCCCACCGGCGGCCATCCCTCCGGGAGAGCCCCCATCCCTCCGGGAGAGCCCCGCTGGCGGAGGCCGCCTTCGGGACCGCGGCCCGGCTCCGAGCGGCAGCCGCGCACCTACCGCCGCTCTGGAGCCGCCGTCCGCGCTGGCGGGGCGGCGATGGAGCCGAGCGGCGCGGAGCTTCGCCCGGAGCGGCCGCGCAGGGCTGCGCTGGGAGCGCGGAGCAGCATCTCCTCCCCGCCGGCCGCCAGACTCGGCGCGGAGAGGGCGGGAGCGGCGGCGCTCCCCGCCCCGCAGCTCCCTCCTTCCCTCCGCATTCCCTCCCTCCCTCCGTGCACGGCCGGCCCGCCACCACCCCGTGGGTCCCCCGGTACCTGCGGGTACGCACCGCGGCCGCCCGGCCCCGCCGGCCCGGAGCTCCCGCCGCCCGCTCCGCTCGGCCGCGCCGGTCGCTGCCCCTCAGGGCCGCCAGCAGCGCGGGGAGGCGGGAGGCACCGCCCACCGCCCCCGACCGCCGCGCCTTCCTCCCCGCCCTCCCTCTCTCTCTCCCTCCCTCAGTCTCCCTCTGTCTCTCCCTTCTCTCTCTCTCCCTCCCGCCCCCGGGGCAGCGGGGAAGATGCTGACACACGCCCGGCCCCGCCCGCTCCCTCCGCGCCCCGGCCCCGGCCCCTTCCCGCCCTCAGGGTCCGGCCGGAGCTCCACAGCGGCTCGAGGAGTGACTGGGGAGTTGGCTCTCCTGGGGGAGAACTTCAGCCCTCTTCTTGGCCCCAAAGGCGGCTTTTTGGTTTTGTTTTCTTTTTTTTTTTTCCTTCGGGGATGATCTGGCTGCTTCCAGACCATGGTTCTTCAGCTGGAAGTCTTGTTCCGCAAACTTGAACAAAAGCCTTAATGGCAAAGCTTTCAAACACGGCCGATTGTTCATAGCTGTCAGATGAACTTTGGTGAGGGAAAGGTCCACTTGATGAGGTGAAAAGTTGGGACGGTTCGCCTCTTTTTTTTTTTTTTTTTTTTTTTTTTTTTTTTTTTTTTTTTTTAATTAACACTTCTTTTTCCACTTCGAATGTGAAATCCACTGTGGAAACGCACTGCCCACATGTGCAGTGGGGTTGGAGCTTCCCCGGTGGGTTCCTCTGGGGTTTTTGTGGTAGCTCCCTCCTTTGTGGAGACAGACCGTGGAAGAAAATACTCACAAAATAGCACTTTTAGTCGCAACGAATAATGCCACCAGAGATGTGGCCCCAAATTCGGGCTGTGCAAAAATGAACTTTCAGAAGTTCTGAAATTCTGAAAGAGTAATTTCTGTTTGGAAAAAAAAATAATTAAAGTGTGAAAACAATTGCTTTAAAGTAAATAAAAATGTTTGACTGTAACTGTTTCCTAGTGAAATACCAATTGTTTTGTATTAACTAAAGTATTAAGGGCTCAGCATAAAAGTCAGTCTGCCATAGCTAATAGTGTCAGAGACTTTGTGTAAGTCATAACAAAAATAAAGATGAGTAGTAAAACTAATTTACATAGTAAGAGGCTACAGTAATCTGAGAGATTGTTAGTTATGTAATTTAAATATAATTTTCTTGTAATACAAGTTCTTTGAGTTGATAACTATCTACTTACATTTTAAGGTGAACTGACTATATTAGTATCCACATTTCCAAAAGGAGCTCATTTTAGTCCCTGTACATTTATACATTCTGTGGCACCTCCTCTTTCTACAGGTCACTGTCTCACTGAAAGAGAATTTTTAATAGGTGTTAATGATCTGTAAAAGATTTTATCCTAAAACTCTGCATTCACGCTTCATAGTGGCCCTAACCCATGCCACTATATAATCTGGCTTCACTGTATTTGAAGATAGGCCACAGAAGGAATTCTTTGTAGGAATATGATTTTTTGCAAAGATGCATTATTAATTCAAGGAAAGAGAATGAGTGAAGTGGGACTTGGGAGTGTGTTAAAACCCAACCTACATAACAGGCAATACTGTATACTTGTACTAGAATATGCCTCTGAATATAGAAGTCTCCTCCCCAGAGAGTCGCCTCTCTTAAAAGACTGTAAATTTGATTGCAATTTACTTTCCTCAAAAGAAGATTTAGTTCTTTGTTCTTCATACTCCTAATGAGCATCTGTTTGGGACACCATTTTCCTTGGCCTTGTAAATGTATGTGAATGCCTTGACAATTATCACATTAGGGTATTTGATTATATTTTTAATTAAACATCTTCAACAAGGAAACATGAAGCTTAGGATCAATGAAAATATAATTACCATCTTCACCTACTGTGCATTTTGAAGGGATGCAAATACAGGGAAAACATTGCCATAACTTTAGAAACTTCTTACATCACTGACTAAAAGGAAGACAGCATGTTGTGCTCAAAGACTGTTGCCTTGGAATGCCTCCACTGTGGAAAAATGAAATGGCTTTTGTCCATGCAGTGCTTCTGGATTTGTTGAACACAACACATTTTCTGCAAAGATTGATGTACCAGCGCTTAAGAGATTCCTGAGTGTGACTTCTTCCTTAGCTGTTCTGAGAAATTTTCCATGCTAACCAGAGTTGCAAACATCAAATTTTCCTCTGAAGAGATTGTCTGGCAAATAAATGTCTTCCAATTACTCCACCATCAAAATCTTGCATCATTTACTTATAGCCTATGTTTAATGTAGTGCAACTTTGCTTAAGAAAAATAAAATGAAGCCAATTTATATTATCTACTGTTCATGTTGAATCTTCCTTTTAAAAAGTTGGGTTTCTATCTATGCCTAAACTGGGAGATTCAAGAGCAGCTCCAAGTTTGTGGTTTGGGATTCATGTCTGACCACACCTTGACTGAGTATTAGGACAAAACCTGTACATAAACTGGACAGAACCATCCCTTAAGCTCAAGAGTGTGGGCAGCTGAGAACCAAAAATCGTGAGGCCTGCTGCAGTGTACATGTAAAGGTCAGTTTAGAGGGAGAATAAGTCTGACAATTCACACTTTGCAACTAAGGAAAACCATTAAAAAAGAAAAAAGCCCAGCATAGGTGCATCTAACAGTAATTCACCCACTTGGCCCACAGAGCACCTTCTGTTTGTCTGTGTTAGGTGTTGTCCTTATATTATCTAAAAGATCCTAAGAAAATTACATGAGTGGCTCAGAAAGAAGCAGCAAAGGAAAATAGCTACCACAAAGATTAAATCTCTGGGAAATATTAAGACAGTACGGTGACTGTCTGGGATTTTCAAAAGTGACCATTAATTTTGGGTGTTTCCCAGTTTTGATGCACAAATGGGGACCTTATTTTCAAAAAGTACAGAACAAGTGGTATCTGAACCTTGGCAGCTTGATTCACAGATCCCTTTAGAAGTACTGGCCATTTTATGTTCTTTGGCTAAATGACAACCAAGGAATAGAGAAAACACTGCCTACAAACATTTAATGAGGCTCAGTGCCAGTGGGAGGAAGCATTTTCAGTCCCCATCTGCAATGAAATCCATTTGTAGGCTAATGCCAGTGACATCTGTAGTGCTCTTGTTAACCCTATATCAGTACAGTTGCAGAAGAGGCCTGAGAAACATTTGGGGGTATTGGGACCTTGTAAAAAAAAATTATCAGGAAAGTAGTTCTTCCATCAAGACTTACAGCTCTTGAGGATAATCTTCAAGAAAACCTAATTTACAGGAGCTAATTAGCTCTAGATACTTAAAACCAGGCTGGTTGAAATAGTAATAAATATACAGTAGAGAAGAACTTGCCTGGACAGAAACTACTTGTTCAAACTGGCCCTTTCTGCATTTAACTTTGGAGTCTATCTTAATGAAGGTTTTGTTTAGGAATATTACAGTAAGAGTTAAATCAGAGCAGCGGAAGAGAGACATTTTAATGTATAGGGAGAATAAGAGAAGAGGACTTGTTTTCATTTGAGATTTGAAATGAGATGAAGGGTCACCAAGGCTGAGAAATGCACAAAGGCTCTCCCAGACTGCAGCCTGTTTGGAAGAAAAGGCTCTCTCTACATCAACAGTGGCTAGATTGTATGGAGGGACAGACCAAAGTCTAGACAAGTTGCCAAGAGGACAGGGGGGCACAGAGAAAAAGAGGGGTGGTTTTTTTCCCTAAAATTGTAGTGTTTCTATAATTTCTGTAATTCTACAATTGATGACTCTCTGCTGACCAAGTTGTAAAGGTCAGGCATTGAGGATTTTGAATATTCTTTTGTTGTAGCTCTCCAGCATCTACAAGCATTGTGTTTGTCTTCCATCAGTTCATTCCTCTTGCTGCAATGCAACTTAGCATCATCTTGTGTGCAAGTGACAGCACAACTTCTGCTGAACACAGCGAGAGCTTCATCGTTCCCTCAAAGAGAGAAGGAGCTGGCTTGTACAAATGACAGCTTTATGTTTGACTGTGATCTTCAGTACTCACAGGTCAACAAGAAATGCTGCCTATCTAGTGGTGAATTCTGTGATTTGGGGGTCATCCATTATTTTTGCTTTTGGTTTCATGCAACAAAAGTTGCACAATGACAGTTTCAGTAGGTGGATATCTGCAGGCAAACAATCCAACACCTAGTTCCAGCATTTACAGCATCTGTACTGCTTTATTACACTTACCAAGCTGTTGAAATTCCTCAGGCTATTCACGTGAATTTTTCCTGCTTGATCAAATCCCACTTTGCTAAGGTGATAGCAATGACTGGAAACTAAGTTGTTCATGTTCATCTTTAAGGATTGCATGCTTTTGTTATTTTTGACTAGCAAACACGTGCATATTCAGATGGGTGATCTTAAACCTTACTGGAAGGGATGAGAACTACCTTTTCATTAAAAGGTAGCAAACCCAGCAAAAGCTAGCAAACCAAATTAACATAACCCAACCTTCCTTTTCCTAACTTTTTAACCACTGATTGTTGACATCTGTAAGATTTTTTTTTCAGTTTCTGTCATGGATAGCATTCACTCAGGGACACTGGTTGTAGAAACAGTGTAGCAAACTCTTGGGTCCTGAAAATTGTGCTCAATATTTTCTTTATGCCTTTTTTCTGTTCCCAGTGCCATCTCTACAGAGGCAATACGAGGGTCCTTGCATATCCTAGTAGCAGCCAAAGGTACATAAAGAAATATCTGACATTACAGCTGATGAAATAGTTCAGTAAAGGTTAAAATACCTATGGATGAAGAGATATAATAAGATTCTTTGATGCAAACACGTTTGTTGAGTCAATAAATGCCTTAGAAAACAAGCAAAAAAATGTTTGAAAATGGACTCCCGGAGAACATAGCAGGACAAATACAGAATTAAAGTAGAATCTCTATACAAACTACTGTAGGAGCTATCAAAGAGTCAGAAGAAAACAATAGAATATATCTAATGACATAGAAATATTGTACTCACTGTAATGGTGCTTGAATTTATTTTCATACTCATACCAATCTCTTCTACCTGTCTGTAAATCACTTAAGGGTATCATTCTCCACAAGAGTTCTACCAGAATTATTCCAGAGTAATTACATTGGAATCTGTGGAATTAATCCAGTTTTACATTGAAGTTACAGTGACCATAATCTGACTGTAGGTGACAATTACTGTGAAACCTGCTTACTCTATAAACCATTGTAATTTACATTTCTATTCACATTTGCCATAAAAAGCTGTGAACTAATTTGACCAAAAAGCTCTCTTGTGTCCTATGTAATAATAAGGATTATTTTAATACACTTCTTAAATATTATTGTACAAAGCCATGCTTTTAAAAGCTATATGATGAGATATCTGATGATAAGTTGGGTTTGACTAGGTAAAAAACTATTTTGTCATACTGAAGGGACTGAGTTCCACCTTAGAAGTCAATCTTTTCAAACTGTTGCACCCGCTGAAGTGGATTGCTTTTAATTTTATTGGAATAATAAGTGATAATAAAGATGTGCTTTAGGATTTGTGCAAGCATTTTTTCAGGATTTTACCTTGCTTTCTTAATTGCTTATTAACACCAAGTTTTCACAGTAATTTTACTTTTTTTTTGCAATTCATTATCAATTCATTTTGCTCTCATGGATTTTTAATCAAATGTCTTTTAAAAAGAAAGAGAATCTTACTTTTGAAGAAGAGAACTCCTCCCACAGAGTGGCATCCCTTCATCCTGGTAAATTTTACCTCCAGTAACACATAGGCCAGCCACTCTAACTGACTTCTGTGAGAATTGCATGCGAACATCTTGTGAAAGTTTCACACTTTGGTGATTAAAAATATATATATATTGATTAACATACTTATGTAATAATTTTTGGACTGTTCTTTCCAACTTCCATTTAGTTGTGTCACTCTGCTTCTCTCGGTAATGTTTTACTGCCTTGTTAACTGGAAAGTACTTTCTTTTGAAGTGTGAAGCAGATGGAGCAGTATGATGGACAGTCTTCCTCATGCTGCTTTTGAACTATGTATTTCCACAACTTGAAACATAAACAGATTTTCTAAAAGTTATTAGCCCCAAAGAGAAATTTCTTCAGTATCCCCTGGCCATAAATTACTTTTAGAACAAGCAGAGACAGGAAACAATTTGTAACAGAAACACGCCCTTGGAAAAGTTTCTCACTTCTTAGAGACAGGTCATCATTTAATCCCTGTGAAGGAAACACTTGACAATTGGGGTGAAGTGTTAATGAATAGCTTAATTTTCAATTCTGCCTTTAAAATCCTAATTATATATTTTTACGTATGCTTGATAATATTTTGGCATCTGTAACTCCTGCCTCTTGAAGCTTTCAAAGCAGGTGGCTATATGGGATTTGCTAAATCTCACAACACATAGAAGGGTAAAATTATCCACATTTCAAAGAGAGAAAAGCTGAGGCATGGCTTGATGTATTCAGGGTTATGCAGGACACTTGGTGCAAAGTACTGACTTAGTGTAAAGATTTGACTCCCAGTCCCACACTCTTCCTCCAGAAGAGCTGGGAGTCAGAAGGAATCAGACATTTGCTCTTCTGGAAGGTTTTCCTCTGGCTACATATAGCAGTAGGTAATAATCTATTTTCACTTTACTACCTTCCATAGTGAGACCTGTATTTTTTTTAAATTTAAAACATGCCCTTTTCTCCCTGCAACTGCAGAGATTGTTTGGTAGAAGACTATCTTATTTTAATTTCAAAGGGCTTCTTTGTAAAACACTTCCTTATGCTTTTAAATAAAATCTTTACTCAGCATGTTTAAAAATTACAGGGCATTGCACACAAGGAGCATTTCAGGCTACATTTGCAAGCAAATTTACTGTGTACAAATGCAGTCAGAGCATATAAGAATGTTGTGATCTTTAGAATAACTTCCGCTGCCACTCTTTGGCTTGACGCTACCTAATGTACACAAGCCACCTAAAAATCAAAGAAACTGTATCTCATTCCTTTTGCTTGGCAGCTTGCATTTTTAAGAACCCAAGCACAAAATGTACCACGTATCCTTACTTATCACATGACTAATTACAGTCCAGCAACTTAACACTCAGGGAATGCATCTTATTATGTCAATTACAATCAGGCACCATCAGATCCACACAACTTTGGCTGAATTCATTAATAGGAGAAATGCGGGGTGAACTGAAGCAACAGCATGTGGTACCTGTCTCTTCATAGCATCCTTAAACCCACAAGCACTTCAAACTTCTTCTTTTCAAAGTGAGCCCCAGCTCTCCATGTCAACAGTGAACAGGGACAGAAGTGTGTAGTTGGCAAGAGGAAAGTCTGCTAATTCCAGTGCTTGCTCTGTGTCTGGTCAGGACAATCTGTGACATGGAATTTGAGTGATGAGAAAACACAGCCAGCTGTGAGACATTCTTTTTTATCACCACTGGTGTTAAGAATAATCTAACTCTAAAATAGAAGAAGCTTTTAAAAGTGCTTCATTTCCATTTAAGTGGGAAACATGGAATTTTTTTTCTGTTTCTTGAGCTAGGATTTGACTGTATTGTACACATCTCAATGTAATTTATCCCATTGCATGGAAAGAGAAAATAATAGTGGGAAAGGACACTTACCAGGGACACTTCTAGGGAAGGCACACT
Organism: Acrocephalus scirpaceus scirpaceus; assembly: GCA_910950805.1. NCBI lineage: Eukaryota > Metazoa > Chordata > Aves > Passeriformes > Sylviidae > Acrocephalus > Acrocephalus scirpaceus. Next base: position 56,332,243 of record OU383778.1, on the reverse strand, counting down.
TACCATGAATGCAAAATATGTTGAAGGAATATGTCCAAATCATACAGCATGCCATGACAGTAAATCATAACCACATAACCAATTTAAAATGGAGGGGGAAAAACAAAGGAGTTGTCATTAACAGAGTGCTTTTATTACTTGGATTATACTAGTGCACAACTTCAAATAACACTTAGTCCCCTGTGATACATATCATAGTTGGTCTACCTGAGGTCAGAATTGGGAAATTGCCATTACTTACAAAGAAAAATATAGGCATATGTTTGGCCACAGCATATTTTCTGACCTTCATGTACCAAAAGTCCATAGACATGTACCCTGACAACTTCAAAAACAGCAGACTAATAGAAAAAAAAACCAAACCAATTCAGGGGAATACACCTAAATGCAGTGTGACCAAATCTATCTCTAATTTACCTGGTTTGTATGAAAGTTTGAAAGAAAGCTTAAGTTAAGAGGGTTAACCTGTACTGTTGGATCAAACCCTTAGCTGAATGTGACTGGGGAGAAGTCTCTTCTGTAACAGGAAACTATCTGGCCTCAATTGTTTCCTTTACAACTTTTAAATAGACCCATTGTCTCTAAGGCTTATCATGCAGAGATTTAAATGAGCAAACCTAGCCATATTTTCTGCACATTCAGGAAACAAAATATGAATAAATACATTTTTCATTTCTTACTTTAATCTTAGTGAAATTGTCACTGCTAGATAACTGCAGGAATACGTTAGGTATGAAATCACTAGAGGAAAAAAATATTTTTTAAAGTTGTATAATAGTGGGAGTAAAAACATAACTCATTGAAAATTATTTTCTCTGAAGATTACTGAAAATTTTCAGAATTTATCTGTTCCTGGAGAAAAATATTATTATTTTTAAAAACAGTCTTTAAGATTTATACTCCCTACTGGTATGGCTGCCTTATTCCAATATGAGCAGTGTATTTTCCTCTAAGAAAGCCTGACAGGTTCCAATATTGTCATTTTTCTTTATTTTAAAGAGAAGCTGATGTGACATTACTCAATTTTAATATGAATCAAAGGTCTTTTTGACAATAGGCTGGTCAGTGTCACAGTATTCAACAAACTTACCTGGATAATGCAACAAGGCTGAGAATTGGAGCTACATTAGCTCAAAAGTTTCTGAAGTGTTTAGCCAGAAAAGTCTGCCCACCAATTTAAGATTTCTCTGCATGTAAACTGTGAAATTATTTTTAAGTGGTCTGATCAGCGGTTGTGTAAATAAACATGAGCCTTGTGCATTAGTTATTCAGTCCTTGACATTATTCCAGCAGACCAAGTGACTGCAAACCCAAGCCAAATGCAGTGGTTGCTCTTCCATGAGCAGGCAGCCCAAATTTGGGAGATAAAAGTACATGTAGATGGCAAGTAAGAAAACCCCAAGATTTTCTTCCTTTTTGGGCCCTAAATGGGAGTCCTTTGAGTGTCACTACGCATAAAATGTTACTGAGAAGAGAGACACTTAGCAAAAGAAAACCAGGGAGGACCAGAGCAGTCTGTGATGTAATTTGGAAAAGACAAAGAAGGGAATCACTTTCAAAATTCCATTTTGTGGACAGGTATTTTTTAATTCTCAAATCCTTTGTGGTTAAGAGTTATCCTTTCTCTTTCTTGAGCAAAAGTTAAGAAACAAATCAACCTGTATGGGGATCTTAAACACTAAATACATGAGCCACTGCAAATCAGCAGACATTTGAGTTGTACACATTAACTTCCTCTCAATTCACTCCAACCTACAGCAGGGGTTTCCTGTTACATCCCTGCACCCCAGTCTCCTTCCCTGGTGTAAATTGATATTTACACCAGGCACTGGAGACTTCACTGGAGATAAAGGACTCCTAGTTGTGCCCCACATGCAAAGTCCGTGTGGTCTGCTCTTGGAACCTAAACATTCCCAGATCCAGGGAGGTTAGAGTTCTGTGGCTTGCCTACACTCTTTCTCCAGGAGTGCAGATGAGATTACTTTACTCTTGGTTGCCTTCTTAGCCATTTCTTTGCCCAGTTAATGCTTGCTGCTCAAGGGTTTGTAATTCTCTACAGACTTGTTTCATCTTTTGACTTGAAACAGTCTATATTTCCATCTGCCAGCTCATCTCTTTCCATCTCTTTTATGGGAGCTCCTGCTGGGAGCTCCTTTCACCAATGGTGCAGCATCCACTTTATTTTATACAGAAAAATATAATCTTAAAGCTTTTTTTTTTGTTTGAAGTGCATTAGTCTACTCCAATGCCAGTGTCATTTGTCTTTCTATCTAATACTTCAGATGTTCAAATACAGTATGAAGCATAAGAAACATAATAAGAATTATTCTGTTTTAGAAGATGGAATTGAATGTAGATTTTCTCTGAAAGGAGATATTTCAAGTAGGTTAATTTACTGATACTGCCACAAATACACAGAAGCCAATGGAGCTGCACTGATTAACTATGCCTGCTAAGGCTCAGACTGACGTCCTTGATACCACTGGTTGTGTAATTATTGCCCAGGAAGGGGCTCAGAGGATATTTTTTATGACACTGCTAGAAAGCTTTCTATTATGGAATGCTAGCAAAGCAGTAATCCAAAAACAGGTATCTTAATATACTTGCCCACTTGTAACTGGCTTAACACTGCAGACACCCTTTTCTGCCTCAGGAACATGCTTTACTGCAAACCCGTTCCACAGACACTTCAAGTCAAGTAGTTAAATGTTCAAAAATAAAGTAATCTGAAACTCTCCTGATTTTGTTCATTTTGTCTTGGGAATGCTGCAGACTGCAATGTATTTCTTTACACAAAGGACTGCAGCATCTGATGTGCATCTGTTCTGGTCTGAAGGAAACAAAGCAGCTCCCTTTTCACCCTGTTCGTCTTTTTCATTGTTAAAGCAAGTAATGAACAAAAGCAGATACTCTCATAAATGCATTTGAAATTAGCATGCTATTTAATCTTTTGGCCTGATATTTTGCTGTCTGCATGACTGGGTGTTCAGCCTGTTTTATAGTCTATATAATCTGCTCCAAGCACTTGCAGTGAAGCTGCACTTTCTTGGCACAGGTAGCACACCATTAACTTGAGTGCTGTGACCAAAACCTCGGTCTCCTTCCAACTCCAGAACAGGCAACTTTCTGCAATAACCCCATGGTCCTGTAATGATGTTTAAATAAACAGAAGGGTGTGGCTGAAATTCCAGCACTATTCATACAAAATATTTTCATGGGTGTATTTCCTCTCTACCCTCTTTTACTTTTGTTGTAGTTAAATTTACCTGCAATCTCTTGCTAGCTCCTGCGTGCTTTAGCATTTATAAATGAGTTAATAACAAATCCCTTACCTCTGTTATAATAAGATAATGCCTGTTCTGATCTGCTGCACTTCTAACTAAGAGAAGTGGGGAATCACAGGGTGCTGTGGATAATGGAGCCATTATGCAAATGTACAATCTTGAAGTTGTGCTGTTTGCACCAATAATTTTGTAAAAATGTAATACCGATACAGAATGAGTTTCAGATTTCCCTCAATAAAACCGAGTTTAATATCCTGGTGGTGCTGAAACTTGAGCCAGCTGTTGGAAACGCTAGGCATGTTGTTTATATCTAGTATCCTAACCAAAATTACAAGAAAACAAATGACCAAGATAAAATACAAAAATAACTTTTTTTGTTTTTAAACTGAGAGTACCTTCCTATCTCCATTCTAATCAAATCTCTCATTGAATAAAGCCACAGCTTTGTACAAAAAGTATTTATGAAGAATGTCTGGAGGAACGACAAAGTGAGTTGTGGTTGTAAATGGATTTCAGTAGTTAAAAAACCCTGTAATCAAAGCACTGGAGTAAATATAGGCAACATTTTTATACTGTTCCTCAAGATCAAAGTATCTGAAAAGAAACAAAATAGAGTTAATCCTGGCAGTAAATTGTTTTCTTCTTCAGTATATTGTTCAACCTTCAATTATCTTGTAAAGGAAGTGGCTTGAAAATATGATATTATGTCAAATGCTTGCTACCACAAGTCAGAGTATTCCCACAGCTCAGAAACTGGCTATATGCAGTATATTAAAAAGTATTTTTATTTGCTTTGCTGTTTTCCAGAGGGCAATTGCCAAACATGGCTGCACTATGATACTATGATACTCTTGAAAAGCAAGGCTTGAGAGCTGAAAGTGCATGAAGATCCACACTATGACTCTGATTTCAAAGACTTGCTTTTATTTTAAAACATACAGAGAAATTTTAAAATCTCAAGCCTCTATTTGGTTCTTCCTTCTGAAAAAATATAATTAGTTCAGGATGGAATACACATGTAAGTAATTTCCTGAAATTATTATACTTTTCTGAAAATCTGGTGGTGGTTCAGGGAGCAGAGAAAAATATGGAGCTGTCAGATTCTTGCACCATACTACCGCAGAGAAACTGCATTTAACTCCTTCTCACATCAGAAAAAAATCAGTCACTATCAGTAAAAAAGAAAATTGAGCCAAAACCATCTGAGCTGCTATTTATTTAGTTACATTACAGAAAATAATTACACTTAAGTCTCACCAGATAAGGAGTTTCTTTGTCAGCCTTCATCTCTGTATAAGGCTTGACCTTGATTCTGACCTTGCTCAGCCAAATCTCCTCTTAGACAGTGAAGGAGAAGCTTTTGTTTGAAGAGGGAATCCTGTGTGAATGGTATTAGTGAAGGAGAATGTACACATGAGGTCTGAGGTGCAGAAATGACTGCAGCAAGTACCTGAATTTCCCTTTTTCATTGAGGTTTTAGCTCTATTCTGCTGTGGCATCCATGACTGAGATGAGGACGAGACTGTAATGCATCTCACTAGTGAATGCTGCTCCAACAACATTTTGTCCTGAACGGGCAAGACAAGATATTACTGTGTCAAGAACATGGCAAGAAAGAGTTAAAGTTTAAAGGGTACTTTATAGAATACACTTCCCATACTTTTTCACTGTCACATTAGTCCTTTTAATTGCTATTTTAAGTCCTGCTCAGTTGTAGAATAATACTTTTCTTTTCCAGCCTTAAGAGCTGCCTGCCTTAGTCTTTTAATCTTGAAACTCTCTGAATGGGTAGGTCAGAACCATGTGACTTTCTTAGAAGAGGCCTCCCACAGGCAAACCATGGACTAGTTCTTAGCCTGTGTGACAATAAACATTCCAGCTCCCACTACTGAACCTCAGGGAAAATATGATGTGCCAACTGAAACAAAACCTACAAGTTGAATTATTTGGCATCAAAGGCCACAACTCCCAAAGCAGCAATTGTTCTCAGAGCACCACACAGAATCAGGGAACTCCTCCTGGCATGGAGAGGAATGATGGGGAATCCACTGCCTCTCTGCAGTGCAAAAATATCACACCTGTATTGACACAGTGGGACAATGTGTTGGCCACTCCCAGCTCTCCCTTTTTCCCTACCCTCATGTGCATTCCTGTGTTTTAGGGGTAATCTTACACATAGTTACAAAAGCCTAAAGCTCCAATAACACATGGCATATAACCAACTTTTGACCTGGGCTGAAGGTGAAGTTCTGATTTGGTGTTTTTAACAACCATTTGCCTACAGGGAGACTGTTTCCCATTAGCATGTGTTGTTTTGTTCCATTATGCTCATTAAACTTGGTATTTCCTAAAAGAGTGATGACTGAAGCCAGCGTGGCTGTCAGGTATTTATTCATCAGTTCAAAATGCTGAACACAGCATCAACCACCAAATTGCCTGTAGTGTCAGAGCTGTTTCAACCAGCTGCTCATCAGTCCAGTAGTGTGTACCAGTTCATTTGGGTTGATTATTGAAAAAAAAAAAAAAAAAGCCACTGTGGTAGATTAAGTTGTTAATACTACTGAGACAATTGTGCTCCTCAGCAGTTAAAAAAAGTGGAAGAAAGAGAACATAAAATATTCTCTGCATTGCAGTGATCTGGGGGGCAAGTCTACACCCTTATTTCAGTGTTATGTTGTAAGGAAAAAAAAAAAAGAAAAAAAAAAGAAAAAGCTATTGTGCCAAAATGTTTCCAGGGATATTTTCTCCAAACACCACACTAATTGTAATGAACTGCTGCCTATATGCAATGTCATTTACTTTTCTAACTTGCCTTTGAACATACCAAGCACTGTGATATGAGTAACTCACACACACATAGCACAGATAAGAGGTAATTTCTGTTAAAGAAACACCTGACAGAAACTCACTGCCTGAGACAGGCCTTGACTGTTTTACAAAAAAATTTGGTAAGGAAATATTTTTCATTTGGCTTGTCAAATGATTTGCACTTTTTCAGTTACTGGCTATGCTATTATAACTCTGACTGTTCTTCGTCTTAATGCTCATCTGTGAAGAAGAAAAGAGAGTGCTCTTGTGTGCATTTACTGTGTTACATACCTGTCCCCTGCATATTAACTCTAGACTACCACAAACACCAAATCAATGACAATATGAATTTTTTGCATGGACTTCACTAGTTTGTGCAAATCATTAGCTCCTTAAGGCAAAATTGCAATGTTGATGCTGTAACATTTTTTCTTTCTTTGTAATCCACTTATTATAGGCAATGTAGCAGGAATTTACATATGATCATCATTTCAAATGGCTTCTCTTACATGTGAAATGAGAGATGTGGTAATTACTGAATGCTATTATCTTTTAGAGAACTCATTTCCTGAGCTGATGGAGTAGCCCCTAATAAATAAATGCGCTGGAGCATAAAACAAAAGATAAAAAGCTGTATCACTTGGCAAGATGTGTGGTTTTTAAAATGTTGCCATGTTTGCCCTATGTGGGAGCACCAGGTTCAGTTGTACACATCTAAATGAAAATCTAGCCATTTCCTAATGGTCATTGGCTGTTTCCACTACTAAAGTTGTTATAGAGGTAAGGAATAATTAATAATCAATTAATATTAGGAAAAAGTTGATCTCTACAGTTTGGTGGTACTGGTGAGACCCCACCTGGAGTGCTGCATCCAGCTTGGGAGTCCTCAGTGCAGAACCTGTTGGAGTGAGTCCAGTGGAGCCATGAAGGTGATCAGAGTGCTGGAGCACCCCTCCTGTGGAGACAGGCTGAGGGAGCTGGGGTTGCTCAGCCTGGAGAAGAGAAGCTCTGGGGAGACCTTAGAGCCCCTTCCAGTACCTAAAGAAGCCTACAAAAGAGTTGGAGAGGGACTTTTTACAAGGTAGTACAGTGATAGGACAAGGGGGAGTGGTTTGAAACTGAAAAAGAGCAGGTTTAGATCAGATATTGGGAAGAAATTCTTTGTTGTGGGGGTGATGAGGCACTGGCACAAATTGCCCAGAGAATGCCTTTGTGTTTAAGTGGACATAAAAACAAAAAAGAAAACAAATAGAGCATAGATTTGAAAATAGCTCAACACAAAGGAATTTCCCAAAATAGCAGTGTTGTCCAACTGTCCTGCTGTCTGATGGCTGAGCTATCTAAAGGGGAGAGGAATATGCTAACATAAGTTATTTATTTGGATGTAGCTTTGCACGCTCTGTTAGAAGAAGTTTTCACTACATAATTTCTAGTTGGTCACAGACCAGAGAGTTAAAAATGCATAAAAGGTAATTTTCTGAATTCTTTTTGGCCTCTTACTTTCAGGACTCCAAACAGTTTTGAAGAGACTGAGGATGGCTAAATCTACCCACACCCCCAACTGGTTTGGCACCACTCTCTTCTACCCCTCACTCTCCTCTGCTCACTTGAGCATCTTTATTTTTATCCCCTGTGCTACAGGGAACCCTTTACACTCAACCATACAGAAAAACTACTGGAAAGAGAAGAAAAAAATAACAAAAACTTACTGGAAAAAGTAGAATTATGCGTTTCCCCTAAATCTGGAGCATCTAAGAAATGCTCCAGACCATTAGGTTCACGATGAACTGCCCAGGGTACATCCGGCTGGAGAAGAAATCCAATAAGCAGATGATTTATAGGCTGAAGAGCTCCCTGAAGTTTGCCCTTGCTGGAGCCTCGAGCACATTTGTGCCTTTAGGTGTCACTGTTCACCTGTACCGTGTGTCCTCCTCGCTGAAGGGAGCTGTGTCTGTGTCACACCAGCCGAGGGAAGAAAAATTCCAAGGCTGCTCTGTTGCTACAGCTCTGCAATACCACATTCAGAGGAGCAAGATGAGCACAACATTAACCTGAAACGAGGGATCTGATCTAACACAATGCAGAAGCTGGGACAACCAAGCTGGTTGTCTTCCTTCAGTAACACTGCACATTCTGATTTTTTAATTTTTCCCCCCCTCCCCAGTTGCTTGATGCTCCTGTGAATTGGTTGCAATACAGTGCAAACTTGATGTACAGTCACAGTCCTGCTGGATTTAGTGTCACACAACAGTGGTAGTAAATTTTTTGCAGCACATGTGTGTGTGATAACTGCTTAGAAATCCAGCACTAAAAGTGATGGATGGCTTGGTGGTCCTGTCAGTTTGTTCATGCTCATAATTATGGCCAAAAAGGGAAATTAAAACAGCCTTCATGTATTTCAGTAATCACATGACAATGTTGGCAGATGAATTATTTTAGCAATGCATGCTGTAATTTGTTGTGTCCACTAACCCTCTCTTGTGCTTGTAACAAAATGTCAGAAAGCTAAAATTGATGAGTACAGCTGTGCAGAAACCTGACCAGCATTGTCCCACTGACTCACCTGCAGTCAGCAGCATGGTATTGTTTTGCAGTGTTGTTCAAGATGTTACTTTTCTCCTTTCTGACAAAAACCATGGGAGTTCTGCACTTTGTCAAAATTTAGCATTTTCCCCTATGTAGAGAATCAGAGTAATCCTTCAACTAACTGACATTCCAGAAAGCCATACACTAAAACCCTCAGAGTACTCTTGCTTTGAGAACATAGATGTACTTTCTGACGGCATTAGGCTTTTGAAAATGAATTTGGACAATATTCTGACTGCTCGGAACTCTGAAATCAGTGGTATTCAGACATTAGGTTTGATTCCTGGACTATTTCTCATAATGCTTTTTTGATTTCAAAATCAGAGCTTCATCCTTTAGCCACTCAGTGGCATGCTGGACCTTACAGTACTTCCAATTTTACTGAAGTGAACTTTTGCCCATACTCTGAATTTATCTGTGTTCAAATCCTGTTAAGTCTGAATTGAGGCTGACATTAAGAAAGAGTCTCCATTCCCCCTGAACACCCATATCCACAAATCTTTCCCTGAAAGGCAAACTACTTCCTGGAAAACAGATGTGGGGTAGGCACATTTAACAGCATCATGTGGTGAGATACCTCCAGGATTTTCACTATTAGGGCACCTTGGATAATTATTCATACTAAAAAGAAAGAAGAAAAAAAAAATGAACATTTATTCTAGCTGTGATTTAGTATTCTGATGATACACTTAAAATACAGCCTTTTCCTTCTAAGAAAGATGGTGCAACTGAACTGAAAAGATAATATTATTCTGAGAGCAGGGATATTGTCTAGAGAATGCTGAGGACAAGCACATCAAACCATAGGCATAAATGCATCTTTCCAAGGCAAAAAATTCCAGAGGTAATCTTTCTGAACATTTGTTGATGCAAATCAAGACTCAAAGACATTTTTTTAGGATATGCCATCAATTTGTTAATTACTATCAGCCTAATCTTGTAACATCAGACATGTCTTTACCTAGTTGGCATTAACAGCAGAAAGGGATCTTTGTACAGCTTTTTATCTCATCTACACCTTAAGCCAATACCTGTTCTGGAAAATAGAAAGGGTATTTTGTTGCATTGGCTGCTTCTTTATAATTTTTTCCTCATGGGTTTGTAAGTATCAAAAGTAATTTCCTCTATTTTCCACTGGAAGATGTGGAGTAGAGTAGGGAATAACTTCACACATTTTAAATTTAGCCCAGAGGATGCTAAATGCCCCCTTTGTTAGTACCAGGCTTGTGATGCAAGAAAGGCTAAAATCTTTCAGACAGCGACAGTCAACCATTCCCCATAATGGGGCTTAACAAAAGCCCCAGTCTATCCATTAAATAGACATATTCAGACAGAGAGCTATTTTATTCAGGACTAATTGCTACCTCATATATAAGTGCTCCTGGAATGGGGCAGAACATCATATGGAAGCATCAGGAGACAAACAACACTTCTTCCCAGCAGTCAATTTCAAAATAAGACAAATGCATTAGGAAATTGGAATTAATTTACCAGCTAAACTTTCTCCCTGGCCTCTTCCATTGTACAAGAAATCATGTTTTCTTGGAGGCCGAGCAGTTTTGCAATGCAGGCTCTAAGCTACGCCATTAACAGAGGGGCTGGGAGAGCATGTTGAAAAGCAACACAAGTCTCTCTGTCTGTGTGTACGTGAAGAGATTCCCAGCCATGGAGCAGTGGATGGAGAATCATTTCTTTCTAAGCATCAGCACACAGAAACAATAAAAACTGAACAGCAGAGGGTTCCACAGGAGAAGCAAAACTCCACCTCTGCCATCAATCCAGGAAGCCAAAGCGCCAGGTGCAGGTCACACAGTCCCACTTACCGTGCGCACCCAAAGGGGCCTCACAGCACCGCGGTAAATGTTCGTCAGCGGGACTGCAGGAATGGTCACTGACCTTCATCCCCTTGGTTTGCCTCAGGCAGAGAGGGAGGGGGGCTTTGGCAGAGGCACTTTGATCTCCTTCCACACAGACGCTTCCATCGATCCGCCGCAGGCCTCAGCGCGCACGGCCTCGCACCGCACGCGGCGCATTCGGGCCAGCACATGAGCTTGTGGGGAGCTAAATCACACTTAGGGCTTCACATCTGGATTCCATGATGTATAAATCACTGAAATAAAAGCTGTGACTCCTGAAAAGGGCAAACCTCTCAAAAAAATGACCCTTCAGTTGTTTCAAAAGGTATCCTGTAAAACAAAAAAGCTGGTCCCTATATGAAATGGGTCCCCCTCATTTTGCAGCAAGAATCATAAAGCCAAAATTCTCCAGCCACTGCAAACCAGAGGTTTCTATTAGATGGTGTAGCTTGGCCAATTTCTGCACATATGAACTGGGAGAAGAGTAGCAAGTCAAAACAAGAGTACTACTGTGCATAGTAGGCTTGAAACAACATTCAGGTACCAACAGCTGTAAGAATTTCCTTACAGATCTTACAAGGTGCTTTAAATTAATCCTTTTCTGCAGCTCCCACCTTCAAATTGTTTTGGCAGAAAGCTGTTTGGGATTTTAATTTTCATCTCTATACATGATAAATCCAAGTATAAAAGTGTCCTTTGTGTATTATGGTTTGACTTGCTTGGAAATGTTATGGACATAGCTAGCTTGTACAAGAATTGAAAAATCAGCAATGTTTTCCATCTCTCTCCTATTTGGGTGGTTTTTTTTTTTTCATCTAGAGTGAAGTGTGTTCAAATTTGTGAAAAATCAGTCTCCAAACAGTGACTCTGCTATTGGCATGGGAGTTTGGGGATTGGTTTTCTGTTTGTTTTTCTTCTGGGCTTGTTTTTGTTGGCTTGATTTTGGTTTACATTTTTTAATGGGGGAAGAGTTGGGAAAGGGACTAAGTTTTACTTGGTAGATTTTCTTCATTCTGACCAGTCATGTCAGAAGGACATTTCTCCCACCCCCTCCAATATTTTTAGGCAGTCAGCCAGAGGAATAGACTCTAAAGCTACTCAAAGACAAAATGTCTGAGTCTCATATGTCTTAGGATACAATTACATTTCTGTAGTGCAGTAGATGCTTCTTAAATAAAGCCCACCCAATGCAGCACTGAATACAGTAATCCTGGCAATGCCCATGTGTTTACTGCTTTATCTGTGTCCCCTAGAAAGGGCCGAAGGAAAAGAAAAAAGAAGCCAGCAGAGCTGTAGGAGCATTCTTTCCACCTTCTTCATTGATACCCTTCATGCCATTCAAATAGACTCCGGAATACACTACTTTAATTAGCAAAGCTTGTTTTAAAGTAAACAACACAAACACTCCTTGTAGGACAGTCACAGTCTCCCCTGCTAGACATACAGGCTTTTTGGCAAGATCACATTCAAACAGCATGAAATTCACCCATGGGCATGGTCCCGAGAAGGCCCTTGCACCTCTTTAATTTCCATTTAGCTGCTCTGGATAGGAGCGAGTGGTTTGTGGGATAAGGACAGTTTTCCTCCAAAAAAAAAGATGGTCCAAATCCACATCTGTAAAGATCATCAGCTTTACCACTATAAGGTCATAAAGGTGTAATATAGGCGTCATGCATAGAGTACATACCATATTTCAATTGAGTCCTGTCCCTGAGTGACTTTGAGCCCCCATGAAAGTACAACGCACAACGCGCCTGCAATGGAACCCTTGGCCACTGTCTCTGCTGCGTTGTGCTCTTTCCTGGGAACACTGCAAAGTCATTCAACTGACAGGAGTCAAGACAGCAGTGAGAAGTGTATCCTCATGAGGAAGCTCTGACAGGATTCCTTTTGACACATGGGAGAACATGAGAGTCCCATCTTCGTTCAGTAATTGCTAAACAAACAGAAATCGGAAATCATTAATGCGACATTGACCCATAAAACACTGATCACTGAGGCCCTGTTCTCCCCTGTGCTACACACAGGGAACAACAGATGCTCAAAGTAAACAGGGTAAGAACAAAACAGTATGGAAATAATGTTGGTTCCTTAACAAATGTCTTACTGTAGTCCATTTATGCTGACTGACACCGGTTGTTCTTTTCAGTTATAACTGCGCAACAAAATCAGACATGTCTCATCTTCCAGTCTTGATACTGAGCTGTTGCTGTTGTTGATTTTCTTCTGTTGGTTAAGTTATTTAATTTTTCTTTTTCTTTTTTTTTCCTTTTTCTTTTTTTTTTTTTTGTTTTTTTTTTTCTTGTTTACATCTACGTTTATCAACACTGATACATTACAGATCTTGTTAGTTATATTTTGAAGTCTGATCATGCAGAACTACAGGCAGGTGCAACTTAGATCTTATTACAGGATGGACATGGCAAGGTGAACAGTTGTTTTTTCTAGTTAAGATCTGGAGCTTTGTTACTGTTGTGGCTTAATGTATACTGGCCATAAGTCCCACTTACCCAATTTACTAAATATACATGATTCTATATGTACACTGAAACTTCCAGCACCCTCCTTTATCAGCACGTGACTGACTCGGGAGAAGGTCAGAGGTCAACCATATTTAGGCAAACAGCAGCCTTATCGTAAAAGTTTTTAACAGAAATAGCGTGTTGGATTATTACATATTAGTTACAGAGGAAGGAAAAAATAAATCCATACAACTATTTACATTATAAATATCTTGCTTTCCAGAAGACAAGAATGGCCCTGTTCAGTGAAAATTAGCAAACGAAACCTGTCTGAAATGATAAGCATGGTAAGGATACATTTATTTCCCAAATTGACTGTGTCTTCCTTCAATATGTGCTTTTCAGCTTTTCCCTCTCAGGTAAAAAGGCACCATTAGCCTCAGTTGAAGTTTTTCAACATTCTTTTGTCGAATCAAACCCTCTTTAAAACTAAAACTTGCCATAGGCCAACGAGCCTGAACATGCATTAAGTTAAACATTTCACTTCTTGCAATCAATAGTTGATTAAAAAAACCCAAAGCAACAACAAAAATGAAAGAAAAATCAGGCCCCACTGGCAAGTTCCTAACACACTAAGCAGATTCCACTAAATTCCACTGGACAGGTCAGTTTTCCAGCTCATTGGTGAAGATGACACTTTCACCATTCCCCTGCATACCTCAAGCATCTTATTAATTAAGACAATTACATATTCATGTGATATTCAAACCTACTGCGCAGTGATTTTATTTTTTCATGTGTGTGTGTGGTTTTGTGTGAAAAAGATCACCTTGAGCTTGCAATTATTTAACTGTGTCCTTTGTAAAGTGGTGGAAGTTCAAATAAGCACAGCCATCAGATTCTTGAAGATGTGTGATTATGTAACAACTCTCTTTATCCACACTGGGAACTTGGATCAAGCACGAGTGGAACAGAGGTTCTAAAAATCCACAGGTACACCCTCTCTTCCCTACACACACAAATAGAAGCAAAGAAAAAGAAAAGCCTAAACATAAATTGAACCACTAGCTAAGACTTTTAAAAGAAAATTAATTGGTCCCGGCGGGTTTTCTTTCATATTGCTCTCCCTGGAAGCACAGAGTTTGTTGCAAAATGCCTTTTTTGTTTGTGTTGTTTTGCATGTTTGAATTCACACAAAATTTTAAGCTCTCAATAAGCATGAAGGAAGAAATATAAATAGATCTGAATAGAAACAAATAGATCTGAAACTAAAATAGTTTTTGATCCTTTGAACTACTGTGAAGCTTGCAATATATATAAGCTAGCATTGGTTACTAGAAATTACTTTGAATTAAAATATTCCAATTCCATTTTACAATAATTTCAGCATATTAAAAACATTTTTTAATAAAAAATGTGGGAGATTTTCTAAAAGGGACTCTCTCTGGCAGTTCTAAATGTTACTGTTGGCATGTTTTTCATGAGAAAATAAATTGGTGGAAAAGAAATCACTGGTGCTCACTGACAAATTTAGAATACAATCCAAATCAGTTAAATAGAACTACTTTGGGAAATTCCCTAAAGGCACCGCAACAGGTCTAATTTATTCAGTATTGTCATCCCAGAATTAGAAAGTAAAACAATATATATATGAAGAGAAAGGAATATATATGAACCAAATTGCTTATAAATTTGGAAGAGTGACATAGTGACATGATCATCTGTCTCGTGTAACCTTCAGAGGCCAATGCTGTGCAGGAACTGGTGATTTCCAGAGGAAAACCATCAGTGCATTAGGGCTTAGAAAACCTGATCAGGCTTTCTGTAGCTTTGTTGTTTGGGGGTTTTTGTGGGGTTTTTTTTGACACACTACCATACTTGCACTCCAATTTAAGTCTGTTTTATGTAATGCAAACTTGCTATTCATGGATCTATTTGTGCCATGGAATTCTAGATAGGAGGGGCGAACATCAACCACAATACAATTTGCAAAAATCACAGTGATCAACTCAAATATCTGAAGTCTCTCAAGATATATTGTAATGGAATATAGTCAAAACTCACAAAATGCTATTGCAGTTAACAAGCCAGTATCTGAAGACTGTTTTCAAAAATTACTAAAAATTTTGGATTGAAAACATACATAACCTTGCATCAACTTGTAATAAATCAATCATCCTCATTTAAACTCAGCAGTGAGAAAGAAAATGGAGGGAGGCTCTTTTAAGAGCTGTTTTGACTTATTTCCTTTTTTTTCTCATACTATCCCAAAGTTCTCCATCTGAGAAAACAGCAGGGATGTTTTGCAGCAGCCTTCCTTTCTACCATCTCAATGCAGCTAGTGCTCTGAGCAGTCACTGACAGATAATGCTCCTGCCATTTTCCTCACCCTGCTGACGCCTATATACCTGACTTAGGTAAGCCACTTGGGACAGAATTTCCTTGGGTATTGAGGCACTTATGATGCCAAGACGCTCTTAGGTATATTTTCAGAAATGCCAAGGTGTCCAGCTGCCATTCAGGATGATATAGGTTATGCCACTTCTGTCACAGGCTCTCTGACTGCCCCTTTGGTGCCTAAATACCTTGGAACATCTGTCATAGATCTTTGGCTTCTCAATTTCCTTCACTTCTGCAGTGGTAGCAATAATGCTTACATTATTGCTTACATCAGAGAATTAAGTGAAAATTGTTGCCAAAGTACTATATTTAGTAGCATGTTAAGCAGAAATAGTTTTAAAAGATCAATGGCAAAATTAAGGAAAGCATCTAACACTATCAAGCTGAACAAAATTTTGGAATAATGGGGAACAGACTTTAGGAGGACGGTATCAAAACTTCTAAAATCAGAAAAAAAGGTGGTTTCCCTTAAAACAGCCTCAGAACATCATCACTATGATCCTTTATTCAAGAGTACCTGTGTTATTGTAAGGTATCAGCCGACAGCACCAAATTCCTGGCACAAAGCAAAACAAAGGATGCTATTCCTGCTTGATGGTCACTACTTCAGTTTGGACACACAAGGACCAGAATTGTAAAGAACTAATGCTTTTCTTCATTGATGGCTTTTTTCTAGTGTCCAATGTGGACAGCTCCAAGTCTCCTCCCCCAGACAGAGCTTCTCATGAAGGAGACTAATTTGAGGACAAAAAGAGATGCACTAATTCTTTCAGGCCCCATTTCAGCAAGGCACTTAAGCACATGCTGATGTCGATCACTGCTGAGCAAAGGACAAAAGCACATGCTAGTTATATTTTTGTAAGCATCCTACAATCTCCATGAGATGTTTGAAAAAGCATTGGTGCTTAGCAGAATCTGGAAATAAAGCTGATTATGTAACTCCTGTGTTGTGAGCACCGACCTAAGGACACCTCCTCTGGTGACTGCTTCTCCACCCTGCACTCATGAACCCAAACAGGACTGAATTATACCATGGGACAAAGAGCACAGATTTGCCTTCAAGAGATGAGACATGGGAGGTCTGCAAGCCTCCATCTACTATAAATGGCTTCTCTGCTATTTCTTATGCCACATCTCCATAATAAAACCAGCAATGAACTGGGATTACTCCAAGTTTCTACAGTCTACACTGGTGATATTTTTGCAGTTTTGCCTCAATGAGACCTAGTTTAGTTTTAAGTAACACACCCAAATGGTGCACACTAAGGAATGTAAAGTAGATACTAGTTACCTGAATATTATTAATATGTATCTATGGTGAATTTAATCTGGAGGTGATATATTTAATTATTGCTAGGAAGTCACCCTTGGTGTTATTGCCTACATACCTACAGAGCTTTGCTGTTAACCTATCAATACTTTTATGATCATTTGCTTTGATCATGAGAGTTACATCACTCAAGTGACCTGATGTTTCATGGCTTAAGAGAGAATATTGCTAAATATATTTAGCAGTAGTAAATTATTGCTTTTGAAATTACTGCTCTGAGTTTTTAGAACATTAAGAACCTAATTTTATTATCAAAAAAAATTTCATAAAAATCTACCAAAAATATAACCAGGGAAAGACCCCCATTTCCTACAGCAATTCTGATACAGCTCAGTCTTAGCAAGTCTGCTTTTATTTTATATCCTCTTAATTATTATCTCCCTTTCTCCCCACCCTGGAGAGAAGGTTTTTTCTTCCCTTTCTTCCCTTTGAACAAAATCTGACTTGATACTAATTTTTTTTTTCCCTACCACAGAATGGCAAGCTTGGAAGCCACCCAATGGAACAGTCCTATTTTGGTAGAGTTTTGAATACAAAAGAATTAGTGAATTTAAAATATCCACTAATATAGTCTAAACAGTTTCTCTCTCTGGCCTTTGGAAAAGCATTAGAGTAGGATTTAGCTCATTTCAGTTTACATGGCACATTTTGGTAAAAGGACAGATGACTTGGATTTTAGTTAATTTCCAACTCAGATAATGATGACCTCGCAGTGGAAAATGCCAATGCTGTTTTGGCTGGAAAAATATTTGGTTGTTCTGAAATTCTGTGTGGAATTTTGTCATTCTCTACTAAAAGAACTTGCTGTTACTTACCACAGGAAATCCTCTGCTTTATTACCTGGCAAATTCAGTTTGGTATTCAGTCACTGTTGGGTTCTTCAGAACTTGTCCAAACTGCCCAAGACCCCTGGCTGCGACCCTTCTCTTCCCCTTTCAGCATGAGCTGATTGATTACCTTGGCTGTTAGAATATAGGACAACTAGACCCATGCACTCTGTGGTTCTTCTCTGTGTAACACAGAAGTTAAGACTTCCTGGGGAGCCCAATGATTTGTCATGAGGAAATGAACAGTCAAACACACCCAGAGAATGCCTGTTCTCTGAGTAGCAGAAGTGCCTGCAAGGGAGTAATGAAAAGGGAAAACAACCTCTAAACTGTAAACACACACTGAGAGAGAGTGGGCTGCAAATATCCTTTCTCTAGCTAACCTAATAAAGATCTAGACATAAAATAAGAACAAGTTGGTGCATGTCCTTTTGATCATAGTCTGCTCATTCCCAACCCTGTCATACCCTCTTAATTTACAAACATACATGTACTTCAAAATAGCGAGCCTATCTATGACCTAAGATGATAACTCACTTAACATTGACAGAAAAAGTTGCTTACTGATACCTTTCTGGGCTTAGACATGCATAAAACCCCTTCATTCTTGTTCCCTGTAGCTTGCAAAGATACATGTGCTTCCATCTAACCCAGTCTTATCTTGGCATATCTGCTCTAAAAATCAGAACAACAAGTCTTAACATTCACAAACTAGCATTTTTCTATGAAGCTCTGTGGCTTCTTCTTTCAATAAAACTGGTTATTATTTCAAAATATATATACAACTCTCAGCAGAAATTTGGTGCTACATCTTCAAGTGTCTGAGGGAGCCACAGTTCTATGTGGTTATTTACACTTCCACAAGTCTTCATACAGTATATGCAACCTCATCAATGAGCAAATAGATAGAATGTGTACTGTAAGATCCCATATGTAGTTAAGCAGTTCGCTTGGGATGGGCCATTTATAGTTGTGGAGTGCACACTAAGGGCCTGTGCAGATGTGCAGGCACACAGCTGCATGCACTGCCAGGATTCTCTTGGCACGTGTGTGTATGAGCTGTTTGTGTGTGAGGAAAAATGCATGGAGATCCCTGCCTGCCTCACTGGGCAGAGGGCAGAACAGAGAGTGAAGGCAGACACACACGCGTATGGTGGAGCGTGGCTACTGCACACCTTGTCATGCCAGTGTGAAAAAGACAGTTGCAGGTTGCTGGTTTTGCAGCCATTCATTTTACATCTTGTGGGCAGGGGGGTAAAAAAAAGGATTTTTTCAGTTCCTTTTTTCCTTTCCCCCCCCAGTAAGCATCACTGGAAGAAGACCAAAGCAGAGCAACTATAAGTTAAATACACACTTGAGCTTAGCTGCATTACATAACTCTGTAGGAGAAGCAGGCTGAAAAGATTTTTTTGTTTGTTTGTTTCTTTGTTTGTTTCGCTTAAATCTTTGCATTTTATTTCTCTTTCTTTTCATCTCTTAGCTCCCATAATTTTTTCCTCCTAGGTTCCATCATCCTCTGAAGAACGCTGGGTTTCGCAGGCAGGCGGCTAGTCACCTGCAACAACCGAGGGGTCCCGCAGAAGCTTCCAGGCTGCTGTCCGTGTCAGACGCCAGGGTTTGATCCGTGGACATGGATGAGATGTCGTTGACAGATGAGGATGGAGGGAGGCTCTCACTGCTGTTCACTGCTGCACCTGTGCTACGAAAACGAACACCAACGTGATTAAACCCGAAACCCCAGAGGGTGTCACGCGTTGAAAAGCAAAGGGCGCTTACCTGGTGGTACACGGAGCGTTTTATACAGTGGCAAACCTCAGCAGAAAATGGGCCATACCAACTTTAGGCAGTGGATAATATTAAATATCTTAGCAGGAAATTCTGTCCCTCACCAGTCTGCTTTGGAAAGTTAGAGCTCTTACAGTGTTTGTCACCCCACTTCATTCTAGCCTGCTTGGAGCTCCAAAACACCCAACAGTCAGAGGCATGCCAGGATCATACAGTGTGTGATCAAAACAAAAACCAACCCAACCTATTGCTCCATGTTCTTCTCATAAAATTCCAGTTTTCTTAGTGGCAGTCAAATAGAGTGGGTGTCATCAAATCACTCAGTGGCAATTGCAGAGTGGTTTCTTTCTCTTAGTTAAGGATTAGATGACTAAGCCCAGGATTTCAGCTGCGACTGTATTTTTGTACATCCCAGTTTACTTTGCCTCTCTAAAATTATGACGGTACCAGATATTATGCAAAAAATCACTTTGGCTTTATGAAATGAAGAATGAGCCTTCCTGAAATTATCATTATTGCAACTGAACATTTACCACATCCCTGAATATTATCAGAATTTATCTGTCCTATAAATTCAGACAACTGAATGACAAATACACAGCCATATAAAGAATGTATTTATCGTGCACATATGACTGCTCAGCTGTTACTGCTCATTAACCTCAGCTCAAACTAAAGTTCTCAGAGTAGCAAAAACCTGTTTGATTGGGGTTTTTTTCCCCACTGAACTTTCAGGCGATGTTTTTTTGTGCTCTTTATATCAAAATTATCACTGTCTTCAGTTTGAGAGGGATACATTAATTTCCATTAAATATCCATGACAATAAAATGTGTAATTTTGTATGATCTTGCATAGCTAGAAATTACAGCTAGGCAGGTGACACAGGTCTTTGTTCTGCAGATAGGTGCCATTTCATTCTTCTGTCTGAAAAGTGTGCTCAGTCAACTTTTACAGACTTTCATTTCCACAAAATGGCTAGAAACGAACATCTATTACCGAGTAAAACTACACCACTCATATATTCCTAACACAGAGGTTAATAGTTAGCTCTGCAGCCTAGGCAAAATATATGCTATGGGCAAAAGGAAAGGATTTTTTGTCACTTTCCAGTTTGTAACAAAAACATTACTTTCAGAAAACAAGCTACCACACTACATGTCCGACCACTATTCTATATTCCTCAACCTTTTCTTCCCTTTATACACATCCACTGTAAATATGCACAGAACAAAACCAGATATGCTCATATTTAGAGTTCCAGATGGGAACTGCTTTCTGCTGTTCTAGTAGTACATTATGACATCAGAATCAAACTTAAAAAATTTACTTTCCTGATACCTTTGGAAAATAAAATAGTTAATTTTGTAAGTGCTACAAAAAGAGCAATCTTAATGAAGTCTGACTGGCGACGGCAGACAGCAATCATCCATCCTCTTTGCCAGAAAACGTGTTTCTCAAAGGGTTATTTACACGTACTTCATCATCCAGTACAATACTGTTATTTCATGTTTACATGTTATTTAGTCAGGTGGCATGTTATGAAAATACTAATCAGTCAAGACAAGTTCATTTATGTGTAGTCAAAATATGACTGAATTAATTTATATTAATGACTAAACAATATATCACCTTTCTAAATGATTACCATGCTGGTCAGAAGCCTGCCTTAAAGTCAACTTTTGATCAAACTATTGCTGTGCAGCTTTCTTTGATGAATGTGCACTCAGCTAGGCAAAATAACTGCAGAAAAAGCTGAAAAAATTGTACAGGTGAAGATTTGGTTACACTCTGTCTGATTCAGCATCGCTGAATTCAATAAACCCTGCTGTGCTCTTCTCAGCAAGCATCAGTGCAGCCCATGAGTTTTTGGAAATTACATTTTTTTGCTATTCATAGCTTTCAGCGCAATTCCACAGATGGCTTCCAAAATTGAGTGATAGCACTGGGATTATGGGTGTGTAGTTTGAATAGAAGTGTGTAATATCACATGGTGGAAAACTCCAAGATCATTGCTGCTGCAGCCCCAAAGCACCCAGGCTCACAGAGTATCCACAAAAACAAATGAAACCACACTAAACCTCCATGACAGAATTAAGGAGCTCAGCAGCACAAAGCAGGACTTGGGCAGTAACACTCAGAAGCCCAAACAAATCTGTCCCAGTCAGTAAGGAATGTTCCATTTGCTGTGCTCAGCACCTGCCTGGTGCTACAGCAGCTTGCTCCTGGAGGGATGTGTGCCAGGTGAGACAGGGCAGATATGACAGAGGAGCACTCAAAAGAGAAAAAGAGCCCCATTTATGGAGCTGCTGTTTGACAGGAAGCTCCTCATTGGCTGCAGGAATGAGGAAAAATGCTAAAGGTTAGAGCAAGTGAGAAACAGCTCCTGGGATCTGTTGCTGGCTCTGCTATTGCCTTGACAGCTTCTCTTTTAAGGCACACATCAGCTTGTGTGCTCTAAAGAAGGGATTCCTTCCTCGGAGGGCTCCTGGGAAGAGCTATTAAATAGCACCAATGGGCATGCCTCTGAGACTTCAGCTGGGAAGTGGAATAGATTTAGGGGTAAAAAATACTGAAGGAGAACTGCAGCTTTTGCAGTTTCCAAAAAAGGCCAGTGTCTGTCTTGGGGATCTGCTCAGCTCTCATAAATTGTGTAAATAGCGACTTGGTATCGAATGTCGCAGTGCTTGGCAAGTCTGCCACTTAATTTAGAGCCTGCACATGACAGAAGAGGGCTGGTAAAGGTATCCAGTAGTTCCTGGGTGATTCCAAATCAGACAGCAAGTAAAATCCAGGAAAGGAAGAATAAAAGATCCATTTTCACCTAGAAAGTGAATACTAAAAATAAGCTGCAATAAGATCTGTGCTATTTACTATGTTTTGTACCCAGAAAGGACAACACAGTTGAGAATGGTATGTATGAAACTACAGCGGGCATAGGGGAAGTGTGAGAGGAGGTCAGATAGTATGGACAGAACTTAAGTTTAATTCTAAATAGTCCACAGCCTTGTATTAAACTTTATTTTTAATTGAAAATGCTGCTGCTTCTGATAATAACAGAAACACTCTTTTTATACAGGCAGAAGTAGCCTCTGCTGGGAACAATTTTTGACACTTTTGATTTTGTTCACTGAACATAAGCATGAGGGGCAGGTTGAGTTTCCAAGCTGATATGTTGTACTAACCAATTCTTCACAGAACAAGAGATTGACACCCTGATACACAGGCACTCTAAGTGGCTCTATCAATAGGAAATAACTATCCCTGATGCTGTCAGCTCCAGCAGTCACCCCCAAAACCCTGATCAAGTAATCATGGAAACTAATCTCCAGCTTGCTTGCCATGATTATTGATAGAGCACTAAATCTCAGCTTTCTGAATTCTTGCCAAGAACACTAACCAACAAGCAGAGTCTCTCTCATTTTCCTTATGCTCAGAACTGGTGTTTTACCTCTTTCTTCCATTGTTTCATTCAGCTGAAAATTTGTCAGGCACACAAAGTGAAGAAAACCAGGAAATCTACTGTTTCATGAAACAGCCTCATCTGAGAGCAGTTTTAAAATATTTGCTGAACTTGTTGGGGCCTAACATTCAAAAAACAGTCAAAGGGAAACAGCAGGAGAAATACTAGGTAAAAAATGAAAATTTTGTAAGTTTGAAAATGTTTGACATAAACAATAAAAACCTTCCACATAGCAAAACCAGAATATGAAACAGATAAAGAAATCCCTAGGTAGTTAATTCCTGAAACAAGCAACCACAGTGTTTCTTGATCAAAAATCAACCTGCAACCACAATTCTGCAGGGGAGAAAAAATTAAGAACTAGGATTTATCAGATAATTTTTAGGGCCCCAGATTTCTTTTCAGTGGTGGTAGCATAGTTTGGTAAATTAAATCTGCAAGTTCTGTTCTTTGTTTGCTACTTGGCAAGAATGCAGCGGATTGTTTCCAATATATTACTTCATCCATGTCAAAATCCAGGTGCAGGGCTTGTGCTCCAGCATCACCACCCAGCACTTTATTAACTCCCTCCATTATTGCCATGTTTCCCCTTGTCCTGCCTGTTTCTAGTGATGCATTCTTGTTCTAACATTACGTTGCCTAAGCCCCAAGTGAAAAATGAGAGTGCAAAAAAAAAATCTCTGAAAATATGCAGAGAACACTGAGTTAAATGATTATACTTTGAGGAAAGGCAGCTTTACTCATAAATACTGCTGGAACACTGTGCTCAAAATCTGGGCACTTCAAGATTGCCAGTGAAACTGTACTATCACAAATATGTATTTCTGTGTACTGGCAGTAACAGCTTGCAGTTCTGTGAAAAGACTGCCGCTGTGAATTTTACTCAGAAAAAATTTAGCTGTGATTTTTTTGTGACAGGACTTTAAGAGTCAGCGGTTGAAGACAACTTTCCCTTCTCACTGAAGTGTCATCAAACCTTGCCAGCCAGCTGTTCTGATGTGATTGGACTTCTGAGAGGATAGACTACCAGATTAGCACCAGACGCCTACATGGGGCTGGTGTGGGGGTCAGGTGTGCAGTGTTGTGTGTCCAACAGATTAATGTGTACTAATATCACCAATTTTGCTTGTTTCAACTAGCAAAGTATTGGTTCAGTTATCCACCCACAAGCAGTATGAAAATACCAGTGTGAGAGAAACTGCCATGACCAGAGGAATATAATCTGTAACCACAGACAACACCAGCACAACCATCTCTCAAATAGAAGACCATTTTTTGAGTATTATATTTACATGACACTGGAGTACAATTAATAAAGGCCAACTCATTAGAAGCACTGGATCTCATAAAAACTTCTTCATTGGCCTGCATAACTGCCAGTGTAGCCCAAGCACTTCAGCAATCTCCAGTCTCTCTTTGCCAGTACAGAACACACGTCAAAGTCATTCAATGGGGCTGAGTACCTGAAGGAGAAGGCTGTCCTTTTACTACGCCATTTTTAGTCTTTTCTTCAGAATTCATTACTTCTTTGTAGATGAGTTCTGGAAGAGAGAATTGCGACAGTTACTGACAGAGGCCAGTGCCTGTGATCAGGAAAAAAACAACCACCACACCGTGCTGTAGCCTTGAGCTCCCTCACTCTGCCCTGCCTTGTCTTCCCAAATCTGACAGCTCTGCTCACCTAAGACCTCTCTCTTCCATTCCCCTCCTCCCCTCTCATCTCCTTTTGGAGTTGAGTTGAGACAAATGGGATTCAACCAGAGCAGGAGAATGGTTTAATGCTGCACTGTCTAGAAGAGAAGCAGGACAATAATACAGCACCTTTTACTGTGGCTAAAATTCTGATCCATTGATTGCTCTGCTGAACAGTATTCTGTTCCCCAGATGATATCCTTGGATTTCAGTGAAGCCCTGGAATCCACACCTCCAGTGTTAACATTAACCTATGTAGATGATGATAGCCCTCAGAACATTTTCCAAATTTTTCTTATGTTTTTCCTATGCCATTTTGCCACTAAAATACCCCTTTCCACGTAATTCTAAACTGCAATTACCTTTCCATTCCTCGATTGTATGTTCCCTTTCATCCAGCTGTTTATCATATATCTGAGGAGGAGGCTGCAGGAAAGAAACACAGCTGTTTAGTCAATTGTCTGTTCTACTGTAAATAATTAGGAGCAATTACTTAATTAAAAGATAATTTCTCCTCTCCCTCTTTGCAATCCATCCTGTAATGCAAAAATATCTGAAACACATTTGAACATTAAGGGGATTAACACTTCTGGAAGTCAACACTTTTTGTAGAAGAAATCAACATACTTTTCTGTTTTCCTTTCTTAAAAAGGAGGCATAGCTGCAGTTCAAATAAAACAGGGTCAACAATGACATTGTGCTTGTACTGAGCCCAGAATCTCCACACCTAAATTGATTGTACCAGAAGAGAGGTACTGTCAGAATACCAAACAAATACCAGTCTTGATTAATTAGTAGTAACATTAATATACTAATTTTTGAACTGCTCTTTAGATTTGCTGCTATACAGAAGTCCCAAAATAACTCTAGTTTTTAACTAAGTCTCCCTGTCACAGTTTCTAACCCATATTCCAAATGACCAAAATTTCCAGTATATGTATTTTTAAGTAGCTTTACTTTAGACAGAAAGTTTTGAGGATTTTTTCTTTTAGTTGATGGGAATGTCAGAGAACTGGCAGATCCTGGAATTTACTGAGACAAAGGCACCTAGAGTTTCAGGGAACCTGAACACCTGCCTTCATTGGGCAACTAAGCCATGTGTTCACTGCCTCTCCTGATGCTGGCTGCCAAATACAGCAGCCAAGGAGGGCAGAAGGCTCTTCCCTCCTCCCTTCTACCAAGAAGCTCCAGCATCTGAGGTAAGAGTACCTAATGAAGATGGAAACAAGATCCACAACACTCTTCTTGCTCATATGTATTTCCTCTGACTTCCCGCTTGGGCATTTGCCATTGTGTTCCCTTCAAAACATCCTCCTATTAAACGCATATTTACCAAGCTGTTTTCTTGAATCACTAAGAATTTAGAAATTTTCTCTCAGGACTCCAACTCCATCAGCCCATTAAGCCTTTTGCACTCTACAAATACAACCAAAAAAGGAATGACAGTGACATGACATGGACCAGGAAAATTACATGATAGCTGAACTGGACAAGTCCACTGAAAACAAGGGAAGTTTCCCCAAAGTGACATTTGTATCAGGGCTGAAGATGAGGGAATTAGGTGAAGTCTAAGTGGATGGCCAAGTCTCATACCTGAGAAGGTACTGAGGAAACACATGTCATGAATTAAACTGAGTGCCAGCCCTCAGCACAGGTACCCGAGGTTTTGTTATATCAGCAAGGTAAGACACAGCCCTGTAAGAGTCTGAGTCCCAGACCCATGCAGCTGTTCTCTTATTCAGCATAACAACCCTTCTCATTCCTTTCCTGTGAGTCCTGATGCCACCAAGATCGATGGAACCCCTGTGGGGATTCTGTGCCCCTGCAGATGGTGTTGTCAGAGATCTGGATGCTACAAGAGTACAGGTGAGCCTCACCACTGGCCAGTGGGCTGTGATAAGTAAGCTCCACTCCTCTGGCTGAGCCTGCTGGGCTCCTGCTCAGCTACTCAGCCAGCCATGGAACATGCAGTTCTGACTGGGAAGAGCAGAGAAAGCCGGCCAAGCCAAGAAAATTGAGGGGCTAGGAATTTACAGGAGCAGCAGGGGAGGTGTTTGGCTGAGCTGCAGCTGAACCACAGTGACAGAACCACCTCTTCTCTGCCAGGTGTGAAGGGAACAGGCAAACCAAGTTGGACAAGAATATCCTGAAAGTAGCTTCCTAAAATCTTCAGGGAGAAGCCTACAAAAAGCATAGGTGGGGGTAAAATTGCTTCTACCAAGTATAAACACTCTTTTTACACCTTCCATAGAAAAACTTGTATTTCTCCCCCAGACAGAAATAAGAGGAGAGATTCCTTTACTACTTTAATTCCCAAACACAAATTGCAGAATCAAAAGGAGCAAGTGATCAGATGTATATATTCTCAGTTCACACAACCACAGAATCTTTGGCTTATTTCTCTTCTAATTTATTTCAGCTACATCTTAAGCTGGGGTAACTGCCTAATAAGCAACAAGGAAATCAGCAGTAATCATTGCCTAGATAAATACACTCTAGAAACAAAGGCATTTTCCAGCGAGAGAGTCCAGAATAATCTCACTCATTACCAAGATCCTATTTTTCTATGGAGTCAAACAAAGGAGAGTAACCAAACTGTCCTTCACACACTGCAGGATGCCAGAGGCTGCACCTGCACAGCATTCCACTGCTCTGCCAGTAATGCTTACACTGCAGACTTTTTACTTGTGAGTTAGCAGAACCCACAGCTATGAAACATGCCTGTTGGCAGGCATGAGGGAGCCAAGGGTAACCAATATTCAGCAGGACAGTAGTGTGAATAAATCCCTGCTCTTCACAGAGGCAGGGTCTGTAACCTCTAAAGCCTCTGCAGAACATAGTTGAATGGAGCTCTGCTGAGAGGCCAGGCCAGTGCTTCACACTGGGAGAGTAAAGTTTTCCCATCAAAATTCCCTGAGTCCCCACCTTTTTATTGATTCAAGGCACAGGCATGATCTGAGAATACCAAAGCTATTTCGAGAATTTATTTTCCCACAATTCTCATTAAATCTTATGAGAACCACAAAGCTTAATACACTTTTATCAATAGACTGTAATCCCCTCCAGGCTGACCACCCCTTTTCTGCTAACTTGTTTGTTTTGTGGCTTTTTTAAAAACCAATTTCTAAAGTTAGAGGGAGGATGGGAGGTTTTTAAAGATAATATACAAGTATTGTCACAGCAATGGAACAATCAGAGCAGCTGCCTGATCCTCCTGGGCAGTTGATTTTAGTCTTGGTGCAAAGCTTTGCCTAAAACTGACTTTGCTACCTAAATCAAACTTCTTAGAAAATTACTGAGTTCATAATGATTAACTTTCCATGTGGATGTAGCTGCAGTGTTACAGGCATTCTTATAAATCCTTCATACTGCACATGCCCACTGAGAGTGACATTGAGTTACTTTGAGTTATTTTAACAAGAGTTACTTTGTTTAGGTGTTTAAAAAAAGACTGGATGTGGCACTCAGCGCCATGGTTTAGTTGATAAGGTGGTGTTAGGTCATAGGTTGGACTTGATGATCTCCAAGGTCTTTTCCAACCTACTTGATTCTGCGATTCTGTAAGTCTCAGAAAAAGTGTAAAGTTCAAGTAGCATTAAATCAAGGCAGGGTGTGGATCAATCCTATGGGTGGCAGCAGCTAGCTTCAGTTTAAGGCAGCCATTTTCTCCCCAAAACAGATTGATTTGCAAGCAGTTGCATTGGCAACAATAAGAAAGAATAGAATCTATTTTTGGATGCGGAAGCGAAGGAATGAATTATATTTTTCTTGTAGATACTAAAAAACTCTGTGCTGTTTCAATGGGTCTTGGCTTTTCCATTTTACAAACTGATTTTCAAAATATTTTTGCATGAAATGTAACATTCATTACCAAAGAAACCCAAAAGAAAATACCCACATGGGTCTCTTTCTGGAAAAAAAAACCCCACACCAAAAAAAGCGCAAATAAACAAATAAGCAAAACCAATTTAAAAAAAAAAAAAAAAAAAAGGCAAAATACACAAAAGACAAGGGGGGTTTATGTAGTCAGATAAACAGCAGGAGACACTGGATTTGTTAAATACCATTCTAATATCCAGAGAGGGGAAGCTTTTCACCAGAGAAAAAAGCAAAACATATGTTGAGATTGATGTATTCTCACTTTCCCAAAGCAACACAGATTGGTTTGTATGCCACTGCTTGAAAGCAAAGGCAATGGGCTGAAGCTCACATTTGAGCAAATCCTGCATCTCTGTCCCTGCCTCTGCAGAACTAGTGGCAGCATAGTGAAGACCTTGGGATGAGCTGTTTTTAGAAAGCTTGGCAGAGCAAGGCCCGAGTCTGCATCTGTTCCCAGAATTGCAGGGTCTGGGGCAGTAGCTGTGGAGTGGCACAACAAGGCAGTGATGGAATTAGCAAGATAATGTAGATAAAAGAGGGACTGGAAGATGCAAAAAATTAATGGTGTGAGGTTAAACATTTTGTTAAATAGCTTAGATCCTCATAACAAGTGAATATAAAAATTCCTTGGTGATTTGCTACAACCTAAATTGTGTTACTGATACCATTCATATATTTATTTTTGCAGTGCAAGCCCAAGTACACCAGCATGCTTGTCACCAGAGGTCTGGCATCTCTTTATCTACAAAGTGCTTGGGATTTCACCCTGTATTGCCAAGGGATTCCACAGTGGGCTAGAGATGATGGTCTCAGCTAGGGATATGGAAGAAGAAATGACTCTGGGCCCATTTATTCCTTGGAGTTTCTGCAGAGGCTTTTGGAAAGCTCCACACATGAATGTGCATCAATGAAATTGTAGACTGAGCTGCTTCTCAACAGCTGGACCGTAAGGATGCCATGCAGCAGGAGTCAAGATTACTCAGCTACACACAGATGACTGAACAGCTTGAAGATACAACAGGCATGCTGGAAAAAGATCAAGTTTGGTTCAAAAAAGAAAAAGAAGAAAAGAAATGCCTCTTTCTTCTCTAACCACTCCTCCTCACTGACATTAAAAAAGATTTTTGTAGAAGCTGTGTTCAGCTTCCGTAATCAATCAGCTATGAACAGATAGATGTTGTTGACTAGAGGAAATATCTCTGCTTGTGCACAAAGCAGAGCTGCACACTTCTTTTGTGAGACAACAGATGCACACCATCAATCTCTAAGCAGAAAACCAAGCCCTGTAACTGAGTGCTAAAAAATGTGCCAGCTCTTCGAAGACTTTCTATACAACATCTATACACACAGACCTGAGCAAGAGAAAAGAACACAGAAAAGATGCACAACCTGACAGCCTTGCTTTTGTCATGTAGTGAAGGTGACACTTTCTTTGAAAAGTGTATGCCAAGGACACAGAGCTCTCCAAAGTTCTTCTCCATCATAATGGATGCTTAGCACTCACAGGTAAAATAACAGGTGGGTGATTTTTTGGTGGGGGTTTTTTTTTGGTTGTTTTTGTTGGTTTGGGTTTTTTTTTTAATTCTGACAAACTATGAACCTTGAAATTAATTTTAAAAAATTGTATTTAACAGCTGGTCATAGATGGTTTATATAGCGCTAAGACAATACAGCAGTAGTTTCTGTCCTGGACCTCAGACTGAGAACCATAAACCAAGTTGTCTTCATTAGCAACACTGCAAACAACATCACATTAATAGAAGGTAACACACAGATTGGCATGCACATAAAAATGAATGATAATTCACAACTCAGCCCCCTGTGGATGGTCCTAGGCACAGAAATACTCCAGTGAAATATAAATCCTATGAAAATAAAACCAGGAACGAAAGCCGTGTGAGTTACAGTGAATAAAACCCCACAAAATCTATCACTGCTGTAAAATACTGACAACATAGAGGAATGCTTGAAAGGAATATTTTTAACACCTGATCTCTCTGTTTCATACAAACCTCTCTTCTAATGAATGGCACATATCAGATAACAAAAAATAACTGCAGGTACAGGAAAGTTCAAGACAAATTTTGAAACCAGTGAACAGAAAACATCACATAATAATCTACAGCAAATTTTGCTACTAGACTTGTTCCCATGAAATGGAACAAGTTTTCCCAAGTAGGAATCAATATGAGATCATACATACATTCAAATGGTTCCAAAATGGAATTTAATATGACATTAATAGTTTCTTTGAATAAATCAGTAAGAAAAGGAAGAACTTTACTGTGCTAAAGCAATGTGTAGGAATCCCTTTTGTTTGCAATTTGATAATTTTGGGATAAAACCCAGTGACCTGCAAATAGGCATAAACATGGGGAATAGTAGATATGAAAAATTAAATACTAGATTTCAGATTTATTTGCAAATCATCTCAATGAAGGGTGAGAATGTATGGCAGCTTCAAAAAAAAAGGCAGCTGGGTAATTGAAAACAGTCTCAAGCACAGCATTTTCAGACAGGAAAATAGAGAAGCTAATATGTCATCAGGGAGATACTGAGAGTATCTACAATAAACAGGATAGTCTGCATGTAGAGGCAAGAGATATTGGAAACCTCTTCTTTCCTAAAAATAGAACAAGAGCAATTTGAGGGAGAAAAGCTATCGTGTGTGCCATTTATTCATATAGTAGCCCAAACGCTGTTATATGGGTAAAGTAAATATCCTAACATGAAAGCAATAAACATAATATTTGTTTAAAGGTGGATATGAGACAGTTTCTACAAAAAAAAAAGCCATCCAGGAGAGTCTTGAACTAAAGAATAAAACAGAGATATAAGGTCTGTAAGTTCCTATTCTGATTTTACTTTTGCCCTGTGAACTCATTTCCCTGCATTTAAAGTAGGTGTGAAGATTGATAACAGATTTCAGCATTTGGGAATTCCACACAACACATTATCTGCATGTTCTCCTCTTTTTCAGAAACACATATTTTAGTTGTCATTGGCTGAATACAGAAATTATCTTAACTGTAATGTTATTCAAAATAATTTCAGAACAATGGTGTATGATCTGGAGAACCTAACACTGTGACTTTCTTATCAGAGATATAATAAGAGCATGTGGCAAGCTGCGTGTGCTTAAAAGAACCTGGCAAAGTACCTATGTTAGACATAAGAATTTCCTGTACATCCAAAACCCACAGGTAAGCTGAAAAGCTGTGAGTATGATGCTGTTTCAGAGCTGTTGAGTGCTTTGGCTGTGGTTTGTCTCATGCAGAAGTTCTGTGGGAGAGCCAAAGCACTGTTTGAGTAACCTCCTGTGGTTGGTGAATAGCAAGTCCCACATCTAATAACATCTCGTCTTCCTCTCAGTGTCAGGGAATCACACTTGGCATTTAGGGCCACCCAGAAGGGTTTAATGCTGTGACACATTGCAGGGGAAAGGCTATTGCATTCCTAGCACTTCCCATTTGTGCACAGTGTTTGCCCATTAGAACAAGACATAATAGTTTTATTGGCCCCACATAGTCTCTGAAAGACCATAAACTTATAATAGACTTATAAAAAGGGACTGTAACTGTCTCACTAGTCTGCTTTTTAACTGGGTAGGGCTGTTTTATCTGTTTCCCTCACATTTATAATGCTGTAAATCTGAGCAGACACAGAGGGTTGTTACCTCCAGGTTAAAATTTGACACCAAATTCTCTGCTTATTCCCTGAGCTGGCTTTAGTGCTCTGCACTGTCTACTCCAGCACATGCTGACATTTAACGATGTTGCAGCAGCTCACTTCAAAATTCCTGTCACATTAAATGCTTTCAGTTACCTGTCCTCTCATGCTTCTGAATGAAATGGACGTTGTACAATAGATGCCTGGCTGCTTTTGATGAAGCCATTTACTGGGGAGAAGAAGGAATCTAACTAGACAGCAGAAGTTACCTAATTCCCTCCCTCCCCAGTACTATACTGCCTGAAAATGTCATCTTATTTAATACCTCTGTATCCTAATTTCTGTTATCCCTACTGTACAGGACTCGTGGGAGGAATCCTGTGTCATGTCACCATATGGAAGGAGAACTTAAAAAAACCCTCAAAATATTCCCCTACCAAACCTACCATGATGAAAGACCTCTGTGTAAAAGTGCTTATCAAGTATTATCCAAAAAAAAAAAGAGTTCAGTGAACATGGGCAGATGCAAAACACTGCAGGCTTCTAAATCCCAGTGGGGAAACCAGGAAAAATAGTGAGAAGTTAGGCACTATGCAAGTGACCAAGCACAACTCTGTCACTAATTTTCCCACTGCTCTCTTGTCCAGTTCCCTGGTTGCACATTTGCAGGGCAGTCTGTGAAAAAGCAGGGTTGCCTCATAGACCCTCATCATGCTGCAAATCCAACATTAACGAGCCACATGGCCATTTTTAGGCTTTGAAATGTCATTCAAATACTACTTCTTTGTTCAGTTGTACCCTATTATAACTTCCGTGGTTTTGTTCAGTATAGTCAAATTCACAGAGTCAGATTATTAAGTGAATGAGCAAAAGTATCTACCTCTCAAACAGCTATTTTGTTGGATGTTTTTAGATGTCTTCTAAGTCCCACTCCTGCTATAAATCTGGCAAGATCTAACAAAAATACATGAGATGAGTCATTTCCCCATTGCCCATGGCATGCTTAATGCATGGCATTAGGAAATATTTACTGAATTTGATCCTAACTCTTTTGCAACTGTAATGGGGCAGATATCTCAGTGGAGTACTTGCTGGAGAACACACTTCTGAGCAAGAACAGAAAACCACCAATATCCCCCAAATGTTTTTTGGTAATTTTTCTCCAGAAAACAATTAGCAAATGACTTACAGCTAACCACTGAAGGTGTGTCAGCATGAACAGATGTATATTTATAATTTAATAAACTGTTCATTGAGAAAAGAAAGTCTTCCAATTTAACTTTCCCTCTGAAAATGAGACTGGCAAAACCAAGGTCTATAAAGTACTCCTAAATAACACCAGCTGAAAAAAAGCCCATGTGCTGGAAATTTGGTGGGGGTTTGAATGTTCCATTTACTTTTGAAGTTTACTGCACTTTCAAGAACACAGACTGAATTGGAGCATATCACTAAACAGCAGTGATTTAATTTTACAAGGTCTCCACTTCCTATGGTGGCTAAGTAAGATTTCTAAAGCTGTTTTCATACATTTCACACAGAGCCTTACAGAGCACCTTTCTGAATTTATACCTAGACCCATTATACCATACCTTCTATACCATGTCACTGAAGTGCTGACAGATTGCACTTATCCCTTTTAACACCAGCCTCACCAAGGCTTACAGAGAGGTGTCCAGAGCATGACAGGATTATAAGAAAAAATCCATTTCTGTTTGCACACAGTGTACGTGATACTATACATTGAACCATAGCCCAGAAAAACACGTGAGCCCTTGCTTCATTTTATTGAAGAATTTATGTCCCGCTAAGTTTTTTCTGAATTCTGACTTCAGGATTTTAATTTTCTTTTTCAGAATCCCAACTATTTTTTTGCTTAATTCTCCTCTTCTCTACATTCATCCTTGAACACAAACACAAAAAGTGATGTTTGCTGTCTTCCACAGGGAAAGGTTTGGAAAGAAAGACAGTATCTTTTGCCAGATTGAGTTCTATAGCTGGAAAGGTGAACTAGAGGATTCAAAATCCTTTCTAGAGGAAAGCAGAAAATGGTTTCATATGCTTGAGGTTTTTTTGTTCCTCCCATCTATTATCAGCTAATCTAATAAAGAAAGCTATCCTGTCCCTACAGATCTCATTTCACATCAATCCCAGACCACCACAGTCCCGGCATTGTTTCTTTACAGCATGCTCATTACTGTGCTGCTGTAAAGCAGCAGGAATCCCTGAATCACAATTGTGTCTGGCACTGTGAGTGCCTCACTTACCGCCTCCACCTCTGCTGGGTCGTACCAGACATTAATGTATGGATGCTGTAAGGCTTCATCTACTGATATCCTCTTGGCCGGATCAATGACCAGCATCTTTGATAAGAGGTCCCTGGCTTGGCTGGCTGGAACAAGGAAAGCAGAGAAACACAACATTAGTATAAAACAACCACTGCCTCCAGAGGAGGGTTAGTAGGGGTAGGAAAATAGCAGTGGCACAACCCTTTTAGAGACTGGTTGTGTACGAACTTCCACTCCCTCACCTCCTCATAGCAAGAGCTCTTCAGTAACCATTTGAGGTCTGATTCATTAGAAAGGTGCCAAAATCAGGGCTCACACCATAAGTTCCCTAAGAAGCTTTAGTGACATTTTACATGTGTGCAGATTCCACGCAGAGGGCTGAATTATATCCCTAAGAAAAATGTGCTTGATGTATCTGTGATTATTACCAGGATCAGAGTACAAAAGTTCATGTAAAAAAGTCTAAGATCATGGTATTACTAAATCAAAGCCTGAAACATACAGGCACTCTTAGACTAGCTCAGAAAAACATCCACACTTCTCTGGATGTTTTAAAGTTTCTCACCTACCCTGCTGTGAGGCATTAAACATTTTAATGAGGCATAGAGACTAGGCTAATCTTGAAGCATCCCCTTAGAAGCAATAATTTTAAATCTGTAGCCTTGTGGTATGGAATTGTTTGGAATTGCTTGAGTCTTGTTTGTCCTGCATAATGAAATTTATATCATGGGGCACATCATCTTCCACTACATATATATATACACACAAACACACACACATTGAATTTTACATTGCAGCATTGATTTATTTTGCCTGATAATATATTCCATTGTGCCTACCATGCCACAAACTCAGCTTTATACTACTCAAATGGATTTTTACTATGTGGAGTTGGCAAAAAATATAATATGTAATACCATCTCAAGCCACATGAAAAAATTATAATAACACGTTTCTATTATTATAATCTATGTAGCATTGTAAGTTCTCGGATGCTCAACTTTATTTGCTATGCAAGTTAAAAAGACAATGAAAGGAAAAAAAAATTGCCAAAAGCAGTAAGTGCAAAAATATTATTAGGTATTTCATCATACATGGGTATCTAATTAAATCATTAACATTATATTATGGTGAAATATTTAGGCAGGGCATGAGATGATACAATGCTACACAAGTAGGGGTTTCTTGCTTCGTGGCTGTATCTTCAAAACTGGCATTTATGATGCTCAAATGTATGTGCTTTCTGTATTCAAAAGATAACAGCACTGTTTGACAGGCACTTCTGTTCATTAGCTGCAAATGCAGGAAAATTCCATTATTCAGTTGTGTTGTGGTAGGAGTATAAAATTCTGTGCATCTGAAAGCATCTGCTCAGACCTTTCCCTTTACTCCCAGAGCCAGGACAGCAGCTTGGCTATGAAGCAGTTGTTAACAGGAGGAAAATTCTGGGTCGTGTAATGACATGCAAATTGCAAGCAATTGAAAACCATTAGATGCCACCGTGATGAGTGGCTGCAAGGTCTGGAGTGGTGCAGAGCCAATAGACAGCACAGGTCTGCAGGGGTTCCAGGGCTGAGTACTAAACACACAGTAATCATTCTTTCCCATTGAAGGTCAATGCCCCATTCAAGTGAAAAAAGACTTCAATATATGATTAAAATCATGGCAATTTTTCTTCTGGGGGAAGTGGTATCTGGTCACACTGTAATTAAGTTAGTTTTCTACTTCACATATCTTAAGTGACCCACAGGATTTTTTCAAAAGAACAAATTCATCCCAGTGGATATTAAACCTTGGCTACTTCATTTTGGCTGATGTTGATAATATATTTATATTTTCTAGTAAAGATAGAGCTATGAGGTAGGCATTTGGCTGAACTGGTATTTTCCACCTAAAAAAACCAGTGCAAGTTCAATTGTTCCTTTGTGTTACAAGTTCAAAATAAGAGTAAAGAAACACCTCTTTAAATTCCTTTTTGCACAGGATCATCACATGGAGCACCATGGGAATATCCTCAATGCCTCAGTGATTATGTTCCCTTGGCTTCCCAAGCACCAGGATCTCCAAAAACCATTTCCAAAGCCCTCCTCTCTCAGCTGAACAAACCCCATGCAGTCACTGCTCTGCAACTAGCTGCATTAAATGGAGTGCAGCTAGAGAGAACAAAAATTGGAAAAGCCCTCATTCCACTGCAGCTGTTGCGCACAAACCACATCCCTTTGTCAGACATACCTTTGAGTTTGTTGTGTTCCGAGTCTGCTGGGAAGAGAGAGTCTGGAAAAAGTTTGGGGAAGGTGAGGCCAGCATACTTGGGTCTGTTCTCAACGTAGTTCCGTACTGTTGGCTGCAGCTTCTTCATGAATTCTGGACAAGGTGTTCCCAGCTGCTCAATAACTTTATTCCACTGATCAATATCTGAACACCAGTAGTTAAGGGAAACAAAATGCAAACCCCCCATGTAGCCTCCTGACATTTCTGCTTGTGTTCTCTGAGAATCCTCAGAGGTATTTAACTCCATAACATCTTTACAGTCACTACCTTTCCTTCTCTTCTCACTATTCCTCCAGGTCCTACAGCCCGCAAAGGGAAAAATTCTCTCACACAACTTCAGGACACTGTACAGTTCTAAAACCATGACCACCACAAAACAACACACAGATTCTTCTCTTTGGGTCAACACTTGTCACCTTTTTTTTTTTTTTCTTTTTTTTTTTAAACTTGAAATCCAGTGACTTGCACTCCCTTTTTTACATGCAGCTAATTGTCACTACATCAGCTTGGAAGAACAACACGCGCACCTGCTTCTCTGTTCAGTCTGTGGAGAGGGAGACCCAGCTGGCTTAAAGAAGTTCTGCTCAGGACAAAAATCTTCTTCCACTCATCTGCTTTGCACTTTACTCTCTCCAATAATTTCATTGATGCTAATTTTTCCAATATCAGCCAACCAGCAAACTCCTCAAAAACAATTTGTTTGATTTTATAAGAATGCACTGGGACACTGGAATTTTCTACAGACAAATGATGCACAGGTGTCGACAGATGTTTCTCTTTAACTGAAAAAGTGACAGCTACATTGCTAAACTGATACTGACTAATGAGAAACAGGCTCTAATGCTTAAAAGGAAAGTGTATTACAGGCATTTAGTACTGAGCTTGTTATTTGTTGAGGTGTTGATATTTTAGTTTTCTTATGTTAACATTCAGGCACCTGATAGGTGTTATGCAGCTCTTTCAGCCACGTTCAGAACAAGACTTACAGTGCCAACAAAAAAGCAAATTATCGATAGCATCTCTACATCACACTAATTCACAGAGCTAAGAACCTGATGACTACATGGGGGAAAAAAAAGGAGGATTACATGCAGCCATGGGTACATTGATACTAAGAAATATGATAGAGTTTTGTTAAGAACACACTGGAAAGAAAAGGCTTTTAAAAGACAAACATTCAAAGCATTTCAGCACAGAGATTTCTTTTTTTTAAAAGTATTCTTTCAGGTTATTATTGTCATAAGTGTGGAGGAGTTTTGCAAATACTAAGACAGATAACAGGAAAAAAAAAGTTAAGCAAAAATAGTCAAGCAAGTTCTTGGTTGCAGTAGCAATTTCAGATTTAAATAAAAGTATTTTATTTTAGAGACATGGAAACAGTCTTTTCACATACCTTGGAAAGTAAAGACAGACTAAATTTGGATTTACCTAAACTATCTTATTTGAACAAAAACAAGCAAATAATTAATTTTAAAATTGCAATAGGTTTACTAATCAAAAGTGTTTAAAGGAATGAAAATCCCTTAAACATCTGCTTTAAGAATTCTAAAGCAGTGTTTTGAATAGTTTTATTTTCAGCTGAAAAAGGTTGCTAAAAATAGCAGCAGTCTGGAAAGATTTTTCTGAATACCTCTTATTTTTTAAACTAAAGTGAAGATTTATGTAGAAAAGCCCCTTCCACACACACCCCCCCGTAGGTTGTATGTAGCATATCTTGTGCTGTCTATGAAAAATACCTTTTTCTCAACAGAAAACTGAACAATAGCAACAACAGTAAAGTTATCTAAGACTACAGCTGCTCAAAGAGTAGCCTGAATATTTAATTAAATATTTCACTAGAAAATAAAATGGTTTGACATTTTAAACTTGTGTTCAAGTCAAGACACCTCAGTGATTGCTGGCTGGACTGCTTCAGAAGCAGGTCTCTCTGAGGAACTTGAGAGTACAGAGTGTGCAAATGCTTTGCAGAGAACAGAGAGTACAGAAATGAAGATGCTGTTAGTTGTGCCAAGAGAAGCTAAGTGGGTGAGAGAGCCAAGCTCTAAAATCATCACTGGAAGCATTACCTGTGCATGTTGAGTGAAGTGTTTGATAAACAGGGAGGGCCAAACACAGGACTTGCTTCAAAGAAGGTCACCCCTGTACAGAGCAGGTGAACCATCTCCCTGGCATTTCGTGAAGGCCAAGGAAAAAAATGATCTTTGGGATTACAGAATTATGTGGAACTTGGACACATTGGGAGGGAAGATGTAGTAAGATGCCCAAGACATGAGCAATAAGGGAAAAGGGGTACAAGAAGTTCTCAGAATATGGCCTACGTGATGGGAACCACTGTCAGTGGTGATGGAAAAGGGAGAAGGAAAACCCACAGACAACAGGTCAGCTCCCACTGCACACATTTCAGAGTGAAAGCTCTCACTAAGAAACACCACACAAGCAGACTACCACCCACAACAGAGACATTTTGAGATGGAGTCACCAGTGCAAAAATGAGAGCCAAAGGCAACAGAACTGGCAGAGCCACCATGTTCTGTCCCTTGACTGGACTTGGTTTGCAGGATAGCACTGGACCTTTTGCAGCCCTGCTCTTACCAAGAGCCAAAAGGTCAGGCTTCGTGTCACAGCAACCTCAGGGACTGGTTTTGAGTAATGAATGATCTGAATGGGTAATTGTGCTTCTTTACTGTATTTTTCTGACTTACATTGTTCATATACTGCCAAAACACTTCCATAAAATACATTCATTTGCTCTTTAGATACATTTACATGTACACACACACACAAACTGACATGATGGAGCACTCAGGGCTGGTTTTGTCCTGATAACAGCAATAACAAAACCATGCTAAGTGAAAGCAGTTAGATAACGTTTTAGTCAGATGGACGCACACATTTTCTCTCTAGTAATGGTTCTCCCCTTTCCTAGACCTTAAAACCACTGGATTATATTCTGAGGTCCAATACATGAAAGTGTGCAAGAATGTAATAAAGTTCTTGCAGAATGCTGGTCCAACTCCATTTCACAGTAATGTTTTATGCAGTTACCATGTGTGATGCAACTGTGCTGCACCTGGTGATGAGAATTTGTACAAGATTAAAAAAAAAAGTCTTGTAAAAAATCTGATGTCTACACATCAAAGCAAAGAAAGAAGCTTTCTCTAGCTGCTAGTCAGCGTTAGCTTCAGCAATTCTGCAGGAAACAAATGTTACTATGGGACAGTCCTAATGTAAATAAAAATCAACAGCAGGTTACATTAATCTATTAGAGATCGTAACTACTGATGTTATTGAAAAAATGGTACTAAAAGTTAGTGGTTACATAAGCCTGACAGAAGTTTTCCAGGAAAAAAAAAACAAAACCACAACAAACCCTTAAAGAAGGAGAAGAAAAGAGGACCCTGTTTTTCTCCTTGAAATTAAGCAAATGTTAGACAGACTGACAGTTGGAAAGGATTCTGACCCAAAGCTCTGGAAAATGATGAAATGTCTGCTTAAAAGCTATTTGAATCAGTTCAGCTGTCCATTGCCCCAGGCAGGATCAAGGAAAACGTGTCAACTACTCACAACAGCATCTGTATGATTTAAGACAGAAGAAGGGATCTAACCTGGATTTATTAGCTTGCCTCTGGCACTAACAATATGGCATTTAGTAACATTAAGATGGCCATACAGAGTTACAGCAAACATTTAAGAAAACAGATCTAAAATGTGTATATTCTGAATGAAGATTTTCCACTGAGGCCTCAGGTTGCCTCAAGCTCACCCACCACCTTTTCTCTTTGCAGCTTTAAACTCTCCTAAGCATTGTTCTCCTTTGCTTTTTAAATACTTGGTTATTTATTTGGAAAATAACACGAAGGTTAACTGCAGATTAAGTGACATATCTTTCTAAAGCAAAGGCATAAAAATTCTTATGGGAAAATAATATTGTGAATTAACAATAAAGTGTTTCTTTTGAAAAAATCAGATTCCACAGTAAAGTCATCTATTTAGAGGCACAGGCTGAAAGTGTACCTGTATTTAATTTTTTCTACATGAATTGATGCAATATCCACAAAAGTGTGGATTAAGAACCAGTGTTTTGTTCATTCAGTTGGCCTGTAAACCTCAGGTAAATTAAATTCCTGCAAAATTCCAAACAACTATAAATTGAGTTTGGCTATAAGAGAAAATTTACAATACTTCTCTGTCTCAATCAGTCTACAGTGTACAAAGTAGTGGCTTGTAATTAAAAAAAGAATTTAGACAACAAATTATTGTATTTCTATCTAGCCTCAAAATCACAACAATTTTTCTTTTTCCTTCTCATGACGTGTCTGTATAAATCACACTCCTTTTTTGAGTGAAGAATTGTATTTTGCTAAGTTCAGCAGCAAGATTTTGCAGGAGGAGTTACTGTTTACCTTAGGATGTTTCAGCTGTACTACAATACAAATAACTTAATCTCTCTCATGTTTGTTCACCTGAAAGAGGAGCCTTTTTCTAAAATCCTCCTCAAGCTATACCTATGGACTGTGATGTGGGAAACATGAGTAATTCTGCCAGAATGCCTGTTTATAAGAGAGCTGTTGGAATTGTGCTGGACAGTGGTGGTGCTGGTGGGACTCATGCTTCCCTGCCTGGCACACTGGGCTGAACTTTCTCCACCCATCAAGCAGCACCTCTGTACCAGCTTTGCTGTACAGGAGCAGGATTTGCTTTTTCTGGATAAATGTGCTGCTTCTGGAGATAATTAAAATTAGGACATCTCAAATCTTGCTCTTCTTGAGGGAGGCACAATGAAAACAAGAGACACAGGATGTTTTGTTTGTAACAGACAGATGGGAAGATCATCTCTTTTCAATCTCAAAATCTTGAAGGAACCAACTTGCTAATTGTTTTCTCCTTAAATCTGCATATTCCACTAACAAAAACAAACTGCTCCACTTCAGGCAATTTTTTAAAGCTTGTAACTCGTCAAATTTAAAATAATTACTATGAACAGCTCTGCAGTTCCCTCCCCAACACCAAATTGTGGCAACAACTGCAAAGTTGATAGGCCAACTCTTTTTTTTCTTTTAATTTTTTAATTGGACCTTTCTTTTTGAAATAAATCTGCTAAAAAAGAAACTAACCAGCTTCACTGTGGGAGACATCAGTGTCACATTCATATTTTTTCCACAGTCCCACAATTTACACACTGATGCCAACACTGTTTACAAAAAAACCCACACAAAAGGAATTGAAAGTGCTACCATCTGACAAGACAGTAACTATAAAGCATTTTCTGTTCCAAGGTGAACACTTTGAGAAGAATGCGGCATTTGTAAAAATTAGACTGCAACAGAAAATACTGTGCAATGTTCAGAATAATAATTGCTATTTATAAGGAATAGCAGAATGTGGTAATAACAAAAACTAATGTAGCACAAATAAATTACTTCAGAAGATTACCATTCAGGAGTTCAGAGACAGCAGTGTTCATTGTGCAGATGTCATTAACATTTTGGATGCCCATCTATGACTCCTTAAATAAAATTTTCAAATATTATTTTTTAGCTGGTATTTCATTCAGCTGCTGGGCATCTGTGCTTACACAGCAGCAAGCAAATCATAAAATCATAAAATGGTTTGGATTGAAAGGGACCTTAAAGATCATCTCATTCCAAGTCTCCTGCCATGGGTAGGGACAGATTTCAGCAGGTCGGGTTCCTCAAAGCCCCCTCCAGCCTGGCCTTGAACACTTCCAGGGATGGGGCATCCACAGGTGGTACACCACAAACATGTTACAAGTGTTTGTAAGAGCCACCTAGAAGCCTGCATAGGAAGTAGGATCTTAGCAATACAGCACAATGCTAAAATTTTTCTGTTTTTACTCAGTGAACTTGGTATGGGCTCAGTTTGCTTCTGCATCTCAGGTGTACCTGCAACAACCTGGCTAAGAAATCAAGAATAGACTCCTCAAGCTCAAAACATAGAAAACAAGTTCCTGGAAACAGTGGGTTTGCTCCTCTTCCTGAATCAGGAGAAAACAGAACCATTCTGTGTTTCCATCTGTGTAACTATTCAAAAGCTCCTTTTGCCCTTTATGAGTGAGTTTTTACAACAATTAACAGTTACTCAACTTCCCAGTGTTTAAGGAAAGACAAATTTTGGCCTCGAAGTTCCAGAATATTTAAGAACATACACCGTTCTACATATTCATGTATCTATCAGTCTATATCAGCTGAGCCACCTCCAGCAAGCCTCAGCTCACTAGTATTTCATGAACCTTTTGCATCAGTTCTTTCTCTACATTTCCTCTGACTTCCAAGAAGTGGAAGCTGTACACATCCCTCCAAGGATGGGAAGTCAGCAAGAGAAAAGGCTGAATAAAGAGAGAAATAAAAAATCTTCAGGAGAAAATATAATAAATATGCAATAGAGCAGTAGTCAAAATGCATGAACCCAGTTGTATTATTGAACAGGAGAAAATGTTCTCATTTTCCTTGTATTTACATACAGATGGCAGGTTTTCCAAGATAAAATGATAAGCTGTTAGCACACTGTCAAAGTTCAAACAATTTGTGTTTAGTACAAACATTTCTAAAAGAGTTACATTTCTGTATTGAAAATAATTAAGTAGGTAATGGATAACCTTTCATCCATTTAATAGCGTTGGGAGTGGTTTTTTGCAGCCTGAGTACTCATTTTTTTGGTGGTTTATCCACAAAAATCACTGTTTCCATGGAACCACTCCTCATTCAGCATTGATGCTCACAGAAAAACCACACCAAAAAATTACTTTTCAGAGTATAATTCTCATCTCGGATTTAAAGCAGAATTAATTCATTGTGCAAATACACAAAGCAGCTTTTCCTAAGGAGTTTATGATTTCTAGCTGCCAATAATACCCTGAAAATCACAAAATGCTGCTTTGCTTACTGCTGTAAACATTAAATCTGTATTTGTTTTAACAGGTAAGACCACAGTAGACTTCTGTGCAAAATTTCTGCAGTCTCTGTCTCTTTCCATCTGTTCAGATTTTCTGATAAAGAAAAGGTACAAAAAATTAGTTCTTAGAACATTTGCTGGAACAGTTTCCAGTAACCTGTTCTCTTATGTTGTCAAGAACAGCCCCTGCATCTTCTGCATAAAGCAGAGAAAGCCTTAGGACAGTTATTGAGATCTTCTCTGATGCCTGCGAAAATAATTTTGCCACTAATCCTAGAAAGTACAAACCCATCTTTTAAAAAAAGATTATGGCCAATGCTATAATGACTTGTGTACAGATATTGCTAGACTTTGTAGATCATTCTGACTCAATACAGCAGCATTTGTTTATGGAACCTAGACAAAGTTATTAGGCAAAATATGCATATTGAAAAGTATTTTCAGAAACTACCTTAATTTTTCTGCTCTCACCAGCAATTCAGATCAATTTGATGTAAAGTTTGTAAGTAAATTAACTCTGTGCCTGAAAAGAATCTATCAAAAGGTGAAACTGTTGTTTCAGAACGAGTCTTTTAAAACATTGTTTTGTTTTTGTTGAAATGAAATGGCCAGAAGTGTGGATTTAAAAAAGAGGTCCTTCAAGGGTACTGATGGCTTACATGTATTTCTGTCTATTTTCTTCATCTCACACTGGTCATGTTCTTCTATTTCTGTGCACTGAGTCTCAGCACAAG
The DNA here is from genome assembly GCA_910950805.1 of Acrocephalus scirpaceus scirpaceus. Classification (NCBI taxonomy): domain Eukaryota; kingdom Metazoa; phylum Chordata; class Aves; order Passeriformes; family Sylviidae; genus Acrocephalus; species Acrocephalus scirpaceus. The sequence continues at coordinate 56,288,002 of OU383778.1, read as the reverse complement.
GCCTGAAGGAGTGTTTTAACTCTGTGAGAATCTTTAATGATCTTGGTTATCTTCTGAAATTCAGTTGTCCTTCGTGAGCTCAAAAAGGCCTTGTTTATGTCCTTAATTCCACAATATGGCTTTGTAGCTCTGCCCTGCATTTTTTCAGCAGCTCAGCTGAGGTATAAGCTCATCAAATCTGTGGATGGCTGGAGAACTTCCTCTACAAACACATCTGCTGCTGCACCTGGCACCGGCTGAAGATTTCAAGATAAGACTGATGCCTAACAACTTCAGGGAGAAATTTCATATAATCATAGAATCTGTTTAGGTTGCAGAAGACCTCCAGGATCATCGAGCCCAGCTGTTTACCCAGCACTGACAAGACACCACTGAAGTCCAGGCTGGGCTGGGCTGCAGCGATCATGCACTGGTGGAATTTGCAGTCCTGAGGGGTACGGGTCAGGTGAAGAGCAAAGTCAGGACCCTGAATTTTTGGAAAGCAAAGTTCCAGCTGTTCAAGGAGTCAGGCAATAGGACCCCATGGGAAACTGCCCTCAGGGACAAGGGAGCAGAACAGAGCTGTATTTAAGGGCACTTTCCACAGAGCACAAGAGCCGGCAATCCCCTTACACTCCATTCCCTACAACAAGCATGGCATGATTGCAGCTGTAGAATAAGGCTGCATAAGCTTGTGCAGACATATACTATATACATATACTGACATCACATCTCTCTACACAATATATACTTGTCTCCCTGAGCTTGTCCAAGTACAGGATTTAAAGGCACATTCATCCTTGTCTGCCCAAAATGCCTGCATCAGCTAAAAAAATGTGTAACTACACTTCCACAGCTCACCAGAGGACCTCACTAAGGCACCTTCTCCAATGCTCCAGACCATTTATGCAGCAATGAGAAAAGGTTAACACTCTCCCTCATAAAATCTTGAGGAGAACACGTAGAACAAGAGTCAGACTCACAGGTATAGCTAGCTTCTCCCATTGTTCTTGAGGCAAGACAACACATCATGTCTTTGCTCGAGGCACAATTAGGTGCAAGCTTCATGCTAATTGCTTTTTGAAAGCAGAACTACTGCTGTCAACATTGAAATGAAGTTTTCACATGAAATTAAGAAAATAAAAAGGAAAAAAAGGAAAAGATTTAGCACACAATTAAATGCATCACACACATACACCAAAAATGGTGGAGAAAAAGCAAAATTTCAAGGATTAGTAAAGACCGTGAGGATTTTGGACACTGCAAATCATTCTTCACAACTGGGAGTTTAGAAGAGGATAGAGGCGGGTTCTGTTCTCAGCTTCACTCCAGTGATTTCAGTGAATTCAGGCGGATTACAGGAGTGGGACACAGCAGCAGCCTAGCTAAGCGCTCCACTCTGCACTTACTCAAAGGCATTTTCTGTTTTTCTGCTTCTGAATTTTGCCACTGAAATTTTTGATGTTAGCTGAATGGACTATTTAGTTGTGTAAACAGTAACAGCAACAAATGACCTACACTCCTTAACTGCTGGAAAATGGCAAATGGTAAATTTTGCAGTCAAATATATGACTGACAGTGTATTTCTCATGAATATTCAATCTTTCAGCTTCAAAAATGCTTTTCATGGTTATTTATGCATAAAATTTGACACAAATTAGTATTAAATACTCTTCAAATCTCAGTGTGGATGTGAAATGAAGCACTGCCTGTTAAGAAAAAATTGCTGATAGCAGATTCTGGTACACCGCCAGGATTAACCCATTTTATGTCAAAGAAGGAACTTTTTTAAAGGAACGGATGTTTAATTACTCTTGCTCCTGCACTTAAACACATCCTTAAGTATTCTGCCCTTGAGCTCTGAGGGCTTATAGACCCTGCTGATGGAATTATCCAGCTGCCCAATTCCATCACTCGTCTGAAGAAATAATCTTTTTTACAGCAATGCTAAGCATTTTCTGTCCAGGTTTAAGGCAGAGGATGCCACAAAGTGATGAATCTCAGCAGGCTGGGTTGGAGCTTGCAGCTTCCCAACTGGTTTTCAGCTGCACAGATGGACAGGGGAGCCAGAAGTGCTGAACCCCTGCTTATGGCTGCTCAGCAGCAGGGAAGGGGTGTGGGGGATGGATTTGGAGAAGAGGTGTGGGGGATGGATTTGGAGAAGAGGTGGCTTTGAGGAGTAGCCTGAAAGAAAGCAACGGCATCGTTCTCTGTCCACAGAACAGGCACCCATGGAACAGCAGAAGAAAAGCAGAGAGGTACAGAAAACACAGAGCAAGTTTAGCAACGTATTGCAAATAAAATGAAGAACGTGAACTCAGTTATAGGCCAATCCCAAAGAAATCAGCAGCTGGTAATGACAATTTCTGTGGAGTTATTGCAATAATAGATGACACACAATGGTTTAATTATAGAGGCTTTGCGCAAGTTCTTTTTAACAAGCGTGCAGCTGTGTCAAAGAAATCTGGTTTTGAAGTGCTATTTCAGACATATTCAATTCTTTTCAGACTTATTTGGTGATATCTTTAAATGTTAGCTTATAAAATGTAGGTCTATGAACATAAAACCAGTTCTGACTACAATACTGGGGGGTGCTCACCCCTACCCCCAAACATCTGACTCCACATTGACAGGAAACAAGCACAGTAAATCTGGAGCACAAATTGGTGCTGATGTTTTCACTAACACACAGAAGGGAAACGTTTACTTTCACATAGCAGAGGAGATGTGCTTCAGATCATACAAAAACACAAGGAAAATGTACTGCTCATTTCAGTATGGGAATGGTCACCCACAATTTTGGACAAGACATGAATTAGAATCTTACTAGGCAAGGCTGTGAAAATATTAATGATAGAATTACCTACTTTCATTTCTTTAATGCTCTTCAGAGCATTTTTCCACATTTTGATCAAAATGTTGAACCCTTTAAAAACCGTTACCCCACTCTAAACGAGGTCAGAAGTGCTGAAGTGAGCTGCTAAGTACATGTATATACACACACAAGTGTACATGCACACCTACTCAGAGAAAGTTAGATAAAAATTAATAATGCCTGGAAACTCCTCTGTTATCTAAGTACAGAATGTAAAATAGAAGGAAAACTTGTACACAGGCCATGTCCATTTCTCATATTCATGATCCTGTGGACAGTAAAAGACTGGAGTTAGATCAAGCATGTACTGATCTCAGTTGCTGTTACACACTAGAAAGTGTTCCATAATCTGATAAATAATAAAGTGCTTTAATAAAGCATGGAACAAAATAAGAAATATGGCTGCCTCAGCCCTGAGTGTAGAATGGTCTCCAAGGAAAACAAATATATTCCTAGTCTGCTTGTCCACTGATCTAGTGCGTTTATCTGTAAATCACTTCTTTTTGATGTCAAGAATATATTCTGCTTTCACATAATCATTCCATGTACTTAAATAAAAGATGGCAGGTCCATTACAACAGTTTCCCAAGAAATATCCAGACTTCTGAGTCATTAAACTACTACCAAGTGATAATTTTAGTCTTGGGAAGAAGTTGTGCCCAAACTGAAACCATTTCCTACTTCTGTGTTTTAATACCACTTGAAGAGCAACCAAACAAAGCAAATAAGCAATTCTATGAGTCTATAACAAATAAGCATTTCTATGATTCATGTCTGAGTTAATCAGAGATGCAGAAATGCATGTGAAACACAGAACCTCTTAGATCTCACCCTGAGGTAAGCTGTGACTTGTGCCTTCCCCTCTACCACCTTTAGAAAAGCCCTTCGTTTGTGAAACACAGCCCTCCCACACACCACCAAATTAATAAAGAGACATTCATAACAACAAAACTGTGGTCACTGGCTGCAGAAAGTGATTCTGGTGAACCGTGTGGGATGTTGTTTTCCATCTCCTCATGCTGTACTTACTGCGGTTTTACCTAAGGCTTTTGCTGAGAGACAATAATGGTTTGTTGACATTTTGGTTTGCAGGGATTTTGCAGTGGGACTTAACCCAGCTCTTTAGAACAGAGGTTTGTCAGCACTAGTCTAGTGGGAAGGGGCTGGAAGGGAAAGGGTTGGAAGTACCTACTGGGGCCAGAATGGCTGCTAGGAAGGATACGATCAGTGCCAGGAAACAACACAGCACCTTTAATCATTTCTCCCATGATGCACCCTACTGACCACATGTCAACTGAAAACAAAAATGAAATGAAGGTAAACAAGAAAACAGGAACAGAACAACAAATAAATGAGAAGACTTATCCAATCATGCTATAGCACAGCGCCTGCAGACACAGACCTGCCTCTTGCTCATGGCGGCTGCTTTTCTGCCTGAGCACACAAGTTTCATGACAACAGAGCAGGTCTGAGAAAAATTGACTCCAACAGTTTCCTTTACCCCAGTGTGGATGAAAGACAATGCCATTAAATACAGAAACCCAACTGAGACTCGCGGCTGGCTACTGTGTCATAATACAACTTTGTAATTAAAATTTACCAATTAATTTTGTCTTTTTCAAGTTTTCATTTGTATTCATTACCTAGGTTTATGATGCTTTGTCTTGTAAATGAATGCTGGTCTCTGTATTCAATAAGGATATGCAAATTGCTATTCCTTTATCATTCCAGCTAGCAGAGATCCATGCATATTTTCAGAAGCTGAACTGCCAGAAGCCACAAAAGGAACTTGGGTCCTTGTGAAGACATATCCACCACTGATTCAGGGTTATGAATAGAATTTTTGAGATTAATCAACTCCAACAATGCTTGCTTTAGGGCCTGTTGGCTCCCTTCCATCAAATCTCAGTGAAGCCAACAGTCCATCACAGGGATCTTGAGAATCTCATAAGATTTCCATTTGCCATGATAGGAAATGGTGATTTCCAGATAGGCCAGTTGAGACACGGAAGCGCTAAGCTGTACCTCCTGCACTGGAATTCAGAGAAAACTGGGGGCCTATTAACCTCCTACAGGGAAGAGCAGTTCAGCTGGGTCAAACAAAGCTCACCACAGTTTACACTGGAGCACAAAATGAAAATCAGACTCCTTATATCCAGCACAGGATTAAGGTGGCATTTTCCTCCATACTGATTCCATGTAACCACATTACCTCTGCTGTCCTTGCTCTATGATAAGTCATAGGGCATGAAAGCAAGCACAGGGACAGACTGGTGTCTCAGGGCCAGAAACTGGGGAAAAAATATGAAAGCATCATGCTGCTTGGTTAAATTTACTCTCACAATTTCATATTAGCAACAGTTTAAAGTGCATTTGACTTTGAAGGCAAATGTCCTATCTGTGGAAATCTTAACATGCCTGGGTCTAAGGTTCCCTTGTTGCTTTATTTAGCATATGAAAAGCTTCAACACTACACAATAAATCAAAAACAAAAAACAAAGAACTAAAGAAAAGGCTACTTGTTTGGAAGCAATAAGCAGACCTAGAGATGCAAATTATTGCTGCTTTCATCACAAGCTAAATGGCATGCAAAATATCAGGAAAAGATAGAGCAAGCAGTTGTTTGTTCGTCTGTTATTAATTCCTTTTTATTTTCAGATGCTGCCTCCTGACATCACTGCTCTGTGCTATGCTCCACAGGGCACACACACAAGTTGAACTAGTGCCTTACTAAACTGCGAACTGTGTAAAATCAGAGATGATTATTCCCCTCTATGCCTGAGGTTTTGGGAAGGAAGCTCTTTGAAAATTTCCAAATCAGAAGGTGCAAAGATAAACACCTAAATATAACCAACATCCCAAGAGCCTTCTTGACTGCTGCCTCTTTTGCACCTCCTGAGGCAACTAGAAATAAATCAAAGTGGAACCAGGATTTGGCTGCATGTTAGAAGTAGTTAGTTGGAGGTTAAGAATTTCAGCATATACAGCAGCAGCTGTCAGAAGCCTCAGTCAAGGTGCTGAGACTTGTGTAATGCTCCAGAAAGGACTGCAAAACAGAGACCTCTGCCTTGATCCTCTGCTTCACTTAGTCCAACATCAATCCAGATGTTGCAGTCCAAGTAATTTCACTCATACAAGCATCAAAAAAACCCCAAGCACACCACAATCTCTAAACACCTGCATTAAGCTCCAAAGCACTGAAAATCTACATCTGGAGAAAGGTTGTTTTTTTTTTTTTTTCAAATGTGAGATAATCACAAATGCTGGCAGTTCTACATCAACACATGGAACATCCCTAAGCTTTAACCAAGGGCAGGCTAACTTCTAGTGACAGACCTCTGCATGATTCAAGGTAAAGCTTCAGTTTAGCAACTATTTACCTTGATGTTTTTAAGATCACAAGTAACAGCGTTAAGGAAGTCAACCTATGGCTTTTCAAGACTCTCTGAAGTGAAATTGTTGAGATTCGGGTAGCCCTTGATGGGAGACCCTCTCGCCATTGGAATATCCAGGTCATGGATTACTAGGAGCAGGGGATTTTTAATGTGTTCAGAATCTCTACAAACCAGATTATTGCACACTCTAGAACACATTCTTAAATGTGTACACATACTTCAGAATATGAGTAGACTTGCCAAGGACACCAAATGCCACCCTGGCATAGACAGCTTGAACAAGTGCTCACCAGAAGCTATATGCAGGTGTCTTCCTGAACAAAGAAAACATTCTAACCATGAAAATCTTCTCTGGGCTACCTCCTGGTTCCGATTCCCCACCAAACAGGTGTTTCCTGACCCAAAAGAGAGCTTGCTCATCCTTCCAGATTTCAGATTCCCTCCAATAGAGATGCAGAAGGGTCAGAAATTATAGAACTACCCAAAAATGTTTCTGTATGGAGAGCACCCAAGTCAACCTTTCGTAGACACCTCCCTGGTAAATCTGCAGGTTCTCAGGGATTTCACAAAACAATGAGAGGGAGCCCATAGGGAGAATCTGTAACTGCCCTTGCTCAAACACCTTCCACTGAGGTGGCTTTTCAGCCTTGCACTCAGTAAGGTCCAGCTGTCATTCAATGAAAATTGTGACATTCAAATTAAAATTCATTAAATGCAAGCCACAGGAGACTCCAGAGACCAGAGATGCAGTCACAGCTGAATGAGATTTGCTATTCTTTTCCAGCCTTATGGGCTGGTTCACACTTTCTTCCCAGAGCACTAGTGAGAATACCAAACATTCAAATTGGTAATAGCTCCTGTTTTAATGATGCAGAAATCACCCCTTTGCCAGCTGAAAAAGAGATGTTCACCTCCTCAAAACTAACTGAAGAAGATAATGATAGACACATTAATGAAGCAAATCATGATACCTGATTTTACTTGTGTAACTGTAGGCCAAAACCACAACACTGCTTGCCAATGGCTAAAGGTGCAATCTCCAGTAAAAGGTCAGCTGAGTATGCCTGTGATAATAGCAAGCTTCTCTCTCCAAACTCTCCTAAAATGGACAGACACATTGCTGGGCAGGACCTCTCTTTAACTCCATCTCTGTTTTGAGTACTCCTGCAGATCTGTACTGATGTCTGCTCTGAAGAACCATTTCTAGGCCCTTACTTGAATTTTCAGAATGAAAAATACAGTAGCCTGCATTGGATGCTGTACCTTGTTTTTAAAGGTTTTTCTGTTAATTCTATGCAATTTAAAAAAAAAAAAAAAAAAGAGGGCATGGTTTATAAAAATATGTGGTAAATGGGCAAAGCTGCTTTTTTTTCCACATGCTCCAGATATCACAGCTACAAAGGCTCCAGACGTGCCAATGTCAAGGAAAGTCTGTGATGTGTGGCACTCCCAACGACCATTGTGGAGATGGCTCAAACTCTTGAAAAGGATTAAAACCCTTCCCAAACCACCAAACCCATATCTCCCTCAGTTCTGGCTAAGTCATGGCAAAGTCCCAGATTTGTGACATTCCAATCTCCTTGCTGAGACCTTGCTGAGATACCAAACCCCTTCCCGTTCTGCTTGTATTTGTTATATGCTTGAATATCAATGTTTTAACAAGGGCTCCCTCAGCACAGTATCAGCTCAATCCATTAAGATTTCCTGAGAAAGTTTTTCCTTTCTAATTTGAAGCACCACTTTCCACATGATGTTATGAAAACCTTAATATTTCTCAATAACAGTAATAAAGTTCCTAAGAGTTTGAATAATTGCCTTAGTGACTCCTAATTTTCTTCCTGCCAAACGATGTGGAATACAGGTGCTCTCCTGACAGATGCTATATGGAACCAAAAGGGAATTGCCACCATTTTACAAGGGTGAGGCTTCAAAACAACCTTCAAATGAATTTCTGTTGTTTTTTAAACTTTCTGTGACCCAGTGGGAAGCCTGCACTGGAGAAGGCTCTTGCCTCTTAGGCTGCAGTGCCAAACAAGTGCTAAAAAACAACTATTAAAAAAATACTGAAAAAGCCATGGGAATCCTGAGCAGCAAGCTCAATAACGAGTGGAGGCACAAAAGATGAGTCACACCCTTCCCTTTCTCCCATTTTCTTTTGGATATAACTATATAAAAGAAAGTCACAGTAAGAGAGACCTACAGATAATCTTGGCAAGGAATGTGAAACACTACACTGTGTCTAACAGACCATAGCACTGAAAACATGTTTTGTAGATCCTGCATTTCCTAACTTCAGGTCCCCTTTTTAGCTTCTTTGACATTTTGATTTTGAAGTATCTCTTCTCAGGTCTCAAAGAGTATTCAAGTACACTTGTATTACCTCTTCCAGCAGGAAACCCACAGGTAGTCTCTCTTGCTACAGTACAAACAGATTAGTGGATCATTTGAGGATACTTGTACGATTCCATATCTGGAACAGGAATCACAGAATAGAATCACAGAATATGCTGAGTTGGAAGGGACCCATCAGGATCGTGGAGTCAAACTCCTGTCCCTGCCCAGCACACCTCAGGAGTCACACCATGTGCCTGGGAGCTGTACAAACACTTCTTGAACTCCGTCAGGTTGGTGCTGTGATCACTGTCCTGTTCTGGTGCCCAGTCATCCTCTAGGTAAAAAATCTTTTCCTGATATCCAACCTAAACCTCTCCTGACTCAGCTTCATGCAATTTTGAATGTGTTCCAGTTCTTTATTTGGATCTCATCCAAATACCTGCATGCTCTTGACAAAAGGCACTTCAGTACTGTTTTGTCCACAAGTTCTAAATTCTCTGCTCAGCTGTTCCAGTCTGTCTCAGCTCAGTTTAGCACAGCTGCCATCAAGAAAAAGCTGACTAATGCCACAGAAAAAACCCTAAAACATTTGAGACCATCCAATTCTCATAGGTGCCCAAAAACGCAATTAAAATTTGCCTTAGTTGAAATTCATACAAGGCAGCAGTGCATCCTGAAATTTAAGGTGAGTGATGGGAAACAAGCAGTGGATCATCTTCACTGTAGCACCTGGGATCCAGTCCAAGAGCCACACAGATGACAGACAGCATGGGGGTTTCATGCTAAGTGCAAATTACACTCTAAACTGTTGGACTATGCAAATCTGAATTTATAAAACAAGATAAAAATGGCAACAGCCAAATCATCCTCACATCTACTCTGAGACCTCTTTGAAACAGGCCACACCTCCTATGAGCAAACTTTAAGACAAATCTTGAGTCCAAAACCAAATACCCAGGGAAGAATAATCCTGGTCAACAAAATCCAAACTTAGCCATCAATGCCATCACAGCTAACACACACTTTAGCAGCAGGCTAACATGAACCAGCTGAGCCTACCTGGAAAGCCAGGCCACTCACACTTAACAGAATCTTTTAAATAATCCTGATGCTAGTTGCTGGTTTTGATATTAAGACAAAATAAGCCTTAAGAAAATACTACCCGGAACAAGAAAAACAACAGACTGCACTTAACGAAAGTGCAGAAGTTTTTATTATGCTGTAGTTTAGGAAGCACCCAAAAATGCCCTCAAAACACTAAAATTACACTTATTAATCAATGCAGATCAAATGCAAAGATAAATTCTGCTTATGAGTGGTAGAAAGGCAGCACCTTTTCCTAAAAGACTTTCTTGATGCAAACCTTTTTTCTAAGGCAATAGAACATTTTCTGTCAGATGTTAGAGAGCATCTCCTAATCCCACCACTCTCAAGGACAGCTCGTGGGTAAGGGAATATCTGAAAATCTGGCCAGAGAAAACATTAACTGTATCTGTTAATGATGAGTTCACAATTCCTTTTGGATGTTCATAATTACATAGAAGAAAGTTGGAATTTTTCCTCTTTTCCTATTTTAAGGGTATTTTCTCTTTTGACTGTCTTAGACTTTAAGCTACTTGCAGTAGGATTTCTGTTCCCCATATTTACAGTGGAAATTCAGGCCTAGCCAAACTTAGGACACTTGGCTATTATCACAGTATATTTCTATGGCTAAATCACTGTTTTCCTTTGATCTGCTGAAGGACTCACACATGAAATTGCTATAGTACCATCCTCTACATGCCTCCTTCTTTTCAGTACTGAAAATAAATGCTCTGGTCCCTTTATTTTCCCCACTAAGTCCTGTGTGCCTGTGCCAGACACGTGTGCCGGACATCACAGTGGACTTGGCAGCTCAGATCTTAACAAACCTGTCTCACCTGAAAGCATTCATTTTAAGTTTTCCCTTCTCTTCAAATAAAAAGCCAGAAATACATTTCCAATCCTTAGATTGAAATCTTAGGAGATTTTTAAGATGTTATCACCTAGAGCTGGAACCAGCTTTGGGGAAAACACTGGGGTGTTGTAACATATTTCCAATGGCATCCAAGAGTTCGGGCAGTTTTTAGCTGCTCGCACTCTTTCTAATTTTATTCAACAAAATTTTCTTCTGAATCTTTCAACAAAAGTGGAATAAGCATCAAAGAAACACTGAGCAAGAAACTCAGAAGTGGACTACAAACGCTTACCGGAACTTGCCAGGAATATTTTGGTTTGCAAATCCATCTGGAAATGGATGGAAAGGTGAATTTCTTCTTGAGAGGGTCTGATTTCTGACAAGGAAGTTTCCCTGACAGTATTTTGAAATGTCTGCCTTAGCTGAATAACAAGGAATGAGGGTACCTGCCAGGCAATTTCTACCCACCACTCTCCAGGGCACTGGAAGCTGTTCTTATTTGTCTGAAAACCAGTTGTAGTCTACCCAGATTCCAGAGCTTTCTCATAGCAGCTTAAGAGAGAGCTTCTTGTCTACGAAGATAAGAGGTTCTGAAATTAATCTCCTCCATGTCTTAATTTCCACAAAGACTTTAAAAATAAAATTTCATTTCACATCAGCAGCACTTGAGTGCAGTGGTAACTCAGTGGGATGTTTTAGGTGAGGTTAAATTTTAAAATATTTTCTTTCCATAAAACATAGTGGCAGCTGTGAATTTTTTCTTAGCTGTATAATGTGCCATACGCAAATGTTCCTACTCCAGAACAGAAATGAGTAAGCTCATATTGATAGCAAGTGCACACAGTAGACAGTCTTTCAAATGATTAAAAAGAACTGATATTTTTGATTTCTATACAGACTTGCCTCTTTCAGCTAGAAAACTCTCTGCTGGAAAGCCTTAAGTAGCCCAAGGGAAGTATGTAATGTGCTTCTGTGAAGTTTACCTGCAGCTGCACAAATGCTTCTCCAGCTTGTCCTGCACCTGGGAGGGAAACTAGATCTGTTCATCAACAGCCATGGAGGGGTGGGAAATCATATGGACCCATACACAAACCAGTCCTTCCAACACTGACAACTCATTCATGGGGTCAAAGTGGTCAACAAATGAGTACTGACTCAGAAATGGATGTACAGATTTTTTTTTCTTTTTTTCTTTATCTTCTTTTTTCTTTAAGGTTGTTGTTGTTGTTGTTTGTTGGTTTTTTCAATTTTTGGGGTTTTTTTTAAACTTCCCACTCACCTGAATAAACTCACCATTAAAGCATGGTAGTAATTGTGACCTGGCTCACATACATTCTGTTTCAGGATATGGGATTTTCAATGATTTATAAAGTAGGACTATCCCACAATTAACAAAAAATTTGCTGCATTTGTTCAGAAATTCAGTTGATACTTTCAACTGATACTGAAATGTTAAAAGATTTTTTAAAAATATTTCACTGCTATCCCTGAATACAACGCTGTCATAAGAGACTGTTTCCACAGCCAGACAGAAACAAAGCAATTGTCATGTTTGAATGATTTTTAAAAGCTACTTTGTTTAACTTATATAGCATTAACTTTTTTCCTAGATATGGGTGAAAGAATATATCTCTGAATTTGTTGTTGAAAAAGGAGAGCAACCCATTAACCACACTACTCTGCTTTTATCCTGAAACCATTCTTTGTATGAATTCTAGCTGCTTATCAACTAAAATCTCAGACTTCTCTCAGAAAAGATTAAATGGAAATATCCTCAATATTTACAGCTGAACCTCAACTGTATTATAGATAGTTTAGCTTTTCTTTGATTTTGTCTCTGTTTTTGTTTTTAAAAGGAAAAGAATGCATTTTTGGAGGAAGAGTTATGATGGTGTTTCTGAGGTGGGGTTACCACTGAAACAAAGTATAACTATCACACTGAATTACAGGTCTTGGGAATGCTGGGAGCTGTTCTGCATTTTGAGTTTACATCTAAAGGTGTGTGTGCAGCCTGCTCCTCATGCTGCAGGGACAGCTCAGCACCTTTAAGCATCTCAAAGCTACCTACTAATAATAATTTTTAAAAATCACCCTTTTAACCTCTCTGCCTTGTTTTGCATCCAGTAACTTTCCAGCCCCTCTTCCTATAAGACTGGAAGCAGTACAGTGCTGCTGTCACCCCCTCAGCAAACAGGAGGTATCTGCTGTCCATCTATCTCCCTGTTAGTGAAGTAAAGCATCTTCACTGGGCCACCAAACAGCTTTCAGAGAAAGTTGACAGAGCTGTGAAAACAGGACAGGCAGGACCCAACTTTCACAAACATGACAGGAATTACTCCAAAGTCAGCAAAGAAATAATTGCTTCCATGGCTACATGTCTGTGAAAGCTGGGTTTTCTTCACACCAACTGCCAGTGGCTGCTGATGCCAGATTTTTGTGGTGCCTTTCTGCCAACTGGCTGAAAATAATATGCCTTTTTGTTTCCTAAAGTGAAGATATGTTATGTTGCCTCCTTTTATTCTGATGGGCAAAACACACATTTCCAAGCCAGCATGGGCAGGTTTAGCCTGTGATAAACAGGAAGCTAAGTAGACACCTCCTCTTTTGTTTTCATTTTCTAATATTGCTTTCACCACCTTGGAAGGGGTAAAAATAATATCACCCAAGACAAGAAGAACAAGATGGGAGGGAAATAAAGTTTAATTGACGACACAGACCTCATGCAAGTAAAGGGAAGTTCATTTTTATGTCAAGAGAATCTGATTTCAGGCCAATTTGGAAACCACAGCAGATAAATGGTTGCCTTAAACTGGGTGAGTCAAATTCTTCATTTTGTTTTAAAGAAAAAAAGAAATGTTGTATTGACTCAACACTGAGCCCATACAGCATTGAGATGAATCCAAAACCATGATGCATTAGCAAGCAAAAGATCATGATGTCACCACAAATGTTATGAAGTCAATACTTCCAAAACATAAAAGCAGAAAAACAGATTTACAGGAATGAGATGGGCCAAATTAGGACTTTTTTTTTTTCTTATTTTTCCTTTGAAGAATAGTAAATAAAGCTGTCCAATTTGCCATCATAATACTTGTTTTCTAAATTGCTTATTGACATAACATAAATAGTATATAAAATTGAATGATTACAGGTTTTAGAGTAACTTAATTGACTGAAATAATTCTGTGCATCTGTTTTTCATTTTCAATTTTGTGCATATCAGTAGTGCGCTATTTTCATTTAGCCATACCTCTGGGATTCAAGTTTCTGCTTCTATCTTTACAGTCCTGGTATAGTCATTTTATGGTAAAAGGGATGGGGTGGAGGAGAGGAACAAATAATAGGTGAAGCTGCAGCAAATGGCACAAGGATACAGTCCCTTCCTGGAAAGAGGATTTTGTGGCGAACCATTTCTCCCATAATGCATCCCACAGACCATATATCCACTAGAACAGCAGAGACAGGGAAGTGAAGAAGGAGGAAAAAAAAGCAAAGTTAACTACGACATTTCACTCCTAAAGGAGGGGAAAAAGAGCAGGTTGATCAGAACAGTACAGTTTGTTTTGTGGTTTTGTTGGGTTTCTTTTTCATGTCTCACCAAAAGCTAAAATAAGTAACTAAATAAATAAAAGCTGTGTCAGTCAGCTCAACAGCAGTTAGTAACAACAGTGGAAAAAGTTTAAAATCAACATTTTGGGTAAAGGTCCAGAGCTAGCAAGTTAAGATCAAGTAACCACTGCACAGACCCACGGTATACACTGAATTTATGGCTAAAAATCAACCTTTTTTTTTTAGGAAAAAAGCCAAAACAACCAGATAATGATAATCTGGAATAAATCCTACTTGCAGAGTTGCTAGGCTTTGTTTTCCAGCACTGAGTGTCTCTGCAGCAGCTAACAAGAAGTTCCAAATGGATCTGCTCACACAAGTAAAGGCCATATAGACAAATATCACCCTTAAAAGTTATTTAAAGCTCCTCTTCCAGGATCTATGCCTATGTCCTATCTACAGGTATCTAAGTGTATCTGTCTGTATCTCTATACACAGAGAGCTAGACCTGAGTGGACTCTGTTTTGTACTGTGTAGGTACTCAAAATAAATGCTGTAACAAAAGCTCCAAAGGATAAATATCAACAAGACTGAGAGCATTTCTTATTCCAAATCCTGCCTTCAGCTTTTAAATGAAGTATGCACAGTTACCTTATCTGTTTGACTTGGATAGGGTTTTTTTGCTCTTTAAGTCTTTAAAGAAAAAATGCTGGACAGATAGTGACACAGTACTCAAGTAAAAAACCAACAAACCTGTCTTCCATGTGAAGAGGAAAAAACTGCTTTGAAATACTTTAAAAGACTACGTTGTTTCTGAGCCTGAAATCCTAATTTTCTGGTCATGTTTGACCTACACAACCAGTTTTCTCCTCTTTTTCTTCCCCTTTCTTAACCTTCAAAAGCAATCCAAAACAAACCAAAGAAACAAACAAACAACTCATTTCTTGGTAAAACAAAATAAAGGTGAAATGTTCCATTTGGGAAAAGGAGGGTACAGGTATCAGGGGCATGGGACAGCAAAAGCATGCCTGAGGCAGTGGCAGAGTTTTCTTCCTAGTGACAGTTTTGGGACCTTCCATAGAAGTGCAGCAAACTGGTGATAATTATGCATCTTTAGCCAACCAAGTGCAGAAAGAAAATGAAAGCAGTGAACAGTTCTTATACAGGCAGTGTGCAAAGTCAGAGGGGAAAAAAGTCGGGGAGCTTCAGTAATGTGGCAGCATAGGCCAGAGCAGGGAAGGAAAGAACAACCCCTTCTGTTGACTTCCTTGGGAGCTGGGTCAGAGCCTCCAAGCAGAGTGGTTTCTCTGACAGCTGAGCTTAATTTTCAAGCATTTTGGTTTCTTCCTCTCTTTATTTTGCCTTTCTGAGTAAGACAAGATCATTCATCTTAAGCCAGATTTATCAACCAGGAAAGTCAAAAGAAGTCTCTGTGTTAACTTCAATGGGCATTTGATCAGGACCCTTTGATGTGGCAAACATTAGAACTTTCCCAGCTGTGTACTTTATCACAAAAGTGTGTCTAACTTTTTCTTGGTGCAGTTTTAATTATGTGAAAAGCAAATGCTCTCTCTATCTTTTCATGGACAATAACAATAATCCTAACTACTAAATATCTGGAGGGGGAAAAAAACCAACAAAAGAATTCATTTCACAATAGAAGAACTCTAGATATTGACTAAAGAACTGTCTAAAGAGTGCTAGTTGGAATTTCTAATGGCACTTAGCAAAAATTTCAAACAAAATACTTTAAGGAATATTATTGTTTTATTTTCAGGAGTGATATTCTTAGCTAAGACTCTGAATAATAATAATAATAATAATTTCTCTACTTTTTGGACTTTTTAAAACTCATAGACACTACAAATAATTCATACAGGGACTTGTTAATTTCAGAAGAGATTGTGTGATTATTTTTTTAGTAGTGCTGAAGTCATGGAATTGGCTCCCAAAATCAGTTTCACTGCCCTTTACAGGATGCAGTTGGCTGTTAGTAAAAGTTCTCCTGCAGGTTAGCTAACCTCCTCAACATAAATCAAGTAAGACTCTTTTTAATAAATTCCTGGTCTTGTCACATTTTCTGTATTTGCCATCAAAAAGTCTCCTCAAACAGACAAATGATACTTTCAACAACAAAATCTGAGCTATAGAATATTCTCTCTTTTCCTGCCTGGTCTGCTGAGCACTCAGATGCAGTTCTCAGTTTTGTTACAAAATGAGAACAACTTAAAAAGCTTCCCTTCATCTTCTGCAAAATTTGAGTTCTTCCTTAGCTGCTTCTCTATAGCAAGCACCCCCCCCTGCTTTTTACAATATTTTCAAGAACCAAGATCTCTCTCAGACTATTCAGAGGAATATATTTTTTATTTCTTGGGAGGTGACCTACAAATTATATGTTTTGTTTCTTTTTTTTTTTTAGTTTCAGCCTTTTCCTCATTTCTGCAATTCTACTTTCCATTAAAAAAACCCAAACTCTAACTGCAAAATTTATATCTAGATCTTGATGAGACAAGACCTGTCAGTAAAACAGGGACTTTGTTAAATTTATCATGAAGAAGGAATTAAGTCCTGAAATTTAGATCTAGCTCTGGATTTAGAGAAATTCTGGAAGGGCTAGGATTGCTATTTCAGCTTGTACTTCTTGTTTCCTCAAACACTTCAGAGATCCACACCCAAATTTAGAAGACTTCACTCGTTCAGCAATTCCAGTGGTCCCCACATTGTTTCACAGAAGACAAAGATATTCTGGTCAAAACGAGCTGACTGTAGTTGTAACTTCAAGCATAACTAAGAATAAGTTTCCTGTTACTCTGTAATCCCACGCTGACAAATTCATCAGCAGTGCATCCCAAACACATTCTGGAGCTGCAGTTCACAACAGTGAGGAACTGCTCTAATTCCAGGTGTCACTTCCCATCATTTCCCATTACGTTTCCTGCCCCTCCTTTGGGTCTCCCTTACAATGGTGGAAGCAGAGCTTGCCCTTGAGGTGACCCAGTGCAGTGACCCTGCAGCCCTACCGTTCTCCTTGTAGCCCATTCCCAGGATGACCTCTGGTGCTCTGTAGTAACGTGTCACCACATACGGGGTCATCATGAAGCTAGTGCCTGCAGTCCTGGCCAGTCCAAAATCCAGAATCTTCAACGTGCAGTCAGATTTTACTACAATGTTACTTGGTTTTAAATCCTGCAAAAGACATTAAAAAAACCCCATGTGACTGTCCTTTATAAAGCCAAACACAACTATGATATGGACAGATACTTTAGGTCACCCTTCAGATATTCTCCCTCCTCTGACACAGTTACTCTCAGAAATACTTGTAAATATACGGCAAACCCTTGCTATTGTTTCTCTGGCAAACTGTTCTGGAAGTTATTCTACCTTGGCATACTGTGGTGCTTTACCTGGATAACAGGAGCCTACTGGTGTTAATTTTATTGGATTTAGCAGATCAAGAAACTAGGATTAGTATCTGAGTGCTATTTTGATTAGATTATTTCCTCTTAATGCTGTGAACCTGATAGAGGTTCACCTGATAACTGCACATGTGGAGACAACTTAATGCTTCATTTATAATAATTCAACTCATCCTTTGCTGGATGACTATCTGGCAGCCAAATCTATAACCCTCTGCTAAACACACAGCATGCCAAGAAAGAAGAACTTTGTAGAACAACATCCACTTTGCAACCCACTTAGTCAGCCTTTCTTTTCTCGGGGGAAACATTTTTTGATTTTTTTTTTAATGTGGAAATCCCAAATTAATAAAAGCACTTTTGAATAAAGAAGTTAAGTCAGGGTATTTTCAGTATATTGTGAATTCCCTCCCGCTCATGGTGATATGACCTGATCCCCTCTGCTATCAACTATCACACATCTTCAGCCAGGTACCACATCCTTACCCAGCACAGCGCTGATGTGGGAAACCAAAAGGAGAGGAGGCATTTAATATAGCCTCAGCAGTCTTTCCATTGTTTCAGCACATGTAAATAATGGCAAATGCCAATTCCATATCCCCTGACCTCTGACTGTGGCTCTTATGTTTATATTTATTGTACTGGGAGACAGGGCTTTGATCCACAGAACACAAGAGAGTCAAGTGGCATTTAAAGTCTTCACGATCATTTCATATGCTGCCTTAAGTTTTAAGCCAAAGGCCCCTTACCCTGTGAATAATCCCTGCAGAGTGGAGGTGCTTGATTCCACAGAGCATTTGGTACAGAAGGTAAGACATTCGCTCATGGTCCAGCTCCATCTGAATGACCTGGCACAGGTTGGCGTCCATTAACTCCATTACCAGGTAGCTGAATGGAAAAGCAAAGCCACAGGGTCATTTTTTTGTGTTGAAGGCAAATCACAGCATCATCTCAAATAAGTAACAATGCCTTTTCCTGCTTCAAAATTCACTTTATTTCTGATGACTGGGAATAACACAGCTGTAGGCTGGGCCCAGTAACCACAGCACCATGGTGGTGTTTGCATCTCACTGCAGAGACACCACTCTTTTAGCATACCAGAAAAACTGGTGGATTATTCACCCTTTCTTGGTGCATTCCCCATGACAGAGACTATACCCTACGTGGGCAATCAGGCAGCACCACACAGAAATGCACAAAACCCAAAAGATCCACAAGGACCAAATGATGAAACTGTGGCCTTTGACCACTGCAAGGATGGCTACCACAGTACACATGGGAATCTGAGAGAAGTCAAGGTGTCTAAGGGGGTAAAATATGCATCCCCATGCAAAATGCCTCCAAAAATCCTCCTAAGCTTGCATGACTTCACAAAAGTCTCATTACAATTAATTGGTTACTGCTGACATTAGACTACAGAATAGGAACATGTTTCCATGCAATGTATACAGAATATGGGAAAGACAGAAAGATAAAAGGAGAGCAACAATAAAAAACAGAGAATACTTAAAATTTCATTCACAGCAGTTTTATACTAGGCACAGTAGGGGTAAGGTTCCAACAGAGATGCTGATTGTCTTCTACACCTACTCCTAGTTCCCCAGGCAAATAACATTACACAAAGGTCATATCCCAACAAATACGAAACCTGGTGGTTTTCACCTTAAATTGTCAAAAGAGCTCTCAATATGGGAATTCAGAATATTTTTCTACCCACTAGACTCACACTACCTTTTTTAGAGGGGGCTATAACCTTTGTACTTTGTTGAGTTATTACAATCAAGGTGCACCATGATGCCCCACACATCCCTAAAGCTTTAGCTTAGTTACTGCCCCTGTTACTTACACATCCTGGAACTCCTCCAGAGATTTCTGTGGTGTGAAGACATTTAATAAACTGATAATCTGAAAAGCAAAGTAAGACAAAAGAATAAGGAGAAGTTATATACATACTCAGTTGAACCAGTTTTGAACTGTGTTAAAGAATAAACTGTTTTTTCACTGCTCTATATATATTAACACTTCTCACTTTATGGATCAGTAAAAAATCAGCAGCATTCAAAATAAAATACCACAGATCTCTCAGATTTCTTCTAGGTGCACTTGAAATCATCTGAAAGAAGGATAACCAGTGACAAAACAAAATGCTAAGGGTGAGACACTCCTCTCCATTTTGAAGCTGCAGGTTCAAAGACCCAACTTCAGCTCAATCTAGCGTAGCAGTCTGTGCTACAGCCAGAATTTTCTTATTTATGAGGAATGCTAATTTGAGGGGACCACCCTCAGGGACCACCTTATTAAACAGTAGTTCTTCCTTCTCTCTGGCATGGCCTCAATTCATTTGAGGGCATATACATGCACATGCTGGCTGACACCTCTCCATCGTGAGAGGTACAACGTTTCAGTAGAGGCACTTTGAAAGAGAGACACCCTGAGCAAAGACATCTTGCATACTTCAACTCCTCCTTTCTCTTGCTTGGTTTGCATTTTTGTTTGATTTTAAACTGAGCTGGGCTCCTGAAAGACACTGGTAAGAATGTGTGAAAAAGAATAGAGGAAACAACATGACCTCACAGATCTGGATTTCCTCTGTTTTCCCTCTGTGCAGGTAACAGAAGCAGATGAGCCCAGCACTGAAGGCAACATCTGAATGTCTCCCTTCCCACCTTCATCACCTCTTTAGGTTTTCTAACAGCAATACATTTTCTCTTTACTCCACATATTCTGACTGAATCTTACCTCTGCCTTTACAATCCTCTCCTTCCTTTGCACTTCTCTGTACAGAGAAAAGTTCTGACCCAACCCAGGTGGTGCTGTTAGCAGCTCTCATGCACCATGTTTAAAATTGTGTATTTAAAATTAATATTTAAAATTAGTGCCACACCTGCTGCCCATCTACTCTTTCCAGTCCATTAAAAATCTTCTTGCTCATCCCTGCATTTTCAAATCCCAGTGCATTGGGCTGGCTGAGGGGAGCTTCTGTCAAGTCAAGAGGGAAGAGACAGGAACAGTCCTGATCACACAGTGGGAATGTAAGGATAAATAACTGCCCAGAAGTGAGGCAGAGGACACTGTAATGTCAAGTCCTGAAATTTGCCATTTTAGGGTCAGTCCTTTCTCTTTCCATGTGAACTTGTGATTGAGAACAAGTGTAAAATCTCCCCTAACATCACATTTTTTTAAGCTTATTTATGCTTTGCATAAGGAGAAAGAGCCCTTGCAGGATCTGAGGGACAGGTAAACACTGCAAACTGAAAAATTCACTCCTTGTGTAAAGGAAGCGGCACATAGATATGGCAGTAGGAAATCTAGGAGGTGGAGGAAAATGAAATCTCTGGGACATCCCTTTACAATGCAGCATGGCAATCCTACATATTTCACTACAAAAAAGCAAGCTGATACAGTGTCAGGCAGATAGTTTTAACAGATAATGGTTAAAATTAACATACAGCCCTGGAATAACATTCCTGGTGCAGCAGAGGAATATTTTCATTCATTATGGATTCAAAGTGATATACAGTAGATGGTGCAAGAAGCAGGAAATTCTAGAACAATGCCAGTTTGGCACGGCCTTTAAATAAGCACGTGGAATACCCTCAGTCTCTCCTGTGGGCATGTAGTACCAGACAGAGTGTAGCCCTTGAGCTAATTTCTTCCATTTAGAAAAGGAACTCAACAAAACAATTTCCTTTCTAACACAGCAATGCACATACCATTTCTCCTGCTGAAAACTTACATTTTTATGATTCACACACTTCATGAGGACCAGCTCCCTGTAAGCTCGCTTGGCATGGGTTTGGTTCTGAAATGGTCTGCTGAGCTTCTTAATGGCCACGTTTCTGTCAAGGACAGCATCATATGCAGCACTGTAGTGATGACAAAGACTGGGGTTATGCATCTTAGAGGGTATCCAGCTCTTCTCACAGCAAAGTCCTGAACCTCAGGCCTACCATTTCCCTTTTTTTCCACTGAGAAAAATACTGGCACAAAAGAAGGAGAGAGTTTCTAGTAAAAAAAAAAAGGCAAGAGATCAAAAGGAAACATGTGGCAGTACATCAGCAGAAGACAACACACACCACTGCTTCTGAACTCCAGTTCCATTGGAAATGAACACTTATTTTTAAGGGGTGGGACAAAGAAATTAAGTAACTTCAGATAAACATGCAATAAAAACTGGAGAAACAAGTTGTTTCATAAAGAAACTCTCTGTGCATGGCTACAGCAGAAAAGGCTGTTGCTTTTTCTGTCGCAGTTAAGAACAATTTCACAATGTGGCTCAACAACCAAGTGCCCACTTATCCAAAATGAAGTTTGTGTTTTCCTTATGATATTTCTAACGGAATCAAGTTATTTAGTCATTCTTTGAGACCACATCATCCAATTCCAATAACATACCTAGAAACAGAACCATTTCACAAGGATTTTTTTACCGATTCCTGATAACAAAAAAAATTTACAAGAAATACATTGTTTGCAAAGTGAACTTTTAAAGCTGGGGCCCTAAAATGTTCCTTAAACTTTTAAATGTTTTCACAACCTTCAGCTATTTTTATAAATGTTACCTCCTATGTACTTGAAATACTTACTTTGGTGGTTCAAATCTGACTACATAAACTCTGACTTCTGAATACCACAAAGCACACTAAGTTCTAGAAGCATTCCCAAATGGACAGCAACCCCAGACCCTCTTCCTGATTTTTCCTTTTACCAAGAGAGAGGAAAGGCATGACACAAGTTTTCTGCTAGTCCATGAAAAGCAACAGTTTATTTCCCAGGAGATGAATCAACCAAACCAACCATTGTTCTAAAAACTGTTTTCTTAAGCATAAAGTAAATATTTGGAATCCTGCAATTTTTTTTTTCTCATTAACTCTTGCTTACTGCAGATATTCAGTGACAGAGAGTAACTAACCAAGTTGAGCAGAAGGCATGCAAGCGTCAGAAGCTTAGTCACAAAGCCAACAAAAATGTATAGCTGCTCAAAAGAGGTAAGAAATAGTTAGCAATGTTTGTCTGGGAAATCACACAAAAAGAGAAGAATCAGAAATATTGAATTTGCACTACATCTGCAGAAACAACACACCAAAAGCATCCCACAAGTAAGAACAATCGTTTGCTAAAGGTGATGAGGAATTTTGCAAAGTTTACTTTTTGGACTCATTTAGGAAGTCTCTTGAGAGTGGGTCTAGGGAAGTGATCTTTCCACGGCCTCAGCTGGAATTCTGGGTTGTACTCCAGGCTCCACAGTAGGAGAAAGATAAAGACTGGAGCAATCCCACTGATGAGCCATGAAGATTATCAGAGACTGGAACATCTGTCATACAGGGAGCAGCTGAGTGAGCTGGAGTTGTTTAGCCTGGAGAAGGCTTAGGGTGGATCTTATCAGTTTTCTTAAGTATCTGCCTGGAGGAGTAAAGAAGATGGAGCCAGACTCTTCCAATACTCCTGAGCAACCTGCTCTACTTGGTTCTGCCTTGAACTGGTGGGTTGGACCAGGTATACTCCAACATCATCCATTTTGTCAGTTGGTAACAATTCTTTATTCTCCTGTTCATGAATGTAACTTTCATGACCCAGCTAATGCCCTGCCAGTCACATGCATAAACACAGATACTGCCCTCACCAGTTAAACCATACAAGCAGCAGCTTAGGTGACAAGACTATCAGAGACCCAGCCTGACTTGATTTCTCTCTAGCCACAGAATTTCACTCCACTAAACCTTGAGTTAGGAGGAACATGTGTGATTTACAGCCCCACAGTATGTAGCAAAAAGCAAATCTCCTGGAGCAGCTCTCATTCTGATGTAGTTCAGCCACAACAGGGCATCATAAAGGTCACAACTAAAATACCCCTTAATTCCATTTAAAAAGCATTGAACACATAAAATGCAAAGCCCAAGGATTTTAAAACCCAAGACTTTTCAACAGTTAAATGTCTTGTCCCTATTGTTCATGAACATATACTGCAAATATAGTTCAGCAGACAAATCTCTTAGTTAATCCATGTTACTTGATCACCCAAATGTCTTTTAGGATGAAAAGCCTATGTAAGACTCATCTGATCTGTGTAAGAGTACTGTGAATCATTCAAATAATATTTTCTCATATTTCAATCTCATTAGACACCTCATAAAATTACTAGGAGTTAGAAAACAACAAAAGTTTGTCTGGGCAAACATTTTCCTCAGCTTCTGATCTCTGCTTTGCTGAATTTTCTCTCTGTCAAAGCAAAAGACAAAGCCTAAATCTAAAACCAGAAAACCAAAGGCTTCTTAAACACTTTGCTTTTATGATCAATTCCTGGTCCTTTGCATACCATGAAAGGACTAAAGTAATCCTTTGTAAAGGGATATTTACTTTGAGACACAAGGATCTTGACTGCAATTCTATCACGGTCTTCTCTCAAACGGAAGGTGTCCAACTACTTGAAGAAGTCAATATGTAAATTCATTGCACTGGGTAAATCCACAGCCTTGATGGTTTTTTTTCTGTGTTCACCAGAAAGAAGATTTGTTTACAGCCAGCCAACTCTGCACTTCACTACAACGAAATTACAGATACCAGATGTAGGTCCTCTCTCTGCTGCTTGCTACTCAAAATCCTTACCTTGGAACACCAAGGTTAGTAGAGATGATAAGCCTTCTTAAGAAAAACTTCAATCACTGGCAGAAGAGTGGCTGTATAAACATGTGGCTCCAGGGATCAGGAATAAGAGAGAGTAATGAGTGTCTGTGAACTGTGATGAAGAGGCTGAGTATGAAAGTCACTCTAAATCTCAAATAAGAGACTGGACTTGCATCTAAAAGAGTTTTTCTGGAAACTCTATCATAACACCTCTTGCTCAACTGTGAATTTATTTTTAACTTATACAGTTTCTTGATTTTATAGCAAAGACTCTAAATTACCTCTGGTCTTGTAATAAAATGATAGCTTTACAGCAACATGAGCTCAGAAAAATCCTAAAGTTTACTACCATGTCTCTAGCAGCTGCACAGACAGAAAAGGCAGTAAATAAACTCTTTCCCTATAAATTCTCTTTACAGTTAGTTTGACATGGTAAATGTTAGTGTTAAAAATGCCTTTTAAAACTGTAAATAATTTGAAACAAACCTATTTAGCAGAGATAAAAAAAATTAGTTAATATAAATTCATGACTACTGAAAGATATATCTAATTACAGCTATTTAACAAGGCTTTTTGCTGACTTTGGCAGGAAAAAAAATGAAACTCATCATAGTCAGATTTACACAAACCCAGGTCATCATTTACCACTAATATTTTGTGTGAGTTCAGACTGTAATGATCAATGAGCAATGATCTGTTGTCACGCACTTGGAGGACCAGGCACTCATTTTTATACCTATTTTAAAAAGAAATGGAAAGCATTCTAGTTTCATGTCCAAGTTTCTATTTCAATAGACACTTACCAAATAAATACTTAAAATTATTCCTCCCATCTTTTCATCAACAGGGAAACATAACATTTATCAATTCCATTATAGTCTACCCCAAAATAGACTGTTAAACTTATAGAAAATGTGTATTTTTTGAAGTGAACTCTTGGAGATGGGCTCTTAGGATAATAAAGGACAACCTGAAAAATCACATTAACAAGAATGCTAATGATGGCTCATCCTCAATCACCAATCACCACCAATATATGGAGTGGAAAACCTTCTCTAGAAATGCTCGGATACACATCTAAATGTATATGCACAGATAGATAAAAAGAAAAAAATAGAGGGATGCAAGTACAAATTCTTTTCACAGCAGTTTCTCCGTCTTCAAAGCCCTTGGTTTCAGATAGCTATGACTCTTGCAGTTTCTAAAGAAGTCATTTATAGGAACAACAAGAGCTAAATCTTGTTCCTGTATCAAGCAAAATTTCTGTAAACATGGTTTATGAAGCTTTAACCATAAATGTTTCAAATGCTTTATCTTCTCTCTACTTGTGGTGCTCTTTCAGCCAAGTACTCCAACAAAAAAGAGTGAAAATGTTATTTTGCTTTAAGCAAACTTTTCTAAGTGTACTCTGGTAGGGTTTTTTTGGTGGGTTTGGTTTGCTTGCTCCTCATGTATCAGTCCAAATTTTAGAATGAAATTAGACTTTCTTGTTCTTTTTTTTCTCCTCTTGATGTATAACTTCTGAGTTTCTAAAGGCAGACATTCATACAAACAGTGCATATTTTCTCTTCGATAATTACTTTTAAACAGAAAAATATTATTGGAGTGAAAACTTCTCTCCAGAAAGTATATATAAATATGGTGGATGCTTTCCATTAAACTAATGGAAAAAGAAAAGAATTCCTAATATACACCAGGGTGCAGAAAGTTTTCCCCAAGCAGTACAAGTCAAAGGCCACTATAAAAAAAAGCCTTTAAATGTCCTCATTAGGTTTGGGAACAACCAGTATTGGATTTTTTTCTACCGTACTGAAGAGCTGCAGAACTGTTGTCAGGAATGGCTACTATACTTTTTGGATCAGCTCTATTCCCTCTGAAAATGCAGAGAAATTGAGACAATATTCAAAGCTGATGCTAAAGAAGACCAATACAGCTTCATAATGGATGACTGCTGCACTTTTCTTTTTACCAATTATGGTTCCAACTTGTTTTCTTGTGTGTTTCCATCAGCTCACAACTTCTTGCAAGCCAGTGGAAACAGATAGATTAAAAAATATAACTAAGCTGCCTCCCCAGCTGCAACACAAGTCATAATTTTTTTACTATCACCAGATTCCAGTTTCACAGAATAAATCAATCAGTTGCCAAGATTTTCCATGGGGCTCCTCATCACTGTAGAGATTACTGATTGGTCTCAAAATGTTCCTTCCTGCATTGCACAGAAACATGTGATCTATTATCCTGTGTTGGAATGAAGTAACATGAGAGAGGACTGAAGTGTCTGAATTGTTCGGGATTATCATCCCAGTCCTTGAATGAAGAATCAGCATTGCTGTCAAGATTAATAGTGAATTCTATAGTGCTTAAACTTCAAAGACATGCCACTAAAATTGGAGAATTTTAAGAAAAAAGTTCAAAATGTGTGGGTCTATTTTTGCATTTCAGCATTTTATCAGGACAGACGGCTGGTCTCACTCCTCCCCTCCCTTGCCCTGCTGCCCACACTGCTTTGGATGCAGCCCAGGATGTGTTTGGCTTTCTGGGCTGCCAGTGCACTTGGCTGGGTCATGTTCAGCCTCTCATCCACCAGCACCTCCAAGTCCTTCTGGGCAGGGCTGCTCTGGATCTGTTCACCCTCAGTCTGTGCTGGTCCCGGGGTTGCCCCAACCCAGGTGCAGCATCTTGTACTTGGTCTTGTTAAAGACCATAAGCCATAAATGTGCATAAACCTGCAAATTTGCTGAGGTGCACTCGATCTCTTTGTCCGTCATTAATGAAGATATTAAACAACTCTAGTCCAATACAGACCTCTGATGGGCACCACTTCTCACTGATGTCCATCAGGACTCTGACCTGTTGACCACAGCCCTCTGGATGCACGCGTCCTCCCCAGGCACAGAGGTGAGGCTGACAGGCTGGTAGTTCCCAGGGTCCTCCTTTCTATCATTTTTAAAGATGGGTACAAAGTTTCCCTTCTTCCAGTCACCTGGGACTTCACATGACTGCCATGGATTTTCAAATATCATGGAGAGTGGCTTGGTAACTGCATTAGCCAATTCCCTCTGGGATGGCTCTCATTGGGTCCCATAGACACATGCACATTCATGTTCCTCAGTGGTTATAAACCTGATCTTTATTTACAATGTAAGGGACTTTGCTCTCCCAGTCCCCATCCTGTCTCCCTCCACTGGAGAGATGTGGGAAGAGAGGTTGCCACTGAAGACTGAGGGAAGAAGTTGAATACCTCAGTGGTCTTCTCTCTGGTAGGGGTGTCTATTACCCTCAATAGCTCAATAGCTTACATGCTTTCATGCAAACACAAAGTCCAAGCCCACAATGCATCCAGTCCCTTTACTGCCACCCATAAAGGATTAAACAGCGTCATTGTCACATCCATAACAGTCCAATTTTAAATCTGTATTGCTCATTCTTTTTCAACTACTAGTCATTGCCTAAAATGTCAAAGACAAGTAGTCCTTTACAGCAAAGATAAACTTGGAAGCAGAATTCATTCATAATTCTAAGGACAGCTAGATCTAAAAAGTTCTCTGTGAAATCTATTTCACAATTCAGTCATGCTGAGAGAGCTCTTATCTGGCAAAATTTCAGATGGGAGGGTCTGAAGAAAGGTGTTTGAGCCATCACATGTAAGACAGTGTAAAAGATGATGCATGGATAAAAAAGGATGGAATTCTTCTTTTTGATAAACATATTTACAATAAAATTTCGTTATCTTTCTAATTACATGACCCGGTGATGCCCTAACAAGAGCCATTTTGTAACACACCAGTTACCAGTAGTGAATATTGATACAAGATAAAACTCTTCCCATAGCCATTTCCTCTCACAAAGACAGTGGGGATACAGTGATACAGTGGGAAAGGCAATGTGGAAACAACTATAAAGTTCACACATTGCCTGGCACACCACTCAGTGAGCTCGGGTTCAGTTTGCCAGGAGATTAAAATATTCATGAGGATGCTGAGTACGGAGCATGTTTACATACTTCTCATCTGCATGTGCTCTGCTAATTCTTTGTACTTGGCTCTGAAAGCCACTCTACTGTTTAATACTTTTCTGAACAGAACTGTAAAATCAGTACGTTCTGGTCCTGAATGTCTCTTGTCACTAACCCACTACACCGTCTGCTAGCTGCCAGTGGCTTTTGTTAGCTGCCAGCCTAGGAAATCCAACCTGGGCAGTGAAAGGAGCCAAGTTTCTTTTCCACTCTGCTTTAAAAGGGCTCTAAACCAATACACTTTCTTTTACATGTGAAGCATGTAAGAGACGACAATCTCATGGTTTCCAGAGTATCCTACACTACTCACTCTTGGCATGCTCAAGGATTTACCAAAGGCAGACCAAAGTAAGAAACTGAAAAATAGACCAGACCTGGGGGTGCCTATCAATATTCAGTGGCAGGAAAAGCATGGGCAAGAGAAGCATCAGTGTGATTTGCAGGTAAACCACATTAAGTAGATGTTTGCCCCACATCTGGAGAATGGGTACAAGACACCGAATTTGGCACAGAGACCTGACATTTACTGCTCTGAACTCAGCAGGGAATGTAAATTTTGGACAGTTTTCAAGTTTGTTAAGCTGCACAGCCAGAAGAAGTCCAGCTTCCTTGTTTAACAGCAATTTATAAGACATGGGAAATAGCGGCACTGAGGCAGAGCCTGTGCACCTGGCAGAAGCTCAGTACCTATCACATTCAAACTGTCAGTCATGTGATAAACCTGCTATTTTTTGGCCCTACAAACTGGAATAGAAACCACCTACTATCTTACTATTACCACCTCACAACTGTAATTTAAAAGACTTGCTGGTTTGCCTGACAAACAGAACAAAAGCTGTCACTTGGGTGAATAAGAAATGCTATTTCATGTTTCTTGCTGCATTTCTCAAATGATTAAAAACCAAAATTCAAGCGTGGAATAAAAGTGTACTGCTACCAAGCTTTCACCTACAATGTGATAATCCTGGGAGAAAAAAGGTAAGAATTTTAACCCTAAAAGGCTACTCAAATTCTAGTTTCCCCAAACTAACCCTGCAATCTCTAGAAGGCTATTCTAAGCAGACAAACCCAGCATATTTTACCTGCTGCATAACAAGCCAAAGTGTCTTTTTCCAACGGGAACAAAATGAAAAATATTAGGTGTTGCATACAGGTGAAACCTTACAAAGGGAAGGCCTTGTAAAATCAAGGCTCAGACCTGTTACTTTGGCTAAGTAGAAAAGGAGTTTGGGAAAGAGACTCAGCTGAATTACAAGTAGAAAAACAAGTTCTATAACCATTGCATGTTCACATCGTGGTGTATGGTGGTTGGTTGAATTATGTTTGTTATGCTTTAAAACTCTGTATCTGGTAACTGGCTAACTGCTTTAAAAGGCTGGGGTTTTGCAATAAAGTGGCTCTCCTTTGCACCTGCCTGGGGACTCTGTGTCACTACAGACCCTCACCCCACAATTAGGTTTTTGAGTTGCCATGTAACACCAGAAATTTCAAGACATGGATGTGTGGACAGAATTTTAAAACACTGTATTTGAAGCCAGAAAAGAAAAAAAAGATTAAAAGCCAACCAACCACAACAAAAATCCATACAAATAACACCCACAAACCAACCAACCAACCCCTGGAAGTCCTATTTTTGACTTGCAAAGGGACTCTTGTATTTGAGTCTTCCTAGTTTCTGCTTCCCTTTCTAACTATCTGTGTCTATTGCAGACTCTTGCCCATTCTGGTTTGTTTTCCCACTCATGTCATGCCACGCATGCCTTGCATTGTTCACAAACTTCACCCAGGCTTCACACAGTATATTTTGTTTCATATTGTCTTTCTATCTTGCACAACTTCTGTTTAAGTTTTTTGGGCTGTCACTGGGTCTTATGGCTGCCTAAGGACAGGTCTTGGAACAAAGGACAATATGTTGCTTTCTGTAAAGCACTGTGAAAATCTTTAGACTACATGAACATCAGAGAACAAATACCAACAATACATGTTGACAAAGGAAATTGAATTACCTGAGCTGCATTTCCTTCCAGACTGGCTCTAGTATTTCTATTTCTGGTTCTATTGCCTCTTTATGTTGATGCCTGCCCTTTTATTTAGGTGCTCTGTCCTATTGCCCCACCTCCCTGATTCCATGTGGCCACAGCCATTCTCCTACCACAGGAGGAAACCCCCTGGTCCTAAGAGGGAACAGAAGTGTTTTGTGCAATTGGTCTCATGTGAAACACATGAGGGATCAGTGATGATGATGCAACAGTGTTCATTTCAGTGGGGACAGGATTTCAGGTGAATGGCATGGAAGGATAAGCCTGAAGTCTGTAAAGGAGCAGCTACAATGCACTGACAGTAGTTAGTGCCAAAGCTGGTTTTCCAGGAAGAGCAAATAGAGTCTTCAAAAAATCTGTCCAGTAAGCTGCATCTAGTAGTGACCCAGCACAAATGTGAGAAAAGGGAGATCTGTCAGTGACCAAAAGGAAGCTTTTGACAATGTAGGAACAGATACTTATCTGTTAAATACCTGACATCTGTAAAAAGGATTTGAAAACATCACTGCCTGATAGCAGAAAGTGTAAATTAAATTAGTGTCTAACCAACCAACACAGAAAGAGCTTAAGTTTCCCAATCACCAGTTACTTCCCTGCAGACACAGAGTTTACAAACACCTGATACATTTGTTAGTGGCTCCAAGGGGACCACAGATCCAGCCACAGCTATGAACAAACCTGCCCTGTGCCTTAGGATTGTACCAATCCAGCTGAAACCCCTGGCTGCCAGAGCCCTCAAATAAGCCTGACCCTGCCTTTACAGCACTGAATTTGTGACCAGGTAAAGGGAGCATTGCTGCCAGGGTTCGCAAAAACAGATTGCACAGAGATGATTCCCTCACAAACTTATTTACTTTTTTCCCCCATAAACTTGCAGAATATAAATATGGAATAGATTTTGCCTGCTCAACTGTTGTAGCCATGGAAACCATACCGGTTCTTTAAGGAGAAAGGAATCAAAAAAGGACATAGAAATATAGGCAGTGTATTTTAGAGACAGAGGACACGATTTCTTTGCTAGAAAAGAATACTGTGGCACATTTTATTACATACCATTTGTAATTACCACTACATTTTAGATTTTAGATTTCTCTGTACAAGCAAAAGGAAATGAAACAAAAGAAGACAAACATGAAATACATCCTGCCTACCAGGAATTTCTGCATTCTGATAAAGGACATAACAAAAAAAAAAAAAAAAAAAAAAAAAAAAAAAAAAAAAAAAAAAAAAAAGAAATTGAGAAACATTTTTGGATATATCCTTTTCTTCTTTTTTTTGCTTCTTTCTCACTTATAGATAGTCGTAGTAGATGGAAGAAGCTGCAAGAATTAAAGCAAACAATGACCAAATACAGTCCATCTGTCCTATTTTTCAGATGTTATGTATAGTTTGTCACATGGCAACAGTTCTCTGTGATCCTAAAAGAAGTTCCTTCCATATCCAAGCTCAGTTCTTTGCTGCAAGAGCACTCCAAGACAACATGGCCTCTCCCTCTCACTCCATATGCAAGCAAAATGTCTCTGGATATGTGTTAATATGCAAACTCTAATAAATCAGCTTAAGAAACACAAATCTGACCAACTTAAATAGCACCTCCACTCAATATTCTGGAGGTCAAATAGAGAGAGATACCATTGGGAATCTCTCAGCACCTTAAAATTCACTTGCTGGTGACCCCGATTCCAAATACAATGGGGAAATTTGCTGTCTCTCTCAAGAATCAAGGCATAGATACATCAGAACCACAAAGCAGAATGTGCTGTTTCAGATGTACACCAGATCAATGGGCGACAAAATACACACGGTTTTTGGTGTTTCAGAGCAACAACATGCTAGAAAACCCAAAGAATACCACAGTGTAACTACAAACTGGGAGCTGGGGAAAAATCCTGCGATGTACAAATGAATGAGTGAGGTTTGAAACTTGCTGTGAGTTTGCCTTCTGGTATTTCAACAAGAAATTCTCAAAATGAAAAAAAAAAATCTGGAAATAGTTTAAATTAGTTCCTAGAAGAAAAAAATTAAAAATCACCATGTGTTGCCATTGTATAGGATGATATTAGCAATGAGAAACATGGCAGAATTTTTTTATACTGGCATGCTTATTTCACTATCAGTACAGCAACAGTTCCCAGTGCAAAGTGACAGCTATTTCCTACATTCCTCACAGAACACACTTGTAAAACTCTCTAAAAGTTGTTCTCAAAAACCTCCTCAGGAGGAGGATGTCAAAGCACATCAGCAAAGCACACAACAGCATGAGGAAGAGAACACTCACTGAACTAATGGACATAATTTGAAGAATTTAAAACAGAACAGGATCAATCTGCAGTGCCAGCCAACAGAATGTTAAGCACAAAAAGCCTGTGAGAAGTATCTGCATCACTGGAATTAAAGTAACCAAACTCACAACATATGCTCAGTTCTGATTCACACAAGAGGCTGGGGCTGACAAAATTAATGCTGCCACTCCCTTCAGGGCCACTGAAATTCTAGGCATATCCAAATACATTGTTCACCCCATTTTGCCTCTGAATGCCATGTATTCTTTGTTCTCCTCTTCTGAGGGGAATTAGTGATTAATCCCCCACAGAGAACACCTCTGAACTTCAATGGAGCTATGCTAGTTTATACATGCACGAATGTTGGTCTCTATCAGGGAATACAGTATTTCAGTTCAGTGACAAAAAGAAATCAGAACAGTGTTGTTGGGATAGCAGGACCATGATGGAGAAAAACATTCATGTCTCAAGAACTTGAATACACCAGTGTCCAGCTAAACAATACAAATAAAATTGTGTATTAGCTGTGAGACACTGATATAACCACTATTCTCTGTGTTTTTCCACTGCCCAATAACAAAAGTATGAGCTTGGAATTGATTATGGTCAGAAGCATCAACTGCTCTTTTCTACAACTTTTACCATTATTCCCATTGCAATATCCCTTGAGATCCTTATACCCAGCCCAGGAGCCAATGGTGCTACACAAAACCAGAACTGAAGGATAATCATTGCACAAAAGAGCTCAAGTGTTTCTGCATCTTCTAGTGGACAATACCTGTCACATTTCTCCTCCAGCCTTTGAACGCTCTGGGAAGCGGTTGAGTCACCATCCCTGGAGGTATTGAAAAAGATGTGCAGATGTGGCACCTGGGGACATGGTTTAATGATGGGCAGTGCTGGGGAAACAGCTGGATTCAGTGACCTTAGGGGTCTTTTCCAACCTAAATGATTCTATGGTGCTGCGATTATGTTAGGGAAAGAATCAGCAGATTTATAAGCTACAGCAAGCACCACCATCACCACAGGCTGATCTGAAAGAACTCTGCACTCCATAAGATTCAACCACCAAGTTACAATTAAATCAGCAAAGGAGAACCTATGGTAATATTAGCAACACAGCAAGCTATTTATTGTCTTGCCGGCTCTACCTATTACAGGGAACACTAAAAGATTCCGTTATCTCCTTTAGGTTCAGACTCAAAAGTATGATCAAACCACTAATTCAAAGAAAGATATCTGCAGCACATTTCCCAATTTACTACTTCAGGAATATATTTACAGTCTCCTCTATATCTGCAGATGAGGTGTCTTTCTAAATTTATAATGCATTCACTGAAAAGCTCTCATAAAAGCGTAATTCCTGCTCCCATATCCTCCACTCAAACATTACTCACACAGAAACTTCCTGCATCAACAAGACAGAATGAAGCCCTTCCCAGCCAGCCCCCCCAGTCCAGCTGACACATCATTAGACCACATCTCAACATCATGCAGCATGAAAGCTTGTGCTCGCTTTTAAGAAAAGACCAAGATAAAGGATTTCAGCTGGAAGGCATCATCAGACCCATTTATTTGATGTTCACCCCAACAACTTTGTTTTCAAAGCTATCACTTTCTCCTGATAATACACACAAGTATAGCCACCATGTGGTCATAAACCAGGCCAAATGTCTTCATAAGATACTGCTAAGATTTTAATTACTTCTGTACTCAAGCCTGTAAGTGATGCCTTGGAAACCTGGACTTCACCCTTGCTTCCATCATAAATTCAAAAACTGTCAGAGGCCCTTCAAATTGCTTTTGAAATATTTCTGTACAACACCATTTTTCTAGACATCACAGACAGTATCAAAAATATCACAGGCAACATAAAAATGATAGCTTGCAAACCACAGCAGAAAACCTACAGATCAATTACCTTGTTTCCAGGCAAAAAGCAATCATCTAAAACATAAAGAAACACCCACTCCAACTCTAGCATATTTTTGTTGATTTTATGGAACATGAGAATTCCTCTCCATCCACCATCATCCACCATGCACAAAACCCAAGCTGAAAGTGACCTGTCCCTCTTTCTCAGCCCCTTGCAAAGTAAGGTAGGTCTCCCTTCTAACTTCAACTCCCTTCTAACATTGCAGAGGGGTATCAGCTACTTCTTCTCTCAGCAGTTTAAGTGGCACATATCTAATTAAACTCAGAAAACTGTTTTCTGTTTCTATGATAGACTCAATGATTAACTAGTTACAAGCCTGTGCAGTTTTTACAACCACAGCTTGGTCTAATAAACTTCAAGCTGTGTTTCAGCGAAGCCCCATCGTCACCATGCCTGTAATAACAACATGATAATGATATGCAAACACACCCTTTATAGGCTTTCTCACAGATGTCAGTGTGATGTACAGTGAGCAAACAGCCTACACTTCCATAAAGAGTAGTGTTTGCAGGGTGAAGAGGAGCTTCCCTGCTCAAGAGATTCCAAGCAGCTTGTTTTCTTTATTTCTTTCAGCTGCTAAAGTAATTTTGTGAACATAGTTAACACAAAACCCATTTAAAGAGCCCAAAGATTAATTTCTAAAGATCCTGTATGTACTATGTCTGTAGAAATACCATTTCTTTAGTGGGTTTATAATTATTTCACATGGGCACAATTATAACAATCAAACCATATGGTTTTCTCTTTTTCAAGTAATTTACTAAATTATCATCTCCTGAAGGTTTAATATCTTTATTGCTTCCATATCAAGAAAATAATTTTTTCATTGATGCATTTTCAGCACAACCCAGTGAAATCAAGTCCCTACTTCTTTCATAACCACATTCCCTGCTTCCTGTGCCTGCTTCTGTTCCACGACATAAATTGTTTTCCACTGACATTCTCCTGCTTGTCTTAAAACCTGTTCACAGAACTGTATGAGAGAGGTTTCAGTATTCTGCAGCTTTGCCTAGGAAACATGCAACACCTTCCAGAGCCTGAAAAACATCAGGCCTCTCCTCCTAAAAGGAGTTAGCACTCAGCAGCCATGCTCCATCACTCCATAAAACCAAGTGTCACTATGCACCAGAGCTGTCTCCAGTAGCTGGGCATTCCACTCAGTAACAGGGAGTGTCCTTACCTACAGTTATCCTGAAGGAAAATCCAGAAACTGTGCATGCTCTGAGAAGACTGAGCCTAAACCCCTTTGTGCCACCCCACCTGTGCCTGTCCTTGGCCGAGGGAACAATCAGAAATCACCCATTTGGTTTCTACATCTCTCCTAATTCTGGCTGCAAGGGGCAGAATTGCATCCCAGATCTGTGACACTTCTTGAGCAAGCCTTTGAGTATAAACAGAGCCACTGGATCTGAAAGAAACTGCGACTTAGGTTTTCCCCACTGTTTTCATAGAGGCACTTCTTGTGGCTATTCTTTGCAAAGGAACAAGGCAAGAAGGCAAATAACTTTCCCCATCAGAGCAAGCTGTGCTGCATAAATAGGCAGGTTTTCAGTAATTTTTTTGACTTAATCAGCTTTTTCTAGATGTAACTCTATTTCCATCAAAATATTTCTAAATAGAGTAAGTTTCTACAGTAGAAACTTTATTCTAATAAAGTCTACTGTGTAAGCTTATTATTATTATTAGGTAAGGAGAAACTTACACAACTGAAGATACTTCTCATCATGTATAGTTTTCTCTTAGCTAAACTACAAATATTTATCTCCCAATTGTTTTTTCATTAATTAATCACTTCAACATTGATTCTTCATGCTTTGCTGATGGGTGGTTTGTTGTATTTCTGGTAAATTATGCCTTATGACAGGCAGTTTACTATGTAACACAAACTAAGAAAAAAATGCTCATTATCTTCCCCATCTATTGTGTAATACTTCTATATCTGTATCATCAAAAAGGCCTTTTATGGCCCCTCCATGTTACTCACCATTTCAGGGGATTTGTGTTAACTTTCTCTTGAACTTGCTTGTTTTCTGATTTGATTTTCTTTCCTAAGAAATTCTTAATTTTTGCTGTCAACTCTTAGTATGAAAGTAAAATTCAAGGATGCTTTTGATTTTATTTAGCTTAATTTCTCTATTTTTTGTTGCTCACAAATGATCATTACAGCAATTCAGTTGCGGAGAGATTCAACAAAAACTGATTTTCCTCTGAAACAAATAGAGGACAATAAGGAGGAAGGAAAGCCATCTTTGCTTTCCATGGAATTGAGCAAATAGTGCAAAATTAATTTCAGTAGTACTGAACCCAAAATACGCCTCTCTCCCAAAGCTGATTTAAAAGCAACCTTGAGTTCTTTTGTGTTTAAGATAAGGAACATGGTACTTGGCCATTTAGGTCAATCTTTGGACTTGCATGGTCTCAAAGTGTACTAAACGCTGGAAGTGATGGAGTGAGACCTAAGGATGTGTTGACAGTGTTGTTACACTGCCAGCTATGGCGCCAATGCCAACAATCCATGGAAAAACCATTTGCCACTGGGTTAAAGGAACCTCTTGCTTTACCACTGCCCCCACCTGTAAAACAACACACATTACATCAAATTCTGAAAAAACCCCAGTGACAGAGGTGACAGATGGAATTGAGACTTTACCTCTGATCAAATTATAGATAAAAAATTTATCTTCTAGTTTTAGTTACCCAGCTGCCTCATAATTAAGCAGGGAACAGAGACATTTAAATACGAACCACAGAAATTTAAAAGCCATGTCTAAAAAGGCAGAGGCAAAAGCCACCCAGGATTCTGCAACTTTTGGACATGCTAAATTCAAATTGCATTGTTTAGGAGAGCTACTGAATTTGCCTTTTGTTCACATTATTCACATCACTGAAACATCACTTTTGAGAAATAAAAGAAACATTAGTAGTTATCTTGATGCGAAAGGCTTCCATGCTGAGTATTTGAGAATGCTATGGGATGTGACAAGTTTCTGTACTGCTCTCAGTGACTTTTACTGTACAAAGACTAAAATTACAGGGTTTACTTCGGATATTATTTGCACTGCCTCTGGAAATAGTGCCACAGTTGTAAATTATGATAAGATCTCTCTCCCGCTTTCGTGCTAGTTCCATTTTGCTGTGTGGAGAAACAAACCCAGTGCTATCACTCTCACCAGCCGGGGAATTTATTAGCAAACCACTGGGCTCCTCCTGCCTCAGGATGTCTATTGCCTGACTGCTATTTTTGCAATTTGAAACAACGGCTGTGGCTGGCAAAGTGAAGAGATGCAAAATGCCAATTCTTCTTTCAAAGCATCATAGGAGAAAGTGCTGATACTCACCAAACTATTCCCTGAGCCCCAGAGCCGATAGGTTTTAAGTTCTGGTAGCGTTTGAGGACTGTGAAGGTCGAGTCACCTACTTCCACACTGTAGAACTGGTTGTCAACTTTGCTTTTGCTCATGTTGTAATGTTTGGCAATATATGACACATCCACTTGTTTCCCAAATCCCTGTTGTACAGAAGAAGAGAAGGGCAGAGGGATTGGTAAAAAACAGAGAAACCAAGGCTCGTAAAGCATTAGAATACTGATAAAGCACTGTCAGTCTAATTTTTCAATATAAATTCTTGTCATTTTCGGCTCATCTTCATAAAGACTGTATCAAACCTTCTTTCATGCAGGAAGTCACCATAAAAAGGCACTGATTAAAGAAAACCAGTGAATTCTCCAGCTGATATTTGTGACACAGTTACTGCCAACTACTGGTCTCTGCCTGCCATCACTCCTGCTTCATGACTACTGGGTTATGTGCTCGTGCTGATTCTGCCCTCGTTTGTTTTGCAATTAATTTAAAATAAGATGACTTTCATCAATGTGGAAGTGGGACAAGAGACACAGGAATAAGGCTCTTCATTATGGATCAGACAGAGCAAGCAGATGTATTCCCATGAGTGCTAAAACTTTCCCTGAGCACATGATAAAGGTCTTGAGAACCTTTCAATGGGGGTTGCAAAAGAAACAGAACAGTGAATGAGACTAACTCTGACCCAACATGGCTCAGTATCAGAGATTTCTATCAGATCAGTATCTCATGGCTCAGAGATTTATTCAGAAGCTCTGGAGGGCTTGAAGAGTTCTGGGTTCCTAAGGATAGAGAGAGTTGTTCTCATGACCTAACAAACGCAGCAAACACCAATTTTCATGACACAAAACCAAGCACTGTAGCTAGCATTGCACAGCAGTGTTCCTCCCCAAAACTGTAAAATTAAAACCCAATAATTTTCACAAGACTTAAAAAACCCTCCCTCAAATTTGTAAAATTAACATGCAGCAAGTTACATTACAACCACATTATGACTACTGCTGAGTTCAGTTCCCTATGGACTACGGAGCAAATTTATAGTAATTTGAGATAAAAATCAGAATTAAGTGCTTGTAATTTAGGATTCCATAGTACGTGATTCTGAGCACAGGATGCAAAGGCTCAACATATTACAACAGATCCACCCTAAAAGAGTTGATTGTTCAGTTATGGCAGTCAAGACATGCCTAAATGCCTTCCATAAAGGAAAAACAAAAACCAGCTATGTCTCTGTCTATGCATTTTTTTTTCAGTGCTCCCAAACACAGCTTATAAATTTTCTTATTTGCTTTATTATAAATTTCTTTCCCCACAAAAAGATCTGAATGATCAAATGTGCTTTGTGTTTATGGACTACTAAGTTGAAATTTGATGGAGCTGGGAAAAAAGTAAAGTTCATTTTGATTACATTACCCTTTCAATTAAAAAGGACATCATTCGAGTGTCCCAGAGATCTGGCCATTAAAAACAGATTACTAACCTTGAAAATAACTTAGATTTTAAGTTTTGCCTTGGAAAAACTATTATTATTTGTGTGTCTGTTATCTGACTGGAAAGCCCTTTGGCACTGGACAGCATGATCCCAAACACCTCATTTAGAGACTGTGAAACATTTTAATAAATGCAGCTCCTCATTCAAACACAAAGTCTCATCTCAGAAGACCAAGTGGAAACTTTACCTTACCTTGTTCATCTAACATTGTGAGGGAGAGAGCAGAGGAGACCTTGCCCAAACACAAGAAGTGAGAGATCTATGGACACTGACAGTGCTAAATCAAAGCTTCTAGAGAGTGAAATGATTCCAAAAGAGGTTTGAATTTTTCTCATTGGAAGACAAACAGGCTGCATCTGATTCACACTGTGTAGCCTTAGTCTTAAAATGTCTTCCATCTAGCAAAGAGAGATGCATAAATTTGGCTATTCAGCTCAGGTATTCATACCAGACTTGGAATTGAGAGGTTTTCTTGGGTTTTTTTAATAACATGCTCCTGATTGACAGGAATTTCACAGCTTCCTCTGGCTAGACAAACACATTTGGAGCACGTTTTTTCCTGATGTCATTATCAGAACAATGCAGGACATATTTAGCATTAACACCCATTAACACATTACTTTAAAACCAATGTTTATGTATAAAGTGTCAGCATAAAAATTGCACTCCTGAGTGAGCCTGACTCATAGCCAGCTCCTCTGGAAGTACAGATAGAGTGAATTTTTAAATCAAATTGGATGACTGTTAAAGCTTGGATGAGCCAGGCCTGCCACAACTTGTTTGTGTCCTCGCTCCCAAGCTACCTGACAGCTCATTGCGTGGTATGGAGCTACATGGGAGCACATATTTTATCACTCTGTGTCTAGAATAAAAATTATTTGCTTTTAAGTTAGCCTGTGTGAACTACTAGCCTTGGGAAACTCATGCTGCATACAGTGGGATTTCTGAACTGCTGCAGTTCCAGCAGCTGGTTCTTTTAAATACAGAAATGTCTTAAAAATCAATTAAAAGAGCTCAGAAGAACCACTCTGTAGTACCTCAGTTAGATGGGTAATTAACATATCCAATTGCTTCAGTCAAGAGCAATTAAAGTTGTGGACCCAGAAGACCACAACTGATAAGAAAACACAAATGTCCTGATGAGAAGCTCTCCTCTGCACAACACAGACCATTCCTATGACAATCTGCTCCTAACTGTGTGTGAGAGGGAAAGGTAAAGACTTTTATTTTTCATGGAATCATTTTTTATTTCTAGATTAGTATCTTTTCCCCTACTTAAAAATTTGTGCCCCATAGGGTCTTTGATAGAAAACAAACACCAAGCATTACTTCTAAAATTCAAGGCATGCTGATTTAGTTTGAAGTTTACTTCAAGCAGAATGCCTCCTCTGAGTGGCAAAAATTTCAGCTTTGTGGACAGGCCAAGGTCCAGGTCATCTACTAAGTTGCCTCCTCACTTTAAACCCACACAGCTAAAAAACTACAAAACCCCCCT
Organism: Acrocephalus scirpaceus scirpaceus; assembly: GCA_910950805.1. NCBI lineage: Eukaryota > Metazoa > Chordata > Aves > Passeriformes > Sylviidae > Acrocephalus > Acrocephalus scirpaceus. The sequence goes on along the minus strand of OU383778.1, from coordinate 56,247,273 downwards.
ACTCTATATTCTCCAATTTTTACCAAAGCCTAAATAAGCAAAACAAAAGCATTGTAATGTTACTAAAGCCCAATGCACTGCTTACTTTCATAACAACAGGAGATGAATGATATAAATATCCTTGTCATGATGCTGACTCAAATCAAATCCCTAAGTCAATGAATTATTGGATTAATCACATTTGATCAGATCCTCAAGCCAAGCTGATACATAATCAAGAACCATCTCTGGTTGATTCAACAGCCACTTCCTAAGGAGGACAAGGAAATGGCAGTTTTGTTTCACTCCAAAATGAAGGTAAAAAATCTTTTCCCTTTAGCAAGGAAATTCATACTCTTTATAGAGCACGTCAATGTTAGTTTTAGTTTCAAACATTGATGAAAAGGTTCTTCTCCAAATCTTCAGATTCACACAGCTCATCTTAAAGAAGCCTACACACCACATTTTGCTCTTCTCCTGTTACATCCTCAGCACTCATTTAAACCCCTTCCAGAAGCCTTGGTGTTGTTACAGATATTAATACCCTCCCAGATGCCCCCTTGTACACCACTAAGTGATTTCAGATTTTACTGCACAATGCTTACAAGTCCTGTACAGACAGCTTAAGTTAAAGCTTTGATTATATGGCATTGGAAAGGAACCCAAGCTAGGAATTTCCAGCACACACCCTTCTGTAGATGCACCTAACCATAAACTCCTTTCAAATGTGATTGAGACCAACATCTTAAGACACCAGGAATTAGCACTTCATTAAGAAATAGATGGGGGAAGGAAGTCTATAGATACACGCTGCAATCAGATTATCACAGTAAAAATGTATAGGTCTCATATAGTAAAGTGATTTCCAGTGAGTTAATAAATTTTCAGGTGAACTTCAAATGAACTTGGGCAAGCTACAATACTGAGGTCCTAGATTAACAGTGAACATTGCAGGTGTGAAACTTCAAACAAAACACATCTAAGTTTCTCAGACCTCTGTGTAAGATGAAAGATTATTCTTCAGAGACAAAATATGCATGGACATACCATTTGTTCTTAGTTTCCATAAATGTTTGGACAATGAAATTACACTACTTCAGCACTGATAGGAACTTAGGTTTCATTTCATACATATAAAAATGCATGAACCATTATTTACTCCTTTCAGTACCTAATTGAAAACTTCTAAAGCACAAACACACACATTCTCCAATGCCATTCTCTTTCCTTCATACTGAGAAATTTAAGAGCAAGAGAAGTGAAAGTTTCTCAGCCCTGAAAACCTAACTATCCTTGTTAGGTCTCTTGAGCATGTAGCTACATTTGCAATGATGTTTGCTTAGTAACCTGACAAGTGAGAAAGAGAAAAGAAAATAAAGTGTCAAGACTCAAGCATTTGAGATGAAAGAAAAAGATACTCTCACCATTACTATTGAGAGAGCATATATTTTTCTTTCAAAGGACTAGCATTTAAAAATTCAGTGGAACTCAAATAACTTACTGCCTCACACAGAGCTACAAACTATACTCTTTTTCTTTCTTTCAGAGTACAGAGAGCAAAAGAGTTAAAAAGTCCAACAGAAATAAAATTATGTTATTTTCTATATTATAAGGTGATTTGCTTCCTGATATCCCATTTTATTTGCCCATTTCCATTCTACAGAATAACTATACTTATTATATTCTACTGACAATATTTTACTCTGTTTCTGAACACCATTCCTTCTATTACTGACGAGTCTAAAATACGGCAATTTCTTGCAGCTCAGCATCTCATACATTTCAGCTTTTATAAACACAAACCATGCTAGCGGCAATTTAAGGCAAATTGCTCTCCTTTGCATCTCCAAGACAGTGAGCGCTGTCACAGATTCCGCTGGCAGCATCAGCAGAGGGGGAGCTTTACCTCAGTGTTCACATCCTTCCCCAGCTGCCCACAGAAATCCTGGCAGGAACACCCGCTCGAGGCTGCCATGATGCAAGGCCACTGAAATCTATTAAAGCCCTCCACGTGTGTGTAAGTGCAGGTGAGTGAAAGAATCCGATGGAAGACTGAAAGGCTGACTCCCGCAGCTGGCATGGAGCCCAGGGACAAGCAGGATAGAGCAGAGAGGATGTTCTGAGCCAGACATCACGATGGCTCCCCAGCGGCCCCCACATCCTCACCCCGCCTCAGACAAAGAGACTGCCATGGACCACAGCACATTTCAGAGGTGGATGCCTTTGGTTCCCTCAGGATACATAAGGATAATATCTTAAAGCTACAATTTAGCCTTAAAAGTCAAATGTCGAGGTTGTGCAGACTGGAATTCATGAGTATGGTAAAACCTTCAGTGAGCTCTGGAAACGTGCATCAAGGTGAGCCCTGCTCACCCGGGTGCATCTGCTAAGCCAACAGTATCATGAATTTAATGGCTATCCTCCCACTTGCACAGCTCTAATTCTCACAGAAGTTTCAAATGCCAGAATTCTGGCATGAACATGAATTTGCTGAGGCCTCCACTACGAATTTAATGGTTGCAGGTTTTGCTGTGTAAATTTGAATGGCCACAGAAGCTATCACTCGGGAAATACAGAGTAGCTTTGCATAGAAAGATCTACTAAATTATTCCAAGTTGTGTATTCTATATATGACACATTTATGGCAGAAATTTTATCTATTTTTTTCTCCATAAATCCAGACTTCCCACTTACTCTGGCTCTCCCTAAATTCAAAAGTCCATAAACAGTGATCCAATCTCCTACACAGAGTTTTATCTTGTGTGGGGGGGTTGCAGAAAATATTACAGATTTTGGTCTTAGCAGCCACATCACACCACAGTTCTCCATTCTTCTACCTCATTCTCCTCCTGTGAGGCTTGTATTAGTCACCCAGTCTTCCTGATTTTATTGTGTCTTGAGGGGGATTTAAAAGCTAATTCCTAGCCTTCTTCTAATCTCTCTCCAGCTTCCTTGCCTCCCAGACAGGGGGCTTTCCGTATTTAGCTTTTCAAGAGGACAACTGACCCCAGCAAACAACTCAGCCTTGATTGATCAGTGATTGATCTTTTTACATTTGCTTCATTCACTCAATTTCAACACATCATATTAAAGCATTTTATTAAATGTAGTACAATATTACTAAGTGCTGGTTGGGGTTTTTTTTGTTGTTAGGTTGGTGGTTTTTTTGTAGCTGTGGTTCTTTGTTTAATTGTTTAAACACTCTGTCCTTGTTTAACCTCTTCTAACTGAGATACTAAAACCCATCAGCTTACCTAGCTCTTACCTAGTTCTGATTACACACAAAGCAGCAAGTCTGCCTTCTCCTTTTCAATTGTATCTACTCAAAACGCAAAGCACTATTTACTTAATAATTCTCTTGTCCTCCACATGTTCACTGAGCTCTCAGTACTTTTAATTCCTTCCTTCTTACAGGCACCAAATTTTCATAGCTCATTTGTAACTGTGGTATCATGTATTGCTCAGAAGTCACTGTGTCCCAGAGGTGTGTGTCCTTCATTCCAGGCCAGACTCCCAACAGATGAGCAATCTGTGAGCATCTGCACAAGAAAACTCTACTTCAAATGATTCCTCATGCCCCTGATGCCTGAAGAGCTCATTGTTGACACACAGGTGGCATCCAGCCCTGGTCATCACACCAAAGAAGGTTGAAAGGACTAATCAAGAAACACTGAAAGAAAAGGTTCCTTGAGACTGAGGTTTCTTTATGGAGAGGAACTAAATCAGTGGTCCAAACGCAAAATGTAGCCAAAGACACAGGAGAGAAAGTAGATTTCTCAATAGAACTATATAATTACAGTATTCAGTGTGCATACAATAGTTAATGAAAGGATTCTCCTTTTTACAAATAAAGACTGTACAGAGCTAAATAATCACACCTTTAGCTAGAGATAAACAGCTCTTGACCCTATGAAGTATCATTTTATTCATAGAAATCTAATATATCAATTGTTGACAACTTTTGAATACCAACTAATTTCTCTTTGGATAGAAGGCATAATCATAGGACACACTACATTTAGAACTGTACTCTAAAAAAAGGTATCCCATATACCTACAACTTAGAGAGCATGTTAATTCTGACAGGCTATACATGTCTTGATATTGACTAAAAAAAAAGATACTGAGAGACTAAATGGAGAAAAATATGGATGAAGAAGTCATTTTTCTTTTGGAATTGTTAGATATTGTTAATATATTAGCATTAAAATTTAATGATACACCTGTATCATGAGTAGAATAGGACATTAAATTTTAATACTAGTCTGCATTACCTTGTGCTACAATAAAAATGTATGGGGTCCTACAGATAAAAGTTTGTTGGTGATACCAGCCTTACAAAAGTCTAACGAAATTCTGTAGACATTCTTGTCCTACTTTTCTGTTATGATAAAAAAGTAGATGTCCTTTTCCTCAGCCTTAAAAAGGTGGCTGTTTCAGAACATGAATTGGCTACCCATGTCCAGTAATTCCAGACCTGGGTGTTTTTACACCTTGCTGTGAAAGGGTGGGGAGGTATATATTTACCCTACTTATGCTACTGAGTGTTTCTCAGGAAAGGCTGTTCTTTTTTTTCCTTAAGTTGGAAAGCCTTTAAATTCTGTTCCTGCTGAATTAGCATTTCATCATACAAAACTAGTATGCTCAGTGACATAAGCTCTATGTCAAAGAGAGGAGCCTGCAATTATGTATATGTCACTTTCCCTCAGAGCACATAAAGCTATGCCTTTTAGGCCACAAATATATATTACAAGAAAAATATACCCACAGTATTAAAAATAGTCAGGATTCTCTTCAATATTGGAGCTTTAAGAAAGGCATTTCAGCAAAAACACTTTGGAGAAAGTCTGCAGTGAGGTATAAATTTCAAATAGGAGCAGGAATAAGAATGGAATATACAATATTACCACCTGGGCACTATTCCTAGTCTCTAAATAAAGATCTGGATGTTTGGACCAAGGACAGAGGTATAACCCCCATCCCCCTCTAAATAATACAAATGAACAGCATCCAAGACAGGTCTTAATGCAAACAGACACTTAATTTAGAGACTGTTCTTGCACATAGTTTTAGCTGTTATTTGGATCAGGGCCTATCTTTATGGAGAGAATAAATTAACATGAAGCTTAAACCAGTTTTTATCCTCACGAGAATCGATCTGAAGGTCTGAAGACCTTGAAAAGGTATCTGTGTGATAGGTGCTTGAAGGATGGAATTCTGTTCCCTGCAAAGTCAGGATAGTATCTCTTTGTATGTATTTAGTGGGTGATGCCATTCTGGGTACCTGCTGCAGCCATTAAATAGGAATTAATCTCACTCAGTGACAAAAATGCATCCAAAATTGTCTAAATAAAAAGCAGAGGAGGGCTGTGCGAAAACCTGCTATTCTGCACAGTGAAAGCATTTTTTCATCAATAACACTTTTCTCATACAATCTGAGAAAAAAAAACCCCTTTTTGGAAATTTTTGCAATTTTTTTTTTTTTTTGGAGGCGAACTCTGTCAAAACATTACAAAAATACTACATTTGACAAAGTGGAAGAGTTAAGCCAGTTAAACACACACACATGAGGAATGGGTGATAAAAAAGAAAAGACAGTTAAGCAGATTATCAAACTGAGTAGCCAAAATCCATCCCAGAGCTGATGATTCCTAGGTCCAGATCCAACCTTCTCAGCAGAATTAATATTTAGTGTCCCTGAGTTAAAAAACAGAAAGCAAACTTTCCAACACCTGTCACTGTATCATGTTAAATGCTTACACACAAGTAACAGCCCTTTCTTTTTTACAATTGTGCTTTCACTTGGACTCCAAATGTAATATAAAAGAAAAAAAAATGTGTTTATCATAAATTCATTTCTAAGAATGCAGCAGTTTTCAGCCTCAAAAAGTGAAGAATGTCCCTAATATCTCTCCAGTTAGTTAGATTACTGATGTCCCATCTCACAATAAAACCCTTTAAAATGATCAAGAGACAGAATTCATGCACAAAACACTGTTCAGAAATGAGCAAAAAATTCATCTTTCATTCACAAGAGAAAATTATGCACACAGATTTGCAACTAAATATGTTAAATAAATTAACCAAGAGAACCAGAAACTGGGTAAATTAATGAGCTTTTTCTTTGCATCAAAGATTTAGTTTCAGCTTTGTGGGCTTCCATACATTGTGACCAAACAATTTGAAGGGTGATGTAGAAATATAGGATTGGATTTAGCACAGTCTCATGGCTCCAGGACCTCAAGAGCACATGGTGTTCAATGGGAGACAAGACAAACACCACAATTTTAATTACACCTCCCTCATTCCAGTACAGGTGAATGGGAAATTATAGTCACAGGCTACAATATAAAAGGCTCTGTCTGAGAAGAACAGAGGCTAAGATAAAATAGCTCTAATTTGCAATTTTCCTGTTTGAAAACCGTGCCATTATTTTTCACAAAAAAACCCCTCAGAATATTAACTGATAGTTTATTAAAAAAATCAAAAATCATTAAGACCAAATTACAAAATAAACTTGAGGGCAAATTGAAAAGTAATCTTTTGTGATGCATTTCTCATTTTTTTTGTATTTATTCTCCTTTTTATAACCAGTTACTTGCAGTAAGCTGCTGAAAGTCACTTCTATTTTTCTCTTATCATACCATGTATTGCAAAAATGAAGTACAAGTATATACTGTACCTTGTTTTACCTGTAAGGAACACACACCTGACAAAAGGCAATCTTCACATCCAGAGTAGGTTCACCAAAATAATACAAGAAATGGCGGCTCATAAATACCTGCAATTAAAGAAAAGTAGATATAGAAATCTTGTCTGGCTGCTGATGTGCAAGTATAATGCAGCTCTAGCTTCATTTGGGTTCTAAAACCAACCTGATTTGTTACCCAGCTTGTGAAAAACAGAAATGTTGTAACACTGGACTGTAAAAAAGCTTTAAATTCTTTCCAATGCCTGTCAAGGTTATGGGCCCAAATATGACTTGGTTACATCTGGAAAACTTCAGAGCAACTGGTGCCATTAATTCAAAGTTTACCATGTCACTTGCATATTCCTACACCACCACCACCACCACCAAAAAATAGGTCAATAATGTTCTAAACAATGTGGGAATAGGAGACACTTATTAATATGGGGAGGAAGAAAACAAGTCCTATGTTGGCAAGTATTAGGAAAGTTATAGATGTGGAAAGACTAGTTACATCACTCTGTAAATTCATCCACTTTGTGAACATGCCATGTAGTTCTGGTTCTGGTCTTAACATGCTACCACTAGAAAAGCTACAGAAAAGGGCAGTAAGAAGGGTCCAAAGCACAAAGAGATTCCTTACACAAAAGAACTGCACAGACTGGGGAGATATTTTTTCAGCCTAGAAAAGGACTGAGTGGAAATATGCTGGAGATACACAAAATGAGTGGAATACTGAAAAATTAAAAGAAAAAACACCCTTCCATTTTTTGTTCAAATAAAAAAAAAAGTGGCATCAAGTTATGTTATCAGAATTAGAATCAACAATAGGAAATAATTCTTCATACACTGTTTTGTCACAGTAAAACTCTCTGCCTCATGCTGCTGTGGAAGCCAGAAGTCAACATAAGTACTAATATGATTAGGCAAATTCACATAAGAAGAAATCTGCTGAAGGCTATTAACCTCGAAAATATCACCCCTGACTCAAGACACCCCTGAGTCACAGTCTGCCACTCCATGCTCAGCCTATTTCTGGATTTCCCAGGCATCTGATACTGGCCCAGGCAGCCACAGACTAGACTAGACAGGCCTCCCTGTACACCCCATTTCAGCTGTCTTAATTTAGTTCCACAGCACCACATCCAGCTCTGCCTAACTAGTCCTGTCCTAGCTACGCTCTAGCATGGCACCTCCATGACAAACACCCACAGCAATGTCAGCAGGCTGAGGTAGGCAGCTATGTCACAAGACTTTGGAGCACATCAATTCTTCTGCATGACTCCAAAAACTCACAGAAAACCCAGCCAAACACACGAAACAACAACAAAAACCTGTTAACAGTGCAATGTAAAAACTAGCAACTTGTAGGTAAAACGTGATAAATTATATAGAACTTCATGCTCTTCTGTTAAATATAAGCTCATTGTAAAGACTTAAAAATGAAAACAAAACAACCGTCCAACCATCACTCCATAAAGATAAAGTTATGATTCTCAAACACTATGTAGCTACTTATGGCACTTGTCTTCAGTAGGAACAACTAACTAACTTCAAGTGTAAATGGAACTAAATAAGACAAGACTTAATTTGGAGTAATTTCAACTTACACCAATTGATCAGGAATAAAGAAACTACAAAAAGTATTCACCAATACTTGCCAACTTCAATGCATCATGTGCGCCCACATGTGTTTAATTTTTAATGATTGAATATATGAATAATCCTGTTATGAAAGCAAGTTTATGACCTTCTCTGCATCTTGTTGCAGTGTCTGAGATTGCTTTCTCACTGCCCACTGAGTCATTACCAGAGTCTCATATTTCATAGAGGGTTTATAACAGTTTATGTTAAAACAAAAAAAAAGAAGAAAGGAAGCTTTTTTTTTTTTAAAAAAAAAAAGCTTTTAACATTAGACATACTGCCAATGACTTCTGGAAAGCCAGCAGGTAATTACACTGTCATGCTGCAGATGTACTCACTGGCTGTATGCATTACATTGCTATAATAATCAATGACTGAAATGTCAATAGCTATGACATACCACGTTCAAGACAGAGCTTAATGGTGGAAAGTAAAGAATGGAAGGGAAGAAAATTGGGGGAATTTGGTTTCTCCCTGAATTTGCTGTGAGGGTCTTTTGAGAAGACGTACTTTGTATTATGTATGAATTACTAGTCATACTCAGCTCCTCAGTTGTCCACAGGAATTACTGTCACTGTTAATAGTCACCCTGGGCAGAACAATAGACTGGTGAATTTTATGAACTGGAATACATTTTAAAATTTATTATGTTGTCCTTGTGTGCACTTAATGCTTATAAAATAATAGAAGCATGATATGTTTTAATGGCCTAGATCAATACCCATATTCCTCTGTACATGAGATACACCAAATGAATCACTATGGACCTGAGTTCCTCCAGTTGTACAAGAGGAAGGAATGCCACCTCTCCATGGCACAGAAAGGCCTACCCAGGACAAAGCTGACTTGGGTTCATGTTTTTAAAGTGTTTATTGAATTCATACAAGGTTCCTTTCAGTGCCCTGTAAGTAATCACACATGTATGTAAGTTCTAATTCCTTCAGGCAGAAAATAGATTCACACTCAGCTGCACTGATCTCCTTGATCACGTCTCCTCTGGTGCGAGCTGACACCACATCACTAGAGATGTTTAAGAAGTGTCAGAATAAAGAACTGGCCTGATGCTGAGATAATTGTGTTACAACATAAAGCAGTTATAAAACAAGAAGCTACTGAGGCAAACAGCATCACTCACCTGGGACTGGAGCTTTACGTGAGAGCATAAGCATCCAGTATTTCTTTACCCCATTTCTGACACTTTACCTTTTCAATATTGAGTGAAACCACCCAAGGGGGGAAGAAAGAACATTGCTGATAGAATAAAATACTTTGGAAGCCAGAGACTGCAGTAACATCACAGGGAGAAAACCTGTCTGTGAAACACCCAAAGCCACAATGGGATCCCAAATCTTCATCGTGATCAAGACATCTGTATGCCAGAACCCATAAAAACATATCAGGCTCAGCAGCAAACACATGATCTACTTTCAGGTAAAACAAAACTAGGAGGCACTAAAATCAGGAGGAGGAAAGCAGCCATGAAGGCAAGATAAAGAAATCCCTGAAAATCCTCTGAGCTGTACAGTGGCACAGCCCCCAAGGGAACTGCTGCCTGGATCCATTGAAGCTTGGCCTCTACCTAGCCTGCTGCTTTGCCATCCTCTTCCTTACTCCACTCTTCCTTCCTTATGGAAAGCTGCTCTTCAAAACAGAACGTGGACTAAAGACATGCCCAAATTTCAGGCATGAACTTCTCTTTACCTGCAGTGCTCCTATCAAATCTTCCTTTTCTGTACAAGGATTTTTACTTTTAATAATAGTTATCTGTCTCTCCAGGGGTCAGGAGGATTATCTAATTATTATTCAAACAGCTCTTTGAAGGCTGAAAGGATTAAATCAATACTATTAATATAATTACTGAGAGCAGAGAAGAAAGCATGGAATGAGAGCACTTAAAACGGACTAGAAAACCAACAGTAGCTGCAGTTCTCAAATATAGCCTCCTGCAGCAAACCTTTTTGCTCGTCCTTGAATTCTTTCCTCACCCTCAGTGCTGTATGATATTGGTGCCCAGGGAATGTCTGGGCAATTTGGCCCAGTCAGATTAAATCTTTTGGCCTAGGAGTGTTGTTTTCTACCCAGGCTGCACTATCCTTCACCTAAGTGGCTCCTGGATCATGGACAGGGAGACTGTGTTTGCCTTAAGCCTAAGAGATGCAAACCTCAAGTCTGAGGGGTCTGGGGTGTTGGTGTGCTGGTCCAAGGAGAATCTGAGCACTTGCACCCACCACGTTGAGCTCTTTCATCTGGAAAAAGCATCACAGTCCTTTTCCTTTGAGAAAATACCTTCATGATGGTTTCTCATCCCTGCATCCCCGAATCAACAGGTAAGTCCCTCATGCCCAATGGATAATGCCTCGACCTGTCACAGTATATTTAAAGCCTTTTGTGAAAGTTCAGAAGGCCAACCTCAATCCTCAGGAAAGTTCCATGTAACTTTTTAATTCAGAGAGACGAAGGAGCCAGCTGCCCTGCTGCAGTACTGCTTTCTTCATCACAGTCCAGGCAGGCAGGGCTGCTCATCTCACCCCACAGCACAACCATCTGTGTCAGATGCACTGATCCAGGGCTGAAACAAGGTTCTTCATGAGGAAAAACTGCAGCAGCTGTTTGACCTGTATTTAAACCAATGTTGCTGTACTTGAAATGAATATCCCAAACGAACTGCTCTCACCATCTCCCATGCTCCTGAGACTGTACTCTGAGACGTGTTTACATGCCCTACAACAAAGCAAAATGGAAACAAATGCTTAAATTCCTAATTTAAAAAGCAGCCCCACATGGAATTAAAAAAAAATAAAAAATAGAAGTGCAAGTTTCAATTTAAACAGGAATCAAATAGCAGCTGGAGATAAAGTAGAAAGAACTACTTGTATGAAAAAGCTGACTAGATTTAAACCTGGCATAGTGTGGCTGCAAATTGCAAGGTTGTAAAAGAACCATAGGACATCCTCCAATATCCGTGCCAAGTCCCATTGTCTTGGTTTTGAAAAAGAAGACAGGTATCTGCTAAAGAGGGGCAGGGCTTCTCTTGGAATGGATAATTCAAATCTTCTCTTCTTAAATTATTATAATTTAGAAAAATTAAAACGGCTCTCAGGCAGAGATATGGGGATAGGAATAACAGTTCTTTACTAATAGGTATAACAAGGCAAACAAACAACAACAACTACAGCAATTAATAGCAAACAGAACTAGGGACTTTGATGGGGCTTGGTTTCACAAAACCCAGGACAGTCTGGTCTCTGGGGACTCTGAAAAAAAAAAAAAAGTACTAAGCTGGAACGGCGAGGGATCTCGGGGTGGTGGATCGGATGAAATCTAAAGCTCTGTTGGTGGTCACTGGAGGGCAGGGATGTCCAGCAGGGAGGGACACCAGCGTGGGGCTGCGGTGCAGGACAGTCTCAAAGCAGCAGCGGTGGGACAGGGCTGGGCCAGCTCCAGCAGGGCAGCAAAAGGAGAACTCAAGAGTCCCCTTGGGCGCACGAGCAGGATGATGGTAGCTCTCCCTCAGGATCAGATCTGGGTGATGCCAGTGAAAAAAAAAACTACGCAGCAACAGCAGCCTCGTCTTCTCCCAGTGCCGAGCACACTAAAAGCGAAGCTGCCCCCCGAGCCCTGTCTTTCTCCCTGCCCTCCTCGAGAAACTCCTGGAGACAAAGAGAGTAGCTAAGTGCCAGGATCTATCCTTTTGTTTCACCTGAGCACCGATACGTATCCAGTGATTAGTTGTCTCGCAACCTTTGGGAAAAAATTTCTATAGGTGATAAAGAAAGAAAATAAAAAAAGAAATAAGCCTAACCCCCAACACCCATCAACTGTGATAATCTCAATAATAGGGGGAAGCTATATATATTCATATCAAGTAATCAAATCCAGCATTTATGTTTATTTGCTATTACTACCCAAATACGTAGCCTGTGCACAATGAGTTCAGTGAATGTGCTCCCTATCTTCACCAACTTGTAGTTCTCTACTTGTTCTACAAAAGGGGAATTAAAGTATTTATTACCACCTCATTACGTTTCATTCATGAACATAAAGATTCAGGGTATGAAAAAAATTTGTGAAATAGCACCATCACTTAGAGTTATTTAAAAAACTCATCCTGTCCTAATTCAATGAGAGGGGGCAATTGATCAGTTCAGTTGTCGCTTAAAAACCTTCTTTAAAAACACTAATGTTCAAAGATTAACATTCATGAATTATTAATTCTTCCTGTTTTGAAAATGTGTTTGAATAATTTCATGCATTTCCAGTACTGAAATTCCTCTCTCCTTCATCTGAAAATACATACTCTCACCACACTGTATAAATTTTCTGAAGCTTTCAGTAATGTTCTAACTCCTGTAACTATATTTTTCCTTTACTGAGACTTGGCTATTCTGCTCTATGTAAACAAGGGTGTAGGAAATAATGAAGACCTGAACAAATTCACACAGCATGACAAAGTGTACCAGCAGAGAATGGCAATGTCTGATCCCCAAACTCCTACAGAATTTCAAACGTGGGCTCTCACATCTTTAACATGCTGGATCAAAGAAAGAAGTCCTGCAGTTTGCCCACATTTTTCATATAATTACTGCCAGCTATAATAGGGATATATGTGTTCAAATATCCTATCAAACTGGTCTTCACTTCAGAGACCAAACCTTTATGCTTATCAGCTTTTTTAATATAATTTTTTCTTTCAGCTCTAAGGTACAGCACTGCAACAGGAGACCCACTGCTTAACAAGAAGCTTCAAGACACCTCAGAGGATAAATATGAACCAAAATTTGCAAGTGGATTAATAATAGTCAGGGAGAGTGCTTCTACTGAAAAAGTCTGCTTTTCTGTTTTGTCTACGCTCACATTTTAATTATTCTTGGAATAACCAGGGAAGGCAGTGGCGTGAACAATGTAATTATTAAGGTTATATCCCACCAGAAACAGATCATCTTCCACTGGGAAGAGACATGATGGCATGTTAAAATTCACAAGAATCATGCAAGTAGCTCTAAAACAGCTGGTGGAAGAGAAAGGAGAGTGAAAAGGAAAGAAACAACTTTGAAATAGCACTGAAAAGGGAATATATATGAAGCAAAAAAACAAACTGAAAGGACAAGGGATTGATAAGCAGATATTCATAATGATCACAGCTCACATGCAGAAGACAGGAACAAATGAGCTCTAAGTCTAGTCTTGCTACCAGATTCTCATTTTTTCTCCAGCCACTTATTACAAGACATAATTCCTCACCTGACTATATTTGGTCGAAGTGCCCAAATTATACAGCCCAAGATATCACATCCAGAGGTAATACTTACTGTTATGAACAGGTAATATGAGGAAAAGAGCCTACCCCTGGAAGATGCTGCAGCAGATTAATTAGTCAAAGTTTATGATGATCTTGTCATCATCTCTCCTACCGTCTTTTCATTTGCAGCTGAATATCTTCACTCCCTGAATAAATCCTAGCCACTTCCTAGAGCAGTAAAATTAAACTTTGATGTTGGAAGCAGCTCTGAATTTGCATAGAGTGAACCTGGAGTGGTAAGTGTGTGAGACCATGGCTACTACTGTAAGCAAAAAAACAAAGAAAAGCTAATTGGAAAGAGATGAGCACAATAAAACACTGCCTGCCTCACATAAGATAACCTTTACCACAATGGTGAATGCAAGACGCATTTTTCCTGTTTTGGGCACTTGATTTTAATCTGCTTTCTCTTTCTGAGGAAAAAAGAAAAAGATAAAAAATTGAGCTAACTGTCTCAGCACAGCTGAACAAAAAATACTGCCCTCTCAGAAATTTGTTTTTCTCTATTAAAAAAATAAAACCAATATAAAGCTGTTCCTTAGATAAATGTCAGTGGCAAAGCTGCCTGAAGGTATGTACTGAATCACATCAAAATTATTTTTAATACACTCCCAAGTCAACCTCCAATCCTAATTCAAATTCAGTTACATTTGCCTTCAACGCAGATGTTCCTGGCACTTTATGACTGATGAAAATGACCTATATTTTATGAAATACATAAAGAAAAATACTTAATTACTGTCTGCATCAAGCAGCATTAAGAAAATTATTAGATTTGAATAAAACATCTATATTAAGTTTGAATGCTTTGGAATTAATTTCTGATTAATTGACTGTATGCCATTGGATCTCATTCTTACAAGCTGCTCTGTTACATATGTTAACCACCCCATTAATGAAGGCTGCTTGTAAAAAGAATGAATATCCCAGCCAAAATTCTAACTTTGGGACAAATGTATGAAAGGCCCTGCAGGGCACTTAGATCCAGTTATAGATCCTGTTTTAGATCCTGTACCTTAATTATGTGGCACTGTAGTAAACAGCAATTTCTGTCAGTTTCATTCGATTTAAGGGAAAAATTAACAGGGTTGGTCACTTAAGAGGAAAAAAATTCTGCAACCAAAATAATATTTATTTATGCTTTTACTTATTTGATAAAAATTTTATTACATTCTCCCAATGCCCATCTTTCCTGTATCAAAGTATGCAGGATGGAGATATGAAAAGCTGTTCAGGACTGCGGAATAACTTGCTCAGCTGCCACATCTGTATTTATCAACACAACTTTAAAAGGGCTGCGTAATTGGTCTCTGAACCGAGCCAGATAATTCACACCTCAAGGTTATTCAGGAACAGAGCCAAAAAATCACTCACCTTGGAAGGGACCTTAGGACACCTATAATCCAAACTTTCTAATCAAAACAAGGACAGTTGCTTCATTCATTTGCAAAGTTCGGGTGCTCAATCCCTGCCTTGCTTAGTATTTACATATTAATACAGTAGGTACACAACTAAAAACACTCTTACTCCAAAAAATGTAAGAAGCTTAGTTATGGAGTGCAAGGCTGCAATCCATGAGCAGATTACACTGTAAATTCTGCAGCTACAAAACAGCTTATTTCTCAGACAACTAAAATACAGATTCATTTGCTTCTGAAAAGCTTTTCCCCCTTCTAAGCTTTAACATTTGGAAATTTTAATTACACCCATAACAAAACACTACTAGAACAACTCATCTCCAGGATGCAAGCAGGATTTATCACAAAATCTCTGCAAGCTGTTAATATCAAATGGTAGTTACATATTGTTTCACAAAACACACAAGATATTTTGATACTTTCTGGCTTCTTTTGATTAAAACCCTAAATATATGAGGAAAAAAAATTCTTAATGGAGTAAGAAAATACCCTGTGTTTCTGATGATCAATAACTGACTGGAAGGAACAGCTTGTCTACTGCTGGACTGTAGCCATCCACCTATGCTGCTTTTGTTCAGAATGTGCTGTGCTAATGTAGAATGGCTAAAGAAAGAAACATCCCTTTGATTTAGGCAGATACAAACCCAGCAAAAGTGGGTGTTTCCGTGCTCCAGTCTAGCTGTAGATAATGCTGGGTAAAAGTTCTTCAAAGCATAAGGGCTAATAATGATAATTATTTATGCACTGAATACAGTTAAAGTTCTAGAGTATCACTAAACAATGGGAGATGAACTATTTAAAGAAAGCATGTCTGCTGCTGCCAAGGGGTGTTGCTGCAAGTGCCATTTGCTGTTCCGTATGCAAAACCAGAAATACAGTAGGTGATTAACGCGTAAGTACAGAATCATGAAGGCTATTTTTAGTTTCCTGTTATACAGATAACTGCAAACTAGCACATTAGGAAAAAAATTACAGTGTTGTGAACTTAGACTGGATAGGTAAGGAGTGATCAAAACCAAGTCATGTTCCTTTTAGGTTCTTATATAAAAGTAAAACAAGGAAAAGCATGTTAAAACACAGAAGGTAATCGCCACCAGAAAGTAATTTCTTTTCTTTGGTTCTCTTTGTTCTGTAGCATTGAAACAAAGTGACTTTGATAAAGAGGGATAGGAATTTCTTTGGTAAGGGAAAAAAAGAGCCAGAGAGGCAAAGTCTACAATTTTCTAGGCAAACCGTTTGGGAAAAGAAAAAGCGGAACCCAAAACAGGCTATTTCATAATTCCTCCCTCCTCACTGCCTCTAAGACACAGAGACACTAGCTCATACATCTTTCTGACTGCAGGGAAAGTCTCCCTGCTATGGGTAAACAACAGTTTGGAATTGAGTTTTCCAGGCAGAGGCCTGCAGCACCACTTCAAAGCTTGGGTGCCCTCGGAGTTACACAGAAATGCTGGAACTGATTAAAGCAGCACTGAAGCAAAGACGTTTTAGACAAACAGGTGACTCTGCCTCTCCTGTTCTTGGGTTGCTGAGGAAAGTTTTCAGAAATATTTGACTCTGCTGAGGAACAAATGTTCAGAGACAAGGGTAAAAGGCTTTCAAAATCTGCACAAACATGCAAGGTCCAACATCTCGTATGAAATCAAGATTTTCACAGGTACTGAATGTAACTCAAATGTGACATGACATTAGAAACTCTATTCTTTCTTGTATCGCAGCTCTCCTAAGAGGTGGGAAAAGGGGCAAACAGCAACAACTATGGGTGTCTGGCCCAGGAAGGCAAGGGGGCTACAGACAATGAAGGAACAAGCTTAATTTATTTGACTACACAGATAGATTGAGGACTTCTCTCTCCCAAAACACTACCATTAACGAGGTGAGATATGCTCAAACCCTAGCAAGAACAAGCTAAGCATCCTAGAGACAGTGTTTGCCACCAGGACTCTGTGGTGAGTAATGCTAGGAAGCACTAGGGAAGAAAAGACCGAAGGAAAACTTAAATGACAAACTTATGTATTACTTTGAAAGAATTTGGACTGGACTACTCAAGATGAGTAACCCAAAGTACATTGGCATGAAAAGGGTAAACACATATTTTACATGAATATTAATACTAAAGAATTTAAGAAGTACAATAACACAACTGTATCCTACTTTTGACTCCCTAAATGTAAGTGCAAGAATAATTATCAGGCTCTTCCCTTTAGAACCTTCTTGTGTAATTTTAAAAATTCTACAATCCATAGCTTGCTCTTCCTACGATTTTGGCTTCTTTTTCAGCTGTGTCTCAATTACCAGAGCTCCTCCACAGCTAGAAACCTTCTGATGTCCAAAGTGCCAAGCTCTCTTTAGGCTCCTGAGAAAACAGCAAGATAAATACTCTTCATTTTGTCCAACCTTTCACACTTGATTAATTCTATTCCCTATAAATCATTAACCCATCTGCCTGGTACCCATCCCAGTCAGACTCCAAGCTGGGAGTGTACAAACACTGCACATGCTGCAAAGCTTCATGCACACAAGCTATCAGATCAGTAGCAATAATAATCACACCCCTTGCATGTGTTCATAATGCTCATGGTCATCTGAAGAAGAGCAAGCTCTTAAGGGAGATATAAACCCAAATGCCCTTTTTGTTCTAGGAAAATCCCAACCATTTAGTGTGTGTGCCCAAGGCATAAATGCTTCCTAGAGCTCCCATGGGGACAGTGCAGCTTTGCATTAGTCTCAGTGGAGGCCCATGCTCATAAAGCATAACACAGCCTTTGCACAATCCCACTGCAGCACTGGCATTCACTGTCCTAAACTACAAATGTAAACATGAATGAAAAAAAAGTAGAACTCGGTCATATGCCAGAGCTCTAGAGTTTGGGATTAAGGTTTCAGGGCTTTACCATGGGGTTTTTTTGGGTTGTTTTTTTTGGGGGGGGGGAGGGGGGTGGCAGCCTTTATCAAGGGCTCAGCAGGGGATCGTTTTCTGACTCCGAAACATCTGTTGGCCACTAAAATCCCAATTACACTCAGCTCTTTTCTTGCAGCAGGCAAGGAATTACGAACTACAAGAAGGCAATTGCAGTTTGAGCAAGTGACAGACCGGTGAATGTGAGGGTAACTGAAGTCACCTCCCAGTGCTTTTATACTTCAACTACAAATGTAAACTCTCCTGAAGTAGGCAGAAGCTACAGCACCTTGCTTACTTTAACTCTGTTGCTATCTTCTAGACTTCTAAGCAGGCGTGAAACACTATTAAAAACATGTATACAATAAAATATATGAATATATAAAATATATTCATACATTTCCTTGTCCTCTTGAACCTCACAAAGACCACATGCTCAGAAAGCACAACAAGCCAGCTCTGCTGCCTGCTTTTCAGTGCCAAGCTGAAAACACTGCACTGAAAGACACTAATTCCCTGTATCATAAGTTAGTTTGAGCCTCCTTCCTAAACGAGAACAGATGCTCAGAGAGAATCAGATATGACTGACCCTAAGTGTTTTCCAATAACATTTCCAGCTCCCATAGACACTAAACATAAGATAAATCAACTTAAATCCAACTGACCTGACATCACTTGCAAGGAATTATCTCACTGTGAAACAGATGATTGATTCCTTTTCTCAATTTCAAAATGGTAGCATGAGCTACTGCAACATGCAATGAATGCCACAAGGCTGCTCTGCACAACAATGACTCTCTATCCATGAAAAATAGCTGAACTTGGACAAGAAATTTTCTTCACGTTTTACAGCTTCCTGTAGACTATAGGATAGTTTTCACACCCCATGCTACATAAACCCTTTGTAATAATGCACATAGTAAACTTATCTCCAAGGTAATTGACTGTTTACTGCAAACCTGGTGATAAAACCACACATTTTAGACCTCTCCCCTCTCCAAGTACAGTGCACCATGCAAAAGCAGGATTTAGATGTTCTACAAAAACAGGTTCCTTTGTAAAGACCTCAGGAGTTCCTCCACATACATTTGACAGATAATAAAACAAAGGCACTAGAAAATAAATTATATGTTCACTCAGTCAGGAATAATGGCTTGGATGCCTGGCCTTAATCCACCTACTGAAAATTAATGTAAATAAGAAAGGTCAAATTCCTAAACAAAACAAAAGTTAAGATTGTGATTCTGTCAAGGAAAATTTAAGAGAAACCTATCCTTGTTTCCCAGAAACAAAGGAAAAAGATCCAATTTTGCTTGCATAGTCAAGTGCTTTCTTTTTTTGCATTTCCTTTTTGAATCAAAACATATTGGAGTAGAAAGGAGCCACTGGATAAACTGATATATTTCTCTGTGAAATCTTGTATTTTTATAATATTTTTTTCCTTAACTTTTAATTTTTTTTCCCTACAGCACTTTTCTGGGGTTTGGTGTGAAATCAAATGGATACATGAATAATAACAGATTTCATGTTCTTTTGAAAGACAGGGAGTTTTAACTTAGGCTGAGAAGAAATTTGTGAATGATGATGGGATACAGGAAAAGGAACATGATATTTTTGAAGCAGGATGAGCCTTTAAAGCCCTTGTAAGTGTGGCTATAAAAGCAACCATGCTCCTACCTCTCTTCATGAGTACAAAGACTCTTTATCAGTCATTCTGTGTCCCCCCCATCCTCTTTGTGCTCAATACTCTGTTCTTTGGGGCATGACAAAGAAGGCGGCTTAGATTTTGTGTAATTTAAGTACCTACAACTACCAATACACAAGTTGGAGCCTTAAAAACAAACAAAAGATAAACCAGATTCAGACCTCACAAGAAGGTGTTTTACAATACCGGGGGTTTTTTTATTATTTTATTTTTTAATCTCAATAGCCCATCAGCTTGAATAGCAATCTTGCAAAAGGCATTGCTTATCAAAGCAGTGATAAAATGAAAGTTTAACTTTCATTTATTATTATGCTACTTTCACAATATTTTTGTTTATATATCTTTCCTTTGGTTTTTGTTTGAGGTCTAAGGGGTTTGTTTAGGTTTTAGTTTTGGCCAACACTAAAAGGGTCTTTTGGCTTTTTTTGGCCCCAGCTGATCACCATGAATAAATCTGAATAAAAGTAGAGCTCTAAATGTATGCCACAGCTTTATATAGCAGTAATGCATTCACTGAAGAAAAATTCAACTCTTATTAGGCCCATTTGCATTATGAAAAGATCTTAAATATAATAATACTTCAGGATACTTACAACAATAAGTAAGAACTGACCAGAGTGGTCACCATAAGATGCTTGAAATCTGGTTATCTATCACTGCTATTTTCATGTTCCAAACTCTATATTCGGCTGCCATTTGTTACCTAACAAACCCTTTTGTGAGTCGTACCAGTGCAGTTCCAGCCCTCCTGCCTTACAACAGAGCACATCTGAAAGGTGCCACATTGAACCACTGCAATCCCAGTGAAGGGTACCTGCAGGTGACTGTCAGTGCACTGTAAACTGGACAGGCTGAGACAGCTCCTGTCCTGCAGCATCTCAGGGTAAACTCTGCCATTTCTGCAGACATTGCTAAGCAGGATGAAAGTTTTAGGGTTTTTTTTTCCCCCTAATGGAATAAAGCTTGTCTGTTCATCCTTCAACACTGATTCAGTTTTGGAAGTGTAATTAATCAGGAGCAAGAAACACAGAGAAAAACAGGTTTTAGTAGCTTAACTGTTCATGAATTCATTTGAGTGAATTTATGGGCGTCTTGTCCTCTATGATATTTAATGAGTCCAACAAATTCACTGCAGTAGAGGTCTGGTGAGACACAATGTTATAAAAACATTCCATCCCTGATTTACACAAAAGGGGTGAAAACTGAAGGCAGGCATTTTATACCATTATTGATTTTCCACAAATACACATGGATACGTGCATTATGCACAATATAAACAAAACTGTTCAGACACTTTGCAAACTGAAACTCAATCAGCAGAAATGCCACTTATTGACCTCAACAGAGCATCAGGGAAAATGCTGCCCTGTTCTCCTCATGACTCTGACCTGTTTCTCTAAATTACAGGGCCAAACCTCTGCAATAAAGAAGCATCACTATTAATCCCTTGTGCCAGCTGTCCTCACTTTGCTCACACAGGGGCTCAGTGCCCCATGCTATGTAATTTAAATGAAACACATTATCTGAAAGAACAAGAGGAAATCATTTCAGCAGATTACTCTGAGTTGCAACTGATCCTACCTCAGTCCTACCCAAAAACTGTGTTTGATTTCAGTTTCCTGTCACAGTCTCTCAGGCTCTCTGATTAACAGCAAAATTTTATCTGCAGGTAGCATGTCTTCATAACTTACAGCTGAAGATACTAACTTTGAAAAAAAAGAAGATTCAAGAATATTGTTATATTCTGATCATGTAAAATTGTGTCTCAAGATATACCAAAGAATTCTAAGCTGAATGGAACAAGTTTGGCAGATTAGATATGATAAATAGATACATATTGTGAATGACAGGATTTCGGTATCCAGTATAGCATCTTGAAAATGTTCCTGTGCTGAAGTATGCTGTTTATCCTCAGTTCTAAGGCATAAAGAATTTGCACTGCTTCTGGACACTTTAAAATATTCTGAGTCATGTTTTTTACACCTAAGCTATGTAAGTACTGACTTCCTTGGAAATGTAAGCCCTGTACATCTAGACAACAGAGACTGTGGTCTCAGAGAAGAGGACTGATTTTGTTTTGTATTAAGCACATAAAAACCACCAAAAATGTACAAGAAATTACTTCTGGGGAGGCATGGAGCCTGCATGCTTCAGCTTTAATCCTCCTGTCTTCAGTCATAAACTGCCAACTCCTCCATCTCAGTGACTTCTTGCTGTTGGTTTGTTGCTGGGAATGTTAGAGAGCCCTGATACTGAGCAAGGTTTCACTAGACACAAAGTGAAAAGGGAACAAAGGCTTTTTCTTGTATTAATCTAGTCAGAATATGGCAGTCTTAATAAGCTCAGCTTGGATCTGTCTTGCATTTTGAGTTGCCATCAACTCTTCCACAACACAGATTCATGAGTAGTTCTGTCTCTTCTCTAACCTCTCATAGGCAGATATAAACAGACCTCAATATTATCATGACAATGCTGTTCTCATCAAAATTAATCCTGGTACAGGCTCTGGACCAATGTTCCCAAGCTGACCTGAGAGGGATGCCAGGCAGAACAGCTGGAGCAGCAACACCTCCTCTCCAGCAACAGCCAAGCATTGTTTAATGGCAGGTCACATTAACGTGACATCCAGTAATGGAAATAGAGTCATAGAATCATTAAGGCTGGAAAAGAGCTTTAAATCCAAACGCTAAAATCCTCATTTATTCCAATTTCCCATGCATTCATTTAATCTTGCAGCCGACAGTTGTACCTTCAGTAGGATCAGTTCCTAGGAAACTGAGTTTACCCAGTCACATTCTATCATGAATTTGACTATGTTTATCAAACTAAAAGGACAACAAAGAAAGAACAAGTTAAACTAAGTAAACCAGTCACCAAGGGGGAAAAGAAAAAAAAGCAGGCTACATAAGATACACGAATGCTTTGTGATTTTCTGCAGCTGTTCTCAGCATTGCTTAGCAAATTAATTTAACACAGATTGTCATTTAGAATTATCTTTAGTCCTTCTTAGTGTTTTAGCACATTATAGCAATTAATCATCTTTTATTAGTTCATGGGCACTCAAAGACGACCTAAGAACAGTCACATTGTACTGGGTACTGCTAACTCATCTTTCATATTAACATTTACACTCTTATTCTACTTAATATACACATCCATACTACACAGAGAATTTTACAAGTGTATTGAGACCTTGATTTTGGAAAAAAAATTAAATACAGGCCTAAAGGGAATATGAGCATGTGCAATATTCTCTAGACCACAGAGGTAAATATGTGCATAAAGCTTTGCATAGTATCTACAGCTGCACAGTCATTCTTACAGAAGAGAAATAATATTAGAATTACATTTAGTGGTGAAACTTCCCTGTAAGATATGCAGCTAAACAGGTCAGGTCTACCTCCCCATGCTGTCCAGGCTTAGAGCTGTCATCTATACCTCATTTTCATTCATTATTTTTTTCCAGGATTCATTAACTGGGCAAATCAAAACCTGCCCTGTCATAACACATACAGGCATTTTTCATAAATGAATCTACAGTCACAACCAGTTCTCCCTCAGAGGAGGCAGACTAAAAACAATGTCTAAAACCAACAAACAGAACACCTTTAGAAAGTGTTTCTTTTCTTGCCCTAATTTTCTTCCTATTACTTTGCACATAATTTTTACAGTATGCTCATCACAGCCTGATATAAACATTTCACAAACACATAACATCTCCTAGTAGTCCCCTTATTTTACAGATTATTTTCCTTTTCATTAAGCTTGTTTTCAGCAGTAATGAGGTGGCCTTAGATGCCTTACCAGGGATAGGACAGTCTGACAGCGAAGTTTTACATTTTGTCCAGGTGACACACTTGTAATTGTTCTGAGGTCTTCCTGGGGAGAGCTGCAAATCTGGGGACCACTGCTCAACAAATGCGGTCTGTCGAAGTTTCACCTCTGTCCCAGTGGAAGACAGCTGTCAAGGAGTTAAAGACAGGCAGGGTTAAGGAAGCCTGAGTTAGTCTGGTTTGGGACAGTTAGCTCATTTTGGGACTGTTTGCTCCATTTTACCACGCTCCAAGTCAAAACAGCACAGATACCAAGTGGTCCATTTTCTCTCATTAGAGTACCCGGGGTTTTTTAAACCCTCTGCAGCTTTTCTAAGGTCAGTCCTTTCATGCATTGCCATAGTCTGTTGGATTAAAAAAGCCTGGAGGTCACTATGATGCCTTGTGATAGTCAGACACTGTGATATCTGTCAGTGGCAGAGAACATTTCTGTTGCTATGGACCTTTAGGTATAGAGAACTCTTCAAAAGGCAAACAAACAAGAAATACATTATTCCTTAAATGTGCCATTAGACAAGTTTAAGGAGTCCACATTCTGCATCTTCTTTCTGCACAGACTTGAAGGCTTATGTGAAAAGGACAACTCCTGATCTGGAGAAATAAAGAAACTTTCTGGGAAGAGGTAAATCAAACAGCCAAAACATCAGCGTTGAAGTAATCAGGAGTAGAAATTTAAGGGAGGAAATCAATAAAATCTTAGCAGCTGCATATATCCATGAGGAGAGAGTACATTAGAAAGATGTATTGCTGTCCACTCTTTAAGAATAATACTGACACTTCAATTTCTACCAAACTCATGAAATTACAAGAGCTGTTTACCAACCTACCTGCCAACTATACATTTCCATCTTTTTCTTTTGCCTTGCTGTCCTGAGCAACTGTAGCAGGTCTCATAATCTGTAGAACGGGGGAGGGAGGACAAGGGCAATCAATAGCCTGGCAGCTTCTCCCATTTACTCATTCTACAGGATGCTTAAATGTCACTTTCATGGACGACTTGGCAAAATACACACTTCAGACCATCACAGGGCACATTTACCTCCAGGTGTCCTTAGGTTCCTACAAAGGCTTATTCTGTGTGCCACATCTGATTTAGGATACAAACTTCAAAAAGAGCAAACAGCTGCTTAAGGCCTTTAAGACACCCTTGAATGATAGTGAAAAACAGGATTTGTACATTCAAGGGCCTCTGCATCTTCAAAAAACAGTACTTTCTACACAGACATGCATGAGTAAGCCCATGCCACAAACCACTGTGCAAAGTCAGCAGTAGAAGATCAATAACCTTTCCTTTCCTTTTTTTCCCCTCTTACAAGTGATTTTATCACTATTTTGAGTTAGATTCTGGTATTCCTGATAACAGTGCTATAAAAAACACTGCTGAGGAAGACACCAGTAAATTATCCAATCTATATTCCAGCCCGACAGCAGGATCAACTGTAATTATTTCTGACAGATATTTTCATAACTTGTTCTTCACAATGAAACATGCCCTTGCAATTTACATTGCAGTCAGTGGAGAATTCCTGTTTACAAAGAATAAAATCCATAGCATCACAAGAAGAGTGCTCAACGGTATGCAAGACTCACAAAGATATGCAAGAATTCAGAGCAAATTTATATACCAATTTAATTGCTGGTAGAAAGGTTAATCAGGGTTATGACCATTCCCATGATGTATTCCTCCAGAGAGTTTGAGAGTTTTATCTGTTAATGAAGAGTCTGTGTGTTTAGTATCCTCCTGTGTTTGTTGCTTTACACATGCCAAATATCATCTTAAACAGCCACTGCATTTGAATTACCATAATCTGATGAAACAGGTCCAATCAACCTGACCAGAAGAGCTCAGTGAAGTTTTACCATTTGCCTCTGTTTCTTTTACAGCGTGTATTACTAAAATTGTAGCTCCTTTTTCTCTGTATAACCCAAACAATGCCCGAAAGCTGCTCCATTAAAATGGTGGTGGTTGACTTTAAACAGAAGTTCCTACCTCAAAGATACACCAAAGGACAAACAAATTCATATTTGTGGGTTACTATTCCCACATTATTGCAGAACAACCTAGCCTGTAAGTTGTAAAATGACCCATTCTTCTATGAGACATACATCCATCTGTCATATAGTGAACATACTTTCCCCCAAATTAACAGCCATGTACTACCAATCAAACAATCTTACTGGGTTGCAGAAAGGGCATAAGCTCTGGACTAATCTTAACATTTCAATGAAGTTTAGAAATTAGGTCTATCTCATTTAGTAGAATTGTCTTCAGACATAAAGAACCAGGCAGCATTTGCTGTCCAACTGATGTCTGAAGGTGAAACTCTGAGCACATAGTGCAACATTTGGGATTTTGGGGAGTTGGGGTTTTTTGGTACACAGAGCTTATCTGCAGTTCTTGAATGGTTAAAGAAGATCATCAGATCTTTTACTAGTCTAGCCAGCATGTGCAGTTCAATACCTAATCACTTCTGAACAACATTCAACCATGATGTAAAAAATAAATCTCTATCCTATTGTTATGCAGGATGCAGCTTATCAGTCCATATGTTGAAAGAGACGTACAAATGAAATTCACAGCAGCAGCAATAATGAATTGGATGTTTAAAGAGCAAGATGGATGCCTCCAATTCTCAATCAGAAAGGCACATTATACCAGTCACAGAAAGATGTTTCCATTTCCAAGATGTTTTAGTGCATTCATGCCTAGTCCCAGCTGCATTTCAATGAAGATAAAAATAAAATTACTTCTGCACTACACCAGCTCCACAGTAGAAGCACTTCCATGCCTAGGAACGGAAGAGACAACTCCTGAAGCAGAACTTCTCAAAGACACACAGAGCCAGCAGGGCACAAAGCAGCTGTCGCTGCTGACAGGATGGAAACTGGATGTGCAGGAATTCTGCTTTGAGTTGGAAGAGGAGAAGGGAAAAAGGAGAAAAGGTATGTGGCAAGTCCACAAAATTTATCACAAATCTTCCTTAGATAAAGGTCAAGGCTCTACTGGGAAGGCCAACACTACCAGCAAAGAAGCAGAGTTATGTTGCAATTATAAATAATCCTCAGCAAAAAAAGTGTTTCAATTATTTGCTTAAATCCATAGCCTGGTGTAGCCCTTCCAACTTCAGGTGTGTACTGTCCTCCAAAGGACATGATTCACTGTCCAGCATGACCAGCCTTTGCTCACTTCTCCTATGTCTACTACAACTATTGCTGACAAGCCTTACCATGCTATCACAAAGTCCAAAGTTGTTTGTAGCTTTTCTCAAAGCTTCAGATTAAGAATTTTATCTTTCATTTAAAAGATGTTTCTCTCCCTCATAGTTGCAGAAGGGCAACAAAGAACATATTCAATAGCCTCAGAAGGTCAAAAAAGAAAGATCATACTAAGATTTTTCATTTAAAAACAAATGACCCAAAAATTTCTTGCAACTTCAAAACTCTGAGCACATAGTGCAATGTTTGGGATTTTGGGGGGTTGGGGTTTTCAACCCATGATTTGGAAACCTGGGTACATGGATACAAAATCCCACCTTGCAAATGAAAGGCAGACCTAGGCATGAACTTATTTAACCAGCATGTAGCCATAAATTCAAATAGTCTCTTGTCTTGAAAAGATGCCTTCCTCTAACACCAGGCTTTAAAGGAAACTCCAGCAGTTCCTACAGTGGGAGGAAAAGCAGGTTCATTGGTGACTGGTGTCAGTCACTGCTAATGAAGGCTGAATCACAATACAAGATTTAAGAGTCCAAGCAAAGGCATGCCAGCAGGACGGACAATTAATCTGCTGAGAGGAATTACCACTGACATAAAATTCTGCAGCATTAACTAAGGGTCAGCTTGGTGTAATGCAGAGCCAAAACACAGACAATATCTCATCTACACTGTGACCATGAGCACTGCACAGCAAACATCTTTTAAAATCCTGTCAGTGTATAAATCTACTGCAACCCTTTATGAATACATACAAGACAAGTACATATGTTGGGGGTTGTGTGCTGCTGAAATCTTTTTGAGAAATTTGAGAAAAAATTGTACATGTGAAGGAGCAACTGCAGGGCACTGGCTTACAGGAGAGGATTTTATTTGCCAGAGATTTCCCTAGTGTATCAGAGACACTGTAACAAGAGATTTCAACGTATTTGTTTGTATGCAAACATGACCAAATGACACAGAACACTGAAAAAGTGCTAAGACCTGCATGAAAAGTGTAAGCCATTTTCAATAGTAAGAATTAACATCTCCAGTTTCTCTAGACAACTTTTCAGTTGATGCTGCAACAACTGACTAGAATACAACTTGTACACTCTCCATCTAATTGTCCTCCCAAATGCTGGCCAAAGTCAAGTATCCAAGTAGCTACGAATGTGAAACTTGATGATCAGAATGACTGCTAAAGATTTAAGCATGAACCATAGAATCCTTGAATGGTTTGGGTTGGAGACAACCTCTAAAAATCATCTACTCTATTCACTAGGTCATCTTGCTCAAATTCCCATCCAAGAGCAGCCTATGTACACTTCATTTGAGCCACAGTTCAACATGAAAACAGGCTGCCTTTCACTAAGATTGTTTCCATGATGTGTTGAGTTTGTCTTTACACTGTTCTTTTCTACTGAGATTACACAGGAGCTTTCTCTGTACAGTGGGTATTATCCAATCTCTCTGAGTGCAAAATCCCAGTGCCTAAAGGAACAGAAGTTGTGTTTTAAACAGGAGTAGCAAGACAGATCAAAGAGTCCCTCACTAGCCAACATATTTCTCATCAGCCAGGGCATGTGGGTGGAAAACAAACCAGTGGGTCCAACCACACAGATTGAACTATGAATATAAGCAAAAACTCAACACCACTGAGGGAAATAAGGTCATTATTTTTTCACTGTTTAATTATGATTTATTTTCCTCATTGCACCATAGGTACCGATCCACGCTGCCACACTTGCACCTATTATCTCTCATGTGTACTATAACGTAAACCCTCTGCACGAAGTTGCTTCTAATGAATCCATCAATCACTGCTCACTGAGGAAACACTGAATGGCACTTATTTAAGATGAAGACTAGAACAGTGTTAACAGCTTATAGCTGGGGCAGAAGGGCAAAAGGGAGAGAGACAAAAAGAGAGAGACGGACTCTTTTTTGCTCTCTTTCTATGGCATTGGCTAAACCAGCCCATTTCAAAACACTGCTGTGAAGCAGTTAGGTACTTCTATCACTATGCAGAGTTTCACAGTAGAATTCTTTTTGTCACAACCATTACATCTGGTAAAATTACTGCAAAGTGGGTGTCAGATATAATGCTGAATTGCTCTGACCTGAAGAAACTGTGAAGCACGTGGTAGTGCAGGTTATACAAGAGCTATTAAGAATAAAAATTGGACAAAATGTTTGGAAGATATTCTTGACAACATCAATAGGTCATGTTTATAAATCAGTACAAGATTCGAATGCAGTAAAAAATAGAGCTGTAAATCTCATTAAAGCTTGTGTTTGGTTTGATTTCCAAGAAGCAATCACATACCTTAGTTTTGGACTGAGACTATGTGGTCTGGTTTTGGACAGACAAGTCTTCCTTTTAAAAATAATTTGATCACTTTCCACCAAGGAAAAAAAAAAATAAGAGAAACTGGGACGAAAAGGTTAATTTTTGAAAAAAGTGTATTTTCTTACATTATTTCTTTGGTTGGTTCATTTGAGGTTTTTAAATAAACTTAAAATATACAGCATAAACTTGGGATTCCTACATGTGCTTTTGAAAAGAATGGCCTGACAGACTGAAGGACCTCACCAGAAGTGAGGGCAGAAAAAAAGAATTATTTTTGGTACTGCCCGTCAGCTTCAGAAGGGAAGGAAGGAAACCAAGCTCTAAGTACAAAGGATTTAGTATCAGAAAAAATATACATAATCCAAAAATTTGAAATAGCTTCCGTGTGCAAATTGCCTGAAGTCCTATAGGTCAGGACATGTCATTGTCACAGTATAGCATAAGTCATGAGGGTGACAAAACTTTCTAAGCTTTCCTGTACTCCCACACCTGCAAGGCATGCAATTATCGGCTGAGGAAGAAACGTGTTTCCTTTCTGAGTACCAAAATTCACTCTGCTCCACTAATGAGCCCCTCCTTATAGGCCTGCAGCTGTATTCACAGTCCTAATGATACACCACATTGAGCATGGACCACCATGTCTTTGCACTTCAGGAACATCCCCCCCTTTTATTTATATAGGTCCTGTAAGTGTCAGAAGTCACAAGTGTACAACCTTGGGATAAGCTACAATTCTCTCCAATTCCTTCACTTTTTTTTTCTCTTACAACATTCACAGCTCAATCAGCGATGGTCTTATCTTGGAGGAAAACATCTGTTTAAGTATCTTGACTGTACTGAGATTCCTTCATTTCTCTTCACACTAAATGAGTTACAAACAGGCAAACAATTCTCTACAGTTAGCTTCATGTAGGAAAATACTGTGAAAACACTTTCTTCCTCAAGAAAGATGATGCCTTAAGGAGAGAGCCACCTGATGTATTTAATTACAAATGTGAATGTGGCTTTAGATCATGAAAACACCATGCTAAAGTCCTATGTTTCTCTTTTCATGTCAACCCCATCTCAGTATCTACCACTTCAGAAATGCCACCCCACAGGCCATTGCACTTCACTGCCAAACAGACAGATGTTGTCTCTACTTACAGCACCCAGAATTCTCTTACATCCTTCAACTGAAAAGATTACAGCTCACATGTGCCCACGTGTTGATTTCTTGTCCCTCCTGAAACCCATACTGGCGCAAAGCAGCAGCACTGCTTGCCAGCAATTCAGCATCTGGGATTCCCTAGGCTGGCAAAATGCACCACAAATTCTATGCATAATTCACATAAAGAAAAGCTCAGATTACTAGGTGTGTGTAGATTCATTAACATGCAGCAGTCCTTGCAAGCACGTGTCTCTGTACAGTTACTCAGATTTCTGTAATTGTGACAACAGTATGCAATCCCATGTTTGATTCCATCGACCTTCTGTGAAGTGCTGCTCAGCACTGGTTTTCAGACAAGGTATATTCACAGGGAGCGCACAGAATGAACAGCAAGGAGATACTGATGTCTTTGCCAGAACCTCCAACATCCAGCTATCACCAGATGCAGATAGGGAAGGCTAAAAATGACAGCATTCAGACACTGGACTCATATGCAACTGTTTCCTGAAGCAAAGTTCAGAGGCCCCACCAGCTCTGGAATACCATCAGTCTCGGTGACATGGAGATGGTAAGTTGAAGAACTTATCCATGAAATTCTCATATCTTTACCTATTGTGAAAAATCAAGCATAAGGAGGTCTATAGGCAGGCTGGAATAACTACTGTAATTGGCTCAATGGTTTTATTTATTTCCTTAAATAAATATATTAGAAAGGCACTCTGAAATTTTACTGAGGTACACAGGAAGAATTCAGTTAGCATTTTTCTCAAATTTGAAGGGATAGTTGTCTTAATACTTTTCCTGGATTTACAGCTACTTCTCTCTATATACCACTAGATCATTCATGCTGAAACAATCTACAGCTTTTCTACATCCTCTACAGTGCAATTAAGCACACCAAATGGAAGGATATTCAAAAACCTCTCTGACAGAGAGCAGGCATGTGTCTGTGTCCTGTGTCACTTAGTACTGTCAGATATGCACATTCCTGATGCATTTGTACTCATCAAAAATTTCCAAACAAAACAACCTCCTTCATTAAAATCCTATCTGAAAATTGCCAGTGCTACAATTGTACATGTCACACTGGAGGACATTGTGAAGTTTAGGGACAGATTAATAAGGACACGAGAGCCAACCCGCTTTGAAAAGGAAAGTCTTTGATGGCTTGGCTCTTTTCTTTGTTTTGCACTGTACCTGGACATGAAATCCAAATGCCTTCAGGTCTCAGAGGATGGCAAATTTTTGTTATGAATCCCATGTCTAAAGTCAGGTCTCACACAATCTGTTGCAATACTGAAAGCAAGCTTCACTCCCACAGTAGTTTAAGTATTCCCACATTAAATTATGAGTAATTTCAGAGCACTGCAGGTTCAGCTTTGAAAAAGCCATCCTGAGCACTGCTAATAAATAATGGAATCACAGAATACCCTGACGTGGAAGCGACCCACAAGGATCATCACAAGTTCAACTCCTAAAATAGCCATGGTAGCATGCAGAGGGAGCAGCACCAGCTGGGCATCAACCCATTTTTAGTGCAGTTCACAGTGAGTTCCACACCGCTGGGACTCTACTCTTCCCAGCACCCAAATTAGCTGATTTAAGACCAGTTGCACATGCACTACAAACCCACACTGACTACAATGTAAAGATAAAATTAACAAGTACTAAATAAAGGAAATAGCCAGTTCAGTACACCACACAGTCTACCTAAAGTTTGCAGATACTGCACAGTAATTTGGTTTTCCCTGCACTTCACATATGGATAAACAGTTTACATAATTGGCAACTGTGTAAAAAGAAAAAAATAAAGGGAAAAGACAAATATTAGGATATTAAATATTAAAAAATAGTAAAAGGAAAAATACATTAAAATAGGAAAGTAAGATGAACAAAATCGATGTACCTACAGATTTTGAAAATGAAATTATATCTACAATGACTAGGCATAGAAGAAACTGGGAAAAAAAGGCAGATCATTGTTTTAAACATTTTACTCTTATAAACACCAAACAAGCTTGCCTAGTCAACAGAAATGGACAGTTATGCTGCAACATTAAAACATTATCTAATTAGATAAAATATTAGTTAATATTAGATAAAATATTTGCACAATCAAAATATTGGATAGAATCTGTATGGATACAAACGTATCTGTAAGGTGGCATTTATTTTCCATCAAAAAAACCTCCACACTATAAGCAAGACCAGCACGACAGCTGAGTCTATAAGAATGAAAAGAATGCAACTAAACACAGACAAAGAGAGTCAGTAGAAGTACAAGGTTGCTCCCAACTCCAAAAGGAAAAGGCTCTACAATTACTTCAGGTTTTCATAGAGGCTATGGTTCAGCATGTTTAGCAAAGAAAGTACAAAATGTGTCACTGTGAAACTAAGTTTTCAAACAAAGAAGAGCCAAACAGTACTAAATAAAAGGCAAGAAATTAATATCCACAGTCTCAGCCTGGAGGAGACACAGAATGTCTCTGTGAATATCAAAGAGATATGAGTGTGGGGTTTTTTCACACTCAGAAGAAATTAGCTAGCAGAGGCTCAAAATACGATAAATTTTTGTGTACACACACTGACAGAATTTGTTGGTCCCCATCTCCTGAATATCAGTGGCATCTTGTCTTTGGATTACATTATTTACAAAAACCACAAGATTTCTTACTCTCATAACAGAGCAGCTTTCTATGATTGATATAGATGTTTCAATCTTAGGAGTAATTTTTTGTATCAGTTCAGTAGTAACTTCATTTCTGATTATACAACACATATGCAATCTCAAAAAAAATTACTGCAGGTGACATTTTGTCTGGTAGTGAGTTATTGTAGTCAATAGATATCTTTCCACTGATTTCACTGGGCTTTGGATTATTTCATTAGAAGGTGTTCTACTTTGCAATAAAGGTCTCATATTTATGGCGCCAACCTAATAGCTTTTGGGTATTTTTTACAGTCCCGATTCAACAAAGTAATTAGTCTGGACCATTCTACTTCCCTGATGGATATGCTTAAGGACTTTGTGAAACAAATCCAAGATATCAAATTGAAAATTGCTTAACTAATAAACTTAAATTTAAGCTAAAGCATCCTTATTTCACTACCTCAAAAACGTTGTCATTTTAAGAGGAACTTAACACCATTCAAATATTACATAAGATCCAAGGCCAACAACATATTTTCGTTAAAGTTGTGTAAGATGAAGCAAAAGTAAAATAAATTAGAAACTTCTGGTTATTAACATGTTTACATACATTAGTGTGGCATTACTGAGTGAGCTGCAGCACCAGGTCATTGTCCCAGTTAATCAGTAGAGGAAAGAAGGAATGCCATAGAGGAATGGAAAATGTTCTTCAACCCTGGCACTCCTCATTGCTCTTGTGATACTGTGAATAGATGGACCCTGAGTCCCACTGCTCTGGGAACAGCCAGCACACTTCTCTAGGCAGCAAGAGCAATGGCAAAGCCATTGGTGAGCCTCTGTCCTCCTGCACTGATTGTAAGCTGCTGCTGAAAACAGGTAGCTAGTGGTCATATTTTTATGGTGAACTATTTGTTATTTCTTTTCTCTTATTTATTTCCTCTAGGCCCTTAACTGTCATGCCAGGATCACAAATTCATCTTCTTTTAACTAGATATACTCACAATAAAGTCATATAATGAAATATGTAACATATTCTTATTAAGTATATATACACCTTTATTTATATTTATATAAACCTTTGACATTATCACAGATTTAGATTATTACCCTTTATTTAATTTTTTTATCACCAGGGTTCTAGAGTTTAAAATGCAAAATAAAACAGTTTAAAACAATTACTGAAAGCTGATGCTGCAAAGCAGCCATGAGATTCTAAGAAACAGCAGCATATCCAGTTGCCTTGGATGTCCCCAAACCAAGACACTAAGTTAAGTTCACCAAGCAGGGTTTTACTGCTGGACATATGAAGCAAAGCCCAATTCCACATCCTGACCTAGAATCCCCAAAAAAGCCCTAAGCCACCACAAACAAATCGCATACAAGTTAGATAAAAACGTCTGCTACTGATGATTTTCAAAGTTGCATTTCCAAGCCACTTTTGCAGTCTCAAAGGAATCTTTCTGAAGTTTTTTTTTTATGATTTTAGAGTCTAATAATGTAACTAGACACAGTTAAACACTAGGTCAGCCTCTTGCTGCCAGTGTCTGTATGAAGCATAGGTGGAGAAAAGTGAATGAATAATAGTGCTTCCTGAAGATCTGTCTCCTCTTCCACCCTTTGAAAAGCTAATTTGCATAAGAAAAGCAGCAGGATATCCAAAAGCTGAAATATCAAAGTGAATTTACTGGCTCACATTACATTTAGCTTTGGTCATAATTTTGGTCTCCTCTCAGTTCATTTCACTGTCTGACTCTCATCTCTCCTTGATGTAGTTACCTCTACCAGTTTGTGATCTGTGGTAACTCATGAAGACCGACTGACATAGAAGCTGTTTTTTTAGATGTGCTGTGACCTTGTACATGCTCAAAAAGATTTAATTCTCACATTCTTACTCCTTAGAACAATGAGTGAGTTTTGGGCATAGTTAAAAGGAAAGCACTGCAGAGCAAGGCTGTATTTCCACATAGTTGTTCTTTGTTTGAGGGCCTCTCTAAGTCAGTGCATGAACTGCCTTAGACCTCACAAGTCACAATTGTAGAATGGTTTGGGTCAGTACGGACCTTAAAAATTACTTTGTTCCAACCCCCCAGCCATGGGCAGGCACACCTTTCACCAGACTAGGTTGCTCAGAGCCCCATCCAACCTGGCCTTGAACACTTCCAGGGATGGGGCAGCCACAGCTGCTCTGAGCAGCCTCTTCTGGTGTCTCTCCATCACAGTAAAGGACACATCGTGCATCTGATCTCAATTCCCCATCCAGTTCTCATCCACACATGCATTGCAGGCAAGAAAGACACTATAAAATTAGTGTTGGTCACCTACCTACCCCATAACCTGCCAAACATTCCCAAAGTCCATCCCATCACATTCAACTGTGCCTCTTGGATAGGACCTCTCCATATGTACCAATGTAACAAAGATCAGAAGAAATGAAGGCCTTAAGGA
This sequence comes from Acrocephalus scirpaceus scirpaceus, assembly GCA_910950805.1. Lineage (NCBI taxonomy): Eukaryota > Metazoa > Chordata > Aves > Passeriformes > Sylviidae > Acrocephalus > Acrocephalus scirpaceus. Next base: position 56,212,018 of record OU383778.1, on the reverse strand, counting down.
CAAGACTGACAACTGTAAGGCTATAATCAGATTGTTTTCCTCAGCCAAGAATTTTATTTTAGATTGCATTCAGTAAAAAAAAGGCAGGTCAGTCAAAAATATAACTGGTTGACCTAGAAACCATGCACCATAGTCAGTTATTTTTATATCTATTTCCATGGGTTTATGTTCCTGGACAAAACTTAACTCGTAAGTGTTCTTACAGTTGACATATTTAGACAAAAATCCCTATGTATGAAACATTCAATGGGCAGTGTTTATAGTATTTGCAGCATCTTTTGCCTCAAAGTACCTAAAGATGCATTTTCACTAGCTTAAAAAAAAAAAAAAGCTTTTCATTTTCAGTTCAGAAATCACAGGTTACAATGATTGAAGAGAGTTCTGTCTCAGTAATTCTAGTTGGCTCCTCCATCAGCACAACACAACATGACAGCTTTCACAATGCATCACCTTCCTTAAATATAAATGCTATCTTTCTGAAGTACTGCCAAGAAGTTTGGCACAGTTGCCAGCCTGGATTACAAGGAGATGACCATTACAGCACTGACTTGCTCAGAACAAAATGCTTTTTGGGGAAATACATCAATTCTTTTGCAAAAATCAAAGGCAACAGGTAAAGTAACAGTCACAACCATGGGAGTCACCTAGTTACAGTACATACAGCAGATAACTTTTGGTGGAAAAACTGTGAGCATGACCAGTTGATGCTCCAACCTCACTGCCACCAGTGGTAAATGCTACACCAGCAGTTCTTTCCAGAACCACCACAACCAAAAAGACAGGATCAGTGCCCCACAGAGCTGTCATCCAAAAAGGCATCAAGCTGTACAACAGTAAAGAACAAACATGAAACAGGCAATGACAATAGCAAAAAGCTGAGCTATAACTCAGTTAAATCAACAATAGAGAAATATAGTTTGTTTTTAATGTTTAATTATTGTACAATTGTCATTGCTGTTAATGATACCGACTCCTACTTTTGCCACCATGATCAAGAAGACAGGTCAATGCTTTCCTTGAGAAAACATGGAACTTTTCAGATGTTGTTTGGAGCTGCAAAGCTTACTCCCGTTTCTCCTCACCCCTATACAAATTCACTGTCAGAGTTCCCAGCTTAGTAAGCCAACTGGTTTAACAAGCTGAAGGTCACTAGAAGCAAGATTTCCCCAGCTGCTGCCTCCATATCAGACACTTTGGTTGATATGAGTTGCCCGTCAGCCACAGCTGTAGCCTGTAACACCAAAACACAGCCATAAACCACAAATATAGTGAAATATAAGGTAAATTATGAGTGCTCCCATACTGAGTAGTGTTAAGCTCTCCATGAACTGGCAGACAAGAAAAAAAGAAGTCAATTTTTTTTTTAAAAAAAGAACCCTTTCTTCCAGAAAACAACAGAAAAGATAAATAATTTTGTGTTTGTTTGTTTGTTTTTCCAAGAGAAAGTCTCTTCAAGGTCTACTATAAATGAAGAACATTAACCTTCTAAAATTAAAGAAAGCGAGGAGAATTCTTTGGCGCTCCCCATATCCCTCTCCCCACCTCTCAAACCTGCATCCCCAATTCTCCCATTCTGCATTTCTTTTCTTGCAATGTTTCTTATCGTGCTTCTTTTAACATACTTGTGTGTGTGTGTTTCTGTTCAAGCCAATGATACAGCATTTTTATTTTAAGCAGTTTTCCACCCTCTTGCGTGTTTCTATGAACTATAAAGGAACTTTTGCAGCCACATAGTGTGAAACTGTTAAAATTACCTATTTTGGGCATGCTGATGTGTCAACAAAATTCTGTACACCATAAAACTTCCTGGAAAATGCCTCTATAATCTTTGGGAGAAAAAGCACTATCCTTTCATCTAATTACTGTGTGCTTTGGTGTTCTAAGTGTATGTAGATGACTATAACCCTCCTTTCTTAATTCTGCGCAAAGATCACTTTCTGTCTCCTTGTTGGCTGAAGCTTTTTCTAACCAGTTAGCTCTTTTCAGAGCACCTGATTTCTGATCATTTCAGTTTGCTGCGCACAGGATGCTCAGGAACATTCATTCAAACTACAAGTAAAGCCCTATTGTTTCCACGTGGGCTTCCTTTTAGATCCTATCTCTGCTCCTCTATGATTAGAAACTTCCAGCAACAATCACATTCAACAAGCTCCAGTGTGGTCACTGAGTTTCACCAGTTTTCTGCCCATCAATAAGCCCCATTAAGTCCTTGATGAGCGAAACATAAAACAATCAAGGTTTTATTTAATCACTCACTTCAATAACGCCAGCTGTAAAATGTAAATTCTAACTTACGAAATCTGTTTTGATAATTTCGTACACAATAAAAACCTTAGAGAAAAAGTTGTCTGTTCTGACCCTTCCTACCCATCCCTCTCCCAAGAAACTTTGTGTACCCATATCACAGGCTTTTTTCCCTGGAGCTTGTTTTTGTGAAGCTGCATTATTTTTTACCAGCAATCACATAACCAATGTCCATTTCATGCTGGGTGTTGCACATCTTTGTCCTTCGAGCTTATATTTATCTCCCATTGTTCCTACCACAAACCCTAGAGCTAACAGTAGTCACAAGCCTGCAGTTGTCACAATCCTATAATTTGTCAAAAGCAGTGAGAGCACAATTCTGTACAAGTAGAAAAAAATGAACTGGACTTCTTTCAGTGAACTGTTTGTCCTTCAACTTTCCAACAATCTGGGAACTGAATTGAAAGATATCTTTAACAGCTTGAAGAACTGAGTAGAGTAAAAAAATCTGTGTCACTAGGCAAGAAAAGCTACACTTCAATGTGACTATTAGAAATAAGAAATGATCAAAAGTAAGAAACTATAAACTTGTTCCAAAAAAAGTGAATTCTCTTCTGTTCCCGGCCAGAGGTTATCGAAACCACTTTGAAAAGCTCCCGGACATTGCCAAGTAAATTTGTAAACTGCAGCTGCCAACCCAAATCACTAAAAACAAAAAAGCAGTAAGGGAAGCCTTCCAGAAATTATTTAATGACATGGAATTATATCTACAATCACCTCCTTTCTCTGGGATGCACAGCAAGTTGAGCCCTCCTTTGTGTCTGCTTTCTGGAATAGGAGCTCACTGGAGCAGAAATTCCCTTTATATTTGTGTCTTGTGCAGCACAGATAATTTCAGCAGTATTCTGCAAATACAGCACTGCAGCAGAACCTCAGCACTAAGCAGCTGATTGCCAAAGTGACTTTACAAATTTAAAACTTTGTTTCTAGAACATGGGACTTTTTTCAGTGCCTTAAACTGATAAAAACTTAAAACAGTACTTCTCTACCTCTTCCTGTTTAGGGGAATAATACATCTGATATAAACAAGCTTTTTTTTTTTGGCCCTCTCCCCAGTGTTTAGGAACTTTAGGACAGTTCAAGGCTGGCTGATTTGTTCTTCCACTCTTTCACAATATTACATGCAGCTATGCAATAGCAATCTAATTAGGAGAAAAATAAAAAGAGAAATCAATGCCCTTCTCTACAGCTCATACCTGCTAGAAAACCAATGGGTTTTACTGGCATACCAAAACAACGTATGACCCAGACTGCATAGATAAGATCAATCTTCTAGGTTCCCTAAGGAGAAAAAAGACCACTTGGTATGAAGAAACATCAGGAAGGAAGAAGTTTGAATATCTGTCTATAATACCCCTTATCCCATGCTAGTAATTTAATGGAGGCGAGGATAGTAAAGCAGGAAAATTCCTTTGCTAAACAAAATGCCAAAGACCTTGCGTAAAGTACAAATGTACCAGTTTCATAAGAGGCCTGGACAACTTTTTGCATGCTGCATAGCTTTAAATGAAATGAACTCTCCTGGGTGTCATAATCTGTTAGTTAATTCTGGAAGTGGCCTGAAGGCCCCGTAACAAATGCGACCTTCAAAAATGGCAGCTCAGATAGTCTAAATGCACATCAAACCAACCAAAGTGGTCAGAATTCAGTAATCCCTTAAAGATGAACTTTGACACAGAACAAATTACCACTTTGAGCCTTGGGACAGAAACATATTCTTAAACTTGGACTTTTTCAGCTCTGTCCTTCTTTGAGATGGTTGTTACCCATCGGTTAAGGCATTTAATGAGCCACAGTTTAGGGAATTGACTGTGAACCGCAGATAGTCTTGTACCAGAAACCAGACCAGAGATACAACGCAAAAATGTATTTTTCTATTTTTGCACATTACTCTGGTCTACAAAGTCCCAGAGTGAGCTTATCAGCATTCCATACCAAGGAGTCAGATATATAACTGTAGCACACTTGCTGGACAGAAAACAGCAAACTGTAAAAAGTTATAGGAATACAACAGGAAGAGTTTTCCATTGTAGTAAAGCAGTCTGATCCACTGGGAAAAAAATATCTGTGAAAAGCCATAACAAGAAGGGAATAGGAATAGAAGGAGAAGGATATAATTTGCAGCATATTACAACTGAAACAGTTTCTCATCACCCCAATAAGTGCATTCATCAAAAAACATGTCAACTATCTAAAATGTAGAATGAATGAGCAAATGCATAAATCGAGGGTCTTCCTTCAAATAAGTTATTTTCGGGGTTTTTTTTCCTCTTGTCATTCAAGAGTATATATATAGTTTCAGTTTAAAGTATTAAAAATTAGGTAGCAATATATTTTCCATTTCTCAGACTATTGCCCAACTTGTAACCTTTGATGTGTCTTGGTGGATGCTTTAAAGAATGAATTGGTCTGACTTTACTACAGAGCTGTATTCCTGTAGCTGAGCCTGCTTGTGCAACAGTTCCGCCTCCCTGGCATTCTTCCTAGATTCTCTTAAGTCCATTACAAAAGTAGGCAGATGTCCTTTCTTAATGACATTTCTACTTGCATAGAAATATTGAAAGCTTGTCAACCTTTCTCCCAGTCTCAGACAAAGATATCCTATCATGTCCTTAATGATTCCATCTTTATTGTAATGAATTTACAGGAGTTGCTTGTCCTTTCTCTTTAACTAAATTCCAGAATCAAGCCTTCATACTCAAATGACAGGGAGTCACAATACTGCTATGGAAATGGTTTTTCACTATTATTAAAATGCAAGGATGTTTTCAATGTATCAAAAAGTAAGTTCTTCTTTGCTAGCAGGAATAGAAACAGAAATTGTCTGCTTTTCATGTTATTAAAGGATTTGAAGCAAAGGATACTAATTATTTTCAGAACATCCTTTCAAAATGGTCCTTTCACATTTCAGCAGTTATCCTAAGATGATAAATTCTAGGCTGAAAAAACCAAAATTCTTCATACAAGGACATTTTATTCACCATCCTAAACAAAAGCAGAACTCAGTTTCTATTCCTCTGCCACCTTACCACTGTTCTTCCTTTCCTATTGCCCAAATATTTTACCATTTTTGTCCCAAAGTAACTTCCGCTGTCCCAAAATGTGGAATCTTACTAAATGGTAATCATCATTTTAAGGACTGGCTGAAGTTCACAGAATATAAGTTTCTATATCTCAAATTTGAGCAAAAGGAAATGTGGGGTGTTAAGTTCAGCTTTGGCAAAGGCAGAATAAGCAACTACTTATATTAGCACGGCTCTGGGCACAGTACATTCCCATTGACTCCTCTGCCTAATATGTTTGTGCCCAAGTGCTAAAGAGATTTGCTGTTCCAAACTCCAAAATTTAACTTAACAAAGCTAAACTTAACAGAGTTTAACAAACTCCAAAGATGTAACTCCCAAGTTAGCATCTTTGGAGTGAGGGCTACAATAGAAGTGATTTCTGCCTGCTCTCTATGCTCCCCTTCCTCAGCCTGACTCCATCAGCTGCAGGAACAGCAATCTTGGCTTTCCAGAAATCCTGTCCCATCATTCAGGTGCCATCCCACATAATTCTGGTGATAAAATTTATATTGTTAACAAACCTATGGCTACCTTTAACTAAACATTTCAAGTGACTCAACTTTGAGACATTCTTTGGATCTCCTTCCAAACATATCAACCACAGGAACATCACACAGCCTTACATCCTCTCCTATCAAGTCCTGTGGAGGCAAACCAGACTGTTTCAGGACGAAGTGTTCCCCCACCGAAGTCAGTACCTGTAGCTTTCTTATAACATTTGAATGCTGTTTTGGTGGTATCTTTACTGAAGCTCAGATCCTGGACTCACTAAAATAAAGGATGTTAACAGTTTAAAGGCAACTACCTTGCCTTATATACAAGGAAATGTTAGGAGTAAAATGGTTTCAAACCTCTGATCTTAAGCAAACTGCAAAATTTTCTGTTTTTCAAAAAGAATACTTAGGACACATTAACAGAGCATTTTAAGTATCAGAAACAATGAGACAATGAGATATATTGTTTTCTAAAAGACTGCAATACTTAAGTAGCAACTTGATGACTGTGGTGCAAGTTACATTTACCTTCTTACAAAAAAGACCAATTCCAGTCACTTCTGTTTCTAAAGCCAAAATTCATGCTGCTACTATTACTACCCTCCTCTTTCTTGTTTCCTAATAAGAAACTATCAGAGCCACCTGTTGTATGCTACTAAAGCTGATAGTGTAATACCCCTCATAGACAACATATTCCAGTTCCAAAGATGCTTTTCTTTGTCTGCATTGTCTTGATTCAGAAAACTAATATGTGTCTAACTTCAAAGACAACAGCACAGCATTCCTCACATGCTTAGGAACTTGCTAGTGTACACTGATCAAGGAGAGCAGCACACTAAAAATAGAGCAACGGTGCATTCCTGACCTGAAACTACTCACTTTGTATGGAGATTTGAATTTATAAATAGTTAGTTAAAATGTCATGGCAAAAAGCACATTGTAGGAGAGGAGATTCAGTGGATACCCTGAAGTACCACCTGGATGTGACAGAATGCAGTGTGATTTTGGAATGAGGTCCTGCTGTTTTGCAACTGTCATGTGTGGCAGAATTACAGGCACAGCATACCCTAGCTAGGAGAGTCCAGCCTCTGTTCTGTGTGGCACCTTGCCAATCATTATTTGGAAAGCTATGGTTTACTTGCAGTACTGCTGCCTCCGTGATCACTTGGTTTATTTTACTAATTGCTCTCTCTTTTGGGAGTGATGTCTTAACATCCAGTGAAAAGTTTCTTCCTCCTTTAGCTTCAGGCCATACATCTTGCCCTAGAATCAACACAAACATTTGCAAAAGCAAACAGGGAACAAAAATCCCAGGCTGGTCTTGTTTCATTATTTTTCAGTCTGTTTTCTGTACAATAGATAGCAGTACTTTGTTGGTACAACACAGAAAGCCTCGTTTGGAAGGGCCGTAGGCAACCATAGTTCTGACTGTCTTTAAAATATCATCAGCTGTTCCAAGGGGGGAAAAAAGCAGCATATGAATAATACTCAAATCCAATAGCATGCTGCACATCTGACTGTTATCCAGGATAAAACTGACCTATCTATTGAAAACATTTAACTGGCCAACTGCCAAGTTTTTACTACAATACCTGCAGTCTTCCTCCTTGCTGCTGCTGACAACAGCAAAATGCCTTTTCTCAGGTCTTAACATAAAGCCATCACTCCTGATGTTTGGAAATTCTAAATAAGTCACATTTAAGGTTTTACAGTCTACATAAAACCAATTTTGAATCAAAGCTATTGATGATAAAAGTAGACACAAATTTGTTTATTTGGTTAGTCTATGATACCTTTGTATTGCCAGGACAGAATAATGTGAACAGAGCATAGCCTTAATCTGGATAAAGAAATATGAAACCATTGCAAATACAGGGAAATCTCTAAATAAAATCACAGCTTACAGATAAATGAGTATATTAAAATCTACAGTAAATTTATCCAAATTTACCTTAGTAAGCTTTGGCACAAATTCCACTGTATTAAAAAAAACCAAAAAGCACTGATAGTGAAATAAATCAAAATTATTTAAATTAATACAGACTCGACGACATTTTCCATTTCATCTTCCTATGGGCATTGTCCTGCAAAATATTATTTCCAAAACATTAGCTAACATCTGCACCTAGTACTGGGAGTTAGAAAGTGGAAGAATTACGAGAGTTAGGAATTATTTCTCACAATAGGAATATATTAAAAGGCAGATGTCAGGTAAGGTAGATCTGGCATGTACAATGTGAGTGATTTAACCTGTTAAGGAAAATGCAAATGGAGCTTCAAAAACCAATTACACCTTCAATCACTTCTTATGTGTGAAATGCAGTCTACAACAGAGACCTTCTACAGACAGATGCATTTTGAAAAGATGACATACTGGAGGAAATAAAGGACAGTAGGGTAAACAGCTTGAAATATAATTGACCCAGCCTTAGTACCTTTCTTAACAGAACTCAACGTGTTCAGAGATTAAATGATCCAACAATCCAGGTGAGGCTGCTTTTACCTGCACCTGCAGTGTAAAAATTCTAATAACCCGGGACTACTCAGGTCATTGGTTTAAGTTATTATTTTCCACACATTTCTCAAAAAGGCTATTCTATCCACAGTAAATGAGGCTGGAAATACCAAACATAAATCACAGCATCCACATGGATATTGAGAACAGTCAGATAAAACAGTCATAATGAAATCCAATAAGCCATACCCCACTACAGAAAACACACAGAGAAAATGGCACAGGCGAGCTCTCTGCTCACTGAGTGGGCTGACACTGCTCCCTCCCTCTGCCTACCCTGCCTAGCTCTTCCAGGACTGAGGGGTTTCGCAACACCTCAAATTCCAGGCAACAAAACCATTTGTGTTGCTATCAAAGCAATTCTGGTGGTATAAAAATGGATAGGCACTTACAATTCACAAGAGGCAGTTAATTTCAGTAATTCTCTTCATCCTGTGTCAAGCTCTGACTACATGAACTTTTTGAAAGAGCAGAAATCTAGAACTAGTAAAAGACTCCCAAATCCAGTGACTTTCCATTGGTGTCTGAGCACACTCAGCTCCAAAGTATTTTTTCTTTGGGAACTCAAAAGTGAGAAATACTCCAAATCAGTGGAAGCCTTCAGAATCTTGCTTTAATTTCTGCATCTGTTTCAAAAATAAAGGCAGCTTTATACGTTTCTCATTAAGTTGCTGTGAGGCTTCCTAAATGCCTGCATGCAAACTGTTTTTTTAAGAAGATAGGAAAAAGAAAAATTATTTGATTAAAACAAAAGTGTTTTAACTGTTGTGTATTAAAGTAGGAAATAAAGATACTCCTCCTTCTTTTCCTTTTTTTCCTCATCCAAAACACAAACCAACTCCCCAGTGAACTGAAGCTGATGAAAAGCAAAATTGGACTATAAAAACCCCAGAAAGATTGAGAGCTAAGTCCTATTTCTTTTCCTCCAAGAACAACTCGATAAACTCTTAGCTTTTATCACACTAAATAAGACCAGATATACAGTGGTGTAAAAGAAACCACAACACGGACCATATGTCCTGTTCATATTAATGTTATTTACATTTCCTAAATCAAGAGCACTTCTAAAGCCCACATTTTACTGCAATCTAGCACATACAGCAGCTATCTGTATCCCACGTACATTTATCTAGTCAGACTCATTGAACATATGTGGTTCTTTGAACATGGAAGCCTTTTAACTTGGCAGCCAAAGCAACATTTCTTGTCTCTTCTTCTGTCCCTCCCAGTGAACAGCAACACTGCTCATCTTTACCCAAAAATGGCCAGTGTTCTCATTTCTCACAGGCTGTGTTCCACAAGGAATTTCCTTACTGATTCCTCAAGCAGGATCTAGTTTTGCTTTGTTACAAAGAGCAGACCCTAGGAACTCTCTATGCAATCTAGTCATGTCCCTGCTATTACAGCTGTTAAACTGATGTAAGGCATAATTTTAATTAAAGGTGTAACACCTGCTTGGTTTTGGGTGTCTTTTGGAGTGGGGGTTGGAAGGAGGAATAATCACAGTCAATGTTTCATATTCCAGTCCTGAACAGCAGGTGTTCAGATGAAAGCTCTGAGACATCAATTTGAAATTAACTCCAAACATTTTCCACTGCTGACAGTGCAACAGTTGCTGATCATTTTAATAGTATTGGCAAATCTTCCCATGTCAATAACCACTTATCTTCAACATAAGTGGGGTTATTTGCTTCAGCTTAGATCCTGAACTCTCTAAACTGCTGATTAATGATGGTTCTCATCCGTGCCAAGGGACTGAGCAGTCTGTGATTCAGTTTCAGTTCAGCACGCCATTTGACATGCCAAAATTATTTCAAGCAGAAGTGGAAGATCAGTTCTGCTCCACATCCCAGATGTTTTCCATACACAATGACATCAAGTGTTGAAACACCACCAAAGTCGCTTCCACCCAGAAAACAGGAGTATTGCTTCAGGACATGAGGAGAGCCTCAGGACCTTTCATAGCATCAAGGTTGTACTGCTCATCAAACAAACAAAAAAGTTCCTTTGGCTGAGCTAAGTGTTTTCCTGTGCTTGCTAGTATGTGTTTCTGAGATGCAAATTTATCATCAAACCACAGCAGAACACAAAGCCCAGCATGCTCTGAACTCCAACTCTGAGATTTCCAATCCTTTCATGCATTACCCTTTGCAAAAAGTTATTAGTATGAGCTGTGTCTATTTTGTTCTCAGAACAGTGCAATGAAGTCCAAAGTAGGAATGCATTTTGCTGAAATGCAGAAATGTTGCCGATGAATGAAATGATGAGTAGAGTGGTCAAGTACCCAACTTGTAACTCTGTTACTGTCACCTGGTCCAGCTCCATTCACAGACTCAAAAGGAATTAGTCTTTAACAGAGCAGTTACATTTTCACCCTTCCTATACTCATTAGGAATATTAGAATTCATTGATCAAACTATTAACACATGGCTGAAGACCCAACACAAACATAAGAGTTTGAATCGCTTGCAAGTTGTATTTTGTTCATCCAAGTACTGGTCATGCTTGGGAAGTTATGGAAGGCCTCCATCCCTTGGCAGAGATGTACAAGAAGTGGTGTAAGCTGCTGTTTCCTCTCTTTAATGACCCAAGCCAGCACCTCCCTGCAGACTTTATAACAGGACACAGTCTGGAAGCCACCATCTCACCAATGCCATTAACAAGAGCAGTAATACAGGCAGTGAACAGCAGTCTCTGCTAAAAACCAACAGAGCTTGCATTATTTATCACCCCAGCACTCCATCTATCAACTGCCTGTACTTAGAGTCACCACCAGCCATGTCACAAAAAAGGGCACAAAGTTTTGCGAAAATATTACAGAAGACCCTGGAATGAAGGCCTAATTTTCTCATGGCAAAAAAAGGACCTAATTCATGTCCAGAAGCTAAATTAAAAAGTTTTCAGATCTTTTGCTCTTGTTTATCTTTTATATTAATTTAAGGGTATTCTTATTTCATTTTTATTTGGTCTCAAGACACTGAATTCAGAAACAAATACGCCTCACACGATAACATTTTTTTCCCATTACTTCCACATTTGGTTTCATTGACTTCTGTCTCTGGAGCCAAGATGCAAACAAACACACGTGACAGCAGGTGTAAATACATAAAACCCAGGTGCGTGCCTAACTACTTCATCATGTGCTCATTATTAAACCTTGCAGAGGCAAACAGTGCTTGGATGCACTGCACTGAGCATAACAATCAGCATCAGGCCAAGGGGTCAGGTCTCACTCAGCAGCATTTCACAACGTTTGAACGCTACACCCATGACAAGAATACGAATGAGTTCTGTGCAACAAACACACACTTTCAGAGGGACAGGCAAAACACATTTCTGTCACCTGTGCTGTCAGTCACTGCCTCAAAGCAGCATGTCTCTTGACAGATGCCAAAAAGGGGGTGAAAAAGTGCAAAGGAAAAAAAGAGACAAAGCAGGAATTTCGGACTGCCCAGTTTTACATGTTTACCTTTACAAAAGCCAAAGATAAAATCACTGCTGTGGTCTGATCTCATAAAGATATGTTTCACCAACAGCAAGTGGTGACTGCCTTGGGAGTTACAGCAGTAGCCAGCAGAGCTCATTTAACCCTCACCAACAAAGGTTTAAGTCTTGTGAGGTACAAGGAGAAAACCCATAAAATTACCAGCCCTGTTCCTCACACAAACAACCACAGACCCACTTCAATTGCTGGCAACAGCTGCCATTCCTCTGGAGGGTCTGTAACCACCAGAGTGAGGGATTAGTGCATGGAACACAAACAGAGGCTGACTGAAGATGCCACAGGAAGATGGAGGAGACAAAGGGGATCGTCCATGTGAAATGCTTGTAGAAAAAGGCTTTGTGGGGAAGCACTGAATTCAGACAGGGAATGGTATCTTTCTTCACCAATTTCAGTCCTTCTTAATTCCATTTCTGAACTTGCTTACTGCCTCACATTCAATGCATTCCTTCTTTCAAGTATATTTTTTCCTCTGCACTTCATTTTTTTTCTTTTTCTTGGTTTTCTTTTTTTACTACACCTTTTACAATTTCTTTTTTTTTGCCTTTTCTATCTATACTGCCTACCCCTTTTCTAGTCTGTCTGATTTCCTGGTGATGTGTCCCACACTAAGTTACCCTGGAAACAGGGATTTGGATATTTAAATTACAGATAACTCTACCTGAAATTCCTAATATTGCTGAGTACGCCTGTAAACTCCACACACAATTTGAGGCACAACCTCAGCAGGCAAATAAAACCAAAAGAACACAAAGAAAGGTAAGTTTTCATACATTGGTAAAACCAACAAATGGTCAAGCCATCCCAAAGACAATTAGCGCATCTAAACCTGAAATAGCTCCACACAACTACTTCCAGAAACCCCAAGACCAGGCTTTTTGTGTTTAATTATGACACTGATTAAGGTATCGTTAGTGTCCCTGATCCTCCAAGTTTAATAATGAAAAACAGCCTCTTAAAATTTACTCCAGTGGAACAGCCAGCTGCCAGAAAACACAGACAAGCTCTCTTAGTGTGGAAATAAATGGTGCTCCTTGGGAAACTCTGACTTTGCACAGCTGTTCTTTCTCAGATTTGTGAGGAAGTCTATCAGAACACAGTCATGCAACCCCCTGAACTCAGAATGGCCATATTAACAGCTTTTCATCCTGCCAGGGTAAACTTCATTAAACTCTCTTCATACACAGCAGAGGAAGCACAATTGATCACATACAGAGTCAGATGAAAATGCAAAATTAGCTGGTTTGGAGATGCAGGGACAGTTAAAGGCAGCTGAGATTTTTCATTCCATTTTCAAAGAGCAATAGTGACTAAATTTAGTTTTGCTTCTCAGACAAGAGAAAAAAGGTGCAGGTACAAAATCAATTAAGACCTGCTAACATTCTACATTCATTCCAGAAATCACCATACACCAAACAACAAGCAACTCATCTATTCCTCAGTTGCCTCCCATTAGAGAGTTCATTTCTATATCTCCAACTGCCCCAAAAGGAAATAAAAATGTTTCTGAATGCCTTAGCATCTATATTCTCCACCTATTGCCTAAGATAGATCTAGGAGACAGGGAACAGAACAGTGCAGATTTCAGCTTCCCACCAGATTCCTAAGGCTGCAGGAATAAGCGTGGTCTGCCTCTGCCATTCTCTTTTCAGTCCTCAAGTTTCCAGTGTAGGGTGAAGGAAGAACAGGCCAAGATAAAGACAAGGCACAAGATAATCCAGGTCACATAGAGGAGGTGAAACAGAACACAGTGCTGATGGAACAAGGCCATGTGAATTTATGCCTTACAAAACAAGAACAAAAAAAAGGATACTGGGAGGGTTGAGACTCAGGAAAAGCATTTTAAATAGGAAAAATTTTAGATACTAGCAAAGAGATTTTCAATACAGGCACAGTCAATATATGTCCCTGCAGCTTATACCTGAAGAAAAAAAAATGGAAAGAAAAAGTATCAGTAAATTCTCTGCCTGTCTGAGCTCTTCTTTAGAAAACTTTCATTTGAAATTTGGAATAGTTCATGCTAGTGATAAGGTCGATTAAAAGCAAAGTATTTCCTAGGGTTAGAAACTGCCTAACAGTAATTAACCCTGCCTAACAGTAATTAAGAACAGTACAGCAGAAAGATGCTGTTGACTGTTCATAGAAACAAACCCCAATTTTCTTTTCTAACATTCTATCACAGCTGAGCTCCTATAAAGGTCCCTCTTGACCTGCCTCAGCCCCTCTTAAAATTTCCCATCAAGTATGATATCAAAGGAGTAGCCCTCACATCAGCCCAGTGTCCATCATCCTGTAATCCTCACGCTCACTCTGATGTTAGCTGCACACGTAGGAGCAATAACCTCCAAATGTCTGCTGAACAACTTAAAACAGCAATTTTCCTGGGCGTATATAAAGAAAAGCAAGGAAGACCATAAAGCCATTGGAAGTGCCATCACTTCCACATTTTCTTCTTTTCTTTCAAGAAGAAACCAGGAAGACTGGTCAGATTTTAATCTAGGACAGATGATTTTTCCAGAGCTCTCAAAATACAATTACAGCAACTCCACCAGGCACAGGGAAAGGCCGTAATAAGTTGACAGGGCCCATGGAGAGTTACAGAAGTGCAGATGTAAAAGGGTGATGCCCAGTACTGTCAGCAGTAATACTGCTAATTTGTGCTCTAATAATTCTGTACACAGGCAGTGGTGAGATTATTATTTTTTAACAGGTATGATTATTTGGTTACTCATGGGTAAGGTAGATGCTGTCTGAGCTAAGTCAGGGAGGCTTCCGGACAAAACCAGGGAGGAGGTACTGATGCACTGTTCAATTTAGCAACTGTTGCCATGGAAATATCTTTTTTACTGACTGCTGATGATTATCTCATGTTTGAAATGTGATTTATGCACATTCTACGCAAGAGCAGAGAAGCATATTTATAAATTAGCAAACCATGGTTATTCCAAGATTAAAATGCAGTGTCCTCCATGTACTTTTCAGAAATACATAATTTGCCAAGACAGATTATTAATCATGAAAATATATTGGTCTTCTGCAGTATATAACCCAATTACCAGAGTAAAGCAGAAGCCCTTTCCAGATCCAAAATTAACAGGAACAGGAAACATAATGCAATTCCCATTTTCTTCCTCTTATCTTCCCACAGGAAAGGACAGGGAGTGAGCCAGAGAGACTATCTGGTGCAGCAGCTGCTATTGTTATGAATTTACAAATGCACAGGCGGCACGAAGACATATTCAGCTTCCTGCTGCAGGATTTTTGTCAGTTTTCTTCATATTGGCCTTTGTGTCCAAAACTAGTTTTTAGAATCAACGTTTCTCCGCAAGTTTAAACACATTTATCTGCTTTGTACTGATATTTGCCTGCCAATCATCTCTCATTGCACACTTTTTTCTATTTCAGCTACATTATACAGACAGAGACTCCACGGGAATAATTCACTTATTTTTGTGTGCGTGTAAAGCAAGCTGAGAGATGCCAAAAGATACCTCCATTACTTCTGACAACCTCTTGACCTGGCCAGAAGTGAGGGGTTCTTTACCACTTGCAAAAAAAAAGACACTGAATGAAATTAGCAAGGATGATCAAAATGGATGGTGGTGACCAAAATAGCTTCAAATGTAGGAAAAAAATGTTTATAGCTGCAGACTGACAGAACAAAACACCAGGTCCTGTGAGGGAGTCTCAGCAGTCCCAGCAATTCTAACTAGACAAAAATTAGAGGTATTGGAAGTCCCTGCTTTAAGATGCAAAAAGCAACATATAATTGCAGAGCCTCAGAGAACTGAGACTTTTTGTATTAGCCAGCCTGCACAAAAGTATTTTCAAGGTAAGGAAAGCAAGAACTGGACCAGTTAAAGCAAACATAGAATAACGGGCCACACAAATTGAAAAGACTCCACAATTGCACAAAGCCACACAAAATATGATCAGTACTTGAAGTACCAGCAAAAAAATGCAGAAAACTAAGTGCCTCTTCTCCCATGCAAATAGACAAAAAAATTAGTCATTCAAGACCTGCAAATGGTTTGCTGAAGCCAGATGTGATCAAACTGGTTTTGTGTGTAAGACCTCACAGATGAAGAGTCAAAAATCTTTAAATGAAAACACCCAACCTGCTGACATGTTGCACCAAGGCAATGCAAGTTATCAGTCAGGCTCCTTGTGTGTATTAGGTCTTGTTTCTGAGCCATACTGGGAAAGGAACCCTGCTAGTTCAGTGGAAGACTGGAGTTCAGCTGTACTTTGTTCAGTGTGACAGCAATATACCCACACATTTCAACTTTAGCACTGCAGCTAAAGTTCATCTACTACCCTGCATTTGAAAAAGGTACTTAAAAAACCAACTGAATTTTAGTTTTGTAACATATGGAGATCAGAGAATAGTTGGTAGTGAAATCCTCCATTTCCAGAATAAGGCCACCCTTCAATTCTCCCCTCCTATTTTAATGTCAACTGGATAAATATATAAAATTACAGCTAGCATGCATTATAGTCTTATTATAAACAGAGACACAACACCAAAAAAGAGCTGATTACACAATACCCAGAAATTTTACGAAGTATAAGAGTTCTTGAATAAGCCCAAATAATACATCAATTGCTGAGTGACAACCATCATATGTGGGTGTAGAAATAGGTTCTTTGCAATGACAGAGCTGGTAAATGGAGGGACTCAGAGCTGAAGCCCACTCTGCATGAGCCTGGCCAAATTTAAGAGAGATATAGCAAGAATAGAATCCACCTCTACTTCAGTTATCTTAGCAAGGCTATAGAGAGGCAGCATTCCTCAGTTCCCACAGCAGACATTCAGTACAGCCACATTGCTAAAAACATAGTCATCCATACAGATACTGACAAATCAGATCAGAAAATCAACTGTCTGGAGCACATACTTTGAAGGAGCGGGGGAGAAGGAGGTAAAAAAAAAAGCTTTTGCATTCTTCTTATTTCTGGGAATTAAATTAAATAAGCTGACAAAGTATTTTTGCCAATGAACACGAAAACAACTGAAGGTGTTGCCAGAACATAATAGCTAATGACAGCATTAAGAGCATCAGTTCAGGCAGACTGATGCCAGAGACAGCAAAGACCCAAGCAGAAAATTTTAAGGTCAGTCCAGGTAAAATTCAGTTTGTAATGAAGGAAGACAAATGCATGAGACACCCACTCTTCACTGACAGAACTCAGCCAGTGGATTCAAAGTCACTTCTAAGCCCAAAATTGTAAAGATTGTATCAGAATATGCCAGGTGAAATCTTTCTTGCCCACTGCAGCAAGTGCTGCATGACAGGGGATCAGAAACCTGGAACAGCAGGGCAAACACTCCTGGGAGCATTTGAGCCAAGTCACCTGCTCTGATCAAGATTGTGCCCACACGATGCAGCTACAGCAGACTGAGCCACCAGCAGGGCATCAGGGCAGCATGAATGGGAAGCACCTAACACTGCACTGTGTGCCACACCTACAGCACACCCACTTATCCTTAAAGAACATCAGCCACCACCGCTGACATTTGCACCAGCGATTGGAACTGCCACCACCATCTTTAGAGAGACACTTTACACAAGACGTGTCAGTAAACAAATTAACAAGTGGGAATGGGTTATGCATCCTTGCTTGACAGAGTGACACGTGTGACAGCTCCACTCAGGCTCTGCATGAAGAAACAGGCTCAGAGAGTAATAAAGATTGAGCTTTGACCAGTTAAGTGTTAATAATATCTGACACACATGGATGAGGATTAATCAGGGAGTTGTCAGGACTGTTATAATAATAGCTGCTTGAAATGCTGTTCAGTGGGAGGGATTCTAAAAATGAGAATACATTCACTTAATATATTGCAGTGCTTGCTTTAAAATTAATCATGAATAATCATTAGAAGGCTTCTGGTTCGAGGGAGGGAGTGTTTCACATGACCCACATGCTGGCTGTACATCTCCACAGATGGGATTATAGCTGTCTGGTACCTAATAATGAAAGCTCTGTTTCAGCCTCATGCCTTTTATTTCACTCTTGGTCTAACTGCAGTGGCAGTGAGAAAGTTCATCAATTTTAGTCAACAAACATGCTGATATTGCTGGGGTTGAATAAAACTACAATGCACATGTAACTGTACATGTGGGAGGTTGTCAAGGACGTGCACTGGATTGAAGACTGAATTCTGCCTGTGGAAACTTTTTCTGCTGTATTGCAATTCTGTTCTCTGCATTCAAACATAATGCAGTAATGTTCTTAGTGCTGTGCTTAATTTTAAGTACCTGGATAGTCTGATTAAGGCACTGTTCAACTGCTAAAAGTTGGATTTGTTAGGATGATTCTATTGCTTAAAATTGAGTTATGTATACATATCTTGGTAAAGAGTTCTCTCTTTTTCAGTCCTGTGGGTAATACTGCATCCAGAAATGCTGTTGATAGTAACAATAAAGCATCCCTAAATGACAGAATACAGCTGAATATTTTTTTTCATAACAAAAATTCAGTAGTCAATGAAGCCATTATGTCTCAAATCAAAGTTAAATAAAACTAGCTACAGGCTAATAATGCAGAGGAGTATCCCAAATTTTTATTTTCTTCCATTTTGACTCTGGTACCTTGATTATATTGGTAATTATTTGATTCCTTATAAGACCTCCTCGACACAGACTAGATTTACTTCTAGTCTACTGCTAACACAAACAATGCAGAAAAAGCATTATGTTATTTCTTATTAGAAAAACATCTTCCTTATCATAGTTGTTCACTCCTAAAAATGAACCAAGAGACAGCACTATTTCAGTTTTTTCCTCCTTCTGTTGTAGTCAGGTACCAAATGACTCATTGACCCTTTAATCTGTGGGTAAGTATCAATATTCATGAATGCAACTTCTATTTAATAATTAATTTAAGGAGAAATACCGCTTAGATATGGTAAGTACTTGAACTTCTAATATTCACCAAGGTTAAATACTTGTTAGAAATACCTTATGTTCTCACATCTCAATTACCTCCCAGGAAACAGAAAGAAAAAGACTTTTCAGTCATATCAGAATGTTTTGCCTATAAGTTTGTAATATTGAATTTACAATAGACAGATTTCTATATGCTACACAACAATGTACATCCATTGTTATATACAACATATGTTATATGGCCTTTTCAACCACAGGGATGTAAGGTGTTGATCAATGTAAATGGCATTAACTTCTGTACTTGGGAACTTTACACATGCTACATAGGTACAGTGATGATATCTCCGAAAAATATCAGTAAGCAACACCAGAGTGTAATTTAAGTTAGAAGCCAACATCAGTCTTCAGCCACACTGAAATTCTCCATTTCCCCAAAAGAGATGGATCTTTTAATTTAACCTGGGCTTTTTATTTCCAGGTGGCTTCATCACTATTTATGATGGTTTGCTTCTACTTTTTTCTTTTTTTTTTTTTTCTTTCTTTCTGAAGGAAGGAAGGTTTTCTATTTCTAGCCTGCTGTGGTATTTCTTTCATTGAGGGATCTGTAATTATTTAGTCTGCATTTCCTGCTGTGGTGCAGGTGAGGATATATTTCTGGAAGTGGCAGCAAAGTCAGCTTTAATTCAGTCTAATTTTACTCTGTTAGTTTTTTTTATTCATTAAATGCATCTTGACAATCTCCCAGCAATCAACTTCCCAAAAGAAAAGAAAGTTTTCCCTATGTGAATGTGCAACTGACCTTAGACTGCTTTCTTTTTTTTTCTTTTGCACACATTATTGAGAGGTTACACACAAACTCTTTGCTAGGAAGATACTGGAGAAGCTTCAAAGAACTGAGGTAACACACAAGGTCCTTCAAATCCAGCTTGGGCTGGGCATTTTGTCAAGGGATGGATCAAAGTCCTACAACCCAGCCAAGATTCGGGATCTTCATGTTTGAACAAGTGAGCTGTGAAATAATAGACTGACCACGATGCTTTGCTCAGAGGATGCCCACGGATTGCTTTTGTGGTCACCCACTCCAGGACGTGTTCCTTGGCTCCTCATCTCCACGGCAGCAGAGAGCACAGAGAGCTCCTCCCTTGCCCAGGGTGATGCACCACATCTGTTCCACCTGAACCTGTCTGTTCCACCACGATCTCAGACCCACATTTTCTGCCACAATGCGTGTTATTTAGAGTTTTTCATTTACATTAAGCATTGTTGAGGTAGTTTTATTGTTACTAAGCCTCAATACTCAAGGATCTACCCTGATATCTGCATCTTAACACTGAGGTTTACAGAGCTGTAAGAGTATCCAGGAGATGCCCTTTGCAGAATTTGTCACTTCAGACTAAATCACTTTTACCCTCAATTATGTTTACCCAACTATAAAAAAGGGGCAATAATACTTATTTTTCAAAGATGATATGAGGCTTATTAATGCTTGTTTAAGTGCTTTGTTATGCTTGAATGGAAAAGGAAATTATTATTATAATTTTAAGTGAAGCTTAATTATAAAACTGTTAACATAAGCGTATTAGAAAAATTAATTCTAAATTGCAAGCCAGCAATTGCTCACTCTTAAAACAGTGTGAGATGATTTTATATGCATCTTGCTATCACTAATCCCCTCTTCTCTAAATCCTACATTTGTTTTCCATACTGCAGCTCAGAAGAGGCAACATGCAAATTAAATTTAGTGTCGAATCAATCAAGAAACAATACCTAGTAACATATTTGGTGATCTGTCATCACTAGAAGCCCAATTAAAAAAAAATAAAAATAGCCTCCATACAAACCCATTCTGTTTGCCATATACCAAAATAAGCTACACATATGATTGTTGCTGGTACAATCTCTAACCCAGAAAACAGGCTAAATTACCTCTCCTTCAAAGGCAGGCTGAGAGTAGGCTGTTTTCATCCTGGAGAAGGGAAGGCTCCCTGGAGTGTTCTGTACCTAAAGGGGCTACAAGAAAGTTGGAGCCTTTTGGAGCTGGAGTATATAACCTTTTTGCATGGGTGTATAGTGATAGAACAATGGGGAATTGCCTTAAACTGAAAAAGGTAGGTTTAGGTTGGATATAAGGAACAAATTCTTTATTGTGAGGGTGAGGCACTGGCACAGGCTGCCCACAGAATTTGTGGATGCCCCATCCCTGGAAGTCCCAGGCTGAATGAGGCCCCTGAGCAGCCTGGTCTACCAGGAGGTGTTCCTGCCCATGGCAGGGGGTTGGAACTGGATGATCTTAAAAGGTCTCTTCCAACCCAAACCATTCCATGATTTTACGAAGATCAAGTCGCCAAGTTACCAAGATAACATAGAATTTGCAATAAGATTCTCTCACAAATTTGCAAATCCTAGACAGCACAGTTCTCCCTTTAATCAAAAAACAATATGAAATCCTTTAAGTGGCTTGCTTAGAAGACAACTCAGGACTTGAAAAAATACATAACACTGAAGATTATACAGTTATTGTACAGAAAGATTGAGCAAAATAATTTGCTTTTACCTGCCATAACATATTTGTCAAAACAAATATCACTTCAAATCATCACTCCCAAGTCTTCTGCAAATGTGTTCTATGAGTTTAAGCTCTGACACTTACACAATATATACAAATAAAGGCAGAAATCCGGGGATCATTTCCAAACAATAAACAGAAAGAAAATAATCTCACTCCATTTCCTCCAACCCTGTCACCAATTTGTACTTCAGAGGCTTGCCAGAAAACGTAAATAAACATAAAATCTGTTTAGATAAGGCACTGCTCATAGAGTTTTCAAAAAGAGGATAAGTATTTGATGCTAAAACGAAGTGCCTTGGAAAAAGCTCCTCTCAATCTGGGGGCTTGTGCTGCTCCCTGCTCAGAATTGCTGTGTCTGGGAATGCAATGGTAGTTTTCCATGGTCACAAAAAAAAAAAAAAAAAAGACACTTCATGCTGGGGAGGGGTGTATGGGTCAGTGCTGTGTGAAGTAATAACAACAAAAAACAAAACAAGACAATAAAAATCCCCAACAAAACAAAAACAACCCCAAAATGAATGTCCAGCAAAAGCCAAGACTTGAGATGAAGAGAGGCGTACAATACTGTCCAATATTGACCAATGTTGATCCAAACCAAATGTCTCTATCAACAATAAGGATTTGAGCAGAACTGAAGGTGATATTAATTCTTCACTGATCACCAACAGGGCTATTTAATCTAAATTAAATTCTGCAAGGTTAAAAAACAAGTCTTAAAGGAAACAGCTCTCCAGATTTTCAACAGGAGTTGAAAACTGTCAGTAAAACCAAGAGATTTCAGCCAGCTGTGGCCATCATGTGAGGCTGGACCTTGCCTGGAAGGAGGAGTGCCACCACTCTTCCCTGCCCACTGCAGCATGCTTGGAGCATCACCTCACGAGCCACTCCCAACAGCCCTCCCCAAGCACTAGATGAGAGAGGGAAAATGGAGAACTGGGAGAGTAAATACACCAAAATTATTTGACAGAACAGCCTATTTAATGGCTTCTAGACAAAGGGAAAACAAGAACAGGTGCAACAGTAAAGCCTCAGTACTGACAGGCCTCTGATGGACCAGTGAACACGAACAATGTCACAGAGCTACAGGAGACTGCTGCTACTGAAGCAACCAGGAAATCTCACAGTTAAGGACCAGCGTGTGCCTGGTTCCTCTGTGCCCGTGCCTTGTCTCCTGCCCTTCATGATATTTCTGCCACAATCAATTCAGAAAACCACAAGGTTTTCCACTGGGTTGCTGGGTTCTCCCTCCTACATGCAGCCATGGTGTCCCTAGAACAACTTCCCACCTTCGAGACAACTTAGCTGAAGGCAAAAGTTTTGCCAATTTGGAACTTCCACCAGTGTCAGACAATTGTCTTTTCCTACTCCTAACTTTATTAACAGATTGAAGTCCCAATTTGGATGAATAATTCAAATGCTGGTAACTAATTGCACTGGTTCCCTCAGCAGATTTTTCCCATGGCACTTGCTTGTCCTACCAACCAACTTCAATGACAAATGCTTAATGTCATATTAGCAGCAGGCTTTTTCTGCCCTCTTATGCAAACACCCTTTGCATTGCCCTCCATGTTTCTAGGCTGCAGGTTCTGCAAGCATAGCACACTTGTCAACTGGACTTATCGGATGTTTAACAAATCCTCACTGTGCAAAAGTCTCCTGCAAAAAATTGCAGGATGTCACGTACAGCATCCAAACTTGGGCTCCAAGAACAAATGTGTTAAAGTTGCTGTTCTTTGTCTTTGCCCCATACCACCTTCACTTTTTCTTCTTTTTTTTTAATCCTTCAGTTACAATACATCTCAACAGCAAGCATGGTACTCTGCAAACAAACACACTCACCATATGCAAGGACAAATCAATTCATTCACTGAGTTAATTTTAATTCTGAAAAGCCAGTTATGATTTACTACATATTCTATTTATTTAAAAAAAACAAGACTGACAAGCTGATGCAAATATGCAATGCTGATGATGCACTTTGCTAGACAATTAAGCCATAAAATTCTATAGCACTGAAAATAGCACAAAATACCACATGCACAAAGGGGCCAAGTTCTGTATCCTGAGGAAATGCTTTGTATTCCATAAATTTACAGCATTTTATAGCTTACAAAGAAAATTGCAGTAAACCCCAGCATTGAAGGTTTCCACCCCCAATCACCATTATGTGCTATATGGAAGCCATCACTAAAAGGCTGATATTTAGCATGAAAAAAATAACTGAGTATGAAGACTAAGCGCCAAAACAGAAGTGCAATACCATTTTCTGATGGTAAATTTGAGCAATTTAATGGCAGCATCTGCTCTTTTTGATAAAGAGGCAGATGTATTTTGGGCCTCACCCTAAGTGAATGAAAATGAATACATCACTTACTAAAAAGCAATATTTTACATAAACTCATAATACCAAACCTACAATGAAAATCTTATTCATTCTGATGACTTACTAGCCTAGCAGAAGCTTTGAGCCCAAATATTTCTTTTTACTATAGGAACAAAGTGATTCTCTACATGAATTTCATGTTATCCATCTGCAGAATAACACAGTTTTGGAGATGGAATACTGGCTTAAATCTCTCTTGACACCATGTTTTATTTTCCTGCATGGTAATAAAAAGCAGAAAGTTTTATTAATGTAGAACCATGAAATGTACCAAGAGATACTCTAATACTATTCACCATGAATATAGATTAACATTTTAGGGTTTATGTCTAGTTATATATTCATTAAAGTTACTGTAAACAATATCAGATGGAGGTGAAATAAACGTGAAAAAGCTCTCCGTGGGTTTAGGTATATTCAACATCACAAACCTCCTCATATGCTCATTAAGTGCAATGATGTAACAGATATAAATCCAACATAATGATACAGTTAAAACATAAGTCTTCCTTTGTTGAAAACTCATTCTGCCTCTCTCTGGCTGCTGAGCCAGTTATCTTTACATATGCTTGTCCTTCAGAGCAGTGATACACAGTCCTTCCAAACTGCAGCTCATTGCTCCAACACAGACTTCCTGGAGGACAGAAACATTCTTCTCACAGACAAACAGAAGGCATTCATAGCACTCTCTCCCTCAGATAACTCTCAGCTCCAAGTGGAGAACATAAGGATCGAAAATAAATAACATAAATTCAAAGTGTCAAAAGCAAGTGCCTCACATGGGAAAAAATCAGCAAGATAAATCCTGCAGAACAAAGGTACACTGCTTTTTTGCTGTCTGTTCTCCCTCTTTCCCATCCAGAGACAAGGTTCCCAGTGAAATAACTCAAACAGCCACTGACTTCTGGTCTGGATTTACTGATTGAATAAAGGACCATCCCAGGCAAGGAAATCTATTTATTTTCCAGCATGGCTATTAAACAGTCTCAGCACAACCAAGCTTTTCCAGGTACAGACTTGCTTGTCTGAACTTGCTCTATATGTTTAGGCTGAATTTTTCTTTCAAAGTAAAATTTTTATGGTATTGTCTTGAAGACATCATTTAACCTTTTTTCAAGTTTTTAACATCACATTTACTTATCACCTTGAGCTGTAATAGACAGAACACAAGCCTGCAGATCTAACCCAAAACCATGCAGTTGCTCTTTTGGGTGTTCTATATAGTATTTCTTTGAGTATCTGTTTTGGGAAATATCCCCCAAACCTTTCCAAGAACAGTTTCTAACACAGAGACTGCAAAAGATGAAACTACAAAGCAACACATCTGAAGAAGACTTGACATTGAAAAGAAACAGGTGGTGGATGCAGAGGAGGAACAATGGTTTTGTCAGTAAGGCACAGAAATAAGAATAACTTTATTCGGGAATCTGTTTTTATTACAAGCAGGTTCTAAAGCGAAATACTGGCAATTCTGATGGCTGAAATAAAAAGAGCAAGCTTCCTTCTCTACATCCCTCCGAAACTTCTGAATGGAATCCAAACCAGAGTTCTGCTGACCTCTGCAGAAAGATCCAGCATGGAGAGAGCCATGTTTCTTGTGAAAATGACATGTATTTTAACACAGTGCTTGAATTGCAAAGTTAAAAAAGAAGCAGTGTTTATCTAGAGCAGTAAGAAATGGAGTAGGTGGTGGAACAGAAGTAGCTCACATAACAAGATCAAAGCAATTGGGCTTTGTAACCTAGCAGGATGGGTAGGACAAACCTGAGGCTTGCTGGCCCCAAAGTCTGTATGAGGCATCACTGGGGAAGGGAAGAAGTGTGCAGGGCTAGGTCAGACTGCTCAATGAGCCATTGGGAAATAGCATTAGGCACTGAAGGGCTATTGGTTTATCTACTGAGCTTTTATTTTCTTTCTTTTTGATTGGATAGGACCCTTTAAAGGTCATCTAGCCCAATGCCCTGCAATGAGCAAGGACAACTTCAACCAGATCAGGTTGTTCAAACCCCCATCCGGACTGATCCTGAATGTTTCCAGGGATAGGGGAACTATCACCTCTAGGCAACCTGTTTCAGTATCTCAATACCTTCATTATAAAAAAACCCCCCAAATTTCTTCCTTATATCTGCTCTAAATTGGCCCTCCTTCAGCTGAAAACCATTACACCTGGTCCTGTTGCTACAGCCCCTACTACAAAGCATCCCCATCTTTCTTAGAATTTCCTTTTCAGTACTGGAAGGCTCTTCCCTTGGAGCCTTCTTTCTGCAGGCTGAAGCACCAGTATCTCAGCCTCTCCTCATAGGAGAAGTGCTCCAGCCTTCTGATCATCTTTTTGGCCCTTCTCTGGGCCTGCCCTAACAGGTCCATGTCTATCACGTACTGAGGACTCCAGAGCTGGACGCAGTACTCCAGGTGAAGTCTCAGCAGAGAGGAGTAGGCTTGCTAATTAAACTGATGTGTGCTTGCAGATAACTAAAATTAGATCACTGAGCAGTGCAAAGTTTCTTTGCAATATTTCCAGGTGTGAGGTCAGAGGTCAAATTCATTTTAGTAATCATCATTACATTGGATTTTGCTGCTGGCAATCAAATCCTGACAGAAGACTTAGAATATATTAAATGTTGTCATCTCTTTTTTATGCTTAGAACACAATAAAAATCATTGTAACCTACCAGGGGCTAGTTTGATTTGTGTGCTCTAGGGTCTCTAGGGAGTAGTTTTAGGCATAATACTTTTTGTTGTTTTATAAACTGCCCCTATTGGCTTCAGCCTGTTAAAGAAGCATCTACCTCCACCAGAATCTACCTTCACATTGTTTCCATGACCTCACCAAGTTCTGCTCGGCTTTACATCCTTTTGATTTTCAGAGTAAACCTTAACAATGAGATGCAAAGGTGGCCTACCAGCCCACAAAATCAAAATAAACCAGTTCAAAGCCTGAAGGCTTCACTGCAGGCTTTTGAACACTTCAGTTCTGACAGTACTGCTTCCCATGTGGCAGTTTGAGCTTCATGCTCTGTTGACAGCCACACATGTAACCTCAACTAACAATTGCCACACCTGCCCAAAGAAGCCAAAACCAAGCAGATATCCTTGTCTCTATTTTTTTCAAATTCTCAAAAGAAAAGCAGAGACTTGCACTACTGGTTTGTTACATTGAGGACTCTATATATCACCTTCAAAACACTTTATGAAAGAGTTTACAGGTCATTGCTGTTTGTACAACCATGTGGGTATTTTTTGCCAGTGTTGTGTCATGGAAGACATCCACGAAATTCTCTTCACACAGCTTGGCAGATAAAAAAATTAATTTTAAGTACAACAGCAAATCAAGCATTCATAATGCCACAAAAACATTTATCTACACGCTGATGACTGAAATCTAACATGAAATTATTGCAGGCATTATGATTCACAATTAAGCTATGCAGATCTTTTTCAGGAACAACTCAGAATTTTTTGTTTCAAGAAAACCAGTATCAAAATTCAATTTTCTTTTTGACTTGCCTTTCAAGTTCCTGTTTTAAGAGTTGGAGTCAATTTTTAAACACTATTTCTGAATTTTTCAGTGGTGAATCACGTATATAGTGTTCATATTGATTTGAACTAGGTATGAAGTAGTGAAGTTAAAAATTATGATACACACAAATAACAGTAACCACCTATGTTCAGAGAAACAACTGCTTTGAGAATACAGGGACAGGAACATTTGGATACCATTTTAGGCCATTATGTCACCTGGTTCTGATGTGCGACCAAGAAAAACCATCATGTCCACTCTATGAAGCACAGGGTAATTAATTCCACCCTGCCTTCTCTTGTGTGCTCTGTTTCAATCCTAACAGCCTATAAATCAAGAAAATACTCCCATTCATGGCTCCTTTCAGGCAGCATTGGCAGGCCAGAATGGAGAGCACTGACACCTGCTCCAAAGAAAATAGCCCCACTAGCTGGATACCTAACTGGAGTTAGATTTTTAAACAAAGGCAGTAAGGAAGCAAATCAGAAAGTCTCTGTAACCCCAGTGAAAGAAGGCCCTGCCCTCCAAAGTCCCTTCAACCCAAACCATTGTATTACTCTACCTGCTGCACTGGTCTAGATAAACCAGCCTGGGATAGTAACCATGCTAACACAAAATAAATTACTCCAGAGCCTGCTGTATAAATATTACCTTTACCCATGATTTCATATCTGTAGAAACAGAACATCTTATCGGGGTGCTATTATACTTTTATAGGATTTTTAAAGCCCCTGCATTTTTACAGTGGGTTCACACAAGAAATGGGGGTTGTTTTTCCCAGAATAGGGATAATATGTACACTCAACATCACTTTTTAAAACAAATAAAATCCCAGCCTTTTCAATGCAACAAGAACTTGATCGTTATATTGAATATCTAGGAAAGATCTCATAAAATCCATACTCGGCAGAAAAGGGTGAATTAGGAAAGAGAATTTTTAAGGCAAAGAAATAATTTCCATCCCTAAAAAAAGTCAGACTGCCAGAATACAAGAGGACACAGCAAGAGAACCATTTCTGATTGCTTATCTTGTTCTTACTTTCCTTACTCTTCAAATATTTAGCTAATGGCCACTGAGGACAGAAACCTTTTCTAGATCAATTTTTCCTGTGAGACTACTGGCTGTTCTTATATTCTTACTCTTCTTTTAAGTGATTAAAAACTGTAAGCCTCAGCAACTCTGATTTTTATAAAACTAATCTAGAGCTCTTCAACATCCAACAGCTCAGGAATGCCTATTTAATAATTACATCTCCTCAAACTCCTCACTGGTGAATTGCTCCTATTAATTCTACCAGGAATTTGAACATATTAAGAATGCACAAGTACTGCACTGGCCTGCAGTGTTCCCTCTCTTCTTGCCAACCTTCGGTCTGCATCCAATGCAGGAAGGATACCAAGTGCTGCACACGAGGCTGTGGATGTACAGTGAGTTGGAATGACCTCTGGATAACCTCACTCTTCTGGGCAATCTTCCACTGTGCATTTTTGCCTTGGTGCTTTCACTTGTCTGCCACCCTCCATCCCCGCAATGATAGTTAAGGAGAAGGAACACGACACGAATGTCGTACTTGCTGCATTGCACTGATAACCCTGTACACACCTTTGGCTTCTTTCACTCCCTTTTGTAGCTGGGAAATGACTGCCCAAGAGCTTAAAGCTGCTCACCTAATGCCTGTACAGCAGTTGGCACACTGCAGCCTTGAGCCAACTTCACCTAAATCCCCATGCAGGGAGCAGGGATGCAGTAGCTGATGCTGCCAGCACTGTGTGTGGGTGCTCCTCCCTACAAGAGCAACACCCTTCACCCACAGTCAGTGCTCCCCAATCTTTTCTTCACACACACAACAGCAGAGGAAAAGCTGACAGTACTACATGGTGTGTTCAGTTTTCTGCTCCTGTTGACAAACTGTGAGAAGGAAAGGCACTTTTGATAAGGACAGGCCACAAAGAAATAGGCACAGAGACACACCACACTGACAATCCTTGAAGAGGAAGCAGGCAAAACCTCTCACCCTGTGGTCACAAAATACTTCCCACCACTTTATATAATACAGGTTTGTATGCCATGCCCATTAGCAGAGCTGAATTTACTGCTGTTCTGGTCTCTTTTCCACCTTTCCGCTGGCACCATTCCGGGTGTTTTTTGTTATTGATTTGGCATTTCCATTTATTCTTCTGCAGGCTATTAAAATTGTCTTAATACAGCTCATAAGAATCATGCTGGAAAACTACTCAAAGGTTCAGAAGATATTTGTCTGACATTCTACTCCCACATTCCACAGCAATAGTCCTGGATATTCTCCATAAGGTTGGAAGAGGAGCCTGCCAAATACTGAACTAGCCTGGCAGGTGGTTTAGAGCTATTTTTTCCACCAGGAACTCAAAAAATACAGCAGACACAAATATTTCATGGGATCTACTCACAGGTCATACCTGACACAGGAAAGCATTAAGCTCATAAATTAAGCTCACTCCTTTTCAGTAAGCTCAGCCTGACATGTGGCCAAATAAAAGCATTTGGTCCAGCAGTATTCCAGAGCAAAATTAAACAACTGGAGATCCCTCAAAGACAGACACACCAGGCACTTGAATTTTTTAGATAAATTTCATTTTCACTTTTTAAATATGATAATAGCTTGACCTTTGCTGGGCCAGTTCAACTACTGAGGGAATACAGACATAGGTACAAAACAAGTTATGTGTGTGTCTTCAAAAGCATTAGAAAGACAGCAAATATTTACTTTCCAAAGAAATATATATATTTTTAAGATTATCTGTCCCAAACGTCTAAGACCCATGTTATCTGATCTCAAAATTCCAATATACCTCTAGAGAAAAATCTTGGTGGGAGAGCTGTGCATTTTTGAAGCCTCACTCTTTCACATACTCAAGCTTCATTTTTTTCAGTAATATAAACAAAAACCCTACATTTTGTTAAAGGAAAGCTCGTAGTTTCTCACATGTATGTGATACTGAGCCCAGGGAACTAAAAAAACCTCAAATATTGCATGAGTTGACAATGTTATATTCCAATATAATTTAACTAAAATACTAATCTTAGGGGCTGTCAGAATAACAAAAGACAAACCAAGGATGGAGGGAGAAGGGACATGAATCAGAATAAGAACTAATAGCATAAACCCACGTAATGTTATCTGAAAAGGGCAGTGAAAACACTCTGCAAAACAATACACTGGGAACACAAAAAAGAAAATCCATATAAAGGAAAAAAAGATAATCAACAAAAACAACAAAAAATGCAGGAAATTTCAACAACAAAACAGGTAGGAAATTTCAATTTCAATACAACAAAAAAGGCAGGAAAATTCTCATTATGGGCACTTCCAGGGAGGTTTATTGAAATAAAAGGTGATCAAATGGTTCCATTGCAAAGTCTATAATCCAAAGTGAAGATCCCAGCACTTTCTGGAAAAAATCCAGTCCCCTTGAAAAATAGAGAAGGTGAGCAGCTGAAGTGTTGAGTATTAGAGGTCACTTCTGGAAAACCTTTGTTTGCATGTAGCTGATCACATGACAAATAGCTTTTGGAAATAGGCTCAGGCAACAGTCCTCCAAGGGGAAATGTGTTGCACATTACATCGCCATCATCAGTAACAGGTAATAAGTTTTTACATCTATCATATGCAGCAAATTTAATATAAACATGGTTTTTCTATCAGGCAGAGGAGCAGAACACAAGTTTCTCAGAGAAAATTGTGCTCTGAGTTCCTCTGATTTTTCCTCATGCACTTAACACCTGTGATGAACATAAGAGGAACCAACACGATGTTCCAAAAATCCATGTGACTGTAGTAGCAAGATACCAAGCCAAGACACTACAAAATAGATCCTCAAATGTTTTTTTTCAAGTGCTTAAAAACCAAAAGAATTCCTTTATCCCAGGAATAAGGAATATTCTTTATTTCTCTGCATAGAAGTATCAAAGCCTTTCTCTCACATGATTTCTAAAAGAATTACTAACTCAGCTTTTAAAAATGCCCAGCGCCCACAGCCGCTAACGTTAGTTTTTTGCTAAACAGAACATCCCAAGTTTTTCCTTGCTTGTTCTTTTCTGTGATGAATATTGATAGGTACTTTTGTTCTCCAAATGTTACTTTTCCTGGCCATTTTTAAAAGATTTTGACAGTTAATTCAACTTCACTAATTATATGCTAATTTTTAGATGTGGTTTCTGATTTCGCGTACAATTTCTACAGTTGCAAAGCTTGGGTTTTCATCAACAGAAATTGCTGAATGCAAAATAAAGTTTTATGATCAAACTGTCTGCCTTAATGAGCAATATTAACTGGAGAGAGCCTGCAGAGAGAGCATAAGCCCCAGATTTCAAACTGCATTTGCTACACACACGTTTACAGAAGTGCACGCCTAATTCCTATACAGACAAAGCTCTATATCCATGCTAAAGGGTTGCATTAAATTCCTGAAGACACCTACAGATGTTTTTCATGAAGATGTAGTCTCACAACAAGACCTTACAGTCCTTAATTTCTGTTAAGCATATTTAACTAATTTTGCTTATTAATGCTGTGTCATCTAGGAGGAAACTTCTCAAGCAATTCTCTCCCTATGACATCTTTGAGTTCTTTTGACACATTTCATATGCTGTTTCTGAAAACCTGGTGTACACTGACTACCCACCCTAAAATCTAAACTGGGAAGAGCAGAGCTGGAGGAGGTGACTTAGATGTGCACTAAACTCGGAAAGTAACCTGAACAGAGCCATTGGTAAATGGTTGAAATGCCACACAGCAAATATGAATAGCTGCAACATTAAGATAAAGACATCCTGGTGACCTGGGGGACAAATGATCCAGTCACACTGCTTGTAGACAGCAGTACCACTGTGTTCCAAAATTAGCACTACATATACTACTAAATGCAAATCACCAGGAGTGGGGATTATCATCAGCCAGCCTCTTAAGAACAATTTTTCTACTTACACAGCAACTTTAATAATGTTAATGGTGAGAGGAACTGAGCTGCCATGACTATCAGCTAATTGCATTAGCATGTACATACACCATAAACACCATAAAAATTTCATGTAATATCTGTTTAGCAACCACTCATCATGGACATGTCAAAAAAATCCTTTATTTGCACCACTCCATCAACTACCATAAATCATACATACTGTTTTTTTTTAATTTGCTGTTGCCAGCTTATTTAAAATTCTCATTATCCACAACTAGCAGGTTATCTGCATGCTCCTAAATACAGAACTAAAGCAAAATAATATTAACTTTCTAAAAAAAAAAAAGGTTTCAGGCTTCATTGTAAATTCAAGTGTCACCCAGAGCCATTCATATGCAAAAGGCTCAGTGTCACAGTTTCTAAAGCCCAGACATTAAGCCAAGATGAAGGCTGTCTTGTTAACCAGAATTACCTTAGGACAATAGGCCCTAAAAGCCGTAAGAAGTTAAAAATATTATAATAGTAAAAAAGAGAAGTTATTAAGCTCTACATTAATGTACTGCTTCCACTGGATGTCCACAAGTCAAGGATGTGAGCATCCAGACTGTGACTCCTCACGCTACAGATCACTGTCCATGTCCACTGTATGTCTGCCCCCCTTGGGAAACCCTCTAGATTCCAACAGAACAAATTCTCTCAGTGGCACTCTAGTAGGCACTGCTTTCTGCTACTCATCTCACTTCAAAGCAGTCAGATGGATTTAACTGACACCTGCTTAATTTTTTTTCATCAGGTTCACCAAGGATAAAATGTCACCAGAGGGTTCATTTCATCACCCACATGCCACATCTACAAGTAAGAGTTCTATCTCCCTACAAAACATCTCAGTGACTTGGAGCTACACCTTATTGGAGTAACAGTTGGAATTTTTGATCACAATTCTATTGAGATTACATGAGAAATCTGAAAACAATTCCTCATCTCACAAAGGTACACCAAAACCATCCTAAAGAAATTATCAGAACCAAAATGACTTATTATGTATGAAATATGCATTGAAATTACTAGCAGAATTAAGATAGTTAAAGCTACAAAGTATTTTTAAAAAGACTATTTGATTTTCATCACTGTTCTCACTATTTTCCTGTCCAAGGATAAAGAGATATATGTCAAAAAAATCTATGACGACTCCCCACAATCTTCTTCAGTCATCTCAAAGAGAAAAATACAGCCTTTCCTCTCCCCCCACACCAAATCAGAGATGGAAAACAGTAGTTACAAAAATCGGTCCAAATTTGTGGATTTTGCAGTAGTGAAACAGATTTGGCCATTTTAAATAGTGCTCAGAACACTGCATGTGTAGGGTCTTTTTAAAAATTATTTTGCTATATTAACACTTCCTCTGAAACCACATTCTGAATGTGCTCCATCTGATAACTGTGCAATGCAGAAATTATACACTTCGAAAACTCATGATAAGGTGACAGCATTATGTTAATGTGTACTAAAAATTACTACAAGTTGTAACTTTGATTTTCCCTGCCTCCCCCCTCCAAAAAAAAAAAGGAAAAGAAAAAAAAAATCGGCATGCACTTTGGCATTAAGCATCTTTTGCCATTTGGCGTTTTTTTTTTTTTTTTTTTTTGCCAAGAAGTATGATTTAATAAAATAATACATTGTTGACTCACCACAGCATGTGCTATGTCTCATCTATAGGAAATAGTTCAAAGGCATCAACTTCATGCATGGGTTGCCATAGCTGATATTTGGGTCTGGCCTGCTGTTGGTACAGGTTTCTAATACTAGCCCTAAGCACAAAAAAAGAGAAAGAAATATTTGGGGTTTATTTTTCAAGTCTGATTGACACAGAAAATTTCAGAAAACTAAACTAACTTGGAATATCAATATCTATACATCATATAACAAAGACTTTAGATTTTCCTCTGATAATATAATAATGCATCTTGTTCAGGCAGTATCTGTACCATAAATTTCCTTTCTTCCACACGAAGAAGAAAGGCAGGAGACAGAAAATAATGCAGAATGAAGTGCTGTTTAAATGGGAGAAGTGTGTCACAGTTATTCCCCCACCAGCAAAGAAAGAAAAGGAAAAAAAAAATCAAGGCCTTAGTGCTCAAGAACACATGTTCAAGACTGTTCAAATTGAAACAGATGGCACTAAAAAAAAAAAAAGTAAAATAATTATTTTTGTTTCTATACTATCTTTCTCAGCCCAGACCTTCAAATTTTTCTTTGGAATAAGGAAGAGCAGAAACTTTACCTATAACAAGTTGAGATATGGACATAGTCACCTTCCATCCATACCTGGGGATGGAAATTAAATTTGACTTGTGACATTATTAATAGCTTTAAAAACTGTGATATGGATATATATAGGCATCAGAAAAGGCCTGTGAATTACTGCTATTTGTCAAATTAGCACCCTCTTAAAAACAAATAACAAAGCAAGTGACCAAAAAGTTCAACTGACAAAGCACATGCAGCCAGGAAACTTACAGACAACCTCAAGAACTGTAGGAAAAAGCAAATGCTGTGGTATCAAGATAGTGAATAAGAAAAAGAACAATCAAACATGGTGTTCTGGTACCTAACCACTGAGCAAAACTAAGTGACTACTATTCATTACAAGGTTTGATCAACATTGTCTTACCCCTGTATCCTAACATGCTTTCAAGTATCTCAGAAGAGAACTAAAACTTTGTACTAAGAACAGAAAATGAAAAATCTCATGAGAAAACAACTACTTAACAAAAAAGGGCCCAACTCAGGCTCCTGAAATCCCAAACTCAAATTACAGTTCCTAATTTGCTGGGTTATTGACCTCTTA
This sequence comes from Acrocephalus scirpaceus scirpaceus, assembly GCA_910950805.1. Classification (NCBI taxonomy): domain Eukaryota; kingdom Metazoa; phylum Chordata; class Aves; order Passeriformes; family Sylviidae; genus Acrocephalus; species Acrocephalus scirpaceus. Next base: position 56,176,987 of record OU383778.1, on the reverse strand, counting down.
GTGTAGAATCCTGGTGAAGTAGGTATTGACTTGACTGGAAGGCTCTTCTGGACCTCCAGCTTTTACTGATTATTACCTCACAAAAGTCCTGAGAGAGTCCAACATACCCAAAGATTCATGTTAGATCAGGTCTAACACACCCCAAATTTCCCATGTCACTGCTGTGATGTGAGCAAGGGGCTGCACTCACAGGGTCATCAGCATCCTCTTGTTCTTATATGGGAAAAAAGTCCAGAACCTGCCCAAAAATACAACAGTTGCTTTTCCTTTTTCTTGCCTTAAAAAGACACTGCCTTTTACTCTAGGCATAGTCAGGAAGATGCTAGGGTACACTAAAGCTCATGAATTCACATCCTTTGTCTAGAAACGAAACTGAGAACATACCACCACCACTAGTGAGTTCATACACCAAAACATCTACCAAAAATCTCGCTGTATGAAAAACCAACAGGACTGGAAAATTTTGAGACTTGAATTCCCTGCCCTTCTCTTCCAACAACTAGCCAGGAATGGCTCTAAAGCTTGCTAACAAAGCTACAGCTATCAGGCTAAAACACAGTAGAGCAGCTCAAGGACAGCTGTGTAACTTTCATAAACAGTGGACAGGGGACCAGGAAATTCCATCCCATCTCCTCTACTGTTTTTGATTTCTACTTTAATCACTGGTGGTCCTTTTATGAGGGTTCATTTTCCTTGCAAGCAGCCTTCAAAGCAGTAAGTGTGCGAGAATCATTGAAAAGGAACAGTAAGTATGCAAGAATCAAAAGCAGAATATGAGCATTGAAAGCCAGAATTATATATTTGTGTGTGTCTGTGTGTGTATATATATATATATATTCAGTATTGTAGTCAACGAAGACTCTCTCCTTTACTCCTGATGACATAACAGAGCAGCAACTGTAGTGATTCTGCAATCACTAGGCTTTCAGGACATAATTTCTAGTAGTGCTATTATTATAAGCTCAAAATGTAATCAGTGGAATGGGAGGAGCTATGGGTATAGAATGCTTGTGATAAAACAAACAAAAATTTCCTTGGATTCGAAAATTTATCAACAAGCCGCCGATATTTTTCATGATTTGGAACTGTCCAAGGAACTGGGTAGTATCTACTGAATAACAGTTTAAGAGATTGCCAATTTTAAAGCTGGAGGCCTTTCCCTAAATGCAGCTTTTCTCTCTTCCAAGTCTTAAGAAAATTATGATGTCGTCTGCAAAAGCAATGCTAAAACCATCCTCCTTTGGGCCTGCTTTAGCCCTCCCTTAAACTGGATGCATTTTGCAATGAACTGTAAACTACAAGTGAACTTTATGACCTTCTCCAATACCATGGCAGTGAAATTTTGATAACTCTCTCTTTGCTTTCCCAAGTGAGATTTGGTACTGTAACACTGTTTGAAGATATATTGATCCAGTACTGTTAAATTGATAAAAAACAGCTGCAAACATGCCAGCCACTGACAGCAGAGAAAAAAAAACCCCAAACCTACAAGAAAACACTTATCCCTGTGGTCTGCTCATAAACATGTGTGTGCAGGGAAGGGGCTTTCTAGCAGTGAGAAGGACATTCTCCAAGCAGGCAGACATGCAGCTGAGGTATTTTTCATGGTAAGTGATTTCTGTCCTTATCCTATTTAGGAGCATCCTTGTAATCCTAATACTCCTCAACAAGACCAGAATTACAACAGGACCCTGAAAAAATATGCATCCTCTGAAACAGCAGGAGAGAGCTATGAGCAAGAGTGCAGTTTATTGAGAGTCAGGGAAAAAGAATATTGTTTAATGGCTGAGGTCAAATCACCTTTGTCATTCACATCTGCATCCCTGTAAGACAAAGTCATTAGCTGAGCCAACTGAAAAGGTATTCCTATGCCACCATTCCTAGCAGGAAGAGAGCAGACAGCCGGAGGACCACAGAAGAAAATATTGCTCCAGTGTTCCTGACCAGTGATTACATAGCAATGTACTGAAAGAAGGTTAAAACAGTGGAGGTTTGGTGCACCCCACTTTCCCCAAGGCATGGGGAACGAAGGTATGTTACACATGAGCAAAGACAAACAGCCCTGTGCCGTACCAAACTAGCCTGTTCTTTCTTAACCCTTCTCTTTTTCTGAAGCTGGGCTCACAGGACAACCTCTGTGTCCTCCACCAAGCTGATTTCAGACTCCCCTGATCACTTACAATATACCCATTTGCGATTTCCTCCTAATAAATTTCTACTCTGTGCCATAATTTCCTTCAAAATCTGCATTTTCACACAGTGTCAGTTTGTCCCTGTAGAAGCCTCTGGCAAAACTTACAGTGAACATACCAGAGGAGGGGAAAGTTGCACTGAGGATGTCAGGAAGCTATGCAGCAAAAGGAGCCCATGTAAACAAGCTTACAATGCCCCAGCACACGAATGGTGTGAAACATGCCCATCATGGTTCACTGGGAGCACCGCCTGCTTATTAAACAATGCTGTAACACTTAATTATCCAAGGCAAATTTCTCTTATTTCTAATAATGTCACTCTGCTGTAAAAAACCAAAACCCATATTTCTTCCTGTAGCAGTAGCTTTTTCTGCCAGAGGGTTTCCCTGCAAAGCAACATTGATTTCACTGCAGCATCTACATTTTGTTAATTCTCTTTTGCAAAATAACTGGCCCGTAGCTTGCTGTAAACATTTTTCCTGAAAGCTCTTGTGGTTCTGTAAAACCCAGTGGGCTGAGTTGTTCACTTGAATCCAAGTAATGTGGAAGAGTGATGATTAAAGGCTACTTTCTTAAAAACAACCCCCACCCCCACATCCAACAAGGTCTGTCAAACATTTCCAAACACACACTTTTTTTTTTTTGGCATTCAGTCACTCTGCAAAAAGCCAAGACTTCTGTCCTCTGAATCTTCCAGCTCCTTGTCCTCTCTTTATTTTTCCACCCCCAAATTTTATACTGTGGCTGTGTATGGACCACATAACCCCCGTAACAGCCTCATTTTCCTACTGAGCCGCAAGCCAAGACACCTCCTTGCCCCCAAAGCCCCTAGGCAGCATTAGAGGCTGAGTGAAACCCCACTGTTTACATGAGCCAGCTGGTAAAGCACCACCACACTCCCATCCACGGAGCGCCCCTGCCCTGCTCTCACGGCCGCCGGTCACCTGCAGCGCCCAAACATTAAAGCTCATACACACCCGAGCACAGGAAAATGATGCTTCTCTGGCCACAAAATGGACAGGTGCAGCCTCCTTGCTTCGCTTAGCAGTTTACTTCATTAACCTCTCTCTCTCCCTCTCCCCTGCTTTAATATTTTCGTTTTTTTTTTTCCTCAAGCAGCAATCAATATTCATCACCCCACCCTGCGAAAGCAGTTAGTCAAAGAATATTAGCATCAACCACCTACCATTCCTTGCTTGCGAGCTATTCTCCTCGTCCAGAAACCTTTTCCCCAAACTGCGACTTTAGGTGGTATTTTTAAATCACATTCCAAACAGTGCCGAGGGAAAAAAAAGTAAAATGGGCTATTTATAATAATAGAGGGGAGGAAAAAAAAAGAAAAAAGGAAAAACAAAAAGAAAAAAGATGGGCAGTTGGTTTCGAGGTAAATCACCGTTTTCCTTTAAAGAACTGAATAAAAGCCTGGGGGAGAGGGTAGAAGAGAACAGAAAAAGGGGAGGCAAAATGTCTGATAATAATGAAATAAAAGGGGAGGGGGGGGAAGAGTGGCTTGCTGAATCACGCTCTTTCACTGCCTGGAAACCATTGTGCAGCGTGATGCTGGCTGTACCATTGTGGAACCTACCAGAGGAGACAGGCAGAGAGCTTGGGGAATGGGGCTGCTATGGCAACTGAAAGGAGCACACATGACGTCAAAGCACACAGAGGTCTCGCAGGGGGAGGGAGAGAAAAATCTAATCTGCAGCCACAGCCACGGTATCTCCTGGAGAATCAGGGGATAGAGCAGCCTGCAAAGGGAAGCTGAGCAGCCTCCTGGAGCACTTACCAGCAGCAGCAGCAGCTCAGACATCTGCAGTACAGAGGGAAGGTGGTCAAAGCAGCGTGGATCTGCTCTTTTGTTTACATTAGCTGCTATACAAAAGCATAAATGCCCATCACCCTTAAAAAATGTACACATCTTTAAAATTCAATCAGGTTCCATACTTGGGAGAGGGATTTAAAAAAAAATAAAATTACAACACATCTCCTCCACAGCTATTGAACACAGCTACTGATCAAATGAACAAGCAGTGCAATTCTGGGAGTCCCCAGAAGCCCAAGGACCCACTAAAGATCTCCGCACTAGCAGTATGCTGTGCCCACTGATAGACTGCCACAAATCCCACTTCTAAAAACTACCACTGCACAGAGGAACTATTGCACTTTTTGCTCACAGAACCAAGCAGAGTTGGTGATGACTTCTGATGCCCTCAAGTTTAAAAATTGAGCAGATAACATTTCTTTTGCACATATCAAAACTGCAGGATGTCTCCTCTCCTCTGACATTACACAGCAAAGAAAGTGCACTGGAAGGCTGCTACACTTCCATGAGATTTAGGCTGGGATAAGAGCTAGTCAGAAATATTATCATAGAATCATAGGATGGTTTGGGTCGGGAGCAACCTTAAAGATCATCCAGTTCCAATATCCCTGGGCAGGGATTTCATTCATCAGACCAGGATGCTCAGAGCCCCATCCAGCTGGGCCTTGCACATTTCCAGGGATGGGACAGCCACAGCTTCTCTGTGGCAGGGCAACCTGTGTCCATGCCTCACCACCCTCACAGTGAAGAATTTCTTCTTAATATCTAATCTAAACTTGCTCTCTTTCAGCTTGAAGCCATTCCCTGTCGTCCTGTCCCTTCAGGCCCTTGTAAAAGTCCCTCTCCATCTTTCCTGTAGGCTCCCTTCAGGTTATAGAAGGCCACGGTTAGGTCACCCCAAGGACTCCTCCAGGCTGAACAATCCTAATCCTGTTTGCCTTTCCTCCTATTATGGTGACATTCTATCTTGCCAAAATACTCTTTCAAAATACCCAAACCATTTTCTTCAGTATATCAATTTCATTGGTCAAAAAGAACACCAAGGAACTCATTGCAGCTTTCCTGCCACTGGTCTGAATATTGCACAGGTTTTACCAGGAACTGGAACACAGAGTTTATCTAACTCACACTGGGTAACTCTTGCTTTCCTGAGGGCCACCCAAGTGCCTCTAGCAGCCCATACATTGACATATGGCACGACTCATGAACATTTCAATCGTTTAACACAACTACAGACAAAGTGAAGTCAATGGCTCTGATGGGCCCCTGAGCTATTGGTTGCCCATTCTTGTCTACATATACCACTCCCCCTCCTCCACTAACCTGTTTCTCTTGCTTTTCTCCTCCTCTCTCTCCTTATTTTTTTGGACATGAAGGTTTTGTTTTGATTCATGTACTGTTCTTGCACACACAAATACATGCATGAAGGTCTGAACACATTTAGTAGCAGTGAGAAAAAAATTCTATAGTTCCAACTTTCACACTGTTGTCTTCCCCCCCCCCCCCCCCCCCCCCCCCATTTACATAACAGCTCTACCGCAAGCTAACAATCACCACCAGTCCTCCCCACACTCTACATATTACCAAGAGAAGATGTGAAGATGTCCTGCCATTGTCACCAGTGTCCTGTGGAGGCACAAAGGGCAGCAGGCCACAACTTCTACTGCAGTTTGCTAACACCTGCACAGTAGAAATAAGCAATAAGCCAGATGCTTTTAATGTGTCAAGCTACTGGTCTCATTACTGGTCTTCAACAATTCACTATTGTTAGGCAAAATACCAGAATGAAATTACCTTGCTGAAGGTTTTTTTCCCCTTAAAAATATATCCATACACATATTTTCCTGTATTACAAAAAAGATTCAGGATACAATAAATTTAAGTTTTCTAGAAAAAAACCCAGAACAACCCCACACTATTGTGTGAATCAGGAAAATACCTTTGAAAATACCATTATCTGACCACTCACTGGTGCAGAAGGGATTAAGGGTGGCTGCTTCTGACATAATTACAAGAGTAGGGTTGGAGAAACAGAGGAAACAAAGAGCCTAAGCTTCTGCAGAAGTGACAGAAGCTATGGAGTATAATTAGGATACTTGCCCTTGAAACAATGTATCAAATGGAAAATACTGGCTTTTCAAATGCTTCTTTTCCCAATCAAGGGATGCTGCTTCCTCCAGCTCAACACCAATTCTCTCCACATTCATCTCGGGTGATTACAGTGTCCTGCCGAGATGCTTTACTGGCTTGCCCAAGATACACCACAAAAGGTGCCACAAAATGCATTCCACTCTGGAATCAGGCCTCTGCTAAACACTGTAATGGCCTGACACAGTGCATCAGATTGGCATCAGACAACTTAAACAAATCATTTTTGGCACCAGTTTCCCAGAATAGCTGCCCCAGTCTAAACTGGTGGATATGCTTCTCTGTGACAGGTAAGGCCAGAAGTGGGTATGGTCTAAATTTAAGGTCGACTGGATGGGAGCAGATGTTTACAGCACAAAATTAGCTACAAAGGTCACAATGAGCCAACTAAATTAATTTCAGCTAAGCTCTTGGACCTCCTCTTTGTGCCTCTAAAGCATTCATTGTTGGTCCTCCTTAGTACAAAAATAATTTCATTTCAAATGCAAATTTAGCATGCAATTTGTAGCCCAGGAGATGAAAGCTAGATTGTACCTTTGTCATTGATTTTCATGGGAGTACATTTCTCCCAGAGCCTGCTGCATGGATGGCTGAAATGTGGCAACTCCTGAACTGCCACAGTTTGCAATCCAGCACATTAAAGCAATCTGAAATTGGCGGCAGCGTAATGCAGTGGGTTGCAAACTGTGATGGTTTAAGAGCTGCTACACGCCCCCTTCAGCTCTGCCTGCCTTACAGGGGTCATATTGTTCTGAATCACATTAAATTAAGGCCCCTAAAATAAAACCCTAGTAAGCAAGCATCTTCATGTTCTAAGGCATAAAGCAACAAACCAATCTCTTCCACCCAAGTTGGTGCTAAAGCCAGAACTAAAGGATTTTTCAACATCACTTTCAGCCACATTTTTGTATGATTCCAGTTTGATGCAATCTTGCACTCTCCAGTGGAACAGTGAGGGTGTGTTCCAGGCTCTCCATGGAACCAGCCACTGCTGTTCTCTCCAGGTATGTACCCAGTGTACGCAAAATCCAGGAGTGTCTTTGTTCCATTTTTCAAGCTTGAGGATGCAATATAACAAACTATAACAAACTATAACAAACTCTCTTTTTGCAGCTCTCATTTGTCTGCCATGTAATCCTCCACTGTACTGAACTTCTTAGCTAGTTTTTAACAAAATCCAAAAATTTGCAATGCCTTCATTGCTCTTATTCATTCTCATTCTCAAGGAAAAATTACTGATGAAGGTTGACCTGGACTTTAACCCCGACAAAAGAAATAATAATCTTGGATTTTGTGTTCATCTCCATCAAAAGGCCTTTAAAGCTATTACATTTTCCACATTGTTATTATGCCAATGGTTGAGAAAGGCTTTTAAAAAATTTAAGAGAACTACACATACTATAACACACTTCTATAACCCTTCTATAACCTTTCTTTCACCCCCTTTCCTTCCACTACTTCTTCACTGCCATACCACGAAGAAATACATTTTAACCTCAGGATTTCTTTAACTTTGTTATACAGGTGAACAAATGTAACAGAACTAAACCGAGATGGACAATTAACTATGACCAGCATCATGTCATCGTTCTATATAACTCTGAGGTGGAAAAGCACAATCTAAACCTTCTTCTTACCTTCATGTGGCCTGACCAATACAGAGGTGATGCAATCCCAAAATGTAATTGGAGACAAAATCTGGTAATTGAGAACAGGCAGTGATACCACAGGGCAGGGCATGGCTGTTGGACAAGTCCACTTGATTCATTTTTTCACAAGGGGAGTTTTAAGTGAAAGAAACAGTGAATCAGCACAACAGATGCACCAGAAGAATACTTAAAAGAGACTGATGAACAGTAAGTGACCTAAGGGGTTGTGGTGATCACTTGCTTGTACATTGTACAAACAAGAACAAAATCCAACAGCTATCTGACCAAAATGCATTATTTTGGATTTTGAAATCCTGGTTTATATGAAGTAGAGGACAAGAGCAAATTCAGAAAAAAAATGGTTCTTCAAGTCAAGAGAGCTTCTCATTACCCAGACATTTCTAAATTAAGACCTAAGATAGGATAAAACAAATCCTAGCAGATATGCACTGAGCAGCAACAGGATAGGCACTAACACAGGAGGAATGGGCACACAAATTCATGCACATGAATACACAAACTTGAAGGGTTCAAGCCTTCACACTCACCACCATTAGAAAAAGGATGTCCTGATAGAAAGCTCATAAACATGAGACAGCAAGATGCACATATATCTCACTAGCAGTAAACTAGATGCACAAAACTGGACTGTTAAGTACTTACTTCAGTAAAGGGAATGAACTTAATGGATAACTTCAAGCATCCAAGTGTTAGAGGAACAGGACTGTCTCACTGTACATGAAATGATTTTACCTGTATTTTCAATTACTGCTTTGTTAGTGAAAAATATTTCACTACTTGTTTGATGACACACATATCAAGAGAACAACCTTAGCACACAATAACACTACTGCCATTTTTGAAACTGCTTTGTCTCCTGTCAAGGGCTGCATGTCCTGTAGAACTCTAGTAAATAAATATATCCTAAAATGCACTAATATAATTTTGAATAAATTTAGCACAGCTGTTTTATTGTTCTAATGATATAAAACATTACATAAAATGCTAAAGGTGCCATAAACCAAATGCTTACTATGAAAAAGAAAACAACCTTAATTCTAAATTGCCATCTGAAGGTAATGCCATGAACTGCTCAAGTCTTATTTAATTTTAAAAATTGCCACTTCCTGTATTCAGTAATTCTTCCAGAGCAAATGATTTCATGCTCAATTTTCCCTGCAGAGATACATAAGGCATGTATGAAGGATTCAATTATAAATGATTCCAGTACAATAGAGCACTAAACAGAATTTAAACTTGTTTCAAGATGCAAACAAACAGAAACCAATCCCTCCCCCAAATGAGTACTTTCCCCATTTACATAACATGAATGCACAGCCATCGTTTATAACATTTCATAGGTTTACCTGAAAACCATGACACACTTCCAGCTGACTTCTGTGAAAAATTCCACACTGTCAGTTCACTTTGCTACGACCATAAAATTAAATCAGACTGTGACAGATGGTGTCCAGCCTGTCTGAAGATATTATCTGCTGTATAAATATTGATGATTTCAGTAAGTTGTGCTCCAAATATACATTTTGAAACAATACAGATTCCTATCTTGAGATAACAGTAAAAGCTTTGGCTATGTTACCATGACAATAATATGTTCCCCAAGGTAGGATTTAGAAGATATGGGCCAAATAATTCTCCTGGCTAAAAAAAATGTTGTATTCAAAGTTGCACAGACTTACTGAAATGGGAAAAGAATGCATTAGTAGATTTAGCTAACTACATGGATTTCAGCAACCTGCTGAGAGATGGCTCAACCTCCTCTGCTACTGAAAACTCTGGTTCCTGGGTTGCTTCAAAAGCTTTTAATATACTGCCTTTCCTTACAAAATCTTTCTTGGTACATTACTTGCTTGGGAATAGTTTCATTTCTCAAATTTAATTCTCACATAAGAGCCGGAACAACTTGTCGATTTTTTTCTCAAGTTCACCAGGTGATGTTTTCACTTACCAAGTCCTGATTACACATTTCTTGCACATAAGCAAGCCTCTGCTTCCACAAGGAAACCAAACCATTCCAACTAAGACTATACACTAAGATTATAGAATGTCAGAATTAGCAGCACACGATCATTTTTTTGAAGCAATTGGGCTGACTGCCTCCATGCATTTGGTTCCCCCAAGTATTTCTTCCAAATATGTGATTTCAGAGGTGTTCTTGTTCCCCTTCAGGAGCAGAATGATCACATAATGGAAAAAGCATTTTTGGATGTTGTATTTTATCTTGGGCCTGACCCAAGAAATAGGTCAAAAAGGTTTCACTAAACTAGGGAGTTGTAAAGGCTGCAGCTCATAGAGACAGAAACTAACCCTGAGGACTCCTGCATTGCCTAGGAGTTAAAAAGAAGTAGAACAGCTAAACTTTCTTTTGATTTGTAGAAAATTCATTCACAGCAAAACACAGCGAGATAAGGTAGGGCAACTACCCAGCGCAACATACATTCTTAAAGCACGTTCTTAAAGCACATAAAAATTCCCTTCATCACACCTGCTTTCTGCACTTGATGCTTCAGGAATGCTGGTGATGCTCTCAAATACTGGACGAAGGCAAGAGAGCATCTATTTCACATGATGATGCTGCAACAGCATCTGCATGAACCCTTCCCACCTGAGGCAACACTGCCCAAGGGAGCCTTGGCTGCTTCACCTCAGCAGGAGCAGCTCACCCTGCATCTCTCTGTGTCACAAAGGCTGGCATGGGGCCTGAGAAACCACCTGAAAAACCACGTTTCCTCTTCCTCCCACAACTCCTCATGTAATGCAAGGTCCCTATTAGAATGGGTAAAACGCAATTTAATGCCACACTCAGATATTGTTTGCCAAGACAAAGCAGCAGACATATCTGAAGATAAACAGAATGAGACCCTTGGGGGTTGCTTCCATGGCGTGCTCAGATGCTGCTATCATACAGCATTATGCAGGTCTGTCAAAGCAACCCCTTTAAACACCATATTTCAATATTGACTCTGGAACAAAGCAGCAGCTAAGTGAGGACAATGTACAAACTGGCTGCGCTCGACAGCTCCATAATTGCCCAAAGGTGCATAATAGAGATGTGAAAAGAGTGTAATTCCAAGGCAGCACATTTCAATTTCAGAACTGAAGTAATAGCTCAGATATAACAGAGCTATTCATGTTTTCCAGGCATTCTCATTTCACTTAGGCATTGTTTGTGCTTCTAGACCTTCCCCTTATTCACTGCCTCAGCATTCTTCATTTCATCCTGCCATATTGCAAAGAATGTCTCAGAAACTGCAAGAAAACACAAAAACAAAACCTCAAATCCCCCAAAATTTATACACTCCTGAAAATCCCACCAATGCCAGAGAAACTTAAGAATCCTAATCTGTTACCTCACTGGAAAAATAGAGAGATGGTGTGATCAATGTCTGTTTTCCCACACTGGAATAAATTATCTGACCTAGACAGTCATGTAATCTTGTAAATCAGGATAAAAATCTACAGCCAGTAACTGGAATATCAATCTAGGCAAAGCTGGGAAAAAAAAAAAAAAAAAACCAACAAAAACCAACCAACAACATACCACCATGTTCTGAAAGTTATGCCAAAATCACCTGGCAGGCCTCACTCTAATACTGCATTATTTCTGCTGACAGGAAAGTCAAGACCATAACCTGCCTCAAGGTTTAAAGGCTTAGACAACCACTTCTGTTGACTGAGAATAGTTTGCAGAGGCCAGTTCTCAAGGATTATTCTTATAACTGATCTAATTACATCACTGAAGAGGGACTGCAACATCCTAGTATGTTTTCATCACGGGGAAGACGCAAAATATTCCAGGGAAAAGAAATATTATTCCCATTTATTAAGTCAAAAGGAAGTTAAGAAAGTTCAGAAATTTAGGATTGATAACTACTGAAATAGACCATTGACTGCTGGAAATAAAAAACAAAACCAAAGTTAGCATCTGCAGAAAATTCTATGATCTGCCCTCAAGAGAGAAAGAGAGGCTCTAAATCATAGTTTAGCAATTGGCCATTTTGGAGAAGGAAATAACACTGGCTCTCTGTATTTGAATCCTAAGAATTAACATACTGTGGGCATGGATTTATCTACAGTGATTTTTATTGAGGGCCACTACAAACTCCTGAGATACCTTGTGTTTATTTTACTTGAGCTGAAATCCAGGACAAAAACCAGAGAACACTTCTGACTGACACCTACCTGGCAGGTCTCTCTCCTGTGTTTTCTCCTCAGTGATTTGTCTTATTTGCCCCGGACTCAAGCAAAACAAACACATTATGGAAATCGTACACTTTGAATCCAAACAACCCTCTTGGGTGAGCTGGACTTCTTGCATCTTATGGAGCATGATTCTGTCATCTCATCATGAGTACTTGATAATACTTGAGACACTATTTGGAGTCCAAGACAATCTACACAGGCTTAGACATGAAGGAGAATCCTTCCTGAACTAGCATCCAGATAACAGACAAAATTCCCTGTGGCATTTCACATCCCACTGTTTATGCACCTGATTTGGGCTTCTCATGTCCTTGGATATCAACAGTCAGCTGCCTGTTGTCAGCTCCAAGTCAAGCTGCAGTTTGACACACTCCAACTTACCTTCCATTGTTATCACAGAGAGATGAAGCAAGATAACAACATGAAACTCTGGCTTGGAAGACACCCATGAAACACCTTTTGTTTCCTCTTCTTTTGATCCCAGATTCTAGGTGTAATCTTGACATGGATTCCTTTCAAGCACGGCACTTTTCCTCCCGAAACAAAGCACCAGGTGCCCCAGTGAATCCTTGTCAATCAGTGAAGCTCTTTCATCTGCATGCAGTGTCATTTAGAGTTATTACCAAGGCATTAAACCATCCAGTAGGTGACAGCTGACACACTTTCTGTAAAGTGGCTTTGGGATAAAAGACATTATAGGCATTAAAAAACATTAATTTTAATACTGTAATATAACAATTGATAATAACATCACTTCCGAACTGATAGCACCTTCACATGAGGAATGTCACATTCACCTTTCCCTCAAATGACAAGATTCACAGGAAAGCAATGTTCTAATTTTTTTTTTTAATTAATTCCTGAAATCAAGCAAAGTACTTGAAATTCCTATGAAATAAGAGAATTAATCAGAACTTAGTGAGAAACCCTCCTGAAGGAAACAAAAACATAGATGACAGCAGCCAAAAGATATTTACCCTGGACATCAGTGATCACTGCACAGATTCAATAAATTAAGTTTACACAAACAGAAATTATAGAGTGCTTGTGTATCCTTGTTTCAACTGACTTTTCTTAAATAAAATTTTAATAATTTCCAATTGCAAGCATATTTATTAACCTCAGCACAGAAATAGCTGCACTGTCTTTTGAGTGCTTCTGTAGGTATAATCTTAATCTCTGTTATAAAAAGTTCAAAGCTGCTCCACTTTTGCATCTGGTCAGCCTTATTCTTTTTCCCTTTAGGATAGAAATATATTTTGCCTATATCTTCAAACCAACAGTTCTCAAAGAATCTCATAACCTGCATTGTTGCACTGCTTTCTGAAGAGGTGCTCTCATTAACACAGAAAATTCTTGGAAATGAGATGAGGAGTTCAAAGGTTTTGTGCTAAAAAAAGTATGAAAAATAAAAGCAAGTTACTATTACCAAGAGTTACCATTACTGCCAGCATTAATGGTAACATGGAAATCGATGCCAAAAGTAAGTAAATCTTAATTTTTAGTGGTTACCCAACAAAGGTTTATAATAATCATGGTGGGGTTTTTTTTAGTTGGCATTGAAACAATTGGTAAAGAAGACATGGAAAAAACCCCAATTCTTCAAATGTTAACTGGAAAAGAAAACATTGCCAATCCATGAAGTTTTTTTTAAAGCGACATTTCACTTCACTTTCCTCCTTAGACAAGCAACAAGGAAGAACAAATTCCAAAGTAATTTTAGCTTTTTTTCCATCACAGCAAAAAAAAAAAAAAGAAGAATCACAGAACAGATGGACAAAATGCTATATAATGAAACCTTCACGCTGGGGACTGTACTCAATATGTGCCATAAATAGCCATGTCAAAACTGCCCCAGATCACTTCACCAAACCCAGCATTTACTACAGAGCCTCTTTTGAAATCACTGGGCTCAGTGAGAAGAAACCTGCATACCTAGGAGTGGCCCATTGACACATCTGTCTTGCAGGCCTCTGGCTCCCTTGGATGGAATCCAAATCTCAGAGCTGCGCTCCAACGCTTCCCGTACAAAGTCTGGGGAGGAACAGGCACTCAAGCCAAGCTTATCTAAAGCTGCAGGCGTGAAGGATGACAACCAGCTAGTTATCTGAGAGGAAACAGTTTCTGCTGCACTTGATCCAAATTCCTTTCTCTGTTCAGAACATGGACAGTCCATGTCTCCTCTCACAATCCCGGGTGCCTGCAGCTGTTCTTTGAATGGCCAGAGAAGGATTCCTGTTTATATTTGAAGCACAGCTGGAAGAAGCTGCAGCACTTTTAGCTAACAGCTCAGTGGCATAACCACTCTCCCAGGAGTGACAGGCTTGGATTCACTGCACAGAAGAGAATGCAAGACCCCAAAGTCAGAAACAGAAAGCACAGGGAAAATAACTCACAGAATCACACAGAATGTCCCTGTTGGAAGAGACCTTCAAGATAATTCAAGTGCAACCCATGCCCTAACACCTCAACTAAACCATGGCACCAAGTGCCACATCCAGTCTTTTTTTAAACACATCCAGGGATGGTGACTTCACCACCTCCCCAGGGAGATCATTCCAGTACTTCATCACTCTTCCTGTAAAACTTTTTTTCCTAATATCCAACCTATATTTCCCTAGGCAAAGCTTAAGGCTGTGTCTTCTCCTTCTGTCAGTTGCTGCCTGGAGAAAGAGACCAACCCCCAGCTGACTACAACCACCTTTCAGGGAGGTGTAGAGAGTGATAAGGTCACCCCTGAGTCTCCTTTTCTCCAGGCTAAATAGCCCCAGCTCCCCCAGTTGTTCCTCATAGGGCTTTGTTCCAAACTCTCTTGTGCAGTTCTGCAAAAGGGGTAGAAGGGGATCCTTGGGTTACTCCTATGTGTGTTTAAGCAGAGTGAAGCAGTTTTTGGAGCATCAAAAATAACTCAGACCTGTGCTGAATCTGCAAAGCCACTAAGATGGCAGGCACTGCCTTTCACATCCCTCTCTCTCTGGCTGCTTTTCCTAAATAAAGTATTCGCAGCTGCAGTCACAAAGAGCCCAGTTTAACTGATATGAATGTTTTCAGCTCTACCCTATTTCTCAATCCCTACATTTAAGAGAGATGCAGGTGATTATCTCATCAGATACACACAGAAGGGCACAGAATTGCAGGTGCCAAGATAAGGAAGTGATAAGACTTTATAGCTTTGTGTATTTAAAAACCCACAGATTGTGAAGACTTGTCCTCCTTGCCACTGCTCTGAACAGCAAAGTGGAGATGAGGGATAAGCCACAGACCAGACTCAAAATTTCAAACAAGATTTTTTTTTTAAGTTAAACTCCTAACAACTAAAGATGAATCATTTATCAAAAATATTGTCAAATATTAGATACATGATACTGTGGATATGGTCCAGATCATCTGATGGTTTCCAATTGCTGCAGACTGGATACCATTTTCCTAGTTTTACTATGTTTTCATAAATGATACCAGGTAACAGTTATTATCAAATATTTTACTTCCTGCCCTAGAAAACAGTTATGTGCTATGCCTGAGTGAAATAATAAAAACCAATTTTTTAAAAAAATATCCTTTCGTTCCCTTTCCTAGTGTGTTCACTTCATCCCTTCTGCTTTTTGCTTGCATCCTACACTTAAAACTTCATTACTTCAGAAAGAAGCAAACATATTGAATTTAATTATTCCTGCAAATTGAGCAGGTGCTTTTTTAATGTTATTAAAGAAAGATCTTTAAGTAAAATGTTTATTATCAATACAGAATAAACCAACAACAGCTACAAACCTGCTTCCATCAGCCCAGTGACCCCAATATTGAAGCAGTTTGCCTTGGACAAGCTAAGAAGATGATTCAGATCTTTTTGGATGTGAGAAAGTAAATCAAACTCTTGGATAATAGAACCAACAAAAAAAGACAAACTTTAACTCCAATGATTGGTTTGATTTAATATTAATGAAATACTAATTTTGTTTGGGTATTTTTATATCTACCCTAACACTTGTGAATCTAGATTATTTAAACTGTTAATATCCTGGGTTACAATCCTTGAAAGCAGTTTGAAAGTTCATCAGAATAGGCCTGATCTGACATGGTCAACTGAGTGAATGCCATTTTACAGTGGTTATCCTGGGCACCTGAGAGATTTCTTGTCAACAAAATCTCGTATAACTCTCCTATCCTCTCCAGAACACAGAAATGCAAAACCTCAACAAGACTGGAACCTTGGTATCTAAAAGAAAATGCTGCAAATAAGGATTTCAGAAGTCACTTTCTGTGACACTTAACATTTCTCTAGCCAGAGAGGCTATTGTTATTCGGCAATGCTTACTGTTTGTGTTTGCATTTTGCCAGTCATAACTTACCACAGTTGGTCCATTTCACGTTCACAGAAAAGAAAACATCGTTATGTGCAGCCACCACAGCTTCTTTACGAAATTGTATCTCTTCTTGAAAAGTCAGATCTAAACAAAAATAAGCATGAATTATCTTTTTTGGTTTTTTTTTCCCCAGAAAACGCATGGAAAAACACGGCTAATTTTTCCACTATAATCTATTTTTCACATATAGATCCGTACATAGCAGCCCTTTCCATGTAGACACCAATATCCCACAAAAGCTAGCAAAGAAACCCATCTTACTTTTATTTGATCATGTCATACAAGTTTCCACAAAACTATAGAAACCCATGTTCAGAATGTAATTTTTTTACTTTCAAATTCCTTGCAGGCATGCATTTTGCAGGCAGGTAAACAGAGAGGAAATGCAACCATCCACTACAAAATTTATTTTAGCCCATTATGAGCAAGGCTTTTTTCCCCACATTGCACAAGTCTCAACATGGGAAAGAAGTGCTCAGGTCAGTAAAGATTACAGTGAAGTAGATTGAAGATACAATGATTTCTGTTTCAGGTTCCACACTATTTACATCATAGAATTTTAAAATGTTTTGGCTGGGAAGGGACCTTAAAAACCATCTAGTTCCAGCCCCCCTGCCATGGGCAGGGGCAGCAAGTGAAATTTCAAAGGATCAACCATAGTTTTAAAGCCATATTTATATCCCAATGATCTTATTATATACATGTTATATATATGTTATAGAGCTTTTCTGATTCCTACACAAATCAAAAGGTTTCTTTACAGCTGAGTATGGTATAATTTGACTTCCACTTGTGGGAAGAGAGACTTCTTTTTTCCCCAAGTATTCCAGAATGGCTGTGACTGCCCATCAGCTTTGGGCTGGATGCCAGCAGTCACCTGGTAGCACTAAAGATCTCCAAGATATTCCCTGATGTTCCTGCATAGTACATTACACACACCACCACCACTGGTATTAAAAGGAGTTCTCCCTTGGGTCTAAGCTGGCCTACATCACTGATCTTCTCCTTTTATCCCAGCACAGCATGGAATGTGGGGCAGTTTCACCACAAACTCTCCCACTTCTCTGCTGTCTTTCCATACACACACACACACAGAGTACAAATAAGTGGATATACAGATAAATTAGATAACACTGGACCACTTTTGTCATCACCTTTGTGCTCCCAGCCACCCTCTTATTTCTTGCTATATGTGAGACCTCTGGGGCCTTGCACATCTTCACATCCCACTGCTTTGTACCAGGCACTGAGGGAACACACAAAGCAAGGAAAAGCCTCCCACTGAATTCTCCAGGGACACTTGGGCAGGCCACAGCCTGTTTCCTGGGGCTCCAGCTATTCCCCCCCACCCAGGGCACAGCCTGCAGCTCCCACTGCAGCTGCTCACCAAGCTACTGGCACTGTGGGTATTCCTCCATACACGCAGTTCTTGAGCATGATGAGAACATCAAGGCCTCTGTTTTAAAGATTTTAGCTATTTAAGAAAAAAAAATCCTCCCTTTGCATAGGCTGGGGACTGCACTTCTAGCACACACGGGGCTTCATCTTTTCATTTAGTTTTGGTTATGTTCAATGGAACAGGTGCACACTGCAAGCAGCATCACACAGATTCCCTGGCACCAGCACCTGTGTGCCTATCAGCACAGTCATGTAAAGAAACTGTGTAATACAAGCCTATAAAATACAACACCTGCAAAGGGCCTATTTAATTAAACCCTTCCCATCCACAGGCAGAGTTGAAACAGTTCAAGATCCTAGATAAAAGGTGTCAGGGAAGACAGACCTATTATTTATCACACAGCAAGCAAGACCAAATATAAAAGACTAACCAATAGCCTTTCCAATCCCACACTGCCAGCTGGCACTAAATGATAAGTGAAAGTGCTGCAAAGGGCTTTTTTCCTCGCTTTTATAACACTGCAATTTTAATATGTGGTGTATGGCACGTTGCCATTTCCATTTTTTGAGTGCAAAAGCCTTGTACAGGGAACAGGGAGTACAGCCAACAGAACCAGATCCACCTAGAACTTTGAACTAAAATGCATTGGTTCATGGGTGAACAGCAAATGTTTGGGGGCTGGGTCTTATTGGTTATTCTTCACGTTCAACACTAGGTATTTATTTGAACAAACTGTTAAAGCAAGCTTTTAATAAATGCATTATCACCAAGAGGCTCTCATTTATCTTCAACTCTGCCCAAATCGATTTTGCCAGAGGGATTCACAGTTAGCTATATACAAATTCTTCCAGGAGCAGCAGAATCCCTCACACTACAGTTTGTGGTGGGTGGAGGCATAGGACTCAGAAATCTCAACACATATGGATGACATGGGAGTCGCTGCATTCAGCCCCACTACTCATCTGTAGGATTAGGCAGGGAAGCTCTGATTGATTTGCCCTTGCTGCATCCAACCCCACATTCATAACCTACTTCAAGAGGTCAGCCTCAAGGACAAGTGTTTGGTGTTACATACACCATAAAAGGCACTTCTGTCTGAGAAGTGTGCACACAAGTAACTACTGATATGATGGTAAGTGTTCACACTTATTTACTAATGCAGATACAAGGCAAGTACACATTCTTGAAAGAAAAATCTCTTGGCTCCAACTTTACCCTGGGAATAATAACAATCGAAAAGAGAGTTGTAGTTAGAAACCTACCCAAATAGCAGGATGCAAGATTCTTGGTGAATTTTACCTGCACATGATTATCTGTGGAGTTTTTTTATTTATTGTATTGTATTTGTGGTGGGTCAGTGTAAGCAGTTCCTCTTTCTGCATTTAAATTGCTAACTGAGCAGGATAAAAAGGCAGATTATGTGACAGATTTCTTTCAAAACCTGGAGACTCCCAAGACCACTTTAAGAACTGATAAGCAGGCTGGAAACCTGACAATTCGGGGATAATAGAAGGGATTAAAAATAAACACATCTCAGAATAAGACTAATGCTATTGCATGTCGATGTTGCAGAATTACGATGGCATAACAAAACAGTGTTGCTGGGGCCTGACTAAATTAACTGCTGCACTGCCTCTAAAATACAACAACAATTACATTAAAAAACACTGCACACAGACAGAAATGTTTTAAAGGAAAAATTGTTTTGAGAACATCTGCCTGTCAGTAAAACCAGGCAGTCCCTTAAAGGTTTGAATAGGAAATCCCATCCATCTCTGGCACCTGAATTCCCCCCTAAATGACACAGCTTAACTAAACCTCCTGAAAGAAGTATACCACAAATCATAACTCTGAATCTGGAGGAGATTTTAGTTTGGTTTCCACTTAAACTATCGTTTATACTAACTACAACAACTAAGAATAGAAATAATTATTTTTGAAATTATAGATGTTACCATTAGAAATCCCTCTAATAATTTTGAAATTTTTAAGGGAAAAGAATTTTCACATATCTATATAGGGTACGATTAAAAAAAACCCTAAATGCTGTGGGCTGTCAGATTCATGCTTTTAATGGGTTTTGGTGTCAAGTTCCTCAAAACACACTGTGTTATTTTAGTAAAACAAATTATTTTTAGGATCATTTAGAATGAATATGCAAGATATTAGAAAACTTTTTTTTGAGGGAAGACTAAGCAACCATAAATCTTACTAATACAAAACAGAATTTTTTCACAAGATAATCCTATAGAAGTCCAAGACTCATACAACTGAAATAGGACTCAAAACAGTTTAAACTTCCTTCTCCATATGACACAGACAGTAGTGGAATTGGAGTGCAACAGGACTATGGCAGAAATAAACCAAAAAGTTCCACAAACCAGAAAACATAACAGTTCTATAAAGGAAGATAAAATCGTGCCTAAAAAGCTTCAAACCCAATATATAAATAATTTATCTTTTATATAATCAGGAATGCAGCTTGGCTGTGGAGTACATATAGACCAAGGGTACAAAAACAGAGACTATCTCAGAGAATGCCACCAGATAAAATTATTAACAAATTTAACAACTAATTCTGTTATAACACTCAGTAAAACCACAGTCACCATCCACCATGTGGTCAGCACCTTAAGAAAAGTCAGGGTTTTGTTTAGTTGAGGAGTTCTTCCTACCAAGTCATAGCAAAAAACCAATGCAAATCTCTTATGTCCAGGACTCGCTGAGAGCTTCTCCTGAATGCAAATGCTTTTCCAACCACAGCCCTTGTGAAGAAGGAAAATGAGAGAAAACTCTCAGGGGTATCTGACCTCACGGCAGGCAAGGGGGGATAATGTTCCCCTCAGACTCCCATTTCACTCAGCTGTGGGAGGCCCCGGTCTCACCCGTGTGTGGAGACACACACACGCACGTTTTTACAGCGTCACAAACTTCTTACTGTGGAGAACCTAAAGGTTAAAAAAAAAAAAAAAAAATTAAGAAATGTATTTATTATAACTGAGGCAGCACCTGCGACTTGCTGAAAGCCCAAATAATAGGAGTACCTTCTCTATGGAGGGTGATCTCTGAAGGGCGTTGATAAAGCCAAAAAAAAAAAAAAAAAAAAAAAGAAAAAAAAAAGGCAGAACTTCCCCGCCACACTCCTCACACCTGTGCTCCCGGCCGATGCGTTGGGAATGAGGCTCTTTTCAGCCCTTTTTACATTCTAAAACAGCGACGCGCGGGCAGCGGCGGCGTGAGGGGAGGGCCGGAGCTGGAGCTCCCTGCGGGGCCGCATCCCTCCCTCCCTCCTTCCCTCCCTGGGGGAAAAACCGGGAAAGCGCTGTGTTCCTGCACCCGGCATTCCCAAAGCAACTTCAGCCTGCAAATAATAAAAATGTAGTGCATGGCCGAGTACAAGACACCTGGGAAGTTCACAATGTTTGCTCACCGTAGGGAGTAACACAGGGAAATACCTTTTCATCAAGGCAGCGCAGCCATGACAACTTCAGGACCATTGGTAATTTATTATTCTAAACTAGGTGTGATGTCTATGCTTCACCATGCTGTGCCTGCACAGGAACACTTGAGGTGGCAATTTTCAGCCTGCTTGGTGTTTTGGCTTTCAAAACACTTGTTTTGGTGGAACTGAAATCTAAAAAATCCCAATGATACCAAACTAATTAAGTAACCTTAAAAATTCTGCTTTCTACTCACAGAGCATGAAGCCAGTAAGGCATTTTTTGACTCAAAAATCAGCATAATTAGGCAATATATGATCATACAGGATGTACACAGAAGTTCCTGCCTGCTAGAGTGAGGTACTAGCAAAAAGCACCTACAAAGAGCTGAGAATGAAGAAAGAACTGAAAATGTACCTTGATTTGCTGCCTTCTTCAAGATGCAGAAATCATAATGCTGTCCAAGTTCTAGAAAACACATATTGCACAATACAACCAGTGATTTTAAAATATTTTTGGAGTCTCATAAGCATTAGCTGGCTTTGTGCATTAGCCTGCAGAAGACCGCGTTATTTATTTCTAACACTGTAGCACTTCACGCTCTGTCAAAGAGCAGGACTACACTGAGTTATGGACAGACACACAGTTAATTAAGGTGCAAATTAAGCTCAGGGAGAATGATAGTCTATACCAATTGTGTCTCTAAAATTGTCTACAGTTGTATATTTGACACTGAAAATACCTCAAGTGAAGCTAATGTTAAGAAAGAATTGGCAGTATATTAGTAGATAGTGATAGATGTAGACAAATTCTCCACTGCGAAGGGAAACATGGAGGGTTTTTTCTTAATCTGAACAGGGAAAAAGAAAAAAATTCACACAGTTTCTGCTAGTTCCATTGCTTGAAACTGAAAGGCAGTGTAGCTATTGACCATGCTCTGCTCAAGAAGAGAGTTGGTACACATTTTTTTACACTTCTGATTAAAGTCAACTCAGAAAAAGCAAAATATCTGCATGACTATGAAGAGTTTTTGAAGGTAATACTCTTGTGCAGAGATTAATTTCAGCTTCACTTAAATTCATTGATCTCTATTTGTCCTTCAAAATTATTTTAATAGGCTAATTATATTCCAGGCACGGTACACTTGTAATGATGTGGATAATATCTCCAGAATTAAAAGGCTGCATTTGGGTTGGTTTTTTTTCTCCACAAAGTGGCAAGAAATAGGTTCTCCAGTTTCTGCTTAACAGGTATCATTATACTTATATATACAGGTTACTTACCAATTACAGCAGGCTAATACCTACAACTCAGTCCTAAATCAGACAGTGGCATCTCCTTGCAATTCCAAGCTCTCAAAAGGGAAACAGGGAGCTACTGCCTTGAGAGGAATTTGTTTAAGATTTTAAGAGAATGCTCCAAAAACAAAGACAAAAATTCCACTAATAAAGAAATAGAGAGCTATTTACCAATTTACTTACATAAGCTATTTTCTTAAAGTAAATGAGAAATATGTAATTACCTTTTTATTTAAACCTAAATTAATTGAACATCAATACTTGTTTATCTGACCCCTTAGAGCACTCAATCTCTACTTTTTTTAGGTTTCTCACAATACCCATACCAGGATATCCCTCCAAGTAATCAAATGTCCCCTTACTCTGCATTTCTTAGGAGACTGGGGAGTACTGTACTAAAGTATTATCAAATCAGTCGCTGTGGGGGGGTGGGGAAACCAACTTGATATTAACTTGTAGGATAGACTGTAACTTGGTATTACCTTATAGGATAGACTGTGCCTATAATTACATGAAATGCTTTAGAAAAAGGAAAACAGTGATTCTGACAGCACCTTTCTGGCTTTTCTCACATGCTCTTTTCAAGCTCCCTCACATTATGAAACAATCCCAGCCACTGAATCCTTCTATCATTGCTCTTTCTCTTTTGCCTGTCCACAGAGGATTATATATACACTACCATTAGGACAGCAGAATTTTTCCTTCTGTGAAGAAGCTCTCAAAATGAGATGACTCATTTTTTCCTTCTCTTGATCATGTAAGCGAAGGGCTGAACTAGTCATTCAAAATGTGTCTGAGATACTTGGAAAGAACCAATTCAGTTATGTTAAAAATGATCCTATTCCTGTCATATAATCATGGCTTCGAGGGAATGCAGCACCTGGATTTATGCTGCAGTCGTTGGGGGAAGTTCGGGCCTCAGAATATTCCTCATCTGAGAGAACCCTTTTTTCTTAGGAAGGCAGGAAATTAAAGCAGAAAATCCTGCCTTTACAGTTACTCTCAGCTGACCAATGAGTGCACTCAGAAAGCCTTGGAAGCTGAGAAAGGCTTGTGGTTTGTTGGTAATTGAGGTGCAACATAAATTGTGAACCACCTTCCCACGTGGGTGGTAGGTGAGCAGGAGATCTGGAAAATCACCCGGATGGAGAAGGCAGAGCTGCTGCCTCACACTTTTAAAAGGTCCTTCTTTTCTGTGTGGTAGAAGCTGTAGAGTCACAGAACTGTGCTGTAGCACAAGCTTCACCCTATTTGGGTTAAATATTGAGACTTCTTAGAGTTTTCTTTGTCTAGGAGCACCATCTGCCCAGCTTTGGTTACCATCTCTCCTCAAAACTGAAGCAAGAACTACAGAACAAAACCCCAAATGCTGGTATAGCATGGCACTGTGTGCTGCCCCACTTCCAGTGCAGCCTATGAATGTTTCACTGCATTTTCTCTTCAAACTGCCGACCTCTTGAAAACAAATCCCAAAGGAAAGTACAGAAAGAAACACATTCTAACACAGATAGCAGTCATAACAGTAAGAAATTACATCTGAAATTAGCATAACTGAATTGGCAAAGAATAAAAGCAGTCATCTCTTTTTGAGTTTTTTCACAGAAAATGTTAATAATGAGAAAAATTCTGAGATTGTTTAATTTTTGATGTCCTTATTTTAATAAAGCATTGGTTGTTTGCTGTGAACCTAGACACTGATTTTACGACTGCAAGTCTATGCTTGCAGAGTGTGCTTGCTATAAGCATAGGTATGATTTGCACCCTTTGGTGCACCAAAGCAAACTGAGACATTCGCTCATAAATTGTGGTTAGAGTAGCTCAATCAAAATAATCCCATGAAGCCCAAGAAAACTGCATATATTACAGTTGTGCATTTGGCCTCATTTCTCCTTTGACATCCATTAGCATAAATAATTGCCTTATTTTAGAATCCATGGCAAGCAGGTTCCACCACAGAGGGGTTGGCTGTGGGCAACAAGATCCTGCTGAATACACATGGATTCATTACATTGTCCTGCACACTCATGTTGAGATGCTCAAGATGGGCCTCTGAAGGAAGCTTTACTCAACAGGATGATGCCCTGCTAGAACAAATGTAAGCACCTGGCAATGTTTTGTCATGCCCTGTAACAGGGAAAAAAAAATCTGGGTTTGTTTTTAAGACTGCTATGTATTTAGTAGACAAATATGTGTAAGATGACTTTAGAAATGACAAGATCAATGCGGCTCAATGCCCTGAAATGAGGCTTGGGTCCAACATAAGATCACAAAATGGTTTGGATTAGAAGGAATCTTAAAAATCATCCAGTTCCATGGGCAGGGAAATCTTCCAGCACTAGACCAAGTTGCTCAGAGCCGCATTCAACCTGTTCTTGAACATTTCCAAGGATGGGGAATCCACAGCTTCTCTGGGCAACCTGTGTCAGTTCCTCACCACCCTCCTAACACATTTCTTCCCAATATCTATTCTAGACCTGCTGAATGCAGCACTCCAGGAGGAGTCTCACAAGAGTGGGGTAGAGAGGCAGAATTACTCACCTTAATCTGCTGGTCACACATTTTTTGATGTGACCCAGGCAGCTGCTTCAGAAGAGAATTCAATTCCTTTCTGTACTTCCGTTGATTTCTGTGGAAGTATCTATTGTTTTCATTTCATAAGGACTGAGTTTTCACAATTGATGCAACGATCAATTCCAACGTAACCTCAAAGCTGTTGTCTGACATCACAATCATGTAGTAACAAATCTTAGATCAAGATTAAAAAAAAGTTTGCAATTTTTATCCTGTGAAAACAGTTGCAAACTTGTGTAGAACTGATTAATTCTTTATATGGGTATTAAAGTTGTATAAAATTTGAGGTCACATAGTCCTGCAGAGTTTAAGGAGACAGTCAGCTCCATCTGAATGCAATTCCTTCACTGTCTGTGGTAATCTTAGAGACTTGCATACACCCAGCAATCTCTTTTGCAACAACCAACAGTAATAATTGCTTTTTGAATACCATCCACAATAATGGCTGTCCTTATTCAAAGTCCTTTTTAAGGTTGCAATCTCTCCTTAAACAAAATGTCATTGAAAGTACTTGAAGGATTTGAGTGACGAACCAAAGCAACCCATCACATGCAAGAGGAAAAAGAGATTAACCCTCCAGACTCTGTTAAGCACGGTGTAAGTTAAAGAAGAAAACCCAGAACTAGAATTCCACACCCATATTTGATTGCCCTTGTTTTTTAATCTCAGCTTCAGGCTTAAAATGCAGAGTGCACCACAGAAAAAACCTTTTAAACTCTGTGACCCTCCAGACAAAACACAATACGATGCAGCTGGACAGTGGTTTCTGTAACAAAGAAGTACACCAGAACGCTCATCAATTTTCAGGCAGAAAATGAATAAAGAGGATTTTCCTCGGGATAACAATGCACTACTCTGAAAGGCTGCCATCCTGTGGCACTTCAGGGATGCTGTAGTAGCCCTGAGTTAATGGTTCCTACACTCTTGACTGGAAGACATGTCCCAGATAAACTAAACACTTTTTTTTTTTTTTTTAATATTTAGGTAGTTTCAAAAGAAAGCTCTGATCTCTTATGAGTTAGCTGTATCATCACACAGCTTATAAGATGGGGCTTGGTCGAAGTTTTTTATTTTATTTCCATCAAAAGAGCCAATAAACATAACTTTCTTAACCTGAAAATATTCTATGGTACTGCTGCCATATTCAGCCATAAATTCCAGTTGCTGAATGAACACACACTCTCAAAAATAAACAGGTAGGGAAAATTAGTTTGCTTGCTGAATCATTTGTACGTTGTCAGTAAGCAGCCCATTATGAATCAGAAACTAGTCCTTTGTATTCTTTTCCCCCTACAAATCCTAAATTAAGATGAGCTTGCAGGTACTGTACAAGAGAATTCCATAGCAAGCAATCAAAGGGGAAAAGAGCTACACTTCCACTCTGCAGAGAGCCTTTGTTAAAAAGGCTAGGGAAAAAAAAAGGATAATTGAGAAATCGTTCCTCTGTTAGTATAGAAGTGACAAAGAAGTAACATACACCTCTTAGACATACATGAAAAGTTTAAATCTTGGTTCCTTGAAATACATCTCAGTTATTCGAGCAAGACTTGTATTTTAAGAAATTATATAAGCCATGTGTATATATGTGTGTGTGTGTATATATATATATGCATATATAAAATATGCTTTAAAACTTTATTTAGATCCCAGGCAGTTGGTTCAGCTTTTTGACATCCACATTCCATTATCTCCAAGGATAAAGCAGCTCACCCGTGGCTCTCCCCTCAATTTCTTCTACCTGAGCTGTCTTTTCAATCTGCTCTCTGGTGGCAGGTAGTATTACCTCACTAGAGATGTGGTCTTCAATACTATTTCTCTATCCTTATGCCCCACTCTCAGGCTATTTTTCAAACTGTACTGTCAAAGCTTTTAAGAACCAACCATAATTCTCTCCTCCAGTGTCCCTTGAAGCACCAACCACCTTTAAAAGTGCACAGCCCTGCAGCAGCACCAACCTGCACCTGCCATGTCTGTGGTGCTACTGGAACATTAATCTGCTCTTCCCCACCAAGACCCAGGGACATATTCCATTCCACACCTGTCTCCAGTCTATATTTACCCTTCCACAAGCAGCAGGGAAGGAATTTCTGGTCAGACAGACCTCTCAGCGCTTCCTCCTCTCAATCCTGGCTGACACAATCTTCTTTCACAAGAAGTCTCAAACCATTTAGTGTCCATTAGTCTTCTCTAGCTGATGTAGCCTTCACCAAGTGAGAAATTAGCTCTCTCATTAAAAAAACCCCTAACACCCTAAATTCTAATTCCAGTGGTCTCAGAATTCTAGTCAAGTATTCACTACAGTTTATCATTATAGAAGGGAACACCCTAGAACATCTTTCTGTTTTATCCTACCTCACGGGATTCCTCTCTGGAAGCTTCACGAGTCACAGAATTTTTAATCTTGCAGGAAACACACTCACAAGGAAGTAAGATGGTCTTTTGCACTGCACTTCAAGCCAACATACTCCTGCTTTCACTACTGAATTAATTATAGAATTTAAGGAAACACAGTGTTACAGGAGACAAGGAAGGGAGGAAAGTCTGTATCACAGAAATTACACTCACCTGTTGTACTACTTCTTCAACCCCTTCTTGACTTGGGGAAGAGGAGACTGGGAAATTCCACAGCTGAATTCAGTAAGTGCAAGCACAGGCCAATGTCCTTCATTTAGAAGAGAGGCTAAAGTACGTGCGATTTGTATCCTTTGCATTGTAAAACTACCTTTAATAAATCATATAGCTTAATGAACTCACTGCCCATCCCACAGTGAGGAAATCTGATTTAAAATTTTTGTTGTTTGGCTGGCTGATTTCAGCCCTAATATTAGTAAATATTCATGATTATTCAGTAAAATCATTACATACCTTTGCAAACCATTTCATTGCCTGCAAGCTTTACTTGCCTAATCTTCTTTTGTTTAAGAAAAGGCTGAGTTGTGGAGTTTTTATTGTAATCCATCTTTCTTTTGTATAGTTCTGCTTCACCTGTGGTTACCATAGATTACAGATTAAAAGACTAGTATCTTAATTAATCCGTAAAGTGATTTTAGAAGAAGCTCTCTGCCTGGTTTTATGGGTTACAAAGAAAACTAAATTTAAGTAATATTTTGTTATCTTCAGACTTAGGTTAGATGCACCACAACAGCTTTACGCATCCAGAAACTCCAGAAGGAATGACAAGCTCCGGGGCTTCTTCAGACCCCTAAAGCTTCAGTCCACCCCAACCCCACAAAAACATGATTGGCTATAAATAAATTCCAGAAGGCTGTACTAAATTAACTGTGGCAGCACATATTTTGAAAGGCACAATACACAAACATCTGAGACCTCAACACTTTCTAGAGCTGGAATTCTAGTGAAACTAAATTTTCACTAGAATGAAACTTTCCTAAGAGCAGAATCCTAATAAAATCAACTAGACTTTTTACAGTTAATTTTCTTGTCTACTACAGTATTTTCCTTTGCATATTTCTCAGCTTTGAACTCTGCTCTAATCTCCTTCAGCTATGGGTAATTAATTAATGAACACATCAAAAAGATTTAGCCGCGGGGGCTCAGTTTGGGATTGCAATTCTCATTTCCATTTTGAGAAGCTTCAAATTTTACTTCATATAGCAGCCACTGCTAGATGTTGTAACAGCAAACACAATTTCCTATCTTCTGAACAAGCAAGCAAACAAAAAGCAGTATTTCCTCCTCATAGTCCAGTGGGTGAATCTTTGAGCTGAGCAGTAAACACCTTCCCTAGAAAGGCTTTTTCAGCAAGTCAGAGAAGGTGTTCTGCATGGCATTGTGTACTAAACTCTTCTTTCTGGTATTAACACCTTATGAAAACTGCTGGCACCAGTACAGAGCTCTCAACACGCTTTTGATGATAGGAGCTGTAACATGATTTAATGGAAAACTTCCTGCAAAATGAAGTTGAAGAACCTGCAAAGAGGGATCTCTTGATATTGTCTGGATATTAATTATTGATATAGTAATTTTTTTGCATAGGAAAAGCATATCAGATTGCCAAGTGTTGAAACAACAGGAAAGATACAAAATTAACAGGGACATAAAAAAAGGTGGTCAATAAAAAAGCTCACTTGCAGTGTTACCTCTAGTAATTCCAAACTTAACTCATGACTTGACTTTCCACAGATGGTGGAAACCTGGAATTTTGCAATATGGAACACTTTATGTAAATGACAAAGGCTAAAAGGCACTTGATGATTTCCAATGAATTTGATAAATGTGATGATTGTTTCCCACTATACTCTGATACATGTCACACGAGGGAAGCACTTTCTGGATTTGAGAATAATCAGAAGTTATTGTTCACTTTTTCAATAACAAAGAGGTTACATGTATTCAAAAACCAGAATTTTCCCAGTTCCTGTCTCCCATTAAAAAATCCCAACAGATTAAACTGGAGAATCTTCAATATGTAAAAACAATAATCCTTCTCTTCCTGCCCGGAAGATCCCTAATTCTGTTCAAGATACACTGAAATTATTTCTAAACAGCAATGTGCTTTCTAAACTCCTATGCCAGCATGGCAATCATGAAGTGTCTGTGATCAGCATCCCTCAAGTCAGGATTAGATGGAGGCTTTATCAGATGTGCTCACATGCACTCATATAAACCTTCAATAAATTTGTAATTAACAGCTCTGAACTTTATTGGCATGTGAGCTGTGCTGTGCTAAATGGAACCTGTGTTGTAGCCTAAGGAAGCTACAGAGTGGGAAATTGTCGTTACCCTTCACTGATACTGGTACCCAGATTAAAAACCTGCATTACAATCTGCTTTCTGAACAAGTCATACTAACATGCAACACTGCATTACAAGCACCTACTGTAACACTTGATAGCTAGCAGAATGAAATCCCTTCACAAAAGCATTTGCACTGATGCTGAAAACCTCTTGGCACAGGTGCTGAGGCAGGAACATGGCTGAATCCCATCTCTCCTAATCACTGGAAGGCACAAGGAGACGTAAGAATGTTAAGAATCAAGTGGCCACACACTTAAGAAATGGGGAAGAGAGATTGAAAAGGCATTGGATTTCTCAGCAGAGAATGCTGAGACATGGATCAGTCCTTGCATGGCAAACTGTCTTACACCATGCTCCACCCCATTTTTCTTTTCCAAGTAGAAGGACACAGAGGAGAACTGCCTGGCTGTCCAGAGAGATTGAAGGAATCATGTAAGCAACACCGCTTTCTCTGAACACACAGTGGCACGTACATGGTAGCAAAACTAAATAATCACATTTCACAAAACATATAAAATGGAATATATCTCCTTTTTTTTTTCCTGAGAACTCTCAAGAGTTTCTGAGATTCTGGTGCAGAGAAAGAATATTTGTAGAAAATAGCTATGAAGTTTAACTGAAAAACCACAGTTATTTTCCTTCTTATTGGGATTTTTTGCTCGTTAGATATCTAATACTTCAGTGCACTTAAGCGTCTCTCAAAAGTCCTCCTCATTTGTGCCTGAATTTATAATTTCCATTAGTGCAACCTGAGTCTTACATCCACAAAACTGGCAGCAGACACTTGAGTATTTATAGACTGCAGTAGCTCCAGATAAACTTAATATTCTATATTTACACAGCACTGATCTAAAGGACCAACAAAACACTCCAAGAACAGGTGTGTAAGCACTGATTGAAGCCTTGGAGGGAAAGGCACAGAGCCCACAGAAAGACCCCAGCTACCAAAAATGACTCCCTAATGTGCTTTACAGGCTTTGAAGGTTTCCCTCCTTCTATCAGTATTGAGAGGAATTGAACTGCCTCACTGCTAACATAATTTATGTTATTGTGGCTGCTACAGATAACCTTAGCTTCTGCGTAAGAATAGACAGTTACAAGGAAGAAATGCTGTGGTTACTGCAGTCAAAAAGGAAAAAATAAAATGCCTTGTTATACGTGTCTCAGGAGATCTCACTTATCTTTTCAGATACAGATGGAGTACTATCTGTTTATATATCACTCTATTTATCTACTCCTCCTCTAAAAAAGTCCTTAAAGCTTGAAACCATTGCCATCCTTCACGGTTATTCTGAAAGCACGATTCTCACTGACATTGCAGAGGATGAGACCAGCCTTTCCTTCCACTACAGTAGTTTAGAAAACTAGTAATTCACACACTGAACAAGTTTTACATGCCAAGTAATGGCATTCAGTGTTAGGATCAAACACTTGATGTGAGAAAGCAATTAAAGATGGTTGCAGGTTCTGGTGTTCTGATTTATTTGGTTTTGCTTTTCTTGCTGGGTTTTTTAGGTGATTCTTGGCCTGATAATAAGCTCACATAATTTCAATAGAGTAGGTCAATCCTTCCTAAAATTTATATACATATGAAAACCTCAAGGCTTTGGGATTTATCAAACACACATTTCCTGGACTGGGATCACAACTATCTATATTTGAAGGTTTACTCTGTGACTGCTTTTCTTCAAGGACTAGTAATTTTCTGCTATGTGGTGCAGATACTTGGTCTGGGTTGTTAGTGGTCCACAGAAAACCTTAGAAATCAACTGAGTTAGTAGGTGAAAAGAAGACCAGGAAGATTTTAGTAATGGCTATTAGGACCCTGTGGGGAAAAATATTTACAATTGTCCACAAGGAAATTTTTTAAGGGTAGAAATGGTCACTGCCAAGAGTGCCATCAAGTTTCACAGAAGACTTTCAAGATGCCTGCCCTTTTCTGGAGCCAAAACCATTAGCAGGAGCTCTGGAGTCTACCTTGAAAATGGAACTTGTCCTTGCCAGGCACTTTCCATCAAGAAGAAGAAAGTTCTGCTGTGTGATCAAGCACAACACACATTGCCAAGGTAGGAAGAAATGTCATTCCCTGACATTCACTTCGTTGGGGTCACTTCACAGCCTCTAGACAAAGAGACACAGTCCACTATTTATCTGATTCCTCTCTGAATTCCTGGACAATTATTCAGCAATCACCTGGGTTTTGTTTTCCTGGGTTAATCCAGTAGGCACCTAGGACTGGAGCTATCTTCCAAGAAGCATTTGAAGGGCTTGTTTTACCAGACCACAGTACTCAGCACACAGAAATTTCCCAATACTGTATCATCTCAGACACTCCGGTCTTAATACAAAATTGTATCTTTCTTTCACTTCATTGCTATTCAATTGCCTCTCCATATCCACAAAGAAGAAAAAAAAGATTGGGTGGAAAGTTTTGCATTTATCTCTAAATTCCTGGGCAGTCGCTCTCTGAATTAGGGAGCTCTTGGTCTTACTACTTGATCTACAGCCCTTGTGATGCACTGGCACCTCCTCCTTCAGCACATCAGCCAATTCAGCACTGAATAGTCTGCAAAAATGAAGATATTCTGTCTGCACGGCAATGTCATGGTTGTGACAGCATGTCTGTACACACAGAGTGCAGGAAAATCCACCTGAAAGCTTTTGCAGTGCTAAGAATAGGGATTTGTGGCTACATCGCTTCCAGAGGGTGACATCTCTCTTGCCTTCTGTGTCCTCATCTCACACATCCCGTGCATTAACCAGAACTTGGGGAATATTCATTGTTAAGTGGTGCTTCAGTGTTAAGAGTTCAGCAGAAGTGAATCAGGAAGAAGGAAATAAATCCAACAGAGTAGATGCCCAGAGATTATTTGCTGAACAACCAGTAAGTTGTCAAGATTGTGGCCCATTTTCTGGAACTTGCCCAAGAAGTTTCTGGTCGCCATCATCTGCTGAGAGTAGGCCACACTTGATCCCGAATTCAAGTCTTTAGTAAGTCTCTGAGGCCTTTAATTAGGCCCTGCATGATTCAGAGGAGACTCTATAGAGGACAACAGCAGATTTGCATTTCTGTAGTATCACAGACTTTCAGTTAAACATCACCACCCTCAGTGTCAGCAATCACATGAGGGTGATGCATTATTGCTGTCCTCAGGTGGGTCGCTGATTCAACTCCAGCTTCTCAGGCCAAATCAGTCATTCTGCTGACCTGTTTTAATGTGTTCAACACACACCCATTAACTATCTATCCCTCTTCTGTATGTATTTCACATCAAAATCAATGCAAAACTTATACCTAACATTCACAACTGACTACTTCATATTTTTTTAAAATTCCTAAGTAGGAAATCAATGTTTGCAACCAGCCTGTTGATTTGTGTTCCTCAGAGTGGACATTACTCTCCTGCTAACCTGCATTTTTAATTGCCTTTGCTGATTTGCAGTGGATTTGGCTCTCGACAGTAAAAACGAGGTTTACTGTTAAGCACTGCAAAGCATAACTAAAGTAGCAGAGAGCAGGACTTTCCTGAGGTGTGCTCCAGTGCCTTGGAATTACAAGTTTGCAAAGAATAGGGTTTATACAGGTCCACTGAGATTATAAGGTTTAAACAAACAGATACTATAACTGTAGCTGGGGTTTTTTTGCTGATTTTTTTCCCCTTCTTTCTTCCTGTTTGCCTTGACAGTAGAACTTGAATAGTAGAGAAGTAGAATGTAAGAAGTAACTTCTTACATTTTCTTAAAAATTGGCCAGAAACTGTCGGGGGAGAAAAGCCTGTCACGCTGTTAATCCACAGCACCACACACCTCTAACGTGTGTGCAATCAACACAGAAGAACGCAGAATCCACACAGAAGAAGAAAGTTCTTCTGAACAACTACTCCTAAAATATATGCCACTTGAGCATATTGGCTGGATTGGCCAATATGCACTGGCTCCAGTGCATCCAAAGTTGTCCATCTTTACTCAGCATATCCTCCCAAGTAGATACTAGCAGGTCTCCACCTCTTTCCTTGTTAGACAAGGTTTTTAATAGCTTAGTGTGCTTCTGGGCCTTGGGAAAAACAGGCCTAGCTGGCAGCACAGATATACATTAATAGTTCATGAACTGTTCTCTTAATGGTCTTTGGAATTGCCTCCAGAGATGCTTCATTTCTGCCATGGTTCATACCCTGCTTACTTTCCATTTCAGCCTCCTTTGATGTAGGTCCCTCCAGTCAGACAGAAGAATATAAATTAAGTCAATTGTGATACACTCACTATTAATACCATTAAGCTATACAAATATATCCATTAGCCACATGCACTATTAGTATTAAGGCATGTCTAC
The DNA here is from genome assembly GCA_910950805.1 of Acrocephalus scirpaceus scirpaceus. Lineage (NCBI taxonomy): Eukaryota > Metazoa > Chordata > Aves > Passeriformes > Sylviidae > Acrocephalus > Acrocephalus scirpaceus. The sequence continues at coordinate 56,142,795 of OU383778.1, read as the reverse complement.
TCATGGGAACTCCTGTGGAATGAGGGAGGTGTGAATTTGTAACTTCTTCCACACACAACTTTTTCCCTGAGTAAGGTCTCACTGTTACACAAGGCACGTATCTGCAAAAGGAAATTAAGCAAAATCTCACCAGAGTGCTCATTCTACGTTAAAAGTGGGAACAGCACTACATTTGTCATCCTGCTCTGCCAAAATTAAAAATACGAGTTACTGGCATAGCTCAGCAAAGCTGAAGATTTAGAGAACATTCTTTGTTACAGTTTAGGAAACCCATCTGCAAGTAGTGCTACATGCAACAATCACTGCTATTTTTACTGAACTGTAGACTACATTTCAGCAAATGTTAACTTTTAAGGTCAAAAAATCAAGATTGCACCTTTGTCACATGGACAACAGAGAAAATACTGCCGCTCAAAACTATCTATTTTGGTCCCAAGCCAAGTCACCTCCTAAATACCACACACTTAAAAAATTACAGCCATGCTCATAATAGTATTTTAAACACAAAGTCCTGCTGAACATTAATCACTTTAAACCTCTTTCACATGAAGAGAGTAATACACAGAGGCAGAAAGCGTTTTCCGTTCTTGCATTTTAAAGATTCAGAAGCAGAATTGTCTTGCATATAAAGCTCATTATCCTGGATCCCTCTGGGAAAAAGCAAGGAATATATTTGCATCACGATCATGTTTCTGGCCTCAAAAATTTTTTCGCACTCTCTATTATTACTGGCATACTAAAGAAACCTGTTTTATTGCTGACAAGCCTTTTTCCAATAAAACTAGATCACCAACACTAATTGTAATTACACACATTATGACAGCTTCTAAAAGCCTGGCAGGGAAAGCTCAGCGTCTCCCACCGCTTCCCAAACCTCTGCAGAGCTACGGCAATTTGCATCAGCAGGGCATCTGCCGCATGGAATTTCATTTCCTCAGCAGCACTGCTCCAGAGATGCTGGATGACAGTCCAGGGCCATTAGCTGTTCCCAGAGCGGGTGGAACTGCCCAGCCTTCTGGGCTCCCTCCTTCCCGTCCCTCCCACAGCAATGGCTTTGCTGGGTGTTTCCCCACAGGAACTCACGCTGCTGGCACACAAGACCGACAAAGGCAAGGCAAGTAGTCGTGAAACAGCTGAGCCAGCTCCTAGTGTCAGCCTACAATGCAATTTAGAGCAAAAAAAACCTCTGAAAGAATAACAATGTTAACTACAGTAACCCATTTGTAGAGACAAGCTCTCAGAAAGAATGCTCTTAACTGAGGGCAAATTACTCCCACCTACACATGGCAAATTCAGGTGTATTAACTTCCTTGTTTTCATCATCTCTCCCATCTGTTTCCTCTATTTTTGCTTGCCCACAACACAAGTACGTGTTAATTTCTCTTTGTCCATCTCCCCTACTTCCTTGCAGATTTGCCAGAGGCACACAGTCTGCAGACACTCTCCTCTTCAATGGACAGGCTCCAGAGGGAGTTCAGAGTAAGAAAGGAAATTAATTAGGAGTTTCACTCATCCAGGAAGTGTTCAAATATAGAGCAGCTGGAGGCAACTCACAGTTTTGACTGGGCTGTCAAAATTCGTGAATCACTGTACCTGCTTATTCATTCTCTCCTTACCCTGCCTCTGTTCCGTCCCACTAGGGATGCTACACAAGAAATATTTGTTAAACACTAATTATTTTTAGGAAATTGTATCTTTCTCAAAAATTTCTGGACCAGCACTTTAACTACTAGACCAAGTACTGCTTACAGATCTTAAGAGCAGTAATATCAGCAAGTTCCTTTCCTCTCTGCTCTTATGAAAACCTCACACACCAGTTTTGTGTACCACTTAACACAGCATTTTATTTATTAATCTTTGTTTGGGAAACTGATGCTGAGATGCTAAAATAACAACACGTGGCAAAGATGTATAGTAACTTTATTTATTCTCCTGCACCAGAGCATACTCCAAAAGTGTAGCAGGACTCCCACAAACAGAAGGGGAGACAAAAGCTTCTCAAAGCAGGACACCAGAATCTAACACTCAAGAGTTACAGGGTGTGCCTGCCACTTTTCCAGTCTGCTGTGCAAAGGCACGTAAGGGTATGAGCACCCATCCCAGCGCTCCCATGATGTGGCTGGAGATGGGATTAACAGTGGGAAGTGTGCATCACTCTCTGTCCCTCAACTCTAGCCTGTTCATGTGCCCTGAAATTATGCTTTTGGATGTAATGTGAACCTTGGGATTGGAGCAGAAGGTCATCAGCTCGAGAGATTTTTTTTTTCCCCACCATCTGTGCTGATTTATTGTAAAAGCCTTGTCCCTTGTGAGCTGTGCATGAGGCAGAGGGACAATGTGCTAGAAGAGCTGAGCTGTTCTGCCATTCTCAGCTTGGAGCTGGCTACCAAACTCATACAATGGATTATTAACTTGGGGAGCTCCCAGACCTGTGAGAAGGAGCTGAAAGCAAATTTATTAACTTTGTTTTAATTGATACTTGAAACTTAGTGCTCTCTTGCAGCAGGTAACACTGTTAGCTTGGCCTGTAATGACTTGACTTGTTTCATTACACAAACTGGTGATAAAACCAGTTGTCTCAGTTATATTCAGTACCTTAGCAGTTAAGAATCCTAAAAACTGCCCTTATGAGATGCATTGAGCTACAAATGCACTGCATGAAATCCTTGTATTTTCTTCCACAGCCTTCAGGCTCAGTTTGCATTAACCTTAATCTTGTGAATAAATCTTGCCCCTTTCCACTGCACTGAATGAGAGGGAGTGTGATTTTATCCTCTGACCACTTGGCTCCATCAGCATGCCCTCCCCAGCAGGGCACTTCACACACAGGCTGGCCATGCTATAGGGACCAGAGCAGCACATGAGTTGTGGGCAACCTGGGAATGGTGTCATACAGCTGAGAAGTGACAAATGTTGGATTCGGAACATAAGAAACATCAAGGATTTTGTGCTTTTGAAGAACTAGGACAGTAACAGGAGCATGAAGATGACCATTTAAAGGACATAAATAAAGCAGCCTAAATGCTGCTGCAATCTCACAGGAGGACTGGGGTACTTTGGATGGAACACGATTGGAATGGACATCTGTTTTCAGGGATATTTCTAAGTTTGCTGCACTTGCTCCCCCCTTGTATAGATATCTATATAAGTTTCCCCCTTGTACAGATAATTTCTGCAAGACAGTGAGGTGAAGTCTTGTTCTGGACTGCAAAGCAAGAAATTTGGGTGTCAGTGCTTAGCCATATAACTGGAATTTGAACATTCTTTGAAGAACTTACTGAAATACCTTTTGAAAGATGAAGGTAAGCTTCAAATGCAGGCAAAGTGAAGCTTCAAACAGACAGACAAATCCTGCCTTCTGATAGAAGGTCTGATAGAAGCATTCACTACTGCATACATCCAATGTAAAAAAAGGAATTCCAGTTAAGAAAACACTTATCTCAGAGACTTTGATGTCATGTCAACAGATGTCAGATACTGCTTAAATTGTGAAGCCACTGCATCAGTTATCAAGGTCTCTCGTTCAATTTAAAAACCCAGAATTAACATAATAATCTGTTTCCTTCTCTCAGCATTGTGGGTACATATTGTGATTGCTGCTACCTAATGTAAAACATGCAACTCATACCTCATATCAATCTCTCTCTCTGACTCTTTTCTGATTTACACACAGATTGGAGGTGCACTGGACATTTTCACAGCTATCAGTACAACAGCTGGCTGACTGAGGACTTTGAACCTCGCCAGACACAAAGGATTCATCCACAAGCACCACATGTAATGCTCTGTATTTCTCTGAAATTTAAAACCTCATGTTTGCTTCTCAGTGTAATTACCATATCCAGTTAATACTTGTTTAATATCCGTACTATAACCAAGAAGGTTCTTTGAAGCTCTCTTCATCATTCTTTTTCAGCTGGAATTAAAAAATAATTGCAATATATTTAAGAGACACTAGAGGGAAGCCAAGATGTCGCAACAACCCTTCCTAATAATACTGCTTGTAGTCCTAAGTAAAAACCAAACATCCTTAACACAGTGTAGAAAATACAGGTTATACTTACTGTGTTTAAAGATGCCAAACAAATTATTAATTTACAAGATGGCTCTGCTGTTTCTTTTCCATTGGCACTCTGCAGGCTGTGACGCTCCAGGCTGTTCCCGCTAGGTGCTCCCTTGGTGATGCTGAGAGCCTGGAACTTTCACAGTTGTAACACTTGACAGTAATCTCTTGAAGCATTCAGACAGTGTGATAACTCGCTAATATACACTGTAAATACAAGCAGTGAATATGTTGGTGTGTTTTCTTGCTTATTCAATGTTTGCTTGCAGCTGCCCCAGTAACTTCTACCGTGGACATTTCTTCGGGTTTGTTTTTTTTTGGTTTTTTTTTTTTTTTTTTATTCCCATCACACCCATGAGGCTACCAGGATCCCCAGATAAACCTCCCTGTGTGTCCCTTCACCAGCACACAAACAGGACTTACCTTCACCCAGAGTACAGAGGTAAGTCAGATGCAAATATGATCTGAACAACTGGTTTATATCCCTGCTCTGAATTGCAGTGATCAGGCTCAGGGCTTCTTCACTGTACACCAAAAACTCTGGTCACATGATTAACTTCTCTTTAAGTCCCCCTAAGAAGTCTCCCAACTTCTTACTCGGGCCACCCACGTTTTTTCCCAAACAAGCAGCTGTTTACACATTTGTCACCATCCCCAGTCTAGGCTGACTTCATATTCTCACTTGTTATTTTACAATAGGGGTGCCCTGGAACTTCATCCCCTGGCCATCAATTCTGTGAAATAAGCAGTGCTTTATTTTGCCTGTGGCATACTTCAGTTTCTCAATCCTGCTGTCTGTTTGGAAGCGACGCAAATCAGGGGCTAACCATCCACACATTTACCTTAACATATCTGTTTATCTTCACTCCCCAGCAAAAGGGGTAACAAAACAAAAACAAAAAAAAACATTTGATATACAAAATAAGCTGATGGTAACACAATGCCAAAAATAGCTTATTATGTTAAGTGCAAGGGAGAAAAGCCTTTATATAAAGCTTGATTGCAACAACATCTCAATTTACCAGTTTAAATACAAGACTCGCATTAAAATATTTCTTCAGATACATCTCTTGCTCTAAGGTGGTTTTTAAATTTATATACACATATCCAGTTGTAACATTTGACAGTAGTCTCATGAAGCATTCAAAGAGTATAACTTGGTAAGTACACACTGTAGATATGAGTGCTTAATGTATGTATGATTTCTTCCTTCAAGGGTTTGTAACATTTTGTTGAGTACTAGCCTCAGACAGGTGACCAGCCACCTGATACAGTATAATACCCCAAGCCCTTCCTCATGTCCCACAGTCTACGCTTCCACAGCTCACTGGATCCAGATGGTGTTGCCTCTTTCTGGTCTGCGAGACTCCACTGTCAGTTCTCCAAAAGTAGAGAAAAACTGCTCCATTTCCTTCTGCAGCATATCATTCCTCTTCTCCGCATCCTCCTTCGCCCGCTCTGCGTTACGCATTTTGATTTCTACCATTGTGAACTTCTTCCGCTCTTGATCCAGTTCTTCATGCAGGGCCATCATTTCAGTCTCCAGGGTGAGATTTCTCTGCTCCAGGCTGCGTGAAGGAAATAAAAGCAGACAGCTCCTGAGCAGCACTCCCCACTCACTACAGCAGAAACGCACACCACCAACAAATTCATACACATCTTTTCATTTCTGAATCTTAGACTTCATTTCTGATGGGCATATCATATTATCATGGCTTCATCCATGAACTCTTCCCACAGGGCAAGCTCACAGGCAGTTTGTTAAAAAAATACCTTTGTCTCTTTGATAGCTCATTTAGAAAATGCCTTTGAACAGCAAAAGGCACAGAAGCAAACCGCTCCATCTAATTCTTCAGGAGTAGGCTACTTAGCAGCTTTACTTCCTGAAGTGTTGACACCCAGCGGCTGCTAGTTGCAGTAGTGTTACCTACAAGGTCAGAATAGTGCCCTGAGTGCCTTTGTTTCACTGCTAAGCTCCTTTCTCCAGCTGACCTGCCTGCTGTATCTATTTGCCAACATGGACCTGCATGTATCTGTAAATATGGGTGTCATGGAGTTTAGTAAAGCAAGGTCCTACACCTGTGTCATGGCAACCCCAGGCACACCTACAGGTTGGGCAGAGAAGAGACTGAGAGCAGCCCTGCTGAGGAGGACTCAGGAGTGATAGCTGATGAAAAACTCAGTATGAGCTGGCAATGTGTGCCCACAGCTCAGAAAGCCAACTGTATCCTGGGCTGCATCCAAAGCAGTGTGGCCAGCAGGGGGAGGGAGGGGATTCTTCCCTCTGCTCTGCTCTAGTGAGACCCCACCCGGAATAAATACTGTGTCTAGCTCTGGTGTCCCCAGCAGAAGAAGGACATGGACCTGCTGGAGCAAGTCCAGAGGAGGACCATGAAGTTTTAAGAGGACTGGAGCACCTCCCCTACAAAGACAGGCTGAGAAAGTTTGGGCTGTTCAGCCTGCTGAAGGGAAGGTTCTATGGAGACCTCACTGCAGCTTTCAAGTATCTGAAGGGGGCCTAGAGGGAAGCCAGAGGGACCCTTAATCAGGGACTGTAGTGATAGGACAACAGGGAATGGCTTCAGACTGGAAGAGAGTAGGTTTACATCAGATGGAAGAAATTCTTCACTGTGAGGGTGTTGAGGCACTGGCACAGCTTGCCCAGAGAGGCTGTGGATGCCCTGTCCCTGGCAGTGTTCAAAGCCAGGCTGGATGGGCCTCTGAGCAATTTGGACTAGTGGGAGGTGTGCCTGCCCATGGCAGGGGGTTGGAACTGGATGATCTTTAAAGTCCATTCCAACCCAAACCATCCTATGATGTTAGTGGTACTAAAGGCAGTCAGCACATATAATTAAACTGTACATGAAGTGCTCTACTACACTGCACGCTATGCTGGAAATAGTGATGCAGGTGAAAGACTGCAACACTCTGCGTGCTGCACTCTGCCTGCTGCCAGCTGCTGCTGCCAGCAGCTCAGTTGTGATCTGTGACTTGCAGTGCCAGAGGTACCAGTGCACAGAGCTGCTGTGTAACAGAGGTGAGAACAGAAAGTCCTGAACAGCTTGCCTGAAGGACCTTTGTAACAAAGAAAGCACATTCAGCTCTGCACTGCTGAGTGCACTAATTAACGCTAAGCCCAGACTTCGAGGTTATTCACTGATCATTACAACCACCCACCCCAGCAACCTTGCTCTGTATGAGCAGAGCCTGCACTGTCTGTAGACAAAGACACATGCCCCCCTTGTCCTCTTTTAACAGGTGTGAGCTTTGAAGGAAAGGCTCAGCAGCAGAGCAAAGACAGGATGATGAGCAGAGGTAACTCCCAGATGCTGCTCTTTCTCTATGGGAAGGAGTACTGCAAAGGAGTCCAGCAATCTCCTCAGTCCCAAAAACTACAAGTGGAATATGCCACAACATTGCTTTCACTGAAAGGTGACACTCAGTTGCCTTTCTTTCAAGAATACGCATGAACTAATAGAAACACTGTGAGAACCTACTGATTTTGTTAATTAGATTTTATAGAGACACTCACAAGGTCCTGGTTTTACTTTTGACACCCACAGGATAGTGTGTCACAACCATGGCAAACAACTGCTCTGAAAAAAACTCCTCTGCACCACAGTATCACTGAAGCAGTGTCAACACTGAAAGATGACAAACCCATGGGCAAGCACCTAGTGAGTGACACAGTAGTGACTGCAGCTAGTGCATGTTACGAGAGGAAAACCTTGGGTTTACTCTGCAAAAGGCAGTCAGATAGTGGAGCACCAAACCATCTTACCTTTTTATCCTCGTCTCATATTCTAGTTTTTGCTTGGCCATTTCTTGCTTCAAGCTGGACACCAGGCTGTGCAAAGCACTGTGGTTGTTGGTACTGTTGGGCACAAACGTTTCACTGTTATCGCTGCTGCTGGTGGCTCGGCTGCTATGGCCCCCCACACTCCTCCTGTCACTTTTGTTCTCATAGTCACCTGGGTTAGAGAGCTCTTCGTGAGGTGGCCCATCCAGCACAGAGTCTTCAAAGTTACCTGCGTAAAAGTCCTGCTCAGGGCAGGTGGTGGTGGATGAGCGACAGGAGTTGGACTGCTCTGGCAGGGATATTTCACACGAGGACGTGGACCAGGTGGCACTGTCCACACTCTGTTTGTCATCAGAGTTCACCATAGAGAACTGCTGGTGGACGTTGTCGTAGGTGGAAAGCCTGTTGTGCTGGCCTGACTCACCCCCCACCGATGGCTCCCTCTGTTTGTTGTCCCTCAGAGTGACGTAGCCATTGGGTGCCCAGCCCGGGCTCCGGCTGCCCAGGGTGTTGCCGTGCCCGTCGGTGCTGGACACGCCCATGCGCACCCCTCCGTTCTGCACGCTGTGTGTCCCCATCTTGGTCACCGGCCCCTTCAGGGACGACGTTCTCCTGGTTTGCAGGGAGCAGTTTGGTAAGGTCTGGCTCTTCTCCGGGCCCTCCACAGAGCTGCTGAAGGACCCGTTGGTGACTATGCCGCTACCTTTATTAAACGCAGGATTTTTTTTCACCATGAGTGGCGGGCTCCTGGTGACATCTGGTTTCTGGATGCTGTTCCTGGGACTACTTGTCTTGCTGCCTGGCAGAGCAGTTGGAGACTCACAGTCCATGTTTCCTCTTTGGGGAGACTCAGGTGTGTCCCAAGAGCAGCGCCTCACTGCCGCCTCCTTGGTATTGTTGTTCTCTTTGTTCTGTAGCTGCCCTGCAGGGGTTTTCTTTGGAATTTCGTTGTTGTTGTTGCACACTTCAGGTCCCATCTGAGGGTCTATATCCTTGGGAAACAGCTCTTCATGTTTGCTAATCATCACTGACATGAGCTGCTGGACTACTACTGTACCTGAAAGGGGACACCAAGCATGTGGTTGTAAATGGCCTGTTTTATTTAAGGCACGAATATATTTTATTTACCAGATTCCACAAATACTTAGCAAACATTCAGCTTATATAAACATTGACACAATGCATCCATCTGTGTAACACCCTGAATGTTTAACAAGGCTGAAGTGCCTCTTGGCTTTAGGGCCACATCAGCATTGTCTCTTCCTTCCATCACACCAAGCCAGCAAAGCCTCACAAACCCCTAAAAACAATGGGAACATTTGCAAAGAAGCTGTTACTGTGACAGTAACTGCATCCTATGAAGACCACAGGAGGAGATAATGAGCAGAACATGGTAACATCATTCTAAATGATGGCTTTCCACTCAATGGGGTGAACATTTTAAATCCAAAGTCTCATTCTGGCACAGCACTTGTGTTTGGTAGTTTACTAGCACATGGGCAGGCAAGGGATTTGCACTGCTGGAACAGACATTTTAGTCTTCTGAAGCAAAGCAGTGCAGTAATGAGACAGAATTAATTTAATGTGAATGCATTTAACCACTCCATGGTGAGACTATATGCAGCCAGAGAACTGTGCCACATTATAGCACACTATGGAAGTAATGCAGGACCACAGCTTGCTGCTTCCTGTAATAGATGGCCACCTTTCCTCTAAAAGAACAGTCCCTTGGTGTGCACACCACTTGACTGCACTGTAATTTACACTCTAGCATTTAGAACTGGACTTGGCATGATAAAGATGTGCAAATCTATTTTGCTAAGCACACCCTCATTAAGGTTTATTAGGACTATTTCAGGAACAAGGTCAAGGTAGTTATAATAACCACCTCGTTTTTAAACTGTTAAAAAGCTTTCAGAGGCATGCTGTGCTCTTCTAATCAATAAATTCCCACTGTGCAGAATCATTTCACATCAACTCCTTCATAATACTCTGGATTTTATATCCCACCCTTTTAAAATACAAGTACCAAGAGTCAATTCAACGTGGGTACTCAACATCTTTTTTAGGTGTTTTCACTTGTTTGTTTGCTGCGGCAAAATGATACTTTAGAACTAGGCAGTAGGAAAATTCACTTAGCTAATCCCCTGGCACACTTAGCTGCATTCCTTCTGATACCTGTTACCTGTTGTGTGCAGAACTTTATTACAAACATTGCTTAGTTCTCAAGCAACTTTTATGACTACATTTGACAGGAAAAAATTTCCCCGTGGCTGGAATTCTGAAAGAAATCTCTGCTGAATCAAACAAAACCAACTCCTCACCCCCATCATAAAGATATGGCTCCCCATAGCTGCATGTTTTCTTTTGAATGAGTGAGCAAGAAAAGCACTCTGTATCTTCCAAAAGACAAAGAGAAATGACAAAGGGTGGCCATGAGCACCAAACAATGTGTAGTCTTTACTCAAAGTCCCTTAACATTTAAGTATGTGTAGCCCAATTGCAAATCAGCACTGTCTTACGTCAAATCTTACAGTTATGCTTCAAAGAGATCATAAATTTATTTAATCAAACCTGTTTGTCATTAGTTAAAAAAGTGTATGTTTTCCTATGGAGAATGTAGTATCCACCCCATTTCCTACAACAGGCACCATCATCTTAATTCCAGGGCTGTTGATAAGAAGGTTGGAGAGTTTCTCAGACAGTATTCACAGACTTCATATATGATTTGGAAATGCCATGTTTCTGTTCACAACAACAGAATCATTGTCATAAGAATTAAAAAGAAGGAGAAAAAATAAGGCTTCAGAAAAACAAGTGAATGAACAAAGTACAGAGGGAATTGTATCTGAGAAGAGAAAAAGCATCACACTCACAGGAAGAGAACACTTCCATACACTATCAAATAAATTATGACAACTGCATTTTTTGAATTTTCAGTGCAGTCTGTGTACAGCCCTAATTTTCAAGAAACTTGAATAAATCCTACACATTAAACAAAACATGGTTGATGGCAGAAAAAGCTTTGTGTACTTCATGCAGAGTTAAAGTCACAAAGACTAAGACTAGAAGGAAGTCATAAGAGGACATTGTCACAACCATATTTTTGTCTTAATCACAGAAGAATGCTACAGCTGAACATGGCTGTAAATGAGAGAATGCAGCTGGTAAATTGATTCCTCTTGTTCAGGGAGGCATGTAATATACAACTGCCTCATGGGGGTTCTACACGGGTCACTGCAGCATGAACCTGAGCTCTTCCTTGTCCTCAAGAACCACAGGTGAAATATTAACTGCACTCCAACTGCATGTGCTGAGTAAGAACATGCCATGCTTGCAGAAGTTTTGAGAGGGAAGGTTCATGTTTAGTGAAGCTGCCAAGGCAGAACAATCTCCTGCAAAGTCTGTTTGCAATGTTGCACGTTTCAGTACCTATCATAACAACTTGCAAGATTTAACCCGAAATCTTATTCAGGTTGAAAATTTCTGTCTCTGTGTAACAGATATATGAAACTTACTGCATCTACTGCATGGACTGGTATGTGCTGGTAATAAACCTAAAGACATTTCTTCTTTTCTCTTACAAGTTATGTACAGTAAGCTCACCCTCCATGATAGTCAGAGGATCTTCCACTTTGGGGCGCAGGATGTTAGGGCCAAAAACTGTAGCCAGGTTTTGCACACTCATTTTGTTTACACCTGAATATGACTGGACTTCATCAAGGAATCTGTGGGGAAGAAAGAGGTCCTTAAGAAACATGTAAGGAGGAAAATTAGAAAAAAAAAAAAAAAGTGAAAGAATATGATTGTTTCTTAACATAGTTTAACTATTGCATTCCAAAAGCAAACAAAGCCAATAACTGCAGCTAGAAATAGGAAAAACAAGGTCCTATCAAGAGGGTAGAAATATATTCACTTCTACTTTCTTGCACTCCTTGCCTGCTTATGAAAGAAAAATCTCAATCTTGATGGAGCAAATTACTAATTAGTCATGCAGTAAACTTATTTAGTACCTTTACTTGAGATCTCCAGCCCTCTGAGTGTGAGTAATGTTTTTCCTTCAGGGCACATTGACAGACAGGTCTGTCTGTCAGCTCACACTTATAAATACCATTGTGATATTCTTGCAAGAGCACTTACCTACAGATGTATTTCAGCAGATTGTAATTGACAGCTGGCAGGCTCTTCACTTGCTTCACCAGTTCTTTCAGGCCCTTTAAGAGGTTTAAGGAAAAATAAACAGTGAATTGGCATAGGTTTTTAATATTTTACCAGAGATTTTTTTTAAAAAGTCAGCAATTCCAATTACAAGAGAACAGACACACCACTGAAACTGCAGCATTAAATACAGATTATGAGCAAGAACAGCTTGTAGAACCCATTTTGGATTAGGCTAACATGGATTAGCTCTGGAAAAAAATAAACAAGAAAATAAATATTTGGTTTCCTCATGTCTTCTTTTTCTTTCATTCTTTCTTCCTTTTTCTGACCAGAAGCTCCATTCCCCCTGCTGATAACAAGGCTAGGCCTTCCAGGAACAGCTCTGGTTTGAACTATCTGGCATTTCCTACAAGAAACTACTTGGTTATTTCACCCAGTCCTGGTCCATACTAGATTCTGACTAATGAAAGACGCCTGATTTAACAGCAGGAGTTGAACAGCAACAATCAAGATCCTTCCTTTTATAGTTCAGAGTCTAATCCATGAAAATATGTCTCTTCCAGGCAAAATGGAAGCTATTGACCACAATGATGGATTCAGTGATATGCAATAAATACAGCTAAGATTGTGCTACACACCTTTATTTAGAATTCCCAAGGACCAGGTGGCAACAACCTCTCATACAGAACCTGCTTCAATTAATAGATGCTCATTTAAATTCGGACAACCACCAGCTTCTCTCCTCCTGAAAACTGGAACAGCATTTTATTTCATCTTACTCGAGTTACCAACTCACCGTTTCTTCCTCCTTGCTGAGCATTTTGGCACAGGAAAGAAAATCTTCGTATTTTGCATATGGTACAACAGGTTCTGGGAGTTCCCTTAGGTACAGCTTGAGCAGTGAAGCCACGGTGTGCACATCTGTGTTGCTGTTGGGGTGGAATACAAGAAGTCATTAATGTGAATCAGGATGATACTGTGAGACTGACAGGCTAAAACCTGCCACTTTTCCACTGTCACCCCACATTTTACTTATCAGCAATGTATACATTTACAAACCCCACCTGTAATCTGGTTTTTGTTGGATTTTTTTTGTCCTATAAAGAACTCAGGATACCCACAGGCAAATGTCTGTCAACGCTAGTGATTTATTACCATAAATAATTACATGTAAGGCCCTGTTTGCAGAGACAGGTGTGGAGGAGACAGATCCTGCCTCTTGTTCCCATGCATCTCCCTTCAGACGTGCAAAATTCATCTTAAATGACACTTTTCATTTTCACCTGAGCTAGAAACATGGCATTTACACACTGGGAATTTTTCTGCTACTAGAGATGGCCCCAGCTCCCAAAACATGCCCAGTGTGTCTCAATTCCATTTTATCACCACGTCCTCTGTCACCAGTATTCAGGAAGCAGATTTTAAACCATATATACCACAGGTATTTAGTTGAAGTCTACCTGCTGAAATTACAGCTCTTTCCCTGACACCCATCTTTTTCCTATGGGCTCCCACTAAATGACTACTGTGCCTTTTAGCTGTACTCTTACACTGAAAACCTGAATATACTTTACACTCAGAACCACAAATCCCCTGGGAAATGAGTTCTAGCTCTATCCTGTACCAACTAAGCTGAGGCACCAAACAGAAAATGTCTGAATGCTTGGAGAACAGGTAACATCACAGGACCAACAGTCCAAGACCTGATATGACATGTTTGTCCCATAACTGCATTTGCAGTAATTTAAGGGTTTTTTGGATACAGCTAGTAGGAGCCTCAGCTGTTTATCAGGCACTCTCAAAGTAACACAGGGAGAAGGATCACAATCACAAGTTCAGACAATGCAATCACACTTCCTTTAATGTTTCTGTGGTGTATAAAGTTACACTGTTAACTTAGGAGTACTTATCTGAAAATAAGTAAGTAGAAATTAGATATAAGGCACAAGTTAGCATGAAGAAATCTCTCTTGTGTTATGTCTGGCTCCATCCCTGGGTTTAGCTACTCAAGCATTTATTCAAATCCTTACTGGAATGTTCTTTCCCTGGTTCAGATAAAGTTTTGTACTGCAAGCTGCTATCTTTCCCTCTGATTTCTCAAAAATCACAGAAGGGGTCACTAAATATTGTTCGTTTCATTAATAAGAAACAGAAAACGTGCACACGCCTATAATGTGCATTACTATGTATTTTCTTTTTCTTTGAAGACTTCACACATGGAGTATTTTTTTAAACTCACAGTGTCTCAAAGGGAGCCATTGGTATTTGACACACTTAAGCTTTGCTAAAGGTATGTTAATCATTATTTTGGAATAATCTGTTAAAACAGTAATGGCTTTTACTAAGTTAAATCTTAACAGGAATGGTGGGAACAACCTTAGAGTAATGTGGTATGGTATGTCAGAAGAAGAGAGATGATAAAGCACTGTATATGTTTAAATGTTCACCACCATCCAACTCCCCAAAATGAATGCACAGAAAACATTTCAAAGTCCAGCATGAATAATTCCCAGCCCAAATTCCAAAAAGCATTTTCTAGAGAAACTCTATAAAACACTAATGCAAACCCACATTTTTAAAGAAAGTTCAATTTCTAATCCCTTGATTGCAACCTTCTGCTGAAGAGACTTGAATTCAAAACAGTGTTTACCTACCCACCATACTTTCTGGATATATATGTAACAAATGTGGGGAACTACTAGCATGAAACTAGGTATGATTCTACTCTTTTATGAGATTTCATATGCTAGCTCAGATTTGGCCTCTAACCCTTCTATTCCACCTATTCTCAATTCAGCATTGCTCATCTTTCTGAAGACTTTATTATTGCTGCTTTTTTTATTTAAATAAGGAAATTCCTCACACCTGGCTGAAGGACTTAATCACATCTTTACAGAGTCTATTTGCATAAAACTGGAGAGCTCTTTCCAAAATACAGGAATCAAACAGTTAAGTGAGGGATATTACTGAAGAACCATTAGAAGTTGGCACACAGGTCTCTCAGTAAGGGGATTACACAGTAACATCTTCCCCTCTTTGTACTGCCAGGATCATGCTTCATGTAGTGTGTAAGAATAATTTTGTACCAGTCCTTGCTGTGGAATGCTTGTTCCTAGAGGGCACAGCAGCTGAAGGATAACAAGGCTGAAGAAAGGGACAGAGGCCTTCAAAATGAATTCAATTTATAAATTTTCCTTTTTGGGTGTGAAGTACTGTTAGATTATCACTGCAAGAGGTAAGCTGAATGCCAAAAATTGCAGGTCTACCATGGAAAAACTGTGAGAGAAACGGGAAGGCAGGATGCTGAGGAGGAAGGAAACTGGGAAATGTTGCTCTCAAATTAACTTCCTGAAGCACATGCTGTATTTACAAGTATACAGAAAGGTTTTTATATGATGGGATTAGAAACTCAGGTTGCAATCAGCAGAGACACATATACAATATTTTAAACTAATTTTTCAATTATTGTTATTTTCTATGGCAATACCAGAGACTGCCACGAGATGGTGGGGTTGCAAAGAAAGATTCTGGAACACTTGTTATTTTTTTCCTTCAACTGTACTGGACCACTTCTTAGAATTTAATCTATCTGTACAGAAATTACTGTATAGATTTGGGCAGCACAAACAAAATAAACACAGTCTGTATACACACACATACTGCTTGCCAAGCTCTTTAAGAACTGGATTTTGAAATTCTGCTTTATCAACATTTAGACAAAAGCTAGTAACTTTCTTCGAGTGCAACTGTGGGTATAAAAATGTCGATATTTTTATAAACAATGTACCTAAAAGACCATCTCTCAGGATCTGAGACTTGTTTAGGCCTTGCAACGTAGTATTATTTTTTTCACCTTTTGCTTTAAATTACAGGGGAAAATTTTAAAATGGCAGTCCTAATGCATCTGTATCTTGGGTCTTTTAGTCCACAAATACCACTAAGCACTTTTCAGCCAGAGAGGATAGCCGTAGGTTTCAAAGAAGCACTGAACAGGAGGACTGGTAGCATTTATTTCCCTTTTTAGTCTACAGTGTTCCATCCACAGTCTAAGTCAAACAACAGCACTTACATTTCTGCCTTGAGGATAACTGGTGTAATTTTTAAAACATGGATCTTTGCAGGCCTATGGAGGACCTTTTCCTCATGGACTTTTTTCAGTTACAAGTGATCAGTTTAAGACAGGGGAGAATTTCCCCCTTGAGCACTGTCCTTGCCTACATTCCAGAATCATTACAGCTACAGAAATTTAATGATTACACCTATCTTCGTAGTTCTTTTGCTATCTGACTGTGTAATATCAAAGTGTTTCATGATTACACATTTGTAATTAACACGATTAGAAGTATTCATTAATTTTTATTAAAATACAGTATGTCAATTCTGGCAGAAAATCCTCTGTTATCTAAATCAGAACAACTCTCATTAACCAAGGCAGACTTTCTCCAAGTGCACAATTATGAGCTTGAAATGGGAATGACAAAGCACAAAGTGGGGAATTGAATGTAACATAAAAAGCATCAGCAGGCTGAGAAGCAGCTATTTTGGCATGTTGTGGTGGTAGGTCTGAGAAAGATGACTTATCTCACCGAAATATTAATCCTGCATTCATGGTGGCATTTCCAAAGGAGCATCCCCCCTTTGCTCCAGCACAGTTCATGCACATGCATGACAAATGCAAATGTTTCCCAGCCTCTCCTTAGTCATCAGACTGCCCATGTTCAAACCCCATTCATCTGAACTTTGTCACTAATATCTCTCATGGCGTTGCTGTTTTGACAGCACTTTCCTTTGTGATACCACAGACACCGTGGAAGTGGCTGTCAGACCGATTACACTCCCTGGAGTTTTTCACTCTCTCTACCATAAACAATATCCCTGAAGCCCAGCAGGTCACCAGAAATCCAGGCATAACCCTCACACTCAGACAGCGTGCTCGGAGAGCTGGAGTCAGCGCTTTAGAGCACAAAGCCAACAAGCCCCTCATAAACTCCCCGAGAGGAAGCATTAACAAGGCAAGGTCACATTACAAAAAGATTAATGCCGTGCCAAAAATAGCTCTAGATCATGATGGCACATAAACAGTTTGCATGAAGAACAAACAGTAGGGAACAACAAGCTGTGAGGCTGTAATTCAATTTAGGAGTCCTGGTAATAAAACAAAGGAGAACATTACAGTTTGTGTACCAGTTTGACTGATTTTGGGAGTCAGGCTTTGGTCCAGAAATTCAAAGGTCAGGTTAACTTAATGTGCTATGTGATTTTTCTTCCCCTATGTGGGTATCTTCAAAGCATTACTCTATATAATTTTCCTACATAATGCAGAGATCTAGTACAAGCAGTCCTATGCCTCATTTTAGTACCAGTTAAATTCTGTCTACAACTTGTGAAGTATATATGAAAGCATTTACCAGTCTGGCTCTAGTGTAAGTTAACAACTAATCTGTATTTTTGTTTTTTGGTTTAGACAGATAAATAAACCAAACCTTATCCTGCTCCTTTGTCCTTGTGGTCACCATTTTTACAAAGCATGCTACCTTCCACAGTCCACAAGGAATCGTGAAGACTGGCAGACTTTATTTCCAAGTTAGATACCAACTGCAGTAATTGTAACAGCAGCCAATTTATGCAGGTTTATAAAGGCTTTAAAAACAGCAATGAAGACAGCAATTTAGGAGAAAGGAAAAGACAAACTCTATAGGGAAGCATGTTAAAAATTACTTCCAAAAATACAGCTCTTTAAAGAAAGAGACACAAGTGCTTTCAGGTAAGATGGGCACAGGTCTAAGAAACAGATGGGTTCTCTCTAGGAAAAAGATCTACCAGCTCCACTGAATATACTGGCAATTATTTTCTCTTGATAGATTGTTCAGAAGAGCTGTTAAATTTCTCCAAGATTTTTCAGGGATTGCAAGCATACGTAAAAACACGGAAACCCACAACACAAACTACCTGTTCTTGTTTACTGGAAGAGAAAGTCACAGATTTTGTAACCCAGATAAGAATGCTTGAAAAAAATCACTCTCTTAGACCTTGCACATAGTAACAAAATGTCACCCTTTCTTAAAGGTGACCATGGCTGTCTAAGAAATCATTTGTCTCTGGCAAATGGAATACATAGCTGCCTTTTTTTTTTTTAAATCAGAGCTGACAAACCAACCATTTCTGAAACTGAAATTCATGCAAAGTAACTACAAATGTTCATTCACTGCCAATAACTAAAAACACTCTGAGGACACCAAACCCAACTAAAAACACAACAGGACACCAATTAAACTGATTTAATGACCCTTGCATCACACTAGGTATGTCTCCTAATGTGTATTTAATTGCTAAACTAGGTCTTTAAGTTGTGCCATATGCAGAGGTTATTTCTGTTAGCTGGTTAGAATAAGGGCTGGAATTGGAAAGGACATGGAAGTGGGTCCAGAGGCATAACTGATGAGAAGATTGAAAGGATCAGGGAAGAAAGTCTGGAACTGGCAGGAACAAACAGCAATTTTCACAGGCCCAAGGCCATTTGTGTTTGGCAGGAATAAGCTTTTGAGTAAAGACTTCATTTCACATAAAAATGTGGAGTTTTAGGGATTACTGCACTTTGCCAGTAGGAAGGCATATAAAGCCCCTTCTTTGTGGGAAACTATCTGCTTCTGAACAAATCTTTATGTACAGGCTTGGATCTGTAAAACAAGGAACAATTTTTATAACCACTGTTTTCCACTTGCCATCTGCACTGCGCCAATGCAGACACGTCCCTTTTCCTGCATTCACCAAAATTTTAAAGCATTCTTTGCATCTGGAGGAGAAAAAGAATTGTGCATGTCCTCCTTATCACCTCAACCTCATCACTGTCTTATTTTACTTCAACAAGCCCAGTAATTAAATGCACAGAAACACAGCAGTTTAACATTCTGGATTATCTGGCTCCAGTGAATAACCATTTGCCAGCTATCAGATACTGCCACTTAGGTATCTTTTTCTCAGCTGATTGCAAAGGTGACCAGAGTAGTAACATTTTGTCCTGTAATAGACTGTACTCTTCCTTAGAGGAGTTCATACTCATAAGAAAATGTCTTGCTAAATATGCATTTATGTGAGAATATGCATATTCTCTCCTGTGCATGCACATAAATGCTGGGGGGTGAGCTATGTAACTTTTAAACTCTCTGAACTATGAACATCAGTAATAGTTTTGAAAATCCAAGCCACACACATCAATCATGTTATTTTTTTATTAGTATTTGTTTCAGTGACATTTCAAATATTTTTTCTCCTCAAGTAATCTTATCTCACATGTCATCTGGTAGTAATTGTGATGAACACCAGATGGAAAGAGGCAATATAGAAAGAGAAATCCAGTTTTGTACTCCTCCAAGGTAAAAGTTGGAGAACAAATCCTTATGCAATTTTCCTTACACAGTGCCATATTCTCTTGTGCTCATATTCTCACTGTGCTAATTTCACAGAACAAATGGTCATAATTCACTTTGTGTCATTACAAATGTATGATTTGTAAAGGAGATGAGGGACTTTATAAGTAAAACATAAGCCACACAAGAAGAAAGGAGCCAATACCCCAAGGGCAAAGAAAATGGATTCCCTGGAGGGGGCAATTTTACACAGAGGTGGAGCTGTACTGGAAATACCAAGGATATTTCAAATAGTACCAAGCATGAGTGATTGCCTAATTGCACTGCTAGTTCCTTAAAGCAAATTTCACAATATGTGCAGATATATTCAGAGGGAGTGAGGTATTTATTGATTTTTATTTCTAAACTGACAGACAATTTTGAGGCGTTGTGTTTTTCTTCACACGAAAGGCCTCAGCAGTTTTCAGCTGTAGCAGCTGCACTTCACCTTTCCAATACTGCAAGAAATGATGATGTTCCAGTTTTTATAAGAGGGGGCCTGGGGTGTTGGATGTTTCAGATCAGACACAGGGTTTTCTCAGTCTGTGAGACTGAAAATTTTAAATACTTGTTCCATTCTCATACACGATTTTCAGCAACATTTTATTCCAACCATAGGATCAAGATCAAAATTATTAAGTGAAGGTTTTTTTCACTTTATGTGTTTTCATAACTTACTTCAGTATTGGAACGCTCAGCTGCTAACTCAGGTGAGAGCAACCATTTCTCAGATATGCTTTATATTTCAAAATATGGCTGCATTTTTTTTTGAGTGAAGCTATTCCGCTTCTTGTTTCTAATTTGCTTTATTTGCTCTTCTTGTGCTTGCTCTGTGGTCTGCTCTGTCAAAGGGGTGCAGACAGAAAGACAAGATGGGAGGAAGAAGGGCAGGGTCTCCACAGAACTTTGGAGAGCATCTGAACTGTGGGCCAAAGAGCAGATCTGTGCCTCTGAACTCCATCTCCCAGCACCTGTATGGTGATTTAAGGTGTGCAATCATCTTAGAACAGAGATGACATTTTAAAGGAGTACTAACCATGGGTGTATGATCTTACCTTTGGTTTTGCTTTTAATTCTATGTTGCATATTTTACTGATTTATATGAAGGCATAAAAAGAAGAATTATTTAACAGCAATTCATCACACAAAAATAGCCTACACATATTTCAAAGCATCTTCATGTGTTCTAAAGTCTCGGTCTGACTTATGTGCACTTCCACATGGAAAAAATGTGAGTATGAAAAATGGCAAACTCCTCAAACATCAGCTCTTTGTGTTAGTTCCAACACTGATGACAGCAGCCAGTCTTTCTCCCTGCCAGAGCCAGTGACCCAGCACTGCTACGGAAGTGTGACCTGTATTCCATTGTGTTCCATGCCCCAGGAACAAAAATGCCAGCTCTGCCCTAACTGCAAAAATCTCTATCACTATTGATGTAAAGTAATAGAGAGATCCTAGGTGGACTCCGCATGATGGGACTTTTGGCTAATAATAACATGTAATTACATATTAAACACAGTGGATCTAGAGGGTCACAAGAAAAAGTAGGCATGGATGCCTAATCTATTTGTTTTTTTCTTTCTCTACAGCACTTTTCATACTGTGGCCACTTTCCAAGAGCTCAGCTTACCAAACAAGCCACATCAAACCCAGAACCCATGCTGCTGTTCAGAACAATTAAAGGCTACCCCAAGCCAAGGTCATCACACAGGTACTGTATAAATACTGTGAAATGAACTTCATCTCAAGAGTTTACAAATGGAGCAACAGGCTGGAGGAAAAAAGCAGATGCCCAATGGAAACAATGCAGAGAGTAGAGCAGAGTTTACATCCACTGACTTCTGGACCACTGCTACACCTGAATCACACCTCTCCAAATTCAAATGTAAAAAAGTAAACAGGTAAAGTACCCTGTGCAAGACATGGGGACGTACAAGGTCAGTGCTGAGCTTCAGAAGCAGAACTGCAGGACCAGTGATTTACAGGCAGCTCCTGCTGATGCTTCTAATTGCTAGAGTCGAAATTACGTGCATCCTTCACAGCAGTAGCATATAAAATCTCTTCTCCTTTTCATCTGCTAAAGCTCAGCCAGCATACCTGTTCATGGGGCTCATTAGTCTGTGCTACAGATGTTGCTACATAACCTTGAAAAAGAATTAGTGCAGCTGAGCCCAGTTCTCATTTGTTTGGAGTAGTTAGAACTTGTGCACTTCCTTCAAGCTGTACCTCTCAGTGGGGTGTTCAGTACATCATCTTCCCACAGTTCAGGGTGGCTTGTTTTCTTAAGCATTTCCTCCACAATTATTTGGTTTACAGGCACAGAAAAAATAACCTTTTGTTTCTGCCACTTGCCTACTCTTTGGTAGAGACAGACATTATCAGTAATATTCACCATGATGTCCAAGTAAGGAAACGTACCCAGTAGATGCTTCTTTACCATTTTTAAATAAGCTATATGGTATTTGAACAGTGAGGGAGCATGCCATAAACATTTATCAGCTAACACAGTCACTTCCCATAGTCCTCTGGCTCCATAAAGCCACTTACTCATCAATTATCCTAACACACCTTCAAACGAGAAATGAGCAAACCTCATGGGAATACAAGTCACTTTTCCAGAGCATTATAAATTCTCAACTTTTCTTTTAAAGTGAGGGTCAGGATTGAGGAAACTGTTGGAGATGAAAGAGCATTACAAGTGTCTGTCTTCTGTGCATCTGATGCACAAACCTTCAAGTTTAATGAAACTGCTCACTTCACAGAAACAGGGAATGGAGGCACCTAAATGATTTCCAGCAATCAGGTTTGAATTATGGCATGTTGTTGCACTAAAAGATCAAGCTACACCTTCCTTCCTGTTACTTGGATTGCTATCAGACAAAGGTCTCACATAATAAATGCAATCTGCCTCTTCCTCCTAATTCCCATTGGGCCCACAACGGCAGTGAAGCATCCTGGTGCCACTGTGGGGGTGAATTATGGATGTCACTTAGGGCACATGCTGAGGACAACCACTGTTTAATGGTCTCTTGAACTGGAATTTCATGACCTTCGTATTAATTCTGGTCAGAGTTAAAAAGTCTTATGTGGCACTCATAATCCACTGGTTCTGTTTCTCTGACTGCACACTGGATATGTGACTACTGTTGTCAATGCTTACAGGAAGACAGTACAAAGATCACAGGAGACTACAATTACTTACAGGAGAGTAAAGTCATACCCAGCTGTGTGAACAGGACCAGGTTTTCTTTGGCCCAGAAACTCTCATTAATTCGGTAAAACTGCATAAATATTGGAATACAAATCAGACCTGAACCCTCAAGACCATATTGGTTTGTTTTTATGGTCAAGAGTGACTTTTATTATAAGACCAAAGGCCCAAAATTTTAAAGAAATGCATGAAAGTGTACTTCCCTTCCAGTCAGTTTTATAGATAACAGAACACACTGAGACTGGTGATAACAGAAATTCTTCCTTTGTGGAACTGACTAAATGCCAGCATCACCATTGCATTTCAAATGATATTAAGATCAAGGCAATCCAGATATTTTTGATTAAGCAAAAACATTAGCAATACTTCTCCTAACCAACTCTTCACAAAAGGAAATTCTCCAGAAATGCTTTGAAATCAGACATCAAAGTCAGGGCAAAAAAGAAGACATTTCAGAGCAGTAATAGGAAACACACAGAGAAACCTACAAAAACATGTCATTCTATCTGCTGCTGCCATGTGTTTTACAGCACTGTGGGTCAGCCAGCCCAGCACACCGCGTCCTGCCTCGGCTGCAGGGAGCGGGGAACAGCTGGAGGGTTTTACCTGTCAAAAGAAGGCTTTTCTCCACAGTCAAACGCATCCTGCAGCTCCTTGACGAGATTAGCCTGCCCAGGCAGTCGGAAAAGGCCTTCTTCCTTCAGCCCCCGCTGTCGGATGAAGTCCACGCACTGCTCCACCAGCATGGGAGCCAGGCGGTTCCCATAGCGCTTCTCGTACCGGACAGTGTCTTCCAGCTTCTGCCCAAAAATACCTGCACCAGAAAGAGAGCTCTGACTCAGCCGGGCATCATAAACACACCCGAGGAGCCCACACCTTCTTCTACAACCCATGCAATTTGCAGCTCATTTAAATGCCTGGACAATTAACTTACTACTTTCTTAAATAATTTCACCATTGACGCTCTTCTGGAAATGCAGTGCTGACATGTTTTCTAACAATGCTCAAAAACATTATTTAAAATAAACCACTGTAAATTATTTGCAAGACCACAGGCACAGAAAACAAATAACACAAACAGGATTTTCTGCCACAAAACTCCTGATTCAAAAATGATGCATATCTCCATCTTTTTTGGTTAATGCCTAATTATTAAGTACCTCCTGTATCAGTTCCAAAGCCACATAAACATTATCTGTACACATGGAGGGAAAAATATTTATAAATATAACTCAGTATTTTGTTGCAACTAAAGGAAATTATTTTGCTCTCCAAACAGACAATGATAAATCCATTATGTATTACCAACTCCATTATCACCATCTGCTTTAGCAGTAATAAATTTTGTGTAGGAAAAGAAGTTCCTGACATGAAAGGTGAAATATGTCAGATGAACTGCAGGAAACCAGAATTCATCCTTAAGCTCAGAAGAAAATGGAGGTTTTTTGACAGAATTAATTTCAGCCCTGATCTGAGGGTAGCAGTGCTACCACTGGAACGACAGCTACTCTTTACAGCTTATTTTGCCTCTTCTTTCAAAGTGCAGAGCAGCACAATAATGTTCAGGCATGTCATCTGTGCTGGAAGCTCTCTTGAGACCACCTCTTGCTGAACAGAACTAGGGCTGAAGCAAGGCAATCCAATTTCTATATATAGCAAGACAATGAATAGTTCTAAGGCAGTCACGATCAGAAATTAAAGACCAAATGACTACTTCGCTTTTGCAATGACATACACTGTAAAGTATAAAAAAAAAAAAAGAGGCAGTAAATTGTGCCCTTCACTGAGCACACTGTTCCTGCTGGCTTAAAAATATAAAATATTCAATATGAAAAACAGAGCTGTTTTGGTTTGGCTTTTTCTAAAAAAAGCCCAAAATTGAGCTAGACAGCTTTTGATTTTGACCTAAAAACTTAATTCACCCATAGATTACAATTCAGATTGAAACATCCATCCGGGTAACCTTTAATGTGTACATTTTTCCTTTAACAGAAAGGTAACTTACACCTCAGTTTTAGGTAGGACAGCTGCCTTTGAAAATACTCAAGGACGTAGGGCAAGTCTCAAGTTAACTGTAAGGTCTGGGGTTTGTAGTTAAAAGCAATTATTTTTACTGTAGCAGAGGAAGTAACTGGAGAGAGTAAATGATGTCCTGCTAAGACATCCAGAGAGTCTGAGATGCAGTGTGTTTTGTGATTTCATGGTACCCACAACTGGGGATGCCAAAACCAGCAGTAGATAAGGTGTATGAACATCACACTGTCCACTCTTTATTAGCTCTCTATTTTTCATGCGGTACAAAACCCAAAGCCCTACAATTAGCAGTTAAGGAAGGAATTTTTTAATTTCAGAGTCAAGCTTAGAAGAATACTGACTGATGTAGCATTCACAAAGTTCAGGGCCTTGAGGCTGGCAGAGGAGTTAGTATGCTAGGTATGTTTTCTTATTTCTTGCATACCTTCCTAACCTCCTAAAAAGTGACTATGGGGATGGGAGCAGTATTAATTGAATTTGTGTTTCCTTTATTTTTCCAAGAGTTGCAGCTGGTCAACACAAAGAAAATACTCAAGTCCTTCCACTTGCTACACTCTCCTCCAAGTAGTGGAACTAAGGAGGAAGGTCCACTGGAAGTCAGTTAAGGAATCTGTGTGATTATGGAAGTCTGGGTATTTCAAAGTTAATACAGGAGAAGGCTGCACTTCAGTGCCCCCCAGTCTGGCCCTTCTCTCAGCTGAACAAGCCCCATTTTCTCTGCCTCTCCTCAAAGGGCAAGTGTTCTAGCTCCTCAACCCCTTAGGGATCCTTTGCTGAACTCAAGTAAGTATTATCTCCACCTCCTGGTTTTGGTGGGGGTTTTTTTGTTAAAAGATACAATATTTAGAATATAGTCTAAAATATGTTAAACAGAAGACACTTTCCCCCTTCTGCGAGCTCTGCTGCTGCTGATAGTGCCCAGACTACTGTCAAATCTTCCTTGCTACCAGGTCCACTGCTGGCTCATGTCCAGCTTACTGTCGCCCGGGGCACCCAGGTCTCTTTCCCTGGGGTTATTCCTTCTTGGGTGCAGGACTGGGCCATCCTACTCCAGTTTGCCCTATGAACATACAGCCTAAGCCTCCTTGCAAGAACGCATGAGATGCCCTGGTTTTAAACACAAGACCTTTTACCTCTTTTCAAACAAAATACGATAGGATTTTCCAATTATACCACTACGATGTACACGTAATTACAGTTCATGCCTACTGACAGTACAATTAGCAGGAATAAGCTTTCTCCTACTGGCTGTATCTTCTTCTCACCATGCTAACTTTCTTTAATCAGTAACGTGCATATTGCAGCTTCCATTTGTAGGAGAAAGTTCTTAGACCTACCAGAGTGCTTTGGAACTCCTATTAGTAATGTCACTACAGTCAAAATATATCACTTTCTATTAATACGTTTTTTGGATGCTGCCTTTTTTTTAGTTCACTTTAAAATTGGTTTTCAAAGCACATCTAATAGATAATGAATAAAATCAGAATAAGGGCATTTTGTGCAGTGGGAGCAAAAACCCTTACTACATTATGATAAATTGCTGATGCACCACAACACAAAATGTACTGAAAACAGGTGGGAACCAGAAAGCACTAAGATGTCTGTAACAGGAATTAAACACTATTTTTCAATTTGTTTGGCATTGGAATTAATCTCAGGCAGGCTTGGGTTGGTGCCTAAGTGTTGGCATTGGGATTCATCTCAAGCAGGCTTGGGTTGGTGTCTAAGTGTAGGCTGAACAAGATTCTCCAAAGGAAGCATTTCCTCCACCTAACAAACACAGAACACTGCACCAGGCAGCACTTGGCCATGAAATGAATCAGTCATGATAAGCCTGCACAAATATTGACTTGAAGTCACAGACTTGCTGATGCCTTATGGCAAAGGTACTCTGTTGGCAGGGGCAGAAGGGGCAGAAATGTGACAACTCTGCTTCCACATCATGTTGCCATAGCTTCTACCTGGCTCATCATCCTCCTGGTGTCTCCTGGGTAAGGTGTACCTTCTTCCACTGCTCCTCTCTAATGCCTTTATCCCCTCTCATGCCACAACTAACTGCTACAGAGATGCTGCAGACGAACAGTCTACAAGCATTAAGAGACTATTTGGAAGCAAAGGCATTCCTGTGAAAACTGCAGTTCCATAATGTTTGGCAGAGAAAATGATGAACACTATCAGCTATAATCAGTAACTACTTGCACTTCCTTTAAAAAGAAGAAAGGAAAACACAGTCCAAGTTATGGAGACAAGATATAACCAAAATCACAGAGAGAATCGCAAATGCTGTTTCTTAAATTTCCACTGCAGTAACTAAACAAGAACATCACTGTTGCAGAGGGAATTAGAAGAGAGCACTCATAACTCATGTTGTAATCCACACTCAAGTGGCTCCTCCTAAATCTCAACGTCTCCAAAATCCAGAAACGAACAGATGCACAAGAGCTGACCTGTGGCTTGGTTTATCCTTGGGATAGGGTACCAGAGGAGAAGCACATCAACAAGAAACCATGAAATTCAGAATAGCACTGGTTTGGCTTCCCCACAGCTGGTGGAAGGCAGGGAAATGCACAGGATCCAGTTCTGACCAGTCATTAGATTTAATCAGCAGAACTGCTTTTTCAGAGAGCCCTTGCAGGTCTGTAAAGCTATATCCAATTAAGCCAAGATCATGCATAACATCAAAGAGGAAAATCACATGCTAGCAAAGGGCATGCTGAGCAGTTATTCATTAACTAGAACATTCCCGTGGCAGAAGTTTTGTAAACACTTGGAGAAACTGAGTTTCCACGCTTAACAGATACCCACAAACCTTATGAAAAACACCACAGTGCTATATGCAAATTCTGCATATGTCTTCTCAAGAGCTGTGGAAGCACAGTGGTTATTTTTCATGGTACATAGTCACAGAGTATGGCTTTAAAATCTAAGAATACCATTAGTCAATGATTTCCTCAGCTAACTGAACTCACAGGCAGGCATGACATCTAAAGTCCACGGACTTCTGATTCAAGAGGAAAAAAAGGAGAAAAATCTAGGTGGCCATTCTGCCACTTTGCTCCATAAGGAATGGCTTGAAATAAGGAGTATCTCAAAAAAGCCCACCTGCCACTCTAGATCTACCACAGCACACGCATTCAGTGAGCCAGAAGGTTTCAGACAGCAAAAGGCACTGAGGGCTGATGTTTTCATAGGTGGCCCACACCTGTACATGTGCAGCAAAGGATCAAGGGATCCTGGTGCTTCCAAAACAAGTTCTGGTTTCATGGGCTGTACTGAACAGAAAGGGTCAGTTAAGGTTAAAGGAACTGATCTCACTTAGAATCTGGATGCGAATTTTAAACAGCTCTTAATTCTTCATCAGTAATTCACTGACAGAAAACAACAGATCAGATGAATGGCTTTCAGCAGCAGGGCTGAGAACAAAGGTCCTGGAATAACACAAAGAAGTGGCTATCATGGCCACATAACACCTAATAAGGAGTTTTTAATTATTATTTCCCATCAGCTTTCTGCTCAGATGTTCCCCAGCAGTAAGTGCTGTTTTGAGTGGATCAAAGACAGTGAGTATTTTCTTCTTCTCTACAGAATTTTGCAATGTACAGGAGAGGAAAAACCCCACCAAAACTAGTGGGAGCAGAATTTTGTTCCTGCCTGAATAATTTTCATCTCTTCAAGACTTCTCCCAACCCCAGAGTCAGTGTGATGCTGCCAGTAGAGAAGGTAAGATAAACTCCCACCCTGTAGTTTAGAACATTTACACACCCCAATAACCTGCTTGCAAAAAAACCCTGTGATACAAGAGCAGAATTAGATGCAGGAAAGGAAATGAGACAATCCTGAAAACATCACCAGAAACTTGTCACAGTTGATGACATCAGAGCCTGCACTATTTCTCTGGCCACAGCCAGTGTGACCTCCTTCTCCACAACTCTGCCCACCCAAGTTCACCACATTATTGAATGTTCTCACCATTGCATGCCTCCTCAGATACTGCTTTCTCCACTGACCCTGCATGTTCTCTATGGAAGATCCTGTACTTAAACAGAGAGCATCTGCTTCAAGCTGGAGTTTAAAGATGTCTGGCTCTGTTTCTGTTCAGATGCTGCCCTCTGAGCTTTGACTTCTCCTATGACATGACCCCCAAACCCCAGAAGTCTGGCATCTCATTTTTTGGTGCCAATCACCAAATGGAACTTTGATCTGGATTTCCAGGAAGGATTCTGTATCTGGTATCACTGGTGAAGATGATGTCATGATTCTCTTGTACTTCTTCCCATGACTAGCCAGTGGTTTTCCCTAATTTTATTTTCTGCATCATGTTGCAGAGCTTAGATCTAATTGATCTGCTTTATGCAACTATGGATTTGGTTTACAAAAGGCCAGTTTTGCCTTTTTTTTATACTTAGGTATTCAATCTGCTAATGAAGTTGCAATAATTCAGTAAACCAGATAATAAGACAAGTATAGATAGCCTAATGTGCCAGTGCCACCACAGTAAGGGCTTGGCTGAGTCCAGCTAATGTCCATCTTTCTGTTGACTTCAGTGGGATATGGACCAAGTTAAATACATGCCCCAGCACTCTGCAGCTCTGATATAGGGGCCTTGACAGAAAATGTATATAAGAAAGCAACCAAAACAGATTTTACATAGAGGAAAGCAAATTAGCAGCATCACCTCCATCTCTCTGACCTCTGCCCCAAGTGCTGCTGCTTCACTTGGGAGTTTTAGACATGGAGAGTTTCTGTATCAGAACATATGGGGGAAGAATCAACAGCTGAAGCTCTTCTTGGAGCAGCTAAGGTTGTACCCTGGCACAAAGGCAGCTGTCTGCAAAATTATCAGTTAATCCTTTATTCAACTTCCAAACATTTCTCAAATAGTTAAGGGTATAAAGGGGCACAGGCAGCTCTAATTCACACCGACACCTTGAAAGGCAACACACACGCACATCCTCCTGGCCAGCCTCCAGCAGGACTGAACTCCAGCAACCAAGGGCCTTGGCGAGGGGGGTACAGGGGGCAAACAGCTCCCGGTGCTACCGCAGCTGCAGGTGATAGCTGATCTCTGCAGTAGTTCTGCAGTGAGCCCCTCGCTGGCTGTGAGCCTTCCTTCCAAGACATCGCCCCTGACTGCCTGCTCGCCAACCCTCGAAAGCAATGATGTCACTACATTGCTGCTCAGGCTTGGGAGCAAAGAGCTGCGTGGTCTTGCAAAAGGGCAAATGGCAGCACGCAGGAACAGCTGAGGAAGGAACAGCAGCAGAAGGTGACAGAATTTGTATAAGAACTTGTATAATTTGTATATATTATTTGTGTAATTTGTAAAATAATTTCTCGTGCTTCAGAAAAACACGACAATTTAGCCCTTTCACTTGGATTCTCAGTCCAGCTGAGCTTTTAAAACAGAACTAATATCCATCCTCTTCTTCTCTCATACAAAGTTTTTGTCCTTGTCATGGAAACAGTTTCTCCCCACCCATCCCAAGTGCCCTAGCACTTTACTATCACTCATCGTATCTCTGTCTTAGACGTGTGTTTCCCTTTCAGTGCCTTCAGCTGGCATATTACGACATCCAGCCTCCTCTTTGCCCTCTTACCCCGAGTATTTCCATGCTCTGCTTCAACAGGAGTACGTGCAAAGCAAAACAAAACTGGCTATAAACCTCTCTACGCAGCAGGTAAAAAGGCAAATGCAGGCTGCAGGGCAGCACGAGGAAGTGGCAAGGCAGCCCTTGCACCAGGACAGTGCACTGTAGAGCTACACTTCATTCCATCAGAAACCTCTGAAATCAAGGACTCAAGCTCCAGATCAAGCACAGATAAACATTTATCACCTTGCTTTGCTCCCTCCCTCCTCCCACACAGACAAAATGCAAATATAAACTCTTTTTCCCTGATGTTCTGCCAAATAGGCAACTCAGAGCATCACAGATCTAATTCCCTCAGTGTTCTCACTCAATTCTGCTCAGAGACATTGCAATAATATTGTCTCATTCCACCTCATTCCTGCACTGATGGGCTATTATGTAGAGGAGAGACAGTATCCGCTGGCCAGCTACAAACAAATGAACAAAGGAGTAAATAAATCATTCGTGGAATGTTGGCATCTGCATTGT
The DNA here is from genome assembly GCA_910950805.1 of Acrocephalus scirpaceus scirpaceus. Classification (NCBI taxonomy): domain Eukaryota; kingdom Metazoa; phylum Chordata; class Aves; order Passeriformes; family Sylviidae; genus Acrocephalus; species Acrocephalus scirpaceus. The sequence goes on along the minus strand of OU383778.1, from coordinate 56,112,005 downwards.
TTAATGCCTTTTGTTTCGGTGCTCTCATCTGCCCCTGCACACAGAGCCCCCTTGACTTCTCAGAAGCCATGGCTTCGGCAGCACAGCAGAACACAGCGACAGAACAGACCTACCTTTGCGGAAACTAAAGCACCGCTTAATTCTCCTGTAAGTAGTTTTAGGAATGAAGGGAGCTGCTGCTAAGGCACCTGGGCTGCGGACTCCAGCATTCCTGTCTTCAGGCATCATACAGGCCAGAGCCCCCACGTCCCTCCAAAGCTCTCCTTTAGCAGCAGCATCCAGACAAAACACCACGATTACTCATCGTTACTGACTGCTGAGGAGTTTTTATAACAGTGTATTGTCCTCTGGAGCTAAGAGATTTGTGGTCTTCTAGATCTTGGGTAGGGCTTGAAATGATTTTGATGTTCTCTTCCCTGCTTCAGTTTTGCTTTGGGGAACAATTTCCTTTCATCTATTTCCTTTCGGTTCTTTTATTTCCTGCAGTGAGACAACTGCCTATTATGCAATGTCACAACAAAAGAGTTTCAGCAAAAGGATGTATCTTCCGTTCAGACAGAAGTGTCTGCACAGATGGAGAGGGAGCAAGTCTTCTTCCTCCCGGCTGGAACAGGAGGCTGAGTGGCAGAGTCTCCTAATTCCACAGCAAAAGCTCAGCACTCTGCGGTGTGCAAGGGGAAAGACAAGAACAATACCAAAAAGGCCACGGAAGAATCCTTCAGGATACAACACTCCTTGCTGGCACCCTTTCTTTCCGCAACCGAGAAGCAAAAATAACAGTCCCTTCGCCCGAGAGGCTCTTTGTCCATACCAGATTCCTCTCCAAAGTCCTTTTATACGGCCAGCTCCTCGTGTGATGCTCTCATGGGCTTCCCGCTTGTTTCATTGCCTTCCAACTACCAGGAGCTCTCCCGGGAGAGGCGCGTCAGATGCGGCAGCGGCGCATCCTTGCCGGCAGGATCCCGGGAGCTGCTGAGGAACCCGTGCCTGCAGCGAGGGATGCTCTGGCTGGCAGCAGGGCTGGAAGCAGGGCCAGCAGCAGGGCTGGAAGCAGGGCCGGCAGCAGGGCTGTGCTGCTCCCCGCCTGCGTGCAGCAGGTGCGGGGAGGACGCGGCGCGGCAGCCGCAGCGCAGGTTTGTGTCTCCTCGGGTGACTTTGAGTTGACTTCAGGCGCCTGTCATGTGCGGCGGCTGGGAGAGCGAGCAGGCTGTGCCTGGCTCCTGCAGGAGGTGCCAGACCTTACACTGCTACCCCTGCTAAAATGCTCATGCTCCTTCTTCTCGCGTCCTCCCTGCCCCCCCCCCCCCCCCCCCTTAGTTGCAGGCTCTGTAAAAAATTGCCTTTTTAATCTAATCAGGAAGGGAATTTCATGTGCAAACAGGCATTACATGCCCTGCCTCATTTACATTTCTTTTCCCTTTCAGATTTTTCTTTCCACGGTCACCTTATTCTTCTGGTGCAAAAAACAACCTGTTTCTGATGAGCTTAGCAGATTCCCTCCTGCCCCCCCTCCCACCTTCTCCTTCTAGCACAGGTTAACAAATAACAATTTAATGATACGGTTAATAATTTACAGAGCTCCTCGCTCTGGTACCAGGAGTCCTCTCCCACTGCCAGACAAACTTTAAATATTAGTGGCTCAGCAAGGCTTGTACACATCCGCTGCACACACACATACAGAGCTTACTTACAATGCTAAAAAGAACCAGAAAATTCACATGTTACTCAAAGTGGCACTTGGCTTGTGTGACACCAGGCATTGTGATTTACCATTAAGTACTGAAATTCAGGAAGCTGATATAAAACTAATGTTTTGATTAATTAGCTGTCTAAATAATTTTGTGTTGCAAGTAATTACTTGTTACTGGCTAGTCATCATGTGATTGCAACTTTCCTGTATCTTTTTTACAGCTATTATAATACGTAAAATCATTTTAAATTCAGCAGCTACAGATCATAAAGGCAAGCTCTTAAGACAGCTTAAGTCAGAAGTGCCTGTCTTAAGAAGAGTCAGACTGTTGCAGCAGCTGTAGCAACATCCAAATAGCAAAGGATAATAAAAATACAATTGTGTCTGGTCATTCATAATTACAGAACAGTTAAAAGGATTTATTTATACTTGTCAAGATAGCTCTGACTATCAAGTGGTTAATAAAATGGGGGACACGTTGGAATCTCAGTTCTTAATGGTGACACATCCCAAGGTACTGCCTTCACCTTGTTATCACAGTCAAACCCTCTTCATGAACACTACACCCTAAATGATATTCCAGCTATTTTTGCTTTTTCCAGGGAGTTAACTGTTCGCTTACCAATACAAACAACTCTGAATCAATATACTTGCTCAAGAAACCCAAAAAGAAAAATAAGAACATACTTCAAAGTGTTTTAACTGCAAATGAATTCAAAAGGTAATGCAAGGATTGCACCCCTCTAGTTTTATGCAGATCAGCAAGCAAAGTCCTCAGTGAGATGCTTCCCTCAGTAACCAGCACTAAACATTCCTACAACAATGATGGTGTCCTGAGAATTTTCTTGGTGGCTGGAAGGATTCCCAGCTGCAAAGCAGAAATAGCTCTTGCCCTATAAAAGCAAATGAGGAGCTGGTGAAGAAAGCACAGGGTCAGGACTTGAGAGATTTGGTTTCTATTTGTAACCCTCTGTTCATTGACTTGGGCTAGAATTTTGTTTCACCTAATCGCAGCTCCCTGCCTGTGACATGTAGAGACACCTCCACTTGCAGAAGAACAGCAAGGCTGCCTTTCCTTATTATCTGCCACAGAAAGATACTGGTGGTGCAGGAAGCCAAGTGCAAAAATCCACAAAGATACTCTTTGAGAAATCCACTTCTGCTGAGCCTCTGAATTTATTACTGCCATGGCAGCTTATGCTGCTACTGGACTGGAGTAGGAGAATGCTGAGGAGCTCAACACAAGGCCTACTTTCTGAAGGGAAAGCTGGGGAGGATGGGTAATCTTCAAGCTATACAAAACCCCAGGTTTCTTACCCAGCCTAATTACAGAAGACTGTGCTACTCATACCTTCCCTTTCCCAAGCCAACTCCATATACCTGTAGCAGCAGTTCATGCCTTTTAAGTCAAACCTTTCACTTTGTGAGTTTTGAGGGGTTTTGATATGGTTTTTTGGGTTTTTTTTTCTTTTTCTTTAAGCATTCCAAGACCTACATTCCCAGATTCAGGACTGTGCCATCTTACTTAACATAAAGGGCCAGATGCCAGTGACATGACTGCTTTGCACCATCTTTTCAAGGCACATTTCCCCAGGAGAAGCCAAGGAGAAGGCAGTCATGTTTCAGAGATGCCAGGCAGGCCCTAGCTGACCAAGCCCCTCAGTACAGCCCACCAATGAGGCCAATGTCCTCTCCTAAACACTGTGTGACCTGAATAAAGCACAAAGGATGATGAGTGGCCTACAAGAAAAGTTTTCTTTAAAATTTCCATTAGTCTCTCCCTCTTTCCTCCTATGTTCTACCCAGCAGTTAGAGAAAGAAGTCAGCAATAAGAGTTTTCAGTGATAACTGCACTTCTTGATTGTGAAACAGCAGAGACAATCCTGCCCTCCTGACTTTTTTCCAGCAACTTGCAGAGAAGAACAATCATTTGCTGCAATACAGGTGGTATTCCACCGTAGAAAAATATTTCTGTCCTCAGACTTAGAGATTTGAGAGCTCCAAGGAACAGACTGATTAACATACAGGTGTTTTGCACAAGTGTATCAATCATACTCGTATTATAATTTAGATATTATCACCAGAATAGTAATGATAAAAATTATTACAATAATTTGCAGCCCATTCAACATAAAAGAGCATTTTAAAAAGACAACTAGACACCCAACGATAAATTTTGGTCCAGTACTACTGAAATCATTGGAGATGCCAATCAAATTCCCACACTGTTAGAGCTAATATTCTGAGGCACAGCTTTATATAATACTATTACTGGTCTTAGCTGTCACTGGCAGGAGAATTGCTGACAGCTTTTCAAACAGGCATTTACGAAACACCACGGATGGTTTTTCAGCTGGTGACCAAAGGAATTACCCTGCCTCTCCCCGCAGGAAAGCCGATTTCATCCAAGACCAATCTTCTGTGAGACTTTCCCCTCACACTATCATGGCTATCCTCATCAAGGGAGATGGTTCCAGACAGTTTCAAAGTCTTTTAATTGAGCCCTCCGCATGGAAACATGTTTACTCCACTTTTCTGGAAAGATCTAGACCATTCTCCTCTTTACTTCAAAACTCTGGCTGTGACTCAGAGATAGCAGAAGAACCCCTGTGAGTCTCTGTGTGTCTGTGAGCACTGCATGTTCCCTCAGTGACTCACCTCCTCCAAAGGGTGCCCATATAACCCTGCGGATGGATCTCACCCAATCCTCCATGTCATTCTGCGTGCTCGCCATGAGTAGGTAGGTCTCATGATTAGCTGTCATCCGCTCTCGGTCTCCTCCTGCAAGACAAGATAATTGCACTTAGAGACCCTTCTGCTTCCGTGCCCGGCCAAGCTCCTGCCAGTCTGACTGCTGGAAGCACCAGCAGCAGCTCCATAGCAAGCAGACATGGATACTGTGCAGTGCAGTGCTTGCTGTCAGACATGGCATGAAAAGAAGGTCCTGTAAGTACATTCCCCATGAGACAGTGAGAAGCTGTCATGCTTCCAAAAGGAAATGAGAGGATAAATGTCATCAGTAAACAAAAACAGCCCCATGCTGTTCCAAGAACCACAGGGGCCTGCACTAATCTGTAACTTGATACACGCACTGGAAATTTCGCAGCAGTTACTGTACCACGATGGAGAGAATAAACGCAGAGACTGATAAGGGTGCTTTGAACAAGTGGGGATGACTCCATTCTTATTTTCAGGAACACACTGTGCCACATTCAGGGCAATAACACTTGATACGCTCAAGTGTTGCTGTGACTCCCTAAGGAGAAGGCAGACGACACGGTACAACCCGCTGCCTTGGACGGGTCTGAGGAGGATTAGACTCAGAGGGAACACACTGCCTTTTTATCCTTTCTTTAAAGGATGGACCCACACTATGAAAATCAAAACCAGAACTTGGTTTGCTACAGCTCCATGTTTTCAGACTTGTAGTACTGTTTCATTTCCATTCTAAAAGGTACCATGCTAGTGCAAGGGCACTGGGGATTCAAACCACCTTTCCAGCACTGCAGCATGCCAAACCCTTCCAGAAAAAGGGTAGCATTTTGACACCCTTTCACTGAGCCAAGGGCATACATGAGTACTTCACACACAAATGCAATGTACCTAGAAATCCTATCAGTCCTGTATTCACATCTCTCCAGCTTCTTACATTCCCATTTTTTATCCTAGCGATATCTAAAGTAAATATCTCTGCTCATTACAGCAGGAATACTGCTCCTGGAAGAGTGCCATGCTTAGTGCTGGTCATTGAAACAGCTAGGTTTTTAAAGACAAATCTCTTAAGGACTAGAAAATCCTGGCACAAGTATTCTGAATTAATCTACTCCTGTAGACCACGCTTTACAGAACTAGGACACACAACTGCAAAAGGGACTTAACTGAAACTTGATGAATGCAAAGGCCAGACATTGGCAGACTCTACTGAAAATTTATTCTTAAGGATTGCATCATTATTCAAAACTTAAATTTTAACTTGGAGGTAAACAGAGATTCTGGTTTTCTACAGTCAAAACTCAGCCACATTCACATGCCCTATGTTCCCCAAAAAAGCATCAAAACAAATAATGCAACAACCTGAACTACAGTATATTTTAGACCACACCACAGTTTAAAAGTCTAAAGTACTCTGCCTTTTTTTTTTCTAAGATATAGTAAGGATGAACCTATATTAAGTGTCAATACTAGAGAAATACCTTTTTTTTTTTCCCCCCATCTTTTCAGTGACTAGCCCAAGGTCAAAACATGGGTCTTACTTCTGTGCTATGCTCCATCCTTTTTACCACGGAGAATGAGGGTATGCGGAAAGGGAAGCATCAGAATTACAGACCTTAACAATCCACATCAACCCTGCAACCCTGCCCTGAAGAAAACACAGTCAGGCCCTGGCAATTTGCTCCCCATCTTTACCCTTTACATAGCCATTACGACCAGAACAAGGTCAGATCTCTCATTCAAGGACAAAAAGGAGACATGATACCATCTTCAGTTTACTTTAACAGGCCTATTTTACACATCAGCTAGAATTCTCACCCTAAAAAGACCAAAAAATAAGGATAGAAGCATAAAACCTCAATATATTCTCATAGCTATTAAATATAATAGTAATAAATACAGTATAGAGGAAAAAAATGCACCACAATTGAGTCCTTTCCGTGGCTTATAAAACCTGAAAAAAAATTTTTGTTTTATCATATTGCACTGTAGCTCCTTTTCATTTCAGTGGACTAGGATCCCGCAAGGTGCCACAGAAAAGAAAAACCAGAAAACATGCATGAACATAATATGCATCATATCCAGGAACAAAAAAAAAGTGGTGATGTGATTTTTTTCACTGATGAGAAAACAAAAAATATGACACGTGATGGTCCTCTCAGGTGCTGCCAGATTGATCCATATTCTTTTAATAGCCTGCATATTTAAATTCAACAGATTATATAATACTTACTTAGCAGATGATGTAGTATTTACCAAGTTATCACGTTATGACAAATTGGAGGGTGTTCTCCAGATAGGGTGGATTAATCCCAGAAGTCTAGCTAGCTTATTTACAGTGTGAATTCCAGAGCAGTACTTCAGCTCAGGTAAACACCCAGTGAGCCAATACACAATCAGCTTGATTTTGCAGAGAAGGAAAGCATAATGTTTGGTTACATTACCTTGTTATGAGAAAGTGAAGCATTCCTAACAGAAAGAGCTTCATCATTTTACAGCAATTTTGGATCTACTTTGTAATTCATATCCCTTTCTTTCACAACATAACATTGGATCTTGCAAGGTTCTCCTACTTGTGTGCAAATGTAGATATTATTCATCAATTAAACCCTCATTAAAAGACTTTTTTAGGCCACAACAGCACTCGGATTTGTGTTTTACTGTAGATATTAGATTTTAGTGAGACTACATTTTAAATGCAAAATTTACAAGATGAGACAAAAAGAAATGACCATGATTTGGGAAAGAAGATACCTTAGATAAGAAATATCAGAAAAACAAAAAAAGAATTAGGACCTTTCTGAATCTTCAGTAGATCTGTGGGACACTTGTGAAAGACATTGTTTGGAATATCCACTTCCACTATTTTTTTCTTTTAATACTTTTGTTATGATTACAATGAAGCATGAGTAGATCACAATCTCCAAGTATCAGACATCTATTCCTATCACAGACAGACATCAGCATTAAGAACACCAACTTGAAAATGTTGCTCAGCATGAAGTCACATTGCAGATGTGAATCCATACTCTTTTCTGTGTCCAAACCATAACCTATTCTACCTATATTGTTTTCTAGCTTCAGATTATGCCTTCTCAAATTTCTGTGCCTGCATTCGCAGTCCAAGAAATGCCTATGCCTGTGTGATGTGGCCTGGCTGTGAACAGCCAATTCAAGGGGCTGGAACATGAACTCCACTTTTTTCCCCATCTTTTTCCCTTTGTTATTTTGCAAGTGCCACAGGAGCTGGAAGGAGCAGTACCCAGACCACCTGACCGAAGAAGCCGACTCTGGCATGCTTGAAATGAAAAGCTGCTGTTTGCACAATTGATTTGTATATCCCATACATTCCTGCCTCTGGAAATGGCCAAAAGTAAATGGAACTACACTGTTTGGAGTCTCAGATCTACAATGTACCATCACATAACGTTACTCCTGTAGCCCTAACCAGGCCCTAATCCGCTTTATTTTCTTGGCAGCAGCAGAAATGAACTCTTAATGTATTGAAGAAATCTATCCATAACACCCATACGGGTGCCCAGGGCTCTGTCCTGCCCGCTCAGGGGCTCGGTGATCCACAGACTGATGCTCCTAGTACCCCCAGTACCAGCAAGGGATTTTAAGAACTCTTGCTTTTAAGAACATCCAGAAAAAACAAAAAACAAACCAGACACCACAACAATCCAAAACTACAATTAAAATATGGAGAGGCCAATTCCTGCAGGGGTCCACTCTACAAGGGAAAGAGGCTGTGCTGGTGATACAGCACTCAGAGAAGCCCTGGGAACAGGGACTACATTTTAGGGGGAACTGGTTCCTGAAGTACCAGGCTCAACAGCTCTGCAGCTCCTTACTGCCCATCATTTAAAGGAGAGGGCACAGACATCCTGGCATTCAGTCCTGAAAGGTGTTTTTACTACTTTGTAGACTCTTCCTCTCTAAGCCAACACCTCTCCTTTACCTGGATGTACCTTCTGCAGGAAATATTGCCTTTGTCCTTTTAAAAGTATCTTGGATTTCCTGAGAACGGTGGTTCCAGCATTTCTTGAGAATGGAATGCGAAAGGATTAAATTCATACCAACTGTTTAAGAGAGAAATTTCTCCCAGAAGGAACATCAAAAAACTTGCATTAATCCGCTTTTTCTGAGCTGAGAATGCCATGGCCAACCTCACAAGAACATTCACATCCTAAACAATAAAGTAAAATAAAATTGGGGACCAATTTCAAAGTGAAACAGTTTCCCACTCCCTTGTGCATTTCTCTTAGCCACAGTTTCTCAAACCTTCACTCTTCAGCTTGGGAACTGAATGAATATGAAAGGCAGACTGGCCTTACAACAGAACTCACTGGGTTTTCTTAAGAAACATCCTCCTGCTTGGATACTTTATATTTGTCTCCTCAGGAAAATGCTAAATAGTAAAATTTTAGCCTTCTGACATTTCAGATGAATACACTAAATGCACCTCCATATGGTGTTCAAACAGAAACTCCTGGCTATTCACCACCTCACAGCATACTCTTCTCTGTTCAGGTGAATGATAAGACTGTATGACTTATCATTCCTGATCAGGACTCCAGTTAGTATTTCTTCACAAGCAAAACACCAATAATTATGAAAAAATTCACAGCTCTTCCACTACACTTTGCGTTCTTAAACTTTCCCCTTTGCTGCAAATGAACTGTACACTAACTGACATACCTAATGTAATGTCTCCAGAAAAACCCACCTGGATTTCCTTCATCAACCTTCATTTTAAAGCATTTGGATTCAGACATTTTAATCCAAAGCAGAAATCGTCTCAGCAAATTATGGAGATAGAGTATCAGAGAACAAGATAATCTTATTCTCTGTTCTTCCCAATGAAACTCCTTGTTTAAGACAAAACCAGAAATTTTGGCTACCCAACCTTGATATTAAAACAGCATTAAGCACTGCTGCTTTAAGCACAGGTCTGACTTGACACACTGATGTGCTACAGTTCAAATCCACATGTTTGTCTTCCATATACCAAAGCTGGAAACTATGGGATCCATCCATCCATCCTCAAGTGAGACGAGGAACTCCATTGTAGCTGTTAAAACTTATCATGCCCAACTTTAATGAAATGTAAGAATTATTCTGCTGGCTACTCCTGTTCATGAACCCTGTGCACCTTGAGTGTGATGAAAATCGCACATCCTTTTTTCAAGGATGATTTGGGTTCCTGCATTGAGCTGATACAGGACAATTTATCCTTCAAACTGCCATCACACTGTTAGATGAGTTTAAACACTAAAATGTTTTATGTTCATCCCAGCTGGGACAGTGGAAAAACCTAACCACAAAAAGCTTGGTTTGAGCATAGGCTGAGCAAAGACAAACAAAGGAGCTAAGCTTCAGAATGTAACTGTATTTTAATGAGATTTTAATGTCTTGTTGGGTCCAGATTCATTGAGAACTTTTCTTCATAGCAAGTGACAATTTTATATTGAAGGCTGAGCAACTGCTGCATCTCACATGACCAATCTGAAAACCAAAAGAGACAAAACTACTCGAAACTTGCTCTCTCTCTGTGTTTGGAATGTTTTTCTGTGTTTTTGTTTGTTTATAATTCCAGAAAGCTTCTTTATTCTGCATATGCCTGGTAATTGGTCCTGTTCTTCCTGACTGTGTAAAACTTTAATTTGCCTTAGTTCATCTGAGAATGAAGAAAGGAATACACAGCCTTAGTTCAAGTCACTGCCCTGTTTCTTTTTATTACAAAAAAGAAAGTCTGGACAATCAAGTTCTTAATGATCATGCAAAAACCCATGTCATCAGAAGAATACTACACAGTTGCATTATCTCTAAAGCCTTGATGACAGGTAATAGATTGAGGAGATCCACAAACTACAATTACAATTTTCAGTACTGCCCTCTTCTATCTGCTGTAATTGTTTGGCTCAAGGTTATGTAGTCATCTAAAGGACAAAGATGTGGCTGGAGAAACACTTGTGCTTTAACTGACTGATGCCACCACCACTGAGAAATCTCAGCTTTGAAATACAGAGCTGTCAAAATCACCATTTTTTTACATGCAAACCACATCAGGTGCCCTATTAAATTTCTGTCCTCACGAAGAATTAACACATTTTCCTAGAAAGGAAATTAAGTAACTGTGAACAAGTTAGTAATGAGGATACTGCTTTTTAAATACTTGGGTACCCATATAATTTTCTTTTGCTTGTATCCAGCCAATCTTTTGTATTAATAATCTGCAACAGCAGTGTTCTAAACTATGAATGTATTTTTTTCAAGGGGGCATATTAGCTTTTCAGCATAAAAGCTGAAGCCTAATTTAAGTGCTAAGTGGCAAAAGATTGCTCACACAAGTACATTCCCTGGTGGGCATTGTGCTCTAGCACAATTTCCCCACTTGCAGAATGCCAGGAAGACAGCAGGGCTTTTTCAAGAGAATGAGCTGTTTTCATGAAGCACTGAACCAGCTGCAGTTGGATACCTGAATCAGGCTCAGCAAACGAATTCCTCATGTGTAACACAATGAACACTCTGTACAGGTAGGTCTCCCCTGTGCTGCAGGGCTACAACCACAGCACCATCAGTCTGTAAGAGTAAATTTAGTGTTTTGCACAATAAAAGCATAAAAGCAGTGCCATATTTAAGCATTTTGCATTTGCATAGCTGTAATTATTGCTTAAATACCTGAGCAAAAAGCTGTGATGCTGTGAGCATCAGCAGTTATAATTCTGTGAGAAAGAGATCATTAATGAGGAAAAGAGATGTGAATTCAAATCATCCCTTGCACAATATAAGAGCTCCAATATTTTCAGAGCCCTTTAATCTTTTCAGGTATGTCTCATTCTTTCCCTCTACTTCAGCTGCCCTTCCTTTATTCCTAATTTGAACTTCTGCTATGCTTCAAACAGATTTCACAGTCCTCCACCTTATCCTCAGCCACAGATCCCAAGTGGTACCTATTTTATAGAGTCTGTTCGTGCTACCCTTCCCTGTCTCTAAGATGTTGGTGCCAACACAGTCCACTTTTGTATCTTGCCCTTTCCCAGTGCCATTCTCACTTGAGAAAATCTCATCTCTCTTCCTGCTCAGGGCACACCACACAGAACACTGTTTACAGGTTTTAATAGAAGTCCATCAATCTGCAGACCCCATCACAGCTCTACACTTTACCAGCCCCTGAGCACACACTGCCTCTTGCAATGGAATTTCATGTGGGCTTTTTATTTTTCCTTTTTTTTTTAAATAGAAAGATGGAAAAAGCATAAATAAACACAAGCCCGGAGACTGGCTGTAAGAAATCCACTCCTCTATATCCTTCATTACTACTAGCACTTGAGACATATAAAATATTGATTCAGTTAGAGAAAAAAAAAAAAAGGCATTGCGTGCCACACTTGTCTATATAAATGCACAGTTCTGTTATAGTGCCCTATTTCTAAAACTTCAACCATAAAGAGCTTTCCTCAGAAATTTTGAGTTAAAGAAAGTAAAAATAAGGCAGAGTTTTGCCTAATGCCACAAACTGTTAAAAATCTACTGTGGCTTTCTTAGTTAAAACTTGTACACACAAAAGATACCAAATGGTCAAGGCTTGTTTCCTGGGGACAGAGACAAGAGAGATTTGCCTTATGAAGAATAGCTCTGTTCCTATCAGACAGCAGAACTTGTTTGGGACCTCCTAGAATAAACAGCAGGGAAAGAAGAACATGAGTTTTTCAATGACCTGTGAAGGGAGGAGTTTGAGGATCACATCATGTCAAACAGTAGTGGTACTACAAGAACTTGTGGACAACTTCACTGTTACCTGTTGTAACTAATTTATTCTAAGAGAAAAGCATAAATTCAAATTCTTACAGCAACTTATTTTCTCTGCCCTACATGACGCATTTTGAAGATAAATCACTGTCATTTGAGAGTAAGAACCTTCCTTGAAGTATCTCAAGCTGGACACCAAAATGGCCATTACGTTATTTGAAATTTGGCTGACCTCCAAGCTGATTTTAGAGGAAGTCTCTGCAAACATATGTCTGCTTCTAAGGAAAGAGGGGGAAAAGCCCCATGCATTTGCTGGTGTAGTCATAGTCAAACATGTAAAAAATGCTTTAAAAGAATTTGACTGTCAGGACTCTGTTTTGGGAAAAAAACCAAGATCCTGGAGCTTTTGCTGCTGGGGAAATGACTGCCCTGCTACCGAATTCTTTCTTTGCTCTTCAGCCTCTCACCATGAATTGCACTGAAGTGCAAACACTCAACCTGAAATGGATTTTTCTGAAAGGTCAGGTCCACAGCACATATTTGTATGGCATTTGATCTAGGGGGAAATTAAAACTTCTGATGATTTTAAGAAAGGAAGGATCAATACCTGAATGGATGTCCTGAAGTGTAAATTCACCCAGGGACTGGCAGGACTTACCTATATATACATTGGCACATGAACTTCAGGCTGCAAAGCCAGCATGTCAGAGCAAGGTTGTCCTCAGAGACTAACAAGAACAACATTCAAAGCACATGCTCCCTTCAGCTCTCAGCATTTACTCATTAAGCTCCCCAGCTCTCAGCATCCATTCATTAAGCTCTCTGTTCCTCATGAATATGGAATGTCCTGAGCCTTCAGCAGATAAAAATCGAGATGCTTTTTTATCAGTCTAAACATGCTCTGGTGTGCACAATACAAGGTGGGGAATTAACTCAGTACAAAACAACCAAATTCATGTGGTATTTCTTCAGAGAGGCCAGCCAAAAAGAATTTTCATCAGGATATAACCATCCAGTATTCCAGGACAGTGAATTGTGGCTAAGCCATAACTTGAGGCAGTCTTTAAAATTCTATTCCATACAGTGGCTGACTCACAAGTAGAGTGATCTGCCACAAACACAGAAAACATTGCATGCCTTCTAATTTTACAGACAATTATTCTGTAAATGGACAGGAAAGATATGTCTTTCCAAGAGCTTCCAAGAAAAGCAGTTTCCTTTCTCCATCAGGAACTGACCATACTCCTCCCTACTTCTAGACATGGTGCTTTCCAGTCTGCACTGAGTTAGACCCAAACACAGAAATACTTCCTTTCTCCAGAGAGCAGCCAGTCCTTTTAGCTCGTATCTGACTTCAAATTCGACCACAGATAAAATAATAGCTCTTTGTGGCATAAATACAAAACCAAAAGGATGCAAATACCCTAAATGAGCAAGTATATATTATGCATACATGTAATTTTATTGAAGCATCACTTATTTAATAATGCAAATTCATGTTTTAGCAGTTCAGTAAATAAATCAAGAATAAGTTATTCAATAAAGCATGTGGGCTAATTGGCAGATGCCAAAAACAATTACCTAAGAGAGTGTTAAGTCTTGGCATAAGAAAACCTTGCTTATCTAAAGTAGCAGGAGATTTTAGTCATCAGTTCAGGACATTTGTTCCACAGCTCATCTAAAATCAACAATCTCCAGGAACACTGTGCCTCTTAGCACTATTTTGGGATATCAATTCAATATTGACTCAAACAAAAGTGTGCCGCCTAATGAATTATCAGCTTAACTCGCCGGTCTTGTAGACATTTCAGTCTCTGAAATGTCAGATTCAAGCACAGCTTTCATGTGGAAAGAGCCATCAAACACCAGTTATCTGCAAAGCACAAACAGAGCTTAGTCTTCTGTACATCTCCATACCTTGCAATAGAGCAGGATGAACAGAAAGCTCGTTTCAGCCTTGTTTTGCTGTATTATGACACAGACATGTCCATAATATGGTCTGCATTTCCCCTCTCGTTAATGAGCACAGAATGATCCCAGAGTGAATTTACTTCTAATCTAGGTAGGTCTGTACCTTTGCCTTGACAGCTGGAGCCCATATACCACAGAATGGTTTTTTCACACAAAAATCACTTCTGTCTCATTTCTGGCAGAGTGCACTGACAAAAAGTGCCTGCAAGAAAAAACCCAATGTATTTCAAAGTACTCTTTTTTAAAAGTCATTATACAGTGAGTATCTACAAACCATTTACTTGTTAAGAAACATCAGTAAATCTATGAAGAAATCTGCAATTAAGCAGAAAAAGTTATTCAAGATGCTTGATTTTTCTGGTAGGAAAGAAACAAAGACCTCTTATAGTAAAGTCATGACTGCATGACAAACCTAAGAGGTTACCAGCAGGCATTTCTGATTTTGGTACACAATTATTGGCAAATTTCTGTGCATCAGTGAAGGGATTCCAAGTCTGATAATGGGAAAGGCAACAAAAAATCCATCACTGACAACATAGACAACAACAATGCATTAACCAACAAAGCCACACACTCAGCAGACATTAGGTAGTACTGAAGAGACAGTTTCTATCCTGCAGGTAATCACTGCTCTCTCACGAAACACAGAGCCTTAACCCAGAGGGAGTTATAAGCTTAGGATAAGGACATAACAGTGACATACAAACACCTACTACTGACAAAACAGGAGACAGGCATTTAACTATCATCAGCTCTCCTTTGAAAAGTTTTCTGTTCATAACCACCATGTGCACTGTAAACTGAGGCCACTCTAGAGAAGCTGCTACAACTTTCTGATGTCCTCTCAGAACAACAGAAGAGCACAGTAATGTTAGCTAGGAGTTAGACTAAGAGATTTCACTGAAGTTTAACAAGATTCTCTAGCTACGTTAGAATCTACAAAACTGTTGAATGCCAAGTTATGGCAGAGACTTTAAAATTCTGCCATATGCCTACACTAAGTTTAAACATTCAAAAGAAAGGTAATTCATTCACTGACAGGTTACCATTCACTGAGGATGTTATTTCCATATAGAGCGTGTGGAAAATTTTTTTGTTAAGTGTGCTGAATACAGACAGAGCAAGCAACTGTCCCTAAACCTAACAGTATATATGGAAGAAGATACTTTTATAAGAACAGGAACAAAAAAAAAGTATGTTAAGACAGAAGTCAGTAAGAGGGAAATATTTGCCAGTGAGATTACTAAATGCATCACCAAGATTCAAACTACAGAGAGAACTGTAAGATCTCGTATCATGTTGTACATATAAGTTGCCAAATCCTCAGTGATTTTTTGGAAAGGTGACACTGGTATCTTAGAAAGACTCTCAGTATCAGTGGCACAGCTAGAACTGGCGAGTATCACAAAGTCTGGGTGAGAGCCAGCTCTTGTAAAGTTTCCCACATTAAGTCTTCTGACAGGGACACAGACCCTGATGCTTATCCAAGCTGAACTGCTGAGTCCCTCTGGAGTGTACCCAGGCACTCAGCTGGGAGGCTGAGGGAGGGTGCCCTCAAAAACAGGGTGTTTTAAGGTAGCACAGCCCCACTAGAGGCACAGCTGCACCCCCAAGAGCTGAGCAGAAATCCCAGGTAAGCTTGACACAGTACTTTATTTCTTCAAGTATTTTATGGTACAGTCAGCAGCTGCCAGGCAAAGAGAAGTTCCCCATCACAGTCGCTTCTCCCACGTGCCACAGAACCTCCTCAAATTTTGTGGTCAATCTGTCAGACACAAAGCAATTAGCCCCCTGTTCAAAACCACTTTCCCCTTGCAGTTTCCTCTCCAAAAATGAAACATTTAGTTTGCTGCTGTTTTATGCATTCACACAGAACTAAATTCCAGTTCTAATTCTACCTTGCCCAAAGGCAACAACTGGCATACAGCAGCCTTAGAACAGTCTATAGGAATGGCTGTGGATTGGAGGTCTCCTTGTTTCTACACAGACATGGAGTGCAACCAGTCTCATGAAACCCTTCTCTGAAGAGCTGCTCAGCCAGTGCTTGGGGATGCAAAAGTGCTTTCCTAGGTACCAGCATCTGCTTAGGTTTTCAGAATGAAAACTGAAGGAGAGCAAAGGAAAATACTTGAAAGAGGATGCTTAGATGGGACCCAACCACGGTGCCTGCACTGCAAATTTCACTTCCTTTCAAAGAATTTCTCTTCAAAACATCTCTGTGATCCTTTGCAAACATACTTCCCCCTGTCACTTTCCAAACTATCAAGAAAGTAAATTGGATACAAAGTCACTTTGAATTTTCAAGCATTTAAGCAAATTCCCTGGAACTCTGTTCTCTGTGTTGTCTTCTGTGATTATTCTACTGTAAAAACACTTATTGATCACAGGCTGAGCAGGAATACACTTTCCATCACACATGCTACATTTTGAAGTTCAAAGCACAAAATTCACAGGAGAATCTTTTATTCTGTAATAAAATCTCACAAAAAGAAAAACACCAATTGATTATGGCTAATTAAACAGGGAAAGAGACTAAAACTTACTACAACTTAATTTTTGCAGATCGACAGATGGTCACATTCAGTTAATCTCATCATGATTCTTACACATTAAATACAACATCATCTGATGCCCAGCATTGAAAATTGAAAATTACACAGCACTGAAAGGGAGAAAGTTATGCTTGGCAGCCCAGTAGCTAGAGATTTTTTTGAGCAGAAAAGAGTTGTTTGAAATGAATGGCACGAAAACTGAGCTGAATGACCAAAGGACACCCTGCTAAAAAAGACAAAAAGCCAGATTTCTCCACCTGGAGCTGCTACAGTACCCACAGATGGAGAAAGAAATGACACGACTAAGGGAAGATGTAACAAACCAGGTTAAAAATCCCCAGCTGGGAAGCAGGGTCCATAATACAAGAACCAGGCTGCAATGAGAGTTGTGCTGGCTGTGGCCAGGCTGGTAAGCCACACCTGAGTGAGCCAAGCAAAACCTCACCTGGGTACACACATGTGGCACTTCAGGGACAACATTTCAGGAAAAGCCATTCCTGTACTCAGGCTACTCAGCCTCTGAGAAGTGCTGCACTCACCTGCTGCAGGATGGAGCTCTTGCCTGAGTCTGCTGTGGCAGGGGAGTGCATTTTCTGCCATGATTTCTCTCTTTACAGCCTCTGACTAGACTCACTTCTCACACAGAATCACTCCCAGTGAATTAGGTTTTAGCCCTTGGATAGAGACTGAGTGGGGAAATGGCCCTTTCGACATTCAGATTCATCTGTTCTCTAACTGATATGCACGGAGTAAATAAAACTTCATTTACATCCAAGAACATGATGATTTCTCCTCTAATGAAGGATTAACTATCAATGCCGTGAAAGGCATCTGGCAGCAGTAATCCATGAGCCTTCCTTCTTAGGGGCCTGGACTACTTACAGAAATAACTTCTGTTCCAGCTGGCAGGACACTGACAGATCAACAAATGGATTAACACAGTCCCAAAGGCTCACAGATTCAGTCCTGTGCCCCAGTGACCAGGTTGTCCTTTTCCCCAGTACTCAGCTGCTGTAGTAGTTATGCTGTGTAGGCCTGAACTGCCATGTGAATATTCCAATAATTAGGCACAGGACAGAAGAGATCAGGCACAGGACAGGAGAGCAAAACCTGTTTTCCAGAGTCAGAGCTCTTTGCTACTTATTTACTCAGGAATCTCAGAGAAGTCGTGTCATTTTCCTGACCTTCAGATACTCTAAATGCGGACAAATGCTTCTGCCTTACTCTGCTTATTACTCTGGCATAAAACACTATTTAAATGCTGATAAAATAATTATAAAGGAGACAACATCCCATGGAAGAGAAAATGAAAATGACAGCACGATCTGAGGGGACAGGGTAAGTTAATTCAAAACGATAGTGGAAATATAATGATACAATTAGAGTGGTAAACAAATCTAGAGGTAATGAATCAATTTATTAAACTAAATGTCACTATGCATTCCTACCATGTAGGCACAATTCTCAGAAGAATGCCTCAAATAAACCTGAAGAACTCAAACATACCAAGACTGTAATTCAAAAAACTAATGGCAAAGTCTACCATTTAGGACTGCTAATAAGATTTCTGTAGTTTAATAGCTTTTCTCCCTAAAATAGATTTTGCTTAGCCACATAACTAAGCTCACAGATCTCTGCTCTTGACCTTCTAGGGCAACTTCCATGACTGTACTAAAATATACACCAGACTCCTAGGTCTGGGAGACAGATTTGTTGCCACAGAGGCTGGGTCACTGAAAGGTTAATTCTTTCAGTAACTGCTTCTCAGCAGGACTCTGGTATCATGTCCAACAGCTCTGCTCCAGTAAGCATTGATGAAATGAAGGTGTTTATCTGCACATGAATAGGTGGGTGGGAATGGAACCCTCTTTGTGGGGTGAAATCCCCACACAACTATCCAGCCATCACAACTGGAGGTTTCCAAAGCAAAGACTGCCATAAATAAGGAAAAGTCTCCCACCACATGATGCTCCTGAAACCTAAGTCCTCATGAAAAAGTTAAACTCTTAGCTAAAATGGGGAATGGTATTTTCATGTTTAGAAGAGAGGCCTTCTTTCTATACAAGGTATAGCCACCTTTTTTTTTTCAATGTGATTAATTCTCCTGACCTCAGAGATCTGAAGAAGTAACTCATAAAATGCAAGGTTACTACCTGTGGAGAGAGGCCACAAAAGGCTGTGTTTGTGCTAAGATAGGATCTCAGGAGTGACCTCTGGGAATGGGATAATGACGATGCAAGTTTCAGCTCCAAGGAGGCTTTACTGGACAAGGACACACATCTGAAAATGCCAAGGGAGGGGGTGGGTGACAGCAGGATTTAGACACTTCCTGTTTAGGCTCCAGACACCTAAAGCACCTGGGATTCTCCAACCACTCCGGGATGACTGGATCAACCCTCCAGACATGTGTATGTGAACAGCCAGCCAACAATAAATTGACTTTGCTCCATTTACTTCAGGCATCCTACAAACCCAACCATTTGCAATATTGCCTTCCTTTAACTTTGCTAGTGTATTACTTTTCCCAGGCTGAAAGAAGCATATTGAAATCTAACAACCAACTGCAGCACATGTGGAATAGCTTCATTCACCCCCTCATGACATGACAAAACCCCATGTCTCACTGAAGGACCAAGAGATGCACACAGCCCCATCAAGCTGCATCAGGAGAGAGAGGTACTGAAACTGGAGAGGAATATCTCCTTCCAGCAATCCCCTCCCTTACAGCTCCATAAAACACACCAGCTCAGGAAGAGATCTGCTCATCAGGTAACTGTGACAGTTATAATTATAAAAAATATATATAAAATTTATATAATAGTAATGTGGCACCTCACTGTAAAAGGTACAACACTATCACCTACACACCAGCATACTGCCACTGCACATCCCAATGTGCTATGGTCACATTAGCCTCATGAAGCTTCACTTAATCAGCAAATTCAGTATACATACAAGCCTGCATGAAATATTCCACCTCACTGTCTTCTGGTGTGGGACAGCTGCAACACAGGCATGTCTGACCAACATGTCCATTTATTTGCTTTTGCTATGTTTTAAAATAAGGCTTCAAGCCTATGGAGGCAGCTGCATGCTGCCTCAGTAAAACCTCTGAACAAGAGTTTGTTTACAAAGCAAACTGAATTTCTCTGGGACACTACCAAACAAAATCGAACCTCCTAGACAGCATGTCTGTTCTCGGAGATGGCAACAGAACCACTTGAGTCCCATTAGTATTTAAGCATACAGCTGGGAAAAACCCATAGCTGGGCACCAAACCTGCTGTGTCAGAGGCTGGTGACTGTTAGATCTCCCTCAAAGACTGCTGCAGGAAGAGCCAGCCCCACACTTTCAGGAGACGGTAATTCTCAGCTGACTTTCATGCATGTGGCCTCTCTCTAAAGCCACTGAAAAAGAATTCACAGCACAACATTTCTGCAGAGCACTTCAGAGCCATCCTAGAGCAGGCTGTGCTCACCCAGCTCAGTTGATGTGTATCGGTATGTACCAAGAGAGCCCTTTTACTGCTACTCACACTACTGCAGAGGCCACAGACAAGTCACCTGTGCTAGCTCAGCCATGGAACAGACTCTCTGTTGTCACTTGCCAGAGTCCCCAGCTGAGCTTTGTCCAGAAGATGGGCTGCTCCCACCAGTTCCCATTACCATCACAGCACAGCTTACCACAACTCCAGAACACCATAGGAAGCTCTGCATACCTATGAGAAAACAGCTCACCTTGGCCCTTGCTCATGTCCAATTTGGATGTGCAGTTCTCACAGAGACCCTGGCTATTTTACACATAGGAACAGGGAAACACTGCTCAAAATGCACTACTACTGTGTGCTGCCTGCAGCTTAGATCACAAGCAACCTTCCAGACGCTCCACAGCTTTTTGCTCTGATATCCATAGAATTCACCTGCAGTGCCTTGCAAAACACACGGTTCTTCTTAGCTGGCCTCTCCATTTCTCCCCTCCCTATAAGGGACAAAGGAGGCTTATCATCAAAAGAAGACAGACATGGATATCAGCAGCCTACTAAATCTGCTTGAAGCCATGCAAACAACAGCTCTGACCTTGGAGGCAGTCAAAACAAAATCACATCTTATCTCATTCCCAGCATGGGTATCTGATTAGTTGGAAGGACACTTAACATGGCGAGACAGAAGTACCTTCACTACACACAGGAAAATCTTGCCTGCACACAGAAAAACAATCCCACAGTAAATTCACAAGAGTAAATTTGCAGAGTTAATTCATGAAAGGTGGTGGCTGCATCCTCAAATCAGCTGCCTGCATGCCATCCTATCACTAGGGTCACTTGCCGTTCCAGCCTTAGAATTCAGTGTCTGATTCCAGTACTGGGCCACCAGTATGCAATTCCATTAGAGAAGAGTTATGCTTCCAGATTGATCTTGGGATAAACTGCTAATCCTAGCCCAATATACAGGGCTAGAAAGAAACTGGCAGGTTGGTGTCATTTGCATCACGAACTATAGTGGTCAAACATTCTCTGCAGTTAAGAGGGTGAGGTGAAGCAGTTCAGCTGAGTGAAATTAACTTCATTTTAGGGTTATGGTATACATATGTAAACTGCAATGTTGCTGTCATCTAAAAACATCATTGCTGGGTATTTTGTTGGTGTGAGTGCATTTGGTGTTTTTTTAAAGGAATGAAATGCTATCCAAAGAAGTTATCCCAGTGCATATAGCATCTGGTGTAAGCCAAACCCCTTATTGTAGAAAGGAGCAAGTTGAGGGAGACTGTGGGATTTGCAGGAGCCAACCACTTAAAGCAAATCCTCTTTGAGGACAAACCACACTGAAATTGCTCCCAGGCTGCATTCAGGGAAGGGAGGAAGAATGGTCAAGTTCTGAAGGAAAACCTTGCATTTTCTCACCTGGGTAAGAGTAGTGACACTTTATTTAAAAAATAAGCAGACGTTTGCTATACCCAAACCCACTTCCTCTGTCTTTAGTCCCTGAAATGTTAATTTAAACATAAAGGAGATTCTGATCCTGACCATGGACTCCATAAAGCAAAAAAAAATGTTCAGAGAGCTGTTTTTGGAAGAAATACTAGAGAAGCAGACAACTGTCACTTCAGCCAGGTTTTGAGAACCAGTAATTTACTTGCTCATTTTGGGATGCCAGGACCCAGCAGCTTAATTGCATTAGAAATTTATGAAAGACTTATCAAAACACAGAAAATTAGCTTAATAAAATTTTACATGACAGTGTGATGAATAAGTATTCATGCCATCCTGTCCACCTGGTGATGATATCTGGGTGCATTCACCCAAGACATACATTGTACTTTCCATACAATGCACCTACACACTGCTGTAGGCAGTACAGTGTCTCCCATGGTACTACCAAAAGTTCAGTGCACTGGAAAAAAAAAGGCTGCCAAACAGATGTGCAATACAGCCTTTACTGCACACAAGTTCAATACTTTTTCTATCATGTGATCTGCAAATGATCCAAGATAATCAATGATATTTAATGAAAAAGTCTGTGAATATTTCATTGTTTGTGACAATTTGGAAAAGAAGGAGCTACTACAACTGCTGATCAAAGTAAGCTCCATGAGTGGTCTGTGAGGTTACAGAGAGCAAGACAAGCAGAATTTACCCCTATCAAGTAAGCACAGACTTTTCACTGGCCTACCACAAGAACAGAAATTTACTGACACACCAGTTTTCAAGGCGCACATGATGGTTACTGATACAAAAACACTGCCTTCTGAAAGAACTGTGTATTGCATGTGGTCATGGAGCTGTTCTCAGCCTAAATCCTTTGCTGAAAATACTGTAAACACACCATACACAAACAGTCTGTGCTTGAAATTCAAAGTGAACAATTATTTGATTCATAAAATAGAAACAGCAAGTCTCAAACAACAACAGAAATTCCAAGCAAATCCAAACCATAACTCCTCCATCAGAGAAATTAATGAAATTACAGATTCTTAAAAATAATGGCAAATCGTGCAAAGATCAGACTCAGCAGTTCTCCATGTCTGCCTGAGTGGGTAGCAGTGAAGGTATTTCAAGCTCAGTTGCTTAGTGGGAACCTCCATTCCATTCCTAGCTTCAGGATCCAGTTTCAACAGGAAAGCTGAGCTAGGGAATGAACACAGCTCCTGACTCCCCCCCTCACTGGTGGGGCTCACCGGCCACACAACAGGAGGGAGCCACACTTATCAGGAGCAGCATTAATTTCTTCCGTGAGAACAAAAGCCTCAGGTATGTGCCACAGGAAGATAAGGATCTGGCTCCTTATGCACCAGGAATAAATGGCATTTAGACCCCAGTGCTTCCTGAAGGACAGACCTGAGGACTCCAGCAGGCTCTACCTGCCCAGCAGCAGTGGACTGAGACTTGTTTCTGTGCCCTTAACCAGACCTAGGTCCTTGCACTCCCTTTGAAAGCACAGCCAGGACTGAAACACAGCAGCGGGAGGGCACAGGAGGGACCTGAGCTTCCCAAAATCACCAGCCAGGTGTGTGAGATCTGGTAGCAGCATCCATAGCCTCAAAGGCAGAGGAAGAGCTGGTCCCAAGTGATACTTATAAAGTCTGTGAACAGGAAACTGAGCACAGAGAACCTGTCTGGGTTGACAAGCACTGAGCTGTGTGAAATAACATGGGGATATTTCAAGTTTAAAAAAAATAAAGATACAAACATTCACCCAAATCTGTCCAGACCCCCAGGAATCAGAGACTGCAGTGACACAGCAGTGGGGAACTGGGGATGGAAATCCCAAAGTATGACACAGAAACAACAGTGATAATCAGTGGGGCACAGGGTCTGTGGCTGCAGTGACCCTGTGACCCAGTCCCCACACCATGCTCTGCTCACAGAGGCTGCCCAGGGCGCTCCTCGTCGATTTGAGACTCGCCAAAAATTTTCCCAGCTGCTCAAAGAGGTGCTGGGGATTAATCTGCTCCTGAACAAATAAATTCCCTCTCTAACAAGCTCATGTGCTAGACTGCAGGAGCCAGATGCAAGACACAGTTTTCAGGACATCCATTAACAGCAATAAGCATAAATTCATTACGTGTCTTACCAACTCTGGGTAGGTGATAGTATTTTCCCTCCTGTAAATCAGTCTATAGCAAATTAAATCCCTAATTTCACTACAGGGATTTGTATTAGCTCCACCAGCCTTGACTTTAAGCTGCTTATTTCACCTCAGACATCACTGTTTCATTGATTAGAACATATAAATAGAAACATGTTTCTGCATCAAGACTTTTTCTGTATTGCATAGGATGACAGATATATTATGGGACTACACAAGAAGTAACTAGACAACTCTAACCCCAATATGAAGTGCAAGTTTGGAATTATTCCACTGGAAAATATATATTCCATTATTTGGAATATTTCCACTGAGAACAGTAGGGTTAAATTTGTCCAAACGTATTCATAGTCCACTTTCGTAAGATATTTTAAACTTATGATGAAAATGTAAATCTCACTCCTGTTTATTTCTCGAACAACTACTGATATCAATGGTAATCATGTCATGAAAGAATGCACAACTGAATATACTAGAACAAAAAAAATTACTCAAAAAATCTTTCATTTTCAATTTTATGGAAAACATTGCAGTCCTTCTCATTTGGTCTTCATAAAAGATGAACATATTTTTGGTTTTTAATCACCTGCAAAAATGAATTTAACAATGAGAATGAATCCAGCAGGCAGAGCAAGACTGCAGCCAGCTCTTGCAGTTCCACTCAATGTGCACACTGTGTCAGGACCTGCTCCAGAAAACCCTCCTGCTGCCGAGAAGCACCTGTGTACCACAGAGCTTGTTTCAGTGCATGAATCCTGGGAAACCAGGGCTGGAGACCAGGCAACTGATCCATCCCTCATCTTTGCACCACACAAACTCTGCCTTGTGATCCCCTCACTGTCTCCTGCTGCCCTGAGAAGCCAGGATGTAAGGCTAGAATGGCTGGCCAACAGCCAGACTGTGCTCTGCTGTCCATGTGCCATTTATGTGCAGGGAATTCAGGACACTCAAGTCTTCTATTTGATGCTCTGTGGCTCTAAAACTCACATCAACCATGGTGGAGTTCCTTCCACTTCTTAACTATTAATTACAATATTTTCTTACATAAATGGTTGAGTATCTATCTCTGAAACGTATTACAATGTATTTCTTAATTTAAACTGAAATTTGTAATCCTTTAAAAAGGACCTTCCAGGATACTCAGTTGCCCAGGGTTAGGCATTTTCATTGCACTTTCCTCTGGACCAATCCCAGCTAACCAAGCTGCATTCATTAACCACAATTACCTAATCCACTAGTTTCATAGCAGGGGCCGGATCCCACACAGTGTTGTCATACCACTTAGTCTCTCTTAGGAGAGGAGGAAGGATGATGAGGCATCAATCTGACCCTAATTGTCAGAGCTACAAAATACCACTTTGCAGTTAAACTTCCTTCCCAGTCTGGGTTTTGCTTTGAATCTGGATCTCATTGTAACCATTATGTCCAATGCTATGCCATGCTAAATATTCTGCTTACGGGGTACTTAGGGCAGAACACCTTTCTAATGATAGAAATTACATTTCTATTAGACTTGCTACACATCATCTTTCTACTGGAAATCTGAAACTGAGTCTTGCACAATGCATGAAAAATCTGATTTAACTATTCATTTATTTAAAAGTCACTTTTAGCTTACTTTGCCAGTGCCCTGAGGAACACTGCAGTAATGGAGAGGATCTGAAGAACTCCTAAAGGTCTTACAAAAATAAGGTATGATAATTCAGCAGTCTCTGTAGAAATCTGAAGTATTTTCAATAACATTATTATTGAACACCAATAAAGGAATCCCTAGCTTGCAATACAGGTATGGTGGTACTGCTGACAATATTTCATTAAAAATTCCTAGAGGGCAGCAGGGATCCAGCTACAAAGACAGCACTAACATCCAAAACTCTGAAGGGAAGAAAGCAGATATTTGGCTATCATTTATTAAAAAAGAGCTTCCCTGTTCTGCTCATTCGGAATTCATTCTTCAGATATAGTTCCAGTCCTTCAATTCATGTAAAGCACATGTTAAAACACATCAAGATGGCATTTTAAGCTGGAGTATAGTTGTCTGCCAGGTTTTACATCATTAGACACTTTGCTTCAGTTTTTATTCATGTAATTGTCACGCTAAATTCTGGTAGAAGGAGAATAATGAAAAAGGCTTAAAACCATTCTGTTATGGTTTCCTACATCTTGATGTGACAGGTATGTTATTACTGCACAGTAACTGCAGTATGTGCTGAGAATGATACTTCCAACTCAACACAGTGTCTGTAATTCAACTTGGTAACATATAACCTTGGGCATACAGCAGTATAATTGCTAAAGAAAAATGAGATGGAATTACAAATTTACTTTACTCTGACATATTTGAGAAAAACACACAGTTGGTAAATTGTGAGATCAAGAGAGTGAAGACTGAGCGCCTGGGGCTGGAAATGTAATAATGTACCTCATCTCACAGCTCTCAGCCCAAACTTGCAAGTGGTCTGTGCAAACTAGGAGTGGACAGACTATAGAGAGGCTCTCCTCTCCTGACCTGTTCCAGGTCACCCAATGGCCGTGGTGGCAAAGCAGTTTATTTGCTGTTGACAGCACAGGACAGTGCATAGGCCACATGCAACAACTCTTCTCTGGCACTATTCACAGGGGCTGTACACCACAGATTTCTCCTGCAAAGCTAAAATTACTGGTAGAGGAAGGAAGGAGAAGAGTGTTTCTGTGTTCAAGATACTGAAAACAAACATTAACTGGCAGCTGCAATTTCTACCAGGTGCTTGAAAGCATTTGGATAAACATGTGCAGCCATAAAGATTGCAGATGGGTCTCCAAAACCTACTGACTACAGCACAGAAACCACGGGAAGAGAAAGCAACTGGCCTAGAAATATGTGCCATGTGCATGGTTTGGTCTTGTTCATGACAACGAGGGCTAACAGGAGACAGTGCTCATGGTGCTCAGCCCAACGCTGGCACATGAAGGCAAACGAAGGAGCACTCCATGCCATTAGTCAGCTACAAATGATGTTTCTAATTTGACGAGGATTTTAGTCAGAATGAAACCCTGCACTACACCTAGGCCTTGGACTCCAAATGCAATGAAACACCACTGGGATTTATGGTCCTGAACTTGTATTATGTGCAAGAATCTGACAAAACTCTTATTTCCCCTCTTCTCTGTTCATTTATCCTCTCATTACAGATTCATAAAAGTGCCTCAGTAAAATGAGGTCATTACTGTCCCAAGCAATTTTGATTTGTTTAAGACAACACGAATGAAAAATGAGAATGTAAAATATTTATACAAACAATGACATTTTACCATTTTCCATGCTAAAGTGGCAAGAGGAAAATGAAAACACAGTTGACACTGAAATTCCTTCTCCCAGTAGGCAGAAATTAGAGATCAATCATACATGACAGAGTTAAAAACCAAAAAAAGTTGGTTCAGGAATTTAACCATGCTATGGCTTGCATTTGCAGCTCCAGCCTCATTTCTTTGAGTACATCTTCTGCTATACATGCAGCAGAAAAATATGCAAACCTGCCTCTATTTTGGCTTCCTCATCCCCATTTCTGCTTCCATCTAAGTTCAGCTTACAGAAGGCAATTCTGACCATGACGTGCCCATGGTACTGCTGATGTGATGGGTGTGGAGATGCTTGGCTGAGGACTGCTGGCCCTAAAGGCTTGATTCCAGTTATGCTCATGGTTTAGCACAAGGCCAAACTATGTTGGCTCTTAAACTGACTGTTTTGTACTGCATTTAACCCTTACGGTACACATTAAATACCTTGACTGTATTCGGAAGTCGTTCTTAAGGCACATAGCTGCTATGGCAACATCTTTTGTAGGAAGCAGATGTTCCACGCTCTCCATAAAACCAGCAGCTTTAATAGCACCTTGTGTTGTTGGTGATACCCCAAGGAAATACTGCAGTCACAAGTGAAGCAGGCAGCCTCCTGCCTGCAGTCAGCACTGCTGTCTCACTGGAGACATCCCTCCTAAATAGAGACCCCAAAAACAAATAGCCAAGGCTGCCTCACACAGGGATTATCCTCTTAAGAGTTGCTGAACAACAGCAGCTCTACTCTATTCTCGGCAGCTGCAAAAGGCATTAGCAACCATCACAACTAGCACAGTGGAAAGGCACAGAGAGGTGCTGAACGACTGGCTGCTGCAGACATGGATTATTAACAAACACAGGCCTTCCAAGGTTGCTGAGCATCCCTGGCAGATTTTGATAAGAGAGCAGAAAGGCAGCCACTTCTTTTCATGACTCCTTGCAGGGGAGCCAGCCTCATGCTGGCACAGCCATAGCAACCCCAACAACAACAGAGCATCGAGGCAGATGAAATCACAGAGACAGAAGTGCAGAAACTACCCGAGTGAAGCACTTCCCTTAGCAACTGCCCTGCTCCAGAAAGCAGCACCTGAGCCCCTGCCCCTAGAAACACTTTGGTAGAGTGAGATGTGAATCAGGACTTTGCGCCTTGAGTCCGGGCTACTTTTCACATGACATTCACTTGTAAGCCAAGTGCTGTGATCACACAGGGAAAAGAGATGAGAGACTTAACTTTCGGCTCTCAGGGTGACAACAACTACCTCGGCATAGCTCTGCACACAGCTGTTCTTTGTAATGCACACGTGAAGCTCCCCTTTACAAGAGGCCTTTGTAACTGTAATGATAACAAAAGCCCATTATGAGAAGGTGAAGACGCTAGCTGCTAGCAGATGCCAAGCTGCTAATGACCCCACGAAGATGAAATCAGAGCCAGGGCTTAACCAGCTAATAGCCTCAGCAGATGCCATTGGGCCTGGCTCTCTTGGAGCAACAGGAGGGGATGCACCAGAAGCAGCCACAGCTCTGCCTGAACGGCAGAATCCTTTGTCCAGCCAGCCTCACTCACACCCACACAGGTGGCTGTTCATCCCCTCTGGGGCTGCAAAGATTAAAAGAATACATCAGATCTCTGCTGTCCTTGAAACACTGCTGCTTCGTTTTCATTAAACTATCGACTGCTATTTCAGAAGAAGAGTCAGGAAACAAACCTCTGCTTACCTAAGAAAAATATGGAAGAAGAGAAAACAAATGGCTCCGTCCCTGGCAAAGCCCTCTGTTCTACTGATTACATTCAGCAGCACAAATATGCCTTTTCCCTCATCCTCTCTCCAGCCTGGTATCAAAAGCCTGCCCCAGGATCTGTGAATTAACCCTCCACGGGAAGATGCGACCTGTGACGCACAAGAGAATTATGTTTTTAGTTTTTGAAATGCATTGGCAGTCCAGCCAAGGAAAAGCAACTGGTTCCCTGAATGAGGCTGTGAGGCAGAAGGGCAAACACAGCCATTGAGACTCCTCTAACATCCTGCCCAGAAAAGCAGCATAAGGGGAGACTTGAGAAGAGGCCCTCACGCTCTGTGTCCCTCACACACACACATTTGCATGGCAAGGAGAGGAAGGGAGAACGAAAACATGGTTCAGGCAGCTACAGAAATCAGATCTGCTTCTAATCGAACCTGTTCTTAACTGGGGAAGAGGCTGAGAATGTGAAGTCAGTGTTTCCTTAACTCACCCCACACCTAGGGAGGAGATTCAGTCTGCTCTGGGTCACCACGCACTGTGAGGGACCTCAGCCTTCACTGCTGTTGTTTATGAAAATCTCTTTCAACAAATACCTTTGATCCCCACATAAATCTTTTTATTTGTGTATCTATCACAGGCTGTGGCCCAAAGACAACACACATTTTCATATCATCAGATTTTTTCTGTCATGTGTATAACTCAGTTAAGAAAGGAAAAGACATGTGAGAGTATTTTTCAGCAGTTTACTGTAGACTGGGAAAGCAGTTATTTTCTTTAGCTGCTGCTGTTATAAATCAAAATGTGTAGATAGGAAAATATTAAGGTATTTATAGCTATGTGAATAAGTGAGTTTGTGGAGTGCTGGCCAAAGAAAGCCAAATAGTCCTTTCACTGACTGAAAATGACAAGATTTTTGGCTTTCGTGGTAGAACAAAACTGCATTTTTTTTTACTGCTCATTTCAGAGCAGTAAAAATACACCATAATGCAATATTTAAAGTATTTTGTTCATTCAATGCCATATTTTAACAGCAATCTTGATAACGTTAGAAGCAATATGAGGTTATTTCAAAAGGAAAAACACCTAACCTGTTATTTTTTGAAAACATCATACAAAATCTCCTCATATTTTTTTACCTGACCCATTTGGCAAATTGAAATGCACTTCACGTATGGCTTTAGTTAACCAAGAATATCGGGCAAGTGTTCCAGCCCTCTTCTACTACAGCATCCAAGCCCTGGGCAACACAAAATACTTTATCTGGTTTTGTGTGGTCAGGGCAATGCCCAAAGCTCTCTGGGGCTGCAGGCAGCACCCACAGCCTGAGTGCAGCTCCCCCAGCACTGACTCCAGCCACCACCTGTTCCATTCCTCACTTCCCCCCTGCTTTCCTCCACCTTCACCTGTTTCACTGACTAGAGTAAAAGCAGTGTGAACACTTAAACGTTCATTATCACACTGATACCTTGTACACAGGTACAAGTCATTCTGATACCATGCCAACACAGTACCTGGTACCTAGCTGTCAACTGTGGCATTTTGCTTATTTTATAAGCAAGATGACATTTTGTAATTCCAGTAACAAACCATTAAGATGGGCAATTAAGTATATTTTATGGGGAATTAAATGTAAGGCATTAAGAGGAGCAGCAATTTCTCTGGTCTGTTGCTGTACAGGACCAGACAGATGTGTTTGTGTTGTTTGGTTTAGCAGAAAGATCTCAGCAGCAAGAAAGGGAATGGAACCTGATTCCCTGGGCCAGCTGCGCCAGTCTGGGCTGAAGCCCATGAAACACTGCCCAGGCTCTTGACCTGGGTCAAGCAACTACCTGCCAGCATGAAAGCTGATCTGGATCCCCAATGTTTGCAAATGATCTTTCTGTTCATAATGCAAACAAATGTTTCTGCTGTCCCAGCTTTGAACTCAATGTATACTTATAAGCCAAGCTAAAAACAAAGCCATAATCACTGAGGTGGAAATAATTGAAAATACTGTTTAATATCCCAAACTGGTGCCTTTTGTTAGCTGAGCTCCAGGGGCCAACATTACCATGCTGTTCACTTGGGGCGCATTTCTTTGGAGGTCACCTGCACCTACAGGAGCCAAAATTGCAGCACCTGGGCCTTCAATCCTAGCATTCAGATCTGACCTCCAGAGCTAATGTAAGCAATCTGCAGCATGGCCTCTTTCCCTCCGCTCTGCCCCCTAACTTGCACTTGCCTGCCCAAGGCACCTTTGGGCAGTTAACAGCTTCTACTGGTCTCATTTCTCCTTTCCCTCTCTTCCACCCATTCCCCATAGGAACCCAATCCTGTTTTTGTCAGAAATGCTTCCATCACTCTCCACTACAGGAAGGCTGTGTCTTAGCCCACAGACAGTATTTAACATACTGCAAAACATTTATTTTCAGCTAATTTACACTTTTTTATTCTTGCAGTCACCCATCTCTTGCATTTTTCCCAAGTTCCTCGACTGGGAATGGAAAGATAGATCTCAAGACTGCAAAAGAAGCTTCCACCAAGAAAGGTGTTCTGTGACTTGCTCTTTTAACAAACAGGTAAAGCATTTAAAAGCCAAAGAGAAACACAACAGTGACGACAGCCCTGACAGAAACCTGCCTGATAATTCCTGCCTGTATTTCAACATCCCCTCAGCCGCAGCACATAATAGAAGCATTCTCTTCTGAGCAGACTCAGTCAATATTAATTAAAGGCACGGGCATTTTAACATAGCCACCAGCTGCTTTCTCCATCTTTGTGACAAAGGCATCACTTTCTTGCTCCCACTCTTCCAAAATAATCTCCATCCCTGGGTAAATCTACATTTCAAGGGAGAGTGCAGAAGGTCTCCAAGAGCCTCGTTAAAGTTCTTCTTTCACTGGGGCAAGACAGATGTTTGTATCGGCCAAAAAACAGAGTCCCAAGCCAGGGGCAAACTTCTGCCCCAGGAAGGAAAGCAGTGAGAGCCTGCACTGGTGGGCAGGTTTCACTGTCTGCAATTTGCTTTTGCAAAAGGTTAATCCCTAACGTGTTTCAAGGAGGCAAACACCAACCTGCTGTACATGCAGCTGCATACAATGGAAAGATTTTTATGGCCAAGGACAAAAAGGTCAGGGACGCTCATCACGTTCACATTTCTCCTGGAAAGCCATGCTGAACAGCAAAAGCGCCTGAGTATGAGCCCCTGTTCACAGCGAAACAAGCACAAACTAAGGAATGTAAAGCTGCAGGTGCTAGGAAAGGGGCAGGAAAGTACAATGTGCAGGTGCTGTAAGGGTCCTCATTGGTCCCAGGCAACCTGTATGTTCCCTGTATTGTGCTACCAAGCTATGAAAAAAATGAGGCATTAATAATTGGATTTGGTAGACATGTGGTTTATAGAACACTAAGGCTTGAAAGGCCTGATAAATAGAAAGAGAAATGCATTTTTGTGAACATTAGAGCAAAGCAGGACATTTGTTGCCTCTAATACCACAAGCATTTAAGTTGAGCCTCAAAATAGTTAGAACATTTTTTAGATCCCATCCTTTAGATTATCCTTGGGAAATTCCTCTAGCTCTTAGTAGGACTGGTGAGCTAAATCTTGTAACTGAACTATACCACACAGTATAACAAAGAGCAGAACAAGAAGACAGGCTATTCAGACTATCAGTCCTTGCATGACTTTTACACACCTTGGGATCCTGCTTTCTCCAGAGGGACCGGCCTCAGCTGATTCAGATCCCATTTTAGAGTTCCCACTGTGTAACCTCAACGCAGATGTGGCAGGAGTGCTAAGGAGAGGGCAGGGGTGAGATGCCACTGCCCTCGCTCTGCATGCATTGTACAGCCAGGCCCCTGAAAATGAGGCAACTCAAGCATGAGATACCAAAGTAGTTACCAAGGACAAGCCCCCCCCCCGCAGACTACTGTGCTGAGGACTCATGGACAGAACTGCCCTCCTCAGCATCTGGGCTAGAGGCAGAGTCCTTCACGAGCACAGCTGGCTGAACAAACTGGAGGAGTCAGTTCCTTCCAGCTCAGCGGTAGCAATAGGGATGGAAAAAAAGCTTACATGCAGTGTAATACCAAAGCCAGCAGAAGGAAGACTGAAAATTGGGATGGAAAAAATAGAGAATTGAATTATCAAAGCAAGGAGTATTTTCTATCCAGATCTAAAAAGTTACCACCAAACACTGAATGAGTATTACAGCTCTAATTCCATCTGGCATGAAACTGGTAAATTTTGCTGAAACGATACAAAATACCATCCCTGCAAATTATTCTGCCACTGTCACCTCTCTCTTCCCAAACCTCTGCAGCTCTGCTTTTGGACAACTGTCCTGACCCTTTGGCACAGCCAGGTACAGACCCAGATACAGATGCAGCCATTCCTTCCAGGTTATTCTCTCATGGTTCCTCTCTAATAGCTCCCATGTCACCAACCCCTCTATTCAGATAAAAAGGTTGGCAGCTGAATTATAGCACTGGAAAGAAAAGGCACCACAAACAAACCTTCAGGTCATCTAAAAATTGTCTCTGAGAGACAATCACAATAAATCCCAACTTATTTCTTGAGTTACATTACCAGCTTTTTCCTCAGGGCTGTGTATCCAAATACCCTGGAACACTACCTACTTTCCTATTATTTACAAGAAGAACAGTTTACCCTCTAATTCTTTTTCACTTTATCTATTTCTAAATCTGAGCATATCAGCTTCTGCTGCATTAAAATCTGTCTCATAGCAGGCTTAAAAAAACAATGATTTTTGTGAAGTCTCTGACAAAAGAAGCTGGTATTTTGTTTGAAGTATGAGAGTTACATTAATTTTCCTGTTTGCTAACAACTTTCCAAACTACTACAATTCTATGCCACTGTGATCTGTAACAGCTAGAACATGGCTACAAAACAAATTTAACACATTCTTGACTTCTTCTAGTTCTGATCTTATTTTGGGAAAGTAGAGAGGCTTTTTCCTTAACCTTGTGATTCATTTTTGGTGGGGGAAAAACCGCAAAACACACCCATAAATAATCCTGCCTTGTTGTAGGACTTCCTGAAACAATTCTCTCCAAGAAAGAAAAATAATTTCTATTTCTGCTATCTAAAAAATTGAAACTCCAGAACAAGGCTTCTCTTCTGTCAGGAGCACTGGGAATTAATTCAGAGCACATGATGACATATGCACAGGCTTTTCCAGTGCAGACACAGTGGAAATTTCTCATCAGGAAGCACTGCTCTGCCCTTCAGCTGGAGGTGCATTATAGCCACACGTCCCACATGCTCACTCCGAGGAACTGACCAAAGTTGAAATTTCCACACTACAGGTAAGTTTCAGCAGACCCAAGATTTTGGAAAGAGATTTCAGCATATGCTGCAGGGATGTAAACATCTTAGTAAGACTACAGATCACAGTGCTGGCAAGCCCATTCAAAATGAATACAACAAACAAACCAAAACACAACAAATTTCATCTGGTGATATTTATGCTGGGAGAATTTGTAGTATAATTTTTTGAAAAAGGGACTTTTCTGCCTCACCACAAACACAATGTCCCTTTAACTGCTGCCGCTGCTTTTATTTGCCCAATACAAAACTAAAGAGCACATGGGAGTACCTCTGCTCCTTACTGCTGCTGCTCCTTTCCAGTCCCAACCTCTTTTCCAGTTTTCCAGGATAGTGTGGATACACTGGTTTGTCCCAGTTCAGCCCCACCTTCAGCTACCAACAGACCATATCCATGCAGCTCTCCAGCACTGGTCCAATGTATGTTTTATTCCCATTAGGGCAGCTCAGACTGCTGCCTAAACAGCCCTGGACAAAGATTACGCTGCCACAGCGGTTTCTACGCGGAAGAGCCATTTCTTGTTAATGCCTCTCATGTCTGCAGCAGCGTGAAGCTGCTCCACACAACCCTGTGCCCTGGAAATGGGCAGGGGGAGTGGGCTGCCTCCCAGGCAGTTGGCTGCCAGCCACGGGAGAGCAGCCTTTCCTTTGGGGATGCTGTCTGAGGCTTTTTTAAATCCCACTTTAGAAACAGCATCTTTGATTTGTCAGATGTAAAAGTGGCCTGCAAGAGCGGATGGCAAACTACTTAATTCCAGTGTTATACAGGTTTAGATATACTTACTTCTTTTATGGTATATGAGTTCACAACCATCATCTTCTCTGGGTATTAAGTGTCAAGCAATGAATCTGAAATGAATCTTTCATTTTAGTCATGCAATTCAGATCCCAGTGTGGTTTCAGCTGCACTAGGAGACTATTTTGAGTGCTCTGAATATATACAATACACTGGACATTAGCCAAAATACTGATCCAATACTTCAATGAGTTGGTAGCTGCAGAAGTAGATGAAATAGCTAGAAAACCCACAAGGGGCATGTAACAAAAGGGGTGGACAGCACGGCAATGATTTTGTTATTGTAACACTGAGGTCAGTCCTACAGATTACAAAAGAAGAACATGTCTGTCATCTAGTTTCATAATGCTTGGATCTTGGTGCTGAAAATGCTCAGGAACCTACCACCAACGGGGTGTTATTCAGTAAATTACATTTTCTAAAGCTACATTTTTATCCTCAAGTCTGCCAGCTCTCCCCAGACTGGAAGCTAACAAAGCACCAAAGAAAACTTTAGATAGTGACATCTCAGCATTTCCTCTTCCAGATCCAATAATTAATCAAGCTATGCAGTCCTGCATCTCGCTTGCTTACGGCCAAGAAACCCTTCCTGACCCAGACTGTCTTTGGCTGTTAAATGATGGCTTTAGTCATATTAGTTACAGAAAACGGAAAAAAAGAATTATCCTTATGTAGGTACCCCACCCCTGGGAATACTACCATGAACTCTGAAGGCAGGCCATCAAAAATAAAGGTCACGTCCACTCTATCCTGACCCTGGTTCATGGCTGTTTAAGTGAACACACTTTCACTAATTCATAATAAGATGCAAGAGAAACATTGGTTCCATCTGCAATACAGCAGACACAACACAGGCAGACTACAGGAAAAAGGGATAAGCATCAGGAGGATTTGTGGGGCTTTACCACTCCAAAAAAACCCAAGCTTTTCCAAGCTGGAAGAGCTCTCATACCAAGGCCCCCTGCCTGTATTACCAACTTCTTGCTGTCACAATTAAGGAAATCCCAAAATTTGCTGACAATTGGCTGACAAGCACTCTTAGTTTAGCTTGCTAACACTTATTTCCTATAGGCTTGACACCCCAGTGGTCAGGTGTGTGAGGACACAGCTCCCAATGCCTGGTTGCAGCAGGGCCTCGTTTGGGTTTGTTGCATCATCAGATAGCTATGGATGCACAGTGTTACAGCAAGCACCAAGTCACATCAGCTGTGTAAGTTTCATTTAAACAACTAAATCACTCTTACGTTCCAAATTTAACAGCAATAACCACAGGAGAGTAGATAACCACAACAACAGCAATACCCACAGAGCGTCCTTAATGCAAAATCACCACACCAATTTCTTATCCAGAACACCACCTACCAAAGCTATGTCCTGTGAAACAATGGGCTGAAAGCTTCACCTTGCAGTCTCTTCCCATGCCATAGGTGATACACTCTCCACTGCAGTCTCCTTCAGTTCAGCTGGCTGACTGGGATGGTCTGTTTGCTAATAAAATGCTTCCCAGTATTCACACAGCAGATGGTGGGCCTGCCCCTCTTCATTTTGTCCCTACTTTCCTGTGGGTTTAAATGAGTGCCACCAGCACTTGCTCTTGTTTTAGATCATAAAACAAGACCTATCACTGACCTATCTGACTATCAGCCAGAATTATCTGTTGGTAATTCTGTTAAAAGTCTCTAGGCAAGAATTCCAAACAATTCTAAGTGATAACTGCTGTTTCAACAACTACCCTGTGCCGGCACAGTTCAAGGCCACAGGAATCTCTAGTGCCTCCTGCCTTCCCTGCTTTAAGGAGGTTTTCTTGGGGCAAAGCAGCTCCGCTCTCATGACAGGGACATGCTTTTATTCCTGATTTGTTGAGCTGAAATAAAAACGAATTCTGTCCAAACCTTCTTTCTAGTGTCTCTGTAGCAAAAAGGTGATTTATTTTCTAGGAAAAAAAAAATGTGAGCTGCAAACATAAAAGCAACAATAATCTAGAGTTAACTCCTCATCGATTCTCATTTCACCTAAATCAGCTCATCCAATTTGTTGTTGCACGACTGCACTTAACTATTATATCTATTTAACATGTGCTGGGTAAAAGAAAATGGTACAGCCACTGCCAAGTGCTTCAGGAAATGAAGGGTTTGCCTTCCTTGTCCCAGCTACTCCAGGCTTCTTTGCAGCTTTCACAGTTAAGAGGCTGCTTTGTACAAAGCCAGTAGCGCTCCAGCTCCCAGTGAAGTGTTTCAGAGCACTGGCAGCAAGAACTGTCTTCCCCTGGTACTTCTGCACTGTGACTCTGACATTGGTTCCAGCACCTTATTCCCTTTCCTCTCAACAACAGAGCAGCTTGTGCTGTCCCCTCTTGCCTCTGCATTCAGGATGTTCAAATGCAGAATAAAGCCTCAAAGTCCTTCCAACTTTGTCATTAGAGCCATTCTACCTTCAGGAAAAATAAACCACTAGGTACTCAAGGGTAAAAAAGAACTTCCACGTGGTGTGGACCACGGTTGAAGGGACAGACACAACTTTTTCACACAGCTGTGAAGGAACAATGATGCCCTGTTAAGCTTCCCTCCTTGGTGGTCCTTAAAACTAGGCATCACATTTATATTGTTATCAGTACATATGGTAATTTCTGCTCAAGGTTCCATGTGTTGGCATTTTTCTGATAAAGGAGTCAACAACAACACAGGGGAAATCTGTTTCTCCTTTAACTCAGGACAGAGTTAACAACATCTTTTGATCAAAATGGGACTGAAAGTCATCTTAACACTGTACATTCCCTCTTCCCAAAACCTCCAATGACTGGGCCTGGCACCAGCAGCCTTGAAGAAGGGTCTGTCCCCCTGACAGCCCGCTCAGTCTGGTCTCTGTTTTCGCCAGGCACAAAAGGTGTTAAGCCTAACAAGCTATCCGAAGGCAGCCAGACAGAAACTTTGTGTACATACCCCCCCCAGGGGACTCTTCTTTGATTTAGCTTCCTAAAAATAGGTCTTTAGAGGGGATTGAGGCTTTCAGGGGTTGCTTGTTGCTTTTTTAACCGGTTTTGAAAAGGCTCCCTCATCCATAGGCTTCTGTTGCTTTCAGCAACTTACAGGTCAAAAAGCAGAAGATGCACTGACAAAAGAAACCTGACCTTCATCTTGCCTCACTCTGCTGGGTTACATCGTTCCTATGCATGCTTACGTAAGAAAGAGAAATGGTGCACACCAAAGAGGGTTCAGGAATTGCAGCCCCTGCTGCTGCCTCTTCAGTAGCTTTTCACCCAGCACTGGTGAATTCCTTTAAAACTTCCCTACCATATATTCCTCTCTCTGCAAAAAGCAATTAAGAGTATTTACTGACCTCACTGGGGAGAGACAGTATTTCAGTTAATTGTATTTTGTAAAGACTCTAAGAACACCCAGTAAAAGGCTTTATAGGAATGTGAAGTGCGTCATAAACTCAGAAAAATGTACCAGCAGAGACACAAAGGTCATACCTGAAGTGAAGTGTGTCAAATCAGTATCCCATTTAAACAAAAAAAGTTGTAATTTAAATAACAACATGCTGTCCCCCACCAAACCTTAACTGAGCTTTTACAGGACACTCATCAGAAAGGTAGTAATTTCACATGCTACTTGGTGAACTGGAAGGAATCTAAATAGATAAATAAGATGATTTGCCATCAGTGATAAGTGTTAGAAACCACTAACTATAAAAGTTGGTTTATTATTTGCTTTAAAAAGACAGAGTGAGGGCCCACACAAGTAGAAGCAGAAATGTCTCTCACTACTACTTATTGCTATTTTTAAGCAAAAGCTTCCTTTCAGTTTTGGTGTTAAAAGTAAAAATCAGCTCCTTTCAGTACAGAAGCTGATAGCTGCCAGTGCCTGGGTTCTTAGAGGGTTGAAGGACAGGATCTCCTGAGCTGCAGGGGAGCAAACAACAGGCAGACGGGGGCAAGGGATGTGTGCAAGGGCAGGGCTCCTGCTTCTACCAGACAATCTGCTGAGTTAGCTGTAGATTTTGGCCCCAGGGGATTTCACACTAAAGCAAGATTCCATGCCCCGACTTAACAACTTGCCAGCTGCCAGCCGGACCAGGCAGCATCACAAGTCAAGTCACGGATCAGGGCAAATACCTCAGAGGCCTTGATGTAATAATTACATAGCAGTGACTGCACCATTTCACAAGTACCCATTGCTGCCTCGGGATCCTTTTGCTAAGCAGAAGGATTCAAATGCAATCAGGACCACAACTTGAGCACCTGGAGAGAGGGAGGGAGGGCTGGCAGGTGAGGATGACCCTCCCAGGAAAGCCTGGGCACTGTGCAGTTGTACTCCTGCTGGAAAGCTGGCCCACAAAATGTTTTTGACAGTTCACTTAGGTGCCCTTAAGGTTACCAAAACTTTACGCAATTTGTCATCTTCTCTGCCCCAAATCCCCACAGCATTTGTTTCTTTCCACGAAGAGTCCTCTCTATTGCATGTGTGAACCTCAGGGTGTTAGGTCAGGTTTTGTAAGGCCGGGAAGGAGTACAGGAGTAAGGCTGATGCACTTACACAGCTGCCCTTTCTGTTTTGCCTGATGAACAACATCACACTCTTCAAGATATTCAACGCCCTTTATAAAGCAGACAGACCCCACCAGTGGCCTCACATCCTTTTAGGACCAGACAATGACTGCTTAAGGTAAGAACTTCTTTGGCGAAGGATCTCAGCATCTTCTTTCTATTGCTTTACTGCTTCTAGCAGCTTTTTCTGCTCTTAGGCAGTGTCCCATCCCTCATCTCTCCCGGCCACAAAGACACAGGCTCTGCCATGTATCAGGGTACCCCAGGGGAAAGCCAAAACGAGATCTGCCTTTCCCAGTCTATCCTCACATCTTTTGGAGGCAGAGAAAAGACAAAAGGTACGTCCACGTTCATTTGTTCCCCTCATGATGTTAGTACTTAAATGCACTGGCTGTGGCCCAAGATTCATTCCTGCCAGTACTGGTGATCACAATGTGATCTGGGTAAGATGATTCCCTGATTTCTGAAGGAAGAGCATGTGAGGTACAGCTTCCATAGGCTGCAGAAAGGCAGGTGATACTGTGATTCAGCACTGAGGTTGCTTGATGGCACTATCTCTTCACCATTTTCATACTGTTTCTGAAAAAACCTCCAAAACTTCAAGTTTGCTTAAATCTGGCCAAGTGACCTTCTATTGCTCTGGCGCCTCCTTGTAATGACTGCAAAACTTCCAACCACAGTAATTCTGATTCACTCGTATGTGTCCAAAAATCCTACTTACAGGCTTTTGCCAGTGGCAACCAAGATTAAAAAGCTATTTGTGGAACTGAGAAAGACAAGATGATGTAGAAGAGGGAAATATAACAAAACCAGGATGTAATCTAATTCCACAAGAATGAATTCTGCTTTCAAACCACCTCAAATTAAGTTTAAATGAAAAAAGTATTTCCTTAGAACACATTTCTCATTTCAAGCAGCCACAACTCTCCTGATTCTGAGTGCCTAAATAAATATATTGCACGCACCACTTTTAATAAGGATAGATTATTCCATTTTATCTTTGACCATTTATTGCAAGCTCCAATTCTACAGCCATCTCTCACATATTTTAAGTCACTCTGGGCCTCTATTTTACACCTTCAACCTATCGTTTTATTAATTTTCATGTTAGTAGCACACAGTAACAGAGATGTCCCAAAGCCACTAACCCTCCTTTTACACTGGAACGAAGATCTCAATGGCAGGCCACAGGAGGACATGAACAAATGGTGCCAAAATACACTATTCTCTTTCTTCTGGTAACACAACACCATCAATTGGCTCCCTAACTGACTGAAGTTTAAAATCCACAGACAAGCATGGTGAATTTTTACTGTTACAGGAAACATTTGGGGGGGTTGTTCACTTAGTATTGGGAACCTAGTGCTTCCTCATTACAAATCCAACACATTTGCAATGGAGATATCCCAGGGGAAGAATAAAGGAAACCTGACCCAGACTGCAAACAAGGAAGCTGAAACAACTGCTGGATGTTGTTAGCTCTTCCTCGCATTTTCAGGAAACACTCTTTGACCATAGACGGACGACTATTACCTGTATTTTCTTGCATGAGAATGGTTCAAAGCCACATTAGGGGACATTTAGACTGGATACTAGGAAGCATTTCTTTACTGAGAGGATGGGTAAACACTAGAACAGGCTTCCCAGACACGTGATTGTTGCCCCAAGACTGATGCATTTGGACAGTGCCCTTAATAACATGCTTTAACTTTTGGTCAAGTGAAGTGGTCAGGCAGTTAGTCTGAATGAACATTTATAGGTCCCTTCCAAATGAAAAATTCTATTCTATTCTAGCCCACCCCTTTTATAAACATATGATGCTTATTTTTCACAAACATTCTTTGCTGCTTCTAGCTGCCCCATTTTTATTTATGGCTAAGTGTAAAATGTCAGTTCAGGTATTCTCTGACACCCTTCTCATCCACGGAAACTGGACTTGTTTAGTTTTATGTACAAGGCTCCCTCTCTAGCCTGCTGCCAGATAGGCTGAAAAGTGCACTGGTCCAGAATCCAGCTGCATACCTGAAAAAGGGGAAGGTTTCAGAGGCATCATAGACGGAGCAGCTCTTGTGACAACATAAATGACCCCAACGTGGTCATTTTGAAAGTCTGACCCTTACTTTCATCACTAAATAAAAAACCCCACATTATTCACAAAATCTTTTGCCAAGAGAAGGTTCTAATTGCTCCTCCGCCAGCAGCAGGAATGAACGCTGGGAACTTGCAATTTTTTACATGCATGGTATCAGCACATTTCATAACTATATCTTAGAAGAAGAGGGAGCTGCAGTCTATGGATAATGTTCAGGTTAAGTACTTCAGTAATCTGCTACGATCTGACATTCACAGACAAAAAAGTCAATGACTTCATTTAATGATTAAAATGAGTTTGGTTTTGTATCAGACTTGGCTTAAGAAGAAGGATGAGCTGCATTCATCAGAAAATGATGTTTAATTTATAAGCCACTTCTACTTGAATTAGCTAACAAAGATCAGGGGGAAAAAAATCAAAAAACCCTAGAAAGCTGTTTTAAAACAGATGAGATAACTATGATTTATTGTGCTGCATTTAGAGGACATGAGAATGAATCTGACACCTGTTCATCTCTAGCCATAGCTCAGAAACCAGTATTTCTCTGAATGGACATTTAAATGACAATGTCAGTCTGGACTTTACAGTTAGCTTTTGAGCTGCATCGCTTGGATTTATGGCCTGCAAGAGATATCAGGTGCAGAGCTTATGTACAATCCATCACTTCCCAACTGGTACAATAAAGCCAGAAAGATACTTCACCTCCTTCAAATGAGATTTCTTACCTGTCTCAGAACCTGCACAGACACTGAAGTACAAGTGTAACCCCATTTAGGAAAGAGAAGCCCAGAGGCACAGCATGTCATCCTGCAGAGCAGACGAAGGGAGCTCTACAATACCCACAAGCAGCTCCAGATCAGGGTGCTACAACACATCCTGCAGGGCCACCTGCTCCTGCCCTCAGGGCATGATGCCTGACCAGCAGCACAGCATCTCACCCACTGACCTAATTAAAAGGCTTAGGGGTGTGTGGGAAAAGAGGGGTTTTATATCTAAATACTGGGTAAACACATACTCCTCAACAGTTCTCAGAAGCTTTTCAACTCCCTTCCCCTTACCTCTCATTTTTGCACTACCAAACACCAACTAAACTGCTGATACTTTGAGCTGTCCTCAAGCAGGGACAGAATCTGTAGGTAGCTAAGAAGAACTGCAGTACCCCTGAGGTAATGGAGTTTGTCTTTTGAGGGCCATGTGTTTTTCCAATACAGAGGAACCAGAGTATCAAAATTAGACAATACAGGGAGTCACACACAGTGTCCCCCTGTGCCAGGTTGATTCCACCACATGCCAGACACGAACTGCAGCGCTCACCTAAGAGATATCAGGACTGTACTGTGCACAAGTATCCTCTGTGCACACAAACACTACAACACGCCAGTGAGTGCTTCTGTAAGTGGCTTGTGTGGTGCCTGCCCTTGAAACACTCGGGATAACAGGACGAGTAGGTGGGAAGACACAACCCTGATTAAGAACTACCCAGTCAGTTTGGTAAAATTTGTGCATTTGATCACCATAAGCAAACACAGAGCTTTCATCTACACTGACATGTACAGCATGTCCCAGAGAAGCGCCCTAACACTAAAATATTTGTCACTGAAGTTTTAATAAAATCTCATCCACCTCTACTTTTTGCCAGAAGAAAACTCAACTAATTCATCTTAATTACTCTGAAAGCACAACAAGTTCTACACCATGCAGACTCAGTTTACTGAATTCAGGCCATGGAATAACTGACTTTTCATTCTACTTGCCTTTGTTTTAGTAACTAGTGCTGAAACTGGCAACTAGTGATGAAGACTATTTCTGGAGGATAAAAATCTGGATTGGCCAGAACTAGTGAGAACAAAACAGGGCATTTATATTTAAATTTTTGATTTTTTTTTTTTTAGACAAGCGCCAAAACATTAACTATTTCATCTCACATGAGCATGACTGGTTATTAGCTGATTATATGAACTCAGTTAATGCAAAAATAAGCCAACACATGCTACAGCTACTCTGCTTGCACCACCTGCATTGTTAATATACAAATGCACACATCTAGCAGGAGTACACTAAAAACCCCATTATGGAAGTGCCACTTCACCTGTCTTTTCAAATGTACTTTAAGCACAGCTAGGGCAGAGAATGTGACCGCAGCAGCAGAGAGTAGTTTGGTAATACACATTTCTAGTACACGGAGAAGGCTGCTAC
The DNA here is from genome assembly GCA_910950805.1 of Acrocephalus scirpaceus scirpaceus. NCBI lineage: Eukaryota > Metazoa > Chordata > Aves > Passeriformes > Sylviidae > Acrocephalus > Acrocephalus scirpaceus. The sequence continues at coordinate 56,068,229 of OU383778.1, read as the reverse complement.
AGCAGCTCAGCCTGCTGAAAGCATAGCAGGATCTCTGAACATAAAGTTCATGGGAATTCAGCAGTTCCCCTTCCTTGTTTTTTCTACCAAGTAACTCAAGGGAGGCAGCACATAGTGCTATTTTAAGATAATGGTATCATTAAGGGTGAAACACATGTAGTTATTTTAAAACACAGCAATGCAGCTAAACTGCATCAACGCTCACTCCGAAGCCTGGGTCTGACTCTGAAGCAAGGAATTGGCAAGCGCTGCACAGCCGAGTTGAAACAAAAGGGTGCAAACGCGAGACAGCAAAGCACTGCCCCGCTCCCCAGGGCACTCTACACATGCACAGCTTGCCCTGCCGAGCCCAGCTGCCGCTCCAGCACCGCGTTCCCGGCAGGCCGGGATCCTCGTTCTTAAGGCACGCTGGCAGAGGTTGTGACACAGCACCGGCTCTTGGAACCGGGCAGGAGGCGGGCGGGATGCAGCCGGGATCCGGCGGCTCATCCCGCCGGCAGTGCTGCCGTGCCTGCGGGCCAGGAGCGCCGCGGAGCCTCGCCGCGCTCACCTGGCACCGGCGGCCGAGCCCGGGCAGCCGCCGCGGCCGGGCGCGCCCTGCCCGCCCGCTGGCGCCCGTCCCGCCCGTGTCTCCGCCGCCCAGGAATGGCGACCACCGCGCCCAGGAGCAGCCCCCGAACCCCCCGGGACCGGCTGCCCGCGCCGCGGCCGAGGCGGGGTCCGGCGGGCCGAGGGGCAGCGGGGCCGGGGTCCGCTCCCACTCGGACAGGGCCCGGGCACCGCTCCGGCCGCTCGGAGCGACCTCCGGCCGGCCGCGTCCTCTGCCTGCTGCGGCTCCTACTTGTTCCCGGCTACTCACCCAGGCACTGCCACGGCGGGGCTTCCACCAGAGCACGACTCCTTCCGCTCGGGAAACTTATCTCTCTGCCGCTACTGCCATTTGCTAACTTGCCTAAAGATCCTGCAAAATCCCAGAAAAGGCTAGGAAACGAGAGGAGACGACTTAAAAGCTGACGGTCAGGACAGGAATTTATGGAATGAAATCTTTAAGGGCAGGAGCAGATAGAGCCAGCCAGCTAACGCTTTCATGCCCTGACTCTGGCCAGCAGCTTCCTTTCGTGGGCAGACCAAGGCTTAGGAGATGATTTAAAATACCTGCTGCTGGCGTGTTCCTCGGTGCATCAGCCGGAGTCCCCGGCGTGGCCAGCACGCTGCCGTGCCTCGTCCTTCTGCCTTTTCCAGCAGACCCCTCACGATCACAGTGCCACGGTTCCCCAGGCCTTACAATCAAGCAGTTTGTTGTAAGGGAACTAAAAATAGCACTGGATTTTTCACTGGAGCACTTGCTTGAGTGAAGATAGTGCCAGTCAGCCCATGCATTAGTGAGCCATACAGACCTTTAGTACAGCCCAGATCCTCTTGGAAATACGGCCATTGACTTTTTTCAAAATGTGTTTTTTTTCTTTCTTTCCTTTTTTTTTTTTTTTTTTTGAAAGACAGCACAAAATAAATCTTCTTTCTGACCACTAAAAGACGAACTGAGTGGGGTTGTTTTAAGAATATCCTCGGGAAAGAGTGAGTCACTTAAGCTGCTTTTATGATAAAAGATCCCGGGAGGAAGTATATCTCCTTAGTCTCTGAGCTGTTCAGAGATCCGTATGTCCTCCTGCAAATCAAAGTTTCACACTGTTAGGTTTTTCAGCTTTGTTTGTTTGTAATAGTATGAGCACCTGCTTCCACTGTGGAATTAGGGCTAGCATGGGAAACAGAGCTAACACCTCAAGAGGATCACCAACAGAAGCGTATGTCCTGCAGGGCACTGAATAAGGTCTGCAAAAAAGTCTACAAAATGGCCCATAAGGAAAGTTTACAGCACAGGCTGACAAGTCCAGAAAAAAATTCTAAGGAGGAATTATTTTTTGCAAAGCTTTTCATTGCTGCATCCTGAAAAAAAACCACTAAAGACCAAAGTTGAGGGAGATGTCATTCAAGACAAAGATGACAGAGCTGCTGCCAAAATCTGAGCTGGGATGCCAGATGCAGATTTGAATGTAAAACTTCCAGCCTGTGGATGCCAGCTTCACACATATTCGCACTGTGACACACAAAGAAATGGGAAGGGGCAGGTGATGGCTGGCAGCAGCCACTTGTGGCATTCTAAAAGGCGGGTAAAGCCACAGTGATTCTCCTGGTAGTTGCTCCAGTTGAGAAGTATGCCTGATAACAAGCCAGGATGTCTGAATCACAAGAAGTTATATCTTATTAAGATACATATATTTCAAAGGAAGATTTTAGGATAGGAGTAAACACTAAAAAGTTGGAGACTTACTGGGAATATCAGAGGAGAGGCACTGTTTTGTTTCACTTTCATAGAAAGAAGTTGAAAAGACTGTCTGTTAATGTAAAATTATCTCCCACACTTGTTTCCCCTCATAAGCCTTGGAGCCTTCCTTGGATTTTATTTGTTCTGCAGAAGAATTGCAATATTTTTGCCCTCGTGAAAGGGCTGGCAAATTCCTTCTACTCCTTTCTAGTGCTGACCAAACATGCTGGAAGGCATCATATAACATCTACGCAGCAGCAGAGGTAGCCACAAACATAACAGCGTCTTCGTTCCTGCTCCACTCCCCAGCTATTATTTATAGAGAGAAAGAGCATTAATGGAGCACAACGTTCTCACTAATTTAGTCTCACTTCACCATCTGTTACTTCCCATGAGTTGATCCTAATGAGAAACTACTTCAAAACACATTTGAGGACCAGCTGCACCCAGTGAAGTCACCATAGGAGAGAAATATTCCCGTCCTAATACATAATATTCCAGTGTTACAAAGCAGCTCCTTCCCTACCAAAATCCATGGGAACACTGCTGTTAATATGAACACAGCCCTAGGTCACAGCCTCTTGCAGTCATGTTGAACAAGTATCACACTCAACATTGTTTTTCTGAATAATTCACAACTCTACCCAGTTAGAAGGGCAATGAGAGAGCTGCAGACATCATCTGTCCCCCAGGTCTGAGCAGTCTGCTTTCTGCAGCTGCTTCTCCTCCAGTGAGTTCATGGAATGATCACAGAAATTGGAATCTCCCCAGGAGTAACATGTGACTATTACCTCTCACCTTTTCCATGCAACTCCTTGTAAAAAGGAGTCTCCATCTTTGTAGGCACCCTTTAAATACTGGAACATGGTGCTATAAGGCCTCCCTTAAGCCTTCTTTTCTCAGTGCTGAACAAACCCATCTCTCTCAGCCTTTCCTCATATGGCAGCCTTCCCAGTCCTTTGATCATCTTTGTGGCCCTTCTCTGGACCTCCTTCAGCTTGTCTATGTATTTTTGTATTGCGGGGACCAAAACGGAACACAGTATTCCAGGTGTGGCCTGACAAGCAATGAGTAGAACCAGGTAACAATCCTTTATCTCTGCTGATGGTGCTGGTTCATCCCACTATCCTGTTGGATCTGTGTCAAAGCAGCACTGTTTGCTCATACTGAGCTGCTTGTCCACCAGGACCCCAGCACCCTTTCCACAGATCCCTGCTGGACCCCACTTGTGACAGGTCACCAGCCTGAAGAGGAGCTGTTTACCAGCACCTCCTGGGTACTTCCTGCCAGCCAGTTCCCCATCCATTGCACAGACCACTTGTCTAGACCATAATGTTTGTCTATTTATCCAAGAGAAGGCTGTGGGAAACCATATAGAAATCCCTGCAGAAATCCAGGTAAACAATGTCCGCTGCCTGCCCCACTTGGACCGAGCAGTTCCTTCGCCATAGAAGGTGATCAGCTCTGTCAAGGATGATTTGCTCTTAGTGAATCCATCCTGGCTTTTTCCAGTCCCTTCTTCATGTATCTTGTGACAGCTCCAAGGAGGATTCCTTTGGTGACTTTCCCGTGAACTGAAGCATCAATGATGCTCCTGTAATCTTTTAGATCCTCCCTTAAGCCCTTCTTGTAGATCCGGCTGAGTTTAGCCTTCTTGTAGCCTTCTCTGATGCCCCCTGACTTCTCAAAGATTAGGGAGAGCACACTCACAGTGAAACCACAGAGCTCTCTCAACAGCCTCAAATGGATATTGTCAAGGCCATTGATCTGTGGGTCAAGCTCCTGAAACAGTTCACACACCTGCTCTTCCTCCAGTGGGTTTGTGTTTGACCAATCTGGATTGTTGTTCCCAAAGCTAGGATATGCAGCAGTGCTGGTGAGATGGAGGTGAAGAGAGTATTGAGAACTTTTCAGTATTGTTGGTGACTAATTCACCTCTCCTGTTTAACCAGTTTAGCCGATGATGTAAGTATTCAACAGCCAGCCACTCTCCAAAGAGTCAGATGTTGGCTGACACAATGCATGGAAAGACAAGTGGAAATACTGGACCACAGCTGCCAAGATTTAGAGTTCACTACTGAACTCGCAATGAGATTGCTACTGCCAAGGCCCTGCAGACAGCTGAACCACATCACAAGTATGCACCGTTTTTCATTTGAATTGCTGATGTTAAGCCTCCCTGTCCTCCTGAGAAAATTCCTTCAGAACATCCACCTAAATCAGAGTATGTTGGTCCCATACAGTGGTGGGAGAGACTACAAGATGACTTTGGTTGGAAGCCAACTTGTGAGACTACTGCATATTCTGGTCAAAAGCACATGAGTAAGAACGATGCCTTGGAAAACAGCAGTTGTTTTTTTAACTGTTTGAGACAAAATTCCAAGGCTTTGTGCTGTAAGATTCCTTATTACAAATCAGGCTTAGTCTTAATCTTCTCTGTTACTGTACCTAAGTGAATCAGCTGGGCTTGGGAGTGCACTGAAGAAACCCAGGAAAAAGTTGTGCCACAAGCCTGCAGAGTCCCTGGGTCCACTTACTGTCCCCCAGGGCTCAGAGGAGCAGAGTCTGAATGCTGTGATCAGTGATCACTGCCTTGGGTAAGTCACTGCTCCCAGTAAAAATTATGCTAGAAATACCCTCCTACCTTTCCTACAGTTCATAAAAAAGGCAAGAAATCTCCTTCTGTTGCCTTTGTTGCCTCACACTTCTGTTCTCCATGGCACCAGGGAATATTTAGAGCAGTATTTTGTAAACAGCACGTGTTCCAGTGGCTGGCGCAGCGCTGGCCACAGCACTGTGGGGCTGCGTTCCTCAAATTTTTGGACATTGGTGGACACCAGGCCCGCCTGGGCAGGGAGCAGCTGTGTGTGTAGGTGGGCAGTGAACAAGGGGAGGGACAGCAAGATGGGAAACACAGCAACTTTGCTGCCTGCAAATGTCATGGTCCTGACTGCAGCTCCCTGAATCCAGACTGTTCAACAAGTTTTCCTTTCATGCCAGCTGGCTGGGGTGAGGGAAGCTGTTTTGCCAGACATTTTACTTTCTTCCCAAGTACCACCACCAGCAATAAATTAAATTTCTTAACTGACGAAACCAACTGCTCTAATGGTTTCTGCTCTGCCTCCAAGGTCTGGGATCTGCCACTTAAAGTATCTGCTTCACATCCCATGCTTCACTGAAAAGATTCTTCCTTATCCCTGGAGAGACTGCAACTTTACACACTGGGATAATTTTTAATACTTCATGTAACTTCAGAACAAAATCTCGACAGTGCGTGTTTAAATGGGATTTGAGCCTCTTCTTCTCTTTGCTTTTAGTACTTTATGGCAGGAACGTTTTCAGAGGCACCAACTGGGCTACACCCATGCAAAATGGGAGTAACACCCAGAAATGTGAATTAAGGATCATATACTAATGTAAATTTAGCTGTTGAGCATATCCCTTGTGTTTTATGACGTGTGTTTAACAATATGACCACAAATATATTAAAGAAGGAGGTATGGAGGAAGACAGCTATGCAGTGAAGGTACTTGCAGAACATTACAAGGGGAATCTTTAAAGTACCCATAAATCTCCAACTGCTTGGGGAATTCAGTATGACAAGAACACTTGGGTTCTTTGTTAAAAGCGCCTAGAAAATGTGAGGATGTCCAGATTTGGATGCCCAAATTTTATCAGCTGTCCTTTTATTTTATCTGCCCTCCACTTTATCAGCAAGTCTCTTGCTGTCAATAAAATAATCTCTGCTGAAAGCAAAGCTGTCAGCTTGTCCCTCAACATTACTAAAGGCAGCATTACAGTGATAGGCATTACTAGACATTCCTAGGAGAAGCTGAACTGTCCTTTCAGTTACTCTGCTGGATAAAATTGCTGTACACATTTCATGGACAGGTGAAAAGTCAGTCACACACACAACTGTAACAGCAAAAGAGGATGTTACAATCACAGAAATTATTTCCTCTGTGATACAGATGCAGCATCCGCTTTTGCATATTCCAGCACGGGAATAAATCTTCCAGAGTGCTTTCCTCCATTTCCTTCCAACTTCACTGCAGTCCAAATCCAGTTCAGCTGATATGTAAGGAATTAGTTTTTCTCCATATGTTTGTGTATTTGGGCTTTGAATTGGTTATATTCGTGCAGCCCTCAGGGATGCCCAAATAACTGAATATCATGCTGAGATCTTCTCATGGAAGCTTCTGTCAGCTGTACCATGCAAAGGGCTCTCAGCTGCACACTATTTAACTTGCCCAATCACATTTTTGGCTGTTGTTCTGCCTTTCAGCTTAGAGAAACCCTCTCCAAGAGCTAGGTCACAAGAAAAAATTGCCAAAATATGCTATTTTTCAAAGAACTTACTCCTAAGGGGAATGGGAGATAGGAGAAACATTATAGCAGGTCTGGAAGAAAACATTAGAAAAAAAATACTGTGAAATAGTAATCCATAAAGACAACATCTTTGCTATCTTCCCCTTACATCTGGTTGTTACATTTGGAATGAACAGGTTCATAAACACAGATGCATCCACAAATTGCCCTTCAGATAGTAACTCCCTTTCAGTTTTGATGCTGGAAAAGTATGGTGTTTGTGTGATGCATCTGTCTACTTGACATAAGCAAACACCAGCTGTTATTTCCTTGGTTTACAAAAGGAAGGAGTAAATAAAAATTTATTAATTAAACACAGAATTCAGAAAGCTCAGATGTGGATTCAAAACTTATTACACAATCATATTAACTTTCAGACAAGGAGAGCACATGGGACCTGTGTCTCCCTCTGGATCACAGTGAAATGCTGGTGACAGCAACATCTTGGTTTCAAATCCAGAGAGGAAGTCAAAAAATAAGCAGAGGTTCTGAAGGTGAACATGGTTTTGAGGTTTGACCATGGAAAACAACCCTCTATGTGAGCCAGAAAAACACAATTTGCTCTTACATGGCAAACAAAACTTCTCAAACTCTTAGCCTTTGAGAAATAGACAGCAAGCACATCCTCTGGGTTTGTTTCCCAGCAATTTTTCCAACAGCTCAGTGACACATGCACCAGGGTGGTACAGTTAATCTGCAATTTCAGTTATGAATCCAGCCTTTAAAGCTGTTCCCTCCTAGGTCATCAGTTCAAACACAGCCCTAGTCTGAGCTGATTGAAACTTGCCACAGCCTGACACCTGTAAATCAGCTCCAATGAAATGAGACTTTGGCTTCACTGCCATGGCTGCTGGAGAAGCAGCACAATAAAAATGACTGTAATCAGTAGCACCTCTGATATCCAGCCCAATAGAAGAGGCTTTGTTTTTATAGATCATCTGTGGGACCTTCAAAGATAGTACAAAAAAACCTGACTTACAGCTAATTTATAAAATATTAATAATACACAAATCACACATATGGACTCCACTAGTTTTTCTAGGTTACAGCATTGATTCCATGAGACACCTGTCTCATCCTGTGTAACTTGGGCTCTGTCAGGAGATCACTGTTCCTTCCCATAAGCTTGTGTTTATTCTGAAGGTCCTGGGAGAGGATAGCAATGACAGGGCAAGAATTAGCTGTGCATGACCATTTCACAACTCACACACACAGAGGCACACCAGCTGCAAGTTGGCAGCTAAGATCAGTATAGGTTCCAAAAACACAGACTCAACAGCAAGCTGGAAGGTAAAGATAAGTTTCTGTGCTTTACATTGCTCTAAGAAAGGGTCAAGGGAAAACACAGGAAGAAGGCAGAAATCTTGCTTCTGTCCACAGAGACTTTTGTGCAGTTCATAAGCAGAGACAAAAGTCCAAAAACTCATTTTCCATATTCCACATAGGTAAGTCCTAAAGAAATAAATGTCTGCTAGGTGTAACTGTTATCTTCCAGGGACCAAGACAAGAGAGTAGTTTTTCCTATGGCTAATGCTAATAAAATATATTTGAGAAGGCAGTTCCATAAACAGATTATTCCTCTAGGCTGCATTAAGCAAGTAAGTATCTCAATCCCTTTTCACAAATACCAAAATGAATGTATTATAGAAGCACAGAATTGTTTAGAAGGGACCTTAAAGACCATCTCGTTCCAATTCCCCTGCTATGGGCAGAGATACCTTTCATGAGACCAGGTAGCTCAGAGTGGTATCCTTCCTTTGGACTTGCTCCTGTGCTGGGGACCAAAGAGCTGAATATGTAATGGGGCAACAGTGAAATACCTAAAACAGACCTGCAAGAGGCAGCTCCAGGAACAGAAGTGTAGTGTATTTGTTCCCTATTGGTGCCACTACTCATTCCATCACTAACAAGGCTAAAAATAAATTATATATTCGCTTTGCCCAGGGTACAGGTGTCCTCAGCAGACACCCCCCCATTCTGAAGTGATAGCAGGGTATAGCCATGAGCTTATTTCCAATTTGGCTTGCTCAGCTGCAGTATGGAGTGGGCATCCCTGAGGAATCCTGGAATCTACCACTTCAAACAGCCTCTTACCTGAGCAGCCCATTTTTGCTGGCTGTTGGAGCTGAGCTGTCACACTCACTGCACAACTTTTGGCAGCTATTAAAAATCCCTTAATTTCTTGGTCAGTCCAGGCTAGAGAAGAAACAAGTCATGAGTATCTTCCAAAGGGCAGGATCAAAACGTGCTGAGAGCAGAGCCCTGTCAGAAAACATCTAGGCTTGCTGCCAGCACTTCATGAAAGATCTATTTTACACCCAAACAGAAGCTTGGGGATAGATTCACTGCTCTGGTGATATTTATAAGCTTTTTACTCTGAAGGGCTCATTAGAGCGTTCCCCCATGCCGTGCTCCCCTGACCTGTGTAGCAGGTTCACTGCAGCCCTGATGCCTGTGGACAGGAACTCAAGATGCAGAGTTTGCCTTGTCCTCTGGGAAACAAGAACCTGACTTTTTAGACTGTAATCACCAGCCCTATACCAATCCAATATAGTTCCATGGTCTTAGAGTGTTTAGATGACCTTTTCCTATACTTCCTACAATTGCACACTTTTCAAAGGAGATCAAGCACAGTTGGTTTTTCCTTTACAAACACATCATCCTTAGGGAGCACTAAGAAATTAAACACCCTGAAGCATGCTACGTCTTAAATGCATCTGTGTTAATTACAAGCATGTTGGGAACTTTGAGAAACTAAGCCAAATCAAAGCAGGACCATTCTCCCCAAGTGAAACACATGCACACAGACAATCCACAAGCTTTGGCTCAGGTATTCTATATGCATCTATATACTACACACTGCCACACCAGGAGTCACAACTGTTTAGTAGCATTTGGAAGCAGCCAGTATATTTACTGAAGGATAAATAATCAAAATGTTTCCAACCAGTACAGTTGTACAACGGCAACCTTCAGACACAGTGTGACGCAGAGGATATGTGATGTCCTGCAAAAATCCTTTAAATAACTTCAAGTGGAATAAGAGGACTTCAAAAACATACAGGAATTTCTCATTAATACTGCAAATGTAGCATGTTCCAAACTGCAGATGTGCATTCACTATCAGAAGCATAAATATCCCATATTTTGTGTATCCTTCTCCCTGTTCCTTGGCTTTATACCTACATCTAGTAGCACGACTCCTTTGATGCCCATGTTGATTTCTCTTTAAAGCCTGTCCAGATAAAATGTGTACACAGGCATGGTATCACAGCCAGACTAAGAGCACTTACAAACCCCTGATGTCCTTGCCCATACTAAATGAGCTACAATCTGACATCATCAGGATTTACAAACACACCTGTCATAGCTGACATCCTTCCTTCAAACAGCGATTACACAAAAACAGATGAAAAATAGTGCAAGTCATGGGCATTTGTCAGGAAGCTTGTTGCCTCTTGGATAAAAGGTGGCCTAACTGGTCAAAGATAACCTTGCATCTTGTACTCCGAAGAAACCAGATACACAAAAACTAAAGTACAAATCATAATTTTTTTCAAGTGTCATTATCAGGGAAGAGGGAGAGTCTGAAGCTGTTTTCCTGCACTCTACCCAGACCACCAGATTTTAGCCATAGCCTCCCATGCAGTTGTAGAGACATTAAAATCTTTTCAAGTCCTAACAAATCCTTTCCTTTAGATTCCTGAAACATTGGAGACAGCATCCTGCAGCTGAAAAAGCAGAAGGGCATTTAGCAACAGTACTTTTAGCATCGGCTCATGTGTTGCAGCAGAAAGATTATCTCACTCAGAGGTGAAAGTATTGGCAGACAGGTAAGTATTTACCTGCACTCAAACAGGTTCATCTGTTCACCAGATAATTTGGTTTTGTGTAAAGGGAAGCCCAGTTCAAGTAACACACCAGCCACACTCCACCTGCTACTTCAGCAGAAACCAACTGCTGCATGAAACCTTGGATGAGCACGTTTCAAAAGCCTAAAGAAAATTGATTCTGGATTAAAATCATCAACTGATTTCCCTCTTGGCCTTCCTGGGAATTGAACCTGTCTACACAATTAAGCTGTATAAAGATTTTCTCTGAAGCTATAAAAGCCTTTTATTTATAACAGCATCTCATCATATTAAACACCTTGCTGCAATCTATTACAAGTTGAAGGGATGACAAATACTACAGTGTAAGCTGAATATACTCAGCACATTAGGCATCTAAAGCACTGCAAAATTTTGCTTATCAATTTCCACCTTAATTAAGAGCAATCTTCTCTTGAAGTGACTACTTTGTAGGAACCCAGCAAAACACACTGCCAGCAGGGAATGAATATATGAACAGTGGGGGAGGTTTAAGGCACATCTTAAAAGGTTGCTTGATCTGTAGCCCATCCTGACTATCTATTGACTGAAGTTTAGTTATGATAAATAAGTAATTTTTATGCACCTTGTATTATCTGAAATCTACAGCAGCAGTTGTAGCCAGGGCTAGGTAGTGACATGTTAGTAAAACCAGACCTAATTGTAAAACCAAAATTATGCAGCTCAGAAGTGAGATGCTGCTATATACGTTCTTGCTACACATACTTAGAGCCTGACACCTTGCCTTAGGAACCCCAGAGCTCTAGGGTCAGTGTATCTTCCCGGAAATAATTGGGGTAATGCTGAAATATACCTTAAATCTAAGAAGCTGCGGAGAGAACTGCAAATATAACCCACCCAGATGGCAAGATGTTATCAAAGTTTAACAAGTCAATCTGCTCATTTAATTAAAGCCCTTTCATCTCCATGGTTAATGGCAGGTCTGTACAGCAGAAATGGCACCAGAACAGATGTTAGCAAATTTGTCAAAGCTGCAGGATGATTGCTCTGGCTTTAGTGTCTTTTGGAGGACTACTCTATTTACATTCCTACTGATCTCTCATGTCAAATCTGGTAAATATTACCTCTTCTTTGGCTGCTCTACAGGAAAGCATAAGCCAAGTTTCTTGGTGAAAGTCATCTGCTTTGAGAAAATACCATATGATTATAGGCAGCCTTTTTTAAGATTTCAAGGGAAAAACCTTTAATGATGGAAAGCATGCCTTAATTTGAAATAGGCCTTCCTCCATATTTTCTTTCGTCTTATCTGTTCAGGATTCCCTTGAAAAACTGCAGTTGTGAGTTAAGACAGGAAAAATGTACTTGGAGAACAGCTTGGCCACTCAAGGGAAGTCCTGTAAAAGGGAAGGCCTGTATCATAATCCACATTTTGGTGGCCATAAGCGTATCCAGGGCAAAGTTAAACCTGCAGGTGTGCACAGAAGAGTCTCACTGTGCATCCTGGCTCCAACCATAGGCACAACCCATGAGTGATCAACCTGTACTGTGCAGAGCACATCTGGACAAGGGAGGGCAGAGGAGCCAGCAAACCTTTGCCCCAGGCACTGAACCACATTAATGAAACACTTTGAAATGCTTGCATTACAAAAAGCAATCCAGTTACCAGTGAAGGCAAAGTAATTGCCTGCAAAGTCAAAGGGACAACACAGCTGTTTAAGGCAAATGTGACCCTACAACTCTGTTTATGGAGCAGGTCATCTGAATTATGTAAGAAAATGATACTTTTTGATGGGGTAATAGCTTCTTTTCCAGTTAGGGAAGTTATACTTCCAGAGGCTAAAATATGCAATGTATCACAGTGAACAGTTTGATCTCAAAATACTGCTCAAAGAGGCAGAGGCACACAGGAATGCTGCAGGGTCAGGCACACAATGGAGAAGGGCAAAGGGCTTTCAAATGAAACAGCAAGCACTGTCAGCGGAGGCACCATGCAGGAGTGCAGTCCTCTCTTACCAGAGATCTGCCTCTCTGAACAAAAACTGCTCCAGACTGAATAAGCAAGTTTTCTCATTTCTGGGATTCTGTGCAAATGCCTTTTGAATCAAAGATGCTCCAAGATAATGAGAACAACTATAGTTTATGAAAGCAATATTAACAGAGATATATTCCCTGTCTTTCACAAGAATTGCTCAGAGAGCTTATCAAGCTCAGTTACCATCACTTCAGTTTATCAATATGCAAATTAGAGCAATTAGTCAGTAAGTGGCTCACTTGATCAAGTGCATATTAAAAGATAATGAGAGGTTGAAAAACAACCTGGGTCCATGCTAAGGTAATTCACATACTGTAAATATAAAGTTATGCTTTACAGCACAAGGGAACATGCAAAAAGGAGAGAATCAAAACCTCAAAAGGGACTTCAGTATCTTGCAACATAACTGATCCTGCAAAACTAATCTATAAAATTACTGTCCAACTTTTCTTTTTCCTTTTACACTTTCCTGGGACTATACTTAGCTGGAAACCAGCAAATACCAAATCATTTGACATTATTTAAGCATGACTTAGAGAGAACTACAAAATGAGCAGCCTCCTTTGAAAGGTTCTCAGACTTGGGTTTCAAGACACTGCTTGTCATCAGAGCTGCCTTGGCTTGGCCCTAGCCTCCCTTCCCCTCAGCAGGTAGAGTCTGCCATGCCCACAACACAAGGAGAGAAAATATGACCTAGTAGTTCATATAAGGAAGCACATCATGGATGTGTTCAGGAGCTAGAAGGGATTTTTCAGCCCAGGGATGTATTTCATCTTGAGGGAGCCTGGAGATGAGCTGTGCACAAGGCAGGTGGATTAAAATGCAAAGGAGCAGGACTGAAAGGCTGGTCCAGCCCTGCTCTGCCACCATAAGGGAACAATTCAGTGCTGGGGATCCACAAATCACAAGTTACTCTGCCATCATGGATCCTCCAGGTGTGCCCCATAAGCACAGTTTTTGTTTTTTTTTTCCTGCTCAAAGGAAATGACCTTTGGGCCAACATAAAGGGAATGAACATGGAGTAAGTTCCTCAGTGAATTAGGGACTGGCTCTTTGTGCATAATTTCACCAGCACTTACTCCTTCTTTATTAAGCACTTATTCTTAGCTACTTTATGGCAAAATCCCACTGTGCTCCGCTCTCAGAGAAGATGAAGTACTTCTCTGCAGAAGAACAGGCAGTAATGCTAAAATGTCCACATCTATCTAAGAAAGTAGGTAAATTATTCCTTCATCCTCAAGTTTACGGAACACATCTGTGTACTTCTGCCTCAGAAGACTAAGACCCTGTGCAATCACTTATTTTCTACTTGCTTCTTAGCATAAATGGGTATAAATGTTTCATGAACCATAAACGTTTCAAGAAAAAGATAAATGGTGAGCAATTACAAATGTAATCTTCCTCCATTTTAATGTGGCATCTATTTGCACTTAGGGCAGATGGATCACCTGAAACTATTCATTTGTATAGTGGCATGGTGAGTACCATGGGTACCGGGTAGTAAGAACCCAGCTCTGCTCCCTGTACAGTCTGTCGTTTCAAAAATATTCTTAAATTATTATTTGTTTGGTAATTTAATAATAAAGATAATTCTAAGTAGATATGCACCCTGTTGTCCCAGCTTTGATCTAGGACAACCATCTGAATCCAAGCCTGTTAACAGAGAAATTACCCTTGCAGGGGAATAGCTGAGCAGCAATTTCTTTGGATAATGTTTAATAACTGGGGCTAATCAAGGAAGATGTGAGTGTAGGGAAGCACATATTACAGCATATACAGCTCTCCTCAAATGTAGCTGTAAGTAAAATGAACTAGAATTATTATTGCATTGTTTTGATCTTGTATGGAATATGCAAATGCCTTGTGAGGGTTCCAACATAGCTCTATTGCTATAAAAGCCACTTGTATCTTCCTTCAAAACACTCCTGGGCAAGGCTCAAAGTTACCAAGAATCTCAACTATCACCTGCTTTATGCTGGACAAGGGCAAGAAATATAATACATTCAAAGGCTTGATGTTCATTTGTTTGGGTTTGTTGTGGGTTTTTTACTACTTCAGTGGGTGTTAACTAATTTATATCACTAAGGGGCTTTTTTTTTTTCTTAATTGGAAACTCATTCAAACACTTTCTTTAACTCTGGGAAAAAGATTTCCAATAAGGGCTTTAGAAAGCTCAAGTTGACCTCATTTACTTTAAGGGAGAAAAAAAAAGGAAGAAAAGTCAATACAGGACAGAGTAACCTCTCAGGGACATCTTGTTTTACTTCTCAGAACCAAAAGGCACATCCCCACACCACGGAAAGAAGTCAGGCCTCTTTTCCTACATTTTTTTCTTTCTCTGGTACATATGCTCTGAAGGAGCAAGACATCTGCTGAACTTTGGGGTTTAGAGACTGCTCAGCTGTACAGTGATCTGATTATGCAGTCAACTCCTTTGGGAGCCAGGAGGCTACTGAATTTTCTGTATATATATGTATAAATGTGTGTGTGTGCTGCAATGTGAATGTGCAGAGACAATCTCAGTTGCCGTCTACTGTGTTATTAAAATAGCCCCCAGCAAAGCTACTATTTCTATTAAAAATAACGTCTGGTATGATTAAAAAGACCCACTGCAATATAACTTGGCTGTTCACAATTTCTACTGTCACTTAAATATGCTTTTCTTCCAATTTAGCCATTGAAGCTTGGTTGAGGCAGCCTGCTCCCTTACAGCATGCTGTCAGCACACTTGGGTTGTACCTGCTGGTCACAAGAATTTCCTAAATGGGGGACTTTTGAAATATCTCTTCTATAGAAATATGTTTTGTTCATACAAAGTTTTGAATGGGCTGTTCTACTGCAGTCGAAGTAACAAAACAGCAACTGTGTTTGGTATGACACTGCACTTCCAATCTCAGCAATAAAGCCTTCAGAAAAACAAAAAAAAGAACATTGCTCCCAGATGGGAGAGCAAAGTTCTTAAAAAAAAAAAAAAAAAAGAAAACTTGCAATGGGAGGGAGAACATGGAAAACAGTTAAGGAAGTGATGTCAAATCACTCAGGATTTGATGTAAGATTCATTACTTTCACAGATGCAATTTTTGATAGCTTGAATTCCAAGATTCAGCAATTTTAGTGGAAAGAATTTGTAACAAGTCGTGGGAACTGCTGGATTTGCAGCAATTAAACACAGGCATGGGAAAAGATGTTATGCTATGCAGTATCAGGGAGTTAAAGGTACAGTAATCAAAGTCTTGCTAATATTAGGTTTCAAATGAAAATCTTTTGTGAAGTCTTCAGCAAATGGAAGACGTGAGGAAAAAAAGTCACCTTCTTCCCTCTTTGGAGATGTGTGTGTCCCTAAAAAAAAATACTTGTGTCAACTGCCCATCATAATCCGTAACTCAATTTGTTTATTATTTCTTTTTAATTCAAAGCAGTGTAAGTTTCTGACTTTCCCACAATATTTATGATACAGGAAGGTTACAACATCTCTTGAGATCTGAACACTTGCTGTTAATGGTTTAAATCAGACCTAGTGGAAGCTACTGATCACTCAAAACTACTGCCATTACAGCTTAACTGCAACTTACAATATTTCTTACAGGAATACAAAATGGTTTTTTGCTTCTGAAGCAGATTTAATTCTATCTCTCTTTTTTATTATTTAATTAAGTGAGGAGATACTTAGCAGTTGGACTTTACATGCTGGCTGAAAGTACAGCAAAACATAAGGTGAATTCCAGCATCCTAAAATGCCTGTGCTAACTTCCAAAATACTGCACAAGGACAACAGTAGCAGCAGAGAGCAGAGGATGGCACAGCTTCTTGAATCAGGTAGAAAAAAGGAGTATTATTATGCTAAGCTCTCAGAAAAGTGTATCCTGGTGGGCCAACATAGAGAAAAACAGTGATCAGCCAAAGTCTCCCAGGAAAGGGAAGGAACAAAAGGACAGAGTCCTAGTTTTCACATGCATATGCAATAACCCCTTGTGATCTACAAATGTCTGATTAGCTGAAATGACAACAAGCTGTGTGTGAGCCCTCCAGCTGGTGTTTGTGACTGAAGTTTAATGAACCAGTGCTGAACCAAAATACAAGAGTCAGGGAAACAACTAAAACATAATATAAAAATACAGAAAGAAAAATCAAATTAAGTGTAGTGGCAATTTCCAAATGACTAGGAAATTAGATTAATATGTGGTTGTGCAAAGGTTAAGGAGTGGGACTTCTCTTCCCACACTTGAAGGGGAAAAAAAGAAACTGAAAAGATTTTTCCAGGTCAGAGTTTGTTTAGACTTAGAAGGATTAAAGGTTGAAGGCTTATGGGAAAAAATGTGCCTCCAAGTGGATAACTTCCCCTTTATTTGGGCCTTTAGTATGGCCTTCCATGGCTGCATCTATGACAACTGCAGGGCTGAAGCAGTTCTAGGAACTGACAGACCAGAGGGGAGAGCTTAGCACTGTCCCTGATTTGCTCTGCATCTCCATTAACTTGGGAAAAATACTACATTTATTGCATGCACAAGAAGAGGTGCTCGGGTTTTTGGTGACTAACTTTTCAATCTCATGCTTTGTAATGCCATCACAAATAAAGATTCATGCACTTTGCAACTGCACTGGTGCAGCCAGCTACTTTCTCAGCAGAGCTTTCCAGACAACTCATCTCCCTATCCCACCCCAATTTCCCTGTATATGAGTCAGGTATGTCAAGGGTGGTCAGGCAGCTGCTGTGAGGAGAAAAAAAAAGCACTGACTTGGAAACCAAAATCATCTTTTCCTGAGAGGGAACTTAGCATGGCAACTCCGTAACTGTAATTATTACCAACTCAACTTCCTAGCATGTGCAAGGCATTATCCCTCTTAAAAACTCCCTTTTACTTAGATCTTAAAGATCCCCAAAACTCAGATCTTAATTAAAATGAGATTTTATAGATGCATGTACAGAGGCAGCGTTATAAAGCACAAACTCTTTTCATCTCAGAGAACTGTATTTTTGGTTTTGTTGTTTTTACCTACAAAAGGACAGAAGGCCAGCCCTGCACAGAGATTGTTCAGTAGCATCTGCACCTTGAAACAATTCAACCATCCCAAGCAGACAACACTCGGGAACCTCTGTGACCTCAAATGAAATTTCCAAGTACCATGGCCAAAATAAGAAGTGCTACAGATCACAGGGGAAATACTCCTAAACATATTAAGCACTGAATACTCTGTCCCCAGAGATTCCTTGTCTTAAAAGCCCTGCTGGGAACTCACATCACATTCACATGGTCAGAGCCTAAGCACTGCTGGTAATACTGAGCTGTAACATCTGATCCGGTCAATATGACAAAAATATCCCCTCTTCTTTTCCCAAAATGCAATAAAGAGGAGGAACACCAGTCAGAACTGCACACACTCCTTTCCCCTGACCTCTATGGCAGACATGCATGCACGCAGCTACGGCATTTCCCAGGGGGAGTGAAAGGAGAGTGCTGGCTGTGGCATTCCCAGACAGCTCAGAGACATTCATCACATTATTACCCAGAAACTGGTTTCCTTCTCGGGCCCAGGGCTGACTCACACATTTCAGCTTAGGCTGTACGAACTACACAAGGGTGTGGCATTTGCCTACAAGGAGCCTTCTGCAAGACTGCAAACACATTAAAGTTTGTCAGGAAGATGCTGCAGGTCTTTGGGCATCTGTGGATCTCAAAAAGCCATTTGATGACTGGGTATCAGCCAATGTTGGTCATGAACATGCAGCTGAACCCTGATGACTCACTTCCAACAGAGTCTGGTCCTTGTGTGATATTCTACATAAGACAGATTTACCTGCCTTTCCCAGCACTCAAATAACCAAAGGCAGATGTGCACTGTCTGAAGTTCCACTGACAATACAATTTGATCTTTCAAAGTTTCATTTGATTAGCTCTACTTTTTCCACAGGGAAGAATGAAAAGGTGCTTGTAGCACTGGCAACAAGCTCTTTGTGTACGAAGTTATTTTTGCATCTAAGTAAAATACAAAAGGGTTTCCTCAAAAAAACCCCAAAACCCACTGTTAATTCCTCCCAACAGGTGGATGGATACCTTGAAAATGACTTGGTTGATGTCCAGCAGCAGCTCATGGAAAATATTATTCATATAGTTTTCATGTTAAACCACAACATGGTTAGAAGGAATGCATTATATAGAGGGAAATTCCACAGATCTTCCAGAATTAGACAAGAAAAAACTCCTAGATACTACAGACAGTAAGGTATTTTGCTATGCACAGGCAGCCCTCCAAAGAAGGCTGAGTTTGTCCTGTGCAAAAAGTAAGAGAATTATTTATTGGTGTGGTCAATTTGTGCTGATCACCAGTATCAGCATTTGGAACCATGTGTCACGCACACTAGAATTATTATTAAGTAATGTCCAAACCAGACTGGTTTCTTATCACTTCAAGAGAAAATGCAGCATGCAAATTGCAAAGAGGACTCAAACAACAGTAGGAAAGACCAAGGGTTGAGAGAGGAACACGAAGGCCTGAACAAAAGGCAGGCAGTAGGACAAAGGAGAAGCAGCATCGTTACTACATCCACGGTCATCCTAACATAATAATGCCACGTGGTACATTTACTGAGCTTGCTCAGTGTGCCCCCAGAAACTGCCTCTACCATCATTAGGAGGCTCAGGTGAGACTCTGCACTAGTGAGGATTTCTGTTTACTTGCTCCTGGCTGGAAAACTGCTCTATGCTCTACATACAGTTGGAAGCTGCTGCGCCTTCAAGGAATCCCTTCCATTTGCTGACAGGGCAAAGCATCCAGCCCTGAAGTGAATTACCCTGCTGAGTCCATAGCGCTCCAAGAGCCTCTATGAACTGTGGCCCTGACACTGAGGAGCGCTGAGTGCTGTACTTGGACACCCCTGCTTTGTCCAGGCATCACACAGATCCCTTTCCAGCTCCATCTGTCCACCCCGGCAGAGGCCTGTGCTGACTGCGCTGCAGACTGCATTCCTCAGCTCCCAGACTCTGCTGTTTGTTTTTCATCAGAAGCAACAGCCTAAAGCAATGGAAACTGTGGGAATTAGCTGCAGTGTGTGAAAACACCACTCACAGTACTTCAGTGTTCAGGCCCCTCAGACAATATAAATTCCTCCCATACGGATGCCTGTTGCTAGCTAGCCCCAGCTGGGGCACGGCACAAACCCAGAAGGATCCTTGGAAGCACTGAAGCCACGAGAGCAGGCTGTCCTCCTGAATGCAAATGGGAATTAGCTCTCTTTCGAAGAAAGGGTAAGGCAGAGTAGAAAAGAGGAAGGCACTGAGCTGGTGTGATGCTGTGGGATTCAGGCTGCTTTGGAGGGATCAAAATAAACATCAAGCAATTATGCAGGAAAAAAAAAAAAAGTGTGTGCATCTCCTTTGCCTTATCCCTGTGGAGCAAAACTTTTGTTCTACTACATATGGTATAAAAAATCTGCTGTAAAAGCAGTCAACAATATACAAATACTCACGTAGGAACGGGGTGGGGAAGCTTATTTCTGTATCTCTTCCCTTCTCTGTACCCTCCCTCTAAGTGTATATCCACAGAGAGCAACACAAAGTCCCCTTCGTCTCCTCAGGGCTGAAAAGAGGCAGCTCCCTCAGCTTCTCCTCTTCTGTCACTGCTCCAGCCAGCTCCCTGACAATTTAGCACATCAGGATCTTCCTTTTACTGGAGAGCCCAAACTGGTCTGGGCACCCTTCTCTCACCTGCTGGTAACACAGTTGGCCTCCCTGGCCCCAGAATGTCCAGCTGATGCCTGCTGGGCTGCTTGCCCACCAGGGCAGCATTCCCTGACAGAAATCTGGGCATAAGCTTCTCTACTACAAGAAGAATTCTGGATATAAATCTGGAGTTAGTGTAAAATCCCTGGCTCTCAGAGCACCCTGAAAAAGAAGTATTCTGTATAATGTTTCCTTTTGTTAGCTTCCTGTGGTCAGGATGCCAGTAGGATGTGGTCTGGGAACGGGGAGATGGATTTGGTCATGCAGACAACAGCTGCCAAGTCAAGTGAGAAGTGCAGAGCCCTACAGAAACTCCAGCAGAACGAGTGATGCCCATGCAGACTCCAAGCTGTGCTCACCCAGCCAGCACCAGCCAGGCTGGCTGTGCATTCCCATTAGGAAGCACAAGTCTCTAGGAGAATTTTTGCGTTGTGTAATATCGAATAAATATTTTTAAAGCTACAATGACTAGTTGAAATCCCTTAGCACCGAAGGAAAGGCAGGAATTTCCATCTAAATGTTGGTGTACAGTTCATGTCAGCAGCCTGAGTAGACAGCAGCCTTCAGTGGTATTAATCCAATTTCAAAAAGCAATGGGAGAACACTCAGTGCACTGCCCACTGAGAAATTAATGCAGAAGAATTCACAGGGGTTGTCTGACCTTAAAAAATGTAGTGACACACTAAATTACCCACATTTCTGCTACATTGTGCTGTATAATGCCATGGTATTTCTGATTCCTAAAAATACTATAGGGTTTTAGAATTTATTACTATTTAACAGTGCTCCAGATTTTCCTGCTACTCCAGGATGCAGCAAAAGTGCACACTGATCTTGTGACCTTTTCGCAGAACCATTTCATGGAATTGCATTTCTTCATGTCTGCCTTGCACCAGGTGGCATAACAAGAACATTGCAGGCCCAGAATAATTTTAAGTTTTCAAAATTAATGCCAATGAATGTCAGCACTTCTTCCAAGCCTTTTCAACATCTTTCACAAACAGTTTCAACAGAGGGAAAAGGATCAAGTCTCAGACAACTGGCATCTTCCAGGCTTAGGCAACTCCAGGTTGCTAATATTTGGCCATCCTAAATAGAAAATAAGAGAGTGGTAAAAAAGTTGCAGAAAAAAAGATTAATGGCAATGACAATTAAAACTGGTCTGTAACTTGAAAAGACAAATTACGTTCCCCTTCAACTTCTACATTACCTCAAGCACAGGCATCAAGATGTGCAAAGTATTTTCTCATTCAGATTTTTCCAAAACAACAGATAAGGCACTATTTTTCTTACTTGCTCATCCCGGAAATGCAAACCAGCAGAACCTCTTCAGTTACAGTGGGCAAAGCAACAGAAGAAAAATAGAACAACAGCTTCAAATCCTTTCTTTCTCCACTGAGAGCAGTAGCAGAAGTGTAACAGTCATTACAAAAATATTTTTTTAAATATGTCAGTCTTTCAGAGAAATGCAGTACTTCATTTTTTTCTGACCATGACTTGACTTTACAAAATGTAGTGAATATTTCAGTAGTGAAATATGTAGTTTTTACTCACAATTTCAGCATTTTCATTAAAAACTTATTAGAAGAACTCCATCAATGAGGGATTCAGAAATGCAGTGGACTGGGCTGATTAGTTACTGTAAGTAGCAAATTGTGGTGTTTTAATCACCTTTTGCATTCCAGTACGTGCATATTTTGATGTCTTTAGAAATGTGTGCGAACTTCTTCTGTCCTCACATACTACAGGAAATATGAGCTGTGAGCACAAATCAGAAGACATAACACTATCAACACCGATGGACAGTTTTATCTCTGCCTCTCTTAAATTCAAGTTATTAACTGCCAATCTCTTCAGACACTAAATGCACAGCTGATGCTCTGGAGACATTTTAATAGCCTAAAAGAGCAACCATTTCTCTAAACAGGAACTAAGGGGAGTCTGGCTAACCATTTATTTCCCAAGCTTCCTGACTTCACTGTTTTCTTAAAGAGAGTAAGTTCAAGTAATTGAAATAGCAGACCCACGACAGTATTGTCTCCCCATTACTGAGAATTTTAACTGATACTGTTTCAGTCTCTGATGCTACAAGAATAGAAGAAAAAAATGTATTTTAAACATGTTTATTACCATTTTGGAAGTGCAAAGCAAACCATTTCATGCTGGCAGTTTTATAGATAATTATATCTCCCATCTTGGCTTGCTCTGTGTTGATTCTGAGTTCTCCAGCAAGCTATATTACCTCCCAAGTTTTAGGTCCTGGGCTTCCAATTACAAGAGTGGGCTTTTCCAATTTCCTTGCTTCTTCTGGAAGAAGTGCCCATTCCATGCTGACCCTCCTCAAACACATTCTTCCACTAGATTTATTAATTCTGTTCTAATTGTCTTTCAGTCTCCAGTTGGTGCCTGGAGTGTTCTATGTCTGCTCAGGGATTTCTGGTCTTAACAGCATGCAGACTTCCCATGTAAGAAAGACTTAGGCAAACACCACATCCACCTGTCCCTCACAGAGATCCATAAAAACCTAAGCATAAAGATTAGAACCCTGAAGCATTCCCAAGAACATACTGTGACATGCTGCCAGAAGGATGATTTCAGCCTCCTGTGCTGTATGCAGTCTGTCAGTATCTAAGATGTCTCAGTAGTTAGGAATCGCACCCAGAGCCCAAATAGTTGCACCCAGAGCCCAAACCTTCATGCTCTCTGCTGAAACCTGCTACATTTCAGCCTTAAAACTGCCCATGCTTACAGTTTTGAGCCCAGTGTGGAGCCTCTTCAAGCCACTGCTTGGTTGTGTACTCAGCTATTTACAGCAGTGCCTTAAAGTCAGCACAGGAAGGGGAAAAGGCAGTGAATAAGTGTGTCTCTGAAGGCTATTTCTCTCTTATTTAATAAATCTTTATTAAATCCTTTAATAGATACTTTTAGCTCTTTTATTATAAATCTCTTAATGAGTAAGTCTGGACGAACAAGGCTCAGCAGACTGGAAAATTGCAGCTTACATTGTGTTTTCCTCTCTTCCACACCTTATGGCAAATTTTTTGTTGTTCAGGGTGCCTAATGCCCTAACTGGTGCCAAGGCTTGGTACACAAATCTTAAGGATTTCCACACAGTGCACACATCCCAGTATCCTGAGGCACAGCTCATGCTTCACATGCAGCCAGGCTGAAGGAGAGCATTGTGCCAGAAAGGAAGGGCTTGTTCCATGCGTGCTACTAGCAGGGAAAATACTTAGGGATCATACAATTTAATTCCAGGCTTACAACTGGCTTAGCTGGCCACTGCATATACTACTGCTATATGGCAGCAAAAAAGGTTATGATTCACAGACAGAAAAAGGGCTTTTATTTACCAGTTTATCCCTGCCTTAGTCTGGTGACACCCAATGACCTTCAAGTTTAATAGAACTGAGATTTTAAATACGAACAGAGAAAGCGCAGCTCCCTTCTCCAAGTGTGGGCACACAGCAGCCACCCTGCCAAAGCTGCGCTGAGAACTCACAATTTCACATACTGGGAGTGCCTGTTCCTTCATGTGTGACAAATACCACATAGCTCCAACAAGTATTTCAGTGGTTTTGATAACACATTTCATGGCACGCGCAATACTCCATGAAATAATCTTTAAAACTGGATGCACGTTCATGTACAAATGTTAATGGCTCCCAAGGATCAATTCCAGACAGTTATGAAAAGGCAGCTGCAGGACATGTGCTTTACTTTCCCTCTAAAATCTTTCACTGAATAGAATTAATAAATATGGTATGATAAAATCCCTCAGAAATGTTAGTTCTTGAAAGAAAATATGTATTAATAAATCAAATAATAAAATCCCATTCACATTTACTGTCTTAATAGTGCAGGATAAACTGGGATTATCTATACTGTATAAAAGCTTTTTACGGGTATGCTTTTACTTTATCAATAGAAAATTGATGGGATAAGCCTTGTTTTGCTTGTGTGTCTGCAATACCAGTCATGCAAATATTCAAATTTCTGACTATAGCATGAAACTGTTATCTGCAGGTATATCAAATATCCCATGAATGCAACTTGGCTCACAGTCAAGAGACAATAAAACTTATAAGGAATTAACTTTCCAGCTAGCGATGTTAGTTGAATTTCTCCTTTACTTACTTCCTGAGTCAATGTAAAACCTTCAAATGGCCTTCAAAAATATCAGCTTTGGGGAACACGAGTGTCCATCTGGCAGCACATTTTGCAGATATGAACTTTCTCTCCTAAAAACCAAAATATCTCTTCATAAACCCAAACTCCCTTAGGAAAACCACCTGTACTAGAGCATTACTACTTCTATTTGTCAAGAAACATTTGTCTTGGAAGAGATCAAGCTAACATTTACGTGGCACTGAAGAAAATATATATATATATATATATAAAATCTCCCATGCTACCTCTTTAGGCTACATTCCTACTCCCTGAAAAAAAATGTCTCCTAGGGAGAAATAACAGGCAGACAGAGTTGAAAGGATGCAAAAATCAGGTAACAGCCAAATAACTATTATGCTATGAATATATTGTAGGTGGTTTTACCAACTGCTGTCATACATTTTTGCAGGTCTAAAATAATTGGGCTAATAATTATTTAGAATGTCAAGCCACTTCCTACAGTGCAGCAAGTGAATAACCATGCAGGTTGGATGCAGACTCCTGACTCACTCTTTTACATGTCAGCAGAAACAGCACTGTCCCCCTGTTTATAAACTCTAGGGGCTTCCTAACTACCAGAACTCAAACCAGCACAATTTTTACTTACTGGGTTTAGAATTCCTTTTTAATCCACCACTTTTTACCTTCATTTTAGAGACTTAAAATTAATAAATCTCATGGCTCCCAAGTGTGTTCTAACCCCCAAGATAAAGGTGTCACACTACATCTACAGCCACTAACAAGCAAGGAACGACAAGGTCCAAGCAACATTTGGAACAGGATGACTACATAAAGCAGGAGGAGAAAAAAAAAGGAGTAGCAATATTTCTTACATTTATCTGGCCAACACTATTTCACTTGAGCAAACATGCACTCCTGAAGGAAAAACGTGCTTGGCTTCTGCTTCCTATCAGCCTGTGCAATCTGGAATGGGACACATGCTCCCAGCACAGCTGCAGAAGGGCCACTCAGCATCGCAAGGCAGCAGTGCTTGACCAACACAAGCGAGCCAAGGGGGGCAGGACAGTCTTCAAAGCAGGAAAGCCAGGAATGACAAAGAACACAAGAAGATCCACAAGGGCTGCACAAGTGGGTAGCTGCTTGACAGCAAGCTTCAGCAACAGCACAAAACCAATTCAAATGAGATTCACGGCAATCCCACACACTACGTGAGAAAAGCTGAGCACCCCAGTCACCAGTGGTGATGGTTTGGCTACACTCATGTTCCCAGCAAAAATTAAGAGCAAGAGGAAGAAGATCCAAGACAAAGAGATGGCCCTGGGAGCAGGGGACTCTGATAGGTGGCCAAAAGGCAGCACCATGAGTTGCAGTGCTCCCAGCTCCTGCTGGATGTCAGCAGGAGCACGGCCTCCCTGTTTGTGGGACAGCAGAGAGCAACCATTGTATTGAACTGCATGTTTTATTCATTTAGTATCCAACAACAGTCATTTAAAAGTCCGAAGGCATGCTTCCAGGATCCATACTTCACCACCTAAATGTTAGCTCCAACATTCGTGAATTCTGAGAACAAAAGCATATACATCTGCTAAAGATTTCTTTACCACTTCTTTTCCCAAACGTTGTGCAGTCCTGTTTCCCAGGCAGTGCAGGTTGAGAAGGAGGAAGATCTTGAAGCCTTCCCTTTAGCTTAGACCTTACTCACCCAGACACTTCCTCAGCTGATATTGTGTCTGCTTCACTTGGCCCCTCTAGAAAGCAGCTTCTGAAGATGACCAAGATCTGAAGAGTACTGTACAAACTCAGGGTGGTATCATAATTTACTGCCAATGCTTCTCAGAAGCGGGGCATACTCCCAGATTTTCTTCCCTCTTATTCCCGAAACAAACCCACTGAAAAGCATCCAGGACTTCTGAGACATCAGGTTGATGTTAAACTGCCTGCCATTCTTGGAAACACCTTTGCCTGCAGTCTCCCAGTTACTCCATCAGTAATGAAGTGAATCTAATTGCTCTGCCATGACTCGTTGAGCTGATAGGCTGCATTAGCTAGAAAGTACTGAAAGCAGCTGTTTATTTTAGTGCTATTTGAGGTCATTAAGTGGCTACACCACTAAATCATCTGGGAGGGAAAAAAAAATAGCTCAGAATGGGAAGCATTAGTACATGAATGCCCTTTTCCTTTTTCTTCTGCTTCCTGCCATTAAAGGAACACAAAGTTCATCTTTAGCTGAGCCTCATGGGACATACTGATATGATTTCACAATATGCAGAACACTGTCAAATATGCTGGCTGGTTAGATACATGATAGGAAAAAAATAATCTGTATTTCCTTATTAGCCCCCTCAAAATTCTACAATATCAAGGGAAAACATGCAATCGCCCTCCTCACCACCAAAACCCCAAAACAAAATTCTTCCAATGCCAGAATCTTGTAGAATTCTAAGTGCAAGCAAAAAACCTAAAGAACAGCTACACGCTATCTTTGAAGTGGCATTTCTATAACTGACAAAAGCTTTCAAAGATGATACCACACCTGCTTGCTCATTTTAAAATGTGTTTTTTCTGTATAATGACAAGTATGCAAAAGTTCATCTTCTAGAGGAAAAGATCCTTTGTATAGAATAAATCTAACACTATAAATCTTAACACTGTGTACAACACTGAACGGTTAGGTGTGTATTCATTAAAGGCAAAAGAGCTTCCCAAGAGAATGCCTGCATGGAGGACGGGGAAGGAGTGGAAGAGTTGTGATGTTGCACTGCTTGTTTGAAGTTTCTGAAAACAATCACCCCTGCAGATGGATTTTATCTATAGTAGGCATAAATTCTGACCTCAAAAAGGACGAAGTGTTTTTAAACATATCATTACATATATAAATAAACAATAGCAAGTATACATCCTTCTATTTATACACACACATCCCTTCTGCTGAATATAAACATACCCCATGGATGCTTTCATTATTAAAATTGTGCTGCTTATCACTCGCTGAAACAAGACCTCATCTTTGCAAACCTTGTTCTAAGTCAGTTCAAGAGAAAGCTTCTAGCCAGCAAAAGTGAAATCCTAGATACTGTTCTTATTTAAAGGTCAACACATTTCACAGGTAACTCAACCACAGAGTCCTCCTTTTTTTTAAATTTTAATAAATTATAGGTAAGGAACCTCTTAGAGAGGGCATGGCTGTGTCAGTTTCCTCTTTCATGGAGTTCTATAATGCAATAAGCTACACAAAGAACAACAGACTAGCTTCCAATGTTATTGTTTGATTTTCCACATAAGAATATACTCTCAGAGCTGTGGTATATCTTATTACATATAAAGCTTTTGGATGCAATCTGGAAATCTGGAACAGACTTCCTGACCACATGCTGTTACTCAAGTTCTTGCAATGCTTTTACCCCCCAGAACATTCACACAGGGAAATGGGGCAGAGAGGATGTTTAAACATAGCTGTTACAGCAAAATTAAGATTTGATACTTAGTAGTTTTCAACCTAAAATCCTCTTTCCCATTTCAATGTATTACAGTATTTTCCATAATATCCTGTCATAATTGAGCTGCTTCTTGTTTATATTAAGTGGCTGGGAATTTTGCCACTGGGATCAGGAGTCAGATGTAATGCTGCAAAATTCTAAGTGGTGGTTTTCCAGACAGAGGTCATTTCCAATCGATCCAAAAAAAGAGACTGTAAGATTTTTGAAGTATTTGAGCAAACTATTACTGGAATCAGTAAGCCAGTCACAAGTAGGATTGACACAAAAGCATTTTGTGTTGACAACTAATTTGTCCCTCTACATTAATGAAACCGCATGTTTTATTTATAATATTGTCTCTTATGTAAATATTAAAATACTGGCAGCTAAACGTAAGAACAAGCAGGCCAAATACTCTCTTGCAAGATGCTAAACCACAAAACAACTCTGTGACAAGATTCTGATTTGCCACAAATTTTCCTTTCTGGGGAACATTAATAATAATCATCATCAAAAGCTTTGCAGTACTGATAAAAATCATCTCCACTGAGAAGTCAATTTTGCCAAACATTTTCATGTATTTGACAGATGAGGTGTAGCAGCACAGACCAACACATCTGCTGCTTCTCAGATCATAAATACTGACTTTCCAGAACAAGCCCTGATAAATCTGTCTCCTTACTACAAAACTACATGAAAAGAGAAGTGGTTCAGAGACCAGAAATAGTCTCAGCATGGCCTTCAGAATGAAAGTTCTGTTTCCATCCCTCTGCAACTTGAAGCAGGAGGCAACCAATTTCAAATCATAAAACCACAGAATATTCTGATTTGGAAGGGACCCACAAAAATCAAGTCCAACTCTTGGCCCTGCACAGGAGTCACACCATGTGCCTGAGAGCCTTGCCCAAATTTACCTTGAGCTCTGGCAGGCTTGAAGCTGTGACTACTTCCCTGGGGAGCCTGTTCCAGGGCCCAGCCACCCTCTGGGTGAAGAGCCTTTTCCTCATATTCAACC
This sequence comes from Acrocephalus scirpaceus scirpaceus, assembly GCA_910950805.1. NCBI lineage: Eukaryota > Metazoa > Chordata > Aves > Passeriformes > Sylviidae > Acrocephalus > Acrocephalus scirpaceus. Next base: position 56,039,336 of record OU383778.1, on the reverse strand, counting down.
TAAACTTCCAGAGAGAGAGAGAGAAAAAAAAAAGCCTATATTTACAGTTAACCTAGTTTGCTCAAAAACTCAAGCATAAATCCCACTGTTTTATAGAGAATTTGGCATAACTTAACCAGTTTGCTGAATATTCCAACTCTGTAAACCAGGACAGACTCCAACTGCACTTGGAATTATTTTTTTAATGTGGTGTGTTCCAATGTAAAAATTTCTCAATAAGGTTTAAGAGACACCACAGAAGAAGAGGCAAGAATTATTTTAGTTTGCTCTGTTAAATCTGCTCTTAAAACTTAAACAGTTCTGGGCACTATAGTACACACCTTTTTTTAAACACATAGCTTTATTTATATTGCAAATATGTCAGAGAATAAGAACTCCAGCTGAGCTGGGGCACAGGAGGCTGAAACCTGATCCCAGCGCCCTCAGAGAACTGTCATTTTCCCTCCAGCTCTACCATCTACTCTGCTTACTTTTAATTAATCTTTTGTAGTATGTTTGAAGTAGATTTCAATCCCATCCACCCTGCCAAAGACAGATCCAGGACTGTCCCTCAGAGTGCGCAGGGATCCTCTGACAAGTCCATGCCTGCATCCATGGAGCTGCACACTCTCCTTGCTCCCCAGGCTGGGTATCTGGAGGGAAACTCTCCCACTCCATGTTAGTCTTTCTGCTTTGGATTTCCTGTTACTTGTCTGTGCAATGGGGTCAGTCAGAGACAGGCCTGACTACAGCATTCTCCAGTTTTCCTGAGGCAGCATCAGTAGCCAGAATGTTAAAACATTACAACAAAACCAAAATCTACAAGAAGTCTCCCGTAAAACATTTCCAAAAGATTGTAAAATTCCTCAGTTTAGGAATTATGTTTCTTTTCCTTACATCACATGGGTTAGATACTTGCTAGCATATTACAGCATCTGAAACATTTACCCTAACCACTGAATATTTAAATGTTTAATAGCAGAATGGGAAAAGAACAAAAATCAAAACAACTTCCAAGGTGCCCAGAGGCCATCTGGGACCAGATTTCCAAATATTCAGAGCTACACAGACATTAAAGGTTAAGTGTCACAACAAACATTTAACATTCAGCAACCTTCAGTAACTGTGAGTGAACTTCCCTTTGAAAAGAAGAGTGAATCATCCTCTTCAACATAGGCTAATTTTGAAACATATTAATACAAGGTAGAATAATTTTTATTATTCAGAATTTAATACACAAACATTCAAGAACGAATTTCTAAAAAGGCTGCACATCCTAGGTATATTTTAGGTAAAGAATCTACATCCACAGGGGTACAGTGTGCAGCACTGCTCTTGTGCATACACAATTCTGTGTAACTTCTTCTCAGCACTAACAGAAAGAATATGGCAATACAAACTATGTTTCAGGACTGAGAATGGTATTCCTTACCCAATCAAAAACACCATCCCAGATTTACCCTTCAGACTGCATGTGACTGATGTGACACCACTGCACCTCGGCTTGCTAGCCTGTACCACAGCAGGACTAGCTCAAGTGAGCAGGCCACTGCCAGCTCCAGAATTAAGATGTGTCAGAGCTGGGCAGAGGACCACAAGCCCAAAAAACTTGGCATCAGGGACCTTGCTTCTGGAGATACTTAGCAGAACTGGCTGCTTTGACATGGTTGGGAGCTGAGGAAGCATATCCTCCAGGATTCTCCTAGAGAGACCTAGATGTAGAAAATCCTGTAAGACAGATGTAAAAAGTAAAGGTAAGGTTGTTTTTAGTACTCTGTTTCAGCATGAGCCAGTGTAGGTTCCATTCCCACTGCTGGTCATTGGCCCAGAGTTCTGTGGCAATTATGGAGCAGTATTTATGCTACAGTTTGGAAGCCTCTGCGCTCTCCTGCACACATCCTGAAGGCAGAGAAGAGGGGACAGAGCTGCCCATTGAGGCTGAGAGCAATTTCAGAAGCCAATCTGTTGAGCAGCAACACGAGGAGGACAAGCCTACAAAAAAACCACTGCTTCTCAGGACATCTTGCAGACAGAAAAAAAACCCTAAAGTGTATTGTACCTCAGGGGAGCTTTTCTAACACCACAACTCTAATGCTCTTTTTCAAATCACTGAGAGCCATCAAGGACAAGGAGAGAACTGTTCCTTAGAGAGGTACAGACTGTTCTATTTTATCCAAACAGGATGCAAGGGATAACCAAAACTTATGAAAACATAATGCAAAGACCAAGCATAATTTTCCATTTGGCTACTGTTCACAATGCAAAAAATCTCCAGCATGTAAACACACGCACAAATATAAAAAAATGAGTTTAATTAATTTAGCAGCTTATGACATCTATGTACATGATTTTAAAGAATACACTTTAATACAATCTGATTAAGTAATTTTTTTCTTAGTATGCTTTTTAATTCATGTACTTATATTCCATTAACTACTTCCACCTGCTATGTGGCTGAACTACTAGCACCTTCCAGAAGGTTGGCTTTTTCTGATTACCTTGATTTATTTTTTTCTTGTACATTGGGATGAATTGGGCTTTATAGCTGTTGTCTGCCAACACCTCCTGAAATTCAGCCTAGCAGCCAGACTGAGCTTTTTTTAAACCCTAGTTGTTCATCTCACCAAATGGTTACAGCAGCTCCTGTACTGCTTCAAATACTCTCCAATTTTTAAGTAACCCTGGACAACAAGACACCTACAGTGTCATTAGCACAGTATCATTAAGTTATTATTTTTAGCTATAAAATAGCATAGAGAGCATTTAGGAGTGCAAGTGCCTAATAGAAATGCAATTGGAAATCATTTTATACAAATCAAGTGAGCAGAAAGTGAACAGCCCAGTGAAACAAGCACATATTTATATATGAAAGCTTTTTGCTTGCATAAATCAGTAGATTTTCAAGTTTCAAAATAATCTGCAATTTCAATGCAAATTGAAGGAACTGTTTACATATTTATTTTCTCTTCTTGTAATACATATATTAATTAAAGACAGATATATATGCTTGTTAAGAGAGAAGGAAAACAGTCTATCCTCAAGTATGCAATCACCTGCTGCCTTTTATAACTTGCCAGCTTTGAGATTACACTAGTGAAAAATTCTCTTAAGCATTCACTGCCTTTGCTTTCTTGCTAGTTTTGTTTACAGGACCTGATACAACATTTTAAGGAAAAACTCTCCAATTTTTTGGACTACTTCATACTCAATGGTGATTTTTGAATGGGATGATTCACCTTGGTAAAATGCTGGCACAGTTGAGACACACTACTTTGGCACAGGTCATAATATCTGGAATCAATCCTTCCTGTCTTTCCAGCACACAGCATCATGGTTTTATTTTAGCTACCAAAATACATGTTTTTCTCTCTCTGTCAGCTGTACTCACAACTGAGAGTACAGAACAATAAAGTCAATACCAAAATTGTAGTCAGCATCCTACTTTGGTTCTGCAAGCTTTGTGAGTTATCGCTTCCATTTACTAAATTTAATACATCTCTGGAGCTTCCCTACTGGCTTCCCGAAAAGATTATCCTTGCCCATGTTTCATTTCTGGACATAAAATAATCACACAAGAAAGAACAATAATAATAAAGTCAAGAAACACTGAATGCTTTTCTGCTGAGAAACATGCAGTGAGGACATGATGGATGGATTAAAACTGAATTCCCCAGCCTGAGAGTCAAGGTTTGGCTCAATTCTTCCAAGTCATCATACGGACAACTGTGGGACTTCGCATAATTTATGAGGAAGTTGATTATGTGCTGGGCTAAGCTCAAATTAATTACACCAAGGCCAAACTCTCACTCACAATGAAGAAAATGAAGGATGACTTCACATAGACACTGTAACTAAGACTAAACACAAAACTTTCACATTTAGAAGAGCATCTGTAGCTGAATGAGGCTCATTAAGTGATCACTACAACTACGTACACCAGCAAATACAGATGAGGTGACCAGGTGTATCTGGTGACAGAATACCATGTTCTCTGCTCACATGAGACACAGAATGAATTAAATAGACTTGATTATCCAATACAGGAAAAAATAGAGCAGGAAAATGTTTGGCTCTTTCAAAGCTATTTCAACAGATCTGACTACTCATCTTCAGCACACTCAAGATTACTGCTGTGAAAAATACACAGAAATTCCCCCTCTTCTTCAAAACAACATCCTAGTGCACAGCCCAGACAGATGAACAAACCACAGTAAGGACACTCCATTTTCCAAAAATGTTCAAAAATTTTCAGGTGAAGAAGTGTACTCTACAAAAATATGCCACCTATAGAGCAGTAAGTCTTCTTGCCATAGGTTGCCAGAACTGGTGACAGGCACAAAAAGCCCAAAATTTCAGACAAAAAAGAACAGGGAGCAAGACACAGCTGTGACTGTGTGTGAGGGTACCTACTCACCACATTTACCAGATGTCTGCACTGATGATTGGGAGGAGCATCATTACATGGGCTAAGGCTTAGAGCATCCCACAGAAACCTGACAAGTCCGGCTCGCCTAGCAGCACCAGGAAAGGCTCACTGGCATGTACAACAGCCTGCCCTGGGAAAGCACATCAGCAGGGTGACAACAGGAGTGAGCATTAAGAAGCCCTTGCTGAGGGTAGGAAGCTTTCCAGCCTTAGCCTGGCAGAGCTGCCCTGAAACAGCTCCCAGGAGGGCTATGGCCACAAAGCAGGAGGCTGCAGAGGGCAGCACTGCCATGCACTTGGCCTGCATTACCCATCCTGGTACAGCACAGGCAATGAAAATGAAACATTAACTTCATTAACTTCATGGCTGCATGGATCATAAAATTACCTTGATTTTAAGGTCTCCCTGAAACTTTGGACTTTTAATGGTATCAGACTTTGTTCATGCTGACTGAACCATAACTGGCCCTTCATGATGAAAGCTGGGACAATATTCCTTTCAGTCCTGCCCGTAAGCCTCATTACCAGACTTTGAGGAGCAGCATTTTTCACGAGGCAACATGAAAGCTTCGATCACTCAGAGCAGGGTGGTTTGCAAAGGGTAGCTGGGCTGTGGAGTGACCAGCACAGGACTCTGGCATTGACAACTCTCAGAGAAAACAGTGAGGGCAAAAACTCAGCTAGCTCTAAGGCAGGAAGATGTAGGAGACGGGAAGCTAAGACTCATTTGGGATGAAAAGGGGACTGCAATTCTTTCCCTTAGCAAGACAAAGAGAACTGGAAAAAGTACAGGAACAGCCAAAGGCCTGGTGACAATACCGCTGCTTGCTGCCACCGGATACAAAATCTGAAGGAAAGTGGAAGCAGCAGCAAACAAGGGTGCTCTCAGCTCATCGGCTGGCACTGTGTCAGGGCACAGTTCAGGCTGTTTACAAGGGCCTTACATTTGAGAGGTCTTTATGTATTACTTTGTCATCTGCCTCAGTAAAAATACTAAACTAGTTTAGAAAAGCTGATCTGTGAGTACTGAGATTAATTTTAAGCAGAGAGAAACTATTCAGTTGGTCTGTTTAGTAGGAGAGGGGTTCTCTGTCACACCGCAGAACAAAACACTGCTGTGGAGCACAGGGAAGTCTGCATCACTGCCTCAGATGCAGAAACAAATCCAGCTTGGATTTAAACCTTGTTTTGTGTAAGAGCTGGCCAAGATTAATCACTTACGTAAATAAATTAGTGATCTGATCACTAAGAGAACTGCCACACACTTCACATTATACTGATCTCCCCCATCACTTCACAAAAAGAAATTTTCACATTACTGTTACAGACATCACAAGTTCTGCTGATCAGTAGGGATAACTCTGAATTGTATGAATCATCTGCTTTAGAATATAGTAACAATTATATTCAATACTGATACTACAACAAAGAATAATAAAAAAAAAATCAATGAATAGGTATGGCGACCAATTACAATTTTAAGGTCAAGTTCACATAACTCAGTAGCATTACACTTGTCTCAAATTCACTTGCAGAGGAAAAAAAACCACAGAACATCTTAGAGAAAGTATTATGCATTACTGCCATGTGCATTTCAGACAGGAGAACTCAAACATGGGCCAGCATGGTTTGAGGGGGTGTCACACATGCCATGGAATTAAAAGAGAGCTGATGCATAAAAAACAGCTGCAGTTCCTACAGTACTTAATGGTACTCTGAGAATGTAAACCTCAGTTATCCCAGCTCCAGTGCTGACACTCTGCCAAACCTATCTGAACTGTGGTTTTATCACCAAAGTGTGTAGGAGTCCCACAAGATCAAAAGCTCTTTCAAGTGGGATGTGACTTTCATGTTTTTCTTCTCCCATCATCTGCACATGTGGACAAGGCTGTACTACAAACAAAATAGTATATACGTATACACCTATTACAGCACCTTCTTTAAGAGAGCCTTCTTCTCTGCAAATCTATGTGGCTTTAAAAAGTTTGCCACATAAAAAACCTTTGGGGGATTCTTTAAATAGGTTTTAGCACACTGGAGTCTAATTCACCTTTGACAAGGCTTTTAAATGAGAATCACAAATACGCACTTTGAGTTAAGACAGAAATTACAGCATTTTCAATACAGGCAGGTTGAGTATCACAAAAGTTCACAAGGATTAATAATATGGAACCACAATAAATGGATTTGCAATCTTTTGTGGCAAAATACTACTCTTCAGTCAACAGAGACTGCCTCTAGAGATACACAGAAAGAATAAACCTCTCTGAAGGAAATACAGGCTTGTCCATGGGCCCAACTCCTGTCATAAGGACAACTTTCCACAGTAGAATGCTGGGTTCTTGCCACTTTCCAGGAAGAACTACTGACTGATATAATTGGGTATTCAATGTATGGTGCACCATTTGCCATAATCACAACAGATTTTTTTTTTAATTAAAGGAGAATTATTTAAGACATACCTCGATGCCTTTATTTAACCACAAGGCAGCACAGATGTAAAAAAAAGATGAGAAATGTTCACATTTCAGTATGCAGAAAATAAAGTATTTGACAGGTAATCCATTTCTTGAATTGCATTATAGTTGAACATCTACGTTCTTTATTACTTTCAAGCTACATTCATGCTTTAATAATATCTCAAAAACTGTAAAGTAATTATGCATATGATTCCAGGAAAGCAAAATTACAGTTATCTGAACAGTGCCAAAACATATCCCTAACTATTCCCATTCCCCATCATTTCTGTACCACATGCACCAGTGAGAGAGGGAGAGACAGTAAGAGGATATTCACTTTATCTAACACCTGTAGCTCATCACCACCTGCAGTGTATCTGGAAATACATGTCAAAAAGAAAATGTCCAGTAAACAGAAGGAGGAAAATTTTGGACGAGCTAAAAATGGCAATGACTTCAGATATCCATCACTGACAAAACTATGACCCTTCTATCAGCATCATCCAAACCAGAACAGATGGAAGCTAAATGTGCTTTTATCCATCCCAGGCCCATAATGAACTGCAGGCTGCCCTCCCTGCCAGAACTCTCTCATTGTTCCGGAGCTGCTCCTCTGCAATATTGCAAACAGAAAGACAGCACGGGCATGCACATGTACCTTGCAGGAACGGATTTTATACTGGGGCTGTTTTCTTGAGCCTTTATCACAACTTGACTCTCAATAGAAAAGGAAATAACAAGGGTATGGCACAAATTACTTCATGTTCCTCTGATATAAACACACCTCCTTCATATACCTTTTTAGTAGCCCACTGCTCTAATTCCATTATTCGTTCTCCTTAGCTCCAGTCATTATTGCATCTCATACCTTGATTTTAATGTTTGGCTTGCCTACTGCTGAAAGTACACTCATACCTCGGTGCCATTTCCTTCTCAGCACGGAGACGTTAGTATTTTGTTCGCTGAGCAAAGATGTATTTTGAGGCTTAGGCAGTTTATTTGAAGTTTTTCCTTAAGCCCGTTTTCACCTCTGTCACTAGAAAATAAGGTGCACACCTACTAAGTCACAACACAGCGTGAAAGGCATGAAGCTACAGGTGTCATGTCCTTCTGAAGGAAACCAGCCCCTGGTGTACCTCATCTAGTTTGGGGATGTTTATCCAATTTCAGCAAGGTCTCTACAGAGCCAACTCATTCTTTCATCAGCTGGCATAAGCCTCCTGTTACCACCACTCCAACATTAAGAGCATGAATGGTGTTATGGCTCATGACAGACACATTATCCCACCGTGGCTTGGGAGCCGCGTGCTGATCCCACTCACTGCCGCTGCAGCCAGTCCTTCCATGGCAGAATGAAAGAAGGCACGTGGTGCCCCAGGCACCCTTGTCCCTCATCCCCAGCACTTGCACCACAGTGACAAGGCACAGAGGCGTTTGCCCTTTTACCACCACGTCCCTCCCGCTCCCACCCCTTGCCAAAGGCAGCATCCCAGCAGGCACGCTGCCAGCTCCTTCCGCCAAGGTTGAGGACAATGATGTGCTCTGTGGCCCCGCAGCCAGCGTGCCAAATGGCAGCATATGGCACCTTCCCCCCATTCCCCGTGGCTGCAGCGCTGCACTTGGCAAGCTGCAAACATCACCCTTCCCTGGGTGTTCTCCTCCTCCACGCTGGCACGCAGCAGAGGGGCTGACACGGCTGTCACATTTTCCGCTGCCACCCTGAAAGGAGCCCTTTGCCGAGCAGATCCATGGACAAAGGGCAGGCTGCTCCAGACACACGCAGGAGTGGGAATGCTGGCTGCTGGGTATGGCTGCTTCAACCCAGAGCAAGCAGTCCCACTCCTCCCACAGCAGAGAATGTTCGGTCTGCAGCAGGCATCAACGTAATACCATCAAACAATGCTCCTCGACTTCATGCTTTCACTAATCATCACCTAAATTGTAGGCCTGCTCCATTAAAACCTGACAGTCAGCCATGGGCTTATGGTTTGACGCTATCTCTTCAAGAACACACATCAATCACATGTTCCTCCTTGCTATTTCTTCCAGAAAATAAAGCTTAAGTGCCCTCTGAATTTATGGATACAGCAGGAATTTGAAATACAGCACAGAACATCACAATTTCACAAGTTATGCCCATCAGATTTATAAGAGACAGAGTTTAATTAGCAGAGATTTCCACTTTCATAGGTAGCAATATAAGCTATGACTCCATGACGAGAGATGAGACAATGTTGGCCTAGGAAGAGACATTCACATTACATAGAAAGGTTTTCTTTTCCTATCAAAGGGAAGGAATCAGCCTAACCTCACTTTTAACATGCTGCATAACAAATCAACACCATGTAGCAGTACATGATGTAACTCTGAAACTGGCTGATATTCTGCTTTTTCAGCATTAAATTTGACACCCATGCTGAAGAAGTAAGTGAGGTCCTTGCAGTCACCATGGGTTTGAAATTTTCCCACCCTTTTAATACAAGGCTGGAAAAGAAGAAAGATGATGCTTTATTTTAAATAAGGATCAGTGTTCCCCAGGCACCATTAATGGAAAACAGGGAAGATGAAAGAATCTGCAAAAGGGCAGGATGAAGAGCAAAGGACTTCGGAGCCTCATACTGCCACAGCCACAGGGTGGAGGGTTCAGTCAGGCAACACCCAAGCACTTGAGAGAAAACATGAGCTGTCTGCCATGAGATCTGCAAACTTCTGGAAAATAATCCAGTTCCTATTCAGATTACCTAAGCAATAGGAAGTAACCTGTTTTGAGCATGCTTTGCTAAACCATCTTTTAATCCAAATGGAACTTGGATTTTCCCACTACTTTCAGAGATGAGAGAACTTCACAAGCTTGTGTCCTTTTCGTCCCACATCAGCAGCACAGCTCTTTGGTGCACCAAGGAGGCGAGATCTGCCTTCAGACTCAGCCACCAGCTTTCCAGACAGCTTCAGGCAAGTCACCTCCTCTCTGTCTCTCCTGCCATTTGCAGTGGAATTCCACCAGCTATATCACAGAAGAGGTATATATGCATGTTAATTGAGTTAAATTTTGCAGCTGCAGATGTTCTTGCTGAAAATGATAATGAGCATGGGAAATTTATGCTGGTTTTTATTATTGTTATTATTATTACTATTACAACTACTATTACAGAAGACTGGCAAATGTGTACTAGAAAATGCCCCACCAAATAATGACATCTTGAATTTCTATACTTTGGAGCTTGCCTCCAAAGTCACATTTCTGTCTCACTTCTTCCTAAAATGCTATTTTCATTACTCGAATACAGAGTGTCTTTTAACAACTGAAATACAGGAAGTGCACACAGACAATTGTAATGACAACATTACTGTCTTGTAAAACCTTGCATGTTGACTAAAGCTGATGGACCCTCAGTTCTGTGAGCAAAATAATCATCATCACAATCCATCCAAAAAAAATCAGTATGAGCATTCAGGAACATCTTTTCTCAAAAGAAGTTTAAATTATCACTGCCTCTGACTTTTCACTTTTTCCCAGCACTTTCTTCCCACTTCACAGAAGTTGTTTGGGAATCTAAGTTTCAAGCTGTGCTTCATGATATGTCAAGGATATTCCGAAAAGCAATAATGAAGGTAAAAAAACTGAAGCCCTGGACAAGGTCTCCCAGACACAAGAATATCTACTACTCACTGGACTTCTTGTTGTTGCCACTAGAGGGACTGAAGCTAAAAAAACCCTGACAACCAACCAAGCAAAAAACCCTCATTAGTTGTCACAGATGCCCCTCAGGCAGCTGTATTTGGAAAAAGGCATTTTGCTTCTTTTGAGGCAAAGTTTGTACTTGCACGCCAGAAAATGCTGAAAGTATCAACACACAAGATTTTGTACTAGCAAACAAAACAGCCATGGACACAAATTTAATGGACACAGACCTTACTGATGACCTGCTGTAGCTTCTCAACTCATTCCAGCCATACCAATTTATCTTCTGCCCCACAGAGTCTGCACAATCGAAGTTCAGGGATTTGCTCACACCTTTTAACAGAACAATGCAAAAAGCCAATATTGTGCTTCCCCACACACATCATTTGGTCCCCAAATCACTATCAGAAATGGTCCAGCAAAAAGCTCTCATTCCAGATACCTTTCGCACTTCCCACAGACCACCTGGCTTTGTGGGAACTCTCTCTGCATTTCTGGCACTACTTAAGCCATTTTCCAACATTATCAATGATCATCAAAATCCAGTGCAAGCTGCAGTGCTGAGGCAGAAAAAAAAAAATCTTGTTGTTACAATTACAACTAGTATTATTTAAAATAGAGTGGGAATAAGCCATGTCCTTCAATGTAATTTTCATGATGAGCTACACCCTCACTAAGAGCCAATCCAGTGTACGTACACAACAGTGGTGGAAGAAGTTGATCACAAACTTGACCACTAAGTTTGCTTTTTTGCCCCTTAAGTTTTTAGAGATGCCACTGCCATTATGTTCCAAATTCTTCTGTGTAGCAGGTGACCTCCAGAATGACAGTAGTGGGTCACAAATGATCGATATTGCTAACTTAACACACCTGAGATCACATGCACCATGGGCTAAGCAGGATCAATAAAAGCAATCCACTTCTAAATTAAAAGACACAAGTGAAAAATAACATTTTAACTTCAGCTTCATACACCATGCTTGAATAATGGTATATTTTTATAGAGTGTGGGTGAATTTTTATAGAGTCTGTGAAGTCTTCTGCCACATGAAATTAATGTCACTGGGAACAGATGATTAAGCAGAATTACTTTAGATGAAAGAAACTGAAATATACAATTGTTTAGCAGTTTTCAGAAATTATTCACCTCTCTCACCTATTTTCAAAATAGACTAACTAGGAAATAGCATTCAGAAAGCAGGCAATATTAATACTACTTCTAGTATAAACATACACCATTTTAACCTATACGCTGCACACATTCACCAAGATTGATGGGATTCAAGATAACAGGGTTTACGTAGGAAAATTTGTGATGTTCCACTAAATACAAAGTTACACACCCTAGCCATCTGAGCAAGGAGAAATGTTTATTCTGCACGTGCTGCATACCTCAGAGAAGATATTCAGAGAGAGCTCTTGCATCTAGATTTAATTTCTTCACTTTGAAAGCAGATGACCTAAACTTCTACTATCAGATTAACCTTAGGCTGAAAACAACAAAAAAAAAAAATCAATGAAAGTATGTTTATGTTTTAGAGAAAATTGAAAGAAAATTAGATATTTTAAAGAAATTATGTTTAAATTAGTTATTGCGGGCTCTTCTTGCTAGATACCAGTGCTTGAGTTCTACCAGAAAAGCGACCTCATCTTCTGAATAGGAAAAGGTGCCTCATCTCCCCTTGCACAATAAACAGGAGATTTTCTGGTAGTTGTTTAGTAGTCCAAATCTTAATGACACCAATCTCAATCTTTAATCAGATGCAGTATCATGAAAGGATCTTCCATATGAAGGAGAGGAGGCAAAACTACTCATGTCACTCTGGAAATATGTGTCACAATCTCAGCTTTGCCTCTCTCCCTCAAACCCCTCACATATAGGTTATCATTAATTCAGACCAACACCATTAATATGCAGGGCCTGTACTGCAGGTATCATCTCAATTAAATATGTGTGAACACATAGGCAAAGAAAGATAAGACTTGGTCCAATGTCACAGAAGGAGGCACTGGGACAAAAAGAAGGTTTCTTAAACTTGGTGCCTTCACTCAGCTGTTGCTCAGTAGCCATGACAAGAAAGGCACAAAAACATAGATAAAAAGGGACATTACATGCATTGACTTATACAGAAATGAGCTTTAAATGAGCAGATTTTATGGTGGCGGCACAACAGCTCAGTGGCATGACCCACCTTCTCATTTCACAGGGATGTAGGATTGAGGACGGTTTAGGTTTTGTTTTTCTGTAAGCTAAGGAGACAAAACTGTTACAGGCACATCAACTAATTCCACATCCTGCTGCTCAGGATGGAAAAGCGTTCCTTTCCCGTGAGCCCTCACCATTAACCTTGTGAGAAACGCAGCAAGGCTTCAGCCAGCTTCATTTCCCTGGCTCGCTGACTCCATGCACCCCCAAGACTCGCTTTAAAAAAAAAAAAAAATCAGTTTTGAACCACCTTTTGAAGGATGAGAATGAGGCAGCGCATGCCAATGTGTTCAAGTGCAGAGAGGTGGCTCTCTACCAGATACATTTTTGAGAAATGTATCACCCTTAATGAGGACGGGAATGCTTTCAGGAGATCTGCGACGAGGAATGAGCAGCACTCAAAGCCGCTTGAGCGCAATACGCGATTACACGGAGATATCTGTGCAGCGAGGCTGGTGCCCATTTGATTAAACAGCCTGTCTGCTCCCTCCACAAGATATCAGAGGTACAATTAGTTCAGTCGGCAGTATCAGCAATGCCCTTGAGGTCCTGTGCTCCTGACGACTAATGAAGAGGCACTGCTGGCTGTCAGCACGTACAGGGGGAGGCATTCATCTTCCTGGCAGCATCAATTAAATCCGCCCGCATCATACCAGGAGTCAGGAATTCAGCACCGGGAAGGGAGTCAGAGCAGCCGAATGGCTTAACACCTCGGGTTTGGGTTTTATATTGTGGAGAAAAGGGAATAAATTGTGCTAGCTATGCTGATGGCAAAGGGAATACGGAGAATCTGCTTGACAGCAAAGGCAGAGAGAAGACCCTCAGTGCTCAGGTGTGTGCACACGTGTGCTGTGGAAAGTCTGGTTTTTTTGCATCAGGGCAGGAAAGTTCTTAGTACACAATTTTCTCCTGAAGTCAACAGAAGAGAATTTGCTTATTGCATTGTGTTGCCAATACTCTGCTAAGCCTTCAAGGAAAGCTATTTGCTGTACATGTGGGTGTAGCCTCACTTAAGACATGGCAATGACTCCTGAGAAGACAAGGCAGGGAACTCTTGCCCCTTATTTCTTACAAGGCTACATCCTTACAGAAAACACACAGTTCTATTTCAAAACAACAGGCTCAAAACCTTCTAAAGCATTTCTATCCCTGAGACATGATGCTGCAACATATCAGCCACAGTCAAACGTGTCAGCTGATCATCTGCCCTGCTTGGTGCCTCACTGTGAAGTCCGACTTTTCCCATCCCACAGAAGCCTGGCTGCCAACAGGACTTACAGGACTAAAAAGTACTGATATCAGAGGAGAAGGGTATTGAAGTAGAAGCTGCAGTAAGCAACTGGTATCTAACCTGCTAAGGTACATAGGAGCACTACAAAGAAAATTGTTCTTTTAGCCGAAAGACGTACCAGTAATTCCTGGTTTGTCTTATTTGTGTCCCTTAGGGAAAAAACACAAGTGAACTTCCCAAATCCACATTTTCCAAGCCTTTTTGAACCCTTAATTAAAAGCACTGTGAACCAGTAGGTGGCAAAAATTAGCCACCTAGTGTGGCCTTCCTGTTGCAGACATTTGAGAACTCATGGCGAAAGTCTCAAAAGGCTTAATCTGCTAAACACTGTACAGCAACAAGGAACTCAAGAGGTTTTGGTAACTTCAAACAAACTGGCAGCCATTGATCTTCTCAAACTTCACAGCAGCTTGGTGGAAGCTAAAGGCCCCGTTTACTGACAGGGAGATCTGTGTGACACACACATGCAAAACAGAGCCCACCTGACTCTCAGCCATAGGGGCACAGACCTACCTATGCAAATCTCAGCTGACTGAAAGGAGTGAAAACTTACTGCAGTAGAAGCAGCAAAATCGCTTATCCAACCATGCAAAGGAAGTTTAAAAAAACTCAATCCTCAAACCCACCTCACACTCCCCCACCAGAACAGTTAACCTGCAAGAAATGTAGTTTGCCATATAGCATGCAATTAAATACATGAAGAGACAAAGAAAAAGGCCTTTGGATGCCACTTTTCCTCTGACTAATGAAAAAAAAAAGTAACTATTTCAAAGTTCTGGGAATTCAGTATTTCACTCCCTAACAGAGGTTTTAATTAAGAGCCTGACAAACTGACCTTTAACAAAAGTGGACAGCACTGAAGATAATTATTGCCTTCTGCAGTCTTCACTGTCCATGACTCAAGATAAAATCTCGTGCTGCCTGATAGGAAGGGATATAGCCCAGGATCCACAGGCACAAGAAATCAGCAGACACACAAATGCAGAAGAAAGCATCACGAGAGACTCCAAGTGACTTTGCTGAAATATTACAGCTCTTTCCTAAAAATCTGAATAATCCCTAAGGGCAAAACTTTGACTTAAGCTGCAGACACATTAACTTGGGGCTGCACAGAGAATGCTTTTAGTGGGATGAACTGACTTTGGTACCTCAGTATGACCAATGTGCAAATTCATCCACACAGATGCGCATGTTGGACTGTGATACTTTGTCAGTGGTAAAAAACACAACACAGATGCACAAAGTTTACAAGCAAAAGATTCCACAAAGAATATTGAAGATCAGTATTTGGAAATTTATGTTCTAGTTTAAACAGTACTAAATAAATATTAAAACTCATGCAACTGCAAAACTCATCAGAGAATTCTTTAGGATATTTGTATCTCTAAGGGAATTCATGATTTAGATCAGAGCATGCAAACAGGTCACCTGCTAGTGAACGTGGTCCTGAAAGTAATCTTGTCCTCTGTGCTAATTTTTCATGATATCTGCATTAATACATTGCAGGGACAAAGAAAGACATTATTTGGTAACATCCAGATGGTGAGGTATCACCGGAGTGACGATCTCGCTTCTTACCTGAGGCCAAGCTGCAAAATGATTTATCAGACTCAGAGAAGGACATCAGCTGGCACATAGGGATCTCAAGTAACAGCAGCTGGTGGGACAGCAGCTCAGTTTCCAGGATCAAAGTCCAGTCAGTGATGAAGCACATTCCTTTGTCCATTCAATAACCATCATCTCTTCTAGACCAATTGCCTACATAGTCCCAGATTATTCTGAGAGCTGGCAGTGCTTCCTGAGAGCACCAGGAAATGAGGACTCAAGTCCTTGGAACTCCTACAAGCATCCAGACATCCCTGGGAAAGCCACGAGCCCCTACTGCAAGGCTTCTCGTGCTGCACTTGCTCAAAATGCCTTCAGACAGCAACCCTTGGAGAGTCCAGGGAACTCTAAAGAAGATGCTTGATCCTTGTGTGAGAAACAAGGGGAGCCTGAGCTTCCCACATCTCTGTGCTTGGCTCCTCCTGGTGCCAGTGAGGTGCAGGAATCCTGTCTGCAAACCACCACACATGCAAAGCACAGCTGTGCCCCTGTCCTGCACCTACAGGTGACACGTAATCC
Source organism: Acrocephalus scirpaceus scirpaceus (assembly GCA_910950805.1). Classification (NCBI taxonomy): domain Eukaryota; kingdom Metazoa; phylum Chordata; class Aves; order Passeriformes; family Sylviidae; genus Acrocephalus; species Acrocephalus scirpaceus. The sequence continues at coordinate 56,023,170 of OU383778.1, read as the reverse complement.
ACTGAGACACAGCAAGGTCACCTGCTTCAGTTCCATGGTAACACAGATGCCTTCCCCCATTACACCTGAGCACCAAGAGGAAAACCTCAGGTTTCCTTTAGAACGCAACCAATGCACAGAATGAGGGTTTATCTACTATATAAAGCTCAGACCAATTAGCAAACACAATGCAATCACTCAAAACTAATCACACAGCTTGGCTATATGTGCACATTTCCCATTAAGAAGGTATTAATTTAAACCCTCTTCTGATTTTTGTTGACTATGAAGCATTCCTCTGAGTGCAAGGGAAGCTGTTAATAAGCACAGGCATCACTAATCATTTTGTGGTCACTGACTCCAGCACAGAAAACTCCCACACAGAAGCGTGGCGTGGGTCTTGTGCTGTACAGAAGAGAAACTCTCCTGTACATTAACATCGTCAGCACATCAAATTTGAAAAAAAAAAGAAAAGGAAAAATTTTAAGTATTAAATCATCCAATGACTTAGGGAATGAACAGAATGTTTTCAAAATGCAAATTGAAGACATCTGTATTTTAATTACAGCACCAAAACTGCAAGATACTTGTCTCCACACACATTTCTTTCATTCATCTTCAGAGATGGCTGCATAGAGAGTATTAGTTTCATAGTATAAACCTACTCCCACGTACATTCCCAAAATAATTTGCATGTATTACCAATAAACAAACACACGCACACAAGTTTTCTGGCCGCCCACAGACATGAGAGACAAAAAGAGGACTTGTCACTTTTGCTTTTGGGATTGTAACTAAAATTGCTTCAACTTTTAATACAGAGAACATAATGCAAAAGCAGCATGAGCTTTGGCGCCATACATTTAATACAATGCTCAGTTAACAAAATTTTTTTAAATGTGCAAACAGATCCTGTTGCTACATAGCTGATTTCCCATATGAAAGCTAACAAAGGCTAAACAGAACCTTAGCTACAATACATTTTTCTGTGTTACACTCAATGAGCTCAGTTGCCTTGCTGTCGGCCTATAAAACTGACTTTTATACTGAGTCACTAAGAGGATACAGATGACAAACAGCTCCATTACAGAAGGCTGACAAATTCTTGCCTTGAGAAGCAACAATGACATGACAACAGTGGCAACACTCACTTCATCTTTGCATAAAATGCAGTTGGCACTTCTACTTCACTACTACACATCTGCACTGTGATGCCTTGTCCACAGTCAGAGTCTTAATTTAAATTTCATTCCCCAAAGACCAGAGCTGTGGCATGAAATGTCCTGATTTCCAAAAAGACTTTCTTTGGTCAGGAATCCTTGGCATCATATGTCCAGTAGGAAGTCTCTATAGTGACATGCTTGTTAGCAAGGGCGGGGTAGAGGGAGAAATAAATACACTGGTGCTATCCTAAAACACATTCAAAACCCCATTCTCAGAATTGGAAACAAACAAAACAAAAAAGCCTACCTGATTCTCAGGGATGCTCCATATAAATACTGAACTCAGCCCAAAAGTAGCTAGAAATTACTTTTACCTTGACTCCATAGAAAGGTGGCATAACAAACATTCTGGGAAATCACAAGAGCAACTGCACTCTTAACTTGGGCATGAAGGATAAGCATCCCCAGGGTCAGCCTTATCAGATAGATTAAGGTGTCATACAAATCAGGACATATGGAGAATTCTCTTAATTTCCAACAGAAACAAGATTTTAGTCCACTCCAGAACTACAATGCTAGTAAATAGGTTTCTTTCAATATTTTGAACATATAAAAAAGAGACTTTGAGGAGAGACAGTGAGAAACTTTTCAAATCTGATTGATTCAAGACTGGGGTGAGTGTTTAAACCTCAGAGATACTACGCTGGCTGTCTTTGTGTAATAATCCCTTACTGCCCATGGTTCTCATAATCAAGCTTTGAAGTCTACTTCATATTTCTTACACTTTCACAATATATTATAACTTGGCACATCAGTGAACACAACTACATTTGTGCCCTGATACTAAGACGGTTTAAAACCGAGAAAAACAGACATTACCACCTCTTTGCCCTTCCAAACAGCCATGATAGGAGGTAATTTGAAAAGTAATATGGGGATTAACAGCACATATGAATAAATACACTGGGCTGACTGGATGTAGAAACATAATTGTTTAGTTTGGTTAAGATGCTTAAAATCAAGTTCAATCATTAACCCAATATTGCAACATCCACCACTGAACCGTGTCCCTAAGCATCACATCTATACATCTTTGAAATAACTCCAAGTATGGTTGACTGCCCTACTTCCCCTTCCACAAGCCTGTCTCAATGCTTGACAACCCTTTCAGTGAAGCAATTTTTCCCAATATCTAATCTAAATCTCCTCTAGTGGAACTTGAGGCCATTTCCTCTTATCTTATTCCACTTGTTACCTGCAATAAGGTCCCCACTGAGCTTCCTTTTCTCCAGGCTAAACCACCCCCAGCTTCCTCCGCTGTTCCTCAGACCTGTGCTCCAGACCCTCCCCAGCTCCACTGCCCTCCTCTGGGCTCGCTCCAGCACCTCAGTGACTTTCTGTAGAGAGGGGCCCAGAGCAGGACTCAGCACTCAGGTGTGGCCTCACCAGTGCCCAGTACAGAGGGACAATCACTGCCCTGCTCCTGCTGGCCACATCATTGCTGATCCACGCCAGGGTGCCACTGGCCTTCTTGGGCTCCTGGGCACAGCTGGCTCATGTTCAGCTGCTGTTGAGCATCCCCAGGTCCTTTTCTGCTGGGAAGTTTTCTGGCCACTGCCACTAACCCACAGAGCCACATGGGGCTGTTGTGATCCAAGAGCATTACCCAGCACTTCCTTGCCCTGAAGAATTCTGCTTTACCCTGACAAATAAAATACACATCCTTTTCCTATGCTGTCTGCGGGTGAATGAAAAAATTATGAGCCAACATATTAACAAATTAAACCTTTTTTTTTCTCTTAAATTGAATCATTAATCACCTTCAGCTTTTGCTCTGGCAGAACAGATGTGGCCATTTGTCACTGAGGACAAACTGCAAAGGCTTTTGATATGGAGTAGAGTATCCTACCTGGAACAACTTCAAAAAGGAACTTTCCTGGACTTTCTTCATTGCAGGGATGCTCAATTACCCTGTTGCCAGGCAGAAAGATGGTACCCTAAAGAAAAAAGTAAAAACAAGCATGGGATTAAAATTGCTACCATACTTCTGACAGACTAATGCTGCTTCTTTTTAGACTGAGTTTAACATGAATTTTTCACTGTAAACACCTGAGCAGCTGATTTCCAAAGTGAGATCGAGGAGGGATTATCCCAAAAGCCAACATAATATATCCCTTTAATTAACTGAGGCATTTGATAACAGCTTTAGGGTTTTTTTAATCTCTTGGGTATTTGATACCATGCAGAGTTTTGTACTTATCACATATACTAATCCCACTGTTCTGCAGGGAAAAAGCAAGACTTAAAAGCAAGGGTTAGTAAAGAGCTAGGAACCTGCACGTGTGAGGCAGGTGAACTCCCCAGCCAGGCTTCTTGGCTGAAGCAAAAGAGCATGTGGACAGCAGAGGACCCTCAGTTTGTGGGGTGCATACCCAGTTCCTGCTCTGGGCCCTTTTCCCATAGCATCCCGGGGAAGAAATACAGAGAAAACATCCCACTCCCACTCAGTGGCTGCAGCATGCCAGGCTGCTGGTGCTAAGCCACAGCAGGCACAGAGAGAATCCTGTCCAAAGATGTGTTTGCTACAGGCAGAAACACGTCAGAAAATCTGTCATGGGCACTGAAAGTCTTTATTACAACTTTACTACCTTGAGAGAGCAGGTGGGGAATTTTGGCTGCGCATACTTCTAGTAACACCAGAAGACAAAAACAACCCCTGCAACCCTCAAAACCATTTCTGGGGCTGTGTCTTCAACACAGCTTATTCCCTCCCCTTAGTTCTGCTGACACGTGGCATGGATAGACCACACCCTTCCTCTGAGAGCTCTCTTTCATTATTAGAAATTACAGCTCCTCCTAGTACCATTTCAACCTCAGTTAGCAGGCACTCCTCAGTGAAATTATGCTGGGATGGCTGCCCAGGGATAAATTTTCAGAGCAGCATCCTAAGAATTGTATTAGGTACAAGCTCTCCACCACTGTTAACGGGAGATAACACCTACTTAGTAATATTTTCCAGTTATGGCATAATGGGATCCCCATCTCCAAAGTAAACAACTTACACAACTTACACATCTTAAACACAGAATACCTCAAGTAAGGTCCTTATCCCCTGATGGATCATAAAGTCCAATATGGAGCACCATTTTCCATAGCAGTTTCAACCAAATGTCCAAATATGCCAGACCCCTCATTTAGACAGACCTAAAAATATCCCTGTACATGAAAAACATCAATTTTGTTATCCAGTATTTATTGCTATGACCTGGAACCTTCACTACCAGCGGAACCATTTACAATTATTGGGAAATCAAGACAAGCGGAAACACTACAGTCTTCTCACAAAGGAATCCTTACAAACTGACAGGAAACAGTCACCTGAAAGAACAGGTAACAAATGTTTCACAAAATCAATATTTGTGCCAGCTGATGTGGAGTCTGGGCTCTATACCAGCTTGTCAGTGCTCTGTGCCAGCAAGAACTGTGTTATCACAGGAAGACAAAGAGAGGGTGCACAGAGATTTCATCATATAAAATCACCTCTGTTAAACACTATGATGCTTGTTGCTGATGAAAGCAGATGAAAGAGCACAGTTTTCTGCTGAGGTGGTACAAGCAGCAGGCATTAGCAGTTGTGAGCAGATGTCCTCACTCACTGCATATACAATGTATCATAAGCATTAAGTGCCTTGGTCCAATAGCTCCCACTCAGAGCTATCCTCCTTCATTCCTGCAACAAGGAGCACCTGTTAACATATACACACTCCAAAGTCTTCTGTAAATAACTTATTAGGCAAGCAAAATATCATTAACAAAAATGATTATATGAACAGGAAAACATAAGTCATAACATAGTTAAAATTCTCATATTAACAGCTAAAGAAGAAACAGGAAATGTAAGGAATACATTTTTTCTGAGACTTATGGGAGACCAGGAATAGGAATCTCTAAAAGGCATTTTAATTACATGTGGTTTTGTCACATGTGATAGACCATTAAGACTTTTTTGCCCACTTTCAGATCGAGCTGGTTTTACCCAGAAGAAGCTCCACCCAGCACACTGGATGAACAGATCACTCTTCATGCTGGAGTTTCACTGTCTCAGGAGCTTGCAACACTGAGGACATACGACATATTCAAGCCAATCATAGGTCTTGCTATTCAGTTAAACAAAAATACAAAATTAACTAGACCTAGCCTACAGCCCTGTAAACTAAAATCAATTCATGATACAGTAAATGAAAACTGCATTCAACTTTGCTGTCAACTCATTAGCGACAGGCACGCTGCAGGCTCATTACAGCGTGATGTTTTCTGATTCTTTGATGCAAAACTCTTTTACCATTTACAGGGAGCTCTCTTAATGACATTTTTGAGAACATAGAAACAAAAGGGTTGTATTTCTAACCTTATCACCTTCATTTCATAGATGAAACCTTTTCCATCTACTAAAATGTAAAGCCTAAACCCACACACAATAGCTAAGTTAATATGAAAAGAAATCAGACAGCAACATCATACAGAATACTGCCATAGTTTAAAAAGAAAACGTCCTCAAGTGATGATTTTATTTCCCTGTCTATTTCCAGAACTATTATTGCAAACATCAGTGCACGTGAAATACTTCAATATACATATGTGAGGGGTTTTTTTTAAAAAATTAAAAAATAGCTTTGTTTGTGCAAGATGCACCTGAGTGCCAAACTCTAGTGGAGAAAGCATTAAGAGAGCAACTGCAGCTCTCTCACTTCCCATTCTGTCTGCTTTCACACCCATCTGTCTGCCTTCACCAACAGCAACACTTCCCCCTTGCTAAGTTTTCTAGCTGTCTGCATAACTGTACTAAGGCTGTCTGGAGTGTCCCTTTGCTGAGTTTCTCTGCAGCTGATGCCCAGTAACACACCTGCACTGCAACAAAGTCCTGGCTGTGGGGTATCTGATATAAATGCTGCTGGTTCCCTTGCTCAATTGCCTTTCTGGGCCCTTAAGGTGCAATATTAGGCCCATCCTTACAGCCTAGATAGTTCCATGAGTATGGACTATCAGTCACTTGGCTAAGCTTCAACAAGTTCAAGCTGTGCTTTCTGCCTTGAGTATCTGACTCCAGAGGGAAGTAAGAGAAAACCGACTATATAGCCTTAGACACCTAACAAGACAGTAATTTGCATACAAAAGAGGAAGGTGATTTCCAGAGGAAATACATGTTTTGACTTGGGTGTCAGTGCATGTGTGCATGAAAATGTTCCATCATAAGGCAGCTTCACATTGCTTCACATCAAAGTCTACAGCTCATTCAAAGTATTTTAAAAAATCCCAAACCAAGACTGCAGATTGGACCATACTAATATTTTGTTTTCAAGAAAGGAAAAAAACCCCAACAAAACCAGCATGGTGCCAGCAGGAATCAAGACACACAGTCTACAGAAATACAGGAAAAAGGGAAGTGGGAGAAAAATGTGGCCCTGACCCAAGTCCCTCCTGGCTACCACTGCCATTCTGTTTGCCGACTGTGCCGCCACCAGGTCAGCAGGGTTTTGCAGAGCTCCTGCTGCAGTATGCCCAAGTTGTTCTTCCATTTCCAACACTTCTGTCCTTACCAGGCCATTTCTGCTTCTCTAGCTGAGCATTCAGGATGACTCACAGCATGCAGGAGAAATCTGGATTGCTCAAGAAGCATTGGCCTTTTCCCTAATTGAATATCAAGCCCACTTTCAAAGGAGATTCTCACACACATAGACTCTTCTATAGCACACTGTTGCTTCAAACCAAAGATCTCCTAAAGAGCAGAGCAACATGTTTGTTAAAATCAAATCTGCATATATGAAGCATTTAATTTGAAAAAAAGTACTGCTCCATTAACTAAGTGCTTGATAAAATACTGCAGTGCAGCAAGAATTACATCAATCTACTTTGGATTAGTCTCACAGTATGATACAGTCTTGCTCAAATAGATGTTTTATCCCACGCTGGTCCCTCAAAACATTTTCAGCACCATTCAGCAGCTGAACTTCAGGAGGAAGCACGGAAGAGGAGACAGGATGGCCACTGCACAAGTGCTTCATGAGGAGCAGCTGACAGATGGTATTTCTGTTTGCACGCTCCGTGTAACACATTGCAGCAGGGAAGTGATTCTGTGCCTCCTGCTGGCTCTGCCCCATTACTTTTCCCTAGGCACACTCCCCCCCGCCTTATTTAAACTTGGTTTTCTGAAGCAGACTTTACCACCCTGTCCAAGAGGTAGCAGGTTTTGCCCAAGAAAGCTTATGATACAAGGAATTCCAATGCTTTGAAGATGCTGATTGACAAATGTGAAGACAAATACACGATTTTAAGTATCTCTGGATGGGTTTTTACTCAAAAAGGACACAGAGACAAGGCAATTAAGTGCCTTCTTGCCAAAATAATGTTTTCAGGTTTTATCCTAATACACTTCTACTTTGCTTGCTGTAGTTTGTCCTGCTACCCCTTAAAAAAGGATGAGAAATACACAGTACCAGCAGTTCTATAAGATATTCCTCTTGCCCTTCCAGCTTTGATTATTTATCAAAGATCACTGAATTCTACTTTGACTTTCAAGTTAGGTGCTCCATTTACATATCTGTTTTTATGGCTTCATGAAAACTCAACACATCAGCTCTCAGAGAGGCAGGAAGGTCATCAGCCAGGAAAGAGGCAGCTGATGGAGGGGATGAAGAGGCAGAAGGGATCTTTGGGTACTTGTGTCTTCTGTATGACTCACAGCCACATCCAACACAGCAGTGTTCTGTGGTTTCTTTTGCCACAGTTGCTGTTTCTGGAAAGTCTGGGCTGTCAAACTTTGAACAGTGGACTTCAGATAAGATGGCATCTTAAACTGAAAAATACTACTTTTAGTGAATAATACTCTCAACATCACTAGTATTTACAAAGTCACCGCAAGAAAGGCATCTACTGTATTCCACGGAGAAGCCTGTTAATTAATGTAAGTTAAATAACATACATGACACATAAGCACAAGTATATTTCTATATGTATATACAGATGTGCACATGTCCTGTGAATTCATCAATAAATGATACATAGCAAAGATGGAGAAAGAACATCCAAGTTATTTATAAATTCTTGTTCCTCACATTGCTGTTTCTGCTTTTAAGCTACCACAAAAATAGATCTCAAGTCCAAGCGAGCCCTTTGCACTGTCAGGAGCCTACAGACACAAGGTCAGGAGGAAGATTTACAGCACAGACCAAAATCCACTCGTACTGAGGTCAGTAATGAATGAAACCTGCACTATGCTCACCACAAGCAGTTTGACTGCAGTGGTTTTTTTAAAATTCAACTCTACTTCCCCATTACAATTCATTTCCAGGATCCCAGTGAAATCACTCGCTGCAAAAGGGCACAGCAACTCTGAAAGCCAGCCCTTTCATCTGACTGCCTACACAGAGCTATCTGTACTTCAAACTGGGCCTGAGCAAGTTCTCCAGCTAGCTCCAAACCCTGGGTCAGTGCAGATTTTTAAAAATTTTATCATAAGAATGGATTTTTATACTGTTTAAGGAGCCAAAGCATTGGAAGAAGTACATTTACTGCAGGAGGTTATACACTCCTTGGCTCGTAGTTATTGCAGCCATTTACAGTTTTGCAATATGTACAAAGAGAAAACAATGGCTGGGGCTGACTGTTCCGATTTTAGGGGGTAACATGCCAGGAATGAAGAGAAGGAAAGAGAAATTACAAAAAAACCCACCCCAACAGGGTTGGTTGGATGAAATTAAGCCATTACACAGCATACATTTTTCTGGCATAAATACTGTTGCATTTGACATTTTCTTGTCCCACTGAGTTAGAACATTTCTAGAGTTTGTTTCTGTTTAAAAATGAGAACTATTGTTTAGTTCTCAGAAACTCTACAAACAGGAGCCTAAAGAGGCTTTTTTCCTTTACCTAAAGCAATGTTCAAACCTAACTGATAGCTTAATATTTAAAAAAAAGGTAAATTCTTTCCTGTGGTGGTGAATACCATCTATACCGTTTGCCTGATATGAAACACCAAAACATTTATTCTGACATGAGAGATAGAGCTGACAGTTTTATTACTATGTGATTACATTTTCTTTAAATATTTTTCTCCTTCCCTCCTGCCAGACATTTCACTTAATGGTTGAGTGCTTCTCTGCTTGAGAGAAACTTCTTTCCTCAAGAATGAAGCAATCTTGGCTTGAGCAGCCACCAGGCAAAAAACTCCCTTATTTGTCCCGTAAGAGAAAGCAAGCTCATGCCAAGTTAAGCCATTGAGAGCACAAAAAATTAAGTTTGCCTAAACCCAGAGGCTAGACCCATATTGCATGTGTATGGTTTTGATTTCTTTAGTTAGGGCAAGAGAGAAGAAACAGCTATGATAAGATTGAGCTCAGAACAGGTCACAGGGTTCAGGAGCAGGAGGTGCCTTGCTGTGAAATCCACTCTGCAGTTGCCATATTCCTCACAGAAATGTCACTTGGTGTTTTGCAAAGGCAAAGAAAAAAATAAGATGCATAAATAAATTCAGAGAGTGCACTGAGTTTAAGAAGTCACGAATACAAGCTGAGATCACATGCATGCATGGAAGTTTTGATAAAATTAGGCTTCGCAATGGTCTTAAAGTTTTGATCAACACAAAAATGGAACTGGGCACCACTGAAATTTACAGACTTCTACTACAGGAAAAATACTTCCAATAGCTCTGGTCAGTAAGAAATTCAGCTTTTAATTAAATTAAACTATTTTCCCAAGATAAAAAGCCAATAAAGCACCAGAACACAAACGACCAAGTCTTGCTTTACAGATCTCTTCTGCAAAGGAAATTTATCTACTTCCAGTCCTGAGAACATCTAGGTCAAAACAATGCAATTATTCCCCAAAAAGACAATATTTGACAAGGGGAAAATTTCAAGTATGACCTCTCATTTATATACGAAGCTCTCCAGTGACAGTCTGGACAGATACAGCAACAGTGCGAGAGAGACTCTGGTCTGTTTAGAAGTCTGGTTGACATGAGTCCCCTATGAGACATTTCTGAAGGGCAAAGGAGTCCAGGAAGGCTGGACATTTTTCAAGGATGAAATCTTAAAGATGCAGAAGCAGGCTGTCCCCATGTGCCAAAAAACAAGGTGGTGAAGAAGACCACCAGCCTGGGTGAACAGAGAGCTTTGGCAGAGAGGGGAAAAAAGATCTTTGGAAGAAGGGGAAGGCAACTCAAGAGGACTACAAGGATGCAGTGAGATTATGCAGAGAGTAAATTGGAAGGCCCAAAGCTCAACTAGAACTTAATCTGGCTGTAGAAGACAGTAAAAATTATTGTATAAAGACATTAGCAACAAAAGAGGGCTAAGGAAAATCTCACAATTTACTGGATGTGGGGTAAAACAGTGACAAAGGATGAAGAGAAGGCTGATGTACTCAATCCCTTCTGTGGGATCAGAACCAGCCAGCATGGATTTGTGAAAGGCAGGTCAGCTAAATTGGATTTCCCTCTATGACAAGGAGACCCCCTTAATGCATGAGGAAAGGGCTGTGGATGCTTATCTAAGCCATTAAAAAAACCTTTGGCACAGTTTCCCACAACATTGTCCTGGAGAAACTGGCTGCTCCTGGCTTGGATGGAGGCACTCTTCGCTGGGTTAAAAAACTGCCTGGATGGCTGGGCACAGAGAGTGGTGTTAATAGAGTTAAATCCAGCTGGCAGATGGCTACAAGTGGTGTTTATCTGCTGGAGAGTAGGAAGATTCTGAAGAGGGATCTGAACAGGCTAGATCCATGGGACAAGGCCAACTCTTATGTTTTTTCCAGGAAACCTATATATGGCCAACTGTCCCACCTAGGACAATTAATTTCCATGTCACTGTGTAGCAAAGGTTGAAGCTGTTGCAGATTTCCTAAAAATTACACATAAAGTGCAACTTTTACAGCATTAAAAAGAGACGACATGGAAATGGGATTACAATTCCACCAAAGCTGTGTTTTTCCTGTCCAAATATTCTTGCCAGCTTTTGTCTAACAAGAACATTTCATGAAAATCTGACGAACTTATATAAATTATCATCTTGCAGGTTTTTATGGGAAGAAAAAAATTTAGTTCCATATGGAAAAATTTCAAAGGTTAATGGCAAGGGTTATCTATTTGTTTTGCAAGGTTTTTTAATGACTATACTGCTTGTTGTTTTAACAACTATGCACTGTTTATATATAATCTATATAGAAAATGTTTTATGAGCATGGCTTTATAAGTGCTACTACACTACAAATGCCACTATCACACAGAATAAATAGCTAATTTAGCTTTCTAGCATCTGTGTAAGATACTCTGTTGGTCCTTGTTTAAAGGATTACATTAAGTAGCAGTGATCCTATCTCAGGGAGAGACTAGGGTCACATCTTTTGTGCTATCTACACAAAATAGGTGTCACCTGAATATTTGCGTTCAGTAGGTATTTCCACATCTTACTTTTAGTTCAGCATCTTCATTTGCTTCATTCATTCTGTGATACTGTTTCCAATTTGAAACTGGAATTCTCGGATAGTTTCATCTCTATAACTGATCTGAATCACACCCTTTTATAGCTTTTGCATGAGATTTAGCTGTTCATTATTAGTCTTATTAGTGTATTAGTAACATGTTTTTTGAGGACAACGCTTAAGTTACAAGCTATGTAAGAAAAGGTGCCAGATAATCCCCAATTTAAATAACTACAAAATCAAGGCAGGGTTTAGTAGGAGTTAGCTTAGGTCAAGTACCGGTGAATCAGTTCAATTATGCAGAATACATGCACATTTCTGCAATTCTGCTTGCACAAGTTCGGCTGAAGGGTTTTTGTGTACACGTGGCTTCTTTATAATTCTTCAACTGGCACAACGTGCATTCAGAACTGTTTCAAGTTGTGGCAAGTTCTTGATGTCAGTTCAGCTCCGTGAACTTATGTGGACCACAAAACCAACCTAGGGTAAGGCAACAGACACTCACTCAAGGACCAGCAATAACTCCCCTCAGTGCTAGTTTAACTGACCTATTGTTTCCCTTTGGATATCTCTTTTGAGAGTTTGCTACTACACTATGGGAGACCATACCAAAGCTAAGGCTGAGCCACAGAGCTGCTCCCTCTGTATGCAAAAGTTTCCAGAAGGAGTTGTTCCTGCACCTTATCAGGGTCTGCAGGGAGGCTGACCTTTTTAATTAGAGATATCTTTTAAAAATAGCCAATATTTTTCAAGACTATGCTGTCTCAAAATAGCACTTACTTCACTGAGAATAAATAAGACTCATAATCCAGATTTTTACACTGTTCTCTGAATACCACCACCAACTCAATTTTACAACATTCTGTAAACGTACAGCAAGAATAACTGAGTGTACTTGGGCTTATTACAGCTTTTTAAAATTTTACATATCATTTATCTGCTTTTCCACAAAACAGCGTGACAAGCTTTCTGCAGATCTGTTGAGGGGGGTGTATCTTGCAGAGTGCCAGACAGTCTGGAGTAAAAATGGATTCAGGGTGACTGGAGGCCAGCATTATTAACTGCACTCCAGCAGCTGCTCTGTTCCAACCGTATTAATAAAAATACCTTAGATTCCATGTTGCTATTTTAATAAGTTATCAAAATATAAATGACCATGAAGGCCTTCACGGTCTGCAGGAGGAACTACAGAAGTCTTTACAGAAGCAAGAGGATGAAATGCAGTTTATGAAAGAGCAGAAACCAAGCAGTGTTTACACAGCAGGTGAACAGAAACAAAGCTCCAGGTTTTCTGGCAAACACAGGAGTATTTTGGCCACTGAACTGCTCCCTGCCTGGAGTTATTGTTGAAAAGGGGCTTTTCTTCCAACTATTAAGAAAAAGTAGTCCATATCAGTCATCCGCTGTCAGCACTTTGGAATCTGCTTTTTTTTGAGAGACAGCTCCAGAAGCTTTAAGCATTTCTAGATGCACATTTATTTCTGTTGCACATTTGTTTTCACCAAAGTGAAAACACAGGGCAAACACGTCAAATTAGTCAGCCCACCAATCAGCAAGTAAAACTTTACTTTGGAGCTGAACCAGAAGTGGCCCCATTTTCTGGCATTGTCAGATACAGAGCATAGCAACTCCAGCTGGAGCTGGGATCACCATGGGGAACCTGGGTACCAAATAGGATGTGGCAAGAAAAAGAAGGGTGTGCCTCAAGATTATAGTAGTTTGTGAAAAGTATCTCACTATTTTGTCTCCTGGGACAAAATGTAACTCAGCCAAAAGAAAAACAGAAAAGCTCCTGAATTCTAATATTCACTTGAGTCACTGTGGTTTGAGGATGCTTTCACAGGCTGCTTTCTGAAGCCAGAACACATGATGAAGGTTATCAATGCCATTTCATTACTATTTTTAAAGGGTATAATTTTACAATGCCAGTGCTGCTACCAATGGCTGTTACTGATGGTGCTCCTAACTCTGCCCAGGTACCTCACAAATCTCTACACAGCTTTCTCCCTTGCTATTCTACCTCCTCACCCACTGCTTTTACTTCTTCTAGCTCCTTTCTGCCCATCTACATCCTTTCTGGAACATCAGTGAGCTTCAGTCTGGTCATCACATAGCTTAACTAAATGCTGAGTATTGTTTACTCAGCCAGAAATGTTTTCCACATCCACAGTAAACTGAAGCCAATCAAGGACCTACACAGCCAACATCCAGTATGCTTCTGGATTAAAAAAAAAGAGTGGGAATTCATTGAAGAGTGTAAGAAAAAGCATCCTGTTGGAGTTTCTCAGAGGAGAAGGTTCTGGGGAGACCTTCTAGGAGCCTTGCAGTACCTACAAGAGGGATGGAGAAAGACTTGTGAATACTTTTCCCACCTGCTACAGAAAAACCTCCACCAACCTGTATCTTAGAGGTCTTTAAGCACTCAAAGGCTTTCTCTCTCTCACACATGGAAGTATAACATCCTGGTAGATTTTTGGTTTACTCTCAGAAACATCTTCCATTTAGAAAATCCAAAGCAACTAATTTCCCATTAATCTAATGACATAACATGAGTTGGGCATCCTTTGACTCTCAACAAAACAAGTCTCCCTGTGGCTTTGCACAAAAGCCACATTTAAGGTTTAATGGCTTCTTCACTGGTTTGCTGAAATTTTTATTAAAACAGCAGAGCAACATCAGAGCTGCTCCACTCAGAAGCATTTGCTACATGATATCTCAGAGTGCCTGAGATAAGGGAAGTCTCAGCAAAGGAAAGTGACAACATTAATTAAACTTTTTCTCTTAAATACAGAACAGTTCATTAAAAGCTTTAACAGGTGGCAGGTTTGGCAGCTCTATTGTGTGTAGGCTCTAGACAGATTTATCATGCCTTTCATTTTAAAACATTTATGTGAACGCATTGGCTGAGATAAATTATCTTGTTCACAAAAGCATCCTGATCAAGGCTGCTGTTTAAAGTGTTACATCAATCAAATCATGTTGTAAAAATGTTAGCATCAATTTTGACAAACAGCATCTCATATTTATAGCTTTGGTGCTCTCTCCATTAGCTTCCCCTTCCAATTTTGCGATTTTGTACATTTTAGATCTACAATACTCAAGGAAGTACTGAACACAAACTGGCTGGGTCATTTAAAATGGTTGGACGGATAGCCCAGGGAAAGCAGACAGCAGGTACTGCTGCTGTCTCATAGCAACTCAAAAAATGACACCTAGACTCAGGCAGATTTGGGAAAATTCATGAGGGATTGAAATGAAGGGCTGCTTTCATGGAAAGGCAAGATTTCAGCCATTCCAAGACTTTTCATTGAACAGCTGGCCTCAGAAACATCTGAAGGGAAAGGAGTTATGCTGCTACGGTTTCCATATTTGTTCAGAAACTGTTATTTGTGTATGCACTCAGATGCCAGCATCTCATATCCCAGACCCTATCCATCCAGCTAGGAACCTTTCACAAAGACTTGGTATGTAGCCCAACAAACATTTAAATATATATACTATTAAAACCCAGTCCAAGCGAGAGTGCCACTGAGCAACAGCCTACACTGGAGAGAAAACTTTCAGATTAAGTCTCTGCCTACATCAGCAGAGGTGTCTGAAGTGAGACTTAGAGCTATGCAGAACGAAGCAAATTATCAAAATTTCTACAGCTGTGATCCCTTTTCAGAGCACCAATCAAGAAGTGGGACTCTGTGGAATACACTTAGCAGAAGAGAACAAGAAAAGCTCTCCAGCCTGAGAGCTCCACTGAATTGCAAGATGATAAACATACAGTCACTCAAACACGAACAGCAGCAAGTTCATTTGAAGCCACAGTATCCATCTATTTTTAGCAGGTTTTATCTTAGTGAACAAAAGTCCTTTCCACAACTCTGAATTAGAAACCCATGTCTAAACCATCTCCTTTTCTATCTCCTAAGAAGAGTTTGTATCAATGATCGCTCCAGGTCTCTCTTCTCTTTCCCTTCTAAAGCAGAGAAGATCAACTGATGTGATGATATTCCACTCTACGGGATTGAGTAGGTTTTTATTTTGAAACACGAATTTGTACCACAATTTAATGACCTTCCTCTTGAGTATAAGGCCTGCATTCCCACTTATACAAAGATTTCAAGTTTTGAATGCTAAGAAGAACTGAGGATAAAGAAAATTATTTTTGAACACAAATGGCTTTATGATCTAAGAAAACCAGAGCAAGTACCAAAGCCTGTAAACACTCCTGTACAATATTCAGACCACAGTCCTTGTCACTGAGTTTCAGGGCCTTTTAACTGATATACACCTCTTTTGTACCACATTTTCAAGACTTCAGGCATTTCTGACCAAGATGCCTCTTAAATATATGAGTGCTAGCCAAACAAATGACAGTCACCATCAGCCTTGCAGGATTCTCATCTTCTACTATTAAACTGAGACAGCTACAGCACCTATCCAAAGGGTGGGTAAGGACACAGTCTCATATGATAGACGCTGTCAGGATTTTGGGGCTTCTGTCCCTCTTCATTATTAATATCACGCCAGTATCAAGGGAATTGCAGTCTGTCATGGTCCCCACTGTCCTGTGCAATGTCTTTGGTACAGACATCTGAAAGTAAGACAGCTGATGTCAGAACAACCACCACTAAGCCCTTTTTGGCACTTAAACTTCGAAAAACTGTTTCTCCCATCCACTATAAACTCCTGAATTTGTTAATTTCTTTAACTGAACTACCCTCATTCCCAGTTCAGAAAAAGGACTCATTTGATAAACCCAAGCTGTATAAGGACACTGCCAATTACCTGCTGTATTCAAGTTTCTTGTACTAACCAGTACAGCACCATCTCAGTTTCTTCTCTACTGCACTGTGTTCTGTACAATTGTCAGAAACTTCAGCTGTTAAAAGGGCAAAATTATTTTTATGTGCCTCGTTGCTGATAGAGAATTAAATGTGTTGCTTAAAGGCATTCTGGCAAGATCTCTCTCAACACATTTTTACCTTGTTTGGTCTAGTTAAAGAACCTGGGAATGGTTCTGGATGGAGGCTCGTATCAATGACTCCACAGAAACCAGGGTTCAACCCATTAAAAACATGTGAGTGTTGCCATCATAGAACTGGACTCAGCAGGCAGAAGGAGCTTCTTTTCCCACATCACTGAATATCCGAGCTGGAAGGGGAATGAGAGCAGCTCCTGAAAGCCAGAATCACTTATGGAAATACTTCCAGACTGCCAACTGAAGAGTAAAGAGGATTTCAGGAATGCAGTTTGAGGTCATTCAGTTTTTCTCTACTACACAAGCCCGGCGAAGAACTAAGAAAGCCTCTTTCCCTAGCAACAAGTCATGTTGTACATGCTGCTTATTCAGCTGCAAATACGGCTTTTATCCCAGAGGTAATGGACTTAGAGAAGGCTATTCTTAAGCACTAATAAGCTAAAAGAACTCAATTATTTTAATTTCAAGACTAATGAGGCTCTCCTGTGAGCTATTCATTTTGCTACTTCAGGAGCCTTGCGCACTTGTACCACATCCAAGTAAATAAAAGGAAGGAAGAATAAAAGTCATCATGACTCGGCCCTTTTAATGGACACAGACCTCCAACAGTGCTGAAATTCCCTTTAAACAGGAAAACAGGAAGATCATCAAAAGCCCATCACCCACACAAAGGTCAAGCTGTAGAAAAGACTAATTATCACACAACTGCTTAATGTCCCTAATTGTTTGGAGATTTTTACAGCATTTAGACTGAGTGCGGGATGGAACACACTTGAATTCTGGTTTTCTCAGGCCACTCCATACTGACCTGATCATGATTACTCTAATGCACAAGAGCTCCTATCTGACAAGATCAAGAGATTATGTGAGATTAGAAGGAACAGCACCACTGTTACTCCTATGTCACCTTCACTCTGGTGAGTCCTTGTGAGGACACACCCATTGTATCTTCCTCTGTGGCCACCCAAGACTCACTGCCACAACCCTCCCATCAACACCTCTAAAAACTTAAAACACACAAGGGCCTTGCTAACCCCTGGAGGACAAAGTTATTTCTGGTGTTCGAAAGCAAGGTGGAAGACAGCCTTTATTTTGTGTGGAGAAGAAAACCCTATTATTTTCTCAATATCTGTGCACTTTCTATATTCTATTACTCAGTCTACCAAACAAATTTATTTAAGTCTTGGCTAAGTCAGGTAGCGATGATATGGTCTGTGCTGCTGCTACAACTTCTTAATGCTTTACTGAAAACATGAAACAAACACAGAAGAAAAAAAGATAAAATTAAGACACTATGATTCAGTGCTGCACCTCATGCTACTGACATCAAAATAAAACTTCCATTTCCCAAGTCACTATTATTTGATTTGTGCCCCTCTAGCTCTGTCTGGCTGCTCCTCATGCAATGCTAGCCCAGCAGACAGTACACAGTGTGCTTCTAGATCCCTCCTCTCTCTTCTGCCATGACAAAATGGCTCTCTGAGCCTGATTTGATTTCCTGCTAGCTCAGTCACGACACCTGAAATCTTTCAGCCACTTTTTCTTTTCCCCAGGGCTGTTTACAACACATAGGTGGCAGCCTGTGAATGACGCCTGCACAGACTGGAGAACAGAGTGACGGCCAGTGGCAGAAATGAACCACCACTCCATCCCACCTCAGCTGCTTCACACGGCCTGGAAACCTTTTTCTACCCATTTTGCTTCCCTCAGTCCCATCAATTTTCCCAGAAAAATAAACTATAATAAAATTCTCTGCAAAGGCCTCAGACTGTAAAGCTACACATTCACCGTTTTCAGAAATGTCCATCTTATCAAGAAACAATAAAAAGGAAATTCAAATGTCTGAAAATCTCCCTTTCTCATCCAAGTCATTGCTGAAGCTCAAGCTCTTCTCTGCTAGCCAGCATGGCACACAGCTCAGCAGACACTGGGCATTTACTATTTCAGTTTAATACAAAATAATCTCCACATGGTCACATGCTTTCTTCAAACTAAGAAATTTTTTTCATCATTAATGACTTACTGAGGTATTTTAACTATCTGTTGCAGCATCAGGGCTGAGATGATAAAGCAGTGAACTGTAGCTTTAGGCTTTAAGCTGAGAAAGGAGCCTCACTTTTTCATATCGTCTGTTTTCACCTGAACGCTGAAAACTCATCAACCATGCCTTCACAAGTTTATCCAAAATTTAATTTGCACATTCAGATAAGTAATTTTAAGTAAGCAAAAAGCAATCTAACTCCCAATCTAAATGCACAGGCTACTGAGGTAGTCTTTCACAAGTCAGTGTAAACTTAGTAAGAAATGAGGATTAGTCTGTGAGAAGACATCAGCCTCTGGTGTGCAGTAGAAATGGAAGCAAAATCAAATTGCCTTACAAAAGACCTACTAAAATCCATCTGGCAAAACCAGCAGTCACCCCACCGTGTGCAAACTGTGAGTATTGTCTGAAACCTACAGTGTTATCTCAGGTTACCCAACCAGAAGTGATCTGACCTGGACAAGTGCCTGCGCTGCCTCTACGCAGGGCAGGGGGTCACACGGAAGAGTGCTCCCCTTGTTTTTAACACTTTCTTCCCATCACTCCCCTGTTATCTTAGGAATCCTGCCATGAGCCTCATCACCACAATCAAGGACATCCCTTCTACTCCACTGAGCTTCATTTCATACTGAGGATGATGAATGGTGACAAGTCACCTCTAATTTATTGGGACTGTTATTCTCTCAATCCAAAACTGTTTGGAGCTGTCATCTGCTCACTCATTTTCTGTGTGTTAGTAATATGGGACCAAGGGAGACACTTCTGAAAAGCTCATGCAGGTGCTAGTAAAAATCCTGTGGTTAATGGTTGGGTGAAATGATTCCATTGAATTCAACAGGGGATGATCTATTCCTTACAGAAATGTTTGGAGGTCATGAAACATTTCAGTGTATTTCAGAGAAACTTCCAGTATAAAACAACAGTGAAATTTCTGTTCCATCCTTTTAAGTGATAGACAACATTTCCATAAAGATTATGAAGAATTCTACAGTTGGAATAAATGGCTAATAAATTTGAATGTTAATCTTTGTTCCTCTCTTTAAGCAGAAACCAGGCCTCAGTTTCACAGTCTGATAAAATAGCACAGCAGTATTTGCCTATACAAAAATAGAGAAAAATCCTGTGATAAGAAGTGCTAATACAAGTCTCAGGAAAAGAAGTAGTGGGCAGGTTCCTGCACCACACATGCTAAGATCCCAAAGTCCCTTTAACTTCAGCATTACATAAAAAGCATTTTTGCACAATACTCATTCTTCTCTGTACATGCCAAGATGGGAAAATCTACAGGAACTCAACACCCACCATTCTCTAATATCAGAGTTTTTACATCTATCAAATCTATCTATCCTGCATACGAGAAGAGGCTCATTTTAATTTGTGACATAAGCTAAGACTAGAAGAGCACGTATTTCCACAAATGAGTGGATACATTTGGCAAAGAAAGGGACCTGGCATTACTCCATTACATTCATGTGATCTTTCCCAGCCCATTCACCTCATATGATACTGGCAGAGTCAGTCACTCAGTCACCAATAAAGTTAGGAAGCAAAACCAGAGCAGATGGGCCTCACCTGATGCTAAGTGACTGCAGTCATCCCAGTATTATTATGCAATTCCTACAGATGTCATCTCTTGGAAAACCACTTCACATAATTGCCCATATGCAAACACTTGATACACATTATTTCACTGTTTCACCAGCTCCCTCCATGAGACAGTGTGTGAGGTCCAATGTAATTTACCATTGCACTCATAGTAAAAAAATCATTTCTAATCTCATAGAAAGTTATAAAAAGTCCTTCATTTTTACTGCCCCACAGCTGACAGTACAGAGCCCTTACTCATTTATTTCAAGACAGGGCAGTTGATATTTCTTCAAGAAATTAGAAATTATGACTTTACAGTAAGTTTTCTTTTAAGTTAATCCAACAGAAAGCCTGAGGTTCCCTCCTGCAGGTAAGTGAGGTAAGCAATGGAGACCAAAGAAACAATCATCAGACAGGAAAGTGCTCTAGTGAAGAGCTACAAAATTTCACATGCGAATTCACAGATTCCTGCTAGCTGTGCTTATATCCAATTTACTGCTAATTCAGAGAGAATATAGAAAGCATTTTACTCATCCTTTAAATGGTTACAGCTCTCCTCACAGGTGGCTGGCACAGAACTGTCACCACCAGCCACCCTACCATGCTGTGGAAGAGGGTATTATCCCAAAGCACTAGCTCACCCCATTTGTTTTCCCCAGCTCTGGCACACTCGCCAACCCATTAAGAACACACTGAAGTCAACATAAAAATGTCAACAAAGCACATCCAAGCTCTTTAACATTCAGATCCATGTGCTCTTAAGCAAGTTCAGAAAGGCCATTTCCACCATGGTGATACACTGGACAGTAAGAGCCAGGCTGCAATGAATAATCACCATTTTCACGGAGTCTTTATGTGACACGCTGTCCCCATTCTTTGAGCCACAGGGAGCTCAACTCTCTTTGCCCCTTACAAAACATACTCCTTGTGTTTAAAGTAGCACTTTTCTTCTAGGATGCAAACCGTCGTATCCCCAGGTTCTCTCATGTGAATTAAAAAAACCTTCATTGCTCTGCTCATTTTCACAGGGCTAGTTAGGTTGCTTATGCATGCAAGTGCTGAATGCATGAAACTTCTCATTCCTTCTCCTGAAGGAATGTTTCCTCTATTTTCCACTAAAAGGCAGGCCTTGAGAGCAGACAACAACAACAAAGATGTAATTCTCAGAACTCACTGTAAAATACTGCCCAAAAAAAAAAAAAAAATCCAGGGATATTTATTTGTCTGTCATGCTGAAGACAGCCTAGCATTTGCAATTTCCCCTGAAATGACAATTCCAACCTAGGTTGAAAATCAGTGTCTCAGCTTTTACAACACCAGTGACTTAGGTGACCTATTTTTTTCTATTTATGCATCTGACAGTTTTTTGAAGAGCTCTTACCTTATTTAAGTTTCAGCATGCCCCTGACAGTCTGCGGCTCTGTCTTAAACAAAAATCACTACCACACACTGTACATGAATGTGTGCATCCTACTGTGCACGTAATCTACAAATTAGTGATCATCAATTCCATTTAATTCTTTTTCTAATATTCTACAAGCCCGTCACAAATGTCTGTGTATTTTCAAAATATTAAATGCAATTTAATCTCCTTTTCAAAGTGTATTTAAAATATTATCTCTACCTGCTTTTAGTCATTTTTGCAATGTTTTTAAGCCAGAAAGTGTTTTTAATTAATTATCCATACACTAAAACTAACTGTGGATAATTGAAAATACCTGAAAACCACAAGCCTAAGCTTTTCCTTTTGGGGATACTAAATTCCTTCCTAGAGAAGACTGCACAAGTCTTCATATATTTTGCAAGTCAGAACACAGGTAAAAGCTGCAGAAACTACAGTTCAGAAACTCTCCTGTTCATTCAGGTACCTGCCAGGTAAGGTAGGGCAGAGGATCATTTAAGGATGAACATTTGTCCAGATCAAAAAACCTCTTAGGCTACTTTTGTTCTTTATGAACATTCCCAATAGCCTCCAAATCCCAACTCTTTTTTTTTTTGGCACTCTGTCCTTCCACTCCACTTAAAGAACACAAAGGCAGGAAGAATATGAAAGGACAGTGTTACCTGGAGTAATTATATGGTAAAGCACAATTGTATCCTGACCATGCTTTGCATCACATTTGCGCCACAAAATGGGACTTGACACCAGAGCTACATGACAAAAGCATTTTAGTTTTTGCCACTCAGGACAAATACAGACACAGAAAGAGGAACCACTCTCTTCACACTTACCTGAAGCACAGCTTTTCCAGTGGTTATTCCTCCAGCCCCTTTGCTGGTATGCAAGAAAAGCTCTAGTGATCTATTCTGACATTCACCTCCCATTCTTACCTGTGTCTCTTAGTTTTTCCCTTTGCTTTTATGTACACAAACAAGGCCAAAACCCAAAGCTTGCTTCTTACCTACCTGGTTCCTAGAGCCTCTGTCCTAAAATTATTTCTAGCCTTTTTACCAGGCTCTACATATAAAATGGCTTGTCCCAAAAATTTGGGTTTTCTTAGAAAGGCTTCCCACAAAAACACCGGACTCATTTTGAAAGTAACACAAACTTGGATCTTCAAAGCATCATACACGATCACTTTCACTTCAGACAGAAGTCAAAAGACATCTCCAACACCCTTCCATTAAATCACTGTCTTCAGCATTTTCTTTTCAGACAGTGCTTAACATGTGAGCTATTCTCTCCAAGAAGCACAGCTTCTTTCCTCCTCCCCAGCTCAACTTCACTGCCCAAAACCCAGCCAGACTCACAGTCAGTCTGAGCTCAGTAACCCTTTCTGAAAACCTCCTTCCCTCTCTCCTCCATATACTGCTGTAAAGAAGGTAGGCAATAATAGCATTGTCTGCCAACACTGCTACTATTTGAGAGAAATATAGCCATTTCTGTCAATTTTGCAAAATTTCAGACAGATAAATGTACCCCTAAGGTAATCTCTCCCTGAAATGATCAGGTAGAGTGAACCCTACATTCCTGCAACATCACCTTTGGGTCAAGTCAGAGGCTGTCTCACAGTACTTACTTTTGCAGACATCTCTTTTTCTCCTCTCCCAACCCTGACCATTGTATCTCCCAAAGCAGATCATCACCGTTTTCCTCTCCAGAGGGACCTTCTACCACCTCGCTCCTGCTGTGCACGCAGTGGCTGGATTATTAACTGTGTAAGCAGTTAATAGAGGAATCTATCATTGAACCTTCCTGCTGACTACGCAGGCATTAGCAAACTCCACAATGCGCAGCAGCTCTTTTCTGGATAGTATCCATTATTCACAGTCACCCTACATAAAAAGCCTTTATGCTCTTCCTGAATGTTTGCAACGTGTTGGGGACCTGCTGGATGCAGCCCACTGGATAATTGGCAGCAGAGTTGTCTTTAGCTGGTTTCATTCTTCAGCAGCTTTATGTATCATTGCTGGCAATACCACCAACTTGAGAGAAGCATGGGTATTATTCTAAAAACTCACTTTACTGTCTGCTTTAACACTTATTTTTCTACTGTCACATGTTCACTTAGAAGTGTCTACACATCGAGATTTAGAGATCATTCTGCAAAAAAGCCTTTTTCTCCCTATATCCTTCACAGAGCATATGCTCATGAGCTCTACTGTGAGCTGCTGAAGGTTTTAAAAACAATAGAGCTGAAGTCTTTTATGGGAAAACACTACAAGCCAATGGCTGAACCTAAATGCTATTTGCAGATGCACACTGTGCTCACACGATGAGCCAAGCAGAATAATGCAAGTAAATAATTATCCTCTGAAGAAAACAGAGAATGTGAAGAATATAGGTTAACAAATTAATGGAAGTCCTGCCAACATCTTAGGTCTGGAAGTTCAACTCTTCCTCCCCACACCTGCTGTGAAGCCCTGGTGTAGTTCTCCAGCCTCTCACTTAACATGCTCTTCCCTTGATCACTGGCTACATTCCTTGAGCCTACACAGCACAGCTGAAATTTCTCACACAGCCCCCTCTGACCATTTCACCCTCTCTCTCAAGGTCAAATTCTACATTTGTGTCCAAGTTCCCGCAGCACTACATTCAAGCCCCTGATCTCAAAGAGACTGCACAACTCTACATGCATGTAATTAAGCTCTCTCTGAAATTATTCCTGCTTGCAACCCCTCAACCCTGCCAGCTCAGGTTTGTAAACTACAAACACCAACTTGAGTAGCTCACATTTCAGCTACTATATGCCCAAAGCACTTTTATTGTAGCAATCACAGTACTGGGCAGCATCTCCTCTGTCTTTGCATCAGGGCTCTATTCCCAGCAGCAAAGAGATGGCAGGACAGGGTGATGGAAATCCATCATCCATGCCCTGCAGATGGTCTCAGTCCTGACACATGAATGCTGCCAGAGGAAGCCAAGTGTGAACAACACTTAAGGGCCCTTCCTGGCTCCTTTTTCCCCAGCCCTGCTGGGGAAAGTTTCTCTCCCAAACCACAGTGCAGTGGGACAGAGAGGGAGAGGAACAGCACATTGTGGATGTTTAAAGTGAAAAAAGAGCAATGTGAGTTAAAACTACAGAATGGACACTGTCTAGCAGACTACATATCAGTCTAGTACACTTCATCAGTAGTACATTATTTTGGTAATCTGAAAGCTTTAGAAGGAATAATATGAGTTCACCTGTGGTGAACTCAAGATTTTCTAAGTAAGAGAAGAGAGTCTGGAAAGCATCTTGCATTTCAGAGTCCTGTAGCATACTGGAGACACACAGCTGCTGATCCCTGCACTGAATGCAAGTCAACATCACACAGCAGCAACCATGCACCACTTCTGAGAGCTGCAATAAATGTCTCAGACTTCAGCACATTCATGAAGGAAGGTATTTGAGAAATACTAGAATATTTGGGAGAAATTATTTATTTGTAAGTACAGCAAACATGAATCACTCAATTAATGAAACTCTTTTAACTTCCGAAACACAGTGTCTGGTACTGCTGGTTTTATAACTCAGTTATATCCAGAAGCAGCAAACTGAGCAGGACCCCCAGCAAGGGAGAGGACACTGAGTACAGACTCTATACACAACACTGCTCTAGCCAGAACAACACTGCTTCAAGTCAAACAACAACCACTCACATATACAGCTATTCTGGATATTTTCAGCAGGACATAACCATAAGAAGTCTCAACGCTGTCATCTTTTGTGACATCAAGAAAAGCACCAACAACTTAACCTAGCAGACCTTCCTTCTGTTTAATTAAACATTTTACTAGAAAAACTATATACTTATTTATGAGTCATATTTAAAAAGTTCACGAATACAGCTGTGTTGTGAATGCAAGCCAAGAATGGGGATCTCGGTTTTGTGTTTTCCTCATGTCAGCTTAACAGCTTAATTAGCTCTACTCACAATGTTAAATACTCTCAGAATGAGAATTAAGTCAGCCCTTTGTAGCATTCAGAGCAGTAGATGAGGTTTTTTCACTCAGTTAATTGGATACTTCTTTCCAGTGTAGCAAAAGGACACCAAAATAATCACTGTGTTTACTAAACTAAGTGTTACACTAAAGAGGTTAAAACAAATGCCATCAGGCACACTTGTTTGTTTTTAGAATTGGTTGTAGTCTGTTTCTTGCAATCACAAATAGGCCTAGTGAGAAAAAACAAGGGTCATAATGCACTGGTCCTAAAATCATGATTTCACACTTGAGTAAAATCCATGTTTTCACAGTCCAAACTCACAAGTGCCTTGGGAAATATAAACCTCCAGCCTGCAGAGAAATGAGAAGGACTGGGCCTTCTCAGTGAAAATTAATCCACAGCCACCAGTGATAGCACTGACTTCTGCAAGACTTAGGCTTTTTATTGAAACAAGTGCTTTAATAGAAATAGAAGACTATTTAAAGAAAAAAATCTTTCCATTTCCTCTCTACCATGTCTTCAGCATCAAGTACATGAATCTGAGCCAACTGTCTCAGAACAGCTTGATTACTCAAAATATGCTTTACCTTCACCTTGGTATGAACCAGAGGGTAGAAAATTACCTTATGCATTTCTTCTTATTGCTACATTATAAATGCCAAAGATTACTTTCCTCTGAACTCTCCACTATCAGGTTAGGTTAACCTATTAAAAACCGAGGCAATTGGCCAGAAAATTAAGTCAAAAACTTCAGTACATCAAAAAACCTGACACATAGGATCAGTGTGTTTTACTTTCCAGTTATGACTTGTACTGCTTCTTCCTAGATAATGTTGGTTATATACATGACATTATATAAATACTGAAAGAAAATGAAGAATCACACCTGGAATAACAATCAAGCAAAAGGAAAAAAGATCTTCTGTTGATCCAAAGGTAGTTAAATGCAACATGCTTTACAGCCTAGGCTGTGAATGAAATCTAACAGTAGGCTTCTTCCAGACTAACCCACGAACTCTCATGCCAAACAACACCCCTTCAGGAGCCCACCATCACACAGACCTTGCTAAGCCTCACTCCTATGCAGAGCTTTTCACTCCAGGAAAGATGCTTGGTGACAGGAGAGTTGGGATACTGCATGGAATTTAATACTATTTCATGAAAGGAAATTAAGCCAGTTTGGTGCTCCTGAGACTGATCTGGCATTCTTGAGAGGCATGAAGAAGGTTACAGCACAGCAAACCTCACACTGTTTCATTTCTCCTCTCCTTTCCCGACACCCCTGTGTGTCTCATCCAAGCTCTTCCCATGGCCAAGCTCTCTGCTCTTAAACATTTATGTATGGGGTTGTGAAAATAAATTGATCTCAGTCTGCCTTTTTTCTTTATCCTTTCCAGAGATGTGCTAGCAGGACCTGTACCAAACACCAATCATGCCCGCATTTCTCATGCGGTGTTTTCTCAGAAAGTCCCTCTAGGCAATGTTTTCCCTGCTGAAAGGGATTATTTCTGTAACATGCAGAAGTTGGTTTATGTAGCACATCATCTGTCTCACCCACATAAAACTAGATCATTACAGGCGATTTAAGAGTACACTGATGAAGAGGTAATACTGCAGTCAACAAAAAAAAAGAAAAGCAGAGAAGCTCACTCCAAGATACTGTTAGTGATTCTGCATTAGAAATCAAAGGTTTTACAATGAAGTGTACTGAGCAACAACTTTATTTGCAGAAAAAATATCAGGAGAAACACAGTATTTATGTTATTTGCTAAATACATTTTTAGCTTGCAAAAGCTCAACAGTTTCAGTAATGGCTGGTACACAGTGGGACAGGTATCACTTCCAAGTCCAGGGAGGACTGGGAAATCTGGCATCTAAACACTAGGTAGTTTATGGCAAATAGTAACTTTAATAAGAATGACAGGCTGAAGTTTTTAATAATATCTTTTTTCCATATGAATACTAAACCTTTTCTTCAGATGTGGTGCATTATTTATTGCTCTCTAAGTGAGGAAAAGGAAAGAAAAGAAGTGGAAAAGGACTGCAAGCGTCTCTCATGCTGACTGGGCTCCAAAACATGTAAATAATTCTGTTTCTTTCACGAAGTTTCTTCTGAGATCCCCACTGTACTCTGGCAAATACACATATAGTGGCTTACTAAAGCATCAGCTCATATACTTAAAAACACAGCCTTGTGTCTGTTTTCTATCACCTGCATGACCAAATCATTACAGTAATGCTCAGTTTATGTCAACCAGCTTCCAAAACACATACCCATGTCTATGAAAGTCCTTAGTACTCCTCAGTTTCTTGTGGTTATTATTCAAGAGTAAAGGAGTGGAAACACTGCAATTACTCACTCAAAGCAGGAGCACTTTGTGGGTAGCTGCATAGACTTTTAATGGATTTCATTCTGCAGTCCAAGCAGTGAAAGAGAAAAGTTCTTGTTAGCTCAACTTCTGTGCTGCAAGCGTGCTGGAAAGGATGTCCCTCCAGCATTAGAAGTTAATTTAGCTGCTTCTGTTACTGTTCAACCCCTGGACTCCCTTGTGAGGCTGCCAACACAAATACCACCTGTGAAGGCCATTCTCATAAACTTGTTCCATGCAAAGGGATTTGAAATGTCTGGCTCAGCTCGTCAGGGAACACGTGGCAGCCCAAAAGCTCTAACAGCCAACACACAGAGGAAGGTTTTTCTTGCCCACAGTGTCCACGTTAGACAGCACATCTTCACCACATTGCTGTGTTCAAATTTGTATACTATTCATGTCATTTTCCATGTAAGAGCATTTATGCAGTCCAGCTGAATCAAGCTGAAATCAGTGGAATTTTATGAATGCTGCTAAAAATTATTGCTAGAATAAGTTCTCAGTTACTGCAGCAACAACATTAAGCAAATCCCTTAGCAAAATGCAAGGAAATAAGCAAAAACACCTAGGATTTCTTTATTTTGGGACATTAACTGTGGCCTACGCAAGGTAACAGAACCAACTGAACTTTTCCACACCTCAAATTTCCCTTAATAGCATACGCCAAACTAAAAAGTATCAACAGCAACTTTATGAGTTGATCAAATGCTACTGAATTTCAATTGTCAGGCTCCAAAACAAAACATCTCATCTATTCATTACCCCTCATGTTTGCCCTTAAATAAGAGAGACTTACCACATAGCCTCTGGTGCCCAAATCAATGGAGTGTGAAAAAAGATCAAACTTTCCAATGGTTAAAGTTCCACATATGCTTGAAATAAAAAGCATTAAATTTACTTAAAGATGAATCTAGAGGTTGATTTTCATGAAATTTCATCCTATGGCCTCACATGTGCTGTGTAGCAGTATTCACATTAGTTGCTTTACTGCTTCTATTAAGCAAGGAAATCTAAAGAGAAGCATCTAGAGCAGACCACTACTGTCTCACTGAATATGACACAAGGCACTGCACACTGCACTAGAGTTCATAAAATCACTGACAGGATTAGGAGTTTAGATCAGTGTCTTTCACACTAGAAGGTGGTAGTAAGAGGACAATCAGTAACAACCATCCAACATAACATTAGGGTTTTTTTTTTAACCAGCCTGACACCATCCTTACTTCTTGCATTCATTTGGCAGCCAACAGAAGAAAGAAAAAGACAGTACCTCCCATTGCTTCCCTGTCCCAAACCCTGGTGTGTGTCAGAAACAGAGAGGAAAGGAGGGAGGGAGAGATAGTGTGAGTATAAGGGAAATACAGAGCTCAAGAGAGCTACAGACTGGGCAGCCCCACCACAATGGAAAAGCAGCTCTGTACCATGTAGCAGCTTCTTACACTTGCAAGTCCTGCCCAAGCATGAAATGCAAGGAAGCACACTAAGGGTTGAACTTCAGCATTAGCAAGCTTTCACAAACAAGCCAGTTCCCTGGTCCCAGGAAAAGAAAGGTGGGGGCAGCCCTCTGAACATTTGGACTAGGCAGATGCATTGGCAGCCAAGCCCTGAAATTAAGCTGTTGGCCAGTTTACATCTTATTAGAGCGCCTCTCTTTTCCAATCTAACAGCAGGTGCTGGCTGAGTCTAATTACACACACACAGTTTATACAACACATGGTAGCATACTCGGGAGCTTCAGCTCTGAATGCACACACACGGGTCAATGGTGCTGGCACTTTCAGTCAGTGCCACGAGGCATTCTTGCTTTGTTCTATTATAAAAATATTTACTGGAACTAATTTCCCAGTTTGGATTGATTAAAGATACAGAAGTCTGGGAACATGTATTTATTGCTCCCAAACAGCTCTGAAAGAGGACCTGGGGCAGTACTGACTGCCACACAAACAGGCAGACTCACGTGGGATCACCTTTTCTTTACCATCCTGCATTTTGAGTTTGGTTTTAACAACAAAAAGCTCCCCAGGAACACACAAGTTGAAACACCACAGAAGGTTCACATTTCCCACTTACAAAGCTGTCTCACTGCAGTGAATTTTGAAATTCAGTCACTGGACCTGTTTTCTAAGGCCTAAAATGAGAGACACGTTCTCAGCTTGGCATAGTTTGGCATGGCATCTAGGCCCACTGTTGGGGGTGGTGGGTATCAAAATGCATTTAAAAGGCTGATTAAGGAAAAAACATAGTTTAAACTGAAGACCTATTCAGGCAGCAAGCCTGCTAGGGGCATGGGGACTAGGAAGGCAACCATTTAATCTGTTATTTTCCAAGCTGTGAAATAGGACAGAGACACTGAACCACGTTAGGGAGAAGTGACCATATAAGCCAGCCCTTTATGTATGTTACAGGCACTGAGAGAGGAGAGGGGCACAGTTATTTCACCAGCCAGCATATTCAGAGGCAAAGGAAGACCCTGGGCAAGTGGGAGCCAGAGCTGGATCTGAAGAAAGAGAACAGCAGCAATGCAAGAAGGACAAAAACCACATCTGAGAACTGTTTTGAAAACTCAGTCAAGTTCAGGGAGCATGAAAGGCTCCAAGCCCTCGGGAATGAAGCATGCACAAATTTTAAACAAATTGGTATAATTGCAGGGTACAGCAGCTTCCAGATGTTGCCAGTACAGTCACAGCAATGACACAACTACTACATGCAAATCTGACTAAAAGGGACACTGAATACTCCTTTGCGTTGCACTCAAACCATCTTCACAGAGGAACTGAATTTTTACTGGGGCAAAGCATGGAGGAAGAACTGCCTGATTTTGGCACAGACTCCATAATCTTGCACACTGTTTAGTAACACTTCTGTAATTAATGTGGTAGTTAATGCTTGAGGAAAAACCTTCTTTATTCCTGTGAAAATCTGTAAGACTCCTACTGGGCCAAGCCCAAAGACTTCAAAGTTTTTAAAGGGACAAAACAAAGAATAACTACTGAAAATTCAAGTTCACATTTTTGATTTGAAAGAAGTAGAAAAGGGGATTAAAGTTGGAATCTGATCACCTGTAAGTTGAGTACCTCAGTGATGGATCTTGTTGCTATTTGTCTCAGGCTGAGAACAGAAATTCAGTCCTGTGAATTTGAGAAACCCTCCCCCAGCAACAGAATAATGGCACTAGAAATACCCTGGTTTCAAATAAACTCAGTCTTATCACACTTATCTCACGTACAAAATTCCCATGGGTATCTACTGACCAAAGTGTATTGCCTTTAAAAACACTTATGTAAGTCACTGAAGGAAAAAAATTGTGTCTCTGTAAGTTGCAGAAACCTGCAAAACTTGTAAGTATGAGAAACGACAGAACTTTCTACTGTATATAAAAGCTAAGACCTATCCTTTGATAACCCTCCCTGTATTCCAGAGATTTCACTGCTTTAGTTGCAGAAGCCTGTTAATACTCATCTAATTAAGGAGCCATTCACAGAACTAAAACGGCCCAAAGCAGTTTTGGGCCCTTCTCTTCACCTTCCATTCCACCACATTCATGTCATTTAGCCATTTAGCATGTACTTTCTGATGGGTTTTTTTCATGGAGGGTTTTTGTTTAAGTTTTTGTTTAAGTTCTACATTCACCACTATCCAATAGCAGAAAGTCTTCCTGGCAGAAAGTCTTCCAGAACCTCTAGAACCTCCAGAACCCAAGCCACCTGAATATCTGGCAAACATCACTACCGATGTCAAGAAAATCCTGTTTAACCTCATCCAGTATATTAAGTTTCTAGGGACATTCCTGAGAAACATCTCTCTACCAATCCACTCCCCCTCCCCCCAATTTCTTGTGACACCTGCATAATTTCATTTGATTAAATTCTCCCCTTTAAAGTTGACAATAAGTTTACACAGACAAGAGTTCACCCTGCAGCAAATATCCATCCCAAAACTGTTTCTACTTTCCTAGATTAGTAACAAGTGTTTTGTCTAGAAATAGAAAACTTAAAAAAAATCATTATCAGTGGCTTGGACATTCCTTGCTGTTTTACATCAAGTCCCTGAATCGGCTTTGTGGATTTTCAAGCAAGGCTTATGAAGCCAAGCACGGACTTGGTGCTTCACATCCTTCCCTCAGCAAGTCTGAGGGGGCTGCTCTTAAAAATTAAAGCAAAATCTACTGAGAAGCTGTTTCACTTGCAGTGCTGCTCATCAGTATTCACACAAAAGCTGGTTCCTGTTGGTTCCCAGAGACAAGGACCAGAGTGCATACTCTGATCTCCCTTGACTGAAAATGCCCTAGGCAGCAAGGAGAAATCACAGTTCTTATGATGCACTTCTCAAGTGCATGTAGAATTAGGTTTTTGCCCTCCACACAGAAATGTTTCCCTTTTAACTGACAAAAAACCATGATGCTCAATCTTTAATCACATTCAATACTAATACTGAAGGATTTTCCCTGACAGGCTAAGATACAAATCATGTAATTATCATAGTAATTTCTATTTATATTCATTAGAAGCTTGATTTTAATTTAAAAATGCAACTGTAGTTTATCAAGTTTCCTATTAATGCTATTAAATGGATTTATCAGTCGATGAAATTTTTACACAAACTGCATTAAATGGGAAGTGAGAACCTGGCGAGACACACAAAGAATAACAAAGAGGGGCTTCTACAAGTATGTTAACCAAAAGGGGAAGGTCAGAGAAGGTGTACCCACCTCAATAAACAACACTGGTACACTGTTAACAACAGATTAGAAGACTGAGGTACTCAGCTTCTTGGCCTCAGTCTTCAGGGACAAGACCTCTTTTCCCACACCTCTCCAGAGGAGGGACAGCAGGACGGGGACTGGGGGAGCAAAGTTCCTTCCACTGTCAATAGAGATCAGGTTCATGGCCACCAAGGAACCTGAGTACACAAGTCTATGGGACCTGATGAGAGGCATCCCAGAGTGCCGAGGGAATTGACTGATGCAGTTGCTAAGATGCTCTTCATGGCATTTTAAAAGCCATGGCAGTCAGGTGAAGTCCCAGGTGACTGAAAAAAGGGAAACTGCACCCACCTTCAAACAGGGCGAAAAGCAGGACCCTGGGAACTACCAGCCAGTCAGCCTCACCTCTGTGCCTGGGAATATCATGGAACAGATCCTCCTGGAAGCTGTGCTAAGGCACTTGGAGGATGGGCATGTGATTTGAGACACCCAGCATGGCTTCACCAAGGGCAAGTCCTGCCTGACCAACCCCGTGGCCTTCTGTGATGGAGTGAGACTCCATGACTGAACAAGGGAGGGTTACAGATGTCATTTATTTGGGCTTCTGTGAAGCCTATAACATGGTTCCCCAAAACACCCTTCTCTCTAAATTGGAAAGAAACGGATTTGATGGTTAGACTGTTAGGTGGATAAGGAATTTGCTGGATTGTCACATCTAGAGGGTAGTGGTCAAGGACTCAGAGTCCCAATGGACATCAGTGACAAGAGGTTGAAACTGGATGATCTTTAAGGTCCCTTCCAACCCAGGTCATTCTGTAATTCATTCTACAATTTTTCCAGAAACTAGTAATTCAAAATATATTCTGTTTGTACATCAGAGAACATCCTTCCCTTACAGACAAAGCAGTAACCTGTACCTAAGACTGCAGTGGCCGTTAACTCACTTTCAAGTCAACGACCAATTCAAATGTCACATTAAAGATTGACACTTTTCAACTTCAATCTCCTGTCCCATCCCAGGGCCTGTCTAAGAAACTTCAAGCCACTGAATGAATACCTTCCAGCATTACTTAAGCTGAACAGTTAAGAGCTTATAAAGATCTTGAGGATAAAAACTGCATGGCAAACTGTTCAGGATGGGATATAAACTGAAACAGCAGATCCTTGTCAGCTTTCAGGCATACACCAAAAGTGTTTCCTGAAGGCTAATCCATAGCTTTTCAAGATCTTTCTGCTGTACACACCTCAAATTCAAGTCCATAAACCGAGCTGAGTCTCAACAACATTAAAGAGGTGCCTGAAACTCAAATGCTTTTTAGACTGGATGAGCTTGTCCATTCCTGTTCATTTATAACCATTTAATACCAATGATGTTCCATGAGTACAAATTACCACAGTTTGCTCCCACTTCCTCAGTAACACTGGGAGAGTGAGACAGCAAAACTGCAGAGGAGAGAATGCTTCGAATCTCCCTTCTGCTGCTCACAAAACCACAGAAAAAGCACGATGTCTCATGAGCCAGAACTTCCTCCTCCCAGCTTCAGTCAAGACCATGTCAATCCTGACACAGCTGGAGAGGTTAACCATAGGAGAGAAGAAAGGAAGAAATGAGTTTTCATGGGCTGCATTTAAACAACAGCTGTACTGTGGAACAGAGAACGCTGAATTCTGATTTCTTTCAGCTGCCCACATTTCAAGCTTAGAGAGCTGACCTTTAGATCTAGCATAATAATAGCTTTCTAAAGCACAAAATAGTAAAAAGAATTAAGAAAGCAAAATCCATTATCACTTCTAAGCAGTAGAGATAACACAAATTTATCAGAAATCAGATTTTATTCCTCTGAATGGCTTGCTCACTTATTTGTTAGGGTTTTTTTGTCCTGTGGAATTAACTAGATTATTGCTATTCAAACACACATCTTCAGTAAACAGAACTGCCATCTTTGCCAGATCCTAAGATATTTCAGGGATATCAGAGCAAAAGATAGATGCTAATTTATTGATAAAACATTACAAGGGAAAGATTAATGTGTTTGATGATAATACAGAATCAATGACAATTCACTGACCTTGACTGTAACAGCTGTGCATTGCTTTCTCTTCTGTTGTTCTTCACTAGCCCTGTGTGCCTGTAGGCACAGGTTGGCAGAGGCAATTCCCCACAGTCACACCGATAGTTAATGACTTTTAAATTTAATAGCATTGATGCCAAGGAGATGTACACACACTGACTAAAGCATATGCAGTACCCATCTCTGTTACTAGCAGGAAATGAGCCTGCTCCAGGAATTCCAAAGCATTTACTAATGGTTTAGACACAAAATGTTCCTGCTTCTCTTTACTCCCATTATACACAGTCACTTGGAGAAAAAAGTCTGACAGATCATAATATTTTTTCTCAAATTTGGTTCCATTCACATCTCCCTCACTTTCAAAAACACAAGCATCATGGCATAGTATTTGTTATAGACTGAACAGAAGCCAAGCCCAAATGTTTAGCAGACTGGTGCTCAGGACACCTGCTGAATTTGCACCAGAAACTGGATTCTGCTTTTCTCTAATTCACATTAATATGAATATAAGCTATGAACATAAGCTCACTAGCTTGTCTTGTCCTCTCCTCAAATAGTTCTTCCACCTTGTATAAATATATATACACACACACGGTGTGCAATTAGAATATTCCTCAGTACAAGTAATCACTGCTCTCTGCCTCCTTCCAAACAAAACCAACCAGCAAGCAAAATAAAAACTACCATCTGACTTGGAACAAAACCTCATTAACTTTCTTCCATTATATTATTGTCTAGAAGAATTACTGTACACCCATAAATTGTACAGACTGTACAATCCAGTAGTAAACAAAGAGGTATTTATCCTAAATACCAATCCAATATAACAAAATATGCTTGCCATTTCCTAATATCCCTGTGTACTGAAAATTCATGTTATCAGTGGAGTTCTTTGCTTTAGCTCTCCACAGCAAGAACAACAGGGTTCCTAGAAGGTCATAGTGATTTTCTTGTCACAGTTAATGCAGCAAACCCTTCAATGTAATGGGAAAAAAATAGTCCTGTACATGGCATTGAACCTGGGACATATTTCAGGCACTGACACTTGCACAGTTTGCTTCAGAAACATTTCAAAAGCTACACCAAGGTGAGCTATTGACTGATCCTAATTTGGACAGGCCCATTAATTTTCCAAATCCATTGGCATATTTTAAGTTACACTTTTCTCAGCACTTTTCCCACTCTACTTTATATTTCTTTATGAACTTGCTTGAGACTAAAGTGGAAAATTCAAATAAGCTTTTAGTTATTTTACAAGCTGCTACCTAACTTATCACAAGTATCAGATCAGAACCACCACCTCCATTTGACAAAAGGGAAGCAGCAAAGTCAACAGGATATTCTGAAGCCATCCCACAGGTCAGTAGCAGATGGACAGGAAGATAATTTGGGCTCTGGGCTGCAGAAAGCTCCATGAAGCATTGTGCCACCTCTTAAAAAGCCATGAAGTCTTCACACGCAAACATCCTGGCAGATATCAAGTGCTAGGAAGCAGAGTTATACTCTGGAAACCCAGGATCTGGCTCACAAACGTCTTATTTTGATGGCTGCTTTTTCCACTCTTGATTAAAAAAAATACATAGTGCAAGATATGCTGCATTTCCCAGAAACTGTTAACTATTTCATATTGAAAGTAATCATCATATCATATAATTTGTGTAAATACACTGTGTTATTTGGCTAACCTATACTATGAGAGATAATTTTACAGGAAAACAGCTACCAAGGCTGTGAAATAGGTACTTAGAAATTAAATCACACTTTGGATACCATTTCCTCAAGACTGAATACTTTTCTTAACATGTGCTTATTACTTAACATTTTCTTAACATGTGCACTATAATGCAAGCTGTAAAGTAGCATGACTTGTTCCATACAGGAAGCTGGATGAGATGGGTTTTACATCTTTGAGAGCTCCCTGTGAAATTCCATACAAAAGGTATACCATGAGAAATTTAGCAGCCATAAAACATATGGGGGTGATGATCATATTTTAGTACCTGCACAGAAGTAATTCACAGATGTCAAAGCTTTTTTCTAAAGTCACAAACATCTGGAAAACCATTAATACAAGAGACTGTCATATCCCTGAAAGTGCTAGCAGGAGATCCTTACTATCAAAGAGGCTCAGGCCTGCCCTGACCCAAGAGGCAGCACTATTTAACTCTACTCCTATGGCACTCTGGGGATAGGCAGCCCTGAAAAGCATGCTGGTGAAAAAGATAAATAAATAGGAAAAGAGATGAAGGTTAAGGAGCAGTAAATCAGCAGAACAGAACCAGGCAGGCAGACACTAGTCTATTCCATATTACAGATGGCAATGTATTCAGGCTAGGGTCTTATTTGGGAAGACACAAAGGAGGGATACTCTGCATAACAAGCAGAAAAAAAAACCACCAAACAGTATCTTTTCAAATACAGCTTACTCATCTGCCTCAGTCAAGTCCATCTGACTGATGATTTTTGCTACTTGAACTTCCCGTATACTTCTCTCCTTTTAAAAATGCAGAAATGAGAAAACCTGACCTGGGAAAGGAAGTTTTAGAAATGAGTCTGATGGGGAAACCACATTAACTGCCAGGGCCTGACTCAGGGTAATCAAAATCCCAAATCCAACACTGAGTCAGTGACAGAGAGAGAGAAGTCCAGTGCTTTACACTCCAGACAACTCTTCTTGCATTAACTTACTTTTCTCCCTGACTTCCCATCCTATCTCCTCCTTTCAC
Organism: Acrocephalus scirpaceus scirpaceus; assembly: GCA_910950805.1. Classification (NCBI taxonomy): domain Eukaryota; kingdom Metazoa; phylum Chordata; class Aves; order Passeriformes; family Sylviidae; genus Acrocephalus; species Acrocephalus scirpaceus. The sequence continues at coordinate 55,985,714 of OU383778.1, read as the reverse complement.
TTACCAAGGGCTTGGTTTCATCTTCATCTTTGAAATAGTAGAGCTGGTCCCCCTTGAGGACAAACCAGCGCGTGTGCCAGGTCTTGACGAAGCCCCCCTGCTTCCGCAGCCACCCACACTTGATGGACACGTGCCGCCCTTGGCTCAGGGCAGGAGTCTCTGAAGAGCCATTGTGTTCTTCCATACTGGGAATGGGCAACTCTCCTGTTGGGTAAACAAGAGGAAAAGGTAAAATAATTAGATTATTGTCCAGGCAGTGACTCGCTCTTTTCAACACAGCTGGAAAAGAAAGGCGCCTCAGCTACAAAAGTGTGTTAGAAAAGCATTTGCCATCTGCCTGCTTGTTCTCATACCAGCACCCCAGCAGCTGAGAGAATTACTACTCACCTATAAAATACTAAAATAATAATGAACTGCTAAAAAGAGGGCAAGAGGCAAAAGTCTTGTTCAACTGCTGTGCAAGACATTTTGACCAGCACCGAAGAAGACATGAGCTGTTTCTTGAGGTGAGTTCTGCTGGACTGAAGGCAGTAACAAGAAATGAACTTAAGAGTACTTCCTCAGACTAAGGAAAGCAGCTGACTACTGGAAGTCCCCATTTAAAATTCCTTGGCAGGCTTGGGGCTTTCAGGGAATGTTAAAAAAGCCTCTGCTTCACCAATGCTTCATTTTACCCCACCACACAAGCAGGGGTTTTTTGGTTACTGTTGCTCATTTTACTGAAGTCCATTTAAAGGAATGGGGACAGTAAACGCAAGAATAGTTGCACATCACCTCGTACAAGCAAGTCCTGACTGAAGTGAGTGTGTGCCCAGACACTTGTTACAGACATTTGGCAAATCATAAAGAATTTTGGCCCATCTCAAGGCACAAGAACTGTGTCAAAACTAGAGCTGAATTGTGGAACTAAAGTCTCACGTGGCATTTCGGCCTATAAAGGTATAAAACTTTATACCTTTAAAGGTATAAAACTATACCTTTTAACCATTTCTGGACAGTCATGACTCTTTCTGATGGATTTTGTATATATAATCATGCAGTAATATGCTTGACCTTCATGGCCAAAAAGCTTCTCCTGATCACCTATTATGTCTAGAGCACAAACATAGGATTTTGAGTTGCAAGTTCTGATATTTCCAGCTAAAATACAAATCAAACCAAAACCTACGTGTGCCAAAGAGTCTATACCTAAACAGAATAAAATGTGACTGCAAACACAGCAAGGTGCAAAATCCATGGTGAAATTTCACTGCCTGTAAGTGCTTGAAGAACAACACGTTTCTCTCCTTTCCAGACTACCACTGGCAATCTCTCGCCTCGTCAGGAGCTTGCACAGCTGTTAAGGCCAGGAAAAGCTGGATTCTTAGGCAGTTTTTTGTTTCCAAATATCAGGCTGGGAAAAGAATGAAGTATTCTTGACACTGCAGGCTGCAGACATCTCTGACAAAGAATATCTAGACCGAAGCTTCATGTTCTCAATTTGGCAAAGTGGGTTAGTGAGTCCCAGCCTGGCACTCCTGCTCTGGGTCCTCTCCACAGGAACAATACCTTCACTGAACACAATGAGTGGGCATCAGCACTGCAAAGGGATGTACTCAGCTTCTAAGGCAGACTAGAAATGCAGACAACACACTCATTTGACAGAAGAGGCCATCCCTCTGACAATTAATACATAGTGTTACATCACCATAAAATAAATCTCAATACAAGAAGGAATCAATAGATTCCCATCAGAAGCGGTTTTCAGCCCTTTTTTCCTTTGGCTCCTTCCTTCCTACTGCTCACACATCCCCTTCAGAACAACTTCTCCAGCTGCCAGCTCTGTTGTGTGTTTACAGCTTTTTCTTTTAATACCCACACACGGTCTGTTTTCACATCCCTGCTCTGGGCTGGATCCTGGAATCTGCTCGCCGTGATTACAGCTCCTCACTGCCCTGAGCCACTGAGGTTAACATGTCTCAACACAAGCACAGAGGTTTTCAGCAAAGTACAAATTGCAGGATCAAAACTTAAATCACTTGGTATTCTTCGCAGAGAAAGGAAATCTTTCTCCTGTCTCTTTAGGGTTCACCTAGAGTCACCCACAACATTTGTACTGTAAGATTTACTTGAGCCAAGCGTCACCACAAAACATACAAACATGCCTGGCTCTCTGCAGAGAGCAGATAAAATTTTTTTTTTTGGTGTGTGTCTGTGGTTACAACTGCGAGAACAAGAACGAACCAGCTGACAAGTCCTCAGACCACACTGCCCTCTCTCCAAAAGAAAATGCACCCAACTCATAACTGGCATTTTCTGAATACGAGCAGGAATCTCTTGGATGCTGCTGCGTTTTGGCTAGATCAAAGTAGATGCCAAGAAGCAGCCCTTCAACTCACACCTTTAGAAAGTGAATTAGCAAATATTTTATGGAAAGCATTGTAAACAGCAGGCAAATTACTGTAACTGAAAAAAGGAACAAAATCATTACCCGTAGGCTACCCTGTGCTCCTTGGTGCACAACTGCTAAGCCCATCAGCTCATCTCTGCTGCCTGGGCAAGCCTCAAGGCAGGGACAAAGGAGGATTTTAAATACAGTATGTATGTGTATCACTGCAGTGCTAAAGACATTAGGCCCCTATTACACTTGGACCATAAACAAGAATCTAAATACCAAAGTCAAAAACAATTAGCTGCTTGGATGAAAGACTATTTTTTATTTTCTTCCACAAAGTCACGTGCCAGTGGTGTTGACACCAGTGTATTAAGTAAGTATATGGATTTTTACCTAGCCAAGGAAAATGTTAATATGGTTCCATCTCTTCTTCTGGTAAAATTTTTAACTATTTCTGCAATACTAAAATAAATTATGTGTAGGAGAGACGATAGGTCTACAGCTCCGAAGTCCTCACAGGACAGTGTAAGATCTCCTTTTCTCCTTTACAGCAGCAGTATGTACTTAGACATGCTCCATACAGGGGAAAAAAAAAAAAAAGCTGTATTGTTTCATTCATTAGTGATTTAATTCTCTTCAGCAGTTAAAAATTCAGCCATCTAACTTGTTTGCATTTAGTCCTGAGATTAAGTTTATTTGTTGTTTTTCACATATCCTTCCCTTTCAATGTCTGCCTACTACAAACCAGACTTGGAATCAGAAATTCCAGCAGCTGGCTCACTTTCACTACTTGTTTTTACAGCTGTTTCAACACTAAGATCATAAAAATAAATTGCAGAAATATCAGGGTGCTGGCACTCATGCAGAGAACAGTGAGGTGCAAACAGTATGTAAACAACACATGACAAAGTGTGGAATTACATCAACATACTCCAACTCCTCTCGGTCTCATAAGAAGAGGCAGAAAGCCATGCAATATTCAGCACTAAATGAGAATATTCCTCAAACTCATCTTCTCAACAGGAAACACAACTTGTACTTGCTGCCAGAGTCAACTCTACTGACTTGGCCAGCCTCCAGTTTAGGTAATGACCAGAACTGAATAAATTCTATACAATATATTCATTTGGGGCTGGCTGTGGGCTCACTCTCCTGGGCTTGTCTGGACATCAAGAGTGCAATGCAAACAAAATGAGAAATGTTCCCTGACACATTGGCTCTGCATCAACATCTCTTGGTCCATGGAGACCACCACCATCTACCACTGCTGGCCTCAACCCAGTGTTTTTCTGCTCCCCTAAAGCCACTTGCCTCTCTCACTGGTCTGTCTAGAAGGCAACTAACTGCACTTATGTTCTCCTTGCCAATGTGGAAGGTCTGTGCCGGCGGCAGGCACAGAAAGCAGGGAAGTGTTTCTACTCAGCTACCACTCACTCAATACTTGAATTACGGACAGCATTTTGCCAGGAAATAGTCAGAGAAACTCATTAAAGCACACCAAATCCAGTAACAAGAACAGTCAGAGGACTGCACGAAGATGATCTGTTTGGCAAGAAACCTCAGTGGTTTGCAGTCAATGTTTTTCTTCTCACTGAAATTTCTCGTGGCCAAGATAGCACATTTCAAGCATGCAAAACATCAGCAGAGTTCACTTCCAGTAACTTCATCTTTGCCACTGCTCAAATGCTGTTCTTTGCAGCCCAGTGTCAGCCCAGCACAAAATGGATAAATGTGGGGAGCTGCCGGAGTGCCTGCCCTGGATCCATACTCTTTCACCCTGAATCATCTAATTCCCTTGCTCTCACAAAAGAATAGGCACACACAGCACTGCAGACATGACTTCTCTACACGACACATGGACAGACAGCCAGTAAGAGGCTGCAATTTTGCAGCAACAATTGGCTTGGTTATTATGAACATATCTGCAAATACATATGCACACATAAATTCATAAAAGTCTCTGTGACACAATGGTGCTATGTAAAATTAGATTATTACTTCAACACTTAAATTATTTCCAAGTGATGTCCAGTTTTGGGTTCCCTTCTCCTTACTTACAACAAGCTATACAGAGCATAAGTGCCTGAGTCTATCTTTCAGGTACAGAGTTGCTACATCTGACCAGTGAGTTTCCTTTGATTAATTTTTGATTTAGTCTTGCTGAGTAGCAACTTCTTAAAATCATTTAGTATGTGAAGACACTGTTAGCATTCATCTTGCTTGTAAAACATCCCAAGACTAAATCCCAAGACATCCCAGAGACCTGAATCTCTGCTGCAACAGAGGTATGAGCTTATAAGCAATTGCTGCAGGAAGCAGAAGACTGGCCTATTTCCCACCATCAGGGTACTTCCAAGCAGATGCTACTCATCTTCTGTGTCAATGGGATATCGCACGTGGAAGGAAAAACATGTCAAAGAGGTAAAAAACATACTTAATAAGAGAGCTAACTTTCTGTTTGTGCTTCGCATTTTCACATTGCATGGAGCATGTCTCAGTTTCTGTCACTGCAAGAAGAGATTTTACAGCACTCCTGCCTTGCTCTTTTCCAAAACCTGCAGCAGTACACTTGCCAGTGCTTTCCACCACAAACTTTCAGAACAGACATTATACATTCATCCAAAAGGTTTTCCAAAACATCTGAGAAACCTCTTGTACCACTGGCAGAAATGTTCCTAGGCACGGATCATCTGGCTGTTCTGCATTCCTCCTTCTCACTTTTGTCCTAACAGGGATAGCCTGAATATTTTTTGCTGGAAAGAATTTTAATTCCAAGGCCTAAATAATTACTTCTCAGGCAAAAACCTGTGAGAGGTGCTATCAGCAGTCAAACTGCAGCAGGTGATATTCACTGCCTGGTGAAGCTGAGGGAAAGACATCCATTACTTTTCAATAAGTTTTTGAACTGATCCCAAAATGAATACCCAGTAATTTTACCAGAAATTTGAGGCCTTGTTCAAATACAAGTCTTTAGTAACCGATTTGCATTTTCATGTCAGAATCTTCTAACACATATTCTTAGACCAGCCACACCTTTACAAGCCTACTGTTTTACAGGAATTCAAACACAGCTACAAACAGTCCAAATAAAACGGGACTTGAGGATTTATAAAGAATATAAGAATAATTGACAATATAATATTGGGAAGAGGAATAATATTACAAGAGGAATTAGTTAACAAATTCGGTCAGGCACTTTTGAAAACATCCACTTCTGCATGTGTATATTTATTTTCTGTGATAATGACTAGTGTTAGTAAACACTAACATAGTTTTGTAAAAGCAAAGCAATTGCAGCCTTTCTGTTACTGCAGCATCACACTGTCAGATCCCCATTTGGAGTAATTTTCACAGCTTTAACTTTTGCTGCCCTTGCCATTCAGTCCTATTCTGTGTAAATCCACACAGCAGCCTTCTCTTTTCTTGTCCTCCCACCACTGCTGTGGCAGCAGGAGTCGTAACAAAATTGCAAAGCTAACAGCACTTTGATCACAGATTCTCTTCTGACGCCTACAAAGGACACTTGGTTCTCAACATCACTTCCTAATCCCACAAACTTTTTCGGGTGGAGATGGACTCCACCTGTAGAAGACTGGCGTAACTGGCACACAATTTGCACGCAACCTGTCTGGGAATTGTTTCCCAAGTACAGATATACCATACCTGATTTAGGAGTGGCTGCAAAATGGCACAGGAAAGGGTTTTGAAGAACTTCAGAAACAACTTCCAAGGATAACACTATCTCTGTTACGCTCTTGCATGTTACCCATTATGTATATATCCCCTCAGCTTTTTCCTCACATGGTAGCACACAGTTGTAAGACAAGGTTGCTGCTACGAAAGCCACTGGAAAAGTGAAGGTGTCCCTGTTCATTGCAGAGGAGTTGGACTAGGTGACCTTTAAAAGGTCCCTCCCAACTCAAAACTATTCTATGATTAGAACGGAGTGGTCCTTAACCTTCCAAGTTTCTGCCCAGACTCCCATTTCAAGTGTCTTATTCTGCACAACTGGCAAGAGGTAAATTGCATACAGCAGCAGATCAGCTGTAACTACACGGAGAAGCTTAAACTACAGACAAGGCAATAAAGAGCCTCTGATAGCTGAAAGGGTCAAGTGATGCAAGACGGACAAAAAAATGCAGAACAGCTGACAAGTCTCAGGAGCTGAAATACTGAGCAGTGAAAAGGTCAGGGAGCAAGTCAAAAGCAGCATCTGGAACAGCTGAAAGACATTTCAAGTCCCAGATGTTTCTTCCAACCAAAGGGTAACACTGCCTCTCAATATCTGACACTGGAGATACATAAACCCTGTTTACAGCTTCATACTTTACATGGAGAAAGTGGTCATAAAGGACAGCTTAGAAGTAACTTAATTCCCACTCATGTGAGTGGTGAATACTTCAGCATATACTGGCTCCACTTACAAAAGAATTGATTAAGAACTGTGCCCAAGCATGATCTCAACAGATGATCTCTCAAAGTATAAAAATAATCTCTAGCACTACTCTTTGTTCTCAAGGACTGGTGGCAAAAGACATCCGAGTATAGATGTCAGCAGCCCTCTGACAGTGAATCACTGAGAACGAAACAAGGCTGAATGCTTTTTTGGGAAGTCCAACACAACAGGACCTTCCATGTCGGCCAATTCACAGCAGTTCAGGCACATTGCTTGTAAAATTGACCAAGAGAATTAAGATGCTACAACTGACATTCACTAAATATGCTGCCAAGCAGCAAAAATACATTCCAGCTTGTCCATGGTAGCAAAAGCCTCCTCCCAAATCTACTGCAGTACTTGCAAATCAGAGGAGCTCACAGGTTCTGCAGAAAGAGTTTGCAGTTGCTGGAGAGTGTGAGGAAGAAAGACAAGTATCTGCTGCTTTGTGCCACACTTCAAACTCCTCTCCTGGTCAGGGCAAATGTAGTTCCAGCAAAGCCCCAACTTTGGCAAAAAGATTAACACAACAAGTACTGGCTGGCAACACCTCTGGATTCTCAGATGTTTCGAGCAGGAGGAACCTTATCTCTGGTGCCCCCATAGAAGCCTCAGGGGAAACAAAGGAAGGTTCAACCCACCTCAACTTGGCCCACAATGACCTTTTAAGTCTTACATTAGTTTACATTTGACAAACAGATATCCATGGACTTATTTTGAACGTGTTTGCCATGAACACTTCATGCAAAATTACTTCCTCTCCTTTGTTATGCACAATGTAATGTTTATCCCTTTCAGTACAAAGAAGTTCAAGTAACAGCAGCACTTGGTGATCTGCTGAGAGATCCCTCTGAAGCAAATCTTTCCCACTTCCATGTGTTCCCCAGAAGGATCATGGCATCACAGATGTGCATGTGGGAGCATCCTGCCCCAGTCTGTCAGAGGAACTGACAAAGTTACAGCCTGTGCCTGCACTGAAATCCAGCATTACCATGCCCATTTCCCAGCTACCCTGTGTGCATCCCGGGGAGTACATGGATATTAAGCAGGTAGGCACATACTGTACACAGGTAGTGAGCACCCACCCAGCCTCAGGCAGTACCTTGGCACTGACCCAACTCAAACACAGGCAAGTCAGAACTAAAAGCTCAAACTTGGCAACCTCCGAGGTGCATCTGCTTCCATTCCTACTAAACTTAGTACCAGAGCCAAGATTTGTGTCCTCTCTGCGTGCCAACCCCAGCAGGACCTAAACTTTAAATAGACCTACTTTTAAACAGGACTCAGTATCGTTTTAATGCTGTTCAGAAATGTTTTATGTAAATGGTAATTGCCTCTGTCACTTAGAAACATTAACCATACTGACATAAATTTCCATGCTAGAATACTGGAGACAATATAGTCAATTTTTTAAAAAGCAGATGTGTGTCTTTCCACTGAAAAAGCCAATTCTAAATAAGCACCATTACTTTGTAGTTGACATTTCCATCTTCTGCCCAGGAAAAGCATTTATGCATATGTAAAGAACTAACATTTCACTTTTTAAAAAACAAGTTTACACCAGAAAAATAGAGTCCACAGTCCCTCCTATGTACTTCAGAAAGCAGCACTGTGTATTTCAGGCTACCTAAATTGTTTTAGTAAATGAAAAATAACACCATTGTGGCATTGCCCTTTCCAGTAAAGCTCTAAGCAAAGTGAATACTGTCCCTGAATTCCCCAATCAGCACCAACACCATCCTTTTCGAAAATGAATTCATGTGGGGGAATGGAATAAATTCACAGGGTCCTAAATCCTTTAAAAGGTCAATCTGTGCATGGATGCTAACACTTACTTTTTCCAGCTAGTACTGAAGGAACCATTAAAAGCACAGCCAACTCTGCTATGTTGCATCCACAGCCTTCACACTCCACCATCATAACCCCCAGTTAAAAAGTGACACGCCCTCCCTAAAAGCATTTTATGTTCATGTGTCACTTTCCAGGCCCTACTGTGCTATGTGAGCTGAAGGAGAAGCAGAACTAAAGTCAAGAACACTGCAGCAAGTAACTGGTTACCTTCAGTGACCTGAAAGCCAGCTAAAAACATGTAAGCATCTTTTACTGACACTGCAGCACCCAAAATGAAAAAAGGGAAAAACAAGTTAGTCTCTTCACCTAAAAGGATTCAAAACCAGCAAACATGTATATGTTACTTACCTACATAAAACTTAAGGAAAACATCTTTTTTGTTTGTTTGTTTTTTAAAGAAAAAGCACCAACTAGTAGCAGACAACATTGAGCACTCTCCAGATTTTAGGCAGGCTACAAAAACAGAGTGTGACATTACCTCAGACTAACATTTCAGAAAAATAGATACAAAAGCAGTAGAAAAATAGTCCAAAGATGGCAGGTCCTGGATCTGTAGCCACTTTGAGACTGTGCTGAGCATGTTCATATTTACAGAGTTCAATTTATTCCACTTATCTAATTTAAGAGAGGCAAGGTATCCTGAGAATATAAAATTCTCCTGCTACAAACAACAGAGGTCATTAACAGCATAAAGTAGCATCAAGAACAAACCAGCAAAATCTATCTTTTCTTATTAACTCCCTTCACAGTAAGGAGAGTCTGTGGTTTTATCTAAGTCACTATCTGCAGAGGAGAACATCAACATGCCCAAGGGTAAGGAGGTTATTGCCTCCAGTCAGACAGGCCTTACTATTTCACATTACTGTAGTCAAAACAGCAGAGGAGCCTTGACACCCATATAACAAAAAAGCCCCATCTCTCTCCATATAATCATCAGGGTTCTACACTATTGCTTTCTTGATTTTTTTGTTCTTTATTTTCACTAAGAAGAAAAGGACACGTTTTTTGCCTTGCTTGTTACCCTCAGGTTATCTATGACCTGCACCAACACCAGCCTGCACTTCAAAAGCAACATGTTCAAATCAGTGTTTCACAAACTCAAGCAGCTCCTTATTTGCCAAAGCACAAATTGTCTGAGGAGTTCTTTTTGTAGAATAAGGTGCATTCAGGAAAGTATGAATTACATGAGTTGACTGCTAAAAGAATCAGCACCACCTTTTATTCCATTTGCAAAGCCAGTTCAGTAGAGCTGGGGGAAAGCTACAACTGTGACTTTTATTATTTTACTACCACCAGGTATGGACAGTTTTTCCCAAGGAGTCATACTCACAAGCAACCTCTAGAACAGACACTGCAGAACATACAGCATAAGACATTTAAATTAATCCAGCCTCCCAGTAACTTCATACTTCTATCTTCTCTCTATCTGCAAGCCTAACTAGACCCTTACTTTTTCATTTGCTCTTGGCCAGATCATGATTTGAAAGTTAACTCTGCTCTTTTAAGAAGGTAAAAATCTCTAGGTATCTAGGTATTCCATAGAAGGCAATTTTTAGAGAGCTGTCTGGTTTATCAGCTTGATCCATCATTCACCCAAATTTAGGAACCAAGTTTAATTAGAACAGATGCAGGATAGAGTAGGATTTTTCAGATTCTCTTCCAACAGACACAGTGGTTCTCAAGACAGTATTTCAACCTTTACAAATGGAAAAAGATAATTAACCTTTTAACAAAACAGATTAGCAAGTACAAATAGACAACACTGTAGCAACAGTTGGGTTTTCTAGAAAACACAAAGAATTTTGCACTTTGGGAGTTTGCAGATCAGATGCCCTGATTATTGTCTTGTGACCTGGCTTCTCTTCTTATATTAGCTCTGGCAAAGCTTTTCTAATTCTTCACTTTTTTGTTTTCAATTATTCCTAAGGCCTTTGTCTTTTCCAAGACATAATACTGCTGGGTGCTGCTTCAGAGCTGTTAAACGTAAACAGTAAGACTCATCAAAAACATTTATTTGACCTTGCATTTCCTAACAGTCAAATGCCCTAGAAGTTTCAAATAAATAAAAAAAAAATCACTTTATGCACAATTTTCAAGTTGACACAGAAAAACAATCCAGTACAGATAACAGATGTCAGACATTGTTTATGGAAGGCATTCAGCTTGGCAGCAATAGGCTGGTAAAGGAATCTGGGCAAAACACATAAACATACCAATGCCTACAAGCACCAACACACTTTGCCTCTTAGGATGATGAAATTTGCCACGTGCTTCAGCAAAACAAACAGGTAAATTGCTAATCCAGTTGCTATTTGTGACTAGGCACTAATAAAGCAGCATCACTTACCTACCTTGTGCACCAAGGCCTGCTGAAGAGTCTAAGTATCAGCTACTGAGATACCAAACATCACCCCGTGTCCTTTGCCAGGACCTGGGGGAAAGCTCCAGGAGCAGCCGGCTCATTCAGAACGTGAGATCCCCACAGAGATACCAGCAGCAGGAGCAGAGCAGCAGCAGCAGGGCTCCTCTGCCCTGCACCAAGAGCTAAGTGCAACCACAGCTGACCCAGTGGCTTCGTCCAGGGCTCACTGCAGCCCTCCAGGCTCAGCCCATTTCAAAGAGATATGGAACAAAGCCTACAAACAAATAAAAGCAGCTAGAACCTGGACATCTCCGCTTTGCACAGACAGAGGAACAACTCCAGCGTGATGCTTTTGCTCGCACAGGGCTTGCACTTATATTTCATCAGGAACAAAAACATGTTTCCGGCATTCCAGCTCTCTGCTAAATTAGATGCAGATGATGAAGGGTTTTTTCCAAACATATGGAAGACAATGCAGCTGAAATCTCAGCTAGGCCTTGAGAGATCTTGTACATAAGGCATTAAGCTTTCTACAACACACAAGGAATCTAGACAGCAACTATTATGATTTCATTTCAGAGTGTGATTTAAGATATTACGAGACAGAAATGTTAAAAGAAACTAATAAAAGCCTTTCATGTACTCTCAAATAAAGTCAGATGTTCATATGCCATGTATCTGGACAACCTCTGCTTTCAATGGAAGCCTGATCTCCACTTCAAAGGGAGGAAATTGGACAAAAGGGGAAAGAATGTACACCTCTCAGTACTGGAAGCCCCAGGAAACCCAAGACCAAAGGACTAAATCCATCACTTTCCCAACACCCCCAAGACAGACAAGCCTACAAGATGTTTAACCAAGAGAGAAATTGAAAGCACAAGCATTTGCAGTTCTTGGTCGCAGCCACCAGTACCTAAACTTCACTCACTTTATTTTTTGCATAGTTACAGCATAGCAGAAAACATTTCTGTATATCCACTGTTAATGCACCTTCTGCTTATTGCTGTGGAAAGAAGCCATTCCCTCCACCAAGTGTAGGTGGCTTTCTTGTTTTAATTGGTGTTGCAGGCAGGATGTATGTTTAGTTTTCTCAATGTTTAGTCTGTCCTCAAATATCAGCATAACAGTGACCAAATCCAAAACATTAAAAGCAGAGTTAAGTCCCAGCTTCCCAGGGGTTTTTTTTCCCCCTAATCTGAAAATATTTCTACACATTCAAAGTTATTTAATGGTGAACAAATTCTTCTGAAGCTCCCTCCTTTGGTACACAGCTTGACAGGAACTAGTTTTATCTGTAAGCTCTGCAGGAAGTAGTTTTGACACTTGGAAGCAGAAGTAAATTTTTCATGAGATACCTTGCTGTAGTACTTGCTGATTACTCAGACTTTTGTCTATCCGTGCAAGGAGCTGATGCTTTAGTCCTTACACAGAGTATGTTTGAAACTTCTCCAAAGGAGCAGTTATTTCCGGCCTTCAGTGGCACAAAAATGTTACAAATGACTAGCCTGAAAGTTCAACCATTCACCATTAGCCATATTGATAATCCTGTTCACACTGAGACAGATTTCAGACAGCTAATGAAGAAGTTGCATAAGTTTATTTCCAAAATCCTTAAAAACTTATCTGTGCATTACTAACTCTTCCTCCTTCTCAACTCCAATGACAAGACAGATATGACTAAATTCATCTGGAACCTTCACCAAAATTCACTGAAAAATCCTGTCAGTTTTAAAGCTAAGTACAAGACATAGAGAGTTAAATCACCAGAACTACCTAATTTCCATAACTTTTATCGGATCTCTGTAGAGACTGCACCAAAGTTATCCCTAAGCTTGACATTAATCAATGTTTTCTTCTGGCAGAGTGGGAAAAGATCCAGTAAGCAGTTTTAATTAAAAAAAAAAAAGACATCTTTTACTCACTAAGCATATCATTGAAAAATTACACTTGCAATAACTCACACTGTTATTTAACGCTTGTTGAACAACCTATAAAGCTTGAATAGCTTCTTTTTTAAAACTGTTTTTAATAGTTTTGTAGAGTGTTTTGGTAGGTTTGTTTTGGGAGGATTTTTTTTTAATTATTGCAAAACCATTTTGAAAAACTAGTATGAATGGAAATGAGGCCTAGGTTTATTTTCTGGATCCAAGAAACTGCAGATGGAAGAGGAGTGTGTGTGATTGATTTCAGAGCATCTCCTTTTGCCCTGCCCCCTCTTCAAACAGTTCTCTTGTAATTTCACCTCAGTTTTTCTTCTGCTCAAAACTGGCAAATGAACATTCCCTTTGTAAATATTTTTGCACAAGGGAAATACATTCCCAGGAATTTACTAGGCAATGATTTGGTTACTACTCCTTTATCCAGCTCAGTCCCACAGCTTTTCCTGCACAAACACCCACGCAGGAGATCCAAGCATAACACTGGCACAGCTGTGCAGCTGTGCTCAGCCCTTCACAGCTCCACACCTGGTTCAACAGTGCAGAAATGCAAGGGAGGTAGAGCTAAAAACTCCACCTGCCCCTCTCAAACAGTGGCAGGGAAGCTAAAACCCCTTCTGTCCCCACTTCCTAACACACCTGGACACCAGAAAGAACAGTGTAAGAAAATCCTCCTGTCCATGCTAAGTGGTTCATTTCTCCAGGAAAGGTAATGAGCTAAGAATCCACATTTTTTTAAACCAAAAAAAAACCCTGCCTGCTGTCCCAAGAGGGCATTTTCATTTGCTGGTCCTGTAATAAGAGTGACAATATCTACCACAGTCATGGGTACACAACTTTTTGCAGAAAATGGTACGACAGAAATTGAGTAACAATATATAATAAAGTAGATATATTTGCCGTGGCAATCAACTAGTAGTAAATTTCTGTGTGTGAGTTACTGCCAAATCCACGTTCAAGCTCAAGTACACATAAGAGCTCCTGAGAAGATGAAAAGTATCATTTTAAGATTGTTAAAAGTGCAATTATGACTGCATTCCTACTGAGACTTAGCACATTGTCAAGAACCCCCCTCACCTTTCTCAGGCTTTTCTCATCTCAAAGTTCAGTCTAAGTCCTACTCTTTTTCATTTAAACTCATCATTTCAGATACATTCCATTATCCTCAAAGTGAACACACACCGTATTATTTATTACATTAGTTTACAACATGCTCTCAAAATCAAGCAATGATTGCACAAATAGGAACCCAACAGCATGAAAAAGTGACACACTCAACAACTCCTCTGTGCAGGCAGAAATCAACTTCAACTCAGAGCAGATGCTGAGGGGAACCTGACCATGTCCCTGTGTCACAGTTTATATGGAGGACTAAGCCACAGTTTATCCATTGAATTACTCAACTGTGAAGAACACAAAGTGAAAGGAAAAGAAGAAAACAGATGTTGTCACCACAGCTGATAGACAAAGGAAGGTCTAGACACATCTGGATATCATGAAAGCTAAATATTTTTAACATGACTTCCAGTTCTTCTCTCTGGCAAATACGCATTAGATGTCCTAAACTCTAATCCCAAGTTATTTGAATTAGTTTAGAAATACACACCAAAACCCACAACCATTAGGGAAAAAAAGGCAGGGGAGGGGAGCAAATTTCTGCTGGAAAAAATCCCATGATAAGCAGCACAGCACACAATGAAATAAAAAAATATTCAGAAACAGTTCTAAGATTTCAGTACAGGCTTCCAGAACAAAGCTGGTTTTATCATCTTTATTACGGTTCACTGGAGAATTTTACTTTATTTTTCCTGTAAGGAAGGAAGGACATAAGCAGCTCTCACAGGACCATGACATTTCCTGAGAGACTGCCAAGGAATCTGGGGTTTCCCAAAAGATATCTCAAGTCTGGGACCTTGGGAGCATCCTGGCATAATTCACCTCATGGTCCAGATTTCCAGGAGAACCTACCATTTCAAGCAGCCCATTCAAGTTTAAATCTGGAAAGCAAAACCATAATAAGCTGTACTAGCGTCCTTGAAGAAAAAAAAAGAAAGCTCAGATAGTGGTAATTTGGAAGCGATGGAACAATTTGCAAAACTCAGATTTTGTCAAAACTTATGACTTTTCCTATCCTGAGGCAGTGAGGTGATTGCTCTTGGATAGACAGCTTGCCTTTATGATTTATAAGACAATCTGATCCTCATGAGAACTGCAAAAATCACATTTGAAGGACAGAATAAACAGAGAAGACACTGCAACTCCGACCTATTTCTTGCAAGATTCACATTTGAAAAATACTATTTGCCTTCTCTGATAAAAAGAGCCTGGAAGGAATACAGAGCAAATATAGATTTTTTTTCTCCACTAAGTTCCCTAACAGTGGTAATGTATAACAAGCTATTTGCAAACTTGCTTTCCAATTCAATATGGAAAACAATATACCGTATCAATACATCAACATCTTGTTTACCAAGTTCCATTTTTCTCCACTGGAAAAAAAAAGACAGCTTGGCAGGCTTTCAGGGCAGGGGAACAGAGATGAGCATTCGATTGGACTGACACCCTGACAGCCAAGAACACAAAGCATTCCACAAATGTTGGAAGGGTGCAAACAGCAAGGAGCAAAAACAACTTTAAAGGGGGAATGACACGTTGGCTCACTAAGGCATGCAAATCAGTGGCTCAAGAAATACATCAGGAGTATCACTGGCAGCAACACAAACCAAAGTTACCTTCCCACAACAACGCCTGAGTGAGGAAATAGCCCCTTGTTCAGAGAACAAAAACAAGCACCACCTTTCTGCTGTGCAGCAAAAGCCTCCAAGAGTTCAGTGAAGACTACTCCTGCATCAAATAATTTCTTCAGAGCCAGAAATTCATGTACACCATTCAACACAAATTCAGCTTGTCCATGCTCTACACCTGCACCCAAATTTGTACTATAAAAAGGTGCCCTGAATAGTACCCAAACATTTTCGTCATCCGTAAACCCAAAGCTGACAGTAACAATTCTACAAACCATTTCACTAATTAATTCCACTCTAGGGAAAGAAATCATCCCATTTTTATACTGTTTAGTATTATGTCATCACCTACCCTGTACAAGTCAAACCAAAATATTTAAGCACACAAACAAACCTGTGGATGTGTGACAGACAAAACAGCAGTAATGATAAGCATTTTTATGTGTGAACAATTAACATAATTTGTATTCAATCAGCTGCATGACTTTATTTGCAGGAAGTTTTCCTCTTTCAGTCTGCAGATTGTCAAAAACAAGTGGAATAAAACTGTGTTGCACATTTTTCAACTCACTACTGACTCAATACTCCACTTGGATTATTTTACTCTGCTCACCTGATTCTTCTTTTATTGGTATGAGTTGCCTTTTTTTCTCAGCAATACTTTTTCTGCCCTTTTTATTTGGTTTCAGTAGATATTGAACACAATATAAATGGAAGCTTTCTTTAGGGAAAAATTACCTCAGCTATCAAAAGCCCAGAGCAGATGGATCTTCTGGTCATGAACCAGATATCCCTCATGCAAACAGAACGCCAAGACAGTGCCAGCAACACTTTATATAACACCAATATTAAATCCAATGGTGATACCTTTTTCTGACAGAAGGATGTCAAGATATACTGGTAAAATAGTATGGATCGTGGAGCTGCTGCCACCAACCTCTACAGCAGGTGAACATGTCGAACCAACCTCTACAGCAGGTGAACGTGCTGAACCAACAGTAAGTCCAAAAGAAGTGCTGCAGGCACATCAGTATCCACACCTGACTGTTCCCAGCTTTCTGCACAGCAGCCACTGGGCTTTCTGAGGTCTCCGGCAATTTTTAAGAACCCTTCTGAAAGCAAATGTGGCAAACTGCAAAACATCCTGCTACAGAGAGAGGACAGGAGGTGCTCAGTGGAAAAGGCCCACAATTTCATCCCACGTGAAAACATATCCTAAACCTGCTAACAAGTCTCAGAGCCCTCTCCTGTGTTAAACCTGGGCCCATCACCTGACTGAACACACACAGTAAGGAAATATTATTTCTTCTTGTCCTATGAGGAGTCTGCAATTACAACCAGCTCTCAGGTAGTTACAAACACAAAGGCTCTTGGAAGCTTGTCCTCTGTCATCTGCAGAAGACTTTTCATTTGCCAGCCCTTGACACCCACAAATGGGCCAGTCAAGAAGGATAAAAATCAGCTCTTATTATAGTATATTGTATCCAGCCATCACACCAGCTTATAAGAATTTTTTGTACTTTGACAGCAACTAAAACTTTCCTGATACACAGTTCATGCATTTCAGCTGCAAAAAACCCACCACAAAATTAGCACAACTCTGCAAAAAAGCCTAAATTATCCTGAAGATCTTAGTTATAAATTAGTAATTGAGAAGTGACTGAACCATTCATAATGTACTTTATAATTCTTTTTTTAATGCTTAAGCCTATTTATGTGGCTTTTAAAACTTTGCACCATATCCTAACTGACAACAGGAAAATATGGATGGTTAATTGAAACAATGGGGGACCCATTTTCATCATTGCTCAAGAAAAAGCAGCAGTTTCAAGTTCACCATAACATTTAAGAAAATTCTCAAGGCACTAAAACACGTAAGCTCATTTGCAATCACTTTATTTAATTTTCCATTCCCCCATCCCACATGCTCAAATTAATAAAGCATTTCTGTAAAATGCTGAACCCTGAACCGTGCAGTGTTTTCCCAAGTTCTACAGCAAGACAAAACACAGTATTTTGCCTGGTTGTACTTGGTGTTTGTGATCAATAACACTACACTACAGTGTCTGCCGACTGTAGAGAATTTATTTTCTTTCAAGGGAACACTTGCAAACTGCCCACATTTAGTATTTCCTTTTCACAAATGCCTTAAGAAGTTTAACAGCAGTGTGGAGTCACACATTCATGCTACTAAATGACATTGAGCATGACAATTAAGAAGAAGCAAATGCAGTAAGTGCCAGCTTGAGTAAAGTGAAGTGGTACAAAAGCTGGGAAAGATTTGGAATTACTAATTTTTCTACCAAGGAGATTCCTGCCCACCTTCAGCTCTGCAAATGACAATTCATAATTCAATTTAAATTTTTCATCTGTATGGACAACCAGAATAACAATTTTAAAACAGTTCAACAATGACATTTTTCAAGGAGGCAACTCAAAGTGTCTTATTTTTCCTGTAATATGTTTTCTAAACCCCACAATTCATTTTCAGCAGAGAGTTTTGTAGAACCCTATTCTTACACATCTTTTTGCAGACAGCCACATTCACTTATCTCTCTGCAAATCAAGGCAATTTCACAAGATTTTCCCAGAGTAAAGTGGCATTGCCTATGGAAGACCAATGGGTGACAAAAGATAAATTGGTAGAAAAACATTACAACTAGAAAATTAAGCACTTCTAGACTGAGCATAAGAAAATACATAATGCTAAAAAATAAGATATGGCAACGAGAATCAATCATGAACATCTGAAAGTCATTTGTTAGCTTATGAAATGGTGCCAAGTCAAACAAAAAAGTTATAATTTACTCACAAAGCCAAATTTAAGCCTAGATGCAACTAGCAGAAACTGGTAAAACAGATCTAGGACTGTGTTTTGAGGATCTCTAAGCCAAAGTAGTCTGAAGCATCTACAAACACACAAAACATGCAACAAAAATCCCTGTCACCTTGTCCCTGGACTTCTTATCCAAACAAGAACACTTTATCAAGGTTATTCAATCCTGTCCTGTGTAAATATTTAAAACTAAGACCTTCTTCCCCATTCCCCATCTCAAAGGAAAGTACTTCAGTATTACTCCCCCACCTCTAGAACACCTACTATGCAAAATTTTTCCATCCCTCATCTACTGATTCACAAAAATCATTTATTATGAAAAATAAACAACTTCTCTAAAGTTACAAAGCAGCCCAAAGGCCTTAATGAGATGCTACTTAATAGTAAAGCTTTTTTATTATTATTCCAAAGGTAATTTAAACCAATTAAACAGACAATTTATTAATATATATATATGCTATGTCATATAGTATATTAAACATATAGTGCCAGCAAAAAATAACACTCAGACCATTCCAAGCCATCAGCAATTTCACCCTGTGCTCTTTTGCCCCAGGACAGCAAATGAGTATCTTCTATCCTAGAATTCTGTAACCTTTCCATGACAACTTGGTCAATACTAACGTATTTCCACACAAGCTTTTAGCTAAACACTCATTTGTTCTGTAGAGGTGTTTCAGCACTACCACCACCAAAAATATGACAAGTTAGACCTTAAAAACATTCTCCAAAGAGCTTTGTTAAATTTTAATGGCTCATTAAAGGGAAAAAATTACAGGAGCGTGTCCCAATTTCCACACTATTTTACTTTTTCCTACCTTATTAGCCTCAAAAAAACCCCCACCAAACCTGCAAATGACAGACTAGCCAAAAAACATTTTCTGTTCCACTTTCAATGAGTCTCAGAACAAACTATTTGCTCCTATCAGTTTCCAAGCAATCTGTCTAGGCATCCAAGTTTATCAACAAGAACCATTCAAGCCTCCTTGCTTTTAAACATACCCAAAGTGAAAAGCTTGTTTAATTGGCCTATTAGGCTCTGTGATTGATTTCTTGACATTTCCAATAAATCATCTTTCTGGTTTTGTGATAAGGCTTCAACCTTTCATTGCTTGCAATCTATAGACCAGATGCCAAAAAAGCTGTGGTTTTAGTGCTTCTGAAAACACACAAAAATCTACGTTTTCTAGACCTCCAACACCACACAGCTTGTTTCTGAGCTCAAGTTTTCATTCTATTTTTTTTAAGCACAGCTACTAACTTCACCTTAATCTACAGAGGACCTTCCTATCACCAGCTCCACACTAAATATTTTCCAAGTTAGCATCCAAGACTGCTGTATTGTCACGCATGTGCTGGTTTGAAAGCAAAACCAGTGAAGGACTCCAAGTCAGAAACACAATTTAATAAGATGAAAAGAAAATAAAGGAAAGTAAAATAAAATAAAAGTAATAGTACAAAAAAAGAACTACTGACAGAGTCAGACTACAACCTGACACCCTGTTAGTTAGGGTGGTAGTGACAGTCCAGATGAAATGGTCTTGTCAAAGCAGTGATTCCTGTAGAAACGTCTGGTAACTCGTCTCGTCTGGGAGTCCAGTGGATAAAAGCTGCCTGTGCTGTCCCAAACCCTGGATTTATCCAGGTGGGAATGCTTGGCTCCTCCCCCTGGGTGCAGCATCTCACAATGGGATGATCTCATTCTGAGTCCTGCAGTGGGTCCTTGATGGCCCATTAAACAGAGATAACTCCCAGAGGGAGTTATCTATGAGTCATGTGGCAAGGCATTGTTGGGCTCGTTAACAGAAGATAAGGGAAACACTGCCCCACCTGGGCTCCAAGGGCTCATGGGGATAGAATACAAACCTTGGGCACAATTTTACATTGTAACCTAGGACATACGCCATGGACAATACTCAACACATCTGTCTGAAACTGTCAGCAATCTCCCCATGCAAATCTGCTATTTGATTTTCATGTTTCTAGGAAATTCCCTCATACCTAACAAAGCTCAGTAACACAGTCAAAAGTGCCCCATGAGAGAAAGATATAGATTTAACGAGAAGAATCACGTGAATTTTCTGAGACAAGATTGCTTTGCATGAAATACATACAAACCATCTCTCACCATGAACCTCTGATGAGAAAAGAATGAGCCATGAGTCAGCACAGAACATGACATTGTACACACATTACTCTCTTTTTCAGGTACATGCCTCAGGAGAAGCTTATCACACACATAAAAGTAGTTCAACATGTGCCAACTCCACAACTCAAGAAAAAAATTCAATCTTTTCTCCAAGGTGAAACTACAAAAAGAATAGCAATGTTCTTGCAGCTCAAAACCAAACCATCCATTGAATACACCGTTATCACAGCTACCATATTTTGCCCCCCCAAGAGCCACATGGTATGGAAAGCTGTTAGATATTTCATGGTATTAGAAAATAGATATGAATTAACTTATGTTCATAAGTGAGTGGTATCACAGGTCTCAGACACTGAGTTTTGGCTTATTTCTATACAATCCCTCCAGCCTAAGACACTCAGCTTCAAAGATAGCATAAGGTATTCAGCTTCTTAATGAGGTACATCAGTGCCACAATGGTGAGCTAACTTTTCCTCAGAAGTCTAAGGTCATGGGACAGCAGAGCCTTGACCCAGGTATACATCTTGAGCAGCATAACCTCCTACAAAATCCCTCTTCTGAACTATGAACCCTTCCTTCCCCCTTCAAAAAAGCTGTAGGCTTGGTGCACAGCCCAGCAGCACAGACCTGCCCTTACCAGACTAGAAATTACTTCCTTTCCTAGGTATTTCCACCAGGTAATGCACAGTATTTTTTCTTTACTTACTGGACACCTAAATAATGTACAAAATATTTACTGTATAGTCATATGTGGACTAACAGTACCTATTATGTTGTTTTGGCTAATCTGCCGTTTTTTCTAGCAGTCCCTACTGAAGTAAGAAATGGTGCAACTCACGTTTCAGAGCCTTCCTGTGGGTGCTGGGAGATGAACATCTCCAAAGCAGTGTCCCAGGTGTGACACCATCAAACATGATACAAACGTCTGAAGTGAGTCGGAGAGAATTCAGGATTTTATTCCCAATGCTGGCAGAGGATCACACCTTTTGCACTTTCCCAGTTGCCAAGGAAAGGTGACAGTGCTACATGAAATTGCATTGTACAGCAGTGCTGCACGGGGGCTTAATCTCGTTAGGTGATAAACAGTCTTGTCACCGAACGTGCCACATGCTGCACGCTCAACTGGCTGCTTTAGTCCCTTCCTGGTGTCAGCTGAGTGCACTGTGAGCTTTGTGAGCCCAGCCTGACAGCAAGAGGCAGGAATTCAGCACACACTAAGCAGGAGAACAGCCAGACACAAGAGACTTGAGTGTGCATGAGAAACCACCAAGCTCCCCAGCTTACAGCATCATCATCACAGCTGTCTCTGCTCCTTCCCAGAAGTGTCCCTCTCCCCTCATGCCTGGCAGAAGGCAGCATTTGAAGGGACCAGCTACTCCCATACAAAGAGCCACTGACCACTGCGAAGGGCAGAGCCAACAACCCTTTCCCAGTGTGGTAAATCCGACCAGCTGACCAATTCAGGAGCTGAATCACTGTGGCAAGTGGCCATAACTGTAACATCAGTGCTAAAACCTAGGAAATTCTTCAAAAGCAGTGAAGCTGTTAGAAAAGAAAGAAGTCACTATCCCTGAAAGCATTCAAGTAGTGACCGGATGTGGTGCTTAGTGCTGTAATTTAGTCAGCACAGAAGCTGGTGTTCAAAAATTGGACTGAATGATCTTGGAGGTCTGTTCCAATCTAAATAACTCTTATGATTCTATCAAATTAATTAATAGTTGACTCACTGCAGGACAGAATCATCACAGCGAAAATAATAAGGGTCCTACTACAAGCATGTTGATGTCAATTATATTTTTGTCCTGGCACATCCTACAATACTTATAAAATATTCCCATGGTTCAGAACTAGACTTATTTTTTCCAGCTGTCCACATATGACAAACAAGCAGAACAGGCAAGGATCTCCCTACTCATTAAGCCCAACTTCTAAAACTCCGTGGAAGCCAGCAACATAGTTACTTTCTGACAGAAAAAACCATCATCAAAACAGCTATTTAAATATTTCCCTTCACCCTCAAACCAGCAGTCCCAAGGCTTCCCAGGAACTCATTACCCTGTGTTACAATTTTTTTCTTTCATCACAGCACACTCATGGACAGGCTACACCAATTTACTCCTTATCACTCCAAAATAGTTCTCCTCTCTCCCTGATGTTTACACACCTGACATTTATGTGTAGAGTCTAAGGCTGCTTTCTCATTTTCACAGAATACACAAAGTCAGGTCCGAATTTCTCTGAGGAAAGAGGACTCTAGCATAGCTGGTTAACTCTAGGCACCAGACAGCACACACACACCAAGTCACATGGAAAACTAAACAACCCAAAAGCACCAGGTCTCGTACGATTACAGACAGACAGATATTTATTGTTTTTCAGAGGTTTTCATTACTCAAAAACACTGCTTACAACGTGTGCCTTCTTAGAGCTTCTTCCTGCTTACTCAGTTGTGACCCCCAAGAGAAAAACCCAACCTAAGAAAGCTGCTGGCATCAAGACATAGATTTCTATTTATCCAAATGTATATTTTCCTAAATATCCTTTATTAAACATTTCTAGGGGATGAGGTTAACTGATTCTAGTTTGAGCCCTGTATTCTCCTAGGAAGAGGTTTCACCATCATGCATCAAATGTTAGTAATATCTTAGATTGCAAATAATTTATTGACTTTTAAAGAATTTTTACTTGAGCTGTATTTAAAATAACACCTTCCAGACTTCCCACTGCCATTTAACAAATGGTATTTGCTTTTTTTAAAACAGTGAACAAATGTGTCATATATGAACAGAGTTAGTCCTCAATCTTGCAATCAGTTATTGATTGCAGGGTGGGGGGTGTTTGCTATGGTGTTTTCATTCCAAAATCTCACTTTCAGCCACAGGGCAGAGCTCTGTCAGAACAAGCCTTCTGACCAGTATGTTTCCTATGCGCTTCTAAAATGAGCTAATTAGACATTGAAGTTGGGTCCATTTGAGTTCCAGCAACGCTATTAAGATCCCAAATTACCACAATCAGATTCTGACTCTCAAAGTCTATTTGCAAAGCACCTATTTTATTTAGGACACTTCCATTCAGCTCTGCAGAGCCTGAGCAGGCTTTGGACTTAGCAAACAAAGGCAGAATTCACAATCACTCTGAAAGAATGTAAATCACTATGTCCAAACTAAAAAGTATTGCATTTTCTCTCTCCTTCTCTAGGCAGGCTCTTGAACATTTCTGCCTCGGTTTGCTTACTTCTTAAGAGAAATTAAAAAAAAAGAAAAAAAGCCAAGAAAGAAGAAACATCTGTGGGAACAGCTGCACAAATATTACAACTGCCAGAGGAATTATTTCTTTCTAGCATCCAGGATTTCTGGGTTTTTGTGCTGCAAGAACACTTAGTAGTGGATAACCACAGCAAGTAAGTATCCATGCATCTGACACACGATTTTGATCTCAATCACGGATAAGAGGCAAGAGCTCAACACCAGCCCACCACAGACATACAAACACACTGAGAAAACAAGCAGAAACCCAAACTCTTGAAGGAATTGTCTAGAGGCTCCACAACAAAAAAGCTTATACAGCAAGTAGGCTGCTTGCTCCAACTTCTGGACAATCAAATTCCATGCCAGCTAGTTTATAATTATAAGCAAATATACAGCACAGCTTTTCCCTTCATCATGTCTCACCTTTAACAACACTAAGACCCCAAATTACTCAGAACACTTTCCAAGACAACACTGAAATAAGGCAATGACATCATTAAATAAATAAGATTTCCAGAAGTCTGTCTTCATCTCCTAGATACATGTCTGTGTTCACATACTTGTCTTTGAACTGCAGCAATCTGTTATGCTCCAACAGGAAGGATTAAAAATGAGTTTTATCATGTTCTGTGCTATATATTGATAATTGCACAATTCTTATTTCTCAGTCCATGCCCAAGTCGGTAAGGCAAGTATGATTAAAGCTCCATTACAGTAATAATCAACTCAATTAAAGTCACTAGTTTTAAATACACAAAGCAACAAGACCTTGAAGTTATCATGCAATACACGGTTCGCTTGGGAATTACTGAAACTTTTCCCCCCCTTCAAAATATTGAAAGAATTATCAACCAATATGGCCACGGAGGGAAGTCAAGTCATCCAGCTGATCCACAGAGCAGGATTTGAAGAATGAGAAGCGAAGTTAATTGCCTGTAGCCTCTGCATCATTTTTCTTTCTCAAGAAACTCAAGAGGGGCCTTAAGCATACTTTAAATCACCCTTGACTGTAGCACTCTCCCACTTGCTAAACACTCATTTAGCACTCCAGGATTGCAGCAGCACAGCAGCACTTGAGCTTCTTCATCTTCCACCTCTACACAGGCAGGTGTCAAGCTGGGTACATAGAGAAAGCCTATTAGACCGAGCTCCAGCAGGCTTCAGGGGGTCTCTGCTCCATCTCTGCTCCACTTGAATTGACGTGATCCATTGTTATGCATTCTCTAAAATCTCATCCTGTAAGACCATGCCTACACATTCTCACAGCACTGCCTGGAAACAAAATGATGATGAATCCTTTTGATTTTTAAAGATCACAACTGGCTTGGCACCAGCAGCTCTTATGCTTCCTTGTATCCACACATTCCTAGCTGAAGAAGGCAGGCCTTCATGATCTGCTGTGGTCAATTCATCAAGCTACACCCAGAATATCAGGACTTTTTTCCCTCTTTTCCCTTTTTTCCCTTTTTTACATTGGATGGCTACAATGGGACAGAAAGAGCCCATCCAGCCCAGCATCCCATCTGAACTGTGACTGAAGGAAATTCTCAGGGAAACAGGACAGCTAAGACAAGCAAGCAGCAATACTTTGGGCTTGCTACCCCTTCAAACTTTTTTTACTAACTCCTACACTGCAAGTATTTAATAATTATGCCTTACTTGCATCTTGTGCACAGTATTACCTCCTTTCATTTGTTTTGAGCCTGCCACCATCCCACACACTCTGGGACTCCTCTACTGAAAAGTAAGGGAGAAAGAAGTAGTCTCTGTTTACCCTTTTCCTGACACTTGTTAGTGAAGTTTTCTCAGTCATCTCATCTCCAGGCTGAAAAGTTCCTTCCTGCTGCACTGTTTTTGCACAGAAGCTGTGCTGTCCTTGACCATTCTTTTCATCCCTTTTAAGACCTTTTCCAGCTTCAGCTGCCAATTACTAGAACCTTCCTCCCCTGATGTCACCTCTATCCTCCTTCACATTTTTCTTCTCACAACACAGCATGTGGTAGCTGGGGGAGGTCAAAGATACAGCTAGAAAGGCAGCTTATGGAAAATCCAGGATGCTGTTGCCAGAGCTGAGGTCGAGTCAACCAAGCAAGGATTAACTAGAATGCTACTTTCTCTGCCTACTGCAGAAGCACTCTGCCTGTACCTGGGAGGCAGTAAGATCCCTCTAGATATCACTAACTGGGAGAACCAAACGTGCTTTTTCTTTGATTGATGAGGTCTGGGCCAAAATGTGTTGGCTATTTCCTTATTTTGAGCTATTTCCCTGTTTTGCAAGGAGGCAAATTGCTGGGTTTTACTAACACTTCATGATTCTTCAATTTGATAGGCCAAGAATACCAATCCACTTAAAATATAAGTTCTATTTTCTTTTCTTTTTTAACAAATTGCTGTTCTAAAAGAAAAGGTAAATGTGGGAAAAGAACCATGGGAACACACCGACTACTTCTTGAAAGTAACACACAAAAAATGTCTTTGCTAAAAAGCCACTAATCATAATTGCCATTACACAAAATCACACAAACTCAATACAGGAAAATAAAAGGTATTTCATAACAAGAAACTATACACATGGCCAAGGAATTCAACATGTGCTGAGGTTTGTCTCATTGAGCAATAGAGCATGAAAGCCCCTCCAAACTAACAACAGTAAACAACAGAAGTTTGCTAAAGTTAAAAGCAGTGAGCTCGTGTGTTTCTGCAAGACCTCTGGCTTGGCGGTGCATGACATTTTCATTAGAAAAGCCCAATGAAACCAGAGCTGAGCCAAGCAGACAAAATTAATTCAAACATTTAACAGATAAGTCAAAGACCATGACCGTAAACAAAAAATAGCACCACACTGCAGGTGGCTTCCAGTCTCCAAGCAACTATCTTATTTTGTAGTGTAACCAATGACTTGGAAGAAAAACTAAGAAGAAAAAAAACCCATCATGACTGCAAAGTTGTGTAGGTGACAAATACCAAAGAAGCTGTTAATTACAAAGAGGAAAGGCTGCTGAAAGCCAGCCGTCTGTCTGTCTGTGCACCAGTCTGTGTCTCCTTGCTCAGCCAATGCTCAGGTTGGGAAGAACTGACAGTACCCAAGCGCATCTTCTCTGGAAACCATTTTTTAAAATGTTGCAATAGAGAAAGGGATAAGAAAATGAAGAAATGAAGAAACTATATTTTCCACTTCTAAAGAGAGACAGTAAAGAATAAAATAGTAACTCCAGAGAAAGTAGAAACTTGGATAAAGAAGGTTATTAAATGTACAAAGTGCTAGTAAGAACCAGAGCTAACAAAGCTGGTAGTCAAAAACACGCAGTAAAGTTGACTGATGATAATTACACCAAATTAATATATTGGAGAGCCTATCAAATTACTTTGTTGGCAAAATCAAAAAATGGGTATTCCTTCACAACTAAATGATCTAGCTTATAATGGAAGCTAATCAAGGACCATTATGGTTTATTCTGGATCTGTAATCAGTTAAATACAAAATCAATTTACAGCTTCATTCCAGTCCTTAGTACCCACTTAGATCACTCAAACCTATGTAACTGGCAAAATGGCAGAAGCAGAAGAGTCAGGAAACATACAAGAAGCTGCTCTGCTGCTGAAGTACATCCATCTTTGAGATGCCTGGTATTTTCATATATTTTTGAGTGCTTTCAACTTAAAGTATAACCTAATCAAGATTTTTCTAAATAAATCCAGGCAACAACTATAACAAACAATTCTAACTTGAAACCATTGCTTTAGCATAATAATAGAAACTAACACAGTAAATCCTACCATTTGCACTTTCCAGAGTCTTACAGGAAGGAAGAGAATCTAAGCTGGAATTTTGGCCTCTATTGCCTTTTTAAGTTTCTCCCAAGACTGGCATTTACATCTACATTTTGCAGAGTAGCAAATGTCATTAAAAGCTGTGTTTCCTTATCATCCAACACTATCAGCCACTCACCTTACCTGGAGTCTTTGACATAACAGAACACCAAGTTCCAGACTTGGAACTGTACCAGATACACTCCTGCCATGTTCTTCTTGGTTTACAACACCAAGAGAAGACAACTTTTGTTTCTCTCCCTGGCTGAAAGCTAACATACATTCATCCTCAAAACAGTGCACGACATAAATGCCACCCTAATACGATTAAGTATCACACTCTGTTCCAGGAGATAATTTTAAAATAAAAATTATATCAAGCATTCCCTCTGTCCAATACAGAGAAAGCCAGTTAATAGCTCCACAAATTAAACATACTTCCAAAGGCCATCAGATCACAAACACAAGAAGTCTATATAGAAGACAGTTAAAGTTAGCAGATGCAAATCACTTCAAACTACCCACCATGAATTTCAACTCTTTTTTTTTCTTCCACCTGGTCTGTTTAGAAAAAAAAACCCAAGATTTTGAATCAGCAGCAAGACATGCTTGTGTGTTACAGCTGCACATGGAGGTCACAGAGAGTTTTGATTCTGGCTGCTTCTGAAGATACGACCTTATCAGGACTTCAAACTATCACCTGGTCCATTTCTTAAAGGGATCCTAATTTCTGTCGTTCTAAACTCCACCTTCATTAAAAAGAATCTAGTTATAGAGCCACTAATAGAAGTGAACTTCATGAACCAGTCTGCAAACACAGGAGAGGCACATGTCAGGAACAACTCACAGCCTCCCTCTCACCTGACCCCAGCAGCACATCACCTTGCAGCGCAAAGAAGTCATGCCTTCCACACAGAATCATGTTTTCAGTTGAATTTTCTACATGGCTTTATATTTTTACTTAATTACTATGCTGGTTTTTTTGGGGGGAGGTTGTTTGATTTGGTATTTTTGGGATGGGCACCCCATTTATTTCAAACTAAACCTAGTTAGTTTCATTAAAGACCGAAAGAACAGAAGAAAAATGCAGCTGAGAGACAGAACAACAAACAAGAGGCAATCTAATAACTTTAGATACCATGCACAAAGAAACAAGCTCTAAGCACATTTATTTTTAACTTTAAGTCACTTTATCACGTACCAGAAGATGCCTTTTGCAATAACAAAACCTGCCACGACACGAAAATTTCATGGGACTGGAAACAGGTACTTGACTCTCAATCCTTCCTTCTCTCTCTACCTCTGCCTGTAACACTGCATGTCTTCTGAGACTATAACATTCCTAGGAGAAGACACTTTGCTCCTCGTACTGCTCAGTCCCACTCCCCTAATTCTTACCTCAGGAGGAGCCCTGAATGTACAGAGGTTACTGTCACCTCCTAGGTACAGAACTACTGTGCAACAGAAGAACTTAACAGCATCTTAATACCCGCTGATCTAAGAGTTGTTATTCATCATCCTCTCCCAGCAACCATGCTACTTAACCAGAATTCAGATTACTATTAGATAAATTCTGTGTTATGAAGTTACTATGCTACACAGGAAATTTGTTTTCTTGTTTCTACCTATCCAGGACAAAGGTACCTATGTAAAAAAACCCCTACTGTTTACTTCCAGTCATCTGTTGCAAAAATTTTTCTAACATAAAACATGAATTATTTAATACTCTCCCCCCGTCGGAAGAAGAAAACTCCCAAACTGACAAACATTGCATGCACATTACTGCAAAGGAAGACAGAGACAAATATTACCTTCAATTCCCTTCCCAGTGAAGGAAAAAGACAAGACAACTACTCCCTTATGTTAAAAAGAAATCCGCTCAGCGGCTCTAAAAATCCACGGAAGACTGTAATCACAGAAGAGTTAGGGAAAATCCTCATTTCAAAATCTGTCCCAGTGAGGACCTTATCTCTCAAATCCTGCTACAGAAACTTACGTAGAAGGAGGAAGATTTTAAGACAACCATCACAAACCCAAGACTGCAGAAAGCACAAAGGGCTTTGACTTATATTCAAGTCAACAAGTAGTCAGTCAGATGACCCACACTCAGCCTGCGCCCCTGAAACCAACACAAACGGATCCTGCTCGGAAGTATTTAGCACCGGTACGAAACAACAACGCAGAACACTGGAAGATGCCTCCACACACACACACGGAGCAGACACGAACAGCTGTCTGGCACACACACACACGCAGACCCGGGGGTTATTTCTGCCCGCGGCAGAGGCGGCACGGGCGGTACTCACCCGGCGCTGCCCGCACCGCGCTCCCGCTGCCCTCCCTCACGCAGGGCCGCCCCGCTGCCCCATACACGCGGCTCGGGGCACGCTCGGCACCGGCGGCAGCTCACTTCAGCCCGGCTGCGCTCACAAGTTTCTTCTCCTGCCCCCTCCCTCAGCCGCTCAGGCGACCTGCGCGCAGGCGGGGCTGCCACCATCCCACGGGGGCTGCCGCTGTGCCCCGGGAGCCGCGCCGGGGGCAGCCCGCGGCGGCGGGCGGGGCGGCGGCGTGCGAGGGTGATGGATAATGTGCGATGTGCTGTGCGCGCCGGCCGAGGGGCCGGGGCGGCCTCGCAGGGCCAGCCCCCGGGTTTCGGGTTTCAGGGGCAGCTGGCAGCCCCAGGGCGCGCCGCCGGCTGCGCTGCTGCAGGAACGCGCCCGCCTTCCCGGCGCTCTGGGAATGCCAGCGCTGGGACACCCGCTGGGAGGCGGCCCGGGCTCCCTGCTGTCCCTAACCCTGCCGCGCTCCAAGGGGACACACAGACAGCCCGAGATGCTGCGCAGAGTTTTGCCGCCCCCTCTCCTTTCTCCTGTGTGCTTTGTGATGTGGCTTTAGTCGACTGAACACTCTCGGAGCAGCCCCGACTCATCCACTTCCAA
The DNA here is from genome assembly GCA_910950805.1 of Acrocephalus scirpaceus scirpaceus. NCBI lineage: Eukaryota > Metazoa > Chordata > Aves > Passeriformes > Sylviidae > Acrocephalus > Acrocephalus scirpaceus. Next base: position 55,955,029 of record OU383778.1, on the reverse strand, counting down.
GAGCACCTCCGCAGCTTAGCACGGCTTAGCGCTCCCTAAGAAGGACTCGGGATTTTACCCATCCATGGGCCCGCACAGCGAGGCTCCAGCTCTGAGTCAAGCACACAGCAGCAACCGGGGAATTCGGATGGAAACTGCAGCCGTGATTGCTGTCCGCTCGCTGGATGGCAGGAGTGATGCCTGCTGCCGGGTGACTCAGGAATCATGAGGCTGCACTCTGCTTTTCCCCTTACTCAGAGAGGGCAGTGAATGACGTGTAACCTCCGTCCTTCTCTTCCACCACACCACAGTATTGGTTTTGGGTGGAAACAGCCTCTCTCGGAAAATCCTAGATGCTGTGTTTGCTGGTCTCTTCTTTCAGATCCCCATCACGCGACAAAAAGCAGTTTCTAATATGATACCACAATGAGATAACAAAAAAATTACTAATAATGATAGTTGAAGATGCACAACATCTCATCTTGAAGCCCAAGCAGGGTTCAGGCTACTGTACACACTAAACAAAGTCTTGCACGTTTTCAGCTACACGTACCGGGCACGTGGTGTTCCTTTAATGACTGGAGCTGGAAGATCTGTAGAAGCTAGAAAAATGTTTTGCATGAGAATCTCTGCATCTGATGAGTGCAGCTTGGACAGATGTAGACACACTCCCATCAACTTCCCTCCTATGACCCATTTCTCACAGTTCTGTGTTTGCTGGTTCCAGCTCCACCCAATGTGAAAGCATTAAAAAATCATCAGCACCAGAAGAATAGGTGCAACCTTTTGAAAGCAATCAGTTTTCTGGTTTATTCTTCAGATTTGTCAGGTTTTTCCACAGATGAGGTCTGAAGTATTTACATAGTGTAGCAGGTGATATGTCATAGCTCGCAGCAGTGATAAATGGAATACCACTGCACTGGAGAAGCTTCTACTTTTAACAGAAACAAAATAATTCAGGTACCTGGTTATCCATACTGAATCAAGCCTCTGAGCTCTGCCTCCCACTAATGATGCAGGAAGGGTTGGGGCCCACAGCAGTCAGCCCAGATATCTGTGCATTTATGAAGGGGAATACCCAAGGCACTTTCCTCTGCTTCACAGCTTTTCCTGAGATACCCAGCCAGAAAAGAGAACTAAGCAAGCCATTAAGCACGAGGGCTGGTCCCTGCTTCTGCCTCTGGAAAAGAAATCCACAGAGATAAAGCAAGGAGGAGGCAGAGCAAACTCATTCCTGTGATCTCCCTGCCAAATGGAGAGATTTGGCCAACAGAGGTCCTCAGCATCTGGAACAGCAGGCTGCACCCCACCAAAATTCAGCTTCTCCCAGGAGCCATACCAGTTTGAAGAAACCACTGAGTCTTGCTGACTCTCTGCCAATGTAATTTTTAAGAATAAACAGGGTGTATCATACATGGCTGCTCAGGAAGAGAAAATAAACGTGCACAAACTTTAGATGGTGGGGAGGACAGAATTAAACACATGCACAGCAGGATACCTATGCTGGCCTTCAGTTTGCTTGCTGCCAAATTCAAGCTCAGAGGGAGAACAGCCAGAATGACACACTAGAAAAAACATTTTTAAGTGGGCTGGAAAGCCTTCCACCATCAAGGACCATGCCTGTTTTGATGAGGGGTCTGTATGTATGGCAGCCTCACTATGTGTCACATTTATGGACATCGTACAAAAATGTAACCCAGGCACTTCTGTAAGTTTTAGCTCTGCCGTTCTGCCTTTATCTGAACAACAGCCATATAAAGACACAAGACCTCTTGTTTAAATTGTAGGAAATTACTATTCTGTTGCTGTGCTGTTCTCTTAACAGAGAAGTAACCCCAGGGAAATTTCCAGCTACCGTAGAGAAAGGAGAGTGGCACAAAGTACTTCCTAAGCACAGGGACACACAGGAAGCAAGCTGCAGGGCAAACTGGAACTGCTGGCTGCAACACTGGCTAAACACAGACCCCTTGGTCCTGTGCCAGACCTGCTCCTGCACAACGGGCAGCCCACAGCCTTGTGCCCACAACACAGGTGCTTTCAAAAGCTGAGCTGCAAAGCCACTTACATCCTTGAACAACTGCACATGTGAAGTCTGGCTATCAATACAAAATTACAAACAATAGCAATGAAGAGACCCTTTGTACTCAGCTTTCCTTCCTTACTTGGCTTACGGGTGATCACTTGCTCCTGTTCTTTCTCTCTGTTTATGGTAGCTGGTACCCTTCTAAAGTTGAGGTTTAGAGCATAAACCAGTTCATATTTGCAGTTTTATGAGCATTGAAATCCTTCAGCCAGAGCTGTCTTTTCTACACGTGCATCATCAATGTCCAGTCACTCCTTAGCTACGTTAGGAAAAAGCCAGTCGGAGCAGTCCTATAACTGGAAACAGTTTATCCAACTCCATGCAATTCACAATTAAGGCAAAGAAAAGCCTGTTTTAGTACCCATAGGTGCCAGCTCATGTCAGAACTGCTTCTATATAGCTCCTTAGATACCAAACCTAAGACTGAGACACTTCAAAGGCTTGACCTTTGCATAGCAGGGAGCTAAGATTTGGAATCTTTGCCTCTGGAAGAACAACAAATTTTTTCCATAACATTTAATGACAAAAACTAGAAACACTTTACCAAACAATCAAACAGGAAGGAGGAAAACTGAATTTGCCCCAGAGAGTTTGGCCCTGCTCAGGCATGCAATACCCTTGGTCAAGTGCAAGCAGTTCCAAAGGTAATCCCCCTGCTCTGAGCAAACATGTTCCTAAGACAAGTATCCATACAAATATACATATACACAGTCTTTGGAACACAGCTTCTCTGCAGACATCTGTAGAGTCCGGTGAGCCAAGTGGGTAAAAGTCTAAGCAAGCAGGAAAAAACACCACTTCTTTTCAATGTAACTAAATGCAGAAGGCACCTGCTGCCCCTGCAGATTCTGTTGTCTAATACCTACAGAGGAGACTGTACTAAATTCACTTTACATTTCAGGAAATATCTTTTCATCTTATTCTCACTGGTTATGTTCTTCAATAGAACAAGCTGGACAGTCATTTCCTATTCTCATTTTCATGGAAATCAATTCACCTTATTAACTCAGAGGCAAACCCTGTCATATCCTCCCAGCACATGGATTATTTTGGAAGAGGCAGTATTTTTTTAACACTAGTGTTTTAACTTTTGTTGGATATTTTTGAGTACTGGCTTACCACTATTTCCTTTGTTTATCCAATAGTACAGCTGACAATAAGGAAAGAACTGGAATTTCAAATAGCAAGTGTCATCAAAATTTAAGCCCACAAGGTAGAAAACAAAACTACAACTCACTGAATAAATATATCCCTGCATCTTTAGTCCTCAGCAAGAAAAGGACAAACCACACTCAGAATTAAGAGACAGCACCCAGAACAGTGGTTTAAATCTTTACTGTTTCCCTAGGGACAGATCCTGGAAGGTGTTCGCAAAGGAGTAAAGCTGCTTACACTAACAGCCGTAAAACAGACATGCAAGTGCTCAGAGACACTTTCAACCATTTCACTTTCAGAGACATTTTCAGCCATGTTGAAAATGGTTTGAAAAGTGTTAAGTTCTTCCTTCCACATACAGGAAACTTCTCAAAGTAATCAAGAATGTTTGAATAATTTCTGGGTCTTCAAATCTATCAAAAATTTAACTGTCTGGCTGGGAATCATTTTATCTGAAAAAACCCGTGGGCTTCCTGCCATTTACATATCCACTTCCCCCAACTGCAGAAAACTATTCCTAACAAGTTTGTTGGTGTTTCTGCTTTCCCTGACTTATAACTTGCTCCATCCCTGTGCTTGGCAACTCAACCTCACATGCAACAATGGTTGCTCTCAATATCATAATTCCTAGCTACATGTTCTGTTTTCCAGTCTGGATAACTGGGACCAATGTAGGACTCTTAAGATGTGTGTGTCATACATCAAATCCCAAGAAATGGTGATAATACTCCATTTTGTTAAAAAAGACTTTTCATCACTTCTCTTTCTTTCTGTGCAAGTGCTCATGTTTAGGTTGGATGTCAGTATTCAGCAGAGAATTTCTCCTCCTCTTATAAGAGTCCAAACAATTTTATCTGGTCTATTTCCTTCAAGTTCAGATTGTTGAGTCTAGAGTTGTACTAAAATTATTATGAAAAACAAAACAAGGTTATTCTGGACACATAGAAGGAAGCTGGTTTGCTTGTGTCCTAACTGAGGAAAAGACAGTCACCCATGTAATATGTGCTTCAAATTATACTAATTCCTTAGAACTGAGAAAGCATTAGGAGGCACAGAATAGAGCTTCAGTAGATAAAGTGATGATAAAGTGTGGCAAATGGATGCAGAAATGTAGAAACAAGACAACCAAGATCAGGAACATCAACACAAGGCTTTAAAACTAATGTTTTTGTTAAAGCACTCACTCACTACAAGACTTGACTCTTTCACAAGGCTGTTGCCAGGATCTCAGATTAGATTACACCACTTGGCTTTGATTTCCTAAACATCTTCCAATTTTTCTCCAAGATTACTTTGGAATTAGCCCTTACTAGAATAAACATACTATTCTTTCCCAGCTAGAAAACAAATTTCATTTGGACTCACAGGACAGGCAGAAGGTAACTGACCTTGTGAATTGGTCAGAAGCACAGAACACAAGCAAATGTATCCTTACCTGCTGCCATCCCTTGTAGGAAGAAATAAAAATAAAAAAACATTTCCCAATGTAGTCACTCCCATCAGTGAATCTTGATTTACTATTATATAACACACCTCAAAGCAGCAAATTCTGGATCCTGTTTGCACAGGACATTTTAGAACTGAAGATTTTACTACTGTTTCTTTCTATAGAGAGAGAACCCTCAAATATACAAATATAACATGCATTTTCTTCCAAATTCTACAATGGGCATTTTGCAGAATACTTGATGCCATACAAAAATAATGTTGGGTTTTTCTAAAGTAAGTTAAAAAGCCCCAACTAATGGGATCTTCCTAAAAGCTAAAATTCACATGGAAATAAAGGGGGGGTTGCCTGTATCTCTTGGGAACCCTGACATTGCAAAACAAGATTTCTTGCCCTTAAAAATTAGTATGTACACTTATATTCTGTGATACATTACAGAAAACTCCGCAGTTGTCTATTTAGCAGCTGAAACAGCCAAGATGAAATCAGCAAACCCAAAAATACTGGGTGTCAGGGTTAATTTTTGGTGATACATTTTATACACTAGAATGCAAGCAGAACTTAATTTAGAGTTAAGTTCCTGCTATTCTTAAATACATAGTCTCACTTCTAATCAAGATGCAGACTGAGCAACTTCACTCTCATAAGCAAAATAGCAGCAGCTGCAGTAGAAAACTAGTAGGAAAAAAGCAGTAGGGAAAAGGAAAACAAGCCCTAAGAGCTCAGAGGAGTTCACCATTGGCCAAGCAATCTTCTCAAGTCACTCAGAAGTGAATGTTCCTCATCGACTGTAAACAGGAGCTCCAGTTTACATGGCCTCTCAATAGGTTGGATGGAAAAACAGAAACAGCCACCCCGTAAAGCAGCAGTAAATTTACAAGGGAAAAACAGCAGCCCTTGGTGAACCTGGAATAACACACAGGGATAACTGCATCAAATGTGATGGATTTAACAGTTAAGGCAGCAGGTAAAGAATTCAGAAAACCCTAAACAATGAAATTATGTGCCACTGTGTCTGTGCTTTGCAATTCCTATGACTTCTAACAAGCTGTCTGCACGCCCTGTGCAGAGGACACTCATTCACCTGTCAAGGCTGATCTCTGAGGAGAAATATGAAAACACCACAGAGCACTTCCTCCTCAGGCAATCATGTTCTCCTTCCTATGCTTTCTTGTAACAAAAAGCCTTTATAAAATATACAGGTACAGTTTTTGCACAAGGCACAATTTGTGTCTGTTTAAAAATGCTCAAGTCCATATCTATCACAACAATTACTTCTGCTGACATCTGCAGCCAGACATCACCCTCTGAGTCAGTCACTGCTACATTAGATCAGTAAAGAACAAGCACAGAGGGGTAGGAAGTCAGTGTCTCAAACAATTTGCACTAGGAAATGTCTGTATTTTTTTCAGTTGAGAAAACCAAGGTGGCATGTGAGGAGGAGGGATCTAACAAAACCCCAAGACAGATTCTCAGAGGTCAGTCCCAACCTCTTGGACTTAAGCTCTGAAGTGACAAGCCCCACTGCAAGAACTACATCATTTAGGGTGCAAAGGGCAACAAAGGTAAGATGAACATGACCAGAACAAAAAACCAAGAGAGAAAAAACTAAAGACAATTTTTACCCAATTCGCCCACAAAACACGCTCCTGCACAAGACAACAGGCTTAGTCACCAAGGAGAAATTAGAAATTTTGATCTTGAAGACATGGATAAGGCAGTAAAAAAACCTCACAAATAGCTTTTTTGGGTCAGCTTTTGTTAGTGAGGAAAAGCAAGAGTGATGGAAACAAATTATTCTGTTTCATATTACCGAAGGATTATTTTGAAGAGTGAGTCAAAAAGGAGCACTAAAATATCTTGAATTCATCCAATAAAGTTACTGTGTCAAGACTGCTACTATCAGGGCTTGCACAATGCCTTACAAATGGAGCACACCATTTTCCAGATTGTGGAAATGTCACCTTTTCTCAGACATTGTTCTAGGTGCAAGTATCCTTTCTAGCATTACTGCATCACCATGATACCAATTGTCACGGACTGGGTGTCTTGAATATACAGTACTTGCACAAAATCTGGACCTCCTGTTACCCACATATTGTATGTCAGGGGAGCCTCAGTCCTTTGGTAAATCCAGAGGTTATCTTCTTGCAGGACATTGCCCGCAATATCTATGTTCTGCAATAATTTAAGTGTGATCCTTGGATATCCATCAGCACTTCCCTCAAGGACAGATGCAAGGCTGCGTCAGTGGCTGAATAACATCCAGCACCTTACTACTGCAACAAATGTTTCCTGATAAGTTATCATTTCCTACCCCTCTGAATAGCTTACCCTGTCAGTGTGCCATAGACTAATATATCATGACGTACTAACAATACTGATTGGCATCTGCAGTGCACAATATTTATTTCATCTAAACCCTTCCAGGAGACTCGCCACCTTTCTGTCAGTGTTATGATGCATTCTTATTACCCCAGCACTGAAAATGCTTTTATTAAGGCTGCTGTTGCTTTCTTTCATTTCGCTTTTTAAAGTTTTATTTTATTAGTGATACCAGTAAATGTCTGGACTTCTTTCAACCATATATTAAGGCATACCTGCAGTTAGTCTAATTAGGCATCCAGGGGGAAAAGTGGTTAAGAATTGTTCAGTGCCTCACCAAAATATGGATCACCTGGGCTTGGTTATCTACTGCTTCCATTCCACTGTGGTCCTGACTGGAAGAAACTGAAATAAAAGTTCCAATGGTTACAGCTGAGATGCCTTTTGCTAGTGGGCTGTTTGCTTTCTATGTCTCACTAGGAGTTCTTGCTGTACTTCATCTTTAATGTGTGATGCATTGTTTTGCAGTACTGTAAATCTCTGGTCTTACTGAGTAAGACCAGAGAATTACAGAGTAAAGCCAAAAGATGAGATCTATCTCATTGGAAAAGATAGGATGCAATCCCATTCATATTTGTGGATTGCTGATCCCAATTAATTTCATCACATTTTCATGGTAAACTTGGTTACCCCTGGAGTACTGGGAAGCTGAGCACTCAAAGCTGCAGAAGTGTTTGCCATTCCTCATAATGCACTTCATAGGAGCTACAGGTAAGGAAAGCCTGAGGATCTCCCAAATAAAGCCTTCAAATTCCAACAGGTGATGCAAGTGACAGATAGTTCTAGCAGCAGATAAGCATTAACAGAAAACACAGCAGTCCAAAGTCATTTCTCTCCCTTTCTTTTGGATGCATCCTGAGGCATGACTGACAGATAGACTTCCATCTCTAATGCCACTCAAACAGTGACATTTACTTCAAAATACTAGAGAGAATTCTTGAGCCATCTGATTTTAATAGCAAAAGTAAGGCTTTTACTTTTAGAGTCAAAAAGCCTCATTTGCCACTCAGCACTCTCCCTTTGGATCAAGCATAAATAGGAACCTCTTTCAGCTATTCTATACATAAAAGCCATTCTAGTAACTGTCCATTCTTCTCCTGCATACAAGCTGTTTTCAAGGCCAGTCAATTGACTCCGGGTACTTCGGAGATGTATTTTATGTCTTCCAGGTGCTTAATAAAAACCTTTCAGCAGAAAAAAAAAAAAAACCTCAACTAGCTCTTGGGTTTCTCTTGCAATACCATTGTCATTTGCTCTTTTTCCCTTTAGAGCTCCCTATGGGTACTCCCCTCTTCATCAAGACCTTTTACCCAAGAATAACCCTGCCAACAAGAACAGAATTTTTACATTTGAATGTTTTAAAGCATTGATATTCTGCTTGCCACAGAAGCCTGTCTTCAGCCCCTGTCACAATTTCCTCAACATGGCACAAAATAGATGCAGTGAGTGGAGGTGATGCCATGAACAGAGACTGCGTGAAATCAGAGTCAAATGAAGCAACAAAACTGGATAACTAATCATGGTAATAAAGGCTGCTGCACTCATCTCCACATGCCTCATTTAGTTTTATGAGTATTTTCCAGAACCTAATGTATGCCTGATGACCTGTGTACTCAAAGTTTTTAATTCCAGAGATTTTATCAAAGTGTCATGGCAAACGACCTCCTCCTCTAGGCAAGCAGCCACAGAAAAGAAACGGGTCACTTCTTGTAACAATGAGGCAATTAAGGCTATTTCTTCTAGAAGAAAAAATGCTTCCCTTCCTTAAGTACTCAGAATAATGCTTTAGTCACAAAAACAGTGGGGACTACTATTTCATGCAATATCACCCAAGACAGATGACAAATAGACCCCTCATTTTTTGGCCCCACTATTTCATCATGCACTTTAACCAGAGCTGGTGACTTTTGTATTAAATATATATATAAAGGACCTGGCATACAGGTTAGTTGGGTTGTTGGGTTTCTTTCTTTTTAATTTAATCTCATTTTTGCAGTGCATACTACAAGCACAGAGGTTGTTGTTTGCCCCTAACAAACAAGCTACAACAGTCAACACTTGCTGCTCCCCAACTTTTTCAGGGCTGTGGAAGAAGGCTCCTGTGGCAGAAATCCAGATCCAAAGATGGCAAAACTGAGATCGCACCTGGTTCTCCAAAATTAAGGAACTCACAGCTGCTCCCAGAAGGCCTTGGTCATGCAGTTTTTCTCATTGGGAAGGAAGCTGATGCCTTTCACTCTTTGAAGACAGGAGCATTTCTAAGCCAACACTCAATTCCAGCATTTGGCAAATGCTGAAAACAAGGGAGTGATCTGGCAGAGGCTCCCCATGATTCACATCTGTCCCACACTGTGCATCACTGTCTGTATCAGGTATGGGGGAACAGAAACTAATGGTTAAGAATGCATACTAAATCCCAACAGCTAGCAAGTGAGACTAAGCAACCAGATAAATAATACTAAGCAGAAATTAGACTTCAGAAAGTACCTTCAGGTTTCCTTTCCTTATGTGTCTGACCACCTCTGCAACCTCATGTGTCTCTTTCGATCCTCTATCTTTGCTACTAGAGATCTGTTTATCTCCATTTAGGGAGAAGCAGTTCTGAAAGACTTTTAGGCAGCAGCAAACAAACAAATTATCCACTTACAGGGAGACCTGCAAGGAGTGTTCTCCATGCAAACAATGGCTGATAGAGGAATAGTATCATATGCTTCATCTACACCAAGCCTTTCACAGGAAATTCCAAGAACAAATAAACTTCTCCCCTTTTTAACTCTTATTTCTGGTAAGTCTCTTTCCCTCTGCCCCAGGCTAGGATGTTACAATAAATGTCCTTGGGGCTGTATTTTGTGCATCTCTAACTCTGAGGTAAAACTTTTGCCATCAGCCAAAAGTAAATGGCAGACTAGTCCCTGTAAGTGACAGAGGAGCTGTGTGATGATAAAACTTACTGAGCCCTATTTCACTCAAGCTTCCCTTGCCCACCACCCAAGCCCCCATCAGCCAATTGTGCTCAAACAATACAGACTGTGGAGCAGAAAGAAATTGTAATTGGTTACACAAGGAAAGAAACTTTCTGTGGAACCGGATCACACTGCATCTACCATTAAGCCCACAGTGGGATTCAAATCCCTTTCAGAGAGGCTGCCAAAACCCTTGCCAGCTCTCAGCCAGAAGCAAGCTGTCAAACACAGACCAGGGCTTTGTAGCAACCCAAGCCTTCCTGCTTGCCAGACCTTAGGGACCAGAAGCAACAGAAAATGCAATACTCTTGTGACTGGCTTCCCCACCACTCCCAGCAAGTTGCTACACTGCTAACATGATAACAAAGCTGAAAAATTCAGAATAGGAAAATGCATCCCAGACTGTAAAATTATTCCTACCTGATGCTTGCATACAAGTCATGCATAGTCAATCCTGTAACTGGAATATTTCAGCAAAACTGGATGCTAAAAAAAAACCCCAAACAAAAAACCACTGTTACTTCTCTCCCTTCAAAAAAATTGTAATTGTGGTTTTGGGAACTTAGGGATACTGCAGTGGTAATGTCCCGTTAATTTCTTTTCTTCAACCTACCTGGCAAATCTCAAAAATGAGACAGATGTCATGAGGGGTATAAACAGAGAGCAGGATCCAGCCCAAAAAAAGCAATGAGCTAGGGGCCTTGAGATTTGAGTTCTAGTCCAAGTTTCTGCCAGCCATGCAAATCTGGGAAACCCATGCTGCTATTCTGTGTCTTTCTTCTTCCTCCCCCACTTCTAACACATCTGTTTCAACTTAAGCTCTCCAGGACAATGACTCTCTGTTGCTACAATGCCCATCATGTTGCGCTTCCATTAGGAAGCAACAAAAACCTTATATGCATAACATGACTGTAGGATACCCAGGCTTAGTTCTTAAAGATTCTGGCACAAGATTTTATTTTCTGTATTTTCTGCTGCAGGGAAACAGGATGAAGTCACCCACTCATTGCACTGGAAGCAAAGTAAAGAGGAATTTGGACTGTGAATCCCATCTCAAGAGATCAGGAAACGCATCTTCAAGTAACTGTATAGAGCACAAGTAAATTATGCCTTGCCAACTTTTACCCAGACCATAAAAATCAGAGAACTCATTTTTTTCCATATTTGGTGGTATGCAGATGGCCTGGAAAGGGGAAGTAAAAAGTAACACAGTATTGGTCCCACTTTGTGGGGTAAACAGCCTCAAAAGAGCAAATGAGAAGTGGACTCAGTAACTAAACTAAAGCCTGTGAACCAGCTGTATGCTGCAGGAGGGCAATAAAAACCCTACTAAAATATGCCAGTGCTTCCCTGACCTTTCTGTGGGCATCTACCTGCAGCAACACCCTGATTATTAAAATGATACTGGTAAAAGGGACATGGGAAGGAGCTCCCAAAAAGGAAATGGATATCCACAACACAGATCAGGATTTAGAGGAGAAAGCAGAATCACTGCACTACTGCTCAGTCAGATATGGACTGCTAGATAGGCCTGGTATCTCCTGCCAAAATGTACTGCACTGCTGCTGCTTAAATACTACTTTACAAATATTTTAAATCACTTTATCCATCACCCTGTCTCCAATGAACTCAAAGGTTAAATGCTCTTGCACACCACCTGCAGACCTTTCTTTGTATCAGGAAACGTTTCTATTAATTACACTGAACATATGTCATCATCAGAATAAGAAATACAGGACTGGTAAAGAGAATAACTGAGAGGGTCAATGATAAGCTTTGGCTTCATATGATGAAGTAGCAAAGCAGAAACCTAATTCAAGTGAATCACAGTTGATTTTAGTAAAATGTAATTACATTAATCAGTTGGACATTTCCTTGGGAAGAAAAACCAAACCAAACTATGGTGACATTACAGAGCATGAAAATTTTTTAGCAGAATGAGGAAAGAGCTTTTTGTCCCTGCATTACCTTTGTAACTCAAAGTTGAAAAGACAGCCATTAGTATTCACTTTACCAGGAGCAGTCCACAGGAAAACTCACCAGATTTTTGCCTTGCAATATACTGTTATAGAATTTTAGACCATAGTCTCATTTTACAAGTATTTTGTGGGTGCTCCTTGATGGTAAAGGCTGAGACACCAGTAATTCTGTGAGTTGCTTTTGTGAATATTATTGTCAAATAATAATTGTTTCTATTCTTTGCAGGCTGAAAGCAAGCATTTGTTTTATATTGGCTGTTCACTTTAATGGAAAATCCAAACATTTTGTGTACAAGATGATGTATGACACATTTTGTTGTGAGCATGGAGTGAGATGCAACCAGTCATAATTGTGACAGAATGCAATGGACAGAAAAGAGATGACCTGGATAGAAAAGTAAACAATTTAACTGACTTTTAAATAGATTGGCTTCTGAAAAGCTGTAATTGATTTCCTAATATGGGCAGGATGGCCACAATTCAATATCCAATTCCATTTTGTTTCCAGAATTTTTAGGAAGGATTGATTTGCTTTGGGTACTTTTACTTAGCAGCTTTCCTGTCAAATAAAAAGATTTTTATTTCACTGACAAGAACTGGATGGAAAGACTCCAGTGGTTTGAGGCGGTTCAGGGGCTGGGGTTTTTTTGGAGGTGTTTGTTAAGCCCAGGGAAAAACCATTACTGTAATATCAGACAATAAATCCTGAGATTTCTAAATATATTTCAAGGCCAGATTTTCAATTTCCATGAAGCATATAAACTAAACTAGAAAGGGGGAGTTTTTAGTGACATGATAAAGCACTCAGACATGGTCTGGTGGTTTACAATGTCACCTGGACCCTTTCAATGTTTGGTTTTTTCCTTCACATCTCTCTTCAGTCTTTTCTCTGTAGATCCCATTTTTCTTTCCTAAAGTTACAAATTTGCTGCATTAAAGCAGCAATCCCAGGAAACCATGTAAGTCACTGATACAACTTCCGTACCTACAGTGTCTCAAAATCTTAATCACACACCATTTTTTCTAAGACTCAAATTTTCCCAACTCTTCTCCCCTCCTTTCACCAAACCCAAGATTCCCAGGCCAATCTGGGATGTTCAGGGAAGTTGGTTCCTGCCTTTTTCCACACAATGCATGCCTCCAGTTTATAACATCACTTCTCTAAGTATTTTACCATTTCTGCCTTGTGAAATAAATCCAGTGATCAAGTGAAAAGGACAAGAGCACTGAAATGCCTCAATGTGAAAACCTATGCCTCGACGATCAGGTGTATGACAAAACCAATAATTGTTGTCTAAAACAATTATTTCTATTCAGGCTATCCCCACAAGGGGCCATACCACACTTCACTCACAAGTCCAAACAACAAATCCCGGATCAAAGTGGCCATTTCATGGCCTCAAGCACATTTCCAACACTTAATTGATATTTCTGAACCTGTAACAAAAATAAAATATATTCTTTTCCAGCATGTCAAGCAAAGCCAGCTGTTTGCTTCATCAGGACAGGTCACCACTAGTTAACATTCAGCTGCCAAGCACGAACACGTTTGACAATTATTTCAGTGGTACAAACTGTGCACAACTCTCCCATTTCTGTGATAAAGTACTGAATGCCTCATTAAATGAGAACACACACCGGTGACAATTACAGCCCGAGGTGCTGAAAAGCTCACATTAGAGTTTCCCTTTCTATCACAAGAAATAGGCTGCACCAAGCTCCACACGTAGCTAGGTTTTTCAGATCTGTAGATTGAGCAAATTAGTGGTGTGTAAGGGCATTTAAATTCAGCCACACACAAGTCAAAAAAAGTAAAAAACTACAATTAACTCCTAAGCAAATAAAAAAACATGTCCTCATTTTCATCTGGGATCCTTCTCTTTATATTTTCATGATTCTTTGTACAATTGCAAAGTGTTCTGTGTACCTCACATTTGTAACAAGACATAAAACATTACTTGATCACAACACCTCCCTGTTTATGTTGCCTGTGGTGAACTAGTTAAAGCACAAATCTAAGGTTTGACAGTGGGGACTGATGACAGCTCTGTCATTGTTGTCAAACTATGAAGGCCTCAACACTTTGCAGCAGAGTGAAATTAAGTACACAGTGACTTCCCTCTGTGCTATTCCATTGTTCATTTTCCTCTGGACTATGCCTCTCTGTTTCTTACCCATCTCCAATTTCCTCAGGACATGATGGAAAGACCTAGTACATATTTAAATAGCTACTGCAATTATTTCACTACCAGGAGAATGGAAAAATAAGAGAAAGGCTGAATCCGTGCTGCTGACCTTCTCTTGATGGTGGTGTTCTCCCTCTTTTTTTAAATGGAATCTTGCCCTACAACAGCATCTGTGTTTCATCTCCCCTTGCTCAGCTTCTTTGAAGTGTGGCTTTCCTTTGGGAATTTTTTGCTTAGAATACAGTAAATACAGTGGGAGCGCTAGCATGAGGATGTGTTCCTTGCAAGAACTTAGTTTAATGGAAAAAAGCACCAGAGTGTGTTTTACGCTCCTGCAAACCACTGGGACCACAGCACTACCAGAGTTGGTCCAAAGCTGACCATGAGGTAATAATTAGCATCTCACAGCAACTTTACAAAGCATGAAATTAAAATTTGGATAACAAAGAGGAAAGATTGGAATCAGGCCACTGTCCAGAGTCTGGAGATGTCTGAATCAAATCATGGTGTTTCTCCGTGGTCTCTAAATTCTTGGGAATTCTAGCGCTTCAGTGATACTTTTAGCTACAACTGATATTCATTTGGAGGTTTTTTTGTTTAACTTTTTTTTATAACTTTCAACTGCACTGCGAAGGAGTGAATGTGAAAACCACAGCATGAGAGAGTTCTGGTAACAAATTACCACAATTTGCATTGTCACAGGACCATAACAAATTTCCAGATTTCTTTGTGATCAAACCCACAGCAACTGTAATTTTCCTTGCAACCATCTAAGTGCTAACCTTTCAAAAATTCATCCATACGCATCACCATACCATATCTTCCTCTGTGGCAACATCCAAAAAAAATAAAAGGTCTTGTAAGGTTTCTGTCAAGTATTTTTCACTTCTTCAGAAGCATTATAACAATTTTTTTTTTCTCCAGCTGAGTGAACTGAGCCACAAGGGCTGTAATGTTCAAGTCCGCACACAAAAAGAAAAACATTTCATGATTAAAAGAAACCAGACTTGGTTCTTTGTTATAACTCCTAGTCATTGCTCTACTTTACCCCTTTAATTACTTGGCATTTCTTCATCTAAGCCTGTTAGAGAAGCTAAGCTAGATGTAGCACACTTAATTAAAGCTGAGCTTCAGCATTCAGCTCTTTTCTATCTGGAAATTGCTATTATGAGACTCTTGTTGGCCAAATAACAACACAAATGTTCTCTTATGACAGAGCTGGCGATGAACTAAGATATATCCCTCTCATTAAAGGTGCAGCCATCTCACTTAGCATTTCAGGTCATTGAAATCACTTGGGGGGAACTTCCTCCTGAAAGAATAGCCCTAGATTTATGGTGACTAAAGAGAAGCTGATGGTTTAAGTGTTGAAAGGAGGTGTGCAAATATTAGATGATTGTAAATCCGCTTAAGAAAGTGTAAGGCTGTCAAGGCCAACTGTTGCAAGACATTACTCATTTATACAACCTAACAGCTCAGCATTCCTCCTGGATGCTATAGCCACCCTCTCAACACAGGCAGTGTATTCTTTTGCTACAGACACATAGAAAAGTCAACTTTTAAAGCCAATACAAATGCAGCCATGATTCTTCAGTAAAAACTTCATTTTTCTGCTTTTGGGCTTTGGGAAATAGGAAACAGTTATTTCTTAGACAGGTATATTGCTCTCTTAGCCACCCTGGGACAATGTACAAACAAGAAAAACACAACAGAAACAGTAAAGACATTCTGTGCCACATGCTAAAACACTGCTCTGCACAGCAGTTCTGCCCTTACTCTAAAATGGATTAAACAATTCAGTGCATCATGCAGACTTTCAGATAAGGTTCTCTTCTGCCTGTGTCATGACAAGAGCAGCACGTGTAAAAGGCCCTTCTTAAAATAAAATAAAAACATATCCTATAGCAACGTAATTACATTCTGGACATAATTTGGTTAGCCATGTACTCAATGACAATGAGTTCATCATCCTGTTCACTCTGAACATCCAGTGCTGCTTGAAGAAAATGAAAACAGGATCTTGGAGTCCAGGGCTGCTGTGCAACTGGAACAGTACACAAGCTCTGGTCTGCCAAGCACCAAAGTGTGGCTGTTGTGGTCAGGAAGAACCTTTGACACAGTTTTTTACTGAGGAGTCAAAAATTCATATTTCTGATAGCACTGACAGCAATTTAAAAGTTGGCCTTAGCTAGGATGAAAGCCCAATACTCAGAGTGATATACAAATTATAATTTGTTAAATGCAGAAAGTCTTTCTTCCACAGACATTCCTCCCCACTTGTTTTCTTCCTTACAACAGTGACCTAATATTTCAGACATCCATCAAAAATGTTTCCACCTTTTCTTCATCTCCATGTTTCTAGATCCATCATGACCATCTTATTTGGAGTTCTTCTGTAAGGGATCTCTACCACACTGAAGCTCCCCTAAAAGCACAGTAGCTTTCACCTTTAATTAGTACAGATTCCTACAGTGAAAATTGCCTTATCAGTGGGAACACAGCAGTAAGCCTGTTCCAATAGCTGATTTTAGAGGGTTTATCCAGAATATGATTTTATGTAGCTTTAATAACCCTTTATAACCTAAAATAACCTAAGAACTTTGCAGTCTGCATGGTGCCATCTGGGCATTCCTTGATGTTAGGACTCTCCATTTTCTTTCCTCTTCCAACTTCAAGCAAAGTTTAATGGAAAATTACAGCTAATTTTCCTCCCAGCCCAAAGTCCCTTACCAAGAAAACATACTCCTTTACCATTTTCCAAGGAACAGACAATATTGGCAAGATTACCACGAAATTTTTCATTTATTATGTGCTCTGTTTTAGCTTTCACAGGTATTAGCAAAACAATAGCTCAAGTTATGTCCCCACCTTGCAGATGGTGAAAAAACCCCATTCAATGGCCAGGGTTTCCTTTACAGGCAATAATTGCACTAACATGCTACACTGTGTGTTTGCTAATTAGGCTTTACTCCATGCACACATCCACATCAACACACGGATTCGGGGCCGTTTGTTGCAGAGCTCTCCTGGCTACATTTGAAGCTACTCCTGTTGATAAATTACTTCTTTGTATTAAAAAGAATAAACAGACAAGTATCTGCAAGATCAGCCTCCAGGCCTCAGCAGCAATATTTCACCAGTGCTACTCAGCCTTGCAAGGGGCCTCTGCAATGGTTGAATTTCCCTACTGGCTGTCACATGTAATTTTTATGATCCACTTCTTCTACAGCACGAAAGCCTCCCTCCATTAGCATCACCACTCAGAGCACCTCCAGAGCTCTACTTTTAAGGGCTGATACTGATACCTGGTAGTTCAGCTGAGCTGCTGGCACACATAAAAATGCAATAGTGACATTCATCTGCTTGACTTTACCTACAGAATCCATCCACTGGCCCTTTTGAGCTGAGTGACTTCAGAAGGGTCAGACAGACCAGGAAACCCACACAAAGAGAGTAGGACTACAAAACACATCTTAAGCTGTTCTCTGCAAAAGCAGCATTCAATGATCACCTGTGAAAAATTCTGGAAATTCTCTTTTTATCTGTACTGAGTATTATCTCTACTGCAATTTCCAGTGTAAGAAAACTGACAAAACAACATCAGAGCCACAGCCTGAATCTGCTTCATATCAGTGTCTCCAAATAGGGAAAGGTTTACCTCAGCTTTAAAGAAAGAAGGGTAAACCAAATCTTCTTAAAAGAACCTACAGTTCAAAATTACTTCTGAAAGCCTTGATAGCTCACAACATACTGACATTTGTTTTCCTCAGTAATTAGTAGTACCTTTGTGCCTCAACAAGCTGGAGGCCAGATCATTCACAATTCTAAAAAGATGTAGTAAAACTCAGATGTTAGAACTCACTATAGTATGCTGAATTGTTTTCTTCTGATTTATCCTCTACAAAATGCCACACTAAGACCGGCGTTCACACAAGCAAATGACTTTAGATATGCATCATGGATACCTGAACTGCTCACTTAATTTTGTTTTCAAAATTACTTGTCCCATCCCTGTTAGAGAAATCATCAGTGCTCTTGCATTCATGTTAATCTTCAGATTAAATCTATAAAATAAAGCAAGCATAAGTGACTGGCTGAAATATTGAAGCCTGAAAATGTAAAAAATGTTTCAGACAATGGTAGAAAATCATCTGAACTGACGCTGGAAGCTTCTAAGGAACTACTCAATGCTATGTCTAACCATAATTAGAAATTTCCTGCAGTCTCTGAAGGATGGTTCATGAGAAAAATTAGGAGATACTGGAAAAAGGGTCAGAAAATTGCTGGTGAAAAAAATACCATCTTGCACAAGAACTATGTTAACAGTAGAATACAGTGGAGACAACATAGAGCTGAAACATTTGCTAAGGCGTACTAAGAAGAAAAACTAAGCAACATCCAATCATCTCTAAACTATTTCATCAGAGAGGAAATATTTACCAATAAACTTGTTTTAAATGAAAATACAGCAACTGGCAATCCTTGGTGAAGACAAGACAGACAGGAACAAGTATAGCTAGACAAATTTCTGAGACCCAGCGGGTATGTCTGCTACCCATAGGAGTGTTTTAAATTAGTTCAAATGTATGTCTTAACAGTTGTTTTCCTCAAGCATTTGCTGAGCTTGCCTCCTGGGAGTTCAGACTGGATATCAGGAAAAGATTCTGAGAGTGGCCCAATGAGAAAGTGAGTGGTCAGTGGAAGAGGCTCCCCAGAGAAGTGGTCATGGCACCAAGCCTGACAGAGTTCAGGGAGTGTCTGGATAATGCTCTTAGTCATATAGCTTCATTTTAAACAGTCCTTGCAAGGAGCAGGGAATTGAACTGGATGATCCTTATGGGACCCTTCCTCTATTACAGGCCTGGTCTGGCCTCACCAACTACTGTTTGTCCTTCATCCAAAGCATACAGACAAAAAGCAGCAGCTTCACTAGTTAGAACAATTTGAGAATAACCTTTTTTCCTCCACCTTGTCTAGATTAGTAGTCTGACTTTCAGTCTTACTTCACCACATGCACAGAAAATGGTTGCTACTTTAGAGTTAATGAGGGCTACAAGTGGCAGCATCTCACAGCACCAAAGTACAAGCACAAAACATAAGATATGCAAAGCACCGGTTCATTAGGTGAGGAAAAATGAGCATTTCAAGCACAGATTTTCACTGATGAACCTGCAGCTTCAACAGATTGCACAAGACCAGAGAGGTGTCCAGTGTTTCTTGTCCTGTTTAATATCTTTAATGATGATCTGGGTGAGGGGATTGAGCCTACCATTAGCAAATTGGCAGATGACACCTAGCTGGGTGGAATGTTGATCTGCTGCAGCGCAGGAAGGCTCAGCAGAGGGATCTGGAAAGGCTGGATCAATAGCCTGAGGCCAACAGCATGGGGTTACACAAAACCAAGTGCCAGGCTGCAGCTGCGTCACAACAACTCCAGGCAGCACCACAGTCTGAGGGATGAGTGGCTGGAAAATGGTCCAGGGGAAAAGGACCTGGGGGTGCTGGTTGACAGCAGCTGAATATGACCCAGCTGTGGCCAAGATGGGCCATGGCACCCTGGCCTGGATCAGCAATGGTGTGGCCAGCAGGAGCAGTGATTGTCCCCCTATACTGGGCACTGGTGAGGCCACACCTGAGTGCTGTGTCCAGTTCTGGGCCCCTCAGTCCAGGAAGGAAAACTGAAGTTCTGGAGCAGGTCCAGAGACAGGGAACAAAGCAGCCCCTCAGCCAGACTCATTAGAGTCTTTTTCACCCTTCCACATTTGCTGATCTTCTCTGTGAATGCTGACTTGCCTGTCCAGTTGTGATTATCCCCTCATAGAACATTGCCCTCATGTCTCTGCCTACAGTGAGTGCAAGTGTCTGATAAAGGGGCACAACTGCACCAAGACAGTCACTTAACTGGAGTGTTTTAGCAGACAGGAGGCTGCACTCCAGCAGGCTGATTACAAAACCTCCAAGGCAATAGTAACTCAACTCTGATAGCCAGAACATTGCTGGAATTACAAGTACTATTTCATCTCTGAAAGGAGTTGTTCATTATCTTGCTCAATGATCTCATCTCAGGATCCATCACTCGCTTGTTCAGTTGTTTTTCTTTTTATTGCAGTATCTGGAGCTTAAATCATGAACTGTTTTAGAAAGGGCAGCCTTGACTGAGCCAAACTACAGAGGCATATGAGCAAGATGCAAGAGTTCAGTCAGAGCTACCACTACCCATTATCAGAATGGGAAGGTAGCAAAAAAAGACTAACTGCACGCAACAGGCTGGTCCTTGTGCTCCCAAATGTGGGACAGCCAACCTAAATCATGCATAAACTCAAGCAGCCTCTCCTTAACCCTTTTCTCAGTTCAACTCTTCGACAAAACTGACTTTCAGGCATGAAGCACCTGCAGCAAATCAGACATGCAGCTGAGCACAGAGTGTAAGAGCAGAAAGAGCAGGCTGCAGAAGACAAAGGGTGACAGGCTGGCAAGAGGCCCAAAATTTGCATTTCTACTCCTGAAAAACTTCTCCCACACCTCCTGACCAAGCAGCCCACAGGTAGTGGAGCACACAACTCAGGAACATTCTCTGGGTATGCCAATATGGGACAATATTCATGCTCCACTTAATCCAGGGAAACATTTGAACTATATTTAGATAAGATACCAATCTGCAACCTGAGTTATACTGTGATCCCAGAGTCTGCTCTGTTTCTGAAACAACTTAGAAAGGATATGAAGAGCACTACTACATTATTTCTAATAGGGAGGCAGACATTGCACATATACATCACTGTCATCCAGCAATGCTGAGTTTTAAACAGTTAAGATGTACACTTGGACTCATCACAAACTAGGTAGAACATATATTTTTTTTTTCCAATTACTGGAGTCACTTTACACAGCAAATGTATCGAGGTTTTTTTCATTAGTCTTTTAACATAGTCATTTTACTTGTACAAATCTAATATAAGAAATGACCAAAACAGCTTAGAGGTGTAAATCCTCTTAGAAATGAAAACTGGCATTTTGTGTCCTATCTACCATTTTTAGATTTTAAAATTGTACATTATTTTGACATTCTAAAAAAAAAACCAACCAAAAAAATCAACATTTAAATGGGATCTGAAATACCACTAAAACCTCTACAGGCTAAATGCCAGCGCTGTTTAACACTGGAGAATTCTACTGCAGCAGTATAATCTCTACATCAGTGGAATTGAATAGGTTTGCTTATAAAACACATGCAACTACACAGATGTCCTTTACTAAAGAAAATATTTAACTCTGTTTCCATTATACAGAAGTTTGCATGCCAGGGAATTCAGCACATGAAATATATTTAAATTTAATATATATAATTTTTGTTGGGTTTTCTTATTGTAGCACACACACATAAAAAAAGGACAGGGAAATAATAAGTTATATGCTCATAAAATACTATCAACTGTACATAGTAAATGGAAGAAAACATGATTACTGTTTCATTCAAAGCAATCAGACATGCTACTAAAAAGTACAATGGAGAAACTGATTGCAGAGGAAAATAAATCAGGAAATCTCTTCAGAGAGCAATAATTGCTAAATACCATTAATTGGTGCTGTACATTACCTATGGTGCTCTTTGTGAAGGCAGTAAAGTTTAAAGACATATTTACTTAGTAAAAGACTGATGACACTCCACCTTCCAAGCAGTTCAGACGACCTTACTGCACCACAACTTCTTTTTTTGTGGGAAAAGTTAATCTGAGTCCTCTTGCTTGGCACCCACAGGAGGGGCAGTAAGCCCTGGAAGCAAAGCACAGTAAATACCAGCTAATTTTCATGTGTGTGCATGTAAAGAACCAGCAATTCTTAAGATTTCTGTGTAACCAAGGCAGTCTAGAGTGCTATTTCTCATTGAATGCATGATTTTTTTAAATTGAGCTGAGTCACAGATTGTCCAATATGAAATGCTGAATTTTTAACCTTTAATTTGTCTGATCATAACAGGAAAAATAAATAGATGATAAAACTAGTAAGGAATTTGTCTTTTCAGTTTTGCTAAGAAACAGTTTCTCACAATAAAACTGATACTCTAATTCTAAGCTTCTGAACAAGACATTCCTCTAAAGCTTTGTATCCATTGGTGCTATAAATCGAAGCTTCTAAGTTAATTTCATTTATTTTTATGTCTTTTCTTCATCTGGAAAATTTAATGCTTCAACATACTGTTCTTTGAAATCAGAAAATAACTTTATTATTACAGCTATGGGGAGGGTTATTTCTGCTTTAACCAGTAAGTTAGATTTTCATCCTGACTCCTGCCTCAGTGTTTGATGAACAAGAAATCTGAAAAATCAGAGCTAATAACATTCCCAAATGATGAAAACAGGTATACTTCCTATTTATTTCCATGGATGACACTAAGCCATGTCATACCTGAGGCTCTTTGCATCAAAGAGAATGGAGTGTGGGTTTGTTTCATTGCTTTTATTTTAAAAGTACTGGTAAATTGATTTGAGGTTTTGTTTGTTTTGTTTTTAAATCTTTAATTCTTCGTGGCTGCTACCTCCAGGGTACACCTTCTAAAAAAATATTTTATTAATACAAAGATTTTTAAAAACTTCTTTTTCCTCTGTGAGTTTTCATTAAATTACAAGCTAAAATGTGTTCAGAACTCTTTTTGATGTGATCCTGGCTATATGTGATATAGCTTTATACCAGCTCAGCCCAAACTTTTGCTTTCTGTGAGCTTTTTAAACTCAATTTTTGTTTTTCACCTGCCTCTTGGAGGTTTCCCCTGCCTGTTCAAGCTCACAGCACCTTCCTTGCAGACAGCTCCAGTTAAAACCCAGGCTTCTGAGGCAGCCTAAGAATGGGTGTGAGTGGAAGAAATATTGAAAGACAGCGACCACATTGAATCAAGTTTGTTACAGCTGAGTATGAGCTCTATTATAAAATAAAGAAAACCAAGAACAGCTGCAAACACCATGCTGACAAAACAAACAAGAACCTAGATAAATTGTTCCAGCTTTACCATTGTGTGACATAGGAAGTTTTGATCTTCTTTTAAGATCCGTGTGCATAAATCCACTTAGGATCAGTTTAAACCACACCAGTTTAAAACAAATTCCAGCTGGTGCCACTAAATAGACATGAAGCCTGCCTGTTTTCTTCTGTCACATGGTTCACACTACTGGAATACCAAACTTAGTTTCCAGTCTTGAGTTTCTGCTTCTACCACTGTGCCAGACAGAATATCCCCTCCCAAAAAAAGTCGTGGCAAGGAAGCATGCAGTGAAAGACCCAAAGAGATTATTCTTCACTGACTATATATGAATATTTTAGTTCAGCTTTGTGGTTACACTTGATAATCAAACATCTCAACTGTAGGTAGGGAGAAAAAGTAGGTGAGCTGTTAATTTTTTAATATTTCACTTGGTAGCCCACTGCACTGGGCTGATATACCAGGAAGGAAAAATTATGCTTCCTTTCATCACCAATGTGTTAATATCACTGTGGAGGAGCAGCTCCTCAAATACAGAGCTCAAAGTCAAATTTCAGCCTGTTTTGTGAAATCCATGTGCCTGAAATCAGACAACCAACAACAACTAAAACCACAAAAAGCCTCCAAACAAAGAACAGTCCACAAAGCCAAAACAAAAAATAGAAGAGATGTGTCCAATACATAAAAAAAGCAATTCCGGGTGTCCTCACAGTTTCCTGAAACACCATCTTTGTAGTTTCTTCCCTCACAAAAAAGGTGCTTATCAAGTTACCTGTATTTTGACCTATCCTGAAACCATCAAGTTATCAATCATGAAAAAAAAGTGTAAAGTTTCAGACACTGAAACTTCTCAGTGTCTGAAAATAGAGCTTCCTGTTGTTTGCAACATCCTGTATAAATGCAGGGTACGGGAGAGAGGAAAAAAATGAAAATTAAGCAAATAACATGATAGCTGTTAAGAAGACCACTGCATTAATATGCTGATAATCTGGCCCATGATAGTCCTTTAAGGGGTTTTGATATATAAGATGAAAGGAAAAGCTGATCAAGAGAGAATAAAATACTTTCAGTGTTACCAGAGAGACTTTTTTCCAATAATGCTACAGGGATGTAACTGTATGGTTAGGGCAAACAGATTATTGTAAGGAAACTACCAAAGATTTTTCAATATACTGGGCCAAAAATACTAAATGACTGTGTTTTAAGGCACTTCTAGACACAGTACTTGAGCTGTTTACTGAGCAGTCCACAAGCAGCCTACACAGATATTTGATTTTATCGACGCAGGCCACCCACATCTGGCCCAGTAAGAGTGCACATGTGCAAGAAGAATCCCCCCAAAACAGTGCATCTTTTTTTATATAATCTGACCTTTAGCAAACAAACCTCTTCTTTTCTGTCATGTTCATACAGAAAGAAATCCAAGTTACCTGTTACATAATTTCATGGAAGTTACATAATTTCATGGAAAGTACACTGGAAACATTTCTGTATCACCGAGCATGGCATTAAGTCAACACAGGAATTTCTTCTGAGACATGTCAATACTTCAGCATTTCTTTCAGCTCCAAGTTTATAGAAGAATAGCAATACAAAATGTTTACACATCACACATGTACCTAATGGGTTTCAGTCTAGCAAGGTAGACCTGAGACTCCCTGAGAAAAAAATGAAAGGACAACATAAGTGGCTCAGTATAGGAGGTGCTGGGCAACACATGCTGACAATTATGTGTTTTGAAATGTGTATTTTGCTTATATTTCCCTTACAGCAGAGGCAGGATTAAAAATAACAGGAACTGTGTTTCGTCTTTTTTTCTTTTTCCAGAACCTATAATTTATTCATAGAAAAACACTTGTGGGCAAACCCTAATGTTTCAGAACAGGGAGAGCAGGGAGGAATAGAGCCAAAAGCAGCAAAATAAAAAAAAGTAAAAAAAAATTTAAATTTAGTGAACAAACCTCTACCAGAGAACCACCACCATGTTTCAGTTTGGTTTGGAAACCATAACCTGCACTGACTGAACAATTTGGTTTATACTTTCAACTTATTCATCATGTGAGGATCCAGTTCTCATGCCTCAAGTCAAACATGAGTACCTAGGAGAGAATATACCCTTGGTATAAACTGAACCTCTGATGTTTCTATATACAGCACTGAAAGGAACTTTCTCTAGAGACAGAAAAGGTGAAAATAAACAGTTCTATTGCAAAAGTATTTGCAGCACCACACTGTTCTCATGCTCCTTATCAGTCAGCACAGATCTCAACTGAGACACCAGGGAAATGGAGAACAGTGGGATGCTTTCCTTCCATCAGATACAGGAATGCCTACAAGACCAGGTCATGGGGAAACTGAGCTCTGCTGTGGCCAGCATTGTGTTTATGCAACACCCACAGAGAAAATCAGTTTTGATTACTGTCATGACCAGCCAAGATGCATTCCCTTCCCTCAAAAAACACTTCAGACAGATACTGTCAGAAGACAGGAAACTTACCTAAGGGTTAAAACAACAACAAAAAAAATCAATCACTGCAAATAAGATCATATTTAACATTAAAGGATGAACAGCATGAACAGCCTTTTGTGAATCAGGTGGCACACTACAACTGTGCCTCAAAGCAAACTGGGCAGAAGATGCTGTGTAATAAGCAATTAATAAAAAGCACCCAGCACATGAGTGCTGAAAGATTGCCTCATCTCTTTTATGCAATGACTCTTAGCTTCTGTATTCACCTAGACACCTTGATTTGCTCATCTCTTTAGATTTTTTATGACATAATGATCATCTCAAGCCATCTGAAAGTGTGACAAAGGGGGAACACCCATGAGCAACATCTTTGTTAAGCACAACAAGCATCCATAGTGACTCACCACACCCATCCATTTTTCTCTACCTGAATAAAAACATGCCACAAAAACAGGAAATTTCAAGTTTCAAAGGTACTAAGTCTTAAGAGACCATGAAAAATGCTGTCACTATTCATTTTTGTATTTCACTTGACTTACTCATCTGTCTGCATGACTTTATATTGTAGCTTTTCAACAACTAATCCCACAACCACATTTGAATTGTAGAGGAATAAGATAGGGCTAATAGCATATAAAGTAGCAATGGCACTTTGTTTCCCATATGAATGATACTTTCTCCTGCCTGTTAATATTTCATTGTACCAAGTCTGCTCAGCAAACAGTTAAAAAGTTCAGATCAAATGTAAAGGAAAAAGATGTTACAGTCTACATTTCATTAGAATACAGTGTGCAGCTGTGGAGTAAACCTTTTGTAGGAAGAATGGCAAGCTGTATCCTCAGTTACCTAGTAGGATAGCACAGTGATGACTGATGACAGCTTTTCTCCTTGTATCCTACAGGTTGTTTCCAGGGCAGTTAATGTCTGGCTATACTGTAATGTTAGCTCCTAATATACATCTCATTATTTTACTCAGTTCTGCTCAACAATCCCCTTTCAAAAATAATCACCCAACCCCATAAAAACTTACTGCAATTCTCTATTTTCTGGTTTTGCATGTCTTACACTATGTAATTCATTCAGATGGTGGCCAAGGGATTTAATGTTAAGGTCAAACATAAGTTGCAAAAGAAAAAGAATCTTACGCTGAGAAAAACTGCTTCTTGATGTGTGTTTAACTTTTAATGCAGCGTGCACTTGGAAGCCATGAGAGAGTTAAACCTGCCCCAGACCTTGCCAGCTGCTCTGTGCACTTCCGAAATAACCTTGGGAAGGAGCTAGCAACAGTCTGTGTCCCGGCTCCCAGAATGCCAGGCATTCACACATCACAGCAACAGATGCTGGATTACAGCACTGCAGCTTTCCGTCCTGGCACACTTTCATTTGTTTCCAGCCATCATCTCCACTGACCTCCTACAGACCTCAGATCAAAAACAAAGCGGGGGAAACTGCTTTCAGGACCCCAGACAAAATGCAGCTTTCCCTCAGTATGATGTTACCTGACAAACCAAAACCAAAAGCACACCAGATTTCAGCTACAGTCACAATATCACCTGCTGACAGTGTCATTAAGACAGTACTTACATTAGTAAAATTAGCATATAACAGTTGAACCTGGCAGAACTCTTTCCATCCCAAGAAACCAGCATCAAATTTTCCCAGCTAATTAATCATCACTAAACAAGATGTGATTGGCCCATACAAAACCAAGAAGCATATCCTGGTTGTTCAAATAGGTCACAAGGTTTCCCCAGATACTGTTGAAAGAGATGGCCCTTAACTTCAGCTTCACTCCCAAGAATCTTGGAAAATATAATGCTATTTATCAATACCCCAGACAATTGGGTGAAGTTTGTATTTCCGCAGACCCTCTGCGTCATGACTGATACTGAAATTTTTTTTTCTGCATTATGAAGGGATTTCAAAGTAAAATCTTCCCAAGCACACAGAACAGTCTCCACAGCAGGAGAGGCAGCTCCTTTTCACATAAGAGTTTGCCAAAAAGATGATACTCATGGGAAAATATTTTTTTACACTCAACTAGGAATGTTCAAACAAGTTAGTTCCTATAACTGTATGAAAATTATGACACAGAGCAAGCATGAGAATGAATGCAAACAAACTCTATCTGTGAATTGACACTTGAAATAATGTACACATAACTGGTATAGAGAACTCAGATACTAATTAATCAAGGAGCAGCATGCTTGAATTTTTTGCCAAAACATGCATAAGACAATTACCCTAGAGCTGGTTGTATAACCTGAAATACCCTAGCCCTAAGTCTCCTTCCCTTCTATAACCTGCTCTTACCTACAGTAAAAATATACCTGTACCTGAAGAGCACTATGCATCATTACATATTCTTTGTTTCAGAATATGTATCACTTGCAAGCAAACAGATCTGGAACTCAAGACAAAAAACAAGTGCCTGAACTGGTATATAGCAGTTTTCAATAGACAACATACAGCAGTCAAGCAATTTTGCCTTATCACAATCAAAAATAAGCTCTGAGCTTTTGAGTCCTCCCATGACATTTGATGTGGAAGCCTTCAGGGGAAAGATGAAGGGTTGGAGAATGACCAGCAAACTGTGGGTGGCAGCCACCTCCAGCCCTGCAGCTCTTCACCTGATGAGCTCACCAGCCAAAAGTCCTATAAACCATCTCTAGGTCTGCAGAGGTACCCTCTAATTTGTGGATAATTTTTTATGGGCCCTCTGGGTATCCAGACAGAGGTCATCTCTATGGTCACTGTGTCATGCAGCCCTTCCAGAAAGCTGGAACAACTGAAAACATTCCATTTGGTCAGAGAAGTGTCAGGAGGCTGAGCTGCTTCTCTCATGGGCCTGACAAGGTCAAGTGAGGGGATTTTGCATCCTTTTGTATCCCCTGTTCTTTTCTTCTGCTCTGTCCCAGCAGGTGTCATTAATAATCCTTGTGTGGATTTCACCTGGTCCGACCTCTGTTTAGGAGGCAGACTACAGTAAATCCTCTTGAAGGACCAGGGAAAAGCCTGGGTGTTATTTCAGCACACCAGCTCTGCCTGCTTTAAAGAGAACCTTCAGAGAGCTGCATGGGTAGAGCATTTGAGAGAGTGTGTGGGAACGTTTTCAACAGTGCTCCTTTTGATAGGTGTTTCTTAGTAGCCAGTTACCATATTGAAGGAAATAATCCTTGCAATCCTCGTTTAGGACAGGACATGTGACACAAACAGATGAGGATTTTTTCGGTCCCATCACCAGGGTGTCAAGTGGCAGCAAAACCGGCACAAAATGTTCTGCCCCATAAAAATCTCAGATCTTAATGAAACCATAACAGTTGCCAAGGAGCCAGCTTTCCTGTGTTCTGGGAAAGCAAACACAGATTTGATGTGCCAGGGGTCTCATATTCCACCAAAAACAAACAGCTTCAAGGGTTAAAGTCAGCAAAAGACAGATGTGCTGCTTTTTCCCATCGGCCACCCATATCCTGTGCCAAGTCTGCTTGAGACCACAGTGAGAGCTAACTGGAAGTCAGCTGAGGCAGCCTATGAATCTCTTGCATAGCACAGGCTTGGAAACATTCATCCTTCCCTCAACAGCTGCCTTCAGAAGGTCTTCAAGGAATAATTTGGAATACAGAGGCAATTGGACAATGAAACCCTCAGATCATGGCTATAAATACTTCCTTTCCCCACTGCTATTTTAGTTAAGGGCCAATCATGCCACCCTTCCACATACTATTCAATCCACTTGCATTAACTACTCAGAAAACATCTTATCAATGAATTAACTTTTCAAAAGCTTATTTAGCTCCTAATTCCACCAGCTTTCAGTAAAATGCCCAGCTGTGATACATCTCAGAGCCTGTATCTCAAATGGACAGAACCAAGTGTCTCCCAGGTCTCTGCTGGGAAAGTTTCTGCACCTGATGCCTTTTTCAACTTAAAAATGAAACAACACACACTTTCAAGATAATATTAGTATAGGAGGTAGTATAAAAGCTGGCTTGCATTGGAGGTCTCCAGAGGCAGTTATGGAGAAATGTCCACAAAAGTCCACCCACCACAGGGGTGCACACAGTTTTACAAGTTTACTAAATTAGCATCATTGTCAAAACCCACCAGTTAGGAGCACAAGGAATGATACAGTCAGAAGTGAGAGGAAAGCTAATGTCTTCACAATTTGATGGGTGAAGGTACAGGTGTTAACATCTCTACTAACTCTGGGCAGCAGGTTTGTTCCAGAGTCCAGGCAGTTTGGCTCCTGAAACAGACAAGGGTCTGCACAAGCCTGAACTTCTGAATTTTGGGGTATAATAATAGGTTCAAGGGGGAATATGTGGTAGGAAGTTTGGGAAGGCTGTACCTTCCTAGTGCCACCGAAACGACAGGAAAAACAAAGGCCCTCCAACGATATTATTAGTGTTAGAGAATCAGAGAATTACGTTTTCTGGCCTGGACGTACAACAGAAATAATTTCATCCACACGTAGCCCAGATGTGCAGAGAAAACCATTCCATGACACATGAATTTTACCTGATTTTTCACAAACTTCATACAGTCAAACCCCATAGAGATACATTGGTTCAATGTTCATTGATTCCAATTAGTATTTGGTTTCCTGTTGGCTACAGATCCTAATTAGCATCTCCTCAGATGCTAATTAGGTCCTCTCTTAACTCTCCTTTCCCAGCCCAGGAGCCTCCAGCCATTGCAGGTTTATTTTTGGGAGCTGATGGTTCTTTAAGGGCCCTTGATGGTCGGTATCTTTTGGGTGTCCTCTGTGCCACTCCCAGTTTGTTGAGACTGTTCAGCTCATCAGGTCATGACCTGGTTGAACAATGCCCTGGAAAGAAGCAGAAATTCCCTTCCCCCGGGGCAAAGGCTTGATGATTTGACTCGACTGTATCGAAGGTCTTTTCCAATGTAGTTCATTCTGTGAACATTTTAGATTTCCTATCTCCAACACTAGTTCCTCAGCCAATGGGGAAAGGAAGAAGGCAACGTGCAGCAAGGAGTTTAAGATAAAAGGCGACCTCCGAAACCTCAAGAGAGAAAACCCTGCAGGCATGTGCCCCGGTGAACTCTCTCCCTTTATTTGAATAAAGTCGCAGGACTCCTCTTTCTCCTTTTTGGACATAAACCTCTGGCTAGTGGATTTTCCTGACGGAAGTGACATCAACGTGGCTTCGATGGGAACGGCAGGAGCAGGAGTGCTCCCATTGCTGCCATGTCGCTGGCAGACGAGCTGCCAGAGGGGGAAGATGATGAAGCCGAAGGCTCCAAGGGTGGGGAGGAGCTCCTGACTGAGGATGTGAGGGAGGAGTTGGAGCTGCATGAGGCTGTGCAGAGCATCACCAAGCTATGGAGGTCCATGGCGTTTGCCGAGACCACGCAGAAAATTGAGGAATGCATCTGGGAACAGCCCAGGGCGGCCAAAGTTTTGGGGCCTGTGGAGGTGGCCCCTGAGTACCAGCTGATCACAGACACCAACAACCTCATGGTGGAGGCTGAGAACAAGCTGCACATTGTCCACAAGTTCATATGGGACAATACTCTGAACAGTTCCTGGAGCTGGAATTGCTGGTACCCAATGCCTTGGATTACATCCAAACTGTCAAGGAATTGGGGAATTCCCTGGATAAATGCAAGAACAATGAGAACCTGCAGCAGATCTTGACTGACATCACCATCATGGTGGTCAGCACGACAGCCTCCACCACCCAGGAGCAGCATCTGTCGGAGGAAGAGCTGGGCAGGATCAAGGAGGAGCTGGGCAGGATCAAGGACATGTGACATGGCACTGGCACTGAGCGGAGCCAAGCTGCACATCCATGAGCACATGAAGTCCCACATGTCCTTCATCGCCCCCAACCTCTCCCTCATCCTCAGGGCCTCCACGGCTGCCAAGATCATGGGGGTGACAGGGGGCCTGACCCCATTGTCCAAGCGGCCAGCCTGCAACATCCTCCTGCTGGGGGCCCAGCTCCGGACACTGCCTGGCTTCTCCTCCACCTCTGTGCTGCCCCACACCAGCTTCATGTCCCACAGCAACATCATCCGGTCCCTACTGCCAGATTTGAGAAGAAAAGCAACATGGCTCTTGGCGGCCAGGGTGGACATCTTATGTGAGAGCCAGGATGGGAAAGTGGGCTATGAGCTGAAGGAAAAGAATGAGGACAAATTCAACAAGTGCCCCAGTGAGGTACCGCTGGACAGGCTGAGGGAGAAGAGGGAGGGCCGGAGGTGCCAGAAGATGAAGGAACACTTGGGGCTGATGGGGATCTGCAAAGAGGCCAGCAGGATGAGCTTTGGGGAGATAGAGGAGGACGCCTACCAAGAGGACCTTGGGTTCAGCCTGGCTGCGTGCACCAGACCCAGGTCAAGGAGGCCACCAAGGCCCAGATCAGCAAAGCCCTGCAGAGGACCTGGCAGAAGCAGAGTGTCATCTACAGGAGTAAATCCACAATCTGGGGCAGCAACTTGGGCACAGCCTGGAGCATGGCCTTCACCCCCCTGCAGGGGCTGGAGATTGTGAACCTGCAGGCAGCTGAGAAGAAAGTGGCTGGAGCCAACCAGAAATATTTCACCAGCATAGCCGAGTTTCTCAAGGTCAAGGGGAACAAAAATGGGGTCCCCATTCCCCCAACCCAACTTGGGATCCACAAATCCCACCCTGCAACCCCCAAATTCCCCAGGATTCCACCCCAATGCCACTTTCTCAAACTTTTTCTAAATATTGGAATTTGTGGTTGGAGAGTCTTGAGGCAGTTTTGAGGGGATAGGAGGTCCTGAAGGGATTTGGGGGGAGTTGTGAATAGACTTTTGGAGTCCTGGGAAAATAAAATAAATTTTTAAAATTTTTAGAGTACAGAGTTATAAATACATGCATAAAGAATGCAGAGAACATATTAAAAAAAAAGGCAAAAAATCAATAGGCAGCACACCCACATAGTACTTTGATAGTTAAGAAGTTACCATGGTAACACCTGCACTGCAGCCCCAAATGAAGCAGGCCTTGCTACTAGTCCTCTGCTAGAACTACTGGAGCCTGACTTTTTTATTTCATACAGTACATCAGGGCTAAAATATCAGCCCAAAAAGCAGACAACAAAAGCCTGGCCACTGACTAGCACATTTAATGAGCAAATAACTGTATGCGGAATTGTTGATTTTCCTGGGCATTCAGTTGATTGAATCTTATGCAAGAAACTTAAAACAACAGAAACTGATTAAGAGCTGGGTCTGGATTGAGTTGTATTTGTGAATTTTACAGCCTCAAAATCAATCTAGAACTACAGACGCCAAACTCTTATATTAGTACAGCTTCCCAAAATGAGAAATATGTTCCTGGGAGAGTACATCACATTAAGCAATACACAGGTCTCATTTCTCAAGTTTGGGTTTTTTTTAATCTCAAAAGAAATATATATAGTCTCCTTGTAATCCTAAGTGTCCTCTCCATCCCCTTGAAATCCATCACCCATGGCACCATGAATTCTGGAGCACCTGCATGTGTTTGGTTTGCAAACACAAGCCTTGTTTATTTTCTGTCACTCAAAGCAGGCAGCTGCTCACATGCTCTGCACCAGTGAACCCTGGCTCACTGTTTCCTTAACTCTCCCACTTTAATCCCAGAAGAGAGCTGATGTGCAAGATACTAACCTTATCTTCTAAAGGAAGGAATGGAAATACAAACATGTTCCATAACAGCAGCTTGGGAAGAATTATTTGACAGAAGGAGCAAAGTCCTGTCTGCTTTGTTGTATCACTTCAGGCAAGCTCTGGTTATTCTGCCCACAAAATAATCTCTGACATCTTCACCTGTGCCTGACACAAGCTGCTAAACAAGCCTTCATAACATGAAAAGGCTTCTCCATCATTACTGACCTGAAATGTTGTGAGTAATGTGAGATCTATAAAAGCCTGCAAAATTTTCTTTCCACCTTAGTGTTATTCCATGTTCTACCTAATGATGTAATATAATGGTAAATACCAACTCTGCAATCATGGAATAAGAAAAACAGACATTTATCAATTTTCTCAGTCTTTTTTTTAAATAATCAGCTCAAAAACCCCTTATCTACTGACTCTGTATCAAAAGCAATAAGTAATTGAGAAAGCTGAAAGGATGATTCATTTCAGCCAATGCCAGAAACTTGTGTATCCATCACAAAATTCAAATATCACTGAAGCAAAAATCAGTAAAAAAAAGTTATGCTCTTAAGACACATACCTTTATAGCCCATTAAGTACAACTGTCACTGTTGCATTTAGTGAAAAAAGTGTAATGGTTCTGCTTACTGGGGAATTTTGTAATTCTCAATTTCATTTGAACCATTCTTCCAGCTCCTTCAGCTTCCAACTCCTTCCAGCCAGTCCTTGTGGGTTTTGTTATGCAGGCCCTGGGAATACACAGACCAGCTGCAACAGCTGGGATTCAGTTTCACTTTCTGTCTTATCTTATGGAACTACAAACACTTAATGTCAACCTTCAGAAAATTAATCCAGATCACACCCTTTGGAACACAGCATGGTGCTTTTTGCAGTTTGCTTTTGTGGGGAACTTCTGCACAAGTCCAGGCCTTCATCGGTTTCATGTTTCCTCCTAACATCTGTGGCACTGAAAACATCAGACCAGATACCTTGAAGACTATTAGTAACAGAATGAGGTAGCTATAACAAACAAAACAGCAGTAAATATGCTCAGCTGGTTCCAGTTCTCATCTTATCCCTGCCTAACTTGCATTTTGTTCCACCTCTCTCATGCCATAGTCATCTTCCTTGCATGCACACTTGGTTTATAATTTGGAGTCAATGCAGAAGTTGCTCACAATTAGGAATTACATTTTTCTGAAGACGCTAAGTCCTGTTTTTTTCAAAATAAAATTCTACATGTCCTGAGTTTCTCTCAAAAATGTTTATACATGATTCCACAAGGTTTTTCTTTGGAAATCATGATTATTTGTCTGTGTACTCATACCTCTCCCACTGTTTATATCAAGGTTTGTGGCAGCTTTCTGCTGTTTTCCTGAGAAAAGTAAAGTTCATCTATTTCCCCAAAAATACTGTCTACTGACTTCTAAAAACTAAGTAGCTGAAGAGCACTTTTGACATCATACTTCATCTGGCAGCTGGCTATTAAAAAATATTCCCAAATACTCAGCTTTAACATAGCAATTTCATACCAAAGGCAACAAGCTTTAAAATAACATTTTGAAGACAGAGAAGTTTTGAAGGGATCACGATGGAGAGAAGGGCAACAGACCTGGGGAAGAGTCTAGAGGGCAAGTCCTGGGAGAAGTTCAGGGGGCTAGGGTTGTTTAGCCTGGAGAAGAGGAGGCTCAGGGGACACCTTATCACTCTTTCTCTCCAAAAGGAGGTTGTAGAAAGGTGGGAGGTCAGTCTCTTCTCTAAGGCAACCAGCAACTGATGAGAGGAAATGGTCTGAAGCTGAGCCAGGGGAGGTTCAGTTTGGAAATCAGGAAGAATTTTTTCACTGAAAGGGTGATTGGGCATTGCCCAGGGAAGTGGTGGAGTCACCATCCCTGGAGGTGTTTGAGAAACAACTAAATATGGCACTCAATGTTGTGGTTTAGTCAGGGTCTGGTTTCTGGTCAAAGGTTGTCCTTGATCCTGGAGATCTTTTCCAGCCTTAACAATTCTATGAAGTCACAAAATGAACTAAGAGAAATAGATAATTGACAGAGCAGCTTTAACAGAACCCTGCCATAGTCAGATACTGTTTATATTAATTACAATTAACATATTAATTAAAAGTTCTCTGCCAAAGCAGAGCTCATAACAAGAGGCATTGATGTAGAAATGGACAGCCCAGCTCTGTGTTCTGTAAGGATAAGTGCTTTCTTTTGCCAAGCTAAGAATCAAATTCGACCCTCAACATATTCTTACAAATAGCTTGGACCCTTAACAGAAAGCATATTAAATGAATTATTTACATTTGTTTATGTTTATTTTACCAAGTCTGTTAAAAATACAAACCTTTAACCTCCACCCCACCTCACTTGGAGAAGCATTAGAGATGTAAAAGTATCGCCTTGTCCTTCTCAGTTATTAAAAAAAAAAACAACACACAGACCCCTGACTTGCACTCAGCATCACAGACAGTATTAGTCTTTCATGAGTAGGCACACAATTGCAAACTCTCCAAAGCATTCATTTCTCTGCCTGTACTGTTCTCAAACCCCAGCAGAACAAAAGGAAAACTGTCTATAGGATATAGGAACATTTCTGCTGTACTCATCCAATAAAAGTGGCACATAGATGATAGAATGGCTTCTGTTTTGAGGTTAATGGAATTCCAATGTATTTTAAATTCAATGCCACAGTGATCTTGTGGCACTTGATGCTTCTGTAAGCTAAACTAAACTAAGGCTTCTCAATTCATCCTCTTCAGGACAAAAATCATTGTTACAACATAGGATCACCTTATAGCACTCAAAAAGAAACAATTTAAAGTATCTCTAATATGGTTTTAGCTGAGGTTGCCATTTCAAAGTCATATATATAAAAAGCCACTTATCAAATCAACTGTTGCATCTGCTTTTATGCACATATTTTAACAGGACTGTCAGTGTAAGAAGATACTGAAAACATGCAAGTTTAAAACTGCAGGCCAGCTAAATGTGTCATGAATCATGCTGTGGCAAATCACTATAGTGCTTAATAGCCTTTCTCATGCAGGTACAGAATCCTACCACATCAGCCTATTTTTACAGGTAACACTATAAAGCCTAGAATTCCTCAACATATTTTATAACCCGGAACAGGAAATTCATTATTACGAGTTTCTGCAAAAAAGGACAGCATTTCTGAGTCCTGCTGTCTTTTCTTGCCCAGCTGAACAAAAAACTAACTGTAACAAAATGATGAGTTTTCAACCTCACATAGATATTTACAGAGGGAATGGTTACAGCCTGTTCAAAACAGCAGAAGACTGAGCTGGAAGAGACCTCTGGAGATAATCTGGTCCACTGCCCCTATTTAACATAGGTCATCTACAACAGACTGTCCAGGACCAGGTTCATATGGGGTTTGAATAGCCCAAGAATGGAGATTTCACAGTCTCTTTGAGAAACCTCTGATCCTTCTTGCCACTTTCACAGGAGAAAGATTTCTTATCTGTTGCCTTTTGCCCTTTCACTGGTGTAAGGCAGAGCAATTTAGCTCTGCCACCTTTAGTGCCTGTAAATGATGACCTTTTCTTTTACTCAGTAGACATCCTGTAAAACCTAAGCTGAATTACCTAAATAAAAAAACTGTTACTCTTAAATTTGAAGTCAAGCTTAGTAAGGAAGCTTGTAGACCAAAAAATCATCTGAATTAAAGAGATGATTCAACCTCTGAAAGTCTCAGCTCCCACAGTCTTTGCACAGGCAAGTAAGCAGTGCTTCCAGCCTCTTTTCAAGACCTGCACGATTGATGCAGTTGATACAAAGGTGAAGGGATGTACAATTGCTAGAAGCAGGCACAGGCTGAGCAGCAGGTATGAAAACAGCCTGAAGCTCCAAAATTCTGATTTAGCCTTGAAACAAGTGTGAGCTTAGTGAATGCACAGGGGAGGACAGTCTGCCTCACAGGCTATCCAGGCAACACAGAAATGGGGTTTTTCCAAACTTTCTTGTACTATAAACTCTAATAGTTTTTACTTAGACACACTAATAAAGCTAACCACCACTCAGGTCTGGAGACAGGATAAACTTGAGATGGCTGTGTTCAATTAGCAGCTTCCCTGCTCTACTGCTAAATTCTTCCCTCAAAAAAGAGTAAAAGCTTTTTTTAAAAAAAAAGAAAAAGACTAAAATGAGCATATTCCAACAGTTTAAGCCATGCTTATATTCAACAAGTACAATTTTTTTACCATACCACTAAAAAAAGTAAAAGAAATTATAAAGGGCTTAAGCATTGTTTTTCTAATTAAATGGCAAGACTAAAATACCCACATCTTCTTACACACTTACCAGATGTTACCTGCAGGTAAATTCACACAGAATCCTGCACCTTGAGCATTTAAAACCAGACTCAATAAGCTCAAGAAAACATTGACTAACTCATTTCTGGTCTGGCAGAGTGAAGGACATGATAGGATGAAAGGATTAGATATTAACTCCATTAAAGCACCTAATTATGTTAGTGTTTTCCTGCAGATATTATCACTGTGTAGGACAGGTAGCTGCCTAAATAAGCTTAAGCTTGATGTTCTTAGCAACTTCTCACAAACCTCCTTGCCTTGCTGAGCAGTTTCTGCTTCCCTCTAAGATAATTAGTAATCCCTACTGGAGACAACATTTCTTTGTCTATTTTCAAACAAAACATTACACCCTTGATCATACGGTTAAATATTTTTCATACTTTTTAAATTTGGTACCTGTAGTACCAAAATTGTACATTTATTTCAGCAAATCTAGGATTTTAACAGTATGTTTGCTTGAATACAGAGCAAGTACAGCCTACAGGACCTACCTGCATTCAAAGTTCTGCCTTTTACCCTGAATCTGATTTGGGAAGAATGGACATTTCCATAAATCTCAGAGCAGCAGCCAGCCAGCAAGGAAACAAGTCAATGAAAGCCAATTATGTAACTAAGACAGAAGGATGAACTCAGGTACTTATGAAATTCATTACTGGAGATTCTGCCTACTGCAGAATCTGCCTTTGCCTCAGTACAGCTTGAAGATTAAAAGTTTAAAAGTCAAGCTACTTTCTGGATAACAGGTTTATTTCCTTCTTCCCTACTCTGTCCCTCCACTTTAAATCAAGTAAGATCAGTTTTCATTTGTGAACAGCTGGGTGGAACCACTGAACTGAGATCACGTGCCCACTGGGATTTTAAGTGACTTCCATTCAGTCCAGACAGCCTTGTAATACAATGCCTTGGTCCTCACTCTTAGACAGTTCACATATGACTTTCTGGAGTTAACAGAGCCAAGTGCCAGTGTGAGGAAAGTATCAGTGTGAAGGAAAAGTCAGGGCCAAAAAATTAAAGTGGACAGAAACATGAGTTCCATTCCAAGAATGATTAAAGGAGAAGTTGGTGTCTGCTATTTGCTGAAGAGCCAAGTCTTGGGCTTGAGTGCCCCTGAAATGCAGGATATGAAATCCAGACTGAGTCTCATAGTTTGGACCCTGAGCCCAACACCAAAACAGCGTGTCAGGGAGCAAGATGAAAATAATTGCATGCACTTGACTGAAATGCAATTTACCCTTAACATTTCTGCTAAAAATGTTCAGATATTATTAAAAAATAGATAGAAAACCACCCTCCTTAGGCCAGACTCTCATTTAAATAGCCGATCTTTAATTTTTTTACTAATTCATGCTATTTATGCTGATAACCATTACAAGCACACACTAAAGTGACAAGCTCTTTCAGACTAAATCAGAATCTGAACACTTCAGAGGATGTCTTCAATTCACTTATCAGTGTCCTGCACCCCAAAGCAGACAACTGAAGCAATTACCACATTACTGATAATCTTGCAAGCCTATTTTTTTTCCTGTTGCCCACTTTCATCAGGAAAATTATATTCCACCTTTATGTGCATAAAAATGTTTCAAACTGCTAATTTTATAAAGCTTTAGCTGTAGAATTTACTTTATCAGCTTAATATCCAGGGCTCTGGTATTCTGGTCTAGCAGAAAGTTCCATTTTCTAACTCCCAGTCATTGCAGAGAATGAGCTACAGGGCATCTGAAGTAGTCTCTAATTTTGCCCCAAGGGCAACCCCAAGCTCTGTTCTCTGCTGTGAGAATATCGACTGTCACATACACAAACGTGACATACACAAAACCTCAGGGATCTGGATTCCCTTGCTGTTCTGTGCCAAGCTCTCACCCACAGGAATATCAGTTTAGCAGGCACTTCGTGGGGCTGGCTGGCTCAGGTTCCTCCAACAAGTTCTCCTGGGTTGTTTCTTGGGGCATGAAGTTGAAAGGCTCCCCTTCCCCTTTTTGCTGGAGAGACTGCTTTCCCTACAAAAGCTCTTCTGTCATCTCCCAGGCCTGATCTACCCAAGCAGTAAGGGAAGTCCATGGAGAGGCAGTTTTTCCATCTCCAGCCCTGCTCGGAACCACTTCCATTGCTGCTTGGGGTTGCTGTACTGTACACCCTAAATACCTCCTCTTCTGCTGCCTGGAGTAGCTGGGAGACAAAAATACCATGGTTCCCATTCTTCACATTCATTTCCAACCCCAAAACATTTACTACAGCTTGCTGTCCAGACATCATCCCCAAGGCAGTTCCCAGCCCTTCTCTTTTTTTCTGATCCTTGTTCTACTGTCTTAAATTTCCATGTTGTTTCTCCCCAGAAATCTCCCCTTTGATCTACTTTTGATCCAGCAGGAAAAAAAATGGTGGGAAAACAAGATGCACTGAAAAGCTGCATTTATCACAAACGTTCCATGAAAGTTTAGTAATTTAAAACATGGAGAGACATCTCAGCTAAAACTATCATGGGACAGTTTTGTGGCACTAACACACACACTCTGTTTCTAGCGAACTTTTATAAATACAGCTACTCCACCCTCCCTTCTTTTTAGAGGAGAAATTCAAAGGGATTGCCAGCACATGCTCACTCCAACCTTATTCAGAGCAAAGGACACAAGTCTTTTGTTCAGGTTCAGAAGGCATTTATCGCTCCTCTATGATGACAAAAAACTTAATAAAGTTAGGCTAAATGGAAAGGTTTTCTTGGTATTAGCAATAGACTGTTTTATACATCCATATGATTTTGTGCTATTAAAAGCAATCATGGAATTTTCATGGTAAGTATACCTGAAGGAGATTTATCATTGCCAAAAAAAGAAAGTTCCATTACCAGCAAAAATTGAAACTAAACTTGTTTATGCTGCATTTTAGTGTACCACACTCCCTTCTGGTTTTGCGGTCCTCCCTTATGTTATATAACCTTATTTTATTTTGTCATCAATTTGTCTTCTTTGTTTTTCACTTTACATCTTGCAGCACCAGATCATAAGCGTAATTTCTGGTGAGAAGCTGCACTGCATTTTAATTGAAAATAGAAAAGTTTTTATTTAAAACCAAGATATTTGATCTACAAAGTCTTCCCCAGCCTAAGTGATTCTATGATACTCTGAAACCAGCCTTAAAGTAATCACATCTTTTCCTTACCAGTCTTAAGAAACCCACACCTCTACTGTCCACATTACAGCTCTTCCATGAATAAACCCAATATTTCACTTCAAGGGCTGTCCATCCCAAGGTTTCTCCCATGATAAATTTAGTTTGTTTTTCAAAAGGAGCAGAGCAGCTGAAGGTCTCTTCTCACAATATTCACAGAGCTCAACAAGATCTCGTTATTACAGTAGCACTCCCTGTGGCCCTAACAACGATGTGCCAGCCTTTCCCTTATCATAACCTCCATTTCTCAGAGGTTAATAACTGATGTGTCACTCTGCAGCTACACAGAACAATCCACCAAGTCTCCATCAGGGAGAAGGCCCACAGGATACAGCTCGGTCTTTTCCAATTAAAATTAATTTCTTCAAGCAAACAAGTCTAGTAATATTACAATGTTAAGATAATTTTCAAAACGTCAAGGAAAATAAAATTGTCACTTAATAAATTCATAAAATGCTGTACTGAGTAAAACTTCATTTTTAGCTGTAGGTATGCTCCACATTAATTTTTGTCTTTAAACTGTTTGGAGCAGGGGTTTTTTATCTGTTTTTTAACTATGAAGAGAAAGGCTTCTGTCCTCACAAAAATTCCACACTTGAACTTTATGACACTCCTGCATTTCAGCAGCCCTCACAGTCCAAACCAGTTAAATATTGCAGTTAATATGTGAAGATTTCAATTTAAAAGATTTGTTGCAGTTCTAAAAGTACTTCAAACTCTTAATCTAAAAATATTCACTTGATTATAATGCCTTCCTACCAGTCCAAATAATAGAGCAGAAGGTCGTAACCAGCTCCCTTTATGTCCACCACTAACAGAAGATTTACTACAGCTAGAGGTATGCTAGCTTCTCATGCACTCTTAAAAATATATTTAAAGACATTATTTCACATACTGTTTTCTAGAGCTAAATCTTGCAGTTCTCAATCTACATCCTTTGCTTTTCTGTGTGACCCTGCTTAAGTACAAAGGACCTGGCCCCATTTTCTGACAGGAGTATTGAATATATATCAACATGTGGCAAAAAAAAAAACCCAAACCCACAACCAGTGAGAATTCAAAGCTGCATTAAATGAATGTGCTGCTTTGTGCAAAGCAAATGTCCAGTTCTGATGCCTTAGCACAAAGGTCCCTCAAATTCCACTTGTCCATCTGAATACATGCTTATTATACATGCAGATTTATACTGGGGAAGTCTGAACTCTCACACACACAACAGTTGTCCTTCCCCTGAAAATAGCTCAGTAGTGATTTGGCACTTACAACACCTGACTGATATGATAACTCATTTTTCACATAGGTGTAAGATTTAACAAAGACCCTCTGGCCAAGCTGGGCCTTTAAGGACATTCTAGATGTCACGGTGTTCGGCTTCTTGGGACTTCTTCCTGCTGATATGGCCATTGCAAAGGCACTAAGGAGATTTAAGTGTAGCTAAATACCCAGATAAATCCACACTTTTCTCATACTTTATGCATTTGTAAAAACTTAAGAACTGCTTATTAGCAAAACGAAACAGTCCTCCCCCCACCAACTTGCCTTCTTCAAGAAATGTGTAATTGCAGGATTATGCTTGATCTCTCACTGCCGTTTGTGAAAGGCACACATGAAACCTCTCAGAGCTCAATGGGACTTGCAGCCTCTCACTGGCCATCTTACATGTAACTTGATGTTCTACTGTGTGAAAAACAAGAAGGCATTAAACACAGCCTTGCTGTGTGAACTAGACAATAGCTGCATTTTTCATCAATGAAATAATCTGTAATTTAACTATGAAGTCAACTGTCTGTTTACTGTAAAAAGCACAGTTAATAACTTGCCTCTTTCTAGCTACGACATTAATGTAAACGTCTAAAACTCCACTGCTTCCCTGGGCAGCCCATTCCAATACCTGACCACCCTTTCAGCAAAGACATTTTTCTTAATATCTATTCTAAACCCCCTGTGGTGCAGCTTGAGGCCACTTCCTCTCATCCCATCACTTGTTACCTGGGAGAAATGACTGGCTCCCTCCTTGCAACAGCCTCCTTTCAGGGAGTTGTAGACTAACATTAAAGTTTCTCCTCAAAGCTCTGTTCTGGTTAATCAGAGAAATTTAATTTTAAGAATGATATAGAAATTATTGAATTCCAGCTGAACAGGCTCAGTATCAATGCAAAAGTAAACAATAAAAACTCAAGTAGTTAGGAAGCAGAGATATTGAAAAGACATTTTTCAGGTATCTGCTAGTCTTCTTCCATTTGTAAAGTGGTGGAAGGAAAGAAAAGCTATAGATGAGAAGAACACTAAATATTCTCTTTCAGCAACAAGATGTGAGCCATGGCAAGAAAAGGATGAGCTCATCTCTAACAGCACCAGATTTTTCCATCCAGCATGTGCCACTTGGGCGCATCACATGTCAGATAAGATCTCAGCAGTGCAACACAGCAGAGTACACATTTGCACGTGGGTGCCCTCTTCACTCGTCACAAATGAGTCACCCACTGCAAATCACAACCCAAGAACTGAGTGTTTTCACCTCGAAGAGGCAAACTTTGTTACTTCCAAAGAAATAAAAG
This sequence comes from Acrocephalus scirpaceus scirpaceus, assembly GCA_910950805.1. Classification (NCBI taxonomy): domain Eukaryota; kingdom Metazoa; phylum Chordata; class Aves; order Passeriformes; family Sylviidae; genus Acrocephalus; species Acrocephalus scirpaceus. The sequence continues at coordinate 55,911,708 of OU383778.1, read as the reverse complement.
TTTAAGTAGGATCTTTAGCCTCTGTAATTGTTGCAAGGTTAGTCAGCATGCCCACAATTATCTGTGCTTCACTACTATACAGTAGCATCTTATGTATCACTGTAAGGAAATTCTGATTAATTAAAATATCCCAAGTCACTGCTTATTCTATCGTAAAATTGGAATTAGGACACAGCTTAGCAGACTGCTCATCAACACCAGAAATAACAATGCCACAGAAATACTGACACAGTATAATAGTGTTATTATCTTGTGCTTAACTACCTCTTTATCATACACATATATTATTTGATTATATCTTCCAAAAGCAGTTTAATACCAACACTGAACATATAAAATACATGCTCACTGTAAGCAAAGCAGCCACAGAACTCTTCCCAAGGGGCCACCACACTGTCCTCCTCCAGCTCTGTGCTGTGAAATTTTCTTCAGCTGCTCCATTGCCCTCCGCCCTGCCTGCCCACCCCGTGGCACAAAGGTCCTGCCAAACCCAGCCAGAACATGATTTTGAACTACATCCATTTGGGATGTATTGGCCTCTGAATATTTACTGCAAAACCTGTTTTCCTTCTAACAAGAAATTGCATGACTCTAAGTTTGGGATCTGCCACTGCAGGACACACTTCTTTAAATCTTTGATAACTTTCTCTTGATTGTGAAGTTAGAGAAATTCTGGAAAATTCACTAAGAAGCAACAGATGAGAAGGAACTTGTCTTTCTATATTCTTTAGCAAAAAAAAAAAGGCATAAACTTTTTTGAGCTTATTACTGGCACAGTACTAAGAGGCAAGAGGCATTTTTGCATAGTTTCCAAAACTCACATCTTGGGGAACTTGGCAGGACTCCTTTTAAAACAAGCCTCACTCTCTAGTCACCTTCCACAGAGATGGGGTTCACTGCACCCTCACACTTCACTTGAGGTGTAGGAGCAAGCTGAGACTGGAGGAAACCTGGCCACAGCAAGTTTACAGAGGAAGCACATTAAAGAATATGATCTATAGACCATAAAATGTAGGAAGCACCTTAAGATCATGCCTCGTCAGAGGCTTGTTCCAAAGCAAGTAAACTCCATCAAGATCAATAAGCCCTTGGAGTGGATTCCAGACAATTCATACAGGAAAAAAAGAAATACAAGTCCCTTCAAAGAGAAGAATAGTGAACCAGGACAAAGAGGGAGAGGCTGCAGATAAGTGAGTGCAGCCAGAGGTAACATAAAAGGCTGCACTCAAGGTACAGAAGTCTACTGAAGCATCTCAAAGTGCCATTGCTCCATATATTGTAGAAACCATTCTCTTTATTCTTCCTCTCTTTTATTATTTCTTGAGTCAAAGCCAGGAGCTCCCTGAGCAGATCTCTGATTTCAGAACTGCTACACTCAGATGAATGATAGATACCAACTCCGAAAGGAAATAATTTGAAACATCAGATTTGTTTTAGCAAAGCCTTTATTGTCCATTGTCTCCACAAGAGAATGTAGCTGGCTGCACAGAAAAATGTGTACTCTCCTGTTTCCAGGAGAAAATTTCTCCCCAGGACAAAAAAGATTAGTGGTAACCTTTACTTTTCACAGGTCAGAACCGTAACCTGAGCACAGATCTGCATATTTCCACAGATGGCGTTTTCAAGTGAGGATTGTGACAACAGCAGTTGTGGGACTGAAGAAAAAAAATCATTTTTCTTGCTCCTATTTAAGCCACATTCTCCTCCACAGATGTGGAAGTGTTGTGGTTTTAGCCAAGCTGGCAACTGAGTAGGACACAGCTGTTTTCTCGCTCCTCAAGCATTCCCAGAGAGGTTGGAGTCCCTATCCTCCTCCTCCCAGCATGGGGTGGACCAGGGTGGAAAGGATTAGGAGAAGGCAGTCAGTCACCCTCCCTGTTTTCCAGGTATCAGAACTGAAACAGGCCTGGCCCACAAATTTCAGTGATGTGGCTGGACAGTAGCAGAGCTGGCACTGTCACCAGAGCACACAATCTTAGAGAAATGCTTTATACATTATCGACCACCTGAGAAGCTTCCCGTCCTGATCATGCTGAAGAGAAAAACCTTTAGCTTTGAAGCACTATTTCCATGCAAAAGAATCTCTCCTAAGCTATGAGGGTGTGTCAAATTAAGTTACATCTCTGGAGCCCTGTCCCATACACAATTATGCCAACAGCAAAACTGACACACACAGATCATTGCTGTGAATGTACACACAAGACACACTTCTTTTGCTACTCTTCCTGTTGGATATAATCATGCCTCTTGTTCCAAACTGATTAAACTCCTTTATGAACAGTGAAGCCCTTGAAGTGTATTCCTGACAACACTTAGTGAGAAAATGACAAGTTCCTCCAAGCAGAAGGAATAGCCCAGCAGGACAAAAGAAAGCTTACATAAGTATTACAGTTGATATTTCCAAAAGAACTTTCTAAAATACTAAACCTTGCAACACAGAACTGAGTGAATAGCAAAAGTCAAAGTTGGTTTAGCTGCAAGGTCATTTTCTACTTTGAAAGATTTTTCTCTTATCAGGATCAGTCTCATAAGATAGAGCCTCTGAGGGAAAAAACCCTGGGCAAATATCCTAAGGTGTCAACATTTTTGCCTGCCTGCATTCCCAAGACCTCTTAAGGAATGATTTATATTAACAGAACAATACAAACTTGTCCTAGCAGGAACATGAACTCTGTGACTGTTCCCTTATAAAATATATTCTTTTTCTCATCTGTTCCCTTTGCAAACACCTTGAATTGCCAAAATCATCTGACTCACCTGCCCCCAGCAGCAAGCAGGCCATGAGCCCTTCTCATTAATAACACTTTCTCCTTTCCCTTCTGAAACACTTTCAGCCTTTCTCACAAATAACGCTTTCTCCTTTCCCTTCTGACTGCAGTTCAGCTGAGGTACTAGCACAGGATCCATGGATTCTGCAGGAGAAATCATGCACACCCTTGAGGACTGCCCATTATATGAATGCTTAGCATTCATTTCATCTGCCACTAAATGTGCACGAATGAGATCTTTATGGTCCCTTACAACCCTAATCATTTAATGAAAGAGTATGAAAATACTGTGTGTTATTTGCTGTTCCTCAACTGCTTTTCAAAATGAGCAATAATGTAGTAGCTTTCTAACTCTCCCCTTGCAGAGGTGAAAGTTTATTAGATCACCTGACCACTCCAGTAGGAACAGATATATCATTCTGATGGAAAAACCATGTATTCATACCTGCTCTTACAGATATTTAAACCCCAGAAATTGCCTTGTGTTCTAGGAGAGGAAAGAGAAGCACAAATATTTGTTTGGGTGCTTTGTTGGGGAAGGGAAGGGGGAAATATTGATCAGAATTTCCTAGAATCAGCCGTGACAAGTTATAATCCATATCTTACAGCTGAAGTTGCATCAGAACTGCAGATGATATTACAGACTGCTGCATCTTTTTGTCATACTATAGCATCCCACAGAAATTCACCACTAGAAAGGCTGCTCAGAGCTTTCATTTTAATGTGGGAAACCATAATTGTGCTTCAGGCATCTCAGTCAAGCAGAACAAAAAGTTAAAAAAAAATAACTTGAAGCACAGACTCTAGCCATGACCCCGTTAGACATCAAATGTTTTTTATTTAATTTAACCAAGATCTAAGAACTTTCTCTGCTTACCACATTTTATGAACTTGACTGACTGCAGAGGAGGTATTTTAAGTCTCTACTGCTAAGTTATTTGTGAAAGCATTTGTAATTTAGCACATGAGCATAAAGGAGGTAAAACTTAGCTATTAGTGTATAAATAATGTATATTTATTCTGAACTTTCTGGGTTTTGTTGTTTTGGTTTTATTAATCTATTGTGAAAAAAAAATTTTTATAGAACATTTAATCCTTTTCAAAGGAAAATTACAACTTGTACTACAACCAATTTGGTTCTGTCTTAGAACCCTTTCCAGGAGCTGAAAACACCAACTAATGGGGCTAAGTTTCTGATTTAAGACCAAACTGTTATCCTCTCTTGTAAAAGCCTTGATGAATGTTGCCCTGCTTACCAATTAAAAAAAATATATATCCTTAAGACTTAGAATATTGACAGGAATATTGACACACAGACACAAGATAAAGCCTGTGGAAGGTGAGGTGAGCCTGACACCTGCCTGCTGAGCATCAGCTGGATTTTGGTACTTGTCCTTGCACTTGCCTTCTTTCCAGTGTGATTAGAAGCAGCTTCTACTGTAACTCTGGAAAATTTCCTGAAGTAATCAGGAGATTGAGAGAATTACTTGCCCATCTTCTGAAGGGACTAAAAGACCAGGGATGATTTGCATTTGGCCACTGGCAAAGGCATTGCAGCACAATGTGCCAGTAAATAAGGTGTCATTAATTTACCTGTTTCACGTCACTGAGTTATTGAGGCACTGGATGCTGCTAAATCAATAATAATCAATACCAGCAAATGCATGAACAGCACTTTTTCTTCACTCCTTCAGCTATGTAGCAGATGCTCAGCTACAACAGCTCTGCTCCCTGCCTCCAGGAGTCCCAGCAGCAGTCAGGTTGGGACTCCACACCTCTAACTCTTGCATAACAAAAAACCATGACAAAGGAAACTGCACAATCCTTAGACTCTTCTCTACAGTTTAAGATGCAGTGTCTGGTTGTTTAAGTGGTGCTCATTTTCACTTAATTTCCTTTCTGGTAGTAGCTATGGTTTATTTCCCATCTATCAGGGATTGAAACGGCCTCACTGGATACATTGAAACATCCAGCTCCATGTATTCCTTTAGATATGAAAGCATTACTTGGAGGAAAAAAAAAAGAAAAAAGCAAAAAGCAGCTTTTATACCCTCAGGAATTGTAGCAGCAAATGAGAAATTGGATTCTTCATGTAATTCTACCATACATTACCAAACAGTCAGGAAATCTCACTAATAGGAAGTGCTAGAACTATTTTTTTTTTCTGCTACTGCAATTACTACTTTTACAGACATAATTAATCTCCCTGCCTGCACTCAGTATATTTGCCACACAGCACCATCCCCAAAATCCTTGTTACATGCCCTCAAACAGCACTGTTTACATTCACACTTAGTGTTTATTACACAGGGCCTGAAGAGTTTGCATATCTGCATCCAGCCCTCTTTCACAGCTTTCCATTTCTCTCACTTATCTTTGAAACAGCTGGAAGTAATTGGTGGAAAACCCTGATAATCCTATTCAGATAAGCCACAAGTAACACCACATTTCTATTATCCAACAGTGTACAAGTAAACCAGAACATGAATCAACTGGCCTACACAGATATCAATCTTTCTAATACAGCTTTTTAAACTTTATTTGGTTATTCCATCAAATGCAGGTTAATAGATGTCTTTGGTATCATATAAGCCATTTATAAAAGGGTACAAAGAGCCACACATCTAACAGCCCAGCAACACTTATTTAGAAAAACATCACAAGCCTTGAAACAGGACTTCTTTTTAGTGCAGCCGAGTGGAAATTATCAGCTTTCTTTTCTTCAAGGTTACACCCAAGTTTCATATATGGCATGATCCCCAGCTGTGCAAATGCTTAAGCTGCATTCATGTTAACAGATGTTAAATATTTCAGTCTTTGAAACCATGACCACAAAATGGAGAATTTCAATGGCTACATTTGAATATGCAAATTTGAAATGTCAGTCTTGATGAGCAGGCAAAATACTTTCATTTCCTCCAACTTACGGATTCCTTGACTTCAAATCTAAAAGAAACAGATGCGATCATGCCACTTGACCTCCCAAATTCCAGCAATACTCAGAGTTTCTCCAGAAGCACAGAATTACTCCTAGTGCTCACTGGCTGGTTTACTCTCCCATATTTAGTGTCAAGTGAAGAGCAAACCCAGGCTGGGTACTGTGGAGCATCTGATTCTGCTGCGACCCAGAGAAACTTCACTGACCTTTAAAGTTAAGCAAGTGCCAAACCTCAGCCAAGTAACACAGTTTGCTGTGAAAACCTTGCACCATTTTCTTATTGGATACAATTATGCCCAGGAAGACAGAGCGGGTACAGTCATGGGAAGCAATAAAGGAAGAGCACATTGCAGCCTCCTATGCACTGCTGAAGCATTTACAAGTTAAAAATCCACTGCTTCTTTCCAAGGTGGCTGGCTCTGCAGAGTGACTTTCTACTTCTTCCTGTTTAATTGTCATGCTTGGGCACAGGTTACGGGTTTGCCTTAGATACTTGTTTGCAGCAAGAAAGTCAACGTATAATGCAGATAGATATAAATATTCGCTCAGTTTTACTTCAGGAAAAGAAATTCTGTGGGAGAAACAGATTGCCAAGTAACAAATGGTGATTGTCAGGCCACAGCCAGGGTAGCATTACACAGACAACTGTAGCTAATTTTTTAGTCATCAGGTGGAGGGCAAATGCAGCACAAGGCTGTATTTCTCTCCTCCTATTTTCCATAAATATTCCTTTATACTTCAGCTTTCAGTATCTTTCATCGGCCCTCCCTTTACTTGACATCATCAGTTTAACTAGCTGTTAAATAGCTACCCTGTTGCTATTTCCTCCTTTTCTCACAAGTGCAACCATTCCTTCTGTACCTGTCTATAATTTGCCTGAACAGCAGTTGATCACACGGTTCTAACAGCAAGCATCCACCACAACAGAAAAAAAAAAAACAACTAGGAAGCTCCTGTGACATTAAGAGGCAGCAAACACAGCATTGCTTCCTGATGCTAAAGGTGTTTCTGAACCAGTAGAGTTTTCTCTCCAACAGATTAATTTTTAACAAGAGAAATTTTTTTTAAAATGCTTGCTTCTAAGGTTCCATATACAATAACTTGATATTAGTACAAAGAATGAAAACCACTCTGACAGACCTACAAGATAAAGCACGTCAACCACTTTGTGTTACATTCAGTAACTGTACTACAAAGCACAGGCTCACTGAAACCTGTTGGCAAATCTGGTGTAAGTGACAAGGTAATTAAAAACTCACTGCTAAAAAAAATCAGATTCAGCTGTAGCTCTGCAAAGAATTTTAGTAAGTCGTCTATCTTTCCACAACCTAGCCAGTGCATGCTAACTACAGGAATAAATGACAAAAGCATGACCTTTGCTTTAGGCTGGTCAGAGTGGCTCTGGTAATGTTTATGGCAGGGTCAGTACATACATTCAGCACTTACTGCTAGGCTAAGTGGGTGAATTAAGAGTTCCACCCAGTTTTGCTGGTTCTGGAGTTTCTTTGAAATGGGGATATTTGACTGTGAAACAGAAAAAGGCTACTTGAGGAGCAGGGCCAAATTTTCTTCCCTGACTTAATTTAGAAACCACAATCCTGGGTCTGGTGTGAGGCAGACGCTGTTCTGTTCCAGTACTGCAAACAACAAGTAATGGGCACTAAATACTTTGGGAGCACTTAACTTACAGAGCACTATTCCTGAGTAATTTGCTTTCTACTTACATAATTCTTCAGATAGATCTGATACCTTTTTATAAACTTTGTACAGATCTAAGAAAAGCCAAAAAGCAACTCAAAAATATAACTAATATTACAAATCAAGTGAACAAATCCAGTCCCACTGCTCACTGACAAATACCAGCTTGCTTTGCAGCACCTGATCACATGTCAAGAAACCACTTTCCAGTACACAAGTTGAATGCCCATATGTCCATTTTACAGCTGAGATATCTGAGGCATCAAACAGGCTAAAAATACCTAAGATCCCAAAAGGAAGCAGGGTCAGGCTAGAACATGATTCGATATGAAAACAGTAGTCATTCTTCCAGCACAGTATCAGTGCTCACTAACTTTGGACAGTTGGTCTGTCTGCAGTTTGAACCACTGCTGCCCAGTTCTTGACGTAACATTTTCTCTAAAATGGTTTCTAGTGAAGGCTAGCATCTCCTTGCTTTTGTTTGAAACATCTGCCATCATAAAACCTTCCAAAACATCAGCCCAGACCATCCCCTTGTTGCTGTTGTTTTACTTTACACTAGGTAAGTTTACTGGATTCTTTACGCAGAGATTCTGGTCTAATATCAGTTTTTTAGCCTTTGTATTTAGTGGATTTCATCGAACCTTCTAGATTTGATGTCCAGATTGGGGATGTTAACAGGTGATTTTTACATTCAGCATTTCTCAGCTCTTATCTTCACTAATCCTAACTCACCATTTCCATTGCCATTTTAAAGGCTGACATGTTACTACATCATTGAAATCCTATGGACAGCATCTCTCAGTTTTCTGTCAGAATCCATGACCAGCATGCAGGAGAATGTCAAACATAATTGTTCATCACTGACCACAAGCACTCAATCCACTCCACTGATAAGAAATGCCTGTCTGATTCAAAACCCATCCAGCTCTGCAGAAACTCCTGGCATTTGATTTGAACACAAAATTCAAGCATGACACAAAAACCAGAGGGTAAAATCTCTGGAGTTTGGCTGGAGTACCATGTACCTAGGAAGACTGGACATCAGTGTTGCTACCGGTAACGTGAGACTTCAGTGAGCACTCCCATGGTGTGCTGCACATGTTTCACTCAAACACCAGTGCCTGTGGCTTATCTTGCCAGACTCAGCTCTCCACAAGAAAAAGCAGTCAATTAGCTAAAAGTCCTGCATAGACAAGTTCAATTACATCTATTTCTCCAGAACCTTATGGGGATAAACTACACACAGAACCAACAGGATTGATAATTAACAACCAAAATATAAAGAAAATTTATATAAAGAAATGAAGTTACAGTAATCCACAAAGGAGTTAAGCTTGGAGGCAAAAGATGAAAGAAAGCCTAGCAAAAAAGCCTATGGTAGCTTGTTGAAAATGAATTACTCAGTCTAATGTTTGCCCTTTAAGTCATTCCAGACTTACTACAATATATCTGCTAGTGTTTTGGCCTCTAGATAACCTGCCTAGTAAATCAAAGCAAAACAGTGCATAATTAAAACCTAGTCTGGTTCAGATTATAGAATATACAATTTATTTTTACAAGTAAGAAGACAAACCCCATAATTCACTTGACATTTCACCACTCTCTTGAAATATAGTCTTTCCAGTGGTGAAAATAAACTGCCTAGCAGCTGTGTTATATATTTTACCTAAATGTATATTTAGATCCATGATGTGTACAGTCTAACAGATTTGTAGCAGTTTTAAGGGGCAGAGACAGTCCCTACTCAGCTTTCACACAGGCAAGTTGGGAAAGCATGGTAATAAATGGCATCTGGGTAAATAGAAGAACAGGAGAGACCAGCAGGACACTTCATTAGTACCATTTCACTGAGAAATAGCCTTTCCCTTACTTGGATTCCTCCATTCCAACCTGTGTCTGCAGGACCCCCATGCTCAGAACCAGTGAGGTATTAACAGGACAAATTTCACAGTTAACGTCCCAGGGATAAGCCAAACACCACTGACCTTTGTAAACACAGTGGTTTGTGCTGGGGGGGATATCCAGGCAAAATCACTGATGTGTGTCTTGAGAATGCACCCTGCCAACAAAAATTCTACCCTGAAATTCACAGAATTTCAGATAAATCCCTAATATCCGTCTTGTTCTGATTCTCCTCAGTTCATTTCCCTGCCCTAGCCATCCCATTTACACAGCATAGATGCTGAAAGCACACAATCATTCTGTGTACATCCTTAGCTGGCATGCCAATTCCATACACTTTCCAATAGCTACATAATTTAGCCTGTACACTTGATGGAAGATGCAAGAGAAAAGGGAATAGTCTCTGCACATTCTGTCCCTTCCTTTGTGGCTCCCACTCCATCATAGACAGAACAACTGCATCCTGCTTTTCTCAGTCATAAGCAACGCTAACTGTGGCAAATTTTGAAGAAGTAATACAACAGTTTCTCCAGCTACAAGCTTTGAGATAGTTTCTGCAAGGAAAACAAAACCTTAATCCCAAGATAAGCAATCACCATCTTCTTTACAACAGCCCTCAGCACTGTTTATTACTTGCTACTCCATGACTGCAGGAAAGTCTGTATTACAGTAGATAGAGAAGATAATTTCCTATTGTTACTGTGTGACAATATTTGTATTAATGCTGTGCCACAATCCTAAGGCAACTCAGCTCACAGCCAGGCATTGGAGCCTGTTATATATCTTCCACCTTGCCTCTGACAAGGAGCTGCAGGGAAGGTTTCAGCTGAAAACAAGCACTTGCTTCAGGCTAAGTTTTGTAGATTTTCTGTATTGCTACCTCAAAGATCTTGCAAACCAGGACTTCTGACACTGTCAGTGCTGCTGACAAATTATATCACCTAAAATGGAAAGGGAGGAAGGATATTTAAATAATATGGAAAGACCTATAGTCCTTAGCAAAACTTGTATTAAATCACAGTCTTGGGAATCACTGAGTACCAGTGGCTCTGCTTTCTCAGTAAAATGCTTACTGCAGGGAGGAGCCAAGGACAACCCCAGAAAATCATACCCAGAAACATATACAAGAAGAAATAAGTTTTTTTTTTCCCAATTAGCCGTGTCTTGACATATATAAACTATCTTTTTTGCCCTTTTGTACTGTCACGTTAGTTACACTGGATCTGTTACCATCAACACCACATCTTCCATTCATGTGAGCAATCTGTGGCTCATTTCAATCTACAAACAAGAGGTTATCCCACTGGCAGGGGCTGAATCACTGTCAGAGGAAGGGCTAACCCTTGGGTCATGTGGCTGTCGTGATGAGGGACAGTGCTCTGAATACCATTTCTTCTGTCATCCAATGAATGTTGTGTAAAGGTGGTGTAAGCACACAACATCCCAGGCACAATGGCTCCTTCCATAGGCAAGCAGGATAACCAACACTCCCCTGGGCATAAGGTGTCCCACACATCTTAAAAGGTGAACAACTCTTCTATGGTGTCTCTCAACTTCAGGAGAGTGGATGATTAATTATCTATGCAGTGCAATGGGTAATGCTGTACAAGAAGCATCCTTGCTCCCTGACCACCCCGCAGGCCACATTGAGGTGATTTGGGACAACTCACATTTGGCTGTCCTCCCTGCTTCAGGTGGGCTCCTATTAGCTTGTTTGTAAATTAAAGGTACAAGGCAATGGTCCATATCCTCCCTTATCTGAACCACTGACATCAAGGGACTGTTGGATCAGGTTGCATTTTCCCCTGGAGAAATACTATGGGACTCATTTGCCTGGACAGGCAAAGGCTTTGTGTGGCCTCCCATCACAGCTTCAGGCTACTGCTCCCAAAAATTGTCTCCAAACCTAGAGAGCCTGAAAAATTCTACCCCCCCAAGGGATCCTAAACCTTTACATAATCTTGACTGTGTTTTGCAATCTCTCCTGTCTAAGCAAATCTTAGTAATACACTGCTACTTATTCTTTCCTAAAGGGAAATCAGTGGAAGAGCAAAGACTAATTTCCACCTCCAGGTACTGGAACAAAACCACTCAGGTTAAGCCTTCTCTCAAGCCTTCCTCTAAGACATTGTAAATCCAGAAGGTACCACCATGGACATAATTCAATAGTTTGCCCTCCAATGGTGGGGAAATCCCTGCAGGGCATTTTTCATCTAACAAAATTAAATCTCTTTTAACACGTTATGTGTTTCTCAACTTCAGGAGACTGGATGATTAGTTGTGCACACAGAGCAACAGGCAATGCTCTGTGAGAAGCATCCTTGCTCCCTGACCACCTTGCAGACCACACTAAGCTCATTTGGGACACCTCAAGTTTGGCTTTTCTCTCTGGTACTCGTGAACCCTAATTCAGGTGAGTTAGCTTTTTTTTTTTTGACACAAACCACCACCAAGACCTTTGATAGAGGAGAAATCAGGTTTTCAAGATAAATTCTTCATGACTATGTTTAAGAAAGGATCTTGTAGTCTCAGCTCAACAGCCCCTAGGCTTTTACTGATAGTCCCTAAAGCACTGGACAGGAGGCTCTTGTGTTCAGTGAAATGATGCTTTCTCTGTATTAATACTGGAAATAAACTATGACACCACTTTGAAGCACTGGGTGTCCTTAGCAGCTTAAAATGGTTCAGCACAGATTAGGAGCAGCAAAGGAAACCAGCTGCAGAGCATGTCAAGAATGATCCATGTGACAAAGCAGCAAGTGTCTGAGAATGTTCTATGAAATGTTCTGTGGCTAGTACTCAGGTTTCATGGCAGCAAATTGGTTGTTCAGTATTGCAGAACACAAAAAATGAGTTCAAGAGGAGGGATGTCCAGGAGAAGATATTCCCCCTGCTTACTTCATCTTCCCCCAGATTTATGTGCTAAGCATGATGCCATATGGTCTGGAATATCCCTTGGGTCAGCTGGGGTCAATTTGGCTGTGTCCCCTCCCAAATCCTTGTGCACCCCCAGCATCCTCACTAGCAGGGCAGTACGAGAAGCAGAAAAGGCCTTGATGTTGTACAAGCCCTGCTCAGCAGTAACTAAAACATCCTTGTGTTATCAACAGTACATTCAGCACAAATCCAAAACACAGCCCCATACCTGCTACTGTGGAGAAAATTAACTCTACCCCAGCCAAAATCACCACACATGGAGAAAGCAGCTAGTGCATTTCAAAGAAATTAAAGTCCCTAATTAGCCATGCACAAAAACCTATTATGACATAGGACAGTTAAGAGATAAGAGAGCAAAGCTTAATTGAGGTGAGCCAAAAGCCTATGACAGGCTAGGTACAAAAGCCCAGAATTCAGCACAGCCTGTTTTACCCAGCTTGTCCTCACTGCACAGCTGGGATATGTCTATGGCACAAAGCCCTCTGCAGCACAGACACTGTGGGAAAACATCAGTCTGAGACAGAAATCTGCACTTTGCCACCTGACTGTCACAAGGCAAACCCCAAAGTAAGTGCCCTGCAGTGAGGATTGGGACAGCTTCCTATCTTGTCTTCCACTCACAGGTCCCACAGGAGCCCGTGTCTGATGGACTGAATAAAGTCAAAGCAACTTGCTGCGTCCTTGCAGTGGAAACTTCCACTGTGGGACTCAGCTGCTCATTAAGGGAAACTGCCCAGTCATTTCACCCTCACAGGTGTGGAGATGCAGGGGCTCTCCGGGTCACCATGCACAGCAGCCATTTCCAGGAAACCAAAAACCAACTGCGTGGAAAGCATGAATACAACATACCCCATGCAAGGCAATAAAGAAAAGTCCTTATTAAAGCTGAAACAATACTGCACCATTGATTCTTCAAGACATGCCCCACAAACAACTAAACAGTTTAAAGGGTAACTTTTTAACGAGATATAGCTAAGAGAATATTTTAGGCACTAAAACTAGTGCCATTTTTACAGTGACCATTTCTAATACCACGTATCCTGGCATGATATTTTCACTTGGGTTTCCTAACTTGCTTCTGCTGCACGTGCTTTAGCCTTGTGATGCAATTTCGTTCAGAGATTTTTCACTTGCTCAGAATCAGGCCCATGTCAGCATATTTCTGTGGAAGTCCTGTCAAAATGTGCCCCCTTCTCCAGGCAACACCAGCTTTCAGAAGTAGAGTTCTGCTAACTCAAGCTGGGGTCTCCTTCTCAGGGACTCCCCAGTAGAAACAATCATTGTTAATCTTGCACATCTGTAGCATTTTGGGACACCTTTACAGCTGTTACACTGGAAAATGGGACATACTGGGCTGCCAGGGTTGTAACTCTAACCCATCCAGGGCCATATCCCAGCCACATAAAAGACACAGGACAGGTTTATAACTGCACCTAGCACACAAAACAGCTGGTGAACACCCCAAATGAACAACCTAGTTACATCTGCTGTGAGACAGAATCAGTGTTTCATTTCTGAAGCCCTTAAAATGCGAGGGAACAGATTCCCTTCCCATGTACTGCATCTAACCTGCAGAAATCCTAAGCTGGGTCAGTGGTGTTCTCGGGAAAAATCAATCCAGCTAAGCACAAAGGGCTTCCTACCAAGATGGAATATATTTCATTTTGTGAGAACGCAGCAATTCCTTCTAGGCCCAGCAGCTTAAGAATTGATTGCCAGGTATGGGTGAGAAAGAAAAGCCAACCATTTGCACAGATTCTCTCCTATTTTAGTACAAGCTAATTCCACAATCAATGCTGATAGCAGCCAGAAGCAATTGCAGAATGTCAACCAAGGAAGAAAACGCCTGGCAGCTCTACAAGTGTGGGAAACAACAAGCTTGGAGGAGCACATGGACTATCTTTAACCATCTTCTCTCTTAATGACCAGAATTGTTTTAGACCCTCAGGAGCAGGTATATCTATGTGCTAGTCAGACACTTGAGCAAAGATCAGTCATCAGCACATTGCTTTGCTTCCAGCTCCCACAACATGCTTAAACACACCTAAACATCCCCAATGCCTGCTGTCAGCACAGGTGGGTTTGTAAGAAACCCTTTGATACAAGAGTTTTCTGCCATATCTCCTCTTCCTACCAGCTGCAGCTTCCAGTAGGATTCCTCTGCACAGGCTGGTGCATGCAACAGCTTGGCAATGAGATTAATGGTCACAAGGGAACAAAACAGATCAGGGTAAAACCAGATCCGTCCTTGGGCAGAGAGTAGAGGAAGAACTGTCTATGAAATTGAATGCCTGCACAACAGGACATGTAATTGACTTGTCAGTTATCTTTTTTCAATTAAAAATTATGCAAGAGTCCAGTGTGTGATGAAGTATTACAACTGATAATCCAGTCTGTGTCCTTTAGAGGTCTTTTACCCATCTGTCTCCCAAAGGCTGTCCACACTCATGGCAGGAGGCAGGGCACTGATAGGATTTCATGACCAGCATCAGTCTGTAAATCATGTGCCAAATGCCATAGGCTCTAGCTGACAGCAGAAGGCTTTTCTGAACAGCCCCACCACTCTGCTAACAACAGCAACACCTGCAAGGTAGGGCAGACTGATTTGAAAATCACCCACCTGCCCTTTGATTCTCCCCAAATATCCAGCTGGGTCACTCCTCAGCACTAATGTCAATGTCTCTCACTAGAAGGCAAGGCACAACAGTTATTAGCTTTTCACCCATGTTTGATAACTCCCTGGAAAATGTTCTCCTGGCTTGACTAAGGCAAGCAACAACAGAGTGCTTCACTTGTGGCAATATAACCTCTAGCAGCTCACTTTCTGATCAAGGAATTTAAATATGTATTTCATTAGTTAAAGTCAAACTGTAAGATGAAATGTGATTACCTTATTGGAAAATAGAATGTAACCTTCCACTCAGACCCAGACATTAGTACAGTTATTATTTGATGCATTTGATTGCTTTGTTGTCTGGCCATAAATTTCTGATGTGGCTCTGCCTCAAATACAAGCATCACAGAATAAAAACAATTACCAGATACAGCATGGCTGCTGTGCAGAAATGGGTACAGCACAAGTCTTTTCACCTTCAAATCACTTCACAGATTGAAAAAGCTTAAGGCTTGAACAGACCATTAGGTCATGGTGTCTGACCTCCTGTAGGTCAGACCCTTAAATTGCACTGTTGCCTTTGGACTAAACTCAGCCAGTATTAACTGACTAAGCCACTTTCCAGCCAGGCAGCCATTCTGGATTTCAAGACAGCAAAACAGTGGAAACCTACCCTTGCCCTTTAATAGTTAGTTCCAGAGCTTGATTCTTGCTCTGAGGAACTGCCGCTTTGTTTTCTCATTACAACAGCACATTTTCAATTTTTACCCATTTGTTACTGCATCTCTCACCCTAGTTCAGTAAACATGCTTTGCATGGAAGAAAATGGGTAGTTAACCATTCCAGGGACTTCTCAGAGAAGCCTAAGTTCTTCAGGTCCTCCCTAAAAAGTATTGACCTTTTTAAAAAATCAGTCTGACCACGCTTTACTGTACTGTCCATATGTTTTAACACAGCTTTAAAAACATGTATGAATATTTCATGCTTATTTCTCTTAATGGCTTCATCCAGTACCAATATGCAACATGCAATGAAATGAAATACTGACATACCTGTGTCTAATTTGCATGCAGCCATTTCAAGCTCCATTTTGCATTAATGACTCCCCTCTAACCAGACTCTTGCCTTACCAGTCTGTCTTCAGTGTAATACAGCAACCACAAATATCATTCTATTAGCTATTTACTTGCAGACTGCAAACAGAAATGCTGAGTTGAGGCTGTCTCTAACAAAAGTCCCCAGTTGATAAGGATTTCTTAATCAACAGCTAGAATGACATCAGTTGGTTAACTCTTATCCTATCAGCTCTGAACAGCTAATTCTTGCAAATCACAAACACCTGTGAAATTGGGTACCTCTTGTCCCCTGCACAATCACTTTTTTCAACCCTACTTAGCTTGTTTGCCAGCACCTGTTTCCCTTTAAGCCATATTGACTTGCACTAATACATTCCCATCCTGTAATTCTTTATTGAGTGAATCTCATTTCAGTTTTGACATATTTTCCCTGGAACTACTGACAGAATAGCCAGCCTACAGATGAGCCCTAAACTAATGCGAGCTACTAGTCCAGTGATCAACTCCCATCTGTTTATCTCTTCACATCTGCCACAAAGAGGAGAAACAGCACTTACAATACAAAGGCAAATTCCAGCTAAAACCCACACATAAAAAAAAAATCAATGTAAATCTGGAGTAGATATTAAGGATTCAGGGTTTTTTCACTGTGAAAGTTGCAGCAACTTTTGCAAGAAACAACAAAAAATCCTTCTGATCCTGTCTCGGGTCTTCAATTACCCCCACAGTACAAATACACCTTCTTAGTTCATGCATACTATATTAGCCTCACTGACTGGGTGTGCATGCTGAATTCCCCAACAGCCTCCAGGGGATTCATAATCTTGCCCTCTCTGCTAATCCTCCCCTGGCTGGTACTATGTATGGAAGGAAAAAGCATCTGATCAGAGAAGATGCCCTCAGGTTATGGGAACAGGTATTAAGCTCCATTAGCAAAACCCCACAGATCAAAGCTATTGACAAGCTGCTGGTAAAGGAGGCTTACAAAGGCAGATCTGGATTTCCAGCCCTACAAAAAGATGACAACAATAGAAATAGCACAGGCTGGGAGCACATTCAAGTAACAAGACATCTTAAAAAGACTGTGAGAATTTACAAGATTCTTCAACTATTCCTCTCTGGTTTTATCTGTTACTGAAAAGTAGAAATACATCATAATTGAAAATTATGTTTTCAGATAATAACCATGTTAATTCAAAGGACAAAAGCCTAGTTATATTGCTGCCTAAAATGCCACAAGCTATGAGGAGTCACAACAAAATGCCACATCCAACACAAATGTACAAGACAAGGCAGTAGAAACCATAGAATGTGACTATTCCCCATGTTTCAGAGCAGAATATTATAGCTAGTCATGGACTTTGACCACGTGAAATAGTTGCAAAATACTACACATACCTTATAATTTTCCCCTAATTTTATAGTCAGTGCAGTACCTTGGGGCTCTTCATACCTACTAGAAGACCATGCCTGGACACACCATGCTGGAGAGAGCAGTCTCCATCCTTCCTGGTTCTTAAAAACCCTCCAAAGCAATCATTAAAGCATGAGGCTTTAATGGTGATCAGGTGTGCAACCACAGTGCATGTTTTGAAAGCAAAGTCACAGCAGCTGGGAAGTGTTTTGTACCCAGGAATAAAGCATCACACAGGCAATAATGGAAGCATTATATACCCTGAAATATAGAAGTTACAATGATTGCAGCATTTGAAAGCCAACAAAAATAAAATCGTGCTGAGACTTACCCAAAGTGGTGAGGTAACTGATAACACATGTTTTCCTCAATCCTTGCTGCAAACAATCCACAAATGCTGTGCCGTGAAAATATACCAATTGCTTCATTTAGAGCATGGTAACTGATCTAGTTCCAACTCCCCTGCCATGGGCAGGAACATCTGCCCCTAAACCTGGTTGCTCAGAGCGCCTTCTGAGCTAGCCTTGAACACTTCTAGGGATGGGTCACCCACAACCTCTCTGGGCAACCTGTGCCTAATATCTAATCTAAGCCTGCTCTCTTTCAATTTAAGGCCATTACCCCTGGGGTACCCCAGGGTTGGCACAACGTTCTGAGTGGGGTCTCACCAAAGCAGAGGGACAGAATCTCCTCCCTCTCCCTGCTGGCCACGCTGCTTTGCACGCAGCCCAGGACACATTTGGCTTTCTGGGCTGTGAGCACAAGTTGCTAGGTCATATTGAGCTGCTTATCCATGAACACCCCCATGTCCTTCTCCTCAGGGCTGCTCTCAGTGCATTCTCTGCCCAGCCTGTATTTGTGCTCAGGATTGCCTCAGCTCACATGCAGGATCTTGTACATGGCCTTGCTGAAGTTGAGGTTCGTGGTTCACACAGCCCCACCTCTGAAGCTTGTCAAGGTGCCTCTGGGTGGCATCCCTTCCTTCAAAAGTCATAATTTCAAGTCTACACTGTTGCAACAAAATGAATGCTGTGCCCTCACTATGAACCTAGGCTGACCCCCTATTTTTCAGTCTAATGTTCTTAGTCTGGTAAATTTTTTTACTTTGCTTTTGGATTATCTTTTGCCATGAATAACAAAGTTAGAATAGTGACTTGTTGAATAAAAACAAAAGAATACAAAGAATAAAAACATCATTTATAGAGAAGTAATTTGTCATGTGTAAAGTGAAGTCCCTAAGCCTTAAACAAAAAAAAAAAAGGAAATGGATTTGCATGGGTGTTGTCCCCCAATAGATTACTTAGATTGTTTTCAGGTTTCTTCATAGAAATCTTTTTAAATGATCTGATAAATGTACTCATTGTACTAAGATTTTTTTAAAATTGTTAAGCTACCAAGACCTCATTAATCCCAAGTTTAGTCCCACATTATACTTTAAAACATATTATATATTGTTTTGAATCATCCTGCGAGGCCCTGTGGTAATTTTTACTCCCTTACTCTGAGCAAAATTCTCTTTTTGTCATTTTTAGCTTGGGTGAAGGGAAAACTTTCTGGTACCAGGTTAGTTAAGTCAAGAAGTGCAACCTACGCCCTGCATGGGGGAAGCAAGCTTTGTAACCTGCTCTGAGTGCAGCTAAAAGCTCACAAATCTACAAAGCCCAGAGGCCAAAGAATTTGCTCTTCTGTGCTCGCTCCGGATGAGCAGAGTTTAATCACAGAATAAAACAGGGAATGTGCTGGTCTTCCACAGGCGCTGAGGGCTCCGTGTAGGTTCTGTGCACTTAGCTCCCCATCTAGTGGGGAGCTGTGGCTTCGGCTCCCGGCTGGAACAGGGAGGATCCCCGGGCCACCAGCGGGCCGTGGGCTCGGGGAGGGTTGGCGCTGCTCTGTCCACACGTTGGTTAAGGAAACTTGCCTGTCTGCCCCCCCAGGAGCCCCTCTGGCAGGCACACGGCCGCCACCCCGGGCTGTCAGTGCCGGGAGCGGGCGGGCACGGCGGGCGGTTCCGGTGACCCGGTGCGTGCCCCCTTGGCTCGCCACACTCACACAGCCGGGCAGGTTCCCCCGCTGGCTGCACCCCGGCTCGAGTTGTGCTTCCAACCAGCAAACTTGAATAAAGGATCCTCCAGACTTTTATACTTTCACAGTCTGCGTGCCCTTAGTATGGGGTCTTCTCGCTGTTCATCAGCTCCTGCTGAGTCTCAGGGTGACCAGTCACTCCTTGGAGTGGTCACAGCGCCTTGCTGGAGGCTCCTGACATTACCCCAATCCGAGGAACAGCCTGTAGCCACCGGCACGATGTCTATTTCTCATCATCCCCCTGTTTTAATTGAGCATACCTGCTGATTTACTTTAAGGAAAAAGAAATAAAAAGAAAACTTTCAAGGTATCGACCCTCTGCCCTCACAAGTAATAAATGTAACAGGATTAAGGCCAACAAGATTGCAGTGGAGTGATAATGATTATCAACATAAAATCATGAAGGATTCTCTTAAGTCACTTGATCAACGGGTAGATCATTTAACTACACATCTAATGTGAGAATGGTGGATCCAGTTTTCCTTATCTAAAACTGTTAACTGCAGAGTAAGAACAAAGTAAGACAGTATATAGCCCCTCCCATTTATGTTCTTATTTGGATTTTTGTGAGAAAATATTTCACTAATGCTTCCATATCCATGTTGTATATCATGTGCCTGTATCTCCAGTGGGCTGGGCTGATACCACTGAGCATACCTTCTTCACTCTTCAAATCTTTGCAAACATATAAGATATTGGACCAGGTGTTCCCAGCCATTCCCTTTAGTGGTTTCTGTAATGCCTCTAGTGAGGGCTGGCCAATGGATTACAGCAATTTCTGCAGGTAACTGTACTTCCTCTAATAAACTAGATCCTCCCTGCTGACGTGATAATTACCCTCTCTTCCCATAGCATTCCTGTTGCATGACATATCCCAAATGCTGCATGTGTCAAGGCCACAAGTTCTGTCCCCTGTGTGTTCATCCTTGCTGAAGTGGCTCTGCTTCCCTCACCTGTGCCTGGCTCCCCACAGCATTCCCAGGCTAGATCTGGGTTGTCAGAGGCCATCAGATAAATCAGTCTGTGGCTTGAAATATGCATCAGCAAAGGTCATCTTGGTTTTGAGGCTTGAGTTGGCCACTTCAGGTCTGTCCTTTCAGAAATAGTTCATTCAGTAGAACCATTTACTGCTTTCCAGAAGTCAGTCCTGGCCCACAGGGAGAAAGGTCCACAAACCAGCTGCGAACACATTCTGGTATAGCTTTTTAGGACTGGATTCTCCTTTATGTACCAGACTGAAGCAGCAAATAACCTAAATGGGAAAGTATTTGAATGGCATACATGGCACAGCTCCATCTGCAAACGGCATGCTCCAGGAGAAGAGCTGTGTGCAGAAGTCAGAGCACAAGCAAAAAGAAAAACAGGCTCCAAACTAATAGTGACTATGCCAGCATTGCTCTTGAAGGGAGAGAAAATTCTCAGGCAGTACCACTTTGAAAAACTTACAAGTAATTGCCCTTGGAAATAGGTGCTCAAATACGCTTCAGCCTACTCTCACCATTTATGTCATCACTTAGCTCTTACTTTTAGGATGCTTTTGTACTAAGACGTGCAGTACTTGCACAGCAAAGAACATTATAATGGGTCTACACTCACTTGACAGTTTATTACTGAGTAGTAGCGTCAACACAACCGGAAACAAGGCACCTCTTTATAAAGAATGACAAGTGTGAGTATAGCAAGTGTGCATGCTGCTTGTGCCTGTTTAGAATTTAATAGCAATTAGTTTCTCATGTGCTTGACACCCTGAAACTTATTAATTCCTTTCTTCAGGGATGTTTGCCTCATCAGCCAACTTGGTTTTGTTTCTCTAAGCCATTAAAAGAACTGAAAAATATGATGGATCCAAGATATGCAGCTAGATATGCAATTGAGTGGATAATTGAGTTTCCAACAGACTGGAGATAACCAAGCATAGAAGCCTCTGAAGACACAAGTATTTGTCATGTTTTTAAAATGTGTGTATCTGGCAAAGCACAAGGATGGGTAAAGAATGCCCAACTCCAGACTGATACACATCAGAAGGGCCACTTTTGTACTTCATAGCTGTGCATAAGCACTTCAAGTTAGTCCTGCTTATCATGTGACTCCTTGACTTGCGTTTTATAAGCAAAGAAAGAAAAGTTTTCATTTAACATTTTCAGGGGCTGAAAATGCAATTACAAAAACCTGATTTATTTCAAGTTACTGTTTAAGAAAAAAAAAAGAGAACAAAATCAAAAAACCCCAAACCACAGGCCCTTACAACACTTAAACCAAGTGGCTTATCTCAGCCTTTATTAGAATAATTACAACTAAAAGAAACATGGTGCTTCTATTTTCACAGCAGGACACGCATCATAGGAAGTGGGCTACAAAGCTATAGCAATACAGTGAAGAAAAAATAAAATTAAATAAACCAAACCCAAAGCTTGCTGCAGACATTACAGCCTCTTTTAAATGGAAAACACAGTTTTCAGGACAAGCAGAGTGCAACACAGAGGCAGCAAGAGCATCAATCTCAGCTCAGGAAACTGGGAGCCTGTCACACCAAACATGGGATCAGCTAATTGTGTCCTAAGCCATAGTAAAAGCAGAAGATGGGGAAGTGAAGATGGTTTTTTGTTTGTTTCCCAGTCCTGCTCAGCTCCCCCTGCCGGCACAGCAGGCAGGTGGCTGCCTCCATTGGGTGGGACAGTGGAGCACGGTCACTGAGCCATCTGCGCCTCCATGGCCTGCGCTGTCCACTCCGGGGCTGTCTGACTGATCTTCTCCAGCAGGTTGTTCACCTGGAAACACAGGGACTGAATCTGCTTGTCCCAAGTCGGCAAAGCTTCACGGGCTGGAAAGAAAAGGAAAAACAACCCATACTAAACAAAGTAAGTCTTAGCAATTCCCTTGCCTTGTCAACTGCAACCCTTCCTTATGCCACTGCCCTCACCTAACTCACAGGGGAAGCCTTCCTTGCAGTGACATCAGGATCATTTCCGTTCTCAAAAGCTACAATTATTTTGGCTGCTTGTTACAAGCCTAACTCCTGCATTGAAGCAGATCTGGACAGAGAACTTTGTGGTGAACCTGTTCCTAGAAGGAGACTGATGGAATAAATTCACTCCTTCCTGTGGGTAAGAGCATGCAAAGCCCTCTGTACAGAGGGGTGAAGTGTCAAAGGTTGTCCCTTCTGGTCAACTCTGCCACCTCCTGGCTACAGCAGGATGAGCAAGCCCACTTCTGGCAGAAGGGATTATTAATAAACTTAACTTCCTTCCCCTGGCAGGGACCACCTTGAAAAGCTCGCTCTAAAAGGTGCTAAAAATTAAATTACACTGTGGTTGCACTTACTCTCAAAGTGAACGATTCCATCAATCTGATCAATAAATCCGTTCATGCGACCCTCAGTTATCATCTGAGAAGCGATCTTCTCTGCCTGCAGTAACAAGGAAAGATGTCAGTTTGTCCATTCTCAAAGAAGTTAGACATGATTCAGACTTAACAGTCTTATGGGTTTTTAACCAGGCCCACACACAGGGGGCAAAGGAACCTACAGACAGCACTCACTATGAAATGATTAGACAAACTGTCAGTGGCATCTAACTCCACTCTTGTTCAGTCCACATTGTGTACTTCCCATTCTCCGTGACAGATACTTAACCTTCCTCGTAATATGGAATATTTAATTATTCCCTAAAATTAACTGATTTTCCTAATATTTACTGCAGGTATTTTCTCATGCCATTCATGCTCCTTGTTTAAAAAAAAAAGATAGGAAATGGATACCTTGGCTGCAGGGATCTCTAGTAATGCTCCAAGCTCTTCAAAGGTAATGTTGTTGTAAAGTTTGCTTGCAGACAGTAAGTTGTGTTCAATAACAGCTCTGTCCAGAATACTGGAACCTTTAGGGTTAGATGAGAAAAACATTACTATAAGATTGAAATATTGGTTAATATAGTAGAGCAAATGAAAAAAACCTCTTCTCTTTTTTTTTTCCTGAAGTGTTACATGTGCAGAAGGTCCAGATGCATCTGCCTTGCATCCCTGTTAAGCTGCACAGAGACAGCAGACAAAAACAAATGGATGGCACATGGCTGATTTTAAAACAGATAAACTCTTTATTTAATTTCTGGAGTAATCAAGTGGAGCCCTTGCTACAAGACTTACTGTCTGAAACGAGGAGGTTTGACCTCCTGTGATCCAAGCCTGACAAATGGAAAGACCATTGGGGGTTTTCTTATTATTCATTATGGCTCCTAGGGGTACAATTAACCTCTCTCTTATTCTGCTTGTGATAAACCTTTATCTGATATCTCTCTTCCTGACTGAACAGTTTTCAACGGTGTAACTCATTTGCCCCTTAACCTCTAGCTGAAGATAAGCATATTATTAAATACCAGCTAACCTGCATTCTTTAAGGACAAACAGTACAGGTTATAAACAAAAAACAAAGTGACCAAGGGAAGGAATGCAGCATATTGCTCGCAAGTACCTTTAACCCAGTTTGCATTTTTGCAAGTACGTGGTTGCTTATTTTTCCTTAATCAACAATTATTTTTCACTAGAAAGATTTTCCTGATTCAGAGGTATTTCATGCTTATGTATTTTTTCACTTTTATGTTCTTCCTATCTAGAAAACTGAGATGAGTGTGTCTAGGATACCAGTTAAGTCATTACTTGACATTTTTTCTGACTATTCAGAGGTTCAGGACTTAGTGCCAGGTCAGTGGAGATGTGTGTGAGGTCAGGAAGCAGTTCCAATAAATGTATCATCAGTATAGACCATTTATAGCTTACATTTATGGCATGTCACAGGTTTCTAGGCACCCTGCTCTTAACAGTGCCTGAGAAGCTCACTAGGACAGAGACTGTTAGAAACACTGGGAAGTTGTCAGAGAAGAGGACTGTACATGGATGGACAGGGAAAGAAAATGTGACAAGTTATCTTCCAGAAGAGTATTTCAAAACCTTAATGGCAAATCAGAAAGATGAACTATATCTAAGACGCTCTAATATCTAACTATACATGCTGAAAAATATTTCTCAAATAATGATATAAATAATGATAATAATAAATTTTTTTCTTGACTTATTTGGGAAGTCTAACTCCCATGGATGAACAGCTAGCATTACAAGGTTTTAGACAAGCGTATACCATCAGCTGTAGTCGCTTTCTGGTGAGGCATTAGCATAGCTGCAAACTCTTGCAGTTGATTTCCACGGATAATTCTGTCGAGATACATTTTCTCCAAGATCCCATAGGCTGCAAGCTGCTGGCATCTCTCATCCTTGAAGAGAGTAGCAAGCATGCGGGAACGCTGTTGTCCTAGGAAAGTCAAGAGGAATTCTCATCACTGACCACCAAAACACAGAGTACTTAGAGGTAAATAGCAGGAAGTTACCTTTTTTCCCCCAATGCATGCAAATAACAGCCAACAAAGCTCTACTGAAGAAGGAATTTGATTGTGTTCTGCTCAAAGGCAAAGACACTGAACTAATCCAACTCTGAGCTAACAGTTTGCCAACACGTAATTCTGACATCACATTCACAACTTTGGATTCCACACCAAATCTTAGTAATACAAGTAATAAGTAACAGCTTATTAAGTAATAATACAGTAACAAGCTGACTTGCTTCAGGGGAAATACCTTTCACACAGAGAGGTAAGGTGTATTTTACCTGCTGATGCCAAAATAGTACAATGCAATGCATGTTTCAATGCCTCCAGCCGCTCAGTCTCATGGACTATGCTCTTGTAGGACAGCTCGTTGTACCTTTGGGCAGCCTCAATGAACTTTCTCCTGTAGTCGAGTACTCGAGCATAGCAAACCTAGAAAGGAAGGACATCTCAGAAAAAGAAAAGCAGCAGAGGTGGCTGCATAATACAGGTGTGTAAAAATTGCACATTATCAAGTGATAACTCCCATAAATACTGCTCTTCTGCTTCCTAGGGAAAAATGTGCCTTCAAAGAATTGGCTTGACTTGACATGTCCTAAAGTGTCAGGGAAATCAATTGAAAGGACATTTCCCACCACTGTTCAGGTGTTAAACACAGCAATGTCTAAAAGCCAAGTACTGAGCCTAAGTAATTGAAATATTGTACAGCTGATACTGTATTTGTGTGAGTTTCTCCTTCACTACTGACACTGACTGCTACCACTTAGACAGCAATTTATGTTTCAAGTATTTGCTTTTCCCTTTCAGCACGGGAACACACCTGATATTTCTTCCTTCCTTTGTGCAATCCTAAGAGTCACAGAAAATATTTACACTTTCAACTGAGTGCAAATTTCAAAACGTAATATGGGATGAAGAAAAAAGGAAAGGGAAAACCAAAAAATGAAAACCACTGGATGCTGAGGTACCGCTCATGGCACAGCTGCTTTGTGTCACAGAATTTTAAACACCACCACACTTGACCAATTCTGTTGGTCATTACTGCTCATCAGTTACTAAAATGGTTTGAGACATTTGTGTATGAACTATGTACACAGTAAACCCAAAAAAAAGCAGGAATGTCAGCAGTTAATTTACTACCTAAGGCTTTAAGCTACTTTTATGTATGAGACTTATTATTTAATTACTTGGGGGTGGGAGGACTTCTACTCTCTCTAATATTGGATGCAATTTTTCCCCTCTTTGATTTATAGACAAAGGTGGAGGCAATATTTTCACCAGTATTTCAGATTTTTTTAGCCTAGTTTTTATTTTTTATCCATAAAGCTGGCATTTAAGGAACCGTTACAGACTTATCTCTGTATATTAAGGAATGGTAAGGACTGAGTTGTTTAATTATTGCTAAGCTGTGTCTCTCAAGTTCCCAAAACCATATAGCTTTTCCTTTTGTCTCTTTTCTCATGATGAAAATTTTAGGGGCAGTGCATTAAAACATCTCAATGTGGAACTGTCTCCCTTTAGAAAGAGAAATCAATAAAGCAGGTTAGACAACCTTATAATGGATTTGCAGCTGTTCATTAGTTGATTCATTCTGAAGCAGGGAAGCTCGATTGATGTAAGCTTCTGCTTGAACTGGGTCATCATCCTCCAGATACAGTCTGGCAATCTTCAGGTAGGTCTCCAGTTTATAATCTACATTGTACTGCCTGTAGGGAAAAGAAAAAGCAAGTGCTCAGAGTTGCTCCAGAACTACCTTTGCTCTTAGCTGCTCTAAACATTTACTATAATTTTTAAGCACTTGGCAACACTTGCTTTACCCTGCCTTCCTCTCCCCTACTACTAAATTAGTGCTTTCTGTACAGAGTAAGGAAATTTGAGAAGAATGCCAATACAGAACTGGCTCCTGCAAACACCAGCAGAAATAATGCTGTCCACCAAGACACAAATGTACACTCTCATAACCTATTTTTTGTGGACTGGAAGTTTGCCACCAGTGGTGAGCTACTTGAGCTAAGAATCAACCTTGCAGTGCAACAAATAGGTGCTAAATAGGTAAAACCTACAGCAATTCCTTCTCTGTGCAAACTGAGAAAGGGAAAAGGACTGCCAGAGAAAAGTAACAGCAAGGATTCTACACCTAAAAAACCCAAACAAGCAAACCAAACCCCACCTCACAAACACACAAAAGAATCCCCAACTGCATTTGTTAATATCCAGTTTCAAACTGTGCCTTCATTTTGAACTGAGAAGGTGGACACATCAAAAAACTGCCACCTTTCAATAACCCTAGAAACATTTCTGCAAAATACTATTAAAAAATTGTTTATCAACAAGACTAATTAATAGTGGGTAACTTCTGGTGCAGCAAACCCTGAAATTTTCACTTGCTGGTCTAGTTCAGTGCAGAAAGCAGGTACAGATGACACTGCAGAACTGGGTGTAACATACTTTTGCCCTGTTTCCAAAGGGATCCCCACCAACACTTGTGCTGCATTTCTCCAGTCTTCTTCTTTCTCATAGATTGATGCAAGATGTTGCCTTATTGAAGCCACCTGAAGAACAATAAAATCAACAGCAGAAATAGCTACCATTTATAAAGGCTTTAAAAAGATGAAACAAATCTTTCAAGAACTGAAGCACCAAGAGTCACAAGCCATTTCTTGCAGTTACACTTCATATCATGCCTGTGAGGTAGAATGAGGTGAACTGTGAGTAGATCCTAATGAAGAAACTTCTGCTTTGGAGAGTGGCTGTCAGCAGGTAAAGTGTTAGTGCTGACAACCTGGGTTTTTAACTGGAAGTGTGGGTAAAAAAAAAAGAAATCATCTAATGCATTTGATTTAATTTATGCATAATCATGACGACATACATGCAATCATGTTCAGCTCAGAGTAAAAGCTGCTTAAAAAGACTAAAGATAAAGAGAAGCAAATAAAAATCATGGCAGAAACTGCCTTGACTGTCTACTCCAGTACTAGATCCTAAGGGCTTTTTATATAAACAACTTCTCTAAGAACTCTCAGATGATACTGCACATTCATACAACAAAACACAGGACTGAACTGAAAAAGCACAGCAGCATATTCAGTAGTTAAGTAGAATTGGACTTCAAGAAAATATTTTTCCTGGTAAAATGATTATGGCTAAAATAAACACACACAGAAAATGTATTTATTTTGAAACAAAAGCTATTTTTCAAGGTGCATCTTCTTCACACCATCTGTCTGTTCTACTACTAGGGTAAAAGGCAATACAATGAGTAGCAGTCTCTCTCTCTCTAGACATCTCCAGCAGCTCAAGGATTGTTTCATTGTAACAAGCCAGTTACTGGTAGCAGAGGAATTACTCATCATGATGAAGTGACAGTCTGTAATCTTTGCACAGTTCTCAGTGCTCTCTGCATTTAGCTCAGGTTTTCCATGTACAGGACTAGAAAACTGGACTCTAAGTAGGAACATCTTTTTTGAACAGCATTTTGAAAGGCTTGAAATAGTCAGCAGACAAGGAGGGGAAAAACTAAAGCCAAACCCACAAGCCAAAACCCCCCTCATCATTGATCTCTTACCTGTTCTTCAAATGAAATAACTCTGGGCTGTATCTTTTCCAAGGTGAAGTGGTAAATTTCTTTGGCTGTGCTGTCAGGGAGACTTGGAAGATGTGTACAGAAGTCTGTCAGCAGCTGCCGTGAGATCACCAGACTGACATTCTCATTCACCACTGGTTCAGAGATGCACAGAGGAAAAACACAGAATGGATGCAATATTTTTCAGTGCCTTCACTACAGGTGATAATTTGCTTTTACATTGAATTTGAATATTTCAATTTTAAAAACTGTATGCAAGTGAAGGGGATTTTTTTTAATAAAGATGAGTTTTTCTTTTCTTTCAGAAACTGTTTACACTAGAGGTCACCAGAGTTCTAACCCCTGACAGATAATAAATAATTTTTTCACTTTGATTTATAATTCTCAGTTGCTGAAATATCTTGGAAAAAGTACCTGTTTGGGCTAAATCTCATTAAGCTTATTCTCAACTTTAAAAACATTATAGCAGATACAATTTACAGAGATGTTCAAGAAGCCAAACACCCAGTACAACACAAAAAAACCCCCACCCTAACAATTTCTTGGCTGTTTTACAGATGGGTGAAGAAGGAGGCTGTCAGTTTAAATACCACCTGGCATCCAGTACCAACTTCAGCACTCAACAGAGACTGCTTTGTTTTCACCTTCCAGCGCTGACAGGTTGGAAAGCTGTAATAACCACAAAGCCTACAAATCTATTCCCTCTTAACTCCTGAGTGTGGTGATGAGGGTTCCTCTTCCTGTTGTGTCTGAGTTCCAACAGGACAAAAATGTATTGCATTTCCACAGCCTTACACAGAGCTAACAAACACACACACACAACCCCACAGACCTCTGGCCTTCGCTCATTGTACAACCACTTATACTAGATGCACTTACTTGCTTCTACAAAAGCTTTCAGAGCTTCAAGCTGTTCCACACCTGACAGCTGAATGGCTTTTTCCAATATTTGACGGTACCTGTCCGTAAATAAATTTTTAAAAGGTTAAAAATCGCACATTTTTTGACTAAGAACTTCTGCCTCTCTGCTTACTTTCTATGTCAGAGCCCTGGTTTTGCTCATATTTTCTATACCTTGAGGTAGCAATTCTCCAAACAGTTTGTTCCCAAGTATCATGAACATTCACCTGGAATTGATACCTGGCTCTTCTTAAATCCCAGGACTAGATTCTCAGATAACAGAGCTCATCATTTTCTTACATAAAAACATATGTGCAATTTTGGAAGTTTAAAATAATAATAATCAAATGCCCAGTATAGTGCATAGAAAAGGAATGAAAACTGTATTGCTCATAGATTGATCGAGGTAATCAAACATTTAAAATGCCACATTCAATGTGACTGAGAAATAGTGTTGTGATAAATATTATCAGCCACTTGACATGAGCACAGGTGCACTCTGGGTTTCCAGTGTTTATTCCTGCAAAAAATAACAAGTTCTCCTTTCTTATTTCAGCAAGCTAATGAAACTTTGCCTCAGTGTGTGTGGTACTGATGAAGTACAGCATCTGCATGGAAGCTACATTTTGAGGGGAAAATTTCCAAGGTTTTACACGAAAATCCTAAAAGTGACACAACCCCTTGAACACAAGCAGCTAGACAGGGAGCCAAAGAATTCCAGGTGACAGATCCGTATCTGACTGAAGTCTCGGAGTGAAAACCTATGTGGCACATCGCGCCACGAGAAGCTCAACCCCTAAGGGCTGCCCCCCAAAACACTCACCTAGAGAAAACGGTAATAATTATTAAAAATAATAATAAGAGAGTCTCTGCTATATCCACGGCAGCAGAGGAAAACAAACTCCCCGGCCTCTCGCTGTGGCACAGCCCAGGAGCAGCAGCCGAGCCCTGAGCAAGGCCGAGCGGGGACGCAGGAGCCCCCGAACAAAAAAACTACACAACCGTGAGGTGAAGCCTTTCTGTCTCCGTTTTATTGGAATAAACGCGGCCGCTGGGCACGACCCCCCCTCGCAGCGCAGGGCGCCCCCTCACCCCGCACGCGGCTCGCACCCCTCGCCCCAACGCGGGGAGGCGGCGGCGGCGGCGCCCGGCAACTCACTTTCCCGCCAGGTCCTTGTGGGAGCCGCTGGAGTTCATCAGCTGCGCCAGGTCCTGCCTCACCGCGCCCGCCGCCATCTTGGGAGCCTCCTCCTCCCACCATGGAGCCGCGCGCGCTGGCGGGAGGGGGGGTGTCACGTGACGGGGGCGCGCGCGGGCAGCGGGAGGGGGCGCGGTTGGGCCGGCCCGCGGGCGCGGTTTGCGGGGCGGTGGGGGGGGGGATATCCCACGGAGATATCCCACCGGATTTACACCGCCAGTGGGATCGGGCCGCACCGCCACCGCCTCCTCCACGGGTGGTGCCCGCGCGTGGCCCCGGAAGCGGACGGCGGGGCGGGGCGGTCCCGGAAGCGCGGGGCGCTGCGCCGGCGGTTGCCAGGGCGGCGCGGTATTATGGGATGCGGCGGGGGAATGGCGCGGGGCGCGTGATTTTGAACAAACGCGGCGGCGGGATCGGCGCGGGCGCGGCCGCCGCCGCCGCGGCCGCCGGGAGCGGCACCGGGGGGCGCCGCCACCGGCGAGAGGCATCGCTAGCGGAGGAAGAAAAGGAGCGCCCGCCCGCCCGGTGAGTGCGAGGGGCGGGAAAGCGGCGGCGGGAGGACAGGGAAGGGGGTGCGGGCACGGCTGACAGCCACCTCCCGCCGGGAAGGAACAGGCCCGGCCTCGCCGGGCTCTCTCCGCGCAGCGGGCCGGGCTCCCGGCCGGCCCCGCCGGCCTCCCCGGGATGGCGCGGACAGCCGGTCCCGGCCGCCCCTCCGCCGCGGGGGTGCCCGCCCGGCGCGTCCCCTCCCCGCCGCTCGCCGGGGTCAGCTGCGCCCGGAGCCGGGCGGGGTGACGGCGGCCGCGCGGCGCGGCTCGGCTCCCGCTCGGAGCGGGGTCTGCGCGGGTCCCGCCGGTGCGGAAGGGGTCGGGGTTCGCGGCTCGGGGGCGGCGCCGGGGCGGGGCGGCGGGGGCAGGTGCGGCGGGGGCGGGAGCGGCGCTGACGGGCTGAAAATGGCGGATCTTTCGAAATACGGCGGCGGCCACCGGCGCTGACGGGCCCGGGCCGCCCCCGCCAGGTGAGACCCGGCCCGGGGGGCGCGGGGGGAGCGGCCGCGCTGGCGGCACCGCGCGGGGCCGGCGGCCGCCGGGGCCCGGCTGCCACCGGGGCCCGGCTGCCCCGGCCCGGGGACAGCGCGTCGGGCGGCTCCGGGGCCCGGGCTACTCGCCGGCATGCGCCGTTCGAGAAGACCGGGCCGCCCCCGAGGAGCCGCCGGGGCCGCGGCGGGCACTGCCCCGGCTGGGTGAGGACGTCCCGGCTGTGTCAGCGGGATGCTCGCTCCGGCTCTGCCCCGCGGAGCGGGTGCGGTGCTTCCTCAGCTCTCGCCGGTGCCAGGGCGCACCTGGGCGTGCGCTGCCCCGCTGTGGACAGCCCCCAGCTCCAATGGAGTGCGTCCGGTTCTGGCCTTCTCAGTACAAGAACAAGGAGCTACTGGAGAGAGTCCAGTGCAGGCCACAAAGATGATGAGGGGTCTGGAGCATCTCTCTTATGAAGAGAGACTGTGGGAGCTGGGCTTGTTTAGTCTAGAGAAGAGAAGACTGATGTCATTAATGCATATAAATATCTCAAAAGCGAGTGCTAAAAGGATGGTGGCAGAGTTTTTGGTGGTGCTCAGTAACAGGATATGCATAAATGGCCATAAGGAAAAGTACAAGAAGTTTCACTTCAACATGAGGAGGAACTTTATGCACTGGCACAGCTGCCCAGGGAGGTTGTGGAGTCTCCCTCTCTGGAGGCATTTGAAACCCACCTGACCATGGTCCTGTGTCACCTGCTCCAAGTGGCCCTGTCTTGTCAGGGAGGTAGGACTGGATCATTTCCAGAGGTGTCTTTCAAGCTTAACAATTCTGTAATTCTGTGAATGTAGCCAGACCATCTTTTGGGACAGTCACAGCTTTTCTTGTCACCATCTTGCTTGTTATGAGATATATCAATATTCAGAATGTGATTTAATTGTCTGTGGCCTTGGCTTTGAAGCACGTCATGTACTAATTATGTAATGCTTGATATTGAGGATTTGGGTTCTGGAGAGCCCTGTGGCATTGAGAGCACATGAAACTGTCCACTGGAATATACCGTAATCAGGAGGAAAGCTCTGAGACTTAAGATGCCAGGTGAGGAAAGGACAGATATTTAAATCACCTTTCATTAGTTTCATCCTTCTGAACAGTTTCTTGAAATATACTGCAGTTACTGAAGGAAATACTGAATATAGAGAAATAATTTGAAGTATCCTGTGCAATGTTTACATGAAGCTTGCAATAGCAAACAGGTTACTTGATCCTTGAGTATGTGGTTATCTTCTTCACAATAGCTTTTGGCTTATTAGAGGCAAGAGGAATAGTGGGTTATCACCTGAATATATTTCTTCTGTGATTGGAATCTTTTTGTAACATAGAATGCATTAGACTTTTCTTTTTTTCTTTTTAAATTATTATTTGTCATGACATCCAGTTTACCTATCTGTCGCTGAGTTACATGTTAGTTATATGCCTCGTACAGAGTTGCACCAACCTAGAAAGAGATGTGTTGCTCTATTGCTTTGCAGGCCAAGCAGTATTACAGGCTGGCTTGGAGAGTGTGTTTGAAAACACAGCCCAGCTTCCCTAATGGTTTAAAAAAGTACTTCATGCTTGCTGTAATGGGGTAAAGCTTCAGCGGTTCGTTATGCGAGGTTGCTTGTTCAGCTTATGTATCAAGAACTATCTGCTGATGTTTGGTTTGCTTATATTCTGGTGATGTCCACCTCAGATCGTTTGTAACTGAATGCTCTGAACAGTTCAGGCAGAATTCTTGAGGAGCTTTAAATGCTTTCAGGTGGAGTATCTGCTAACCACAGGTGAATAATAAGGATGATGATGAAGCGTACTGTCAGAAATCAACCTCAGAGATGTTATCTCATACACTGTAATGTCTTTTATTTTAGATTTGGGAAAATCATCAGAGCCCCTTAGGTTCTTTTCCTTCATGCCTGTTTGAAAAATGTTTGCAGGGAGAGCTAAGGTAGATTGGGGGGGTTGTGTTTTGATTTCTGCTTTATCAACACTGTGATTCCTTATCTGTCACTTGTTTTTTGTGCTTTTGTTCTCTGTATGTGCTATAGAAGTAGTGCTTTCTTTGTCACGTGCTGTGAGAAGCACATCCTAATGTCCTACAGGGGTTGTACACTACAGCAGTACAAAGATGTGGTGGGGCCCTTCATTGCAAGTACCTTCATTGCAAGATAAACTCAGGATTCTTCGGGTTCTTTATTATTATTCTTAGTTTTGGGAGCTCCCAAAGAGAAGTGGAAAATGTTTCTTGAATTCTTGTTTCAAAGGTTTGTATTTTGCCAGGCCTTATATTTGAATAGCTTGGTTCCCTCAGTTCCTCAGAAAGCTGATAAGCAGCATGTGGCTTTCAGTACAGCCTGTGACTAGGCTTGCTCACCTGACAACATTAGAAGTCTGGAAAAGAATGTTCTTGCACAAGAAAGAGGGAGACTAACAGAATAATCCCTTGATTAGTCATGGGGTGCAAAGCTACACGATGTGAGAGATTCCCATGTTCCCGATCTGGGTGTAGATTGGTAGCTCCTTAATTTGTGCATCACTCCCCTTCAAGAAGCCATCCTGCCACTAGACGTGTTGCTGCCCACATGAGGGTTCCACCCTTAGCGTTGGGCTTTGCTTTGATCTATTGTATGAGTTCTAGGTACATACTGAATCCCCATCTTTAGGGACTGACTGTTTTAGGGTTTTTATTCCTTTGGAGTAACAGCAGTTTCTCTTACAGACTCAAGAAGTCTGTCTTCCTTGGGTGAAACTATTGTTTCTGTGAAAAGTCTTTCAGGTGTGATCCCTTGGTACTGCTCTGGTGCTCATAGACTTTGAACAGAGCTGTCTCAGCACACTGACTCACCAGAATTTGCTTACTACTTTGTGGAGTTGTTTTCTTCCTGGGTTGAACACCAGCGTCAGTGGCCTGCCTGGCTCCTTCATCTGGGCTGCCCTTGCAGTTATACAGATGTTTGCTAGCACAAGGAGGGAAAATGTGTGAAAATAAAAAGGCAGATGCTGAAGGTGGACAGGAGACCTTTAGCACTAGTGCTCGCTTAATACACCCAGGGAATTGAAATACAGGGCAAGTAATGCTGCTGCTCATGCACACACAAAGTAGCAAATGATGCTATTTGAAATAACAGTGCAATAAGGGTATTGTTAGGATATTGCTCTCACTAAATCCTGTAAATTGTAGCAGGTGCTTGTTTTATTACTGTATAATTATCAGTTTGTTGACATAAAAGGTTTTTTAGCTTTTGTTTTTCCTTTTAAAATTAGAATGGAAGCATAAACTAGTCAGAACTTGCCAAGGGAAGAAGGATCTCCTCATAACTGGTATGTGGACAAGAGGTTAGTTGGTTTGTTGGTTTTTTCTCTGTCCAATCTTAAAAAGAAACCAGATGGCACCTCTGTTGTAAACATGGCAGTGGAAACATGACGTTAAGCAATCTTCCCATGGTAAAAAACCAAAACAAACCCAAAAACCTCAACTATGTAATATAAAATTCTCATGTACATATCACTTGATAAGTGTCAGTTTAAACAGGTAGGAGTTGCTAATTTGTGTACCTTGCCCATTCTTCTGATCTACTGCACACAGTTGTTTGTGTGGTGTCTCAGGCAGCGATCACTCACTTAGCAGAATGTAGCGTAATGGGAAGGGAATGGTGTGCGTTGGTTGAGGGAGTTATGGTTGCCTTGGGAACTATTTTGTGACTATAGATGGTTAATTTGTGGTAGAGGAACACCTGGTATTTTCTTAAGTATTCCTTGTAACCGTTGGAAAGAAGACTGGATACTTACACTGGTTATGTATTTGGCATTTGATAAGGAGTGAGGTTGGGTTTTTTCACTTGTTATGGTTTGCCATTGGTATTGCATTTGATAAACCTAGAGCTGTGATCCTCTGGGAAGCATGCAGACAAACTGCCTCCATGACTTGTCTTATGTGGGGATTGGGAAAGAGAATGGAAATTATTTTGTCTGTGTTCCACATACATATTTTTTTACTGTGTTAAAGCTATTTGCTTTCACTCTGCTATTCCATATGCAAACATGGTGAGTTTGCAGTCTTAGATGATTAATTTTTCCACTTACCCTTGTTAATCATAGTTTCCTCATGGATTCATTTTCTGGTTGCATGACACGCTTTTTGTTAAAACATCTCTAGCTCAGTAAGATTAAACAAAAGCCTCTCTGTTGAAAAAACACAGTGCTGAGTGATTTTGTAATTCTTTGCTTTATGACAAAACAAACTTTTCAGTTTTAGAGACAAAACATAGAGTGTCAGAGAGAGTAAGAAAACGGGGAATGCCTAAAATGAATGACACTATTTTCCGCATTATTGAAAAAAATAGCAAAATTGAAGAATGGCAGTTAACTAGGAGAATTGTAGTACAGCAAGATCACCTAAGTGCAGTTGTGCTCTTTCATTTGACAATAGACCAGCAGAGCAGGGTGAGTCTTGATTGTACATATACTTCTGTAGAGGCTTTTCTAACAAATGAATTGAAGGCATGTCTGGTGCCAGTAGTTTCTTAAGAACTACATTTCCTACTTTTTTTGTGCCATTCTTTGTGAATTTCAGTTGCCTGGAATAATTGATGTGCTTGTTTGTATTTGCCAAAAAGGGATAAGAGAACACAGCAAACAAAGATTACCTAGCCTGCTCTTTAGTTTGTTTTGATTATAAAATGACCCAATAAAAGGATTTGTTTCTTTAAGATTTACTTGTTTTCCCCGTGAAATCAACTTGAGCAAACAAGTGACCTTCACTTTCTAAACTGTAACTTGATTCTACTTTGCATAGGTAGGTGTTTTAAATCCCTTGAACTAGCAAGCAGTCAAGAATCTCTGGGAACTACGAACCTTGTGCTGTTATGCATTGATCTTTTCCTAAAATAAGTTTTCTCTTTGCTGGAAGAATGCCTGTACCATTAAATGACCAGTGAGTGTTTTTCCATTTGCAGAGATTTGTTTTGGTGCCAGCGCTGTGAACTGGGTACCCTGGAATGACCAACAAGGCTGTAGTCAGTTTTGCAGTCAATAATATTGGCAAAGTTTGTCACTCCTGTTTCTTGTGGACAAAAAAATGTGGATTTCCCCAGGAGAGCAGCAGAAAATAGGCAAGAGGGAGGCTACTTGTGAGTTTTTACCATCACTACTGGAATGATTGGGAAGAATAAGAGCTCATTCTTTGTTGAACAGGAAGGTGAGTTTCGGTGTTATGTCAGCAAAAGGAAATAGATTGAATAAAAGGTTTTGTTGAGTTGGATGTCCTGGATTCTTAACAAAAATTCTTAATGACATTGATAAATGCAGATACTATAGAATTTTGCAGAAAGACTTCTCATAGTTATTTTCAAGTTCTATTGCTGTTGCTGAGTTAGTTTCAGTAGATGGTACAGTTTGACTGTTTGGGTGTGTGGCCTGAACTGGACTGTGGGAGAATTTACAGAGTGGCAGCCTCTGGTTCAGGTGTGTCCAGCTCTTTGTGAGTGCTGTTCACTGTGTAGTGATGAACTAGGGCAGCTGAGTCACACAGAGAACTTGCCAAGCTGCAGGTCAGCTCCAGTGTCCTGTCATATGTTAATCACTGTTAATCTCCAGTTCTCAGAACTGTGAACTGACAGTTGGCAAAAGCTTCTTGTATATACAAATTGGTTTCAGATGTAATAAAGAGCTAGATCATTCTACATTAAAAAAAAAGCCAAACAACTTTTCCATGGAAAAATACAGTTAAGGCTTTGCATACTATTATTTCTCTACTTAGTAATTCTGAGAAGGAGGTGAACGTTCTGGATCTGTATCGACTCAGACAGTGTAATGGTTACTTCTCCAGCTGGTGGTTGAGCGTGTTTGCCATGAAAATCAAATTTGGAAGGGTATCCTGTAGCGACAGATTTGGGGCTTTTCTCAAAGCCTGGTGCTTGTTTAGATTGGGTATTTAGGAAAGGGTTCTTCCCCCAGAGAGTGATTGGTCACTGGAATTGACTTCCCAGTGAGCAGCATGGAGGGTGCATGCAAAGGGCTCTTCTTCCTAAGTGGCCTTGGCATATTGTGTGGAATAAAGCTTCTCCAGGGATAGAATGAGATACAGTGTTGATATCTTGCTGTGTCACTTTCAGCATATTGAAAACAGAGGTTGGAAGAGATACAGTGATACTTAGTCACTGAAATGCTTCCTTCTGGCTAGTCCTGTCTGTAAGTTTTGGGGGGGGGTTTGAAGTGTTTATCCAAAGCTGTTGGTTTTCTTACCTACAGCTAATGAAACTTAGGAGTTTGTGTTTCAGAAGCTCTTCAACTTGTTATGTTATGATACTTGAGACTTCAGAGGTCTGAGCAGCCTGCATTTGAAGTGACCCACATGGTACTGGAGCAGGGATGAAGATTCCACAGAAATTCCTATTTCTCCTGTTGAATTGATCTCAACTCAAAATCTTTATGTGGAATTTCATTACATGAAGGTCAGTCAGCTATTGCACAGTTGTAGTTGTTTAAGTAAGTTTTCCAAAAAGGAATACAGAGGTGTTTTATCTAGAGATTGACGTTGGAAGGAGGTGTTAATAGTGGTTTATCTGAATGAAGTCCTGGCTTGCCTGCAAGTGCGCTATTTATCCTCAGCTCAGCCCTTCTGCAATAAATATATTCTGTACTTGTGGAGTATTGTCATGTTTAAAGCTGGTAGAACTGCTGAGATCTGCAGGTAGAAGCATGTTTTCCTGCAAATCACTGCAAAGTAACTGTTCAGGCTATCTTTATTTTTGTCTTAATTCTCCACTGGAGTCAAAAATGAAGAAAGCCAACCTGGATAAGTTTAAAAAGCAGTAGTGTCCATAGCAGCTTTCACTGCTGTTCAAATTTTGGCAGCGCTACCTTTAAAGCATTGCGTTTTATCGTCATAAGGTTTTTCTCTGGTTTTCATTTCTGTGGTGTTGTAACTTTGAAAAGGATCGTGATTGCATAAGACACATAAGGAATTAAGCTTTTAGGGCAAAATTTTCTATGCCATTTTAGCATATTTTTTGAAATTACATACTTCACTGAAATTAGTGTCATGGGGGGGTTGTTTCAGTTAGAATGAACTTCATTTATTGTTCCTCCCAACTGGGCAGTGCTGGTGTAGTATAGATGAGATGCACTTGGATCATCATTGTGCTTCCCAGTTAGGAAAGTCTCAGTAAAACTGGTAGGTTACAATTCTGTTGTGATGAACTCCTGTTCATAAGTACAGCTCTAAAA
The DNA here is from genome assembly GCA_910950805.1 of Acrocephalus scirpaceus scirpaceus. Classification (NCBI taxonomy): domain Eukaryota; kingdom Metazoa; phylum Chordata; class Aves; order Passeriformes; family Sylviidae; genus Acrocephalus; species Acrocephalus scirpaceus. Next base: position 55,872,944 of record OU383778.1, on the reverse strand, counting down.
TGTACTCTTGCTGAAATTGCTGGCAGGAAGCCTGATCTTAAAGGTGTGCAATATGATAACACCTGCTAAAAGTCTGTGGGAATCTTGATATCAAGCCTATGGTGGTAGTTTTCTCACTTGTTCAGAGTGTTCTTGGTGTGATATTGTTGTGTCTTCTGAATTCTTCTGTAGCCTGACATTCAAGAGGTGTCTGGAGTTTGGAAAGCAAGACCTTTATTTCAAGCTATATATGGAAGACAAAAGTCTGCATTTTTTGGGGCCTAAGTACTCTTCACATTTCAGGCTTGCTTGGTTTTTTAATCAGTCAAGCTAAGTTCAGTACAGGTTTATTCAATGTAACTTTAGATTCATAATGCCTTACTATTGGCCTACTAAACAGTGCAGAAAATTAAATTACTTGAAGTTATTTTAGGATTTTTTTCTTTTGGTCTCACCAAATGTATGTATGGAACCTTACCATAACCTTATGTATGCAACATAAGGTTAGAAGCACTTGATTAAATGTAAAGGCCCTGGAATCTACAAACCCAAAATTTGGATCGTTCATGGTAGTGAACATCTTCAGAATGTATTTAGTGGTCGTAACACCTGTGCAGTTCTGTTATGTTTTGAATGTCTATGATAAGTTTTGAAAATGACTGAAACTGGTATGCAAACCAAGGAAGGGTGAAGGAGAATGTTCTTATTTTTAGTTTCTATTTTATTTTTAGTTTGCCTAAAGCTCTGCTTGAATAGTAGAACATTGTTTCCCATTATAGAAGGCAGTCTGAACTGCTTTGAAGTATTTTGCTGCACAGAATGTTATTTCCAGTACTTTCCTGGAAAGTTGCTGTGAGTGAGGTATGTGGTAAACAAGCAGCATTTAAGACTTTAACTAATGACTCTGAGTGAGTGCTTGGAGTCTTGTTGTGTTTTGTTCAGTAATACTGCTCAGTACCTCTCAACAGCTGGAATGTTCTTCCTTAATAATCTTCTTTTGTAATAGGTGGTACCTTTGGGCAATGTGGTATTTTCTTGTGGTGGAAAGGGAGTTGTCCAATCCAGAGCTAGATATCCCAGTGTGTTGAAATTCTAGTTTTCTAGGAAGCAATGCACTCACTTGTACATGTAACAAATTCAACCATTTTCAATTTGTATGACATGCTGCTTTTTTCCAAAATTTAGTTGTAGCTTTTTTCCTTTTTCTCTGCAGCTTCCATTTTATGTGAAAGGTTCTGACTCATGGGACTTTTTGGTTATGTTTTCTTTCTAAGGTACTTGTTAGTTTAATTGTAAAAACTGCTTTTGTACTTGGTGTGTGTAATCGAATTTCTGTGGTAGCATGCTGAGATTCCTTCTATGTGAGAAATAGTTTTCATGTGAAGAAAACAGCTATAGGTCGCAGGATAGCTGAGTCTTAAAGTATATTTGTAGCAGCTGTTGTGGTGAAGGAAGAAGATGCCGTTGTGTAAAACATTTCTATTTTGAAGACAGTAAGACATGAATATTTTTGAAAACTTCCAAACATTTTCTTTTCTTTGCAGCATGTCTGTAAAGAGCATCATCTCTTTCTTTCTCTGGTACTGGGTTTTTTGGGCAGGAGGGGATGCTCATTGTGTTTTAAGTGTCCTTGTCAATATTTTGTACTATTATTTGTTAATTATAGCAGCATGGAGAGCTTAGTAAATGTTTTATGGCTGAATAATTGCAACATGCTTTTATTCCCCTCTATCCCAAGAGCTGGAAGATTAGGAAGAGGAATCTGAGTGTGTGAATGAATTGCTCCTGCAATACAGTGTTTCTCCTGGATTGTACTTAAATTCTTGCAGCTTAGAGCTGCTCGCAGAGTCAGGGAATGGTTGGGGTTGGAAGTGACCTCTGGAGATCATCTAGTCCAATTGAACCTAGGGCAGGCTACATGTGTTTGTTTAGGTGGGTTTCTGCAGAAAAGGACACTCCACAACCTCTCCAGGCAGCAGTTCTAGATAGTGACCCCAGTGTTCCTAACTCAGCCCAGGATATCATTGGTCTTCTTGGCCAGAGGGGCACACACTGCTGGCTTGCATGGAACTTCTCCCCTGGAACTCCCAGGTCCCTCTCAACAGAGCTGCTTTCCAGCAGGTCAGCCCCCAGCCTGTACTGGTGTGTGGGATTATTCCTCACCAGGTGTAGGACCCTGTATTTACTTTTGAAGAATTTCATTAGGTTCCTCTCTGTCAAAGTCTCACTGAACTGTAGCACAACCTCTTGATGTGTTAGCCACGCCTCCCAGTTTTGAATCATCCACAAACTGCTGAGGATGCACGCTGTCCCTTCATCCAGGCCATTTAACAAGTTCAGCAGGACCAGACCCAGTACTGACTCCCTGGAGAACACTGCTGGCTACAGGCCTTCAACCAGACTCTGCTCCAGATGACAACCCTTGGTTTCTCTCTTCAGATAACTTTAGTTTAAAACCCACCTCACCATCCAGACAAGCCTATGAACGAAGATCTTATTCCTTTCTCTGTCAGATGGACCCCCCAGTCCCTCACAGACCAGGTTTCTCCAAGCAGTCCCATGGTCTGAGCACCCAAACCCCTGCTGGTGGCAAGGGGAGTAGATGGGGCTGCCTTAGCTCCACCATCTTTCCTGGTGTGATGGGTGTTTCCTCTTCAGTCTGGAGAGCAGCAAAGCCATTTGGCAAGGGCCCCATGGCCTTTGGGACAAGTCTCTTCCTCCTTGCAGGCCTTGCCATTGCAAGGCTCCATTCTTCAGCATTATTTCCCCTGTCCCATCTGGATGTACTGGTGAGGGTGGTTTTGGCTCTTTGGCTGCAGACCGTGAGTCTCCTGCAGTCTGTGCTTGGAACCAGCCATCCAACTCTTTCTTACCACCTGCTGCAGGAGATCAGCACCTGCTCACACCTTTTGCAGACAGGTCTGCTGCCTGTCCCTGCCCCAGCAGAAAGGTCTAGGCACTGGCACTTGAGGCCTGGATGTTTCAAATTGCTTAATCTCTAAGTATTAAGGCCCCAAAAAATCGGATTTCTTCAGCTCAGCAGCCTTCAGGAGTTAACATATCTGCCAGTATTGGAGAGAGCAGATAAGCAGAAGCTGAAAAACTTGAAAAGCGTTTAAGCAACTAAAATGTGGTTGACAGCATCTCACACTTCTCACTTAAATCATCAAGGATCCATTCTGTATTTCCCCTTTTTCCTCCTGCTCTTGCTTAGTTCTAATGAATGGATTTAGGAATGAAATATATTGTGTTTTTAAACCTTTGCTAGTTAAGGTTTAAATATGCCAATTTTATCAATGTAACCATGTAATGTGGGATTTTTGAATTTTAAAATCCTCATATGTGAGCCATAGCCTGCTGGCAGTCCTCTGCTGCACCTTGATTGGAAAGAGATGGTGTTGGTACATTTTTGTCTCAGCAATGGAAATTCCATATGTTACCCCTTTTGTACTGACTAACTGTTGATCCTGATTCTTTTGGATTCATTTTGATTAGAGTCTACAAGTACTTGCTGTGAACAATTACTTGTTCTGTTGTCCACTCTTACTTTTCTGCCATTCATCTGACTCAGGTTTTCAGCCTCATTCTCCCCTTTCTTAAGTGCAGACTTCATTGTTATTCTTCATACTTCTTTTTAAAGGTTTTTGGATGGTTTTAGCTCAAAAGTTGAAAATATTTGCGCTTGCTGGCTCTTAGGAGTGCTACTCTTAAGTGTATCTGTCCCAGCTTTAAAGAACTACTAACAGATACTGCTGTATCTGGCAATGATACTTAGTTTCACACTTAGCATTTTCTTGCTGATCCCAAGAGAATCCCTGCTGCTTCAGGGGTACCTTAGATGTATTGCTTTTATGCGGCTTTTGATTTTGGGGGTGTGGGTTTGTTTTGTACTTCAATAGGTGTTCATACAAAAGCTGTTACTGATTTGATTTCCTTATTTTCTAGTGAAAGTGACACTTGAGAATTTGGTTTAAAAATGAGCATTGCCAATGACTCAAGGCAGGTCTGGCCAGTGATCCTAGATCTGAGAAGTTGTACCAGAATGTTCCCATGGCTGAGCACCACCAGGCTAGTGCTGTGCACTGGGAAGAGAATGTGAAGGGGATTGCTAAAGCAGCCACAAATGGTGATGAGTGTCTTGGCCCTCTACTTCATTGTCGTGGCCTTGCTAACGTGCATCACCTTCCCAGGAATTTGTGTCAAGCTGGTCTCAGCAACCTTCTTTCTGTAGAATTTGAATTTATGAACATGTGTTTTGCTTGCAGTACATAGCCTTGCTAATGGTTTTGTAACATGTCACCCTTCTTGAGCTGCTCATGGTTGCAGGCTGGAGGGTTGGCTGTTCTTACTGAAATGGAGACATTTTTGTATGTAATAAAATGCAGTTACTGTAAAGTACAAGCATTGTTATACCTTGCATTTTGTTTACGTCTCTGTAGATCACTGGACTTTATTATAATAGTTTTTTTAAATTTTCTTGTTTGGTGCAGCTGTTCTGGTATTTTATCAACAAAGATGTTGATATTATTGATCTCAATACTTTTAACAGAGTTTTAGATTTTGCAGTGACATGCTAGTGACAAAGAAAAAAGATCAAAATTCTCAGATACCTGTCAGACACCAATTCTGTATTTTTGCCAACAATCTTTGTCTTCTTTACACCATCATTTATATATTGCTCTTTGTGAATATCAAGAATAGGAATCTGTTTTAGGAGTAAGATGATCACAGGTGGTTTGCTCAAGCTGAGAGTTCCGTTCCTTCTCTTTACTGTACCTAGCACTTTTCAAAGTTGTTGGTCCAAGGCCTTGCTGACAATATGCTTTAGTCCCTAACTTTTTAAAATGTGTTTCACTGGTTGGGTATCCTGAGCTAGCTATGTTTCCAAATCTTCATTATGTGAATTTTTTGGTGAACTTTTATATAATTGTGTGGCCATTTTTTTAAGGCTGAAATTATCTGTTTAGTAATCTGAACCAAGGATATTTGTTGAGTTTCCCAATCTGAAGCTTAAATGCTTGATGGGTCTAGATTGGTCTTTTCCTTCATGTTTTGAGTAAACTTAGTGATGCATCTTTTCAAGGGGTTGTAGCTAGAGCTTGTGCATTATTCAGTATTCAAAGCATAACTACTGAGGTGAAGGAAACTTTCAAGGGTTTAAATAGTTAAAACTATTCTCTACCCTTTCTTGACAATCTCAGGGCTATTAGGATCTTAAGAGGTTGACATGCTTTTACTGTTGGTAATCACTTTAGTAGAGGAGCTGGAAAAATGGAAACTGTATAAAAGCATTAGTAAAAAATAAACAGCTAAACTGTTGAGAAATCCTGGCTAGACACCAAGAAGAAAAAATCTGCAGGGATGTTGAAGTTGCCTTTGACAGCAGCCTCTGGTATAGCCAGGATGAGATTTTCATTGTTGCCTTTCATGTATCTCTTTCAGTCATGTCCAATATGCAGTGAAGAAATGGAGCAAGTGGGTTGTGTTATGATTCTTTTTTGCTGTTCTTGAGCACACTAGCTGAATACATTAATGGAAGCTAAGTCTAAAATGACCTGATAACTGCAAAATCTTCCAATGTGATTGCCATAAGATGTTAATCCAGTAACTATGAGTAATGTTTCTTTCTTTTTCACTTCTCAGTTTCTGATTCCAGACTTGATGTGATGTATTTCTTTTTCTTCTGCATTCTGACTTGCACTGGTTAGTTTGGACTCAAAATGTTTAAAAGCTGTTTAAAAGCCTGACTCCATGTATTTTAATATAAATATACTTTCAGCTAGATAAACGTATTTAATAACCACTTGCTGCCTTGTAACATAACCAAATGGCAAGGACAAAGAATGCAAATAACTGATGAACTATAATACTACTTAAATATATTTAAGTAGTTTTATGGTCATGTTGTTAAAAGATACTAAGAATAGCCTCTCCTCTTGGGAAAAACATGTACAAATGCAAACCAAAAGCAAGTTATTTAAAACTTTTTATAATTACTGAGTGAGGTGGTTTTCCCACTGTCTGATTTAGATGATTCTCTCCTTTTCAAACTTGGAGGCAATCATTACATGGATTGTGCTTGACACTAGTAGTCTAACTTCTGGATCCAAGCCCTATGTGTATATCAGTGTAGAACAGGATGATGGTTTGGTTTGAGGTTTAGTTTTTTTGTGTCTGAAATAGTTTGAAGTTGTAGTGTCTGAGCCGCAAGCCTTTGCAAATTGCTGAAGTGACAGTCAAGTGACACAGCTCAGAAGACAACCTAGTGGCCTTAACATATGCTGTCTTTAAAAACAGTCTACTTTTACTATTCCTATTTTTGAGTAATCATCTATGCAGTTAACCTATTTGACTTTAGGGCAGCAATGTGATACTGTTACTAATGTGTCCCCAGGAGTTGGCTGTTTTGTCTAGGGCTGCTTACCAGGGCTGGCATCCCTGTCCAGGCATTACTGTCGAGAAATGCTTTCCAAAGGAGGTATTTCTGGCAGTGACATCAGACAACTTTGTGTCTTTAAATGCCTGCCAATAAGTGAGCTGTGAGTTTGACTGTCAGTGGAGTTCTTTCAGAGCTCAGGCTTCTTGAGTGTCAGGGCAGTTTGATCCGGGGGGCTCTCTGAGGTGCAGGGGGTCAGAGTGGCTCCCTTGGCAAGCAGGGAGGCAAGACTGCTCCACCATAGCCTCTGGAGCCCAGCATGGAAACCGTAATTCTAGCAGGGCATTTTTCCCCAGTCCTTCCACCTTGTGGGTGAAATGCTGCTGTTCTGTAGTTAGCTGTTGTATAAAACGGGCCCACAATGGCGCTAGAGGAAACAATGTCACATCGGCATTTGGTCAGTGTTTTTTCTGGCACAGTTCCTCATGAATTAGTATTAAAACTCAGCTCTGCTTTTGCTAGCAACTAGGAAACAGAATTTGCAAGGATTTTGTCCCCTTGAGCTTATAATTAGTACTCAGGAGCATGTAGGCAGACCCACGTGGTGTGCTCACCCATCCGATGCCCAAGTGCTCATGGGGTCTGCAAGTGCAGAAAGTGCCTTATTAAGCTGATCTGTTTGCAGACTCTTGACAGTGATACAGCTTTAGGGGAATGGTACAGTGTGACCATTTCCAGCAATGTCTGTAAGGTTTCTCAAGTGGAAATGACTCTGGCTTTGAATCTTGCTGTAGGGGGTTGTTTAATATATAATTTGGGTACTCTTAAAAAAATCCTCTTTTTTTTCATACGGTGTGTTATTTGTTTTGTGCTTAGGACATCTTTCAAATTAATCATGAATTTGTGTGTTATATTTTCTGGTGAGTATTGAGGTAAAAAAGTTACTGAGCTCTTCTTTTCGTAGCCAGCATCAAGAGATTATTTCTTCATCTTGTGAGTGGCAGGGCTTTGGCTTGATCCTGTGGTAGGTGATTGAGCTTTGGGGGTTGTTCAAGTCCATCACTAAACAGTCATTTGTTTTTCTGAGATTTCCAAAATGATAATTTGCCAAGAATGTTACATCTGGTATGGATAACAAGTCTCTTGTGCAAGATAGCCTGCTAATCAATGTTGACATGTATGAGAAAACATCATAATTTTTTTAAAGCTGTTTAACTCTTGCTTTATACTTCAGTGAGTTTAAATGTCCGTGCCCATATCTTCAGAGGGGGAAACACTGCTTCTTTATGTACTGTGTTGTGAAGAGTGGATTGATAATGCCTTCACTGGACTTCAGTGAGTGATATTGTAAAGGTTTGGTGTAAGTTATTACTGAGAGTAAATTCAAATTCAGTAAATTTGGTAACAGGTTGGTTTTTCTTTCCATTATATCTCTCCTGTGCATGCACAATACTTTCAGTATGAAAAAATTCTACTATATTTTCTTTTTTAGTAATATTATTCATAAAACTTTGAAAATACGTGTTTTCTGGAAGCCAATAACTTTTTAAAATATTGCAGTACCTGCTCCGGCCATCACTGCCACAGCTACAAAAATGGAGGTGGTCTCAGCAGAAGTCAACAGCTTGCTCCCTGAGGAAATCATGGACACCGGCATAACTCTGGTGGAAGATGACAGCATCGAGGCCGTTATCGTGTCTTCGCCGATAGGAGAGTCTATTCCCATGGAAACAGAACTGGAAGAAATAGTGAACATAAGCTCCACCAGCGACTCCTCAGCCACGTCTACAGCCACAGTCACCACGGAATCGGTTCCTGCCCCCAGCAGCCACTCAGGAGATGCAACACCAACCACCACAGGCCCAAGCCCTGATGTGAATGCAGCTGTAAAGCCTGCCTTTCCAGGTGGCCTCCATAAACTTGGTGCTCAGACCCCTGTCACTATCTCAGCTAATCAGATTATTCTGAACAAGGCCACTGACATAAAAATAGGCAGTCAGAGTATTAAACCGGAAGGGCAAAAGCTGATTGTAACAACTTTGGGCAAGTCTGGCCAGCCTATTGTTTTAGCATTACCCCACAGCCAGCTCCCGCAGTCGCAGAAGGCCGTGTCCCAAGCCCAGGGTGGAGACTCCAAGGTACAAGGCCAGCAGATCAAAGTTGTCATTGGAGGTCGGTCGGAAGTGAAACCTGTTGTGGGTGTCTCAGCTTTGACGCAGGGAAGTCAGCTGATAAACACTGCGGCCCAGCCCTCTGTCTTGCAGTCCCAGCAAGTAAAAACAGTACAGGTAAAATGAGTTATGCTGATGAAATGTCTTAAAACCAGTTCTGTTGCTGCAATTGTTGTCTGTTGTTTCCTGCACTGATTGACACACTGTTGCTTTCAGCCTTTGCATTTATTCTTTGTATTAAAAAATACAATGCTGCTCTTAGCCCATGCTTTCATCTGTGGATGCATTTGCCATTTTATGCTGTTTGCCTCAAGCTACTGTCTAGAAACCTAGGGTTTGCCTCAGAGAAAGTGAACTATTCAGTAAATTGAAGATAATTTTCTCATTATTTTCATTTTATAAAAATAAATTCTACATATTTTCAGGAAGACTGAATTCAACTCTATATGCCTGTTGTTCTTTTTTCAAAGTATACACTCCTTTATGGAAGAGCAGCTTCTCCCTATTACTTTCAGTTTGTTCAAATAAACTCTTTGAAAAAAGTCTTTTCTAGCATCTGAAAAAGAACAGAAAGGTGTGTCTTCTCTTCCTCAAATCTAGTTAAGCTTGTTAATAGACTATGAGGGACTAGACACTGTCATAAGCTGAACACTCAAGGTTTTGTTCCCAGTCTCTGGCATGGATCTTGAGATATTTGAAACCACAGAGAATCTGCTTGGATCAGAAAATGTGTTGAAAAGACTTGGGTTATGACCCAAAGGGTCTGATTCTCATCTGCTGTGTGGCAGAACTAAATGTGAGTGACTTTGTTCTGTTGGCAGTGAGACAGAAATAAGACCTCTTAAAGTGAAGGACAAATAGAACTCAATGCAGGTTATGATGGAAAAATATTTATTTTACTGTCTAAATGAAATGAGAAATTAAACTCTTCAGTATACTATTAAAAATAATGAGCTGCACATAAAAATGACAAAGTTTAAAGAATTTTATTAGCCAAATGTTCCTTGATTAGTATTTCATAGCAGGTGAATAAGATCAATTCTGAATATTTTCTCCAAAGTTGCAGATGATTCCTGTACCAATTTCTACTTTCTCTTTTTTGTTGCTACATCCTACCTGGAAACATATTTAATAATGGGCATTTGAAACATAAATGATTGTCACTATAGTTTTCAGGAAAGTCTCTGCTCTTTAGTCATCATAGGAACATTTAAGAGTGGATCAGTTCCTGTTACTTGGCTTCATTATTCACTGACAAGTGACAGATACAGGAAACTGAGGAGAAGGACTTAGCTGTGATGTGGTTTTTCCTTGCATGAGATAATTTGTGCTGTCAGTGACTGAAATCAGTGACTTGGCCGTGGACCTCTTCAATTTGCCATTGGGAATTCTACACATTCCTTAGCAGAAGCTCTTACTAATGGACTTGCATCCGTTTTTAAATCTAGTTAATTGCAGTTTGGGTAAAGTTGTTTTGTTGTGGTTTCTTTTTGTTACACCATTGGTTCCCTTTGCAAAACAGATTGAATTGTTAGCACTTGACATTCCTTTTTTCCCCACAAGGAGAGGAGGAAGTAGAAATGAAAAGCAAGAAGACAAGGTTAGCACCTGATATTGCAGGGGAAATGGTTATGTTAGCACTTCACAGACAGTGCTTTTCCCTGTAGAAAATTTCTAAAGTATGAGAGTGATATATATGAGGCTGGATGAGAGATTCTGGCTGGCTCTACTCTAGCCTGAATGACAGGAGAGGTAACCCACACCCTGAGTCCCTGTCTTAGAAAATGAAGTGATTCATTTACCCCATCACCCCGAATGAGCCCCTTAAGCTTTCAGTGAGTGGACAAGGAGGCTGTGAAAGCCTCCCTGACTCTCCATGGGTCTTGTGTAACTTGTCTCTTGTGGCTTTGTGAACCAGGTATTTCAGATGGAGGGCAGCACAAGACTGGCTTGGTGCTGAAAAGTGAACTGGTACAGATTAGATGGCAAAGAGCTCTTATCAGTTCTTGTGGTCACTATCATAGGGGCTTTGCATACCATTGGAGAAACTCAATTGCCTTGACATCTAATCTAATTGTAATAACTGAAGTCTCAGAACCTGAGGCATAATTGGTAGAGCTCAGCAAAATGTTTCTTGGAATTTGACTCCTTCTCTGCTTATAGTTCTAGATGTGTGAGACTGTGAGGTGTTAAGTGTGGCAGGGCCTTTGGCTTCATCTACATCCGGAAGTTATTTACTGTCCTTAGCAGTTTGTCCTGATTTAGTTGAAACTAGTGCCACAGATGTGGAAAAAAACTGCTGGGCAAGTACATCTGCTTTCAGCCTGTGGCTCCTGCCTGCCTACGGCCTTAAAAGAGTTGCTGCTCTGCTACTTTAGTCTAGGTTCATTAAGCAGGAGTTTGGCCTTGCACTAACTGAACCAGGTGTCCAGACACATCACCATGGCTGCCATTAAGTCTGACTTGTGCTTGTTTTGTGTGGTAACTGGCTCTGGTTTTAAGAGTGTCCATAGCATTGTTGCTACCGTGGCAAGGCAGCTGCTAAGCCATTGCTGTGGCTTTATTTCATCATTGAAAAGGGATCTTATGCACACCGTAACCTCAAACTCCCATTGGGAATGCTCAGTTTCTTCATCTCTGAAGTTAAGGTGTTCTTTTCTAGAGTCCCTGATTTTTCATACTATGACAAATACAAATTACATAGAAAGTGGGTGCATGGAGAGGCTCCCAAGAGGTCATCCAGGGAATGGATTTATAGTGTATTAGCTCCTTTATCATAGCTGACTACGGATATCCAGCAGTAAATGTGAGATATGAGTGTTTTTGAAATACATGAAATATGAAATTCATATTTCTGTATGAATAGAACAGAGTTGGAAAACAAAGTCCAGCTGTGTGAACTTGCTAGTTCATCTTTAGTGGAGAGTGTTTAGGAAGACATAACTTGACCTTTGAAGTCAAGCTGCCTGCAAGTAAATCTCTTGCCTTCTGTAGGGGAAAGAAGGTTGGTGTGTGCTCCTAAATATAATAACATTCTTATGAAAGCACTTGTTGCTCCAGGGAATATGTTTGCAGTCTAACTCAAAGTAACTTGCAGAGGGCATGCTTAGCTTACATAGGCAGGGGATAATGTTAAGCTCCTTGTGATCCGTACAGGCAATGGCAGAGTACTCCAGAGAACTTGCCCATTCTGAAGTATCAAAGGGGCATCTTGATTATTTCCTCTGGCTTCTGCAGTCTTCACAGAAATGGGCAGTGAGTTTCCCAGTGGTGCCAAGAAGCTTCTCCCTGGTGGCTGGGGTTATCCAGTGCCATAAACCTCAGAAAGGCTTGCTTAGGAGCAAGAGTGCTGTTCCTCATTTATAACCAACCACATTTGTCTTGCTCTTTCCTAAGCCCTGAGGGGATTCACTTATTTATTAGACTTTCCTCTTTGTAGACAAACAGTTCGTCTAAAAAGCAGGGGGAAATGTATTTGAGGAGGATACTGCACGTCGAGTATGAGGGAGGCTGGGCTAGTTCTGTTGACCTGTTATTTTGGGATTTTTAATATTTTTTTCTGAAATACCTCATGTTAATGGTCGGTAGTATTATATACACATTTGTGTAAGTCATTTGAGCACATTTATTGACTTTTACTGGGAAACAACTGCTGTTATCTAGAGCTGGCTGTTCCTGAATGAATGTTCATCATGTTCTGAGCCAGACTTTGCTCTCACTTCAGAGAAAAAGCAATAGCAGTTGAGTTACTTATGGCAAGGTAAAATTAATTTAAGCAAAACAGAAATCTCAAATCAAGCAGATGAAATGTGTAGAATTGATCAGAAATTAAAGCGTGTCCAAACTGAAAAAAAATTACAGATAAAATGCCTGCTCATCTATCAGCTGTATGTGTGCTAAGATAATTGAATCCTTAAAATTTAAAAACAGCTGTGAGTTAAATTTGTGAACAGGGCTGTGAATGAAGCTTCCCTCTTCAAACAACTTTTGCTTCAAAGTTTTAGTTAATATATCTCCAAAAAGAATGGGTTTATTTCTCCTCTGTTTCATTTTAAAGCCTTGACAATTGTATGTCACGCATAAAGCACCTACTGTGCCTGAGGAGCAGCATATTTGTTCTGAGATGGAGCTTTCTTCTGAGGAGCACTTGTAGTGTAACTGTGGAGCAGCACGTGGCTTTCTTTAAATGAGGAATCCATTCTCTGGTAATGCCTGGTGTCAGATCTGCTCCTTGCTGGTTCCCTGGCTGGGTGTAGCTTGGGCATACAGATGTGCCCTTGGCTTTCCACAGCAGCCTGGAGGGCTCCAGTGCCATAGCAGAGGGGAGCTCCAGCTTCCCTGGCTGAGCCATGACTGCTGCTGGGAGCTGGGGGAGCCTCACATGAGCTTTTTGTGGAGCAGCTGACAAATTTATGTGCCGCTGAATAATTTGAATGTTTTTGCCTTATGTGGTTGTAAAAAAGGTGGTTTTGGGCGACAAGTTCTATAGATAGGGTTTTGTGTAGGAAACCATAACTTCCAGCCTACTCAATTGCTTCATTTGAGCATTTGTAACTTTCTCAGGCTGTCAAAAGTAGCGTCAGCTTTGTATCTTTGCATGTCAGGCAGATTTCTGATTTCGCTGCTTGAGTAATAAAGGTGGCTCTGTGCCCTTAAGAGGTGGCTCCCCACGTGGATGTTAATGTTGTGCCTTTCTGCTATTGCTGGAGTTGATGGCTGGTGCCCACGGGATGTGCCCAAGGGTGTGTGGTGGAGGAGAGGCAGGATGTGCCTGACCTGTGGGATGGGCAGGTGTAAGGGCTTCAGTAATGCCTTACAATGTGCTCACATAGACGCAGGCCACATCCACAGGCAGCCTCTGCAGTCAGCAGGTTAGAAGTCTTTTAAAAAGTCAGCCTCTAAATTGAACTATTCATTAGCTGGGTGCCAGCATATAAAAACTGTGGGAATAAATGTATCTGGTAGTTAGCTTCTCTCAATGTAGAAAAGGGGGAAAAGTCTTCTTTAAAACTTTTAAGACTATATACTCCTGCTTACAAAGATTTCAAGCTGAAATGATCTGTCATTGAATTGCTGTACAGGTTCTTGGTCCGGATGTGTTTCAGGAAACTGGATTACAATATGAAAATAGATCCCCTTGTACCTGGAGGTAGCCAAGTGATTTGTTCTTGGCTACTGAGTACTCAAAATTTTCAGGCACTGATGATACATGTACTTTTGGGGAACTATTGCAGAAAGCATTCTCCCCATTTGCAAAACAAGTGTGCTGCGATGTCAAAATGGTCAAGAGGTGTGTCAGAGCAGTAGTGGTCATATTTAAATCAAGTTTTGTCCTGGTTGGCTGAAAAAGAAATGACTTCATTTAAACCTTCAAATACTGAGAGTTGTGCATTTAATTTTAACATTTTTATATAGACGAATCACATGTAGGAAATAATTTCAGCATCTTGAAGATGAGATATTTGCACAGAGAACTATCTTCTGAAATAGCTGAGAGGGATTTGGCTATATCCTACTTTGGTAGCTGGCATTCTGAAGTGTCAAGGATAATCTCCTAGTTCTTTCCATAAGGAGAAAAGGAGATGAAATGCAAGACATGCAGTTATTCTTCTAATTATGTGTGCAAGTATTGCCCTTTCTATTTTTTAATGTAATTAACAATACAATAATTTAGATCCAAAATGCTCAAGTTACTTTAGATCTTTTTTCCTCCATCTTTTAGATTGCGAAGAAGACTCGAACCCCAACTTCTGGCCCGGTGATCACCAAGCTGATATTTGCAAAACCAATCAATAGCAAAGCTGTTACAGGGCAGACCACTCAAGTGTCACCAGTCATTGCAGGTTGTACTACTTTGACTTGTTTTGCTTTACCATTTTTAAAGGCTTTTCAAAGAAATGGTAATTGTAGAAATTCTTCTGTCTCAACAATTTTACAATAGTTTCTCTCAAAGCACCTCAAGCAATTAAAAAAAAAAATCAGAAAACTTTTTGGATAGAAGCAGATGAATGCAGCTGTTGGTACCTTTATGCTTAGCTCATTTGAAATAATCTTGGTAATTGCGGAGTTGCTTTTACTGCAAGGTACTTTTACTTCATGGATTTTGGGGAGGAGAAAAAATAGCCCAGAGCTACAGAAAAGATTACTTGATGAGCAGAAAGTATTTATAGAAACATTATATAAATACACATGGGGAAAGGGAGACACATGCTTTTGTATTACTTTAATCTGCTTATAGTTGGACTTAAATGCAATACATGCAAGTAACAGAAAAAAATTTTTGAATGAAGAAAGAGAATAAAGCTGTGTTGTTTTTAAGTTGCTTACTTACTTTAAAAATAACCATCGCAGAAGTGTCTAAGAAAGACAAATAACAAATGGTCTTTCTCCTTGGAAAACAATTCTGTATATCTTGCTAAAAAAAAAAAGCCCAACTGACCACAGAACAACAGCAAAAACACCAACAAAATTAAAGAAAAAACCACAGTGTAGTATCTTGTTTATAATGGCAGCATATCTTTTGCTAAACATCTTAGACATCTAATTTTTCTGAAAAAGGCAAATGTAGGAAGTTGGAGTTGTCTTTAGAGCTTTGAAGGATGCCTTTAACTGCTCACAGATTGATCAGCCTAAGTAGGCCTAAAAGTCTTTTCCACATATTTAAACAAAATTTTTAAGTCTTTACAGCCCTGGGACTTGAGCTGGTTTTAAAAATGATGCAACTGTCACCCATATTCAGAACACTGACAGATGCCAGTAAATGACCCATAGATAACATAATCTTTTTCTTGAGTTGTCAGGCTGCAGGCAGCCTGACATGTTTCAGATGAAAGAGGAATTCCCCATCCCACTCCCCAGTATGTCCCCTCACCAAATATATAGACCTGTAAGAAGATTGCTATGCTTATAAATACTTGAATTGTGTGTTTAAAAAACAATTCAAACAAACAAAAAATCCAACCCAAAACCATTAGAAATTACTTGTAGCTTTTAAATCAGTATTTTGAAAAATTGCCTGAGCCTGTGAGAGAAGCATCACTGGGAGGTAAATTTGCTTCACTAATTGAGAGGAAAATCTTTAAATATTGGTTTTCCCCTCACCATTCCAAACAGCCAGCACAGCTTGCTAGCTTTGAGAGGCTGGCATCACTTTAAGGAAGGTGTGACATTTGTGGTTTGTGTTTTGATTTTGTATGCATGTTTTCATGAATCTGATAAATATTTTTAATTGCCTGGAAATTCCTGCAAGCTGAGGTGGAAGTTGTAAACTTGCAAGAGTTGTCAATATAAGCAGCCAGATTCTGTTTAGGAAGCTGATGCCAAGGGGTACAGAGGAGATGTAGTGAGAGGGGGAAAGCTGTCACCAAGAAAATAACTCAAAGGACTGAAACCCCTAGATGGTGAAATTCTCCACAGGCTGACATTCTTCAGGTTGCATGTGGCTTCAGCAGCTGCTGGCGACTATCTGTGCTGTTAAACTGCACAAAAGTGGTTATTTTAGAGCACATAGACTTCTGAGGAAATCAACTTTCCATGAGGATAGTGGTTTTTCTTGTTAGTTCTAGTTGACTTTAATTGTTATGCCACTAGTTGATTTTGGATGGAGAAGTTACTTGTTTGTGTGTTTCTTATTTTTATAAATGTAGTACAAGAGAATGGGTGACAGAAGCTATGACAGAAATGAGTCTGAACCAAAGTGGAGCAGAGGAAAGCTCAGTGGTCAAGCCCTCTTTGGAGAGAAACTTAGAAAGTATGGAAAAAAAAAATCTGTTTTCCATTCTGGGATTTTGCAATATTCCTGAAACTGACGTCATGATTTGGAGCTGCTGTTTTTGATGTTTAATTTTCTTTGGCATTGTAAAAAGAGAGAGAATATATTACACACACATGAAAACATGAGTGACTAAAAACTGTTAGGCAGTGAAAGAAGAAACCATCAACAGAGAAAAGAAAAAACAAAAAAACCTCAGAGCTGATTGTAGACAAACCAAACTCCTTTTTCTTGGTCACTGTAACACAGCTCATTTTTGATGGCTGATATTTCAAAGGAAGTAGTCCCCCACAGATGCTCAGTTTCTCTGTATGTTGGCAGCAGCCCAGGGCTTTCCAGGAAACTGCCAGCTGGCTGGGTGTTTGTGTGTGGTGCAGGTGTATTGGAGAGCTCTGCTCCTCAGGATGCTGTCCTGGCTGTCAAGAATTATCAGCTGAATGGCACAGAAAGCTCAGTGTGCATTTTGGCTCTTTTTTTAAGCCTGAGCAAACCATCTTTTTATTTGTAGTAATAGCAATTATTTTCTTCTTTGTTGCTAAATCTAACTTAAAGAATGCCAGTGTCCTTCCTGTTAGGTCGTACACTCTCAGAAGTAGGGATAAATTGCATAAATGTCAGGGAAAACTTTGCTTTAAAAGTTACTGTGACTAGGGATAACTGGAGCTGATGGTATCTTCATTGTTTATAGGTAGGGTTTTTTCACAGTCTGCTCCAGGGACACCACCAAAGACAATAACGATCTCTGAGAGCGGAGTTATTGGATCATCTTTGAGTACAACAACACAGCAGACACCGAATAAAATAGCTATCTCACCACTCAAATCCCCCAATAAGGTAAGGACCTGTTCTGGCTGCAGAACTTCTATCCCTCCTGCACAGTGGTCTCAGTGGAGCTCTCTGTGTCTTTGCTACAAGCTCTTTATTATCTCTCTGGAGATAATAAACATATCTCCAGAGTCTCCATTTTGCCTCACAATGCTCTGTGGTAATGCCCTAATTTAGATTTTTTTTCAACTGGCTCCCTTACTATGGTTTTAAGTAGATATGCATTACTGCATAGTTTCCCATTCCTGCCATTTCTTGCCATTCCCTAAGCATCGATTCTGAGAGCAGCTGTTCCCTCTTAGCCAAGCACTCAAACTATTTTTAATGCCTTCATAAAATGTCAACAGGCTGTTTAAGAGGAGACCTCAATAATATTAATAGGTCCGCTCTTCTTAACCACCATTGCCTGCTACTGCACAGGCAATTTAGTCTTCCCTGATCACTTCTGAATTAAATTAGATTTGTAGTGGTCCTTGAGAAACACAGAGCTGGAGACTGGCACAGGTCAAGGTGACACTTGTGTTTTAGATTTGATAATTGTCTTGAGAAGAGGAATATTGCTGGAGAAAGGGGGACAAGATGCACAGTGCAGGCAAACTAAATATCACAAAAAAGTGATATTTAAAAAAGTGAAGTAAGAATAAAGAATTCTTTCAGTTTGGCTGTGCTTTAGTGATGTAATGTTATACAGATGAATAAAAGACTTGATTTGACAATTATTAGTAAGAGAAGCAACATAAGGAAGAAGTTATTTTTTATTCCAAAGTTACTTTTTTAACTAGGAGTGAGTGTGAAAAGACTCTTTAGGGTTACATCTTGAATTTACTGTAGATAAGTAAGTCTAAGTATCTGATTTTTCTTAAAACATAAGGAAGTTTTGAACAAAAAATAGAGTACCAGCCTTGGAAGGGGTGTGGTTGTATAGTGTTCAAACACTGCATTCTGCAGAAATTTGGTCAGAAGACTGGATCTCTGTGGGAAACTTCAGTGTAGATTTGAAAGCACTGATGTTCTTATACTTCGACTGAATTAGTAGTGTGAGGTGAGAATTTTTTCTTTTGAACAGCTTTTCTTTAAAATTCTTATTTCTGATGTGATACTATTACCTATGACAGTCGTTGTACCAATTACAATGCTTTTATTTAGAAGATCCCTCTTGGCAATGCTCAGGCTTCAATGAGATCATTTCCTTAAAAAACCCCTGACAAAACAAATGAAAAGACAACCCCTCACTCCCACCCAGATGCTGTGCTGGGTTTCTGCAGGAGCCTTTTGGTGTTGGAAACCAGTGATGCCTTCAAGTTCCTAAGGGCTCTGTTTGCCATTGTTACAGCTGGACTCGAGTGAGTTGTGGTTAAATGCAGCACCCTTGTTCACAGAAAGAGCTCTGTTCTGGAGGAGAGCTGTACTGTCCTGAGGAGGGGAATGTGTATGTACAGGGTCCTGTATCCTGCACAGAGGTTTAAACTGCTTTTTGTTTTGCCAAGCAGCTAACAGTGGTGTCAGTGGCCTCCCAGCCTCCCAGCTCCCCCCAGAAGACGGTGGGCGTCCCACTGAATGTAGCGTTAGGACAGCAGATCCTCACAGTGCAGCAGTCAGCACCCTCCTCCCCTGGGAAGGCTATAGTCAACCACACAACCACCCAGGTACAGACTGACTTTCCTTTGTCTTCTGGTGTGTCTGTGTCATTGCTTGCTGGAAACTGGAGTGTTGGACCGTGGGTTGGCAGCGGTCTGTCCGACGGTGTTCTTGGAATGGTATCTGCTTAGGAATTGGCAAAAGTATTGCCCCGAGGAGCGTGTACTTCTTCAGTTGAGGGGTGCAAACCATTGCAAGCCCATACAAGGGCATGCTGTTAGAAAGCAGCTTTCCAACTTGGAAAGCCCCACTTGGTGCAAATTCTTGTTTCTGTGTACTGAATCTCCCAAGTCACCTGAAGAACTCTGTGACACAAGGAGGAGTACTTTGGGTGGTTCTGTTTCTTCTGCCAGTGTTTCTATGCCACTGCCTAGGGCTTCTTTCCAGGTATTTCTGAGGTTTGCAGCAGTGGAGTTCATATTCCTGCTGTAGAGGTCTGGGTTGAAACTTACAGAACCAGAAATTATTTATTTCCTATGTCTCATTTATAGAAAAATGGGGTTTTCTGTAATAGCTTTTATAGTTTTGCATTAATTAATCACAAGACAAAACTGACCTTTCTTACAAATGACCTTACAAGTGATCTTAGGTAAATATTTTTCTATCATAATATCTGTATTTCTATTGTGGTGAACATGAAGGGATGTGTATGGATGTAAATGTATCCAGAGCATGGATATAGCTGGGGGTGGACACGCATGTACAGCATGAGACCAGAGACTCAGACAGATTTCCCAGTCTTATCTTACTGATACAGGAGATAATTGGAATGCTGATATGGGAATATGGACACCATAAGGATTGGAACTTTTTTTTCCCCAGGGAAAACTGTCTTTTGAAATAGTTGTTAAAAGGTTAAGTCTCTCTAATGCAAACACCCTAAGTGAGAAAATTGAGGTGTCTGTGGGAGTTCTGATGCAAAGCTGACACAACACAAGGGCTTCACCTGTCTTCACTGGGCTCAAGAACATGCCTTTAGAAGAGCTGTCCATTGAATTTTACGATTTTCCCAGTTGTCCTTGGATAGCAGCCGCTCATTTGTGTGCTAGAGAGAACTGGTCTCCCTTTGATAATATCTGTGACTGTGCTTGCACATAGTGCTTATTTTGATGCTCTGGCTTGTTAAGGTTTCTGTGTCTTAAGAAAAATAAAAAATCCGAAGAAAACAATTTGCGCACATTTTACTAGAAAAACGATGTTTTTCTAGGAAAATGTGTGCAAATTGAGATTTCGTTCATGTAGTTGCTGAAAGCTGGACATCTGGGAAAATGTTCTCATAAGAATTCACATCATGCTGTCAACCAAATGTAATACTTCAACTTGATGTCAAGGACAATATGCGTAATACCAATAGTAAAAAATCCTAAGAATAAAAAGCTGAGCTCTAAAAAAAGTTAAATGGAAGGAAAAAAAGGAAGAAATCAAGGTTTGAAGTTGAGCAAGTCTGGGAAAAGAGGCTGCTATCAAAGGAATAGACTTATGAATGTGTATAAATGAAATAAAACTTTCTTGTTATTAATTTGTAGTTTGAGAAAAGTTGGAAAGGTGAACTTTTGCAAATTCAAGGTATACTGATACTCCAGCTGTAAGGTCTGCTGAGCTCCCTTTCTTTCAGCATTTTTCCTTTTTTCTTAATGAATTTGTTTTGCTACTCCTCATTGTTCTTGCTTCTTTCATTTCTCAGCTTGTACTTTTTCTGATGTCCGTTAGTTTATGGATTCTGTTCCCTTTTCCTCTCAAGGGTTGCACAGTGATTTCTGTGAATTAATCACAATCTTAACAGGATATATCTATCTACACACAGATAAATTATGATGCAGTCCAGCACAAATTGTTCCATGTGCTTTTAATAGTAGAAATATTTCTATGTTTGGTTGTTTGATTGTGGAAAACAAACTGAGCCATGTTCTCTGTAGTCACCTGAAATAGTTTTGGCAGATGTTGTATCTTGTGAAGTGGACTGAGTCACCCTACTCATGTAAATACTAGTTTATTCTGGTGTTTGTTGTAGAGCATTGAAAATGGAACTGAGTTTACTCTGAGCTGTTGAGAGGCATTTAATCCCTTTGCACCTGTTCTACTTTTGAAAGCAAAAAGGGGGTAACTGTCTTCCTTCTCAAGGGTACGAATGTATGCTAGAGTTGCTCACTAAAAAATTGAGAAATAAACATGCTGATATTCTTTCTGCCTTTGTACAAGTAACTTCATGCTGTCTGTGTTGGCTTAACAGGCTGTGAAATCAGCAGTGCAGACCATTACTGTAGGAGGAGTGGGTACATCTCAATTTAAGACAATTATTCCCTTGGCAACTGCACCCAATGTTCAGCAGATTCAGGTACCTGGAAGCAAGTTCCATTATGTCAGACTTGTTACTGCCACAACAGCCAGTAGTTCAACCCAATCTGCCAGTCAAAATCCCAGTACGAATACTCAGCCTCTGCAACAGGGTAAGTGCTGGTGGTAACATATTGTCTGAAGCCTCTGTTGGGTTCTTCTTTCATGTTTGTTCTGTAACGATTAAAATGAATATATAACAGATCTGTGAAGCCTGCCAGATGTACTTGGTTTTGTGGTAAGACTTCCATAAATTCCATATTCTGCTGCTACCTCTGGTTTGTATGTGAAAATGCTCCATTGTGTCAAATTGCTCTGTAATTGGGCCTGAATCCTGGGAGCATTTTAGGTTGCTTTTCCCTAGTTTACCAGATTTGTGGGTGGTTCATGGCCTCTCCCATCTCCTCTGTATGAAGAGCCTGAAGGCAGGACAGCCCACAAGCATATTGCAGAAACTCCTGTAACGTGAAGATCCTTCCTAGTAAATTGCTTTAGGAATGCCAGATGTTTTTGCTGGTTTCTGTCCATGCTTTCCAGAGTGGTGATGGAATAAAAGATTTCAAAGGGAAAAGGGATATAAGGGAAATCCAATGTCCAGAGGAGGAGGAGGTCTGCACCCTGGCTGGTTTTTTAAGCCATTGCTGTGAAATGTGTGCAAAGGCTCTTGGGCCAAATTCCCATTTACAAAGGTGTTGTCTAGACCCAAGTGTTGTATGCCATGAGTTACAGTATTAAGTACCTCTGTGTTATGCACATGTGTAAGTCTGAGGGGCTGAGCTGTGGACCTGGAGTGACTAACACACATTCATATGATGTTGTTTCTTGACACCAGCGAAGCCCGTGGTGGTGAACGCGACCCCAGTGCGTATGTCAGTTCCCATAGTACCAGCACAGACTGTGAAACAGGTGAGTTAAGTTTAAGTCATGTAATATTCCTGACCCGTTTTGGCTGGACAGAAAAAAGTCTACTTCCAGCTCTGTAAAGAAATGTTCTACTAACAAAAGTGTATTCTGAATGACTGAAACACTGATTTCATAAAGAGCTCTTTTCTCTGCAGGTGGTGCCCAAACCAATCAACTCAACTTCTCAAATAGTCACTACTAGCCAGCCCCAACAAAGACTTATCATGCCAGCCACTCCACTGCCACAGATCCAGCCCAACCTCACCAACCTCCCCCCGGGCACTGTGCTGGCACCAGCCCCTGGCACAGGAAATGTTGGCTATGCAGTCCTTCCAGCTCAGTATGTCACACAGGTATGGCCTTTCCCAGAGATGGTTAAGCAAATGCTGCTCTTGTGGAACATTCAGCCTAAAGGTTCCTGCTCTGTGACTGTCACCTGACACTGAGGTTTCTTTTAGGGACCCTTGGCAGAATGATGGTGGCACTTTAATTGCAATCATAGTTGCAATTAAAGCTTTCTTTTCTTAACAGGAGTTTTTATTAGCATAATAGCACAGCAGTTCTATAAGCAGAATCAGTATAGTACAAATTTGAGTAGTGTAGTGCAGAATTTATAATGCCAGCTTACTTGGATCACCTAGATCTCACCTTGGAATTTCTAATCACCTAGGCCCTCTGCATATTGGGTCAGATCTTGATATACAGTTGGTTCATCACTTTAACAATCATAACCTAGACTTGAAAATCATATGAAGGAGTACAAGTCACTCGGTCCTTGGAGGAAGCAGGTGTCAGTGGAGGTGACCCTGGCCACTGGCAGTCACAGGGCTCAGTGTCCAGCAGCAGTTCCAGTCCAGGTTCATCACTTAGGACTTGGAACAGCTCGATTTTATAACTGCTCTGTGTGCTGTTACACTTTCCTGTTCCCTGACAGTCACCATCACCTGGTCGTCTGGGTGCCTGAAACCTCTATGGCCGCTAAGGAACAGAGTAATTGGCCTGGTGCCCAGGAATCCTGAGACCTGTAGTGAGGGGAAGAAGAAATCCTATGGGTTTGTCTGTTTGGTTCACAGGACCTGATCACAGGGCCTGATGATGAGGAGAAAGGGAGCTTAGATGTGACCTGCTTGGTCAGAGAGTATGGCTGTGTTCATTATAAAATGATGTTTGTTAGTGCTAAGCACATTGCCAGGGATCAGAAACAGCTGCTACCAGTCACCCCCACTGAGGCATTATTATTTTGCCTTTTGCCAAGATCTGAGCAATGTTCAGGATGAAAAGGAGAGTAAATGAAATGTTCTGCTAAAGGCTGAAGTTTGTAGAAACAAAGACTGATAGCTCCTAGCATTACTGGTACCAGACTGGTTTCTGGTTGCCTTTTGGTTTTGTCACATTTGCAGTTTGACCCTGAAGATTGTTTCTGTGTCCTTCCAGTCTAGTTCTGCAAATTTTACTTAAAATTAGCATCTGTTGGACCTCTCCTGAGGTTTGTGTTCCAGTCACAACCTGTCCCTGTTTGCCTGGCCCCAGTAGGTCTGTATCTTGCTATGTGCCAATATGTCCCCAGAACCTGTCCCAACAGGAGCAAACAGCTGCCTGTAGGTAATGCTAAAGAAGGTAGCCCAGAGCAGTGTTGTTTGGCACGTTCTTGAGATTTTGGGGTTTTTTAATGTGGAAAATAAATAGTGGGTTCAGGTATGCAGAGGAGTTGGAATGCAAACCATTTTGCTTACTTTCATAGTAAGTGGCTTGTATATAAAGGAAGCTACTAATTTGTGCAGGAAGTGATTCTGCTCTATTAGGGGGAAAATGAACATGTTTTTAGGAGCAGGAACTGTTTGTAGTCTGAACATTTCTGTGTGTTATCCCTGTCATCTGTATGGATCTAGACCCTGTAATAGACAACAAAAGATATAATCTAAAACAGTATTTTTATGCTAAGTATGGAGGCAGGAAGTTGCCACCTGGTCCAAGTTCTATAAGCATTTAAAAGTGTTCTTAGAAGCAAGTTATTTTATAGGAATATCTGGAAAGCTAATTCAAAAACTAGCAACACATCCTCTTGTGTATAATTTCTTTCATGTCAGGCATTAACCTTTTTGTTTTGTTAGCTACAACAGTCATCCTATGTATCCATAGCAAGCAACACTGGCTTCACAGGGACATCCAGTGTCCAGTCCCAGGCACGGCTGCCATTTAATGGGTAAGAGTTTGGAAAAAAAAAATCCCCAAACCTGTAGAATACAAACCTGTAGAATAGGCTGCTTGAATAAGGATGAGGTCTTGGAGTTTAGATTGGGGAACTCTCCAAGACACTCAGATGTGCTGTTGTGTAGTTATTACCTCTGACTAAAGGGTGTGGATCTCTCTGACATTTGAGCCAGTCTCTTGACCAAAGCTGTGTTTCCCTTTCTGTTTTTTGAACTTGTGTAGCAGAAAGTTGACCTGAAAGCTCCCTGCTGCTTGTTTTTTATTTGCAACAGCAGCTGTGAGCTACAGGCCTCAACTATTTCTCGACACTGCTGCAAAGAGATTCTGGACATATAAGCTAGATGCTTTACACATGCTGAAATTCAGGCAGACAGCAAAATGGATCCTTAAAGGAAGCTTTGGGTTTTTTCAGCCTTGAGTTTTTCCTTTAAGGATGAAAATAACAGCTAATGTATATTATTTTCCCTTTGCCAATCCAGCAGACTTAGCTGTTCTGCACAGTCCTTTTGTGTTACTGTTTGCTGGAAATTCTGAACATGAAGGTGCTTATTGTTGCTGCAGCTTCAACTGATGCAAACTAATCCCAAATCCAGATGCAGCTATTCAAATGAATGGGTTTGATTTAATCTCCCTGGTATTACGTGCAGAAATTGCTGGATAGGCATGGAGCAAATCTCATCAGAAGTGATTAGTGTCACAAAATCCAAGTTTTAGGAGCAGTTAAAGACTGTGTTTACTAAGAAATTTATCTGAAAACTGAATACCATGGTTTAGCTTGCTTTCCCATTATTCCAGAGGAGGTATTTCTTGTTTTCTGGGATTTTTTTACATTCTGAGTAGAACAAAAGAAAAGGCACAATCATGTTGTTTGAATTTTGGTTGGATCTGATCCTACTGCGCTTGAGGGGATTCTGGGGGAGGTTTCTCTGACTCCATTTTTTTTAGTTATGCTCCCTCTAGATTTAAAGCCTAATTTCTACTTCAGGCACGCATCCAAATCTGCAGCAAATAATCCATTTCTTTCTGGGTTGGAAAGGCACTATTTATAATAGTTACTTAAACACAGTCAGCCAAAAACCTAATGCAAGGTTATAAGGAATATGAAGGAATATAAAGGAGTATAAGGAATATAAATATTTTTTCAAAGTTTTCATTATAAATAAAAAATAAACAGATAAAAACTGTGTGTATATAAATGTTCTTTTCCCCCCACAGAATAATTTCTTCTGAGTCTGCAAACCGCCCCAGGAAGCCTTGCAATTGTACTAAGTCTCTGTGTCTGAAATTGTAAGTACAGCTTGGTACAGTTTTTGTCTTTTAAGCCTTATTTTTAACATCACGAATGTGTGCCAAGTATCAGAATATAATGGTTTTAAGTATGCCAGGAATTTTATGTCTAGATGCTGATTTAAGGCGGATATTGGTGGAGATGTTGCAGAGCCTATGTAATTTTGCACCTCCTGTGAGCTATATGGACCACAACATTTAAAAATGTCTAATTTTGCGTCATGTACCTTATTGCATGGTGGAGCCGATTCCACTCAGCAGCTCTGGTCACCTTGTTGGTACCATGAATTAAATGATATCTCATAGTATCATTTGTGGGCATTTACTATACTTTGGTGAAGTGCATCAGTAATACCATGCTGGATCAAATACTTCAGAAAGATTGGGATGTGCATATTTTATTAAAGGATTGAATGGACAAGTGATTCTTCACTGACAGGTCTGCTTCTTGCTTATCCATGAGATATTTTGATGTTCCATTCCATGTATTTGGAAGTAAGAACTTGACACAAAAGCTTCTAGAGCTGAGGAGAGTTTCTTCACCTTGAGACAAAGTCAGTTTACTGATATTTTTGGGACAGGAATGGGAGGAGATACTGAAATTAATCAGTGGTTCCCTGAACCCTAGACAATGAAGAGGAAACCAGGGGTGTGGTACTCAAAGGGGAAGTGCATCTGAACCCAAGTTAAGAAGTGTGTTTAAACTCTTGAGTGTCTTTTTGTATAGTGCACCCCTCTGGATGGGGAGGTGTGCCCTGTGTTTCCCAGTCTCAGACTTGTCTTTTGCATAGCAGGAAGATGTGTGGCTGTTTTTCAGATATTTTACATACATGACTGACTTTACAGTGCCCAATATATGTTAGATGTGTAGGGGTTCAAGTTTTGGTGCCTGAATTTGCCCTAGAAATTCTGGGAGCATTGCTGGGAATACTTCGCGCCTTCAGAATGGTGTTAGGACACAAACTGTTCTTGTAAATCACTGATGTTGTGTGTTCTGGGCATTAGTGCAGAGCAAGTGGTTAATTCACTCTGGCACAGGTGCTTTCTCACTAGTAAAACCTTTTTTCTGTCTGTAGGGGAACATATTTTTTCCCAAATGCTCATGTAAGGTAGGCACATAGCCTATTCTACTAAGAAGTCAACTCAGTTATTTGCTCACTTATGTTCTGCATTGATGCTGGCACTGGTGTGTTTTTTGGTTTTTTTTTTGGAAACCAGGACTATTCTACCACTGAACTTTAAAAAAGAAAGGAGAGCTATTACAGCTTGTAAAAGCTTTTGATTTAGTTTGTCCCTGGGACCGTTCAAGATGCTAAAAACCTCCAAAATCCAATTCAACCTTATGAAGGGTTGCAGTGGGCTCCAGGGCAACCCTAATCTAGTTTATGTAGTGCTAGGTTGGGCAAGCCACAGAAAGCCAGTTTAGCAATAGGTTTAGGCACCAAAAACTGACCATACACCCCCAGCAGGATTTGAAAAACAAGTGAAGAGGATCAGCAGTTTTTAGCTGTTAGCTGGAGGTGGTCCTGGAAGCCTTGAAACATCAGAGTTTGTTGTGGCCTAAAGCCATGTTTGAGCTGGGGATGAATGTGGTATTTCCATGTATCAGATCTGTGAGTCTGTGCATTGGTGAGATGTTGTTTTTGGTGGGAGGCACCAGAGGTACAAAAGAGGCATGACAACATTATTTGCTTTCCATGTCCGTGTTTTGCTGCTTTTTGTTCATGTATTTGTCCCTTTTTAAAGTCAGCTTTATCCTCATTCAGATCCATCCCCTGGTTACCTGTGCTTCAAAGCCTCCAAGATGTGCCAATTTGTTATTCCTTTTCTATTCTTCCATCCCAGCTTAAGGGCAAAAGTAACAAAAAAAAAAAAGCTCCTTGCTGGGTTAGTTTGCCTGTTAACTGTCACTCCAGTTGCTTGCCTTTTGTTTTGGCTGTATGAGGGCTCCTGAGGGCTGACTTGGACTGACTGGGTCAGGAGTTGGTTGTGAGGTGGCTGCAGCAGACTGGCCCTCCATATGTGGGTGACCCAAGAGTCACCCTTGGAAAAAGTCTCATTAGCTTCTCTTGCTGCCTGGGGGACCTGTGCGATGAGCTCAGGTGGACACCCCTAAGCTCCACCTGTGTCTTTAGACAGCAGCTGGACTTGCACTAGAGGATTTTAGTTCTGCAGTGAGGCTGGTACCGCTTGTCCGGGTGGAGTTGAGTGTAGGGTGACCCTTACCCATATTGGTGCCAGAGTAGGAACTTTTGCTACTGCAGTGTGTGAGTCAGTACTCACGCACAATGTAATGGTCAACGTTTACACATGCCTTCTGCATCTTCTGTTTCAGGTATTGTGACTGTTTTGCTAACGGTGAATTCTGCAATAACTGCAACTGTACAAACTGTTACAACAACCTGGACCATGAAAACGATAGGCAAAAAGCAATAAAGGTGAGGGGCTCTTCCCCTGCCCCCTGGAATCAAAGTCATTTAGCTTCTTTTTTCTGAAGCTCCAGAGCGGGGCAGAGTGGGTGTATAATGCTCTGATCTCCTCCCACATGTGCAAGGCTTAAGTTCTTTTATTGCACCTCTAAATTCTGCTCCCTGCATGCAATGACTGACCCTTTGGGTCTGCATTGACAGGCCTGCCTCGACAGAAACCCTGAAGCCTTCAAGCCCAAAATAGGGAAAGGAAAGGAAGGAGAATCGGATCGGAGGCACAGCAAAGGGTGTAACTGTAAACGCTCGGGATGTCTCAAAAACTACTGCGAGTGTTATGAGGTACGAAGCATTATCTCATTTGAAAAACAGTAGCTTTTTCCCTTTAGTGTAGTAACTTCTCTCATTTGCTTTGTATCTTCCTTGTATTGCTATAATGTTTTCTCTTCTGTTTGTTTCCATTCCTATAATGTTACCCCTTCTCCCAGCAGTTTGCACATAGAAAGCCATGTACATGGAAAAATGGGTCGCTACTGTTCTGTAATTTTAAACAATGTAGCAACTTAGAACTTAGGCTTGGATTTGTTCTTTACTGAATAGCACCATTTCCTAAAGAAATCTACTGCATCAAGTCCCTAGGAGGAGTTGAAGCAGCATCCCACAGATGCTGTGGGATAGAATGTGTCTGTGGAATTCAAAAGGAAAAGTTGTTGTCACTTTATCTGCTGACTGATCAGTCTGTGGATGTAGGGACAGTGTAGACTGACCTTTCTCAAAACTCAGCTGTCTAAATTCCACTAGAAACTGGATGTTTATGAAGAAAGGGATGAGTGGGAAAACACATTCTATGCTCTGTGATTCTATGATTTGATTGAAGTATACATTCTGGGAAGACATCTCAACTTGAGGTAAGAATTTAGAGAGATGACTGCTACTTGGGAGTTTGTTCTAGTGGTTAATTGGTAAGAGATTAAAATAAGATCTCCTTTTTGTTGTGTTTTCTCATAAATGGAGTCAAACCTGCAGCAGGTTTCTTATGTTTTGTTTGTTTCTTTCAGGCAAAAATCATGTGTTCTTCCATATGCAAATGCATTGGCTGTAAAAATTTTGAAGAAAGCCCGGAGCGAAAGACATTGATGCATTTAGCAGATGCTGCAGAGGTCAGGGTCCAGCAGCAGACTGCTGCAAAGACCAAGTTATCTTCCCAGATCTCAGACTTGCTGACAAGGCCAACACCAGCACTCAGCAGTGGTGGTGGGAAGTAAGTTGATGCTGTACCCTCTTTGAGTTGTTTCTAACCTGGGTTTTTGATGTGTGTGATAGGTATGTCCCTATCATCTCTGAGCCTTGTCTGTGTAAGCTGTAGGGGTGGGAGCAGTCAGGTGAATGGAACATTTTGTTCCTGTAACAGTAGGGATTCTGACCCACCAGTTCATTTGGCTGTTAACTGCAGCTTATTCACTATCTAAAGGCTCTTGGAAGCCATGGGACAGATGAAATCTCATCAGTCCTCGGACTAAAAAGTTGTCAGCCCTGGAGTTAGGTGCCTTGTGTGTTTTTGCAGACACTAAGTGGATGTTTCTTTGTTTCAGGCTGCCCTTTACATTTGTCACCAAGGAGGTGGCCGATGCAACCTGTGAATGCCTCCTGGCACAGGCAGAGCAAGCGGAGAAGACGGGCAAGTCCAAAGCTGCAGCAGAGCGCATGATCCTGGAGGAGTTTGGACGCTGTCTGATGAGGGTTATCAGCTCTGCAGGGAAGTCCAAAGGTGACCCTTGTGCCATGAACTGCTGACTCATGCACATGAGCCACAATGAAGTGGACTCAACAGAACACTTAAGGCACAGGGACACTTTGGTTTAGCATAAAGGATTTAATAATATTTGTTAATTTGGTGCTTGTTGTAAATTGACCCATGTAAGATTGAAACAAGAAATTCTTTTATAACAAGATGTAGAGCCTTTTAAAACTTAGCTAAATCTTCTACATAAGACAATGCCTAAAGGTCAGTTCTTCTTCCCAATGTACAGCTTTTACCCTGGGTTTCTTAAAAATTAGATGTGTTCTTCCCTTTCCCCCAGAATAATTGTCTGAAGGGCATATATAAATTATTATAATATATATTATTTACATTGTATGGATTTGCATCACTGCATACAGGAAAACACAGGTGATGTCAACAGCCAGATCATGCTTTTGCTGACAGGCATGTAATTTGGAGGTACCAGTGTATCCAAGATAATTCTGAAAGGAAGTATGTAGAAATAAGCATCTAAATGGAAGGTAGTACTTGTATTTAGGACCTGACACAGCATGTCGCTTTAGTGCACAGAGCACTGTGAGATACATAGGCAATAATACAGAGGGGTTGCTTGCAGATTCAGCACTGAGCAAGTCATGGAGAATGTTTCTGGAGCAGGGCCCAAGGAGCGTAGAGGCGAATGGCATTATGGGGAATTTTTGATAGGAATGGGGCAGAGTGCTCAGGTGTTTCTTAAGCTGAAACTTGAAGGCTAAGACAGTGGCCTGTCCTCTGAAGTGAGGAAGTGCAGCCACACCACAATGCCAGACCGTCTGCCCAGTGTGGTGTTACCTAAGTGTGTAGCAGATTGATGCTGTTGTTTAGGTGAAGCTTGGTTTTTCAGAGGTCTGCAGCAGCTTAATCCCTCACTGGAAGTAGGGTTGTGCAGTCCGTTGTGTTTTCTAGGATCAAGCTGTAACCCTGGAAAAATGTTTAGGCCTGAGAAGCTGAAGTCATGGGAGATGACAATCTGCACCTGAATCAACTTGCAAATGCAGGTAGAGATCATGTTCAGCCTGGCTGTGGGTGTTCAGGATGCTGCTTGTCTCCATGTTGGCAATTTACTTGGCATAAGGGCTCTTTTAGTGTTTAGAATAATTGTGAGAGCTGTGATGAGAGGAAGTACTAGCACAGAATCAGGATTGCTACAAAACCAGACACAGATCCTTTTACACTAAATGGGGAGCAATCAGCTATTGCTGGGTATAGACTAAGGCAGGGGATTTTTTTCAGTATTTGTTACAAGCAATCTCAGATCACATTTTTGATAGTGGAACACATTTGCAGAATTAACCTGGTGGGTTACTTACCTATCATGAACATCCATTAACCATGTTTAATCACAGGCATTGTTATTACCTGTCTCACTGCAGCCTGAACTAGCTACGTTTTTTCCAAAAGGGATTTTGTATTCCTTCTATAAAACTGTAAATACAGAGAAATGCAGGGCCAGGCTGGGGAGAGGTAGGGGCTAGGCACACCAGCAGCAGAGATATGTGCCTGTGTATGTGAAGGCAATAGGGTGGGAGGATGCTTCACCTCCCAGCCCTGTGCACAGAGCAGAAGGCCCTTGGCCCTTCTCTGGTGCCTCCTTGAAACACCTGGGAGGCATGAAGGCCTGGGAGGCAGCCAGCAGCAGTGGCGGGCACACAGACCAGGTCTGACCTGCCAGTCACTGTCTGAAAGGCTCTGTCTGCTAAGGACATCTCCCTGAGCATAAATAGCAATGTTTGTGCAAATCTCTGAAAAGGGAATCCACCTCTTGTGTAAGTAAATGCCACATTTTTTCATGATTAGGACTTGGATTTACTAAAAAATCAGTGCAGTAACTTTACCTGTAGATAGTGCGGATATTCCCTTCTAGTGACCTAATATAGTCTGTCCAGTAAGATTTGTATAAATGTAAATTAGTGTAAGTGAATAAAGTAATACCTACTTACGTTATTTTTCAAACAGATTGCAGTATGCCTTTTGTTTAGACTTCAATCTGTGTTAATTTTGTATATATTCAGTGTCTTACTCTAAATTGCACCTTTTGTGATGTGTATTTATATACAGTGTGCAAAAGCACTTGTGAAATTTAGATTACAGTTGTAATTATGTATGATGGCATTGCTGGAGAATATTTTGCTTGTAAAGACTTTGAAGGTGCAATCAAATGCTCTTAGTTCTTCTATTTTGTTTTGAACAAGCTTACTCAAATATTAAGCTTGGATTCCTCTCTCCCTTCTCCCTGGTGTAGAGTGTATTAATTGGTTTTTGTACTTCCTTAGCCATTTGCATCAAACTGCTGGACAAGATTAACAGTCAAGTTCATCCAGTTACAAAAAAATAATTGAGAATGGGGCAAGGGTTCATTTTATAGTTCTGTTTACATCCAAAAGTAGAAAATTAAATTTATATTTACAAAACCTATTCAAAGAATACACTTTTCTATATTGTACAAATAAACCAGTCAGATAAATCACAAAAAATAAACATTTATACTATTCTGTAAATGATTTTTTTTGAACTCCTTTGCTTCTGCACTGACAAATATACACAGAAGGTTTGTCACTGAAATATTAAAATAAATTGTTAACACTAGGTCCACTTCTGATGCAAGTACTGGCTTGGATTTTCAGTGTGAGACCAAATGCTACCAGAGATAAATAAATATCCCTTGGTTACTGGTGTGCTGTCATGCACAGCAATCCACGGCACAGTTCACTCATCTTAGAGCTGCAGGTGGAGGCAATGCAAGTGTTCCATTACATGATTACAACCAATCTGTCACTCTGATTTCAGCAGCATTTTGCCAGTTGTCCCAAAAACCACATATAGAGGGGAGGGAATAGTTTCCTGCAAAGTCTCTTGTAGCTGGAATGGCTCCATGACAGTGATGGCTTCAACATGGTTTTTTGCATAGATATTTGGATTGGGGGAAAAAAAAAGGCCAGAGGTTCTGGACATTATTCCTCCCAGCAGTGATTGTATAAATTTCTGTGGTGCTGCTGCTCTCAAGGCAGAGCTTGAGGGATTGAGTGCAGCAGAACTAAGGGAAGGAGGAGAAACCCAAACCAACCAGGGACAGTTTTGTCAAGTCAGTGGTAGGCAGAATGGTACCTTTAATGTTATTACTGCCCTAGGCTGTGGCAGATCACCATTTTTCATCCCAGCTTCATTGTGGATCTTGAAAGTGACTGAACAGCAGGTTTTGTGGGAATTAGTTGTCTTCCATCTCTATAGATGCAACTCCTGTTCTGCATGGCAAAGGGAAACCCCTTAGCAGCAGTTGTGCCAAACTTTGCTGTTCTAGGCAAAGCACTAGAGGCACCTTCCTTGCCACGGAAAGAAGCAGCCTGTCCTACTTGGTGGCATCAAAGCTATGGCTCAAGTGATCAGTGGGAACATTAAAAGAAGGGTGCCTTGTGCTCTGGGCTACAGGCCAGCCCTGGGAGGATGGGGCCATGAAATGGGAACTGAAATGCTTGCCCTGCTGCAGCACCTCCATGTATTCATTCCTGCCTCTGGAGGAGGGTATTGGTGCTCCTGGACACCACTGGACACAACAGTCTGGTCACAGGCTCAGCACTGCTCCAGAGGATCTAGACTTGACCACCATCTTTAGCTGTTTGGAGAGGAGATTAGAGCTTGTGTACAACTTGAGTGCCACTTTCTTTTTACATCTTCATTTTCCTATTTAAGTAGAAGCCCTGCAAGCTTTGTTGCCCCCAGCTTTTATAAAGCACATCTTTTTGGTGAAATTGAAGTGCTAGTGCATGTGATTCCCCCGCAACCCCATCAACTATCAGTTTTCTTCTGCCAAGAGCACTAAAGCCACCCAGCACTTCCAGGGACACTGCAGTCTCCTACCACAGCCCCAGGCACCTCCTGCTGTGCAAATTTCAAGAAATATGTGGCTGCTTTGCAGGATTGCTAGAAGGAACAGGGAATCAGATAAACCTTCTTGCTTTGCTCAGTTAAACTTAGGTTAGGGGGTTTGCAGTGGCCTGAAACATCACTGATTATCAACACTAGTTTTGCCTGCAGTGTTTCCTCACGTGTGTTGCATAGGTCTGTCCAGCACTGAGCCTCAGCAAGGAACAGCCATCCTTGGAACCACAGTGTACTCAGACCATGTGTGGGTTTAGCTTGACTGACAGCTACCCAGTGGTGATGGAAACAAATGATTTCCCTTCAGTCTCTTTAATTTGTGCCTTCTGCAAGGGTATTTCAAATTCAGGTGTTGGGTGGGGTTTGTTCTTATGTTTAAGTAACACCGTGTTACTTGCTTTACTAAGACTGTGTAGTGGTTGTTGATGCTCAACTCCCTGTCAAAGAAATGGTTTGTGAGGGTGGGAAAGAGGGGGCTTTCTCCCAGAAGTTCCTGGAAGATTTTCTGTTCTAGAGACAAATGCCACAGCTTGGTATTTTTGTTGGCACCTCCTGCTTTGCCATACAGATTTAGGACTTGTTCTGAAATGCTTGTTATGTGGTGCACACTGGTTGAGGGCAGACTGACACCACCTAACTTTTTTATGTAGAGCACTGACCTGCATCTCAGCCTGCTCTCATCTGCCTCAAACAGCGAGGCCAGACAAGCCTCACATTGCAAGTCCAAGGCCAACTGCTCAGCCACCCAGCCCGCAGTGCAGGTGAGGCTCCGTGCGTACAGCGACAGGTCTGTCAGCGCGTTGCTCAGGGCACAGCTGGGCAAAAGCAGGCCTGCACTGTAGGGGTACTCCGGGGCCAGAGTCTTCCCAGGAGCTGGGTGATACTGAGCACGAATGCTGCCCAGAGTCACAACTCTCTTCTGGGACAGGGATACATCCCAGGGGCTGGCACTGCCACTGCTGTGTGGTGAGCCAGGTGCCAGGCTGCAGCTGGCCAGCAGTTTGTGGTAAGCAGCCTGGAACACAGCGCAGGTGGGGCTGCCACTGCTGCTATAGGCTTGCTGCAGGGCCCTGAGAAACTGCTCCAGAGGGTCCAGGCTGAAGGCATGTATGTGGAAGTGGTGGGAAGGAGTGCCTTCTGGACATGTGTAGTTGGAGGAAAGCCACTTG
The DNA here is from genome assembly GCA_910950805.1 of Acrocephalus scirpaceus scirpaceus. Classification (NCBI taxonomy): domain Eukaryota; kingdom Metazoa; phylum Chordata; class Aves; order Passeriformes; family Sylviidae; genus Acrocephalus; species Acrocephalus scirpaceus. The sequence goes on along the minus strand of OU383778.1, from coordinate 55,838,177 downwards.
AGGCTTTCAGCGTTGAGCAAGAAGCTCAGAAATCCCAGTTTACGTTTGCTCTTAATAATGTATCTCCCCACAGAGTCTGTTAAGTTGACAAAGCAGCTCTTGGCCTCATCGAAGAGGTTGCTTATTTTGGTGTAATTTCCAGCTAGCAAAGGCTCCTTTCCATAGGGACCTCTGCCATAAAATACATCACACAGATTGCTCATCAGACGTACAAACTTGACAGTCCCAGTGCAGTTCCGAAACGAGGCCAGGCCCAGCCTCTGGAGGTGCTCCAGTGCCTCAGCAACACCCTCGCTGAACAGCAGGGTAGCAAGGTTGACCTTCAGGTGGTAACTCCCTTTACCCCCAGCCCCGCCTGACTCGGGACTGCACAGCTCCAACACCCTCTGCTCCTGCAAAGCTGCCAGCTCCACCACGTGCTGCCACCACATGGTGTCACCCAGCCACTCCACCTTCTGGAAGCACTGCAGAGCATTCCTTATCAGCAGGAGGGCATGACAGACGTCAAAGAAGTATGCGATCCTGTGAGCAGAACCAGGTGGATGCTGGAAAGTGCACTGACTCCTTCTGGGATCTATCCTGATCCCCAAAGCTCTGGCAGTCTCAGCACCATGAGCAGAGGCACCCGATGTCACAGCCAGGACCATGATCCCGATGTTGTTCAGCTTATTGATGGCCTGACGAAGGAGCTGAGCAAGGAAGTGTCCAGACGTGCTGTTCACCAAGAAATAGCCAAGGGGAGCTGTCCAGGGGCTCCAGATGCCGACTGCCATGAGGATTATTGCTTCCGATGCCAGCGGAGCTTCATCAGCATCAAGGATGCCTGCTCCCAAGTCAATAAAGCCTGTCAGCCGCTTGGTCTGTGGGTCCCACTCCTGCTGCTTCTGCAGGGACACGTCCTGTACCAGCACAGTGCAGTAGCGGTAGGCCTGATCCCCTCTCTCCACCTTCTCCTGAAGCTGGAGAAAAATGTCACTGCTGAAGCCTGCAGCAGCCTCCTTATTACACAGCCAGCTGGGAAAAAAAGGGAGGATGTGATCAGGAAATGTGATTCTGGAAAAGTTGAAGCAACAGGCAGCACTTTTTACCACTTAGGACATGGTCAGCCATGCCCAGAGCTGCAGAGCAGGCTGAGACATGCAGGGCAAAGAAGGCAGCCCTGCCTTCCTTCATGCATAGTCTGAGTTTCTTTTCTCCCACCCTAGTGAAAGCCAAGGAAAGTACTGACCATGCAGGGAAGTAACAACGCAGCTTTCCGGACAGATCTGTTACCCCTATTTCTACATGAGTATTTGGAAATACATTCTGAATGAACGAATAAAAACTTGCTTTGTCAGGCTGCAAGGATGAGGGAGGGGAAGAATCTTCCGTAGGTAATCATAGGTCTTAATATGGTAGAGATGGAGAAGACAAGCAAATTGCCTCATTTCTGGTGAGTAGTCTGCCATCTGCCTCCAGCTGTGCAACCCTCGAGGCAAATCTGCTTAAGAAATCACAAGAGATCAACTTCAGTGAAACAAATAAATGGCTGGAAACAGAGGGATGCATGACACAAATGCGCTGCAGAATAAAAGGCAACATTGTGGCCACTGGAAAAACTCAGTCGCGAAGTCAGGCGTGAAGTGCAGGGCTCAGCAATGATACCACTGTGCCTCGCCTCTTCCTTGGCAGGGGTTAAGCAAAGACACGAAACTGGGGCAAGGGAGTGAGTGCACTCTGCCTCACCAAGCGTCCCCAGCAGTACCTGAAAACTGCGCCTGCAGCAAACTCACGATTTCCTCAGAAAGTTGCCGCTTCTCCGCCAGCTCCCTGAGGATGCCCGGCACGGTCCTGCGCCGGGGCGCGGGGCCGCATCTCCCGGCGGCCGGCGGCTGCCGCTGGTGCCGCGGGGCTTCCGGCGGCGGCTCGGCCGCCCGCTGTCCCTGCAGGCTGTAGTTGTGGTCCCCGGCGGGGGGACTGGGCAGCGGCTGCTTCAGCGCTCGGGCGGGGGTCCTGCTCCTCCTGCGGCCGGCGCCCGGCGGCTCCTGGCGGGGGAAGGAAAGGGGAGGTCACGGCACACGGCGGAACCCCCGGGGGGGAGCGGGGAGCGCGCCCGGTACCCGCCCGCACCGACGGGAGGAAGCGGGAAGGCACGGCCCCCCGCCGCAGCTTCCGCCGCAGCCCGTAGCGCTCGAAGTCCCCTTCGGCGAAGTGTCGGGAGCAGAGGATGGCGCCGGGGCCGGGCCGCCACGCCCGGCGGCTCCGCGGGTCCACGCGGTTCACGGCGCGGATCCACTCGCGGCGCTGCGCGGCGTCCACCGGGAACCTGCGGCAGAGGGAGACGGCGGGATGAAGGGCCGGCGGGAGGAAGGGCCGGCGGGAGGAAGGGCGGCGCGGGCCGGGCCGGGCGCACTCACTGGTGGAAGGAGATGCCGCGCTCGCGGCTCCGCCCGGTGTCGCGCGCGGTGCAGCCCAGCGCGGAGCAGCTCCGCGTCATGGCGGCCCCGCGCGAGCCGCCACCACCGCCGCGCGCCTGGCACGGCGGGCCCGCCCATTGGCCTTCCGCCGCCCGCGCGGCCCGGCCGCCGCCTCGCCATTGGCCGGCGGGCCCGCCGGACCGCGGCCCCATTGGGCGCGGCGGCGCTGCGGCGGCGGCGGGACCGGGAGCGGACCGAGCCAACCGGGAGCGGCGGCGGCGGGCGCAGCCAGTGGCGAGGGGCGATCCTCAGCGCCAATGGGAGCCGCGCCTCCAGCCCCTATTTATAGCGGGGCCGGCAGCGCCTGCCGCCTCTCCCGCTGTGCGCCCGCCGTGCCACGCCGTGTGGCCCGCGCAGCGTCCGCCCCGCGCACGGCGTCTGGCCGCCGAGCGGCCGCGGGGCTCTGCCCTGGCTGCCGTGAGGAGGTGGGTCCGGGGCTGCCGCCCCCGGTTGTGGAAGCCGGCTGAGCTCCCTCGGGCTGTTCCCCCGCCCTGAGGTGGCCCCTGTCCCGTGATGAGCCTCACTGCTGTTCACATCATGAGCACGCCATGATTACCGTCCTTGAGCTGAGGACAGGCGGCCCCCGCGCTGCCGGCGCTGCGCCCCGGCCCCCCCGGTCCGGGCGCCCCTAACCAGTCTCCCTTTTCCCCAGGGCCGATGGCTGCTCCCGCCCCGAGGGACACGGAGGACACGCGCGGAAGGAGGCGGCTGCACATCCCCACGCACACCCTCCCCACACCGCCACCACCACCCCGTCGCTCCCCGCCGCTCCCCGTGCCGGGAAGGCGCGGCCCCGCTGCCGCCGCCCGGAAGCCGCGGGGCGCGCCCGGAAGGCGGTGGCGGCCGGGAGGCGGTGCCGGGGCTGCCACGTTGGAGCGGTCCGGGGACTGGTGAGCGCCGGGGACGCCGAGGTGAGGGCAGGGACGGCGAAATCCTCTGGTTTACAAGTGTTTTCCTCCGGTTCCTGTCGGCAACAGGGCGAGGGTGGCGGTCCCGCCGGCCTGGCGGGGTGCACCCGAGGCGGGGGGAGCCCGAGGAGGCTGAAATGGGACCCAGAAATGAGCCCTGAGGGTGTTCGGCGGCGGGGTCTGGGGAGGGTCTTACCGGGGCTGGGTTTGTTTCGTGGGTTAAGGCAGAAAAGCTGCTGTGGGGTGCTCGATGCTTTGGTGCTGTGAGAAGAGGTTTTTCCACAGCTGTTGAAGCTTTGCCCACGTTTTCCTGTGTTATGTTCAGCACCCGTCAGTTTCCTCTACGTGTCAATGTTACTCTGCCCATGGAGAGTTGTTCCTCCCCTCCCCCCGGGTGTCCTCTGGAGAGGATGGCTTGATTGTCTGTCTGTGGGATATCTTTAGGAAAACAGTCCCTCCGGCTGCTCCTGCCAAGTCCTAATGCGGCTCCTGGATCCTTGGCGGTGCAGTCTCACCATGCACCATTTAAGCATCACGTTTCTTGGTCTTTCTTTTCAGCAAAATGAAGCTGAAGGAAATAGACCGTACCGCCATGCAGGCATGGAGCCCTGCCCAGCAGCACCCCATTTACCTGGCCACAGGTGAGTTTTTTTGGGAAGCACATGCCAGCAGTCCTCAAACTGCACGCAGTGGCTTTCGTGAAGGAGCCATTATTGAAAGCTGTAGGAGTTACTCCATGTCCCGAGGGCTGGAGTGTGGTATATGTTGTGGGGTTTTGAGTGGAGTTCTTGCACTGTGCTGATGAAGATGTTTTGCGTTCTACAAGTGACAGCAAGCATCCTCCTCCTTTTGCCAGGGAAAGGTGACACCAATCCTAAGCACTAGTCACTTGTGGCTCCTTTGTAGCTTTAATCGTGTTCTGTGCATCATCAGGGAGAGGTACCTGCCTAAAGCTTTTCCTGCTCATCCTCATTAGAAACAGCCAAAGGCAGAACCATGGGGAGGAGAGTTGTGTGGAACTGTATCTAAGTAACATAAACAGAAGCCTGACCCCATCTCAGGATCCTTTTTAAAAGGATGATGTTTTTGTTCCCCTTCTTGTGCTGCATTTGCAGTTGCTGCTCTGTGTATCATGGCTTTCTCACTCCCAGACGTGCTTCCTTACAGGTACATCAGCTCAGCAGCTGGATGCAACCTTCAGTACAAGTGCTTCTCTAGAAATATTTGAGTTGGACTTAGCAGACCCTTCACTGGATATGAAGAGCTGTGCCACATTCTCCTCCTCACACAGGTAGGCAGTGTTGTAAGAGAAAAGTACAGCGTGTGGAACTGTTATGTGTGGTATGTGTGGAACTGTCACTTCATGTGGTTTGCCTGCACTTGTTGAGGAGAGAAACTGAAGTTCAGCACTGAAAGATGAAGGCAAGTGTGTGCAATTGGTAATGTGGGGCAGTGAGCTTGGACTCCAAGTATGCAGCTCCTGCTTTGACATAAACAGAAAATTTTTGAATCTATGTGTGATATATGTGTGGTGCTTTTATCTCAGGAAGCCTCTGGGATTCACAAGAGAACAGAAGAAAATTGTGAAAACATGGTGGCAACTTTTCATATTGCACCATTCTGTTTGTATTTAGGCATTTCTGGGGGGCTTCTGTAACATAACTAACTTGGGTTATGTTGTGTGTGTTCCTACAGCTGGGAAGCTGAATTCCAGGCTGCACAGCTCCACTTAGCTGTTAGTTCCTTACCACGTGCCTATCCAGACAAACATTGTTAGCATCAGAGCATCCGTCGTAGCAGCTCTCTGGCAGAGCTGAAACAGCCACAGTCCCTGCTCTGTGAGCAGAGCTGATGTCAACATGTCCTACTGACCTGCTCAAAGCAGGAGGCAGTGTTGGATCTTTGAGTTTAATTGTTCTACCTTGTTTTAGCTGTGACTGGGATTCTTCAAGACTTGCCATTTGCTTACTGAATTTCTAGAAGCACTCCTTATAGCTAGGATGCAGTGCCTCCCTTGACCAGCAACACAAGAATTTGACTTTGCCCTAGAAAATGCATTAAAAAGGAGTTTGAGGGTTGCTTATTTGTTAGTTTTTAATTCAAGATTAGATAGCAGTGTATACGTCAGGCTCTATTTTGGTTTGCAGCAAATGAAAATGTCCAGGTGATTAGACTCACGAAAGATAAGTCCTTAATTGCCTTCCAAGGGAAGTTTTGCACTGCTTTTATAGAACCATACTTTATCTTGGAAAGAGTAAAGGGCAAGAGAAAAGTGATTGCCCAGTTACGTTTTGGGTTTTTTGTTCCTCACTGTTTCCTGCTTTAATTTTGGGTTGTTTTAAGTCCTGTTCAGTCTTGCTGATGAGGCCTGGACAACCCTGCAGTCACTTCATTTTTCATAAACCTGCCATAGTTATGTGCAGAAGTATAAAAATCATACCCAGAAATGGGTCTGTCTGATATCACAGACCAATTTCTATTTGTAGCATCATTCTTTGGTGAACTCCTGCTGTAATCTCAACACTGGGAGCCTGAACACTTGGCTATTATGGTACTTCTCACCCAGCATATGCTCTTTGGATAGTTTTCTGCACTATCTATCTTACCATGCTAAAGTTACTGTGATTTAAAGAAATTACTTGAAGATTGCCCAGAGGTAACAAAAAAAAGAGCAATATTACAGTGAATGCTAAGGTATTTCCTTGCCACCTTCCAGTCAATGTGGGTTTGCTTTCTGCTTGCATAAGAGCTGATAGGTGGCTGTGTCATTTTATGTAAAACATACTAATTCTTTGTATGGCCAAGTGCACAGGAATGCTGTTTTGCTTATGCAGAAAGTTAATTGAGTTGAAGGGAATTTGGGTATTTACAGATGGACACAAGAGTGTTCTTAATTTCTGGAAGTATGTTTGATTCCTTTTGAGTTAGCCTGAAAATAGGCTGTGGTCCAAGAGATATGTCTGTGATGTTGACTAAACTTACTGAGTCCCTGGTATGGCAGACAAAACACTTGCACATCCAAAAGCACAGATATGGAAAAGGATATGGAAGTTTTCTAGTTTCACTTGTTTCTTCTCCTGTATGAAGCTGCTCGCAGGTAGGAGAGGTTTTTCTCCGGGCTGTGGCTGGATGGGCTTACAGCCCTTGCTTTGATTACTCCTGTTGTGGTTGGGAACACTTACCTGGTTTTGCAGCCAGGAGATTGCCAGTTTGCAGGTTATTGGTTGTGCCTCTTGTTAAGGAGCAGAATTGGGGCATATCTTCCTGATGGAAGGGGTTGTGCCGAGACTCGTCCTCAGGGAGAAATGCAGGCAATGCTTTTTTCTGATTTATCTGGGGTGAGCAAAACTGGGATGTATCAACCTATGGGGAGCTGGTGGTGGATGGCTCTAAGACTGTGGGGCCCTCTGTGTCTTACAGGTACCACAAGCTGATCTGGGGCCCTCACAGCATGACCTCAGGGGACAGAGTGTCTGGAGTCCTGATTGCTGGGGGTGAAAATGGAAATGTCATTCTTTATGATTCAGCCAAAATCCTAGATGGAGAGGCTGAGGTAATAATAGCCCAGAAAGACAAGCACACGGGACCAGTGAGAGCTCTCGATGTCAACATGTTCCAGGTTGGTTTTTCTACTGTTCCTCTTCATATACCATCAGTAGAGGAGTGGCCTATCTTAACTTGTAACCTCTGATGTTTCTGCCGCTTCCCCTCCCCTGAAAAGCATGAACTATATTTGGTGTTTGAGTGTCTCTTTGTATTTAGTAGGAAAAACCTATCCCATTACTGGCATTTCAGGATTGGAGTGAAAGTGCCTGAGGTGTGTGCTTCATTCCTTCCCCTCATCAGTTTACCTTGTCAATTTAGATGATCTTTTTAGCTCTGCTCATGTGTGAAGTAGAGGTGCTCTTTCAGGGTGTTTTTAGTCAGTCTCTTCTCTTAGCTTCTGTGCATTGTGCCAGTCACACAGGAATTATGTGCTCTCACTCGTGTTTCTGGTGAGATCAGTTTTCAGGTATCTCCTTTAGGAATTGGTTGGATCCACCTTCAAGGCCTCTAAGTATTGTTTGGGAAGAGGAGACAGCAAGGAAACACAGCCATGTGGCCTCTCTAGCAGAAAGGCTCTCAAAGCCAACCATCCTTCCCACATTACCAATGAGCACTTACTTCCTCCTAGATACAGTGTGTTGGTTTTTCCTTGTTGCCACCAGCTGTGTGAGATTCCCGTTGGATTTGTTTCCTAAGTAACACTTCTGTCCCTGCACACTTGCCTCCAGCAAGGCTGTACTGTGTTCATTGTGTCCTCTCTGATTTGCTTCCTGTCCCTTTCTGCCTGTTACGAACTCAGGACTTGGCTGTTGTCAGCCACAAAATGTGACCAAAGGGCACTTGATGACCTTGGCTCCTGTTGCCCTGCCTGGACTTTTGCATCCCAGGTGCAGGAGTGCTCTGGATGGCTGCACTCACTGTGGGCAGGGCAGGAATGACACACTGTCCAGAGCAAAGCTCTGTGGTGGCTGTAACTGCAGTACTGCTTCCTCCTCTGCCCTGTCACTATTTTCCTTGCATCTTTTCCTATACCCTGAGCTGATAGGGGAAATTTGCTGAGTCCTGCAGATCTGATGCTTCCCAGCAGCTAAGACTGGGAAAGCTGATGCTGAAAATACTCTTAATGTCTGTTAATGTTTCTTACAGACTAATCTGGTGGCCTCTGGTGCTAATGAGTCTGAAATCTATATCTGGGACTTGAACAACTTTGCTACACCAATGACACCTGGAGCAAAGACACAGGTACCAGATTTGTGTTTATTAAATTCTCCAGAGCAGACTCATGAAAAGATGCATGGCAGTTAAGTGAGAGCTGATTGAAATTTGCAGTTTTAAAGCATTCTCAAGGGCATGGAGGGAGGGAAGCCTCTTGAAGTCTAACTTGGATTGTAGCTGCATACAAGGGTGACTAGATGCTGCTGCTTTTGTAACCCCTGGAGAGCAGTGTCCTGGCTGGGTCTGTAAGGGCAAGTGTGCACAGGTCCACACAGTGAGTGGTGTGCTCTGCTTCTCCTGCAGCAACCCTGGATGTGCTGTCTTCTTTACAGACCTGCAGTTTTGGCTTGCTGCACAAGCCAGCCATGTCTTCACGTGGCAATTTTTTGTTAAGAAATTGTATTTGGCCAGGGAAAGCTGTAGTGTCTCCTTAATCTTTGAGAAATGTTGCATTTATCAAGCAACAAGCAGAGTCTCTCAGGTTACACTCCTTTTCAAATACCATAACCATTACATATCTTTTAGTCTTCCTCTGCATGTTTCACTGCATGCACGAATCTGAAGATTGTGAAGGTACACAGAGAAAAATAGGAAAAAGATCAAAAGCAGCCACTGAGAAGTCAGATGATGAGGTAGTAGGTTTTGCAGTTACTTTGGTGGGTTTTAGGGAGTGATTTAATTGCTGTACTCAAGGCCCAGTGTTTAGCCTGTGTCTCTTAAAGATGATCTGTGGGGAAAAACAATAGCCTTTTGTGCTTTTTGCCTTGTGAAGGAAATGGAAGAATGGGAGGAAGTTGTTTCAGTGCGAGTATGCTTCTGTTGCTGTTACAAAATTCCACAGAAGTTTATGGTTACTGGAAAATGGGTTTATTACTGCATGATAATTTGAAGACAAAAAAATGTGCAAATGGGATGAGAAGAAATCTTCAATTTAAAGATTTTTAGTTTAAACTCTGTGATTTGTTACTTTGTTTAGTTCAAGTCATTTATTGACATGCAGGCATTTGAGAGGCAGATGCTCACCTTAGAGATCCCTGTAAAAGACATATGTCTAATAGTGATTTTTTTAGGCTGAGATATCTTTTAGTCCATATGCATAATGACAACTAGAAATAATAGGGCAACAAGAGCTGGGTTAATACTGTTTTTAGTTTTTGGTCTAAAAATAAGATTTGGGGGAATAAAAAAACCCCATGGAATTTCTCCAAGCAAACCTTTCTTTTTTTAACAGCCCAAGACAAAAGAGCAGCTCATATGTCTGGATATACTTTCATGGAGTAATTTTCTGTTCTTTCTTTCTGTAATTTTCTGTTCAAGACAGTTTTGCTTAGTCCTGTTTTAATAACTAATATGTAGTACTGTAAAGCAGAGAATAACTTCACAGAGAAATTCTAGCAGCTTGTAAATCAGTATTTTCAGGTGTTGTACACTACATCATGTGTAGAAAGGAAGCCAGAATACAGCCAGTACATGAGGCACTCTCCTTGCAGATTTGTCACTTAGCAAGTGCTGAGAATAACGGGGTTTGGGTCTGCAGTGTGGCGGGGTTGTGACAGGCTGTTGTGTGTGTGCGGCAGCCTCTGGAGGACATCAGCTGCATTGCATGGAACAGGCAAGTCCAGCACATCCTGGCGTCGGCCAGCCCCAGTGGCAGAGCCACCGTGTGGGATCTCAGGAAGAACGAGCCCATCATCAAAGTCACTGACCACAACAACAGGGTGAGTGCTCTCCTGCAGCTGCTGGGGTGCTTACAGAGAGGTGTAGGGAGGGGTCATGACACCCCTTCTTGTGTGACAGAGATGCTGGTGCCTGGCCCAGTTTGCTCTTGAGAGTATGTTTATGCAAGGGGGATTGTCAGCATTGTAAGTTAAAATAGCCACATGCAGATTGAAGCCAAGGCAAGGCACTCAGATGTCCTTATCAGAGTGATGATTTAATCTTGATAAAGTGCTTACTGGTCTCTTTGGGGCTACCACAGAAAGTTTGGTTGTTTTTTTTTTTTTTTTTTTATTTTGCCACAGGGAAGTGTGACTTTGAGCAGGTTACAGGGGTGCTGCCTCCTGTAGTTATAACCACCATGCCACCCCTTTAAGCAGTGTAAATGTGAAAAAGAGCCTAACTCGTGGAGAGTGACATATTTGTATAATTTTGTATTATTTTAAATAGAATATTGCTATAACAAACTGCAAAGATACAGCAAAGGTTAAAAATTAAACTCAGGGCTGGGTGGTTGTGAAGTAGCTCACTGTATTATTATTTTGATAAACTCTGTAACTTTCAGTGATTTCTGTGTTTGTTGCCTGACATAACAGCAGCACAGTAGGCTGTCTTCGTGTGATGGTAGTCCTGTGATGCCATGTTCTCACGAGAAGAACATCTGCCTAATGTTGGCTTTTATTAAAATAGCAATAAAAATAGTAGAAGAAAAGGTTTATATGGTGAGCTTTAGTGTTTTCTCACATTAAAACATAGGACTGTGAAAAAGTCAGCACAGTGTAATCTCTCTGAGAGGACCTTGGAAAAGTCAAGTGCAAGTCAGGACGCACTTAAGTGCATTCACAGGAGTAAGGAGAACATCCCAGTCAATGCAGTCAGAAATAATGCCTGGAAACACAGCAAATTCTCTTGCAGCAGTGTTTTACCATGACACAGACACATTTGGATAGTTTTCTTTTTCCTGTGGTGCTGCTCAGTTATGTGATGCTTTGACCCAATGTTGCCCCTCAGATGCACTGCTCAGGCTTGGCGTGGCACCCTGAAGTTGCCACCCAGATGGTTTTGGCCTCGGAGGACGACAGGCTGCCCGTTATTCAGATGTGGGACCTAAGATTTGCCTCCTCACCCCTTCGTGTTCTAGAAAGTCACACAAGGTACGAGTCTTACACAGCGTGGTGTGCTCTGTGGCGTTTGCACTGTTGGTGACTGTCCCGCTTTGCACATCTCACTTCCTGCCCTTCCCTGTGAAGGAAGGCTCCCTTGGTGGTGGCAATTTCAGCAGCAGGCAGTGCAGAATTGTTGACCAGCCAGCCCTGTGCCATGAAAGACTTGCCTTTTTGGAGCTTGGTACTCTGAAGAAAACAGGCCCCGAAATTAAATAAATAAACAAACCCACCAGGCTGCTGAAACAGTGAAGCTACTAGTTTGTTTCTAAGTTTTTTATGAAGAGGAAGCTAAGGAGAAAAGAATTAGTAGTAGTTGATTTTGGCTGAATAATGTACTAAAAGTGCACCCAGGCACATCCTCATGTGTGGATTTGCACAGTTTCTGTGCCCCTTGGTCCTCTAAATGCCTTAATTTTGGGTAAAGTGAATGATTTTGTTAAATTCTTGCCCCTCCTCCATTGTTGGTGAAACTTTCCTTATTGCTCAAATCCAATGCTTAATTTAAAAAGGGAGAACAGTGTTGTGGCTTCTACCAAAACTGCTGCCAGTGGGTTCTGCTGACTTGGATGTCTTGCTAATCAAAAGCTGAAAAACTTCCTGGTCGCTGCCCTTACCTATGGGTTTGCACACTGGATTTTAGTGACACCACAGGCAAACAAACCATATTGTTACTAATGCCCGTGTTCTCCCATATGTTGCGTTTAATTTTCACATACAGTGGCTCCATCTTTATACTTTTTCATGCAGAAAATAGAAAACATCTATTTCAACAGAACAAGGGCTGATAACATTGAAAAATTCCTCCTCCTGTAAGAGGAAGGGGTCGAGAGAGCATTTTGATGTGGGATGCTGAACTTCTAAATAGGCTTTATTTATCACCATTTTGCATTTACATTAAGCTTTTTTTGTTGTTGTGGCTTTTCATGCAGGGGTATATTGGCCATTGCTTGGAGTATGGCAGATCCAGAGCTGCTACTTAGCTGTGGGAAGGATGCTAAAATTCTCTGCTCCAACCCTAACACAGGCGAGGTATTGTATGCATACCACTTTAAAAAACCCAAAAATGTCTGTTCAGAGGTGGCATATGCAAAGCACATGTTCCTGTGCTTGCATTCCTAGGAATGATGCTTCTGTGGGATGTTGCTCCCTATGCTATTCGCTATATTTGTCTTCTGAGCTTGTTCTGGTGGTGCAGAATTCCTTCCTGGTGTTGTCAATATTACACATCTGTCCTTGCAGCTTCTCTCTTACTGATTAGTGATGTCCCTGTTCATTATAAGAGATGGAAATGCCTCCACTTAAACTAAGTAAATGCTTCCTACTCTTGTTTTTCTCCAGTGTGACTGGGTCATTGTTGCAATTGCCTTTTTCCTTCTATGAGAACTTTATCCAGACAGGAAGGTTTTTGTAGGTTGCCATAATAGTGGCAGGTCAGTGAGAGCTGCTCAAATGTGTTCTCACTCCACCCTTTTAGGCCTGGGGGTACCTTTCAAAGAGAATGCAGACTTGTTTTTCAGACAGTATTTGTCCCTAGACCAGGAGAGAGGCTTCAGACATGCTGGAGGGCTCCTTGCCTCTAGTGGACAACAGTTGTGGAGTGGGAAGTGTTTCTAAAATTCAGACTTTGGCCCAAAAGTGCAAAAGCTGTACAGTGTTAGATGAGTTATCTGAGCTGGATCCTGTGCTGTTATGAAGTTTTTACAAGTGGTTGACTCATGCTGCATGTTTTTATTAAAAATTGTTCCTTGGGAGACAGCATTTTGCTGACAGCTAGCATTTTGTTCTCTGAGTTTCTCCTGGTTACAGTTAAATGTCTTCTGTAAGAGAGGCTTGTCTGTTCCAGAGCACAAGAGGCTGTCTGCTCAGGGTGCAGGTTTTACCCTTTTCAGTTTTCCTGTGAAAACAAACTTCCTTCATGTGGTGTATGGGAATACCTAAATCAGCTCTGAATAAGCTAGCAAGAATGTCAGCAGCTCACAGCTCTCAGTGGGAGAGCACAGACATACCCCACTTGCATAATTTGTCCTGTGTAGATTAAACAGAAGATGTAATGGGAGGAGAAGGAGGTGAAGCAGTGATGTGTGATAATCTGCTGTTTGGAGATCATCAGGGTTTGCCCACTGTTTGTGATGTGGTGATGTGGAGGCTGCTGGGGAGCAGGAAGAGCCCACCAGTCTCGGGGCACACGGGAAGATTGTTGCTGTTGGGCAGGGTGCTCCATGAAAACTCTGATTTGTTTGGCTTGGTTTTGCTCCCCAGGTGCTGTACGAGCTGCCCACCAACACCCAGTGGTGCTTTGATATCCAGTGGTGCCCGAGGAACCCTGCCGTGCTGTCTGCGGCCTCCTTCGATGGGCGCATCAGTGTCTACTCCATCATGGGCGGCAGCGCCGATGGCTTGAGGCAGAAGCAAGTTGACCAGGTGTTGACAATTGTTCGGCTAAGAATAGGGACAGAAAGAGGGGAGGGGAACAAAATATGGGAAGTCTTCAGTGGCTGTCTGCAGCCCTACTTACAGGAGTACCACTTCAGCACAAATAAATGTTTTGTTTATTAGAGAAACATCACTTCTGTTTTTTACCCCTTGTGTTCTCAAAGCTCTCCTCGTCTTTTGGGAACCTCGATCCATTTGGCACGGGCCAGCCCCTGCCTCCCCTGCAGCTTCCCCAGCAGACTGCCCCACAGAGTGTGGTGTTGCCTCTGAAGAAACCACCCAAGTGGATCCGGCGACCCATGGGGGCGTCGTTCTCGGTAAGGAGGAGACAGGGATGGGCAGGGTTGGCCAGCCAGGCAGGGAAATAGTGCTGGCACCTGCTCAGCTCCTTAGGAAGGGGGGAGTTCAGTGTGGTGGTCCACCTTGGGAGATCTTCCCATTTGTCATCATAGTGAGAGATGCTCAAGGCAGCTTCCAGACAAGGCATTGGGGACAGCAAAAGCCTAACCAAAATGCTTGGGAAGAAGAAATGCTGCTGAGAGACGTTTGTATGTTGGCATTAGGGCTTTGCTTTTGTTTCTGTGCAATGCTTGCTTTAGAGTAAATATACGTTGGAGGGAATGGGAGGGGGGAATGAGACCAAACTGGGCAAGTATCTGAGACTTCATGGTTTCAAACTGCACTCACGTGAGTCAGTGTGGTGGAGAATACTCAGGTTAGCTTTGATCAAGGTAGAAGGAGTTGCTGTAGCAGCACAAGGCTGGGTTCCTCCATGGCTGGTTGATTTGCAGAGGAGCCAGCTGAGGGGGATGACAAGCTCTGCTTTTTGTGGTCATCAGCTTCTTGGCTCCACTTTTGGCTTATTTTCTGAACCCACAGGCCATTTATTTGGGAACTTCTGGATATTTTAGCCTGTCCATTTGAGTTTGATTTCTCTGCTGCAATACTTCTCAATTTTCCGCATCGTATGTCTGCTTATTCATGATCTGATGCACGAATTAAGTGCAGTTTTCTCCTGTCAAAGAGAAGTGATGTTGCCTAGCCACTGACTGATGTGTCATTTTATGATGTTGTTTATTCCCTTATTTGTCCTGGTTTCCTAGGAGCCAGGTGTCAGTCTTTTCCCTGGCTAGGCTTTTGTTTTTTCCTAACGCAGGTTTTACTGGACTGGCCCATGTAAATTAATTTTAAACTATATAATGAAATAATAATATCATAAGCCCCTCCTAATTACTTTCTTGTGTTGATTTTACCTCTTCAAATCTTGTCACAACTGCCTATCTCTCAGTAGAGTTTCAGCTGCTAAACAACCTGGCAAGAGCAAGGCAGACATCATGCTTGAGCATTTATTTAATGATGTGTAGGCAGTTGATGCATAGTTTCTTTGGCAATCGCATTGCAATATCATGAGATATTCCACTGATGTTGGGTACTGTATAGACCCTTAGCTCTAGCTCTCAGTCTCTGGTCTGTCTTTGTCTGAGAAAAAAACAGGTGCAGGAATGGCCGTGTTTATAAGTCCTGTTAAATGCAAACCTACTTATCCAACAAGCTCCTTACGTGCATAGAAATATGGGGTAGGGGGAAACAAATAAATGAGCAGATGCCAGGAGTGTTCAGTTATTGGACAATAATCATATATATGTTATATAAAATACATTTTCATACGTGCTCCCCTGCTGTGTATTTTCACATACTGCATGTGTGCTTCAATTCCAGTTTGGAGGCAAGCTGGTGACGTTTGAGAATTCCAAGTCTCCGCAGCAGCCAGGCATGGAGCAGCAGCAGCAGCATCCCCACGTGTACGTGAGCCAGGTTGTCACGGAGAAGGAGTTCCTGGCCCGCTCAAACCAGCTGCAGGAGGCTGTGCAGTCCGAGGGCTTTGTCAGCTACTGCCAGAAGAAAATCGACATGGCCCTGGCTGACTTTGAGAGGAACGTGTGGGCCTTCTTAAAGGTAACAGGGTGACAGCCCTTCAGGAGTTCCCCATGGACTGGGAAAGCCAGGACATGGTTCCTTCTGCACATGTAGCTGAGGAGGTGCTGGGAACCAAAAGCTGCAGGCTGTGGGAATAATGCCCACAAGCCACATCACTGGAGGGGGCCCTCCCCTCAGGACCCGGGGTGTTTGTGGGGTTTGTGAGGAGTCATGGCAAAGCAGAGGTGTGGGTGAGGGTGTCCTATGGATTTTGATATTCCACATCAGCACATATTTGTACAGGGAGCTGGTGAGAAGGATTAAAACTTCAGGATAGCTTTAGATGGGCTTTTCACTGCTCACTGAGCATGTAGAGGTTTCCAAGTGAAGCAGATAAACACGTTGTTCACCTACAACACCAGCTCGGGTGCCCAAGTCGCTGAAGATTTTTGCATTTCTCTTTATTACATTCAGTCAACTCAGTCACTAAATCTCACCGGGTCATTTGTGCCAGCAAGGGAAAAAAATGAAAAATTGTGAATTGCAATATAGTCTTTAACTTTTTTAAGGTGAACTTCGAAGAAGATTCACGAGTTAAATACCTCGAGCTCTTAGGATACAGGAAGGATGATCTGAGGAAGAAGGTAAATGTGGAATATGTGAGATAAATAAACTTTTGAGTAATTTCAGAATTCTTACAGAAAACAGTTTGATCTGTTGGGTTTTTTCATTAGTTGAGTTTTCTTGCAATATGGATGTTCAGTGGAAATGTCAGAGCAGGCAACAGACTTCAGAGGTGTGTCTGCATCTGACTGTCCATTGTTGATGTGAAATTCTCACTCATCAAGAAGCTTTGATATTTATTGATTCAGGCTATTCATGCAACTTTGCTATATGACATCCTTCTACTCGAGCATTGTGGAATGGGGTCTGCTTTTAGGCTTTCTGGTTGAAGAACATGTAAGCAGTTTTCATTAACTAGGAAAACCTGGGATAGTCTTTTTTGTCTGTGGGAGACATTTTGGAAAGAAAAAGAAAAAAACAAGCCCAAAGGTCAAACGTGGTTACATTTGGAAAAGCAAAATTTGGATCACCAGGAAGCAATTTGCATATCATTATAGACCTTTCTTCCCAGTTGGAAGATTTTTTACTCAGTGTTACAGGGAGTTACCTGCTGTGCCTCTTGGCTCTGTTGTTTTCAGTTGTCTACCCAGGAAGCTTCTAGTATTTCTTCAGTTCTGTTTCAGTGGATTTTAACATTTGACTCATTTTCATTATATCAAACTAATGTTTTATTTTCAAAGATTGGCTCCGTTAAAGTGTCGTGCTCACAAATTAAATGTCCTTCAGGGCAAAATTAATATGATTATGGAAAAAATCATGGTTTTGATAACAGTTTGTCCTCAGCTTCTAAATATTTGTGCAAAGGAAGGCACAGCAAGGGTAATCCTGTTTTTGAAAAGCAGCTCTCAGTTAGAAAATTCAGTTGAAATTTAGTAGTGGTTCTGCAGAGTGGCCTCATGAGATTAAAGCCCACTGCTTACTTTTGCTCTGGATTTGATATGCCCTGTGCATGGGGAGAAGCTGGGAAAGTTGGCACAGCTGAACTGGGTGGCCTGGAATGCTAAGCCTATCCCAGTATATCTGTATTTAGGGAATAGATGAGAGGAGCTACAAGGTCCTGTTTTTACATATCTGTTTTCTGAAAACAGTCCACATAGATGTTGAATCCATGTTTTTTTCAGTGTCAAGAAGCAGCACTGTACAGCTCATCTGAAAGTTTGTTATACCCAGATGGAAATCTCACTAAATCACAACTTGGTTTTCCTATTATTGGTAGCATTAGGAAAGTAAAACCAGGGATTACAGATTGCAGTTTCTTGTAATAAGCTGCTAAGAACATGGGAGGGGTGGGTTGTATTCTTAAAACCTGTGATTCTCATGCAAGCTAAGTCCTAGATTTCTCATTTTTATTGTAAACCAGTGATTAAAAAAGAAAGAGAAAACAGTTTCCAGTAATTTGAGGTCAGCTCTTTACACAGACCAACCTACAAGGGTAAAATAAAGCCTACAATACAAAAAGCAGTAGATAATTTTAGGAGCAATGTGAAACCCAGGCTCCCTGATGCTGAAATAATGTAGAAACCGTATACATGAAATTGCTGGTTTCGAGAGCCCTAATTGAATCTGGAGTCGTGATTTGTTTTGCAAAGCAGTAGAAGCTGGGCACTTTAACTCTTTTTTTACCTTGGAAAATTCTAGCCCACAGCAAAGCGCCTGATGTGCTTGAACCCACAGCTTCCTGACAGGATCTCTGTTCCACACGGATTGTCACTGCTTTATTTTCCCTGACAAGAGCAGACAGAAGGTTTTGTCCTTAATTCTGATACTGCTTTTATTCCTGTGGTTTCCAGCAGCTCTAGTGAGGTTTGAGGCCCTTGAGTTAACAATTAAAGGTTTAAAGGTATAGGTGCAGCTGTTGTTTCCATCAGAGCTTGGGGTGCAGGGATCTTTGCAGTAAATCCATTACCAGGCTGGAAAAGGAAATGGCTTTAGATTTATGTTAAAATGTTTAATTTCATGTTAACTGTTGTGCAAGCCATGTGGTAGCTACATGTGCCGATTTTGCAATCTGAGAATTTGGTGCCTCTTTAAAAGGATACTTACTTAAATCTTTGTTTTCTAGATCACATCTGCTCTGAATAAAGATGCTCTTGCAGATGGTGTCTTGGGAGAGGTAAGCAAACACATGTATGTAACTCTGTAGTTAGGTTTATAATGCCACAGTAATTTGTAAAGTAAGAACCATTTTTCTTTCCACTTGAGAGCTGTCCCAAAGTAAATCACAAATAATCCAGCATGTAGCAAGTTCCTGCATTCAGTAGGATGAAGATATTATTTTAAAAAAACTTCTCTTCCACTCAGATATTCCCCTCCTTTTCCAATGAAAGGCTCTCAGTCACAGGTTTTAATATGGGGTCTCATTGGTGTCCCTCCACCTTTCCTTGCTGCTGCCTGTGCCTTGCCCACTGTGGCACTTTTTGCTGCCTGTGAGGTAGAACAAAGCCTTGCTGCCTGGTTTCAAGAACAGCACCTTCATCAGGCTTTAAAGAAAGCAGGACTGAAAGTGTGGTCCTATAACTTTTCCTACAGTTCAGGCACTGCTCACTGTAATTGCAGTAGCCTGAGTCTACAGCAGGACTGCAGTGCCTTTGTGCCACAGACAGTTCATCTATAGCTACCTTATGGGGAGGAAAGCTTTTGTGGCATGCTAAGATGAAAACAGCACAAGGTACTGTGTAATGACAGAGAGCAAGAAAACGGGGCCTCTACCCTGTTCGTGGTGCTCAAGCCTATATTGGTAATGCATTTCTATGATTTTCAGTCTGGTTCTAACTGTTGGTTGGTGAAAAAGTGACTGTACTCTGCAATGCAAAGTATTTCTGCCTCTTTTGCTGGTGGATTTTTATGGCATCTTCTTTCTGCTGAAGGCTCCTGCAGAATCTGATGGATCTGTGCCAAACGAGGGGGATGAAGGCCAGACTGCAGAGGAACAGTTCTTGGGAGAGGTATCTGTTGCCCTCTAGACTAACCCTGCTGATCTCCCCTGTATTTACTTTGTTCTTTTTAACAGCATTTCATTTTGTTGACTTTTCCTGCTGCTGAGGATATACAGAAATACAAAAAAAACTATAATGGTAAAACTGGACTTCTGTTGAGATTTTTTTCATCTGCTTCAGGCAGTATGTTCAGCCAGGTTTATTGCAGGCAGTTTGTGCTCAACCATGTCAGGATTTGGGGTCCTACACCGTTTGAACAGCATTGTTTTCAGTCCTGTGTTTTACATATGCAGACAGGTCGCTAATTAGCACTAAGGGCCCAGCTTCTGCCTTGTGAGGTGTCACTAGCACTGAAAATAGTGTATTGCTGTGTGAACAGGCCAACTTTGTTTTTCCCCATCCCCTCAGTCTCCCTTTAGGATTAGAATTTGGGCTGTTAGCTGTGCTTCCTGTGCTTGGTGCCTGTCTGTAGCTGTCTGTGCAGATGGGGACAGTGGTTTAAGGCTCATGCATGTTGGGGTGGTGCACTTGACTCCACATAATGAACAGCCTGTTAAACACACGAAAATCAGAATGCTCTCCTTGGCTTAGGTGCTTGATTGCTTGTTAATTCTTTAGGCTCTGTAGTGACAGACACATGCATCTGACAATGTAAGGGTTTTGCTGTATGCAGTCATGAATATATTGGATGTCTTGTAACAAATGCCTCTTCTAGGAGAGAATTCACAGCCAAACATGATCTTAGCCTACCTAAATATTTGTGAGCCTGGCCTGAAGCCACTGGTGATGCATCAGGACGTGCTGTCACATACATAAAGTAACTGGATGGGCACATTATTCCTTGTGCCAGTCACAGCATGCTCTCAACTGATACCAAACACACATTTGGTGTTATCTGACAACAAATAATTTTCCAGACATTGTGTCCTTTTCACAAGCCTAACATAAAGCTTGTTTCACTTTCTTCCTGGCCCAAATGAATTTCTTTGGTCTACTGTGTCCTTCAATTTAGCTGAACAAGCAGGGTGTTCCTGAGCTCCCTTCATGTACTGGAGCAATGGCTTGTGACAGAGGAAATGGTTTGTGGGTCACATTCTTTGCTCCACTTAGCCTGTGCTGTGAAAATTAATGGTGAAGGGAGACTTCCCTTTTGATACTGTTTTCTGTTATTGAAATGTTTTGTTTGACATCCCAAAATCCAAGTACTCTCACAAAGTGGTCTCTGTCTTAATTCCAGGGGAGTTTTATAAAAAAAGCAGCCTCTATCTGCTGAGCACTCCTGTACTGAGTGCTACATTGGACTTCTGTGTTGAAAATTAAGCTTGTGTTCATGTGTAATTTGCTTAACTAAACTGAGGTGTGTATCTAGTGCAGAGGGTTTCAAAGATGAGCTGAAATTCAAAATGGAGCAGAGTGGAACCTAGGTAGCATTAATGGTAGACTGTTCTCGGTAAGAGTTAAAGCTGAAAGAGAAGGAAAGATAAGAATTTTGATTTTCTCATTGTAGCTGTAGCTTTGCTTGGAGGGGGTGGTATGTGTATGGGTACAGATGCAAGTTGGTACCCAGGATCCAGGTGTCTGGCTGCTGGTTCTTGTGAGATAAAGGAAATTTATTTGGTAAAGCAAAGAAAAACAAGTAATTAATTCACTGCTTCCCATGAGCAGGCAGGTTTTCATCCCTAAGAAAGCTGAGCTCCATCACATGTAACAGTGACTTGGGAAGAGAAATGCCATCACTGCAAGCATCCTCCTCTTTCTTCTTCTTCCAGTTTTATGTTATACTGAGCATGATTCTGGTTGTATCTCATCCCAGCTTCCCATGCACTGTCCCCCTGGAGTGTGCAGTACTGGAGGTGCAGTAGAATTAGAAAAGGCCTTGGTGCTGTGCAAGTGCTGCTCAGCAAAAGCAACATCTCTGTAGTATCAACACTGCTTCCAGGACAAATCACACAACCCCATACTGGCTACTGTGAAGAAAAGTGACTTTATCCCTGCCCAAACTGGCACACAGGGATAACCTTCCCTTCTAAGTTAATGGTCTCTGAATTGACTGGTAGTCTGAAGTTCTAAATTTAACTTGCAATGCAAGAGCCATATGATTTTAAAATGTATGTATTTTCCAGGTGTTTACATAATCTCAGAAATTATGCTTTTCCTTTCTCTTAGACGCTGAAGGACCATAAAAAAGAAACTGAAGACTTGGGATCTGCAAAGACAACATTTAACATTTCTGTTAGTGGAGGTACAAAAAAGCCTTGATACTGATTTCATTGTGTGTACTGTTATTTGTAAGTACTGATGTTGCTACTGGAGTTCTAGTGAGAAGGCAAATTCTGCACAGATTGTAATTACTTGCCTCTTAACTACAATCTCACGCAATCTCAAGGCACTTGAAAATACAACTTTTGGAAGGAAGGAAGTTATACATCACCCCATTGCTGATGTGCAGCTGCTCTGAGTGATTTCTGATACAAAAGAAGACATGCTTGGTCAGGCATGAAGTTCTGTTTATACAGAAACTCCCAGGGGATCTTGAGTAACAGAAGCCACTGACCCCTGTCGAGGTTTGACTTTTTATGGCACTGTTCAGGTAGTTGTTTTAGGGGCCATTTAGACCTCTAGGAACCTGCTAGATCACAAGGTAAGTAATGCTTGACAGTGCCCCTGTGGCATGGCTGTGCCCCTGTGTGCTCAAAGCTGGAGGTGAAGGTGAGCACCCCTGTAAGTACCTGGCCAGGAGCAGGGTGGATTGCAGACAATTGTTCTAGTGTTGTGCAGTCAGACAGTGTCACCTGCTGCTGCATCTCTCAGCGGCTTTTGTGGCAGCATTTGGAAGTGCACCCCTGTCTCGTTGCAGATGTGGATGGGCTGATCACACAGGCTCTGCTGACAGGGAACTTTGAAAGTGCAGTGGATCTGTGCCTGCACGACAACCGCATGGCTGACGCCATCATCCTGGCCATCGCCGGCGGGCAGGAGCTGCTGTCCCGGACACAGGAAAAGTACTTTGCCAAGATGCGCAGCAAAATTACCAGGGTATGTGTTTTCAGGTCAGAAGTAACATGCTCATATGCTTTTGGCACCTCCCTTTTTCACCTTAAAAAGTTTTCTTGCCATTTTATGGGAGAGGATGAGCAGAAGGATTTCTGTTACTCTTTTTTAATGCATTGATAAAGGGAGAAGAGGCACACCTGAATATCAGTACACAAGAGCATTCTTTATCCCATCTCCAGTCTCTCTGAGTTGCATGTACACTAATAGATTCTCAACAATAAAGGTAATACCTTAAGCAGGGCACATTTCAGTCTGCTGTTGTGTCACATTTTTCACAGATGAACCCATGCTCAGGGCCAGCAGCATGATGTTGATTTCTGCCTGTGATCGGTCTTCACAGATTTTGCTGATGCTTTATTTTACTGGATGCACAGAAGTGAGAGCAAAGTATGCCTAGGGTAGATTAATCACCCTTTGTCTAGGAGATAGCGTGTTATGGCCAGCTGGTTACTGTTATTTTCAGCTTTTTGCAATGCTAGGGCTTGCTGATGCTGCTTGTGCAAATCTTTCTTTTTTACTACCAATATGAGAAAGTAGTGACAGGAGGATGAAAAACAGGAGAATTGGCTTTAAAAGAACAATTGCTTTAGCAAGGGTGGCAGCTTTTAGAAGAATTTCTTCGCTGTAGTTCATCCTTTGGGAAAAGGTGTTTTTATGAAGAGCTGACCCATTATCTGTGCCTATGCTGACAGGCAAACATTGACCTTGTAGTTATGATATTGCATTCGTTGTTCAGGTGTGTTTTTTCTCTTCTGGTCCCAAACTGCACACATACTGCTTGTTTAGCTGTTTCTGAGCTTGCAGTCTTGGCATGAAAAGGACTTCGTTCACTAAAGAGCAGCACAGCTGCCAAGTCTGTCTTTTGTCCAAAGCAAAATAACTGGAGGCAGAGTTTTAGAAAGAAGAAACTGGAATTTCATTCTAAGGGCTGTGCAGAGGCAGCCTGGGTGGGTGGGTGGAGGGTAGGGATACCACAGCCAGCTCAGGTTGATATTGCTGCCATCTTGCTGCTTCCTTTATGCAGCCTTTTCAACTGCCCCTCACTGGTCAGCTTGAGACCAAGAGCTTAAAGCTTGAAAAAAGCTGAAACGGTTTAACAAACATAATTCATACATCTCCCTGGGCATTGTGTAGAAGGCTTTATAGCTAAATACTTGTTATCTTTGTCTGCAAAAATAGTGCTGAAAACCATTTGCAACAACTTGTGGAGATTTGTGTGTTCTTTTCTTGTATGCAAGAATAATTGGCCTCTGTGTGTTCTCTGAGCTTGTTTTGTGATTTTTTCCTTTTTAAGCAAGATGTGCTCTTGTGCAGCTGTTGACCTGCACTGCAGAACCTGTCATGACCCTGGATGCAGTGGGGATGAGTACACTGGAAGAGATCCAAATTATCCTGTGTCTTATACAGAGGAAATCCTACCAAGGTCCTAACTGTGCTCTCTCTCCTGCTCTAGCTCATCACTGCAGTTGTAACAAAGAACTGGAAAGAGATTGTGCAGTCTTGTGACCTGCAGAATTGGAGAGAGGCTTTGGCTGCTGTGCTCACTTACGCCAGGCCAGACGAGTTTACAGCCCTTTGCGGTAAGGACGCTTCACAGACTGGATAATTCTTGAGCAGTATCATGGCTTTGCTCACACTTCTTGCCAGTTGCTTCCCCAGCTTCAGCAGTGGTGAAGAGGGAATCACCCAGAGTGATTTATCAGCATCTTTGTTCTTACTTTATCTAGATCTCCTGGGTAGCAGGCTGGAGAATGAGGGGGACAGCATTCTGCAGACACAAGCTTGCCTCTGTTACATTTGTGCTGGCAACGTGGATAAACTTGTTGCTTGTTGGACCAAAGTTCAGGATGGAAACAGCCCCTTGTCCCTTCAGGTTGGTAATTCTTTAAGATGTTGGAAAAAACAGACTGCAATCATTTGGCTCTTAAATCAAATTATCTAGTGTAGAGCTTTGCTGTCTGATGTACATCAGCCTTTCCTTTCTGGAAAAATAACAAATATAATCCTGGAAAACATGTTGGGAAGTACAGTGGCCCTTGTGCTTGCCTTGTTCTCTGGGTAGTGGTACTAATACACTGCTTGTGTACAATAATTGTAGTACTTAGTGTTTTGGTAAAGAAGGATCTTCTGGTGCTGGCATCTTTTGTGGTTAAGAGATACTTGGACTTTTCTACTTTTAGAAGTTCAGGAGAAGAAATCAATAGAATAGACTTAAATCTGGAGAGACAGTTGTAGGAAAGTTCTCATGAGAGTTTTCTCTAGGGGTTTGCACGTACAAAGCTTGGTTTCCAGCAGTGAAATACATTGCTTGTAGCAGATATCATGATGGAAAAGGGTTGATGAGTGGAATGAAGCAGTAATGGAGTAATTTATTTTATAATACAATGTTAGTTTTCTTCCATCTGTGTAAGGCCTTTGAAGAACCAGTTTTAAAAAGTACTTGATGATGCTGTGAGACTCTTTAGTTAATTGAAGGAACTGATGTGTATCTGAGTTTTGCTTCATATCATTAACTCTCTGAATTATCAAAATAATTTGATTTTGAGGGCTTTATTTACAGACCTACCTTCAGTTTGAATTTGCATTTTGATTGCATGGCTTTGGTCTCTCAGGCAGTAAAATTGGAAAGTATTGTTGAAGTCCTAATTAGGTGGCTTGTTTACTGTGATAGTGGCAATAGAAGCTGTTGTTTTGGGGGTTTTTCCTCTCACTTGCCTTTTTTGAAGTGCTGATTTGTAGGGAAAAACAAACTATTAGAAAACAATCTTTCTTAGTAATGTATGGTTGAAATCTTTTGTGTGGTACACTCTCATTAAATCTCTTGTAAGATTTTTAAAGGTGCATTAGTTTTGGCAAATGAAATTTGTAGTATCCTTCCGTATAAATACAGCAAGAGGAAGATAAGAAAACTAGAAAATTGAACAGAAAATGTTTCAGTAATTTAGGACTGGAAGGAAACCCAACCAAGACCAGCTCTGGTGCTGGGGGATGTGCAAGGAAGGCAAGATAGAGAGTGTTTCTGGTGAATATCAGGAAAACCATTTTGCTGTAACAACCAGAAAACTATGGATAACTCTTCCAAGGAAGTTTTTAGATCATTTTAAGATTGATAAGAACTGAGTTCCTAAAACTCTGTAAATGAATGTGCAGCAGCACAGCTCTAGTTGTGGTGACAGGCGTGACATTGTCTGTTTACTGTGAGGCTGTCACCAGATAATTTTATGAAAGCATCCATGTGGTGAATGTGCTCAGTGCTGATAGGGCCATGAAATCCTGTTTAATAAGAGCAGTTTTTTGAACTCTGCTGGCTCTGCTGTTAGAAGCTGCTTAGTGGGTGATTGCTATTCTGTTCTCTGGGAACAGCCATGCCTTTGCAGCTGTGGCTGTTTGGGAAATCTGCACGTGGCTTGGGCTCCCCACTGGGTGAGAGGGGTCTGCCAGGGACAGTCTTTAGCCAGGGCTATTTCACTTTTTTTGTTCTCACTTACGGGTGGGTTTTTCCCCTCCTGATTTTTCAGGATTTAATAGAGAAGGTCGTGATCCTGCGCAAAGCCGTGCAGCTCACGCAGGCTGTGGACCCGAATGCCATGGGCGCCCTTCTGGCCGAGAAGATGAGCCAGTATGCCAACCTCCTGGCTGCTCAGGGAAGCCTGGCTGCAGCACTGACCTTCCTCCCTGCCAACACCAACCAGGTATGGGCTCTTCAGGCTCTTTGCTCCCTCTCTGTCTGTGAACAGGTATGCTTCAAGCAGAGGTCTCTGCATGGTGCGGTTTGGCATCAGGATGCACACGCACCTGGAATGTAACAGTCAGTCTGTTTCCTTCAGCCTGCACTGGCCTTGCTGAGCTGGCAGACATGCACAGACTTCTGCTCCGTCTTGGTTTCATACCTTTGTGCCTGCAGCCAGTGACTGCCAAAGGATGTCCCTCCTGCAAGCCAGACATGGCAAATGACATTAACATTTGGTTGTTCTCCTCTGACTTCCCATCTTCCATCAGCTGATATTTGTAGGCAGTTGTAAGGCAGTTCCAATGGCCTTATGTCTCATGCAGAAAAGACTTATTTCTATAAAATAAAGCAGAGCAGGCATCTGAGAGAGCTCATCACTGAGTGGCCCCTGAGCCTCTTGGTGTGATGCACTGGGTGCCAGGCAGTGCATTTCACCTCCCTTCACTGTCCCTTTCTGATTGCAGCCAAACATCGTGCAGCTACGGGACCGGCTTTGCAGAGCCCAAGGGGAGCTCCCAGTGGGACAGGATGGCCTCAAGGGACCATATGAGAGAGAGCCCATGCCCAAAGGGCGAGCTGGCCCTGTGGCTGGACGGATGCAGGCGCCCCAGGCTCCAACCCAGCAGTATTATCAGCAGGTAAATGGGCTTTGGCAATAAGGGAGGGACATGGTGCTTGAGTTCTGCAGAGTGATGGATGTAATAATTTTTTTCCTTTCTCTTGATCTGAGGCTGTGTGACAAACCTGTACCGAGAGCCTTGTGGTGAAGGTCATTGGTGCTTCCTTTCAGTCAGTACAGATGCCTTCTTTACTCCTCATCTGGAAACATCTTTTAAACACCTTGTCATGTAGCCTGCTTCTGAAGATTAGGTGTTTCCCCCCTTTGTTTGGAAATGTGCTTCAGTGCCAAGGACAGCTGTGTGGGAGAGCACTTCAGGAGTTCTCTGTGCTTCCTCTCACACTCCCTGATGCTGTCCCTTCCCTGCAGGCCTTGGGGCTTGCTCATGCTGCTCACCAGCCTCCTCTGGGGAGGATTATTCACACCCCTGGCTCTGATTTTGGCTGCAGAAGTTGCCAAGCAGTGGCAATAGCAACTCAGGGCACTTTTCTGCAGCTGTGGGTACAGCCTGCTGTGAAAACACCTTCCCAGCCAGGTGTAAGGGGGCATGGGCTGGTGGGGAGGCTGAGAGTGAGCTGTGCCACAAGACCTGGTGAGTATGAGATAATAAGGGAGCTGTGCAGGGAGGAAGAGGAGAAATGGGGGACAAAAATTCCCTGGTTTTTCCTCTAAGCTGAGGATGACACTGCAACAGAACACACTAGCCATCAGGGCAGTGTGGTATGTTTAGAGAGCACTGCCAGGTCTCTAATCCCCCAGCACAGCACTGCAGCTCATCTGGCCCCTCTCTAAAAGTGCTCTGGGCTGGGCTTTTCTGAGAGCAGAGCTGTGTTAGGGCTGTGGGTGTTCTCTTTATGCAGAGATGGGCACAAGCAGAGGTATCTCTTGTCTGTGCTGTCCCCAAGCACTGCCTGCCAGAAAAACCAGGGCAGGAAGAAAGAAGGGATGAAAGGTTGAGGGAGGAGTTGGGTGTTCTCGATGTCAGCAGTAGTGTGTGCTCTGCCTTCTCTCCAGCGTGTTAGCATGGTAGATTTCAGAAGGGAGAAAGCCTTCATCCAGGATTTACCTTGCTAACCCCATTGCATATGATTTTAAATGCATAATCATTAATAATCAAGTCTACTCTGCTGTCTGTCTTTGGCCTTCTTCCTTGTAACCAGTGAGTTGCCTCAAGAAGCGAAGCTGTGTGTTTCTTGATTGGCTCTGGAGAATAGCAGCTCTTCTCTAGATGTTGAGATATGAGCAATGCTTTTTTAAACTAGAGTTCCCTCTTTCTCCCACTGTTTCTGGAATGCCTCAAGCAATTATTTCAGCAAGCCCTGCTTGTTAATTAAAGGCTGGGTGTATCATAACCCCATGAGTTCACTGGGAGTTACAACCCCCTGTGTTGCTGGCTTTTCAAAGAGCTCATCCTCAGCAGGAAGGGCTTGAAGGGGATGGGTGTCAGTCAGCAAGTCTCCCAGCTGATGAACCAGCATGAAGAGAAGTGACATGTTTGAGTCTTAGGATACTTGCTTTGTTTGACTTCCCTTTAAGAAAGGACTTGTTCGAGCTTGAGGCAGCCTTTGTTTAGCTGCTGTCCCAAATAGGAACTTGTTCTTAATACTTGGATTTCTTTCAGCATAGTTTTGTTGAACACTCTCTTTCATCTGAATAAACCAGGCATGAAAGGGGGTGAAAAAGTCTTTTAGACACTCTGGTGTTGAGTTATGCAGGCATTAGTAGTGGCTGTTGTGCAGTTCACTGCACCATTAGCTTGGCACTGCATGAAGTTAGAGACACATAGACTGAAGCCAGCTGAGCCAGCCAGGGTTGAAGGGTCACAGTTTTCCCTCTGCTTATATCCTTGAACCCTAGCCATGTGTCCTGCTGTTGGGCAGCATGCCCACTCCTTGCTCAGGAATGTCACAGGCACAGGAAGTTCTTGATTTCTGTCCCATCAGAAAGGTAGGAGTGGTTGTATGGAATTGAAGCTGTTTGGAGTGGCAAAAAAGGAAGATGGAGGAAAGGAGCTACAAGAGACTGGCTGGGAAGCAGTTACCATTAAGATGTATATTTGTGCATGTGCAAGAGCTGAATATCAGTTTTTAACCTTCTAAAATTACATTTTAACCTTTTTAAATTCATCTGAAGCTCAATTTAAACAGACTCCTTTTTTGTGAGGCATATGTTTGAATTTAACATGGAACCTGGGGCTTGCAGCTGTGGTTAGTGATGCTTGCTGTCATGGACAAGTGGAGGGGGGTGGGGGCTTCTGCAGTAGGAAATGAAATGAAAGATGGAGACCTGGCTGACTGGCACACATAACACTGCACTTGCTCCACAGCCTCTTGCAGCTGCAACTCCACTGTGCTTCGTCCTCACACTGCGATTCACTTTGGCTCCAGTACACAGTGATTTTTGTCTGTCTTGAATGCAATTCCCTTCTTCCTCTGAGATTTTATGGCTGTAACAAGTGCCAGCATGCAAATCTTCTTGCGTTCACTTCTTTGCATCTTGTTTTGTGAAACCCTTTAGACTTTTTTATTGTTTTGTTTTCCATGATTGGTATTTCTTTGTTCGATTCAGGTTAGAATTGCCCCTACTGTCACTACCTGGAGTAACAAAACTCCTACTGCCCTTCCCAGCCATCCTCCTGCAGGCTGTCCCTCTGACACACAGGTATAACCTTCATTATTCCTCTCTGAGCCTCTGCTCCACCCCATTATGTCCCCTGGTGTAGTCTGTGTGCTTGGCACAGTCTGGTACAAATAGATGGAAGGAGCAGCTCCCATGTGCTCTGGGTTTACTCTGCATCTCCTTACTTTTTTTTCACTGATGCCCAGATGAGTGGCACTGGAAAGTCTTGAGTGGGAGCTCAGTGTGACCCGAATCTCCCCAACCCTTGCCCCAGAGTGGAATATCTGAAGTATGATTTTTCCTTTCCCCCTTTTCCATGGAGATTAGAAGCTTCAGTTACCATTGAAGTTTAGTTGAAAGATGGCAGGGTACTCTCAGGCTGCCTGAACACCAAGCAGCGCTGGCAGGGAGCTCTTCCTGGTGCAGGCAGGTGTGTGCTGCTCTGCTTGCTGCTGAAGTCACTGCACATCCAGCTGTGCTTTCAGTGCTGTGCTGGGCACCTGAAGGCACTGGGGTGGTTGGAGGCATTTGCCCCTGTGCTGGTGATTCCCTTCTTCCAGGGAATATGGTTTCAGGCCTTGAAACGTGAACTCATAATTTTGCTGCAGTTCTGCTTCAGAACTGCATTGCCATTACTGATTAAATCCTGTCTCTCACGACCATTTTTCCTGTAACTTTTTTTTGACAGGGGGACAACCCACCTCCTCCAGGGTTTATTATGCCAGGTGCTGTTGGCCCCAGCATGCCACCACAGCAAGCCACACCTTCCAACTACAGCATGTACTCGCAAGCAGGAACGCGGCCAGCATACCCACAAAGTGAGTAACAGCAGCTTCCCCCTCTCCCCCCCACCCAGGTGGGCCAACATTAACTCAGGGACAACAGTTCTTCCTTGTGGTTGGGAGTATTCAGACCGAGCCAGTCGCACAGTTCTTGTGGGCTAGGGAGAAAGGTGAGGTCACATCTGAGGGTTGTTGTTTCTTGGTGGGGTCCAGACATCAGACACCCTCTGTCAAATGTTCCTACTCTGCTGAGGTGTCTACCCACAGCTCTCAGACTCACTCCTCAGCTCGTCGCCCAAGGTTGGAAACTCCTAAGTCTAGAGTCCTGGGAAAGCAGCCCAGGCCTGGTAAAGAGAGACACAGCTCATCTGTGTGCAGGCCATGTATTTCTCATTGGGGCTCCATAGAAATGGGTGAGGGGATGAGGAAATGAGGGCAGTAGTAGAAGTGAATGAAGAAGGGGGCAGGGCCCTGACTCAAAGCAGGGACTGAAAGTACTGGCATTAATGAGGAAAAATGGCCACAGATGGGCAGAGGCAGTGAAATTAGACTGCAGGGCCCATGGTGAAAGAAAGGCTGTGAGCTTACATACCCTTCCAGAGTCTGTATTCGTTTCTTTGGCCTAAGTTTTCCCTTTGTGAAAACCTGGGACAGGGCTTTCCTTTCTCTGGGAGCCCCTGTGAGGATTGCAGTGGTCCAGAGGACAGCAGTGTCCATGTGTCCCAGCCCCACCCCAAGCAGCATGGTGGTTCTGGGTCAGAGGGTGTGTGTGGGAGAGCAGCAGTCCTTTGAGCCAAGGCCACCATCTCTGTGGCTCCCTGCTCCCAGTGACAGGCTGGGGATTTGAGCAGTCCTACACGTGCAGGCAGAGTTGTGGGAGCCAGGATTTGGCTGGGCAGGTAAGTAGTTTTGGGGGCATGAAAAGAGGAGAGTCAAGTGAAGAAGGAAGCAGAGGCGGATGTAACTCACTGCTCTGTTACAAACTCACTGACTGACTGTTTTTTCTCCCTGTTTGTAGCATATCAGGCCACACAGCAGTACTCCTCTGGAACTGGGGGACCAGCTCTCTATCAGCCTCAGCAGCCTATTACTGCCCCTGCTTCAGCCTCTTACCCCAGCCCTGCCCCTAACACCACCCCTTCCTACCTGCCTTCTGCCCCTGCCCACTCCATGCCCTCCCCGCTGTACCCCGGGCAGCCTCAACCCTCCCCAGCGAGCCTGAATCCCATCTCTTCCTTCCCTGTTCCTCCTTCTGGCACATCCTTTCAGCATGGCAGGCCAGGACCTCCAGCAACTTCTGTGGCTTATGCATTACCTACTGGACCAACAGGTACTCTGCCTGCAACCAGTGACCTTCCTGCATCCCAGAGAACAGGTCTGCGCTTGGACAGGGGGGCAGGCAGGGAGGAGGGAGGGGTTTGGTCTTCACCCACTCAGTTAAATATGCACTTTTTTTCTTGTGAATGCTCTGTAAAAAGTTTGCTTTTGCTTAGAGATCAGTTAAAAGCATTTCTAAACCACATCATCACCCCTGTGCATCTGTGATAGGGCTGTGTCGGTGCACTAAGCAGCTTGAGCAGTCACCTTTCTCTGGTGAGCCAGACCTTGGCACAGTCACAGGGCTTTTATCTTGCTCAAAACAGGATGCTACAACAGGCTTGTAACGAGGCTGTTGTATGCCATGGATGGATCATGGCTCAATTTTAACATTAGTATCAGAGAGCAAAGTACAAAAATGGGCACGTTTTCCTAATTGCTGCAGACAAGATGATCCCAATTCTCCTCGCTGAATGATTTTGCAGATGTGATTTGGCCATGTCCCTGGTTCTTGAGCAGCCTTTTAAGCCCAGGATTGGCAGCATATTTAATTCAAACAGCATTTCCTGTGGCATCAGCTCTTTCGTTATTTTGTCCCTAACCTCTTATTGTGATGGGATTTACTGTGGCTGCAAATGTCTTAAAAGATAATCAGAAGTGATTTAGAAATGCTTTTACGTGTCTCTTCCTGGAATGTCAATTAAAAGCATGTGTGTGTGGCTGACACTTAGGAGCATGTTGGAGCATGCTTGGTGAGAGAGCACTCGCTGAGGTGGGGCTCCATGTCTGCTTGTGACTGCCTGGGTGTCACTGCTGTGGGACAGTGACCTCACCTGCCATGTCCCTTCACTTAGCAGCCTGTGAAACAGCAGCTTTGCATGTCAGACAGTGCAGGAATCAGCAGTCCTTTTCTAAACCTCCTCATGAACATCCTTTACACAGCCAAGTGGTCCAGCTGAACAGTCAAGGAGCAGATCTGGGAAGCAGAGGGTACTGGGAATACTGGGCAAGATTTGAGGGATGTTTTGGGCATGTCTGTTCTGCTGACAGACCCTAATGTGCCCACTGTCATTCCCTCTCATTTTAAAAGTCTGTTAGGGGTGATGCAGTGCAGAAGAGGCATTTTGCCTTTGGCAGCATGAATCCTATGAGTAGGTGCTCCTATTGGTGTCCTTGAGGCTGGCAGCTCACATACCCCCTTGTGTTTGGGGGAAAAGTTGTCTTTTGCTATGTCAAAAAATAGGACTGGTGTAGGACTGCCAGAGTTGCAAAGGGAGAAAAGGCCTTTTCCATCCACCATGCAGCCAGATTTGGTGTTCTGTCTGTTTCTGGAGGTGCTGTACTGTGACCTCTCCTGACCCCACGTTACAGGGCATGTCAAACTTGAATCTCTAAGCCAGAGGAATCATTAAATTGGACAGAGAAAGAGGTGTTGGATAGGGTTCTAGGCCTGGGATGTAAAGCAGCACATTATAATGCAGACAGCAAAGCTTCTGCACCTCCAAATAAATGCAAGGAACAAGAAAATTGTTCTTACCCATTTTACTACTTGACTTGCATCACTGGCAGACACTTTGGATCTGCCACTTGCTAAGTTTCTTGCAGTGACGTGACATAGTCCACATGGCATGCTCAGAGTGGGTGAGGCTCTTTTCAGAGTTAAAAGTTGTTCACTTTAGGCTTTTATCAAACTTTGAGGTGCTGCTTCTGTTTTTCCCTGCAGCTGTGGTGAGTAGGGTAGGCAGTACAAAGTGTAAGACCTTCAGGAACCCAAACTTGGGCATCCTCTCTGATTTCTGCAGCCTTAGGCTGAAATACAGAGGTGGACTGCAGGGCATGGTGAAATGCTGAGCTCTGGATCACTCATGCATACACACAAGTGATGATTGCAGCTGGAGAACTATGGAAAAAAGATAAAATGTGTCTGAAGAGCACACTGTTCTCTTCCAGTGTTTAGATTACACCTTTCAGAAAGCATACCAACAAGAACGAAAAACCCCTTGTTTTCTAAGGGCAGCAATGACAGTGTACATGCTTAATATGCCTAACCACCAACACATTTTCTGAGCAGCTGCACTGCCTAGTGGGGGATGCCTTGGCATGAGAGCCTGTAGAACCACTGAGATCTGCAGCCAGAAGTAGATGTCACCTGTAACTCTGAGTGTTCTGGTGCAGTGATGCTGATCCTGGCAATGAAGTGATCTGCTTTTGTGTGTGGTGATGATTTTATCTGGGAACATCATGCTTCACTTTGCACTTGTGACTCATTTAAAGGCAGGAGTAAGGGAGGAAGGAAAAAATATCTCAAATCTGAACTCTTGAAGAACACCTGACCTTTGAACTGGCTTGGATTTAAAGATGCATGTAAAAAGGAAGAGTTATGTAAATATTTTCTGGTTTTTTGCAAAGGCACATAACATCAGTATGTTGTACTTGAAGCTTCTGTGAGTGAGAAAAGCCCACATTTAATTTTATTTTCAACCCCTCTTTGTTTTGAGATAGATCTTAAAACCTACTTTTAAGGGAGTTCTAATTTTCAGCATCTTGAATCTTGCAAATGCAAGATGTTTTAAAATGCAATAGACCAATCCTGAGCTAAAGGAAGGGTTTGCACCAGAAGTATGAGCAAGCCAACTCCAGGGACAGGAGTTATCCCCAAAGACCCTTTCCTCTTTGGAATGGTGAGGACTTTATTGGCTATGTTTTGCCATTTGGGTTTGTTGCTCAGTCTGTGCAGGCAACGTGTCTGTTTTTGTGAGTGTGAAGTTGATGTGCAAACATACTCACATTGCTGGGCTGCATGCAGTTGAGAGTGTGCCTTGGTTTGAGCAAGCACTTGGGAGATCCACCTTAAGGTCAAGATACTTCAAACATCTCTTGAAAAGCTTTCTGGAACGGTAAAATGGTGTTGAGAAGATTGTGGCTACGAGTAATGGTCTGTCATCTGCACTGGAATAGAAAATGAGAACACCAGAAGAGATAAGAAAAAGGGCCAGAATGCTGCAACATTTGCTATAAACAGCTAGAAACACTGATTTACTGCATGGAAAGAGCAACAGGCTTGTTTTGGGGGAAGGTGGACAAAGCAATTTCATGGGGAACTTGAACAAATGACTTGTCTCCAAGATGGCATTGTAATTAGGTTAGGTGTTTTTTTCTGCTGATGCATGTTGTGAAACTAAATTGCTGGTCAGAAATTAAAGACCAATTGCTTTATTGTTTTTGAAGAAAAATATTTTTGTTTAGTTACCTTTGCATTTTGTCTGCAGAAAGTCTACCATCTCAAGACCAGGCCTCTCCCTTCGCAGGTGAACTAGGTACCACCTAACCTGAAAATAATTACAGCCACTACATGAAATTAATTGATCGAACATCAATTATGCAAACCTTTAGAGAACATTAAGTGTGATGCTCTTTGCCAATTAGACTTTAATCAAATCGATTTTTAATTCCTTAATTGAAACCAGTAACAATATACCTGGAGTTTTTAACCACAGAAACAAATTCTTTAAAATATTTTTATTTTTTTAATACAAATTATTCCAGGAAATTAACAGCAGTAACAGTCTGGGAGACTTTTGTAGCATGCTACTCCTATCAGTTAGACTCCCTGTATCTGAAATACTCTGGGATTTTCAGGATAGGGAGAAACAGAGGAGGCTGCCAGGAGATGGCACTGCGTTTGGTTTAAGAGAAAGCAGATGTGAAAGGGGTTTTAAATAGTTTTTCATTTACCCCTTTAAAATGCTCTGGATGTGGAACTTGCTTGACAAAAGCCTGGAAGAAAATGAAATTTCAGCTAAATTGAGCAAATTCTGCAGTAATGTTAACCTGTGCTGTCTAAGGTAAATTCATCATCTGCTAAGTGAAAAACACTGTGGTGAAAAAGTCCATTGAGCAGGGATTTGGTTTTGTTGGCTTTTTGTGGCTTTGTGCAATAAATCCTGATTACTCGGAGAGCCGTGGTGATGCCTGGATGAAATGCCGTGAGCCCAATTCCATTTGCAGAGATGGGCAGCTCTTTCTAATGCACTAATGGGAGCTTTGGGGGGCAAATCTCACAGCTGCAGGGGGCTTCCTTTCTTGGGAGAGCAGAAGGTTTGGTGCTGAGCAACACCCCAGACTTGGAG
Organism: Acrocephalus scirpaceus scirpaceus; assembly: GCA_910950805.1. Classification (NCBI taxonomy): domain Eukaryota; kingdom Metazoa; phylum Chordata; class Aves; order Passeriformes; family Sylviidae; genus Acrocephalus; species Acrocephalus scirpaceus. The sequence continues at coordinate 55,803,009 of OU383778.1, read as the reverse complement.
TGAATCTGCTCGGACAGCCTCTGTGCTTCCAGTTTCAAACCAAATCACCCCTGGTACAGAAAGCCAGATTTATCCACCTTGCTCAAGCAGCTCTGCTCTGATTTGGGGTTACAGAGCACCCAAAATCATGCTGTAGCTGGCAGGGGAAAGCTGGATTTGTGGCTCTTTTGTGTTTCCAAGGTGACTGGGTGAATCTGGCCTGAAATGCTTAAGGCCTCTTATGCCTCTTCTCTTGTGTGGTGGTTTGTGTGGCGTTGCTGGGGAACTTCATGTACAAATATCATGGATAACCTCTCTTCACTTATACAGTCTGTGTAGCAGAGCTTTTCTGGGCATGGCAGGCCCTCTTCAAAGGCATGTCTGCTCAAAGCTGTTTTTTCCTGCAAGAGAAGAAAAAGTTAATTATTAAGTTATTAACTTGGGAACAGGTGGTCAAGATCCCAAGCCTTGCCCAGTGAGCGCGGAGCCCAGAGGGTCTGATGGCAGGGATGTTGGGAGGCTCTGGCTGGCACAGGAGATGTTCTGGCCTGTTGCAATTAAACAGATGTAACTTTAGTTTTTTTCATGAAGAAAAGCCGAATTTTTGTTTACATAGTTCATTTTTATGTGGTATCAGTAGGCACTGTGTATGAATTTAATTGGTTAGCAAATTATTGAAATTTAGTTCATTGGTTAGTAATGGCTGTTGTACATGTCTATTAAACTTTTTTCTTTCTAGATAGTTTACTCTTTTTTTTTTTTTTTCTGGTACAGACTTTGGTTCTGCAGGTGTAACTTTTTTTTTACAAGAATAGATTGTTATGCAAACTGATTTTTATTCTCATAATTCTTTCTCATGGGATCTTAACAGGCTAGCTGCTAGCTGCACCCAGCCGAATTAGCAAGCTTAAGCCATGATATCAGAAGGCCTTTCTTTTATAATGTTTTTACCTGTATGCAACACTGGCCCTCAGGGAAGAGCAGAGGAGAAGGCAGGTCAGGGCAGGCTCTGCCAGTAGAACCATGGCATGGATCTGGCCCAGCTGAGCTTGAGAAGGCATCACTACCCTCCTCCCAGGTACTTACAGTGTTTTCTTTCTGTCCCAGGGCCCCAGAACGGCTGGAATGACCCTCCCACCCTCAACAGAGCTGCCAAGAAGAAGAAGGTACTCTAGGAAGCCCTACCTCAGCACAACTGAGTGCTGCTCACCTGAAAAACAATAGTTTAAGCTGCTCCTGGGAAACCTGTTGGCAGGAGAAGGGAAGAGAAGGGTTAACAGCAAACAAAAGCTGCATCTCATGAGCAAAAATGGCCTTTATGTCTCTCTAATATCCATTATCCCTCTCAAAATGTTTAAGCCTCTAAAGAGATGGTGGATTTTTGCTGAAGTTGTGGTTGTTATTAACAACATTGCTCATGGTTTGAAGCAAATACTTCTGAGTGTTTTCATCTGCAGTAAAGCAGCAGAGTTTTGCAGGAGATGATACTTAGGCAAAATGAGGAGGCTGTGCAAATTGTTATAGATTATTGACGTTGCTGGAGCTGAAAGCAATTTATCCTGATTAAGGGTCTGACCCTGAGAGATCTGTTGAGAGTAAGACAATTTCCATGATGGAGATAATGTTGTTTTGCAAAATGGATTTAAATTGCAGCAGGGCAGGATAACTGGGAACACTTGGCATGGAGCAGAGTGAGCCTTTTCATCCCCTGGTGCTGCTGTAGCCTGGAGTATCTCCACAGCAGTCAGTGTTATCCACCACTCTCTGACCCTGGGAAGCAAGAGTTAGTCTGGAGCATGTAAAGTGTGAGCAGAACAAAACATTAGGGCAGCCAAGATAAGGTCTAGGTGAAGGCAAAGGCAGAAGTCATCCTTACCCTTTGGGTTTTGGTCTCTGCAGTTCAAGGTGAGGAAGCTTTTGGAGGCTGGATAGAGAACTCTTAGTGTCAGAATAACTGCTGGAGCAGAGAGCTCAAGAAGCAGCCTTCTGCACAGAGTTTTTGCTACTTCTGTGTGTGTGTGTCACAGCCAGACTTTCTGCCATAGCCAAGGCTTGCGGGTTGGCTCCTTCTAAATGAGGAATGTGTTTGTTGCATTGGGTATTTAACAAATCTGTCAATCGTGTTTCTGTGTTTGTTTCCCTTCTGTCCACTGTCTGAGGGGTGGTTTAGGATATTATAAAATGACTCATCACATGAACTATTATAAAACAGAAGAAATGTCGGGCATTTCAAGCCATAATTTTCAGCTGTTTTCCTCCTAACTAAGAACTTATTCACCACTCAAAAGTTTATTGCTGTGATTCATTTCTTTTATAATTGACTTTGTTGCTGAATTGGGATTTTTTTTTTCTGTCCCAAACCACTAGTTTAATTCTAGCATCATTCACTCAGGGTTCTGTAATCTTCCCTTTTTTTTTTCCATCCTTACCCAAAGAAATGCACATTGCCATGGAAACTTTTTCTGTTGTTTTGATTCCTGCATGATGTGTAGCAGAGGCCAGTAGCTCATTTTGTTGTTTCTTCCCTCTACCAAACATTTGTGAAACACCCCTGTGTAAAGACTGGCAGATGCTCAAGGATGAATTTGAAATGCCTGGTAATCTGCCTTAGTGCAGACCTGTGTGCCAGAAACTTGAAAGGCTTTCAGAAGCTTTACTGGGGCATGTTGCTGGCTGTGACCTACGTACTGCATGGACAAAAATATACCCTTGAAAGTGAGACACAAAAGTCTAAATATAATGACCCAATAGTAAGAATAGATGTAGGTGTGGGTTAGTTTTCTCTTCTAATAATGCTGGTCTGGCAAACTTGTGGTTTGGGGGAAGAGTTTTGGCTCTGATTCGTGGGGGCTGCACTCAGCTCTTGTGTCCAGGAGAAGGCTGGGCTGCCCCAAGGCACTTCTTATTGTGCAGCCACAGGGATGGGTTTGGTTAGCCAGAGTGAAGTTCTCTGTTGTCTGCCCCTGTTATTTCTGTATCTAGCACTCCAAATTACTGTGGTTTGGGAAGTCTGTAAGAGCTGGCTGTTGTGCTGTGCCTGCAGCAGCCACACCAACATAAATGCCCTGCTTTTTTTCCCCAGGTCCCTGACAACTTCCTGCCCCCGGTGCCCATCACCTCCCCCATCATGAACCCGCTGGCGGATCCGCAGTCTCAGCTGCAGCAGCCCCAGGCTCCAGCACCGCCCAGCAGTGCGCCCAGCTTCCAGCCTGCACACCTCCCTGCAGGGCAGATGGTGCTGCAGGGTGCCTTCCAGCCTGCTTCCCAGCCCCTGGGGCCATCCATCATGCCACCCACTGTTTCCAAACCCAGCACAGAGGGGGCCCCGGGGGCCCCAATTGGCAATGCCATCCAGGTAACGTAGCCCCAGCACTGCATGGGTTTGTTTGTCCATCAGTAGAACCTGCCAAGCAGGATCCTGTTGTCCAGGCTTTTCTTGTAGTTGTAAAATGTACTATGGAGTTTGTAGGCACTGGCTTTGCACTGTGCTGGCATTTTGCTACTGTAATCTCCACCTAGATGCCACTAATCCTATAGTCAGTATGGGCCAACAAGCTGCTTCCTTCTGCAACTTTCACAGCTTCCCAGAGGGAGCAACAGCAGGTGCTGGTAAAGTCACACCCACAGGGAAGAAATAGGAGTTGTGCCAAGCTAGGTAACAATGCCACTCGGTTTAGCTGAAAACAACGTGAGAGTGCAGGGACCTGGAAAAGCCTCACCTGTTCTCTGTTGCTCAGCACGTGCAGGCACTGCCAACAGAGAAGATCACCAAGAAGCCCATCCCTGAGGAGCACCTTATCCTGAAGACTACGTTTGAAGCTCTCATCCAGAGGTGCCTGCTGTCTGCCTCCGACCCGGTAGGTGATTTCTGTGACTTGTGATTTCTGATAACAAAGGGAAACGACAGTTACCTGGGAAAGGAAAGGTTAACAGCTTTAACACAACCACTGGAGCTGGATAGGAAAAACATTTCCCATGGCAGCCGGTACCTTGTAAATGAGCTATCCCTCCCAAAGCTTCTCATTTATTCCTGATGGCCAGTAAATAACATGTCACCACAAAGCCTGGGTGCTGACTGTTCAGCTCGTGCCTGCCACATGCTAAAATGTGCTGGTGCGTGCAGAGGGCTTTGTGCACTGAATTTGCTTGGTCGAGCACAGACTCATGCTCTGGTCACTCAGTTGCTCCAATGCTTTAAGAGGTAGAGTGCATATACATGTGTGCTTGTATGTATATACTGCATTCCCTTTGACCTTTTCCTCCTCTAAGTGTCCCTTCCCCCAGACAGACAAAGAAGGCAAAAGCATTCCACTCATATCTCCACCTGGGGATTGCTTTTCTGCTCTGCCAACACAGTTTGCTTGCTTCTTGTTAAGTCTCTCTGATTTTCTTAGGCAGTGAAAGTGTTTCAGCCCACGGAGACAAGGGACACCACCCTGACTGTACACATCAGTTGTTGTCAGAGCAAATACAGGCACTGCTCAGCTATTACATTCTAAAGGGGAAAATGGGAACTTAGGAGCAAGGAGAACAACCAGTTTGCACTTCCACCTAATTGCTTTGGCTGGAGAGATGTCTTGCTGTTTCCTAGACACAATTTATTCCTCTCTGTCCTAGCTGACTGTAAAGTGAAAATAGCATGTGTACCTTTTCATGGGTTTTGAAACAAATGTTCTGTGGTCATGCATCTGAGAGTTAGGCAGTCCAAAAGAACTGGGGGTTTCTTACCTGCCCCTCCTGAGGTACTTTTTTCCTTAGATATCTCAGTTCCTTGATTACATAACTGCTGCTGAGGAGTTTTCTGCATGTGGCCCAAGATTTGTGTGCTGTGTTCTCCTTTATGCCATCTGAACAGCTTTCCCTAGTTTCTAGCACAGCAAGCACCCAGCAGTTGGTCTTCACCCCTGAGCTAGAGCATTCCCACAGGCTTTATTTTCTCCAGGCAATTATTTAATCCAAATAATTGTTTCCAGTTGCCAGGGAAAATGGCAGTTATCCTAAGTGAAGATGGATTGATGCACAGACTGATTTAGGAGGAAATTCCAGTACTCTTGTGTACTGATGCCATTTCTGCTGCTGTTGACCAGCAGCCTTTTTGTGCTCCTGCAATTGTAACCTTGATGCTTTATTACTGTTTTATTACTCTGGAGTAAAATCTACAATTTTAGATGTTGTTTAAGAAAAAAAGTGAATAAGAATTCATTTCTCCTGCAGCTGCAGCTCCAGGTGAAATGTACTGTGGTTATTTTAAGAGCCTTTGGTGGCAAAATAATTCCAGGCACATCAGTGGGTGGTTTACTTTATAAAAGTCACAGAAGCACAAAATGTCTGTAAGGACAGATTGGGTTAGGCTATTAGTTTTTCTGTTGACACTAAAAACTTACAGACAAACTGCTGGCTTTACTAATCACATGAGGAAAAATATAATTAGGATTTGCCATAAATGATGACTGAGTTGTACACACTTAGAATTGGAGAATCTGTATGTGCCCTTAAGCTCTTCCTAATGTTGCTGGATACTTCATCCCAGTAAGAATTCTATCCAGTTATCATTACGCTTTTTCAGTGAACCACAGAAAAAAAAAGTGCTGCAACTCAGAATTCTGTCACTTTTCTTATCAGCTATATGCCAGTGGGGTTTGCAAATGGCCAGTGGCTTTTGGGGTGCACCTCTACAGTTTTCCATTTTCTGTAGACAACTGAAGTGTTTACATGTGGAGAACTACAGTCATGTGGTCTTTCCTAGCAAAATCAGGGGAGAAGAGTACAGAACAAAGAATCCAAATGATGTGTGTTAGGAAAATGTTGTTGAGAAAGGAAGCTGATGTGCTGCATGGACCTCTTTGCAATGATATCAGATTGGTCTGGGGTTCTTAAAATTGCTGTGATGTATTTATTTGCCTTGCAGCAAACCAAGAGGAAACTGGATGATGCAAATAAACGCCTGGAGTTTCTGTATGACAAACTTAGGGAACAGACAGTAAGTTCTGTTTTACTTCCCCCCACCCCTCAATCACGTATGGCAGATGACTCCATTGGTGCAATACCACTTCTGCAGGATGTAGCAGATGCTCATTTTTTCTTTAGAAGTGTGCTCCAAATCCATTTATTGGAAGTTTGCATAGATTTCTTAGAAAATAGCCAGTTGCTGTGCTTGGCCCCACATGCCTGTACAGATTTTACAGTATTGCTTTGGGGCTTGTGTCATGAGTTTTATGGTGCTGTGCAGAGGCTGTGCTGAGCCAAAGAGCAGAGCTCCTTGCAGCAGGCACAGTTTCTCTGCTCCAGGCAGGAACTGAGACACACAGCTTGGGGTCAAAACAGAACCCAGGGGACTTTGATGTTGGAGGCTCACTGACTTCACTGGAAGGCAGATGTGCAAGTACTTTTAAAGATGTAGTAATTTTTCAAAGCCTTTCAGGAGGCTTTGGCAGAATAAAGGATTATGCTTAAATGTCTTAGTACCTTAAGATTAGAGTGATGTAATCCTCTTGTTGTCAGGCCATGTTTGCTGAGCAGTTAACCTTACCCAAAGGTGTAAAAGCTCAGTAGGTGTTTCTGGTGCCAAGAGTCTGTCACAGCAGGTCTCCCACCCCAGGGAATTGCATCCAGGGGCTGGCAGGGAAGGCTTGCAGGGCGTAGCAGTCCTGCAGAGAAGGTCCAACCTGCTTGAAGTCTGTTGTTAGACTTCCCAGCACCTGTTCCCAGTGTGGTGCAGCTCTGAAGGTGGCTATCTCCAGAGAGAGGAAATAAGTGCTGCACCTTCCTAAGGGCCAAGCACCACACTCAGAATTTCCTTCTCTAGTTTTTCCTTTGTGCTGACCTGCCTTGCCTGCCTTCCTTGCAGCTCTCTCCAACCATCATTAGTGGCTTGCACAACATGGTGAAGAGCATCGAAACCCGCAACTACCAGGAGGGACTGAACATCCACACACACATCGTCAGCACCAGCAACTTCAGCGAGACCTCTGCTTTCATGCCAGTCCTGAAGGTTGTCCTCACCCAGGCCAATAAGCTGGGGGTGTGAGGTGGCCCTGCACTTGCAAAGCCCTGGTGGTTGCTTTCCCAAAGAAGTGCATTTCTACGGCAGACATGCGGGAAATGGACCAAATGCTCGTCCTCACAGCATGGCGCAGTAGAGCTGACAAATGGCATTACACTCTCCCTGCAAAGTACTTTGTTCTAGAAGGGCTGTGGAGCCCTGGTGCTTTTCTTCTTATTTTAATCCTTTTCCCATCCCTAATGATTCTCATTCTACAAATAGTATATTTAATGGCTGATGTCCCACATTGTCAATTTTTAGGTGCATGTTACACCGCTAAACAGTGGCTTTTAATAACAGATGTATGTGTTGAAACAAACCAAGATAGGTTGTGTATTGGACCCTAAAACAGATTATTCCCTTCCACCCCAATGTTCCTTATCCACCACATTAAAAACAGTCTGATCATGTTACAAGTGTATTTGGTCTTTTCTGACGCTGCTTGTGGTTCTGTTATTACAATTTACATGTTAAAGAGCTTAATTGTGCATTGGGGCAAATGAGCAAAATAAAAGCTAATGTGATATTTTCAATAAATGTAAATTTATTAAAATTTGTCTTTATGAAGTGCAGTGAAGAGATTTTGAGCTGGAGTACAGTGGGGCCACTTTCTGTTGTGTTCTGGGCATGAGAATACTTTTGTTTTTCCTCTTTTTATCACTAAAAGGTTTGTGTAGAACACAAAGATCAGCTATTGGAAGAAATACCTGGGTTTGGGAAACAAAAGAAGCAGTTTTGCATGAAAAAAACCTAAAATATCAGTGCTTGTGGAATGTATTTCTTGCATACTGCAAGAAATAATCTCAGTAACACTGTTAACACTGCTGACTTCTGTGACTTCAAACAGATTTGTTAGGCAAAACAATTTTATTTCCTTCCCAGCATTTTCTTACTTCATAAGCTTTTAAAATTGGTGAACACAAGGCTTCAGCTTGCAGTTACCTCATTTCAGGAATTGTAACAACAATTAGAGTAAATGTTTTGATCCAGGTTATATTTTCTAAGCAGTGTTACAAGTATTCTTTTATAAGTGTACTTACAGCAGTGTATTCAGCACCTTTGTGTCTTGATTCAAGGTAGAAAAGAAGTTTTAAAAGAGAACACATTCAAAGGTAAACAGGAGTAAAATAATTAAAAAAAAAAAACTCAGTAGGGTGAAAAGCAGCTGGGCTGTGCTTTCTGTGATGCACTGCTCGGCAAGGAAAACAAAAAGCAGTCTCAATAGTTCAGGATCAAACCAGCAGATAGGAGGTAATGCTAGAGCGATTCAGGAGCTGGCTTTGCTTATGCTCTCCCTGAGTGTTTTGGGGAGTTCTGGACATGGAGCAGGAGTTGTGGCATGCACTGGCACTTGTGAAGGACAGGCAGATGATTCATATTTGGGAAGCTGGCTGTTTCTGGCAGTGACAACGGGGGGGGGGCTGATGTTGGTGGCAGAAGGGCATGCCCTCAAGTAGTGCAGGGTTATAGGCAAAAGCCCTGCTGTAAATTGGAAGCTCCAATTTAAAGTAAGTTGGGAACAAGAGCAGCAGGATGTGAGAGTAATAAGCTGGGAATATCTCCTGTGTAAGATTTGGCTTTGTAAAAGCCAAGGAATGTTAAATGGCATAAGCCTTCACTTGCATAAGACTTGCATCCATGTCAAAGAGGATGCCAAATGAGGAGGGACTCAGCAAGGCACACATGCCAGGGACAGGACTGAAGAGTTTATTTAATGGGAAGAAGTTAAATAAATTTTGCTTATTCCCCTTGTGAAGAGCACAAGGGAATCAGGTTGAATGGAACTAGAGAGCAGTGCTGCATGAGAAGAAATGTTTTGGTTTGGTCTGGAAATTGAAGTGGTCAAGACCACCAGGTAAGAGGGAAACGAGGAGGGGTTTTGAGGTGATAGTATCCCGAGCATGCACCATGGCCTGGACGCTCTCAGCAATGGAGTAATCTCTCCTTGCCAAAAGGAAAGCTGTCTTCCACCTCAGCCATTGTCAGGAGCTCAGGACAGGAAAACTGCACTGCCTGAGTGCTTAACAGGAGTGGATGCAAAAATCTGCTACTTCTCTCCTGAGAGCAGCTGAGATGAATTATCAGTTATGCTGCCGTCTGTTCATATCTTCAAGGAATGCCAAGCAATTAGCCACCCATCTGATGGGATAAATGCAAACGGCCATCTTCACTTACAGAAGGCAATGAAGCCCTGCCAAGTTATGCTGGTAAAATAATTTGGTCCCAAATAGCCTAATTTTGATCTTACTGAGTGAGAAGAGATTTATACCTTTATAACACCAACCAAGCTGCTCCTCTTTGCGGCCACTCAAGGCTGCAGAATTATTAGAAGGGATGGAAGGAAATTCAAGGATGTATTCCGAGCAGCATAGGTGTTGTCTGATAGCAGCTGACATGAGGAAGTACCTTGCTACTTCAGCAGTCACCATCCAAACAAAAGGGCCAGCAGGAAAGGGCAGAGTTAATGCAGTTGTGTCCTGTTTGCTGAAAGCAGGTGGGGATGTAACAGCAGCAGCACTGCAGAGAGGCCTGGCTGCAGGCAGGACATCCAAGTTAAGCTCTTGAGTGAAAACCTTTTTGCACTTGTAAAGCTCTGAAATGGATTTACCTTGATTTTGCTGGCAGAGGTACAAGGTCAGCATTAGGCATGATGTTGGAGATTGTCTTTAATTGCTGCTGCCTTTCTAGCCTGTGCACAGTTTACATCAGGTTTTTCCTGTGTTGTGCCTTTCGGATCGCACAGTTCCCAAACATAAAGATTGGGAATGTGGGCTTACTGCATAGTAACCGTGTTTTCTCTGCCCAGAAGGAAGCGTGTGCTAGGCTAACTAATGGGAGACAAGGGACAGGGGTCTTGCTACCAGAGCTGTTTCCCCAAAAAACTATGGAGGGGAGGGGGCATGTTGTGGGAAGCGTGGCAGAGCCAGCATGCAGAGCAGTGGCACCACTCCCCAGAGTTCTGCAGGCTGGCCTCAGCTTCATCCTCACCTTCACCACCATGCTGGTGCTTGGCTTCAGCAGCACCAACCCTGCTGTGTCATTAGCCTGGCTGAGGATCCCTTTATGCCTGAGAGGGGAAGCAAAGGAGATCCTGAGTCAGATACTTCCATTCCCTGCCTCCCCTCTCCACTACCTGCAATCCCACATGGCTCCACACCCCGAGGTGTTCACTGTTCTCAGGCATCCATTGCAAAGGCAGAGCAGCAGGTATAGAGCCAGGCATGGCTCCAAGCTAAAGGCAAATCCAGCGAAACATCTGCCACCAACCGACAGCACCTCCCCAGCAGGGAATGCTGAGTGTCCTGTTGAGGTGCCTGGTGCTGAGCTGAGTCGCTCAGCCTTGAACAAGGGCCAAGGCCATTGCAAGAGAATACTGAGGAATGTAATAAATACTGTACTGATACCAGGAACAGTTTCAGCACGTCCAGTCCATTACATGGCTAATCTCCCAGCCTTGACTTGCTGTGTGCTGGGTATCATTCCCGTGTTTCCTCTCGCGATCCTGCAGATCAAACAGATACATCACCAAATGGCCAGTCAGCATGGATGCATGGATACATCTAATGCAATCCTCACCAAAAGGAGGCTGAACTGATTAAAATTCCTCTGAGCTTTAGAGCTGCAAGTTATCCAGAAGAGCATCTAATTAAAAGGGGATTTATTACGAAGCACTCTAAAAAAGCAGCTGCAGCTGACCTCACCCAGTCAGCTGTCTGTGCCTGCCTGGACAGCACACAGAAGGCTTCTTGAGAAATTGTTGCTCAATTTCTTTGCCAGGTACACAAGAAGCACTTCAATCCACAAAATTGATCAGATATTCCTTGTCCCTCTGATGTTTAAGGCTTTGTTTCCTTCTTTACCTAAAGTGTTCATTTGAACAATGCCTTGAGGTCATCACTTTATTTTTCATGGGAGGAGAGGAGAGGAGAGGAGAGGAGAGGAGAGGAGAGGAGAGGAGAGGAGAGGAGAGGAGAGGAGAGGAGAGAGAAGAGAAGAGAAGAGAAGAGAAGAGAAGAGAAGAGAAGAGAAGAGAAGAGAAGAGAAGAGAAGAGAAGAGAAGAGAAGAGAAGAGAAGAGAAGAGAAGAGAAGAGAAGAGAAGAGAAGAGAAGAAGAGAAGAGAGGAGCCACTGTTGACATGTTAAATAGCTCTACACTGAAATGTGATGGTAGGAGGCAAGATTGAGTAGCATTAAAATTACACTCACTGTTCACACGAACCATTCACCACCTTTCATCATCACTGCCCTCTTTCTTTCTTCCGGGCAGAAAATTCTAGAAGGATGTTTAAAATAATATATCAAAAACAATCTTGGTTTTAATTATATGCTCTCTGCTGATTCAGTTGCCTCAGGAGATGTAGTTAGTAATTAATTAGCTCAGCAGACTAATGTGCTTTGTAGCAATATCTCTCATTAAGCCACGCTCTGCTGGGTCCAGGCCCATCAGGAGTCAAGGCCAGTGCTGCGCTGAGACCCACTTGGGATGGAGGTGTGCTGGTGTCTGCCTGCCTTCCCCTGACACACCACTCTCAAACTCTGGCAAAAGCCTCCCTCTGAACTCCTTTGGGTGGATTTCTAAGGCAGGAAATAGTCAGGTCAGGAATAGTCAGGAAATAACTGGAGAAGGACAAATAATTTCTGGAGGTATGCAACATTAGGGGTCAGTTTTTGCTGTTTCTGAAACCTTTGTGATAGTAAAAAATGTGAAACATACAAAAGAGTTTCAGGCCCTTTGCAGCCTTGGCTCCAGAGGACCATGCCAGCCTGGCTCCCCCCAGTAAGGCAGAGAGCCTCTAGGCTTCGTGTTGCCCGGCAGTAAGGATTTTTGATGGCACAGGCATCAACCTGACAAGCTGCTGCTGCCCACGCATGCACTGACACACAGAACACAACAGGCAGGGGACATTCACAGTTTTGAGTGGATTCCCTCGTGTTCCTCCCTGCAAAGTGAGAAAAGAAAGTTGGCTTTGTTTAAGGGGCCGTACCTAACTCCAGCAGCAGTGCTGAACCCTGAATCCCTGCAAGTCCATGATGTTTTCTGCTGGAATAGGAGGCTCCACAAGATTTAGGTCTTTGTCCTTTGTTCTCACGTTGGTTGTCTGACACTCAACTGTGTGGGCAGGGTAACCTATAACCTCCCTCCTCCCAGCAACACAGAAGTATCTTTGTGCCACAGAGAGCTGTCCCCGTCAGCAGTGGGAATCTGCCAGTGAGGTATTCCCAGGCTGGTGTCCAGGGCAGCATTTCACACCTCGGTGCAGATGATGGATGAGCCCTCTCTCACTGGCGGGGCTGAGAGGATGTGTGATCACTTGTGGGGTGCACTGAAGCACTACTCAGAGCCTGTGCCAGTGTGCTCAGCCACCTGGTGCAGCATTCCAGCCAGGGGCAGAAAGGCAGGCTCAGTCCCGGGGGGAATCACACTCTTGCCTGCTTCCTGAGAGTGGATTTGGGTCTGCACTCCAGCCCTCTCACCAGCAGTGAGATTTGAGCAAGAGCCGTGTGAGGCAGACCACACAGTGAGATCATTTGAAGTCAGTGCACAAGACAGGAACAAGAACTACAGACAGGTCCCCTGGAGCACAGCTCGATGCCAGCTGCCCCTTTACCTGCACAGAAAAGGCATTGTTGCAGCAGTGAGGCCAAACTCAGCGAGTGGATGGACAGGCAGGACAACAGAAAGCCCAGCTGGAATTGCCAGCAAAGGCAAGACATGCAGACAAGAGGGAGGCTGTCACCTTCCTCTCTGCCTTGAGTTCTCATTTTTGCCATGTCTACATTCACCATTGGATACAGCAGACAAAACCAAGTTGTTTCCAGATCTCTAAACGACACTCAAGCTTTTTTTTTTTTTCTTCCAGACTTGCACATCCTTTGCTTTTAAAAATATTTAAAACCCAGGAATGTTTATTGAGAAAAATCTCCTTTTAACTCTGTTGCTGTTTTGGTTGCAGCTCCGCAGGTTTTTTCTCTAGGCAATTCTGGCTCACTGAATGTTTTCCAATATTATTTTTTTACCAAGGGAAGTAGGATTCAGATTTGCTTTTTTTTTCTTTCCAGATCTTTTCTTTGCATTTCTGAGTACTAGCAAGGCCTTAGTCTGAAAGTCCAAACTTCTCTCTGTAGTCCTCACATTATGATCTATGTAGCCAGGTACCTTTATTTAAGAGTAGATGTGTCCACAGCATCATGTCCCAAAATATGCTGCTTCCCACAGCCACTGCAGTGATCCTGGGACAAATGATGATGTTGTCATTGAGTTGCCACTGCCCAAACAGTAATTTCTGGGATCAGGGGAATACTGATGGGCTCCACTCATGAGGAATGACACTGTGCAATGACATTCTCAAAGTGGATACTTTGGTCTGCCTCGGGCTTCCTCTGCTCCTCCATCAGGATCAGCAACTCCACGAGCATTAGGGATTGCTCTGGAGTCATCTGGGCTGGGTACCATATAATATCTCCCTTACAGTTTTGCTACTGCACTTGCCAAGCTTTCTCTGCATGCAGCCATGCAGCTTCACTTGGAGAGGCACACAAGGACTTCTCCTTCACAGAAGTTACCTAATCATCAGCACTCCCTACACCCACAGGACCTGTGGCCACAGCAGAGCATTTTTCACATCATCTTTGTTCACCTGCTTTCCCTGCTGCGTTGGTTGCTCTGTAAGCAAACTGCTGAGAACTAGAGATAAATGCAGGGTGTGAAACTTACAGTACTGTGTTCAAAGGCTCACAGAGGGAACCTTCACAGATGTGCTCATCAGTGGCTCGAATTAGCTGGGAATCTGGCAAAGCAATTTGCTTGTGTTTGCCTCTTGCCAGGGTGGCAGGAATGTCTGTGGAAGGCAGCTGGGAGGTTTCAGTGCCACTTGCATCTGCACTTGCACACAAGACTACCATCTATCCCGTGCCATGCTTTAACAGCCTGCAAAACCAGGTCAGCATGAACAGTTACATCCTGCCTTTTCAGAGAGGTGTGCTCCCTGGGTCTCCATACTTCCTTCCTGCCTGGTAGCATTCCCATTTCATTCACCTTGAGCCCTGACATTCCTGACTTAAACCCTCAGGGCATCCATCCTATCCGTGGTGTGCAGAGGTGATCTGGGGCTGTGCAGGTTCCTTCTGCGTGGTGTGCCCAGCAGCAGCTGGGGAGCAGCTGCTCTGCGAGGGACGGGGGCTTCTTCCTGCTCTCAGGCACCGAGACGTGGAAAAACCATTAAAGGATGGAGTCTCCTCTCCTGCCTGCCCCAACATCGGACTGCAGAGTCCAGGCAGGAAGATGAGTATCACCTATTAGATCAGTAGTAGGTGCAGTTGAAATGAGCCCGACAGCTGACCTTGGGCACCTGGAGGAGGTCAGGGCAGGAAAGCACAGAGCAAGTTAAATCACCTCCTTCTGAGGTCCCGGTACAGCAATGGCAGGACATGACAAGCTGTAAACCATGGAAAACCTGGTCCCAGCCAGGGTGGAGGGCTGCTGTCACTCCTGCGCCGCTCCCTCCTTCCCTCCCAGGAGCATTCAACACCAAACAAAACGCATCACAGGCAAACGTTTTATCTGGAATCAGTGGCTGGTTCCCACCTAATGGCCTCAGGCCTGTGTTTGCTGCCTGTGCGGGCTGTTCCTGCTCGGCGGCAGGTGAAGCACCAGAGCTGCTTTCCGCCTGCCGCTCCTCCGGGCCACCCCGCTGCCACCCGGGAACTCGCCATTGACAGCGCCCACCCCGGCACCCCCGGTGTCCCGGGATCCCGGGATCCCTTCTCTCCCGCAGAGCTGGCAGCACGGGGGGACACCGGGGGGGGCGGCCCCACGAAACCACACCTGAGCGCTGAACAACGTCGGCGCTGGGACGGAGCGGACAAGTGTGGCAGCTCTTGCTCCGGGTGCGCGCTGCCGATACCTCGCTGCCTGTCCGTGCGCTCGCTTTCAGCGCCCACCTTGTCACTCGCAGGCAGGAAACTTTACCCACCAGCTCCCCAACACCTGCACCAGTGGCATCTTTTACTCTGACGGCACGGGCTTCCAGAATTAAAGGTTCCACTGAAACCTTTGTCCCCCGGGGGCCGGACAGCCGGCGGGAGGGGGACCGGCCGGGGCGCGGGGCCGCGCAGCGGCGGGGGCGCGCCGGGAGGCGGCGGCGGCGGGCGGGGCCGGAGCCGCTGCCGGAGCCGGGGCCGGGGCGGAGCGGGCGGCCCGGGGCCACCATTGGCTGTCGCTATGCGGTCCCGGCGGCCGCCCCCCGCCCGTCCCCGCCGCGGTGCGGGGCGCAGCCGGCGGCGCGGCGGCTCCATGGAGGCGGCGACGGCAGCAACAGATGCGGCGGCGGCGCGTCCCGGCCGCCCGTAGCCGCTGCGGGGCCGCGCTGCGCGGGGGCCGCCGCCGGCCCTCCCCAGAGCCCGGCCGGCGCCATGGCCGCGGCCCGGAGGGCGGCCGGCGGCGAGGCGGGCACGGCGGGCACGGCGGGCACGGCGGGCGGAGGGCAGGCCATCGTCTGGCGCAACGTGGTGCTGATGGGGCTGCTGCACCTGGGCGCCGTCTACGCGCTCAGCCTGGTGCCGCGGGCGCACATCCTCACCCTGCTCTGGGGTGAGTGCGGGGGATGCGCCACAGGTGGGGCGGGGGCGGCCCGCGGCGGGACCCCGGGGCAGCGGGCGCGTCTGGGTTTGCCCCTGTCCGCCCCCTGTCCGTCCCCTGCTTGCCGGAGCCCTGGCTTTTGTTCCCCAGCCCCCCCCCGGCCGCTCCCGGGATGCCATTGCCAGCGCCGCGCCGGGCCCTCGGTTGCTGTAGAAACAGGAGGCGCTCTCCCCCCGGCTACATTTATCAGGTTTTTTAGTTAAAAAAGCCCAGTCAAGCGGTGATATTTCGGTTTAAAGGTCCGGGGGAGGACGCGCTGGCCGTCCCTTTGCTGGTTTCACCGCGTTAGTTTCTGAACAGCCGCGGTTTTCTGCTCCGGTCTGGAGTAGAAAATCAGCTCGTCGTTTGTTTCTCGAGGAAAGTGATAGAAATTTTCATTAGGGAAGATGTGAAAGTCGAGTAAGAGCTGTAAGGTGCTGGCACAGAGACGGTAAGCCAGGCTGTGCTTTCTGAGGGGAGACGGCTTGCAGCGTCCGTCCTGCTAGCCGTGAAATGCCAAGGATTCGGTTTGGTGAAGAGAATCTGAAATAGAACGGCTTTTCTTCCATCCTACAGTGGTGAGGTCCTCTTTTCCCCACAGAGGAATGATGCTGGGAGAAAATGCTACACAGAAGCGCTGCAGTATTGTGCGAGGCTTGTCAGGGTTTGACCAAATAGATGGTGAATGTCAGCATCACTATTCAGCAGGCAGAACTGTATATTGATTCATATAAATCTCGGTGGCCAAGAGGGTAAAAACTTGAGTACTGCTTACAGCTGATGCAATTTTTTGGATAAATAACCTGCTTTGAGGTGAGTGGAGAATATAACAGCCTGGGATTCTTTTATACAGAGGAAAGGAGGGTCTCTGCTGCAGGAACTCACAGACATGGAATTTGGGTTGTTAGACTGCCATCATTACTGTCGAGGTGACTCTTCAGAAGCCCCAGCTAAATGGGGTCAGGCTTATTCCTTCTGTTGGTGAAGTCCGAAATCTGTTTTTCACAGGTTCAGCGTTTGATATTCAGTCTGTCTTAAACTCCCAGAAATTGCCACCAATTGCTGTTTGTGGTTGGGAAATGAATCTTTCCATCAATTACCATCCTCAGTTTCTGGGTCCCTGGAGGGCACCTGCATTTGACTGGCAGCCTGGTTTGCACAATCCCTCACCTGGCTTGCTCGTGACCAGAAGAAGGGGTTTGTGGGGTGGTTGTGTTTTGCATAGTTTCCTTCTGTAAGCACTACTCCTTTCGCCTCCCTATTCCTGGTTGTGTTCAGGCTGATTTCATAGTTTATCTTGGCCACAGCTTGGTGATCAGGGAGACCAGGAGAGCCTGTGGGAGCTGTATGTCTGGAACGCACAGCCTGTGGTCTGCTTTCAACCCTTTTAGGTCCTGTTGTGTGCAGGCAGGTGGGCTTCCTTTTTCTGTTTTGGCTTTCCAAGAAGACAATTTGAAATCATCTCTGATTTCACTGTGCTTAATTACAAAAATCCCTGAGGCTGGAGGCAGAGGACAGAATTACCAATTCAGCCCTCCATCCTCTGAGGTATTTTTTTCCTGGTGGAGATTAAACAGATGCTCAATAATAAACAGTTCTCGATGACTTTGCAGCTTAATGCCTTTCCTCCTGAAAGTGAGAGCTTCTCATTTCTTGACATCGTTATTTTTAACAGCCACCCTGGAGCAGACCACAGAGTTTTTACAGGAGTTTGGTGGGTGGTTTTTACAGGGGCTCCACAGCAGGGAGTGAGTGTGCTGGCTCCAGCTCTCCTGGACACTCGCATCTGGCTGCTGCCAGCTCTGCTCCCCTCAGAGGTGCTGAGCAATGTGAAAATGCACACTCTCCTGCAGAATATGTCAGATAAATCAGCTTGCTGTCAAGCTGGTGACCTGTTTCTGAGGTCCCTCTGAGCGACTCAGGGTAGATAAAAAAGGGTGGCTGTTGCTTAAGTTGACAAATCCACCTGGCTTCGGTGTGGAAGGAGCCAACCAGTGGAGTTGTGTTGGAAGGAGTGAGTGTCAATCAGACGTGTCCCTCGCCCTCCCCAGTTCTCCACGTCTCCTTCCCTGTGCAGATCAGCTGTGAGACTGCCTTTCTGTGGGCGCTGGCTGCCAGCCAGCCTTCGGAGCCGGGCTGGCACGCTGTGGGCATGAGAGTAGTGCCAGGTAGTGCAGCCGTGTGTGTACGCTGAAGGTGCTGATGGAGTAGCTGCATCCCTTCCGTGCATCCCTCTGTGGTTTTCTTCCTCTTCCCAAGCTTTCCCGGGACTCGGGAAGCTTCCCAGTGATCCTGTGCAAGCCCTTGCATTGTTCCACTCCGTGTTCCCCACCCCTGCTCCCCCATGGATAAGCTGCAGGAACAAGTGTGCCGGGAGTGGGATGCCAGTGCTGGCTGTGACCTCCGTGGTGTCTGGCAGGAAGCCGACAGCTTCCCATGACTCACCACTGCCTGCTTGGCTTTTTTACCTTCTCCTCCCCCAAGACATGCACCTCTCGTCGTGTTCTCCCCTGGGGGAGCCCGGGTACAAGCCCTCCCTCTGTGCAGGGCTTGCTTTCGTCCTTCCCTTCCCACCCCCGGAGGCAGCTGATGCAGCACCGATTGCAAAGTGGAGCTGAAATGCCACTGTGCCACCTAGAAAACCGCTGCCCAAGCCAAGCTGCCTGCTCGGCAGGGCTCATTTCCATTGGTAATTTATTGACATTTGTCCAGCTGTACATAATAGACAATGGGAAAGCGCTGCCAAGGCAGGCTCAGCTGGTTGTTTACTCAGGATTATCTGTGCTCCTCCCGCACCAGCACCTTGGGGCCCGTGCTGCAGCTTCCCCCACCCCACATGGAGCTGGGGCTGCACAAGGATCCCAGAGAACACTCTGGGTGGTGCAGAACTGGGGATGGGAATTGGTGCAGAACTGGGAATTGGGTTATCTTTCAAGGGATGTACAGATAAGCGGGTTAAAACGTAGGCTTTCAGGGCCATTCCAGTGTCTCTGTGGAATTTGATTTCAGTCCAAGCTGAACAAAACCGATGAAATTACTCATGTCAAAATTTTCCACGAGCTGGGAGCTGCCTTGACCCGAGAGGCAGCAGACGGTGTGTGCGAGGCATGGAGCAGCCCCGGGCTGTGCCCGTGGGACAGCCATGGAACCGGCCCGGCGGATTTGGAATGTCCCCTGCCGCGGCAGCCCGGGCTCACTGGGAGCTGCTCTCTTGCCTTGCGCCTTGCCAGCCTGACTTGTGGTTTGGTGCAGGGGTGAGTGAATAAGACCCTGCTGCCTTCCCCCTGGTGCTCAGCACCGCGGGGGTTTGAAGGAGAGGCATCACCATTCTCTCCAGGCTCTCAGGAGGAACTGAAGTAGGGTGGGAGCACTCACTGCTAATGGGACTGGATGGGCCAAGCATGCTGATTTTCCAGGAATGAACTTGTCCAAAGGTGGGGCCAGCTGGGGCAGTGGCTCACTGATGTCCTCTTTTGGGCTGGATGTGCTGCACCACCTTCCAGAGGTTGCTTGGGAGGGAACTCTGTGCAAGGCTCATCCCCCACGACAGTAACGTGCCATTAAATGATGCTTCTTAACCAGGAACCTCCTTGCTCCAGCCAGGTCCACCCTGTGAGGTTTATCTGATTTGATTTAGGAAAGCAAACTAAAAAACTCTGAAATCCTCATACAGAGGGAACTACCAGCATGTTTCACTGCAGGGTCTGATGCTAACAGCTGCTCACAGTTTCTTTTGGTGGGCTCATGATAACTTCTTAAAGACTCCATCTGGAGGACCACTTGATTGTCTCGGATTTTGTTTGGAAAAAGGTGCTATTTAGTCTTTGCAGAGGGCTCGTGAGGAAGCACTTGAAGTAGCCAAATTAATTTTAGGAAATAGAGCTGCTGCAAAAGGGATTAAGCTGTTTACCTGCTTTAAAACCTTTCGTTTCGGGCTGCTGAAACAACTTAAAAAACTTGTGCGAGCATGGCCTTCCAGAAATGCCAAATCACCTGGATGTGTTTGGCAGAGCTGCCTGAGGGAGGAGTGGATGTCACATGCTGCTGTGCCTTGCCAGAGCCTGGGGTTGGGAAGGAGGATGGCCTTGCTCTACTTGTGCTCATACGGGAAGGGAGGCTTGTTGCTGTTGTTTTAGCAGCGTTTAGGAGATGTTTTAGTGCTCCTGAGAGCACCAGATTGTTCACGTTCAGCCGTGGCGGGCTCTGTGCCATGCTTATCCTCAGCTTTCCCCTGTGCACCAGTGCTGGCTGTCTGGGAGCACAGAGGGAGCAGCGGTGCTGCCCAGCTGCAGCCCTGCTGAGATGCAAGCCGCTCCCAGGCAAGAGTGTTGGTCCTGCCTGGGATGCCTGGATCCTGCCTAGGATGCCTGGATCCCTTCAGTTAAAGAGATTAAAGCAATTGTGGTCCTAACACTTGGGTTATTGCCCCTTTCTCAGGCTGCTGTTAGGTAGCATACCTATGTAATGAGGCTCAGGTTGCTGTTGTGCACTGCAGATGCAAGTTTTATTGGTCCTGCATGATCCCGGAGTTTTGGATATTCTTGAGTGCCACCTGCTGGTTTTCTGGTTATTAACTAGTTTTCGTCCCAAACCATTTCTACACAGCACTGGAAACTCTGCACAGACTGCTGTAAATAAAAAAAATCCTAGCTCCAGGGAAGTTCCCCTTGGTACCTCTGTGGATCAGGGACAGTAGAAATATTGTCTCTGTTTCACACCCAGTGAAATGGAGACATTTGATAGAAACTTCTCTGTCACTCCTGCTGCTGCTCTGGAGAGTGGTTGTGCTCCTCTGTAGCCTGGTCAGTGCTCATGCTCAGGTGATTCCTGTAGGTGAGGTTTTGGGTCAGAAATAGGGAACAAATGCATTTATCTTGGATACTTGGTGGGAAGGGCTTAATGCTCAGAAAGACCTTTCCTCACCTTACTCCCCAGGGTGATTTCCTGTTTGCTGGCTCCCAGAACAGTCCCAGCCATGAGCAGGGAGCAGCTCTGGGAAGTTTCTGTCAAATACAGGAGGATGGCCTGGTTGTCCATCAGCCCCCAGCTGCTGGTCAAGACAGCAGCTGGTCCACTAGATGATGAGTGTAGAAGAGGTGGAGTTAATCCAAATGTTAATCACATCTCTGAGATGCACATCTGCACAGGGGAGGTAGCCCTGCTTGTCTCCAGAGACGTTTCAGACTGGCTTTTCCTCCCCTGGCTCATTTGAAAGCGTAGTTACACAGCTGTCACTCTTAATGGCCAAATTCTTGGCTTGTTCCTTCCCTCCTGGCATCAAGAGCTGAACTGCCATCATCTCTGACAAGAAAAAAGTCTTTTCTCAAATAGTGTTCCTCTCCTTAAAAATGGCATGAGCCTTGGATCTGGAGGTGGCTGTAACACGTCTGGGAATGGTCTGAGCTCTGTGTCCATGGTAAAACTGGAGACACACTCTTACATAATGCACAGATAGAGCAGCATCACAGAATCACTTGGGTTGGAGAAGACCTCTAAGATCATCAAAACCAACCATTAGCCTACACTGCCAAGTCCACCACTAAACCATGTCCCTAAGCATCACAGCCACACATCTTTTAAATCCACCCAGGGATGGACACTCCACCACTTCCCTAGGCAGCCTGTTCATGGAATAGGTATGGATGGATACAGTCACACCAGTGCTCCTGAGTCTGTTCCTGAATCCTGCTCTGAGGTGATCTCCTGTTGAGGACCCTCCTGCCTGTTGGATGTTTTCCCTTCCCCAGCGTTCACTCGTCACCTGTTTTAACTGTTGCTGGAGGTGCTTCCTTAAGGTCTTGTCTGTCACAATGTTCAGCTGTAAGTATGTGTTCCTGTTCCTTATCCTCATTTCATCCCCAGTGCATTGGTGGTGTTTTTTCCCTCTGTCCTGTGTGCTGCACATCACGTGGTCAACTGTGAGCATGGCAAAGGAATGGGGAAAAAATTCTGTGTGTGTGCTGAGCCCTGGATGTATGTGACAGTCCTTTAGTCCTGTTGCTCTCAAGAGTGGGTTCAAGGCACTCCTGAAGGGTTCCTGCAGTGGGAGTGGATGAGTGACCAGTAAAGCTGTGTGTGCTTGACATCGGGGTGTTCACCCAGCACAAAGCACTGCTGGGCTGCTCTGACCCATGCTCCAGCCATGCCACAAGAACCTCAAGCACCCTTTCCCTTTGATCTGTGTGACGAGGACAGAGATGACAGCTGGATCCAGCAAAGGTAGAAATCCCTGTCTGAATTTGGCAGGGTTGTTGGCATTTGGGCTGCCTCCTGACATCATGGGCTAGGGAGAGGCATCCCTGTGGAGCAGCCCCTTGAAGGGATGCTTTGTTGGCACCCCCAGAGCTGGCTGTGGCAAACACACAAAAGCCCAGCCAAAGGCCACAAGAGCATGAAGTTCCTTCTTTAGCCATGGTCCACCAGTCCCTGAGCTGGTGCAGGCAGCTCTGGGGAGTCATCAGGAATTTCTGGCTTTTAACTTTTGTTGCATGTGCAGCTGGGGATGGCAGAATACAGGCTCTGAGGAGTTTCAATGGATGAGTTAGGATGGACTTCTCTGCAGGAGAAGTCTCTAAGGACTTTCTGCATTGAATTTAATGTGGTTCATCATCTTTGCCACTGCACCTACCCTCCCTGCAGTCACAGTTGCACTTGTAACTAACACTGATGTTATAATTGAAGCCAAGCAGTTTCTTGTAATCAGATTTTATTTTTACCATGTAGGCTAACAATAAAATGTGCTGCACCACTGGAGGGTGAAACATTAACAATTACTGTGCTAAGTAAAGCAAGGCTAATGTGAAACAGAGGGGAAGGCTGTTTGTGATGCTGGCATGGGGAATTGTGTGCCTGCCATCCCTCTTGTGCCATTTTTTGCAACAGGTTTTGCTCTCAGCTCTGTTTGGTTTTGGAAAGGGGAGGAAAAGGTGTAGCAGCTGATAGCATGCAAGTGGAGCAGACACAGAGCATCTAGGCAAGGTGCAGTGATACAGAAACATCATCTGGACTGTGAAGTCCTGAAAAGACAAACCCATCAAATCTGTGCTTCGGTGGTCATTGGAAGGGCAGTGGGTCAGAGCAGGGTATTCCCCTGTCATGTACCTGGTTCTGCACAGGGTAAGCTTTGGCTTTTTCCCTTTTTGGACAGGGATGCTAAACAATAACTAAACCATAACTAAACCGTCTTCCTCAGGGCAGAGCTGCCTGCTGAACGCAAGGCTGTGCTGGTCTGCTGTGCTAATAGCTTAACCATGCTATTTCTTTACTCTGTCCTTAAAAAAAAGAGGTAAATTTGGCATTTATTCTGTCTTGGCATTTATAGAGCACTTAGAACCCACCAGAGCCCGAGTCAGCGTGCAGATTGAGGACAGCAGTGAGGTCACTGGGAGAGAAGTGAAATCTGCCCGTGGTTTTGTGATGACACAGGACCCAGCTGAGCTGAGACAGGCTACACATAAGCATCCAAAATTTCACAGAAGCCAAAGCATCTTCCAGCCTTCTCTTTTGATCTAAAAATATATCTGTAAGCTGTTCGACATCTTAAGGCAATCTTCAGTTGCTGGTGAGTTCAGGGAATCTGTATTTCCTTCCTAGGGGAGTTCCAGCATTGGCTGGAATACTTGCTGTCAGCCACAATTTCCATCGCTCTATTGGCTTTATTTATGTCACATTGGCTGCAGTTGTCAATATGAACATTTCTGTTATTCCAACTGGAATAAAGTCTTTTGTATACTCAACCAAAAGTGCTGGCTCTGGGGAATGTTCCTGAAAATGCATGCGCAGGCAAGTGCATCCAGGCAGAGGCAGCCTGGATTTCATGAGCTGGCGATGGCAGGGCCAAGGGGATGTGATAGATGGCTTCTTCTGGAGCTCCACCATGGTACAGAGGGGCAGGAGCAGGGCATCATCAGAAATCATCTTCTCTGCAGCTCTGAAACTCAGCCTCGCCTTTGCCTTTGATGTGCTTCCTCTTATCTCTGTCTCTCTTGGCTCAATTTAGAGTAGCTCAGAGGATGTGAAGATCTAATTTTAGATGAAGCTTTCTGGCCTGAGATTTCACATGTTTGGTCTCCACAGGAAAGCACGGCTCCCCATGAGAGCTGGCATGACCTGTATGGTGGGCAGCCCAGGGAATTGGTGCTGCTGCACGCCAGGGCTTTTTAATTCTCATTTGCTCGCTTGAATCCAGCCCAAGGAGCTTTTGATGCCAGCCTTTGATAGTTAGCAGGGCTCAGTGAGCAGAGGATTGGCTAGCAGAGCAGTGTTTCCTTCCCAGAGACCCCAGGGCCAGAGCACTCATTCAGCATCACTTCTTGGCAGCAATTTAGGGACTGAGGTGAAATTTTCCTCCTCCTTAATAAATGTAGTTCCAGGTCAGAAGATAAGGCTTTTTTAGTAGGATGCTGCAGGTTAAATGATATGTTACCGCTCCCTAGTGTCTCTTTGCTGTGGAGGAAGAGAGCTCCAAGGTTTCCCTGTAGTTTAGCAGTAGAGATGTGTACTGGGGACTTGATATCTAATCTACATCTAAGAATGCTGCATGTTGACCCTGACCCTGCCACTGGTGCAGTGCGTGACATCAACCAGCATTTTTAACTGAGGTGTTTGGGAAGACTGCTGGCCTGGTTTGGG
Source organism: Acrocephalus scirpaceus scirpaceus (assembly GCA_910950805.1). Taxonomy (NCBI): domain Eukaryota; kingdom Metazoa; phylum Chordata; class Aves; order Passeriformes; family Sylviidae; genus Acrocephalus; species Acrocephalus scirpaceus. The sequence goes on along the minus strand of OU383778.1, from coordinate 55,778,740 downwards.
GTAGGAACACTTCCCATTCTGAGGGCAGACGTGGCATTTTAAGAAAATGTATCCCCAAACTCGACATTATGTAATGAAAGCATAAAAGAGCATATGAGGCACCACAAAATTATCGGCTGCATTTCTGGTCTGAGCCCTGATGTTGAATCAGGAGAGAATCTTCTACCTCTGTCTGTGTGGTGAGTGAAGTGAAGGAGTTCAGAAGAGACCGGGCATGGTGCAGCTACTGAAATGGGTGGCAGTGCTGCCCTGAATTTCAGTGAGAATGAAGTTAGCCACCACTTGGCACTACTGGAGGTACTTTCCCTGGCTTGCTCATATTAGTCCTAAATCTGCCACTGAATAACAGCAAAACCCCACAAGTGAGGAGATGAAGGCAGACAGAGAATATGCAGATGTAATTTGATTTTTAGAAAGGAAAAAATCACCACTGGAAGTTGCAGGAGTGTTAGATATTTATAGCAGTCAGTCAGCTTTGCATGCTTGTGCTTGAGCAACTTGCTGTTTGTGTGTCTCATGCAGTTCTTGCAGCATAATGGAAAACTTTGGGTTTGACTCATTTGGTTAGTAAAATTCCCTAACAAGCAATTTTTATCTGATTGAATAAGCACAGGATGCTGGTGTGGAAGCAGACAAAAGTTTCATGTCCATTCCTGTAATTTTTATTCCTCAAATTTATTTTTTTTGTAATACAAATGAGTCATGTTGTGATATCATTCTATATACAGGGGAGGAAAAAAAGGCCTGTGCTAAGATGAAAATTTCTCGGCAGCTTGCTTGAGATTTTGCTGGCTCCTGTGAAGAGAGAATTTCCTCCAAATGGTATCATGTCATGAGAGGTCTTCATCATGAACAGCATTTTAAGGTCAGCTGTCTCCAGCTGCCCTCTTGTTGAAGAGATAACAGATGTGTTCAGGTGAAGCACAGCCCTTGCATTTGTTAATTTTAATTCCCCAAGCAAAAGATGTGCTTTCTTTGCCATTAGTGTGATTAGAATTCACATCTGAGGAAACTACTCCCTCCCGTATCCGTGGGATCTTGCCTCCTGATCCTTGAGCTGCTAGAAACACAGTGTGTGTTTGTAAAAATGTGTAAGCCTTTTCTGAATGTAACTTCAGGCTGGGCCTGAGAATGTGTCAGACCTTGTAGCCTAAACAATGCTGGGAATGTCATGGCCCAGCAGTGGGACCTCCATCAGAACAGAGTGCTGTGTGCTTCTGAAGCTGTCCTCAAAAAGATGGCAGTAGAAGGGCTAAGGTTTTTTCCAAAATAGCAACTGAAGGGTGAAGACAGCACTGAAAGAGCAGCTCCCTGAGCACGTACAGAATAATGCTGCTGGTTGGCTGTGAGCAGCCAGGGGGTTGGCAGGAGGGGACAGCAGCCAGCACAGGAGTAAATGGGGCTGATGTCCTCAGAACAAGACCTAAAACCAAGGCCCTGACCCTTGGTAGCTATCCTGACCCAAAGTCTGTCACCCTCCTGGTCAGAGCAGGTGTGATAACAACTCTGGGACAGCCTCCAATAATTACTTGCCTTGGTAATTACTTTTCACAAACTCTCTGTGCAAAATGTCACATCTTGAAGTCCACACCTCTTGAAGTGTGTAGGCAGTGCTAGTGCAACAAAAGCTGGCCTGTGTTGTCTTTTTTTTCCTTTTTAGTTTAATTTTGAATTCTTCTTTAATTCAGCCTCCTCTGCATAGCAACTCCCCTTACCCCTGTTAGAAGAAAGTATGAGGCTAGGTGAGCCACTGCTCTGATCTCACAAGGCCTGCCATCTGTCTTTGTTTGAAGGGGTGAGCACTCTGCCCCACGTTTTTCCCTATTGTTGGTACTGGCCAGACTGGGAGTTTCTGTCCTGCTTGCTGCCAATGATGTAATACACCCCAATCCTGGCTGATGGAAGATGTGTCATCACTCTGCTCCAGGACTAGAAAAAAGTTTATGTGTTGTAACTTGCAAAAAAGCTGAAAGGTTCACAGAAGTTGCCCGGTCCCAAAGTGTGTTCGGAAAACAGGGGTGTGGTGGGATCTGTGTTTGGAACAACTCACAGAGAGCAAACTGTGAGGATGATGGCTCTCCAGGCATGTGCCAGGTTCAGAGTAGTCACCCAAGTCCCTGAGAAGGGACTGGGAGCCACGTGGGAGAGAGGTGCCAGCAGTGAGACCAGCAAGGGCTGATTCCCTTCCCTGCTCCTGGCTCTGCTGTCCCTCCTGTCCATGCCATCACGCACAGGGATCGTAGCCACTGGGTGTGAGCTGGTGCCAGGCTCTGTGTGCTGCCACCCCATGGGAACAGCTGTGTGACATTATTCTGTACTTTAAAGATGATTTGTGTGGTGACAGTAGTGCTATTGTGAACGTGCAGTTGATTTTGTTTCACTGCTCCTGTTTTCCTGTCTGATGTATCATCCCTCTGCGATAATTGTGATTTGCTCCATCTAACTGGGTTATGTTTGACATTGGTAATGGGTGGATGGTTGCTATCCCACAGTGTCTCCTTGTCATTGTGCTGAACAAGGATGTCCAGTCATCTCCTTGCTTTCAGGAGCCAGAATTGTCTGTTCAGATATGCAGTGTTTGTTGAGCATCTTCTTTTGGTTGATTTTTTTTTTTAATAATGAGATAAAAGTCAAAATCAATCTGTAATGTTCTGAATTCACAAAGAATAAATACATATCTTTCTAATGTGGTCCCAGGTTTTAGAAACAGAAGAAGTTCTAATCTTGATGTTTAGCATAAAACAATTGAATTGAAATTTTTGGGCGGTGAGATCTGCCCAAATTTAAGCAACCACTAAGATCACAGGATGATTTGCCTGCAACATCTCCCTATATCTTCATAAGAAGCCAGTTCCCTGGGTACTGAGATTTTCAGAAGAGTTTGGCACTGGCCTTAGTAAAGCTTTTCTGGAAATCCAGCTATTGGCATAATGAGCTGTTCTGAAAAAGTTGGCTCAAATGTTTGATGTTGTTGATTTCCCATCCATTTTAAAATTATTTGCCTGGAGTAGTTTTCATTCCTTCTGTCAGACAGAGAGATGATACCTCTGTGCCTGCTGTTCAAAATCACACTGATGTCTTGCTGCCTTATCATATGGCCCACTGGGAATATTTTATGAACTGTTGGTGATCCTCCTCTCAGGCTCCTGCTTCCCCAAGCTTCTCATCCTCATCACAGATCCCTGTCTCCAATTACCGCTCCCCAAACTACATTGCTTTGCTTTGTCTTTCCTTTGAGCCTTTCTTTCCCTGCTTCTGCATGGATCCCTCCATGTTTTCTTAGCTCTCTCACTGCTGCTCCAAATATAGCATCATCCACTGTTGTAATTAGTATGCTGTTTGCCTTTGTTTCAGGTCATTAATAAGAATGTTGAATAAAAATCTTCTGCCTATCGATTCTGGCATGTTCCCATAAATAGCATCTGTGCACAGTGTACTGGAAGCCTAGCAACCCACCAGCTCCCTGCCTGCACATTGCTTTAACCTCGTGTGTCTTGTCTCTCTTGCATCCTCTCCCTGTCCTGTGCACTGGGTCTCTCTTCTGTCCTTTTGCACAGGTTTACCTGCTGTTTTCTCTTCCCCCTCTTCTTCTTTGTTCCCTCTTTGAAGTGGTTCCCCCTCTGTTGCAGTTCTGAATAATTTTGCTTTTGCTGTGCTCTGTCGAGTGAGCTGGTTGGAAATGCTCCCGTCAGACCTTAGCAGAACATGCAGAGGACACATCTGGCTATTTTACCAATTTCCTCTTAGTACATTAGCTATCCCACTAAATTAAAAAGAAATACGACATTAATTGTTTGAATTCCAGGGTGTTAATTGGTACTTTTCTTGTGGCTTTATTTTTTCCCCTTTTTTCTGCAATAAATATTATTTGCTCTTTATTACTTAGGAAACCATTTAGCTACATTTCTAAGAGGGTTTTCAGTATAAGGAGGAATTGCTATTAACTGTCTGCTTTGCTCCACATTGCAATCCTTCACTGACATGTTCACCCCCTACACACACTCCTATCCCCGAAAATTGGACAGGTAAGCAAGCAGTGGCTTTCTTCTCTACAGTACTGTAGCTGAGCATGATTAATATATAATCAAATGGTTGGTAGTCTGATTTTTGGTTTGAGATCCTAATTTATTCTGCAAAGGAGAGCTTGAGACCTATTCCTTGCATGGCAAATATTTGTCATCTTGGCTATTTATGCATTGGGAATTAGTGGTCAAATATTATTTTCAGGCACCTTAATTGCTGTAAGAATCACAGAACTTGCTATCACCAAGCAGTGCATTTGTCTGACAGGATTTATTTCTGCTCTGACACTGAACCTCCTGAGTAATTTTTGTTTGTTTGTTTCTGGGGATGTTTCAACCCTCGGGATTTATATCAGGAAGATTCCTGCTCTTATGATTCCTCCTCTGCAAAGCCAAAAAATAGGCATGGTGCGTGGGTATAAGCCCCAGCTGTTTCCTTGATCACTTGAGCTCTGCAGGAGTGGGCTGGGGCTGGCAAGTCCCTGGGGGGCTGGAAAAGGCCAGAGAGGGTTGTCCCTGATTGTGTTCAGTGCAGATATTCCATAGGATCTGTTACCTACCACGCAGCCACCTTCTTACACTGGACAGAGAAGCGAAGTGAAATCAATCCTAATGTCACATATCTCTCATTTTACCCATTTATCTCTCATTCTCCTTTTAAGCAATCATCCATGATTAAGATGGATGGGTGGCCTTGAGAAGCGCTTGGTCAATTAAATGATTTGTTGCTTTGAAGTGGGAGAAAAGCCCCCTTGTGCTTTAAGGAAGCAAAGAAACTGCTGAAGATGGCAGATTCCAGCCCATGACTAGCAGGAGGTTAACCAGTCATAAAGCCCACAGAAAATATGTTCTTGTAATGATTCAGGACTCTGACCTTAATATTTTTATGTTAGCTGGATAATGTCAGTATTGTGTGTGTCACAGATCTGTTCCCACAATTACAGTCATTTGAGTGATCTGGAAGGCTTTATTTAGTGATGTTTCTGCACAGCTCAACATCACACACAGCGAATGGTAGGATAGGTTTTCCCTAATTTCATAGATGTCCAAATCCTTCCTCTGACAAGGCATATGCAAGAACTGCAGCTCTGCAGTGGGGACTGGAGTGTGAGGAATTGTGGTGTCAGCATTTTTACTGATCTTAGAGTAATCTGTAGATTTAGCAAAATCTGTACACAATATGCAGAGAGAATTCATGATTTTAGTTCATTTCTGTACCTCTATTCAGGTAAGTAGAAATTTTAATTTCATTATAGACTTCAGTGCACTGGGCATAACTGCACAAATGAGCCTTTTCTAGGAGTACCGTGAGCACTCAGCCTGCTGAAAATCAGAATTGTCTCTTCAGTGATGGCACCCAAAGCAGGTTTTAGAGAGGCATCATCTTTACTGGGACCATTCTGACTCCAGCTGTCTGCTGCATCTTGTGAGAAGGGCTTTGGTTTGCTGTACAGGAGACAACAGGGATTTTGGCCATGGACATAATGGCAAGCAGTTTGGGTAAATCTGTTGTTGATGGATCCATCAGCGGGGTGGAAAAAGTCCATTTGTTTCTTCAGTCCGCAGGGGTGACAATCAACGTGAAATATGGTTGCTGTTATTTTCCCAAATATCCTTCCATTCTATTTTCTCTCAGATGCTGCAATTTCAAGCGCAGTGAGCTGGGAGTTGATAGAGGGACACAGTAGACACACACCTACGTATACATTTGTTTTCTTTTTGTACAGACAAATGTTTTACATTACATACAGGGAAAAGCAGACTGAATTCCTGTCAAGCCACTGCCTGTCTAGCAGGGTTCCCTGGTGGACAGACTCTTGTGCAGACGCAAGTACAAAACCCCTTTTTGGGGATCTCGTTTTCTCTATTTGTTCTGGTAACTTGAAATAGGCTGTTTTAACCAAAACATGTCTGTTTGTGTAGGGTGGCAGGGAGCCCTGGCTAAACAACACATTGCTGCACATGATGTAAATTGATTTGAAGTTATCCTGTAATATTCTTTAGTGCTTGAATGTGCTCTCATTGTTTTACTTTTACACTTGCAAAATAAGCCTGTCCTCTTTAGGCAAAGAGCCTGTGAGGCAGAGGTGGGCTGAGAACTTCACCTCCTCTCTGCCTAGCCTTGTCTCCTGAGTGACCCTGCAGGCAGGCAGGCAGGGCAAGGAGCATCTTGACACCAGAGAGAGCACAACTAATGTCAGTTGGCCCCGTGGCACACCCTGTGTCTTGTTGTTGTGTCTTTCAGCCTATTTCTGTTTCCTGATGACGGCTCTGGGCGTGACGGCCGGCGCGCATCGCCTGTGGAGCCACCGTTCCTACAAAGCCAAGCTGCCTTTGAGGATCTTCCTGGCTGCAGCTAACTCCATGGCTTTCCAGGTGAGCTTGTGTTGCTTGTTCAGATTCTTGGCCTCCAGGTAGCTCTCTCTGCTGTGCAGGGATCCCCTTAGCTTAGACACAGCAAAAGAAAGAAAAAATAAAACCCGACAGAAAGACATTTATTTGCTGTAACACATTCTGCTGGCTCAGGGGGTGCAGAGCCCCCCTCACCACGCACATAACAATGTGCACTAGGCAGACCAGGAGCAAAAATTACATAAGGACCAAGCTGAACGTGACCAAATCAGAGGCTCAGCACCCCAGCAACTGATCTGTGGCACAGGGCAGGCCCCACACCTCACAGGACAACATGGAGACTTTTATAAGGACCAACTCGATGCAAATGTGTCCGTGTAACCAAGAGTCTGTTCATCCAGGCAGCTGGAGTCTTTGTGCCCAGAAAGAAGGAGAGCAGGCATCCTTTCACAATCTTAATTTATCTCTGTTTTATGCAGTGTTTTTCACCAGCCAAATCCAAATACGTTTGTGAAGAAGTGTGTTACTAGCTCTGTACTTGCTGGTAGGCAGTCCTAGACCACAGAAACACTTGTGTAACACCCAGCTGGTTGTAGGAGTTAGTCCTGAACCAGGAGCTTCTCAGTGTGAATTTAGTTCCTCCTCTGGCTGGTAAGGATAGAGATAGGAACCTGCACTAAAATTAAACTTACCTGTACTAAAATTAAACTTTTTGAGCTTGGCTGCTTTTTGGTACTTGGTGCCTCTTGTGGCACCGAGTACCACATATATGTTGTGCCCTGAGTTTTCATCTTTTTCCTTTCAATCTGGTTGGTGGACCTTTTGTTCATTTGGCTTGACAGAGAATGAAAAGAGCCCCTTTATCTACTTCTGTACTGCTCATTTATCATCTTTGATTTTTTTTCTTTTTTAAGGTGGAAAGAACTAATTAGTTAGCCCCCCTACACATTACGAAGAGCACAGTGCTTTTGCTTGAAAATGGAAATGTGTCCATTTTGACTATAACCTTTCTTTATTCTGAACTGTTTTCCATCTGCTGCTTGGTTCCTTGCAGAGCTTTACAAGCCCTTTGCTCAGTGTGTTAAACAACTGTTCTGAGTTTTGAGAAGCCCCTGGTACTGTCTGCCTGTTACACAGCTGATCTTATCTTTCACAAGTAATTTAAATGAGTGCATAGAGCTGTTTGCAGTGAGCCTGCACACAGGGATTTCATTGCATTCTGCTCCCCTGTTGCTATGGATTCTGCTCTCAGCTGCATTGGCCTCATCACTGCTTTTGTCTGAGGACACGGTGGGATTCTGAGGCAGGGAAGTACTTCAAAGTATCTTCAAGCCACCTTTGTGCCCTTCATATCAGAAATAAGATGAAAGGCCAAATTCCCCACTCTAAATCTGAAGCCTGCTCCTAATTACCTTGACATCCATTGCCTGTAAAGGCCGTTTCCACCACCACAAGCAGACAGTGAGTGATGAGTTTTCAGGTCTATCTCCTTCACGTTGGCTGTGGGAGGAAGAGGTAGCATTGGAGATGCATACAGCATCCCTGGATGCTAAATGAGGAGGAAATATTGAGAATTCTTGAAGGGCAGGGGAAGGAAAATCTGCTGTAGTGTTTTAGCTTGATTCTGCCTGGGCTGTGACATGCTGTACCTCCTCTGGAATACCATCAGATGCAGCCACTTTTGCTGTGTGGATTTTTTTATGATTGGAGCAAGCTGAGCTGCATTTCTTCTCTCCATCTAGAATGAAGCTCTCATAATTTTGAAAGACTGTGCTTCTTGCTGTCACTTGTCTGTTTCAGACATAGGTAATACTTGGCTTATTGATCTCCTAGCATTTAAGTTCCAGCACCTCAGCTGGGCCATGCTGGTGTCATCTCTGTGGCACAATCTGTGTTTGTGCTGGGTGCACTTGTACACAGCAGGAGGGGGGATGTGGAAATCTGGGTCAGCACACGGAGACTGTCACACAGCCCAGGCTATTGGCACCTTTCAGTCTGCAGGTTTTCTAAGGGACCTGCTAATGAAACCTCATGGCTGCATCAGTGTCACAGCATGATGCTGTTGCTCTCTGCTTCGGAAAGGATTTCACCTCTGTGTTTACCCAAAACTTGATCAAAAGTGATGTGTTCCTGAAAAATAGTTGCTAATAATTCACTCAGAGCATATTTACACATGCTGTGCTCCAGTTCTCGGTGTATTTATTGTCAACAGTTCTGGCCTCAGGCCTTTATCTCCTCTTAGCCTTTGTGGTTTTTAATTAGATGCAATTCAGTTGTTTCACAGCTTCCTAACCCTTTCATCTGGGGAATCGTTGTTTTTTTGCCAGCTCTGCAGGCATTTGCTGTGGCATGAAAAGCCAAGTTAATTTCTCACAGTATCGTTGCTTTTCCTGGTTATCTGCTGTCCCACAAATGACTTTATAAAGTGCTCTTGTGACAAACTGATCAATAGGCTCACTTGAAAAATTATTTTTTGTTAAGAAAGAAGACTTTCCTAAATGTGCTTCTTGTATAACCCTGTTTTATTTCTAAGTTACTTAATGTTGACATTTTCCAGTCATACAGATATTTCCACTGAAGCCACTTGAAGCAGTGTAGAGGTTTTCATTCCTTTTGATTTTTCTGAAGGAAGGCAGAGGTCTCCTCTTGTTCTCACTGAGGACTTAGGTGACTTCCTTTGCTTTTTTGCAGTTTACTTTGTTTTCTCATGCAGTGAGATAGTTAAGGTGCAACACACTGGAGCCACTGGAGCAGAGGCTGATCTTTGCTGCCTCCTCTCAGTGGCTTAGATATGCCAGTGCTGCAGAAAAATGTCCCCCTCACCCCTAGCCCACTCTCAGCATCACTGTGTTCACTACATGACAACAGTAAGGGCTGTGCATAACTGAATGCAGTGAAGCTGAGATCTTTCCAGGGCTCTTGTTCCTCACTTGTCCCTGGTGTGCCCTTGCAGGCAGAGAGCATTTTTGCAAAGCTGAAATTGGATGTGGAGCCATTTGAGCTGCTCTTTGCAGTTGTTCCCAGAGTTCCCTCAGTGCTTTCTCTCAAACGTTGATAGCTGAGAGAAAGAGCAATAATTTCTGCAATGCTTTCAGCACAGGGCTTTTGCCCCACAAAATATAGGTGCATGCCGTTCCATGATCCTGTGCTTGCTGTGTCCTGTGTTATATTCAGTGCCCAGATGGGTGGTGTCCTCTTCTTACTTCAGAGACACTGCAAATGGTTTGCTCAGTTCTACTGGGAGCAGAGCTGCTGTCATTGGTGGTTGTGGGTGCTGTTCCTAAAAGTAACCCCCAAGCCTTTCCTTCGTTGGATATTTCTGCTTGGGTACCTCCCTGACTGTGCAGAGATGGAAATAGCAACCTCTGCTAAGAACTCTCCCATTAAAGTTCACGCTCCTATGGATCTGGGCATTGACTGACATTTTCATGTTTTGGTGCTGGTGTTGAGCAATTCAGTTCATAGATGAGTGTGTGGCCTGAGGTTTGCAAGTGCTGAATGTGCTTACAATGCCCTGCACTAATAGTTCAGCACCACTGCAAAAGCCACCAGTTTAGTCCAGTGCATCCAGCCAGGGCATCCTGCAGAGCAAACTGGGAGGCTGAAATCCCTTCGGCTGAGTGAACTCAGAAAGTCTTTCTTTATGGATGCAAGTGAGAAATTGTGGTCCATCCCTTCCTCCCTGCAGTCCACATGATTCCATTTACAGCCATAAGGCATTTCAGTGTCGTGTTGTTCACTAGAGTAGTTGTAGTGATCCACAAGCTCTGTCCCATTTTCAGCACTGTGTTTGTGCCTGGAGGGCACCAGCTGCAACCAGCTGAGAAAGAGGATGCCAGAACTGAGAGCCTCTGTACAGTAGTCCCCTGAAAATAAATATACAAGGTTCCCCATAGCACAGTCCTAAAATCGCAATGTAAACATGTATGTACCCAGTCCCTGCAGCCCATTCTCAGACACCCAGGGCAGACTGATGATGGTTATCACCCAAGAGGCTCCAACAGCCATTTCCAGCCCTGGGACTTGTCCGGTCTGTGTCAGCAGTTCCCAGATCAGCTCCCATTCCCTGTGGGGACTGACAGGAGCGGTGTGATGGGCTGGCAGGCTGCACAGCTGGCGGTTTGAGTCTACAACCTTTTTTGAGGAGCATCAGAGAGGGGCTTGCTGCTGTTGGTTTGTGTGGGAGGATTGGAGGTCATAGTGGTGCCTGTCCGCTCTCCTCTCAGCCCACCGTGTGTTTTGTGCAGAACGACATCTACGAGTGGAGCCGCGACCACCGCGTGCACCACAAGTACTCTGAGACGGACGCGGACCCGCACAACGCCCGCCGGGGCTTCTTCTTCTCCCACATCGGCTGGCTCTTCGTGCGCAAGCACCGCGACGTCATCGAGAAGGGCAGGAAGCTGGATTTCACTGACCTGCTGGATGACCCTGTCGTCAGGTTCCAAAGAAAGTAAGTGCAAGTGCTGGGCCCTGATGTGAGGGAGGCGTGGGGAGATCCGCCCGCCTGGTGGTTGTGGCTCCTTCCTTGTTTTGGTCTTTCCCTTTTCTTCCCCAAGATATCCCTGCCACCTTGGCTGCAGGTGCCAGGATGCCTTTCCTCTTGCCCCTACTATTCCCATGTAGCTGACACTTGCTGATTGTCCTCACAGGCTCTGTGGCACAAGCTCTGAGCCCTGTCCTTGTGCCTCTGCTTTCCCAAAAAGCCAGGGCTAGTTATGAAAACAAGCTGTGGCAGAAGTTGCTTGGATCCTGCCCTTCTTCTTTGATCACAGGAGCAAACTCTGCAATCACTAATTGCCTTAACACAGAAGTGCACATTTCACTCTGCAAAGTCATCTTCAGCACCCCTGGGCCAGTGCAGGCCAAGTGCCACCTCTCCCAAGACTGCCATTCTATACAGGATTAATTATCTCCTTTGGGAATAGCACAGTCCTGGCTCAGTTTGCTACACGCTCTGTGAGAGTTGGAATTGAGCAACATCCTTTATGCTCTATGTGAGTACCTGTGTTTTAGGCACAAGAAGACTTTCTGCTTGCAAGCATTTCATCTGGGCACTTTGGAAAACTGCTTAAGGCCATTTCTGTGTATTTTTGTGAGTGAGGGGAGCAGTCAGTTAAGTCTAAAAATTAGGGTTTTTTCTGCTAGTGCACCAATTTCTCTAATGCAAAAAAAATTACCCTTGTAGTGGAAATCTTCCAGGAGTGAGGAATATTTCCCTCCACATATGGTTGCTTCTACTGGTTCCTCAGTTGGCAGTGCCTTTTTGCAACAGCTCCCTTGCAGTTTGCTGCAGCTTGTCTTGGTTATTACCTTTTCCAAGACAACAGCACTCCACAAGAAGCAGGCTCTATTGCTTTGGTCATGCTGCAAAGGTTGTACGGTAGTGAAGAAGTGTGTTTTCTGCAAGAAAGTTGTCTTAGCAAATGCCTTTGCTCTGGATTTGTATTTAGGTCTTTGGCCCTTATGCAGAATTTGGGTTTCTCCTTTCTACAAGGTTGCAGTGTTGGGGTATTTTTGACAGCATGGAAAAACTAGCTGGCCAGATCACTAAGATTCATAATAAATCCTTCTTGTCATGTTTTGTTTTAAGCCCAAATTGTTAGTTTTGCTGGATTTAGTGGTGCTGCTGGGTTGTGCACGAGCCACTACTCATTTTAAAACCACATCACTTCAGCTGAAATCACAGTACTGCTCCAGGCACAACTGACAGCAAAACCTACCCTCTGTGAATGAGGGAGCAATAATGCTGCAAGGGATGTGAGAGAGGAGCTCACAGGTGAAGTGTCTCCATGACAAAGTGTTTGTGTGGTGAAAGCAACGGTGTTCCCCTGTCACGTGTCGAGGCATTGATTCCCCTGCACTCCAGGTAAGGAGGTTTCTCACTCCCAGGTGGATGTTTCAGTCAAAGGGAGATAATGCACTCTGATGCTTGTTCAGATGGGAGATTTCATGTCTTCATCAAAGACTGGGCTTCTTCCATCTCGCAGGATAGTTTTAATTGGTGCCTGATAAGCTGTTTTCATATTTTATTCTATTTCCGCAGAGTGGTAGAGGCTTTGAACTTTGAAGGAGTTTTCTGGACTGGAAAGTATTTTTCTCCTCCAGCTCTACTTAAATCCTGGCCTTGAACTGATGAGGTTTGCAAACCTTATGAGAAGTCAGTCATATGAGTGGGAAATTATTTATGTTTGGTGGAGCAAAGAAAGGGAACTTGTTTGTTTGGAGGGCCTTAGCTCAGGTAAGTGAGGATGAATTCTATGAGAGAGCTGAGGAATGCCCTCTTCACCATGGCTGGTGTTGCTGTAGAGCTGCAGATCTCTTTCCAGAGCCCAGGATGTGAGGCACAACCTCCAAACAACAACAAAATACACCAAGCAAAGAACTTGCAAGGCAAGAGGTTGATTTATGTCATGCACAAGATGATCAAAACTAGCTCATGTGTTACAGATGAGAACTGTGTTCACGAAAACTTCTTTCCTTTCAAAAATACTGCTAATAGTAACATTTTTCCAGTCCTCTGTGGGTTTTAAATGAAAGCTATTTGCTGGTTTTTGTCAAATAAGAATGACAGTTCTTCCTATCCGAAAGACTTTCAGGGAATGCAAAGTTTTAATAACTGTCTAAGAAGTCCAAACTCTGTTTTTCCTCATCCCTTCCAGAAAACTCATCAAAAGCAGGGGTCTATTTTAAACCTGTCATAGGGGGACGAACACGACGGGTCTCACTTTGCATTCCCTTTTCCCTTCCCGCCCCGTAACGCCCGCAGGTACTACAAGAGCTCAGTTGTGCTGATGTGCTTTGTGATCCCCACCTTCGTGCCGTGGTACCTGTGGGGCGAGAGCCTGTGGAACGCCTACTTCCTGGCCTCCATCCTGCGGTACACCATCTCCCTGAACGTCACCTGGCTGGTCAACAGCGCCGCCCACATGTACGGCAACCGCCCCTACGACAAGAACATCAACCCCAGGCAGAACACCCTGGTCACCCTGGGAGCCATTGGTGAGTGCTGCAGCCACTCTGGGCACTGCTCTGCCAGCTCAGTGATGGCCCGTTGTCTTGGTTTGGAAAGACAGGTGTCTGCCAGGGAAAGCTGGGGCTTCCCTTGGAATGGAGAATGTAAACCCCCTCCCTACAAATTATTATAATTTTGCAATTAGGGGCTTTCAGACAAAGATACAGGAAAAGGAATAGCAATTCTTTACTAGGAACATTAAAAATACAATTGTAGTAGTACAAAAACCCAAGCAAACAAACAAAAAATCCTCGAAACCCTGACAGTCAGAATATGATGTGACACCTTGTCAGGGTGTTGGAAGCAGTCCAAATAAATCCTCCTGGAGTAACAGATGTGGTTCTATTGGAGTAGAGATGATCCTGTAGAAAGGTCCAATGGTGGCGAGATGGGTCTAGCCTTCCTCTGGAAAATCTAGTGGAAAAAACAGGCTGACCTGCAGTTCTGAATTGCAGGTTTTTATTCAGCTAAGAATGCTTGGCTCCTCCCATTGGGTGGAGCATCTCACAGTGGGATGATGTATCAGTCGTGTGGTGAGCCTTAATGGCCCATTACCAGAAGATATCCTCCTGGAGGGAGGATGGGTTGTGGAAGACACAAAGAACATTCTTCCACCTGGTGTTAACAGCTGGCCCATTAGCAGAAGGCACCCGCCCCCTCCTCCCTGGAGTTATGAGGAGTGGGTTATACAAGAGATAAAGAAAAAACACCTCCCCAGTGGGTTTCAACAGATGGCAAATAGAATACACACTTTTGGTTACATATTGCAACCCAAGACACCCATCCTCTTTCACCCTGGTTGGGACTCGGTGCCTGCAGCTGGACACCGCTTGGAGCCAGGGTTTGGAGGAGGCTGGAGCTTGTGCATCCTAGGGGAAGGCGCCCTTGTTCTCCTGATGGTGCCCACACTGAAATAACACCATGTGGTCTCTGGGAGGAGAGGTGTCTACCCAGCAGCAAGCTCTGCTCAGCAGATAGTGCAGCAGAAGTGAGTGACCCACTTCAGACTCAGTTGAGTGTCTCCCCTCTTGAAGCACTTCTGGTTTTCTTCCCTGAGATAAGGTATGGGACATGACCCGTCCTACTGGAGAGGAAAGCCCAGAGCGCTGAAAAGGAGTCTGGTTTGGGTCTGCCCCAGAAGTCTGGGGTGGAGCACAATCTCCTCTAGATGCAAGACTTGGGAAATGGGTGTTGAAGTGCCCTGCCTGAGTGTATTCCTGTGTTACAGAAGTGCCAGCCATGTGGTCTTTAAGCTCCCTCTCTGTTTTCCAGGTGAGGGTTTCCACAACTACCACCACACCTTCCCGTTTGACTACTCAGCCAGTGAGCTGGGCCTGAAGTTCAACCCCACCACGTGGTTCATTGACTTCATGTTTTGGCTGGGGTTGGTCACTGACCGCAAGCAGGCTCCGAAGGAGATGATCCAGGCTCGCAAGGAGAGGACTGGAGACGGCAGTGCCTGAGGAGTGACGCCGGGCCGTGCCAGCGCCGCGGTCCGCGTGGCTGCCTGGGGCTCTGCAACCCCGTGCCTGTGGTGGATTTACCTCTGGGTAAAATTACCTTCTTGTTTCAGATCGGTTGGGCTGAATCAGTTCCCCAGGAATTGATTTGGCCGCAGCTTTTTTTTTTTCTTCCTTTCCTTATTAGCTGTCTTATGTCCAAACTTAAGACTATTAAGTGTAAAAATGTTATATATTATTTAATATTGCAGTTAAGCGGGAGAGAGATTTGATTTTAGTCACTGTAGTTCATGTCTGAGATTTGTTGTATTTTGCTTGTTCATGGTAAATGTTGGCAGGTTGAAGGAACTAACTGTCCTTTCCAAGTGCAGTTAGGAGAGATTTTTGTTCCTACTGCTAATCCAGTAAGGTTTTGAGGCGCATCTTTCAGGGGGATGGGGCAGGGCCCAGTGTGCTGTGTCAGCTGCATACTCATGGAAAGGACAGTAACACTGCTGGAGAAAAACAGTATGTCCAAGGGGAAAAATCACCCTCAGTTTAGTTAGATGTTAGTTTGGAAACCTGCTTTCTTCTTTTTGTTAGCCCTGTTAGCCAGCCCAGTACACTGCTGTCTTTGCTAAATATGAAAACTCTTTATTGCTGAGCAGGCTTTTGTGTTGAAGATTAGTCTCTATACAGGCCAAAATACCAACTGATGCTATATTGAGATGGTTCCTTTGTTGTCACATATACATTGTAATTGTAAATGTATAGAGCTCAAACATGTCTTAAGCCAAATAAAGTTTTGGTTTCAATGTTTGGAGACCTAAGTCATATTCTAATCAGTCATGGCCATCGATGCATGCATATTTTAGCTCCTTTTGCACAAGAGGCCTCTTAATTTCTTTTTCTGCCTTTGACTAGTGGGTCTTAGAAAACTGACCTTTATCTAAGTCAGAGCCTGTACTAATATTTCAGCTGCATGCGACATCCATTGGTTTCTGAGCAAAATATAAAGACAGTTATGTAGCTTCTGAATTTTAACAGTTGCCTTGCTTAACCAAAAAAAAAAAAAAGGAAAAAAAAGAAAAAAAGAGGAAAAAATTCTTAAAAAAAAAAAAAGCATGTGGATTTAATGGGACATATAGCCCTTTGTGTTAGATGTTAGCCAGTGCAGGAGAGAGGCTTTGTACTGTCAGCACTGGAGCACTTTTGAAGATAGAGGGCATGATTTTCATTTATACAGAAGATCACTGCCTTGCCCCTGGGAGAGGGGAGTGCCTGTTTCCCAGCCACACAGCCCCACACCCTGGGCAAGGCAGGGATCTCAAGATAACTGAGACTCAGGCCCAGATATTTTCAGGAAAGATGCAAAGGTGGGGAAAAAAATAAAATGGTTTCTTTTTTGTTCTGTTTCTTGTTTTTCAAATGATGCCATATAATATAAAAGAGTTGTCTTTATTCTGTCTTTCATCCAGCAGGTGTTTTAAAAGTGTTATTTTGCCATTAATGATGTGTAAACTCTTGAGTGATTTACAATAAACAGTTATGAGTTAGCCTGGCCACTGTGTTTTATGTTGAAACATCTCCCAAAGCGAAGGTCTTTGTGCATCACACACATCAGAATTACAGCAGTGTTCCTCTTGGCATTTCCAGCTACGTGTTTGGTGCAGCTCAGAATACCCCCCCCTCAGCATTTCTGAATGTCAGGGGAAGAGGAGGCTGTCAGATGGAAGGGCACCAAGGGATTTGATTACTTTGGGCTTCGTGGCCAAGCTGATAGAGGGGGAAAAGAAACGGGAAGCTGACATAAACTTGAAAGGAGACCGTGGCAAATTCTTACATGTGAAAATCCTGCTTTAATAGAAAAATACCAGCCCAGTGTGACTGCTGGACAATGCTTTGGCCAAAAATACTAACTATTTTACTTAGATTTTGCTGTAAGCTCTCTTTGTTTCTGCTGAGGTGGGCCTGAAGACCCGGGTGTGCCTGAAGATGTGTTTTGATGTGCATTCATCTGGAGTCAGAGCCATTTGACAGACAGAGGAATTAAACATGAGAAGGAGATGTCTCCCCATCCTTTGCTGCAGTGCCTGTAGGATGGTGTGGAAACAGGCTCCTGGAGTTCGGAGGTTCCTGACCTGCTGGTTAGAAAGATAGAACTGCTCCTTCCATGGCAAAAATCATAGGGAACCTGCCTTCAAAGTGATGTGTGTAATGGGTTTGGACTTGGGGTGTGAGTGTAGGAGCGAAGCTTTGGAAGATGTGCAAATGCCTGATCTCACCGGTGCTCTCATCCTTTCCTTTGTGCGATTTCCTGACCGCAGAACTACAGGGAATGCACCAAGATACACAGCTTCCTGTTGATCTTTATCATTTTTCTTTTGTGCTGCTATTGCTCAGACTTCCTTAGGCTCATTCCTGTCAAGTGCCTGGTGTAAGAAGAACAAGTGGCCTTGCTAAGAGGCACTCTGTTCTGAACCTCTCTGAGTACCTGAAATTACAATAAGGTAATATTCCCCCCACCCTCCCCCAGGGATAAGACTTCAAAAGCAGCAGCAGTTCCAATGTGTTTCAGGGATCTGAAAACTGAAATTGAAGCCATTGTCAAGTTACCTGGTTTTGAAAAACTGAAAATAACTAAAAAAACATTGTTCAGAAAAGAAAAAGCTCCTCCATCAAATGGCTTATCTCAAAGCTTATTTTACCTGAATCCCTCTTTTTGTAGATGAAATTCTCCATGTGGTGGAGTTGATAAAAAAAGTCTCAGCCTTTGCAGGAAAACTAGATTTTTAAAGAGGATGCCTGAAATTTTGGTAAAACAAGGAAAACTTCAGTGCATTTCCTTTTTTGCTTATTTGTTTTGTTTTGTTTATGTGTTTGTTTTGAACTTTTTGCTTATTTGTTTTGATTTTTTAAAAAATCATTTTGGTCATACTCTTCAGTGTGGTTTTCTCTTCTTCAAGATGATGTAGGGTCTGTGGGAGGCAGGAAGGGCCACTGCCATTTCCCAGGGTAGCTACTGGATCCATCCACTGTTGAATGAAGTGATGTGGTGAAGTTGTGGAGCCTTAGAAGGGTGGGTACTGGGGCATGAGCCGCACTCATTTCTGTGGACTTGGCACTTCTGCTGATTTGGTACTTGAAGACCTGGCTAGAGCTTTCTGAGCAGTGCAGAAGTGTTGAGGGACTGCTGGTGGATTGGTGGCTGGCTGTAGGTTGGACTTAACCAGTGACTGCCTTCTGAGACCTGGCAGACCAGATGGTCTGGCAGTGCCTGACCTTGTGTTGTCTCTAACTGTTCCGGGCACATTGACCCATCTGGAATAACACCACGTACCAGTGGGAACAGGTATTTGTGCTTCCATGCACCATTGCACTGAGTGTTTCCAGGCTCTCAGCTTTGGCACACAGCAGGCACTGGATTGGTTTTACCTCTTTTCCCAGAACTGGTGGGGCCCTTACGAAATGCAGTGTTGGCTCTGGAGCTGTGTGCTCCTTCCAAGTGGAAACTCCCGAGCAGGTCAGCTGCTTTCTGGCATGGGGTGGCTCAAGGGAATGCTAGCCTGCCCTGGGACCCCTAGGACTTGGCACAATCTCTAGAGGAGGATCTAATCTGTAAATTACAGCAGAGAGGAGGATTTAATCTCCCAGTTACAGCATGTAATTGGTTATGCAAACAGTGATGAAACCCACCCCGCGTCAGGGCTGTGTACGAACACAGCAGTAGAGGTGTGAGGTGAGACCAAGGCTGTGGTGGCTGACTGCAGAGGAACTTCCAGGCTCCATCTGACACCATCCCAGCAGCAGCTGGGCTGGGCTGCACTGGAGTAATCCCTGGTACAGGAGCAATGAGCAAAACCTTCTGGCACTGAAGTTACACCTTGGGAAAGACGCTGCAGGGAGAGGGTGAGTTCTGGTGCTGAAGAAATGCATCAGGGTTTGCATTCTTGGGGTACGAGGGGTGGATTTCTGCTCTTCCTCCAGAAGATTTTCCAGAAAATCCTCCAGTGGATTTTCCACTTCCTCCAGAGGCTCTGCTGTTCCCTGGTAAGCCCTGAGAATGTCTGCATCCCTCTGCAGCTTGGAAGTGCAAGGCAACTGCTGTCCCCGGCAGGCAGCCAGAACACAGCTTTCTAGAAATAAGCCCAGCAGATGGGAAATGTGGCCTGACTGCAGGTATCACATTCAGCTGCTGGGGTGGGAGGCTCCTAGAAAAAAAAAAAAAAAAAAGATCTTTTATAAGGTCTCTTGCGGCCACATGAGCCTGAGAATCCATGCAAGGCTGGAAGTGTGGAGGCTGACCTATGGGTTCTGGTTAGATGATGTTTGGGGTATTTGCAGCTGGCAGGCCTCTCAGTTTGGAGGGAGATTGATGATATATCAGCTCCCAGACAGTGGTCCCAAAGGCATGGCCAGGCTGGATTTGTATTACCTCGATAGTTTTGCCCTGAGGCTGTTTTGTAGCTCTACCCTTTAAGTGGAAGGGGTGTACAGGATGTTCAGCATCTTCTGGGTGCATATGGGAATCAAGGTGCAATTTCCCATAAGATCTTATTTTGAAAGAAGAATGAAAAGCAAAACTGAAAGCAGAGCCCAGTGGGAAAGGAGGGCATGTACTAATATGTGCCCATGTGCCCCAGCTCCCACAGTGGCTCTGGCACTGTTGTGCCTGGCCCAGGAGCAGAAACCTCTGGCAAAAACCTCTACCCAGCAGCACCAGCCCCACTAAACAGGTGAGAACAGGGGAAAAAATTAGAACTCCTGGGGTGCCCCTGCATGGCCAAAATTGTCCACTGAATGGTTTGGAGGATTTTGCTGTTTAAATCACCCCTTGCACATGGGGTGCATTGCTTTTAGTGAGTCCATCTCCTGCTCCCTGAAGAGTTAAACCCTGATTTAGGCTTTTCCTGAGAAAATGATGAAAGAATTCCCACCCTGGATTTCAGACAAGTGACTCCAGGAGCTGTGCCACTGCCTCTCCCCTTCCTGCACTAGTCATGGCCAAGCTGGGGTTAAAGCCAAAAGGGCAAGGAGCAAAGGTGTGGCCCCAGTGCAAATAAAGGCCCTGCCCCACATAAGTATTTTTAAAGATAAATCTACTGCCCAAGAGAAGCAGATGAGCAGCTAAGCCTGCCTGCAGAACAAAAAAAAAATAAATTTCCCCTTTTGCAGGACTTGGAAAATGATTGGAGGAAAGGCTCCAATGAGCAGCACAGATAAGAAATGTAGGTGAAATGGTGCTTGCCACATCTGCATAGCATGCCTAACCATTGTATTCACTCTGGCTACTTAATTTTCCTGGCAGACACGATGCCATTAGCATTTATAGCATGACAATAGGAAATAATTATTTTACACTATCTCATTATTCTTAAAAAAAAATCCTTTTTTTTTCACAGCATTTTCTGTGCTTCATGTAGAACTGTCCTCCTGCCAGGCCAGAATACACTCCCACTGGGGCCAGGGCACACCAGTCTACAGCTCTCATCTGCATACACTGGCACTGCAAGGTTTCTTCCCCAGAGTTCACACCCTGACTACAAGTCCTCTTCATCCTATGTATTTGTTATCACAGCAGTAATTTTTTTTTTTTTACTTCTCTTTCTATGGAAAAAAATTACAATTTTGTTTCCATTTTTTCCATTTCCTTTCCTAACATGCAATCACTTTGCTGCAGGTAGATGGAATGGATTTCTTCAATTTGCTTTGATCTAGGTGAATTTTTCTCAGTTGGATCATGTGTGTGAACTGGGAAGAGCTTCATCTCACAGGGTTGGGGTCTGGGGATGTTTCCTAGGGTGAATGGGTGCACCTTGCAGGTCACTGCCTCTCCAGCCCCTCTGAGCACACCTTGTCAAAGCCAAGCCACAGGTGGGCTTGCTTAGGTGGCATCTGTTTATCAGCAGGGCTTTTGGAGATATGAAGTCTATCACAATATTTGAAAAGCTCAATAAAGGAACAGATGGCTTTGATAGGAGATGATCTGGCTAATGAAATGAGGGCTAACACTTCAACTGAGAAACAGTTTTAGTTGTTTTTTAACAGTTTTAATTGTATTTAATACATGCCTCGGGGTGTGGAGCAGCTTCAATGATTGCTGCTGAGTGATCCCTGGGCCCATTTTCCCTGCTGCTCCTCGTTCTGGGTGGGCAACCTTTCTTGCCAGGCCTCACTGCACCTTTGGAGCAGAAAGGAGCAGGGCAGGACAAAAAGGTGGCAAATATCATTTCAGAAGATATGTATCTCCCAGAAATGAAAGCAAACTCACAGCAATTCCCTTTTCAATTTTCCTATCTTTGTGTACTTTTTCCTCCCAAAAATACCCAGTCCAGGATAACCACAGCCAGTCCTCAATGGTAATTTCACCCTGGCAAGGATGGCAACTAGAGGGGCATGAGGTTGCTTTGCTTTGCAGGATGAGGGTCTTGGGAGAGGGGCTGCTCCTCCCATGGTGCCCCATGAAGAAATCATTGTAGGAAATATCTCCAAGGACCTATGTAACATCACCCCTTGATGGCTGATGCCTCCCTGCATCTCTCTTGCTTCCTGCATTGGGTGGGCTCCAACACATGCTTGCTGTCCTCAGGCTGTGCCCTTTTTTCAAGCTGTGATTTTTTAAATTCGTAATGGGTTTTTGGTGGGCCTGTCAGCATCATGCGTTTTCCAGCACTCAGAGGGACACCATCTGCTCAAAAAGGAGCTGTGAACAAAATGTCTCAGACACTCAGAGTTTACCAAAAATGAAATTGCCTTAAAATCCCATATGGTGCATTGTTTTCCTTCCAGCACTGGCTGACAACAGAGGTGAAGTGACTAAGGCAGTTTCTGATTAGTTGCTGCATTTTCCTTTCTGACCAAAATCATTGGGGCTGAGCACTGTCACTTCTCACCGGTTTGACAGAAGGTTTTTTTCAGCCTCAACTGCTGAAAGTCAGAGGGTACTGGGATTCAAAGAACTCGATTACTTTTAAAGTGAGCTTCCTTGACTCTTGCTGTCACAAGAAGCCTTGCAGGGAGGGAATGTGGTTAATGCTGACACCTCAAACCTATTTTTTTCCAGGCAGCCAATTTTGGGGCCTCTCTTGGTGACATGGAAGAAATAGAAGCTCCTTGCCTGAGGAAACCCATGCCTGGAAGTCACTTGTGGCTCCTAAGCATGACAATGCCATGGGGCAGTGTCAGGTGCCTGGGAAGAAGGGAAACCTGGCCAAGATCTCTGGATTTTATGGGGTTGCAAAAAAAGCAAATGTTGCAAGGAAACATTTATTAGTCCAGGGTAACATAAGATTTGAAATACCAAAGCAGGAAAAATGTTATTTCAGCTCTAAAAATAGCCCCCTCAGCCTTTAAAACACCGAGAAGCATACACAGTACATGCTTTCTGTGGGAGCATCTGTCCTCTCCCTTGATGATGCAGCGACTTTGGTAAGGGCTCTGGGGACCTGCTGGTGCAGTGCTTGCTCTGAGGATCAGCACTCTTGAGGGGTTTTCAATCCCTGGGGATCAGAGACACAAAATCTCTTCAGTGTTTCATGGGAGCCAAAGCTGCAGGGTGGAATGCTGCTTGCTAGAAGGGCAGCTTACCAAATACTGATAAACTGCTGATGTGTAACTCAGCTCAGTTCTGGGGGCTGACATGGATTTAGGCATCTGTCTGTTTTGTGTTGGTTCATAAGTGATGGCACCAGCACAGAATTTTGACTAAGTGCTACCTTATTTGGATTTTAGGAAAACAAACAAGACATCAGTCATCCTGACAGAGATGGGAGGAAGAGGAAAAAGGAGTGGTAGCATTCACGTTGATTTAATCCCATGAAGATCACATAGCGAAGCGACCCCTCTGCCCCAGGACACAGTCCCAAATGGTTATCACCTGTAAAGTTTTGCTGGGAATGTTTCTTCTCAAAATTCCAACCACAGAGATACTTTACAGAGACCACAAAGCCCAGCACCCAGTAGGAAAGGGAAAAGGGATGAAAGAGGCTCTTCCTGGGGTCTCTTGCTACTGAGTGGCTGCTTGCTTGAGGCCTTTCAGAACGCCCCTCCAGGTGGGCAGCAGCACCTCCCGGGAGGGCCGCAAAGACGCGGGGTTTGTGCGGCGAGCCCTCCCGGTGCCTCCGGGGCCTTGGAGCAGAAGCCGCACCAGCAGCCGCAGGCCGGGTAGCTGCTCCCCGCTCTGGGAAGGGCGGGCAGGGAAGAGGGCAGGGCAGGGACCCTTTCGCACGGCCGCAGCGGGCACAGGCAGCGGGCACAGGCAGCGGGCACAGGCAGCGGGCACAGGCAGCGGGCACAGGCAGCGGGCACAGGCAGCGGGACGGCGCGGTGCCGCGGCCGCACACGGGCCGAGCTGCCGACCGTGCCCGAGGGACGCCCTGAAGCGCTGAGGGGGCTGTGGCCGCGTCCCAGCATCCCAAACTCGGCGGTCAGAGCGACACACCGGCTCCGCTTCCAGCGGCCCCGCGGCGCTCCGGGGCCCCGGGTGGCCGCGGCGGCTGCGGGCCCGCCCGTCCGGGGCGGGGCTCGGCGGGGCGGGGGCTCGGACCCAGCCGGGGGCTCGGACCCAGCCGGGCCGCGCTCGCCGCCGCCGCCGGATCCCGAGCCGGGGCCGTCCGCAGGTGCGCAGGTAGGAGCCGCTCCCGGCAGCCGCGGCCGGCAGCGCCAGACACCCCCGCCCGCCCGCTCCCGTCTGGCTGTCGCCCCGCCCTGTCGCGAATTGTCGCCGCGGTCCGGGAGCCCCCGAGCTGCGGTGGGGCAGGGCGGGGGGCGTGGGGCGCCGCAGGGGCTGCGGCAGCAGCGGGACCCCCGCGCCGCCTGTCCCGGAGCGTCCTGGGTCACGGCAGGTAAACGCGGGCTAGGTAAGAGCATTAGAGCCGCTTCACCCAGGGCCTGAAGGACCCAGGTGTGGAAGAGCTCTCCCAGGTGGTGATTTCGGCATCCCTCTCGCCCGTGAATCCTTCTGGGGAATCCATCGCTTCGGCGCTGAGGGATGCGGTGGTGACAGAACTCGGCAGGGTCCTCGGCTGAGTTGCTGCATAGGGGTCTGTGAAGAAGCTCACCTGGGTTGAGGTTGTGGGGTGGGAAAGGTCCTGCCTTCCTCAGGTCCTGTCAGGACACGCAGGCTGTGTCCGGTTAAATTCCCTGGAGGGAATTTAAGGTGTCGAGAAAGGCCGTTCAGCTGTGCTGAGGTGCCTCAGGGAAGGAAGGGCGAGATCCTCTCTCTGAGCCATAGAAAGATGCTGGGTGCTGATGTCCCAGGGTCGCTTGGGATCTCAGTCTTAGCTTTTAGTTAGAGCATCATGCTTGTGCTAAACCTTTGATTCAGAGCCCTGAAACTATAAAGGTTGCAGAAATTATGAGTTAACCTTTCTGCCTTTTTTTTTTTTTCCTTTTCAAGCAAAGCTACTAGTGAGAGTGACCCAAAGGGTTGTCTGGTCAACATTCACACAATCCTCATGCCAGGGCAATGTACACCTGCATGATTAATTAGGAATAGCAATTCAATATGGAGGAGGGCAGTTTATGAAAGATATATCCTGACACTGGCTGCCTGTTCGTCTTGCTCAAACAGATGACAGTACCTAAAAGAAGGGGACTTGGTTCTTGCCTACTTTCTGCCTTTGGGTAGTGGGATCAAGACAGGGGACTCCTATTTGCTTGACAAATGTCTTGCTCCTGATTTCACCACTGAACTATTAAAAGCCAAATTGTTTTCTTGTGGCTATCCATGCCACAGCTGTCAGCATTTTCTGAACCTGGGCACTGAAAGTGCAGTTGTTTCATTTCTCCTTTTAAGATTCTTTGTGCTGCAGTGTTTGCTTTTCAGATGCAGAGCAGGGATGTGTGCTTGTATGAACACCAATGTTTTCAATTGGTTGGTTTTTTTTCCTTGGAAGAGATGTCATGTCCATGGTTTTCTCTCTTTCCCCAGCCGTTTCCAGGCAGCCTGAGATTGCAAAATTGTGTTTTGGCCCAACAGAGAGACTTTAAAGTCCCAGTCCTGCAGTCCAAGCTGAAGCAATGAGCTGTGATTGCAGGTTAAGTGGGAGCAAAGAAGCAAAGAAAGGTCTGTGAGAAAAGAGAAAGATGATCCTAGGCAATTTATTGGGAAGGATACTCTGGGATAGGAGGTGGTGGTAGGTGAGGAGGCTGCTGCTGCTGCAGTAGAAGGCTTAGACTAGGACTCTCTGAGTGCACACTCCTCTGTGTCACTGATTTCCAGTGTGATGTCTCAGCAAGCAAATCACTGGCCTTGTTGTCTAAAATGGGAATAATTGTGGAGTTTTGCTGTCTCAAGGAGACTTGCAAAAGTCTCTCCTCGCCTTAGGTCCCTGCAGGTTGCAGAAGAAGTCACCTGAGGTTCAGAGATGAGGGCAGGATGAGAGTGAAAAGGAAGAAAAACACATTGGGAAGAGGTGGAGAGAGAGAGGCAGAGTGAATGGGAGGAGAGGAAAAGACTGATGAAGCTTCAAAAACCATGAAAGGAACTGTTAAAATGGCTGTAGGTTACCTCACATGGGGTTTATTGCACTTGTTTATGCTGAGGTTGCTGCTGGATGGTCCTGCCTGCCGGGGGGAGGTCTGGGCTGCTTCTCCCATGGGTAGCAAAGGGAAGGGAGCAAAAACCTGGAGGATGTGGGCTGATCTGCTGCAATGGTGGCGAGAGTGTCCAGCATCCTCCCTGCAATTTCCTGAGCTGGGGCAGGTCCAGGTACTTAGGGAGAGAACTTCTGCTCTTGCTGTATTATTTCCTGCTTCCTGTGAGGAACCACTGGTATTAATAGTGGTGACTGCCTAAACCAGAAGAGCCAGTGGCCCTTCAGTTTTGGCACCACAGGACTGCAAGAGTGGGTTTTGCCTGGCCAAGACACTGAGGATGGCCACAGCTTTGTCAGAGAGAGCCTCCCCAGTGTGGTTTTGGCCCAGCTGAACACTCTTAGAGGTGCTTTAATGTGGTCTCCTACAGGAAAGTCTGTCTCTGAAAATATTTCAATAGACTTAAAGAGTACTAATCCCTCTGGATGCAATGTAGAGGCTGCTCACACAGGCTTGGCCCCTGTTTAACAGCTGGAAGCTGTTCCCTGATCCCCTCTGTCCGCTGTGTTTGCTTGAAGGGAAATGCTGTGTGGCACCTTCCTACTGTAGCTCACCTAAACACCCTACAAACAGCAGTTTATGCTTGTAGCAGCTTGAGACACTGGTAAACAAAGGAAATTAATTCCTACAAATAAGGAATGCTGGCAATGAAGTGGTGAACACCAGAGAAATGCCTGTCTATGATTGCTCTACCTCGTACTTTGCCTTTCAGGGCAAATGATTTCCACAGGTCTCAACAGAGTCAAAAGACAATCCCTGTGCCAGAGAGGGCCACTTTAGTGGCATGACAAAAGCCGAGTCATGGGGACTGCATGTCCATTCCTTGTAGCTCACCCTCTGGCCCATCACCTCATTGCTGCTCCTCTGGGGCTTTGGTGCTTAATACGTGAAGAAGAGGACCTCATTCTGTGGAGGAGGAGTAAGTCCTCAGGCTGAAGAGGTTGGTGAGGGAAAGCTCCTGAGAAACAGAGTGCCCTGCCACAGACCCTAACAGCTCACAGGCTGTTGGGTGTTTTCCCCATGATGAGGGGCACTTACTGAAGGAAATGCTGCTCTGCGGACAGCGTACATCTCTCCAAAAGTGTAGAGCTGCAAAGTGCAGTGAAGAAAGGAGCTTATGCTTCCAAAAGGTGAATAGAAGAGGGGTGAAAGGGATAAGAGAGATGAAAGACAGTGTAAATAGGTGGGAGAAGCCCTGCTTACACACCATGAGAAGCTCTGTAGCTTGAGTGTTTGTTTTCTGTTTGGTGGGGGAAAAACAGTGGCAGGGTAGAAAAGGCAGGGGAACCCGGAATTTTTCTGGCCTTGCAGGGCGTGTACTCTCTCATCCGTAAACTACAGGAGAAGGAGACCATATGATCAGGAATAAGGTTCTGCCAAGTCTGTTCCCCTGGGCTGTCTGTTTTTCCTTACCTTCAAAGCTGTTTGTAAGTCAACACTTGAAATTTCACCTCCCTGTTAAGTGTTCTTTGCCACTCCCAACACTTACATTGTTTTCCCGATAATGGGACAAAGCTTTTGGGCAGACTTCCTTCCCCCTTCAGATGTAATGTGTGTCTTGGCTTTGCTTTGTCGTGCACACGTGAAATGATTGAAGACATTTGTGATTTTTGGAACTGAGGAGCAAATAAAATACCCCTATCAGTTTATTAATATCTTGTCAAGACCTCTGTACGTTATAGGAGGAGAAACAATCAATCTACTTGTTGCTGCTTCATTAGATTGTGGTCGTTAGATTGGGGTGGTTGAGGTGGAGGACAATCACTGGACAGCCTGCCTGCACAGTGCCTCTGACATCCTGGGCTTTGCCATAAAGCCATCAGCCTGCGTTTCTGTATTGCTTGCAGAGCAAGGAGATGGTTTCAGAGACTCTTTCCTCACAGCACAGCTGAAGCAGGGAGAGCTTTGTTGTCTTGGTTTTTTTGAGGAGACAGCCCTCCTCATTTTCCAGCAGCTCTTTACTTTGGAGGTTGGCTGGGACTTTGAGGTAAGTGCCCTTCTCAGAAGCATCCCAAACCAAAGGATTCTCAAGGGGAAGATATGTGGTTATGGTGGTGGTGTGAGACTGTGGGTTTGATCTGTATTGAGACTCCGCTAGAGATTTGCCTTGTGTCTCAGAAGTCTGGTGTAAGTGGCCCCAGTCTTGACCAACTCTTTGTTAAGGAAACTTTCCTATCTGACCACCCAGAAGCCATTCTGTCAGTCACACTCGCACCACTCGGGGCTGTCATTGCTGGGACCAAAGCCCTTTCACCGTGGCTGGTTCCATTAAGCTGATGTGTGCCTTGCTTGACTCCCCCCACACCCCACATTTACACAGTCAGACAGGTTTTCCTCACCGGCTGGACCCCAGGTTTCCCATAGCAGTCTCAGAAGCCTGGACCCTTTAAGTAGTTTAGTCATGATGCAGTAACACCATAACAGCTTGAATTGATGACTTCAGAGAGACTCCCTGCACTAAAGAATCCCTGGGCCTTTTATACCCTCCCAGTCTGTGTGCCCGTTCCAGTCGTGATATTTAGTCTTGGGCCTTCTCACTGTGTATTTGGGTTCTACAGAGTCTTTGGGCGACCAGCCACCCTTGGCCAGGGCCACAGGTCTCCATGCCCTTTGCTAGGCATAGGGCAGATTCCAGGTCATGGCCCCTTGCACGTGGCTCCAGCCACCACCACAAGCTGCAGCTCCCACTGCGTCTGCTCACCAAGCTACTGCTTGTATTCCTCAACATCTGCACTTGGAGAGAGCAAGGCATCTGCCCTGGGATCTGCTGGCAGTCCAGCACACCCTGGGAGGGCTCACTGGGAGCTGGTTGCCACCTGACTTATGCAGCCCCCGAGGTCGGGAGGAGCTGGGATGGCTGTATCTTGCAGTGAGTGCTCCCTAGCAGAATGGGTTTCCTGGGGCAAAGAAACACACAGCACTTGCAAAATTCAGTTCTCCTCAGCTTACCCTGGCTGCTGCTGCCTGGTTTCACTGCCTGCTGCCCTGGCTCCCCCTTGAACTGGATGTTGCCTTCTGCCTTACCCGGCTCCTGTCTCTGCCTCCTTGCCTATTTGCAGGCTGAGGGCCACGACTGCCCAAGCTTTGCTCGTGATATGGGTGGGACCTCATGGAAGTCAGCGTGACCTGCCATAGGCCCGTGGGTCGAAGCCTGCAGAACACCCCTTTAATCTTGTGGTAGCAGATCATATTAATTTTTCTTTTCCAGCACCCAGGAGCGTGGTCTGGAAGCGGGGCGTGCCGGGTTCCTGCAGCGCCAAATGCAAGACAGGCAGACTCAGCCCACAGGAGTTGAAAGTCAGCGTCTCTGGCTGTAACACAGCAGCTCAGCACTGGTTGCTAAATGGCCTGTGAGTACTTACACCTGTGTGTGACTGAGGGTGAAGGTTGTGGGGCAGCAAGAAGCAGAAAACCAAAGGCACTTTTTGAAGCACAGTGGGGTGTACTGGCCTCAGGACCCAGCAGTCCTGCAGGAATATCTCCGGGTCAGACACTGTAGATATCAATAGCTCCTTTTCTGCCCTGCTTTTTTGGTGATTAGAAGGTTTCATTCCTTTGTTGTGCTTGGCCCATCTCTGATAGGTTTATGTTGGCCAGAGCATTTCATTAGCACGCTGAATGCAGTCACAGTGTGTGAAATGAGACAAGAAACTTGTACTGATGTTGCCGTGGGTGAAAACATTGCCTCTCAGCATTGTTGCAGGATTACTGAAGCATCTCTCCTGCTTCCCCCATGCACAACCCAGAGATGTCTTTACCTTTTCCCATTCCTCTTGTATAAATGAAATGAAAATGGCATTTCTGTGCATCTGTGAGATGGTAGGTGGGTACCTGGAGCAAGCAGAACATCCTACCCTGCTGACAGAGGGGATCACTTCTTTTCTTGTTACCCCACCATTTTGTTATGTATTTACAAGCCTCTGTCACATCTTATCTCTCATTGTGCACTCACACTGGAAACCTTGAGATAAACCTGAAAACGCCCTGTTTTGTTACGTTGGCATTTGTGACTTGTGGGTGGCAGGTTATATAATGTGCTGGTTTGTATCCACTCACTGATTAGCTATCAAGTGACTGTGGTTATTTTTGCTTTTAAAAGCAACAGAAAGCTATAGTGGGCTCCCCCAAAAGACAGAATGTATTTGTTCCCCTTTGATTGTTGCTGACTGGCAGTAATTCTTTATGACTTGCTCTATGTTTTGACCAGTGTCCTCCTTCTCGCAGTGCTCCTGGCTTTGTACCTATTCTCTGAAATAACCCAATGGCCAAGTGCTATGAAATGCAGGAGTGTTGCTCTGGCTTATTATGCATTTCAAGTGCATCTGCATGCTCTAGTCTTAAAAAAGATGTATGACTCTGTTAATGTGGTAATTTTGTCCCTCCTTACATTCATGTTCTCTGGTGAAAGCGACTTCAGGAGGAGCCTGTAACTTTGCTTGGCAGATGAAGTTAAGATGTCCATATTAAATGAACCTTGAGCAAGCAGCAGTATATGTTTGGTGAGCTGCCTGCTGTAATTGAAGTGTGTACATTAGAGGAACGGAAGCTTAATTGGTTGAGGGTGTATAGCGGGGCAATGGTAAAAAAAGCAGAGCGAGCAGCTGACAGTCTAAGCAGATTTAGACATAAAAATGGAACGGGAGATGAGTAAGCTTGCATTGAGAGAAGTTCTCAAGACACACACTGGGGCAATGCTAATGTGAAACTCTTTTCAGTTCTGCACCTTGACTCATATTGGCTGGTAGCAGGAGCACACCTCACAGAGGTTTTGCAGTGCTAGTGTGTGTCAAGAGGGACTGGAAAACCACATGTGAACTTTTGAGAAGGTGGGCTTAGTCAGCTGTGATACTGAAAATGTTTTTGTTAGTTTGTGAATCTATTGCACCATGAGGGCTCTCTGTCGCTGAAGGCTTTCCTGTGCAAGCCTTAGCAATGGAAGACAAATGGGTATGGGAAATTACCAACTGCCTCTTGGATGCAGTGTGCTTATTTGGGAGAACATGGGCTGGCAGAGATTGCTGTTGTTGCCAGCTGGAGTTGACTGCTCAGATTTGGCATCACTGGACGTGGCAGCAATGCAGAACAGAGTTGTAGAGAGGAAATTTGGCTTTATGTCATCTCTGTGGAGCAATTAACTGTGAAAGAGTTTGTTTCTACATTTCCCATAAAGAATTTTGGTAATTTTTTCTATCACTCTTGGCATTTTACTTTGGCTAAACTGGTGTGGTGCTGCAGGAGAGGCTGATGTTTGGGTTCCTTGTTCTCCTGTTCCTGTCTGCTTTTAGAGGTGCTGGTCTTGGTGTGCACGGAGGTCTCCCAGCTTGAAGATAAAAACACTGGGGACATCCCTGAAGAGGACAAGGCTGACCCAAAGGCAGCTGCTGAGAGTGATGTCTGCTGAACACGAGTGCAAAGCTAGGCAGGTTTGGCTCATGTTCAGGGTTTCTCCTTTGGAAGAAGTTGGGATTACATGTAATTTTGTTCCTGGCACCTGGATAAATGAGAAATGTGCAGGAGCTGAGCCATGTTTTTACACCATCCTCTGCCCACGTGGGGATGCTGAAACATATCCAAGCGTATGTGGGCTGTGTCAGTGGCCAGCATTAAAAGGTGTTGCTGTTTGGGGCCATGGGAGAAAAGGACCCTTCTTTCCTGCTCTTCGTATTTCATCTGTCAGATGCAGGTGGCTTCCTTCTTTTTAACTGGCTGAAATGAAGGTCTCTGAACTATGGAGCCAGCTTCCCAACAGTGCTCTGCACTGATTGCTCATTTAATATGCAATGATTTCAGATGTCATTTTCTGCCAGTGGCTGATGGAAGGGAACTCTGTGTGGCACAGTGAATATTGAACAGAGGGCTGTTTTACAAGAAGGTGAGTTTGCAGCCATGTTGCTCTGACTCTGGGGAGGCTGGGCACTAGTCTTGGCCTTGCTCCATTTTAGAGCTCAGCACAAAACAGTGGTTTTGTGGTTATCTAGACAGTATTTTCACATTCCCCACTTCATTCAGGTATGGAGTCCATATCCCTGTGTGCTGCCTAGCTGCTCTGCCTGGGGGAAAAGCCCTTGCCACCACATTCTCTGCATGACAGGCAATACTGAAATAGCTTGTGAAGGCTGCTTTTTCCATGCTGGGAGGTGGAGGAGCTGCACCAACCCATTAATGAGGACAGGTGTTATGGCTACTCTTTGCCTTTATTGTGTAAATGAAACTTGTGTACCTTTCCGAAATTAAGGGTAAATAATATGTGCCACTCCCTGACATGAAAGAACTTTGCTCAATCCAGCCACCAACAGAGACAAGAGGAGAGTTGAGCACTGCAGTAATGACCTTGCAGAGCAGACAAGGGCTGGAACAGGAGGTGATGTTACCTGCCTGCTCCCTTCAGCCAAGGCAGGAGGAGGGAATTTGGCCACAGCTGTGTCTCCCTTGTGCAGGGTGCTGGCACTTGGGCACTGTGCTGCCAGAGGCTGTCAGGGACATGGTCCCGTGGCAGGTGGGCCAGCTGCCACCTGGCAGTCGTCCTTGGGAATGCTGTCACGGGTCTCCCAGTACCACAGCACTGTCCAACACCAGCTAAGCAATGCTGCTGCAGTGCTGCTGAGCAGCAGCACCAGGAAAAGGCAAGGGCAGCACTTTATGGAATAGCTGCAAGCATGACAGCGGGAGCTATGCGGGTTACAGAGATGTGACATGCTGTGCCTCCTGTGCTGGAGGAGAGGAATAGAAGTGAGATGGGAAATCTAGTCCCCCTCGTTGATAATTTCTTCTGATCTGTTCACTGTGCTAAAGATCTGTATGCACACTGGAGCTGCCTGCCTTTTAAATCAGCATACTTAATCCTTGCATCATTTCATGCTCCTTGCCTGCAGTTCTCTCTGCCTTAGGAGAGCTGTGAGCTGGGGGCTGCTGTGACATGGTGAGGGTGCCGACTCTCTTCTGGATCTTCACAGCAGGGAGCAGACCGTGGCTCTGTGCTGCAGATGTAGGAAGGCCAGGGAAGTTGAGAGGAGCAGGATGACAATTGGGTACTTTCTTCTCCAGGGCAAAGGGAAGGGTCATGGCTTTAAGGACCTGGATGAGGTAATTAAGCTGCAAATGCAAGCAGGCAGGAGTGAGAGGCTGTCATCTCTAAGCTGTCCTGGCACCCCAGGGTGCCTCATTATGCCATGTGGGTGCATTCCCCAGGGAATGCCTGCCCTGAAGCCGGGAGAGGGGCAGAGCACAGGTGCACAGGTGCTGCTGGCCTGGTGAAAGTAAAGCAGGTGCTGGAGCTGTGAGCCTGGTGTTGTTCCCCTCTCTTTGTGTCTCTTGGCTGTGCTGGTGCCTGGAGGAGCATTTATGGAGGACAGAGCATGAGAAAATACTTGATCCATTATCAAAGGACTCACATAGAGATGTAGGACTCTCTGTGTCAGCAGCACAGCAGCGTTTCTGGATTGCACACATGACAGGAGCAGCCTCGGCATTCCAGATGCTCATCCAGCATGATCTTGCCTGGAGGACAAATGCTTCCTCGGGAGGCAGCATCCTTACGCCACGTGCAGGATTTCACAGTGCCTGCACGTCAAGAGCTGATCCTGTTTGCAGTGCCTCATCCCGGCTCCTGACAGCGTGCTAGGAGCTGGCTCTGGAGCTTGGCTCCACTCTAGGTGTGGTCAGACACTATTTTTAGCTGCATGCTGTGGCCAGGATGGGAGCTGGTCGTGTGTTTTGTGGAGATGATGACAGCACGGGCATCCCTCTCTCTCCATGCTGCAGGCTTTGCTGAGGCAGCGTGTGTGGAATCGGTAATGATCCCGGGTAGGAGGCTGCCTTGCCTTGTGTGTGGGAAGCTGTAGGGAATCAGAGCTGCAGGTCTTGTGCAGGTCACCTTGCACAAAATCCTTAAGAGAAGTACTTTGAAAACCACTCAAATTTTGTAGGTGTGGTTGAAGTCTCCCGCTCCACGGCTCCAGTGCCTTGGTTGTTACAAACTGTGTGGAGAATGCTGCCTGTGTGCTGCAGCTTAACCCCTTGTGCCTGTAGTGACAGCAGGAAAGGTTTGCAGAGGCCATAAGGAGCTTGGTACCTTGGCACCTACTGTGGGGATGCCCTTCTTGCTGCCAGAAGAGGGGGGCTGAGGACGGTGGGTGCCTCAGCCCTCTGTTTTTACTTTGTTCTTTGTTTCTAGCAGGTATGGATGGGAAGAAATGCAGCGTGTGGATGTTTTTACCTCTTGTCTTTACCCTGTTTACATCAGCTGGACTATGGATAGTGTAAGTTATCTCCTGTTGGTTATTTGGGAAGCTGCTTCTCATTAAGGAGAGTCTTTTGGGGATGCTCTGCCCTTGAGCTACTGTGGGGCTGGGAAGGCACATGATAGGGGCAAGGGCCAGTCTGCCAGTTGATGGCTTGATCACATTTTTATCCCCGAGTTTCTGTGCTCCCCAGGCCAAGCTGCTGACCTTGCTTTCTTCCTGGTGTGTGTTACTGGGAGCTGCCTGAAAAGAGACAGCCAAAAATGTAAAAATTTCCTTTAATCACATTTTATTTGAGTGACTCAGCAGGGCTCTTGGAGAAATACTTAGGCCCTGCTTTGGGGTAGAAATTCAAAATCTGCAGCATCCAGCACTGCACTGAAAACCTGCCAACAGCTTAATGCTGACACCTCACTTTCTCCCTAATGCTTCTTACCAAAATGCACGCAAGACATGCACTTCTCTGAGGTGGGCTCTCTCCAAGCGTGCAGGCAGATGACTGCAGCATGAATTTCGGAGTGATAAATGTGTGATCAGTAGCTATGCTCAGGATGAGAAGCAGTTGTGTTGCAGGATGTGGCTTTGGCCATGGTCTAGAGATGCTGTTTTTCAGCAGCAGGGGCAAGCCTTTTGTCTGACCTCTATTGCTTGTTGTTCTTCTTGTCCCATCTCCACTCTACTAAAACAGTTTTTGTGGATGGAGTACCATAGTAAACCTGATGAATCAAAATGACTCAAACTAAAAATGAAAACATTCCCCTGCTGGCTAATTTTCAGGCAGCTCAGTTCAGTGACCCTGTTTGTCTACTCGATCGTGCAAACCAGATGCAACACAAAGGAAAGCACATGGACTGAGAAATAAGCAAAACTGCCTGCTTGAGTAGAGAGAAACACAGGCTCCTCCAGCAGATCCTGCCAGTGGGCTTTGAAACACTTAATGTGTTGTGTGAGTGATATTTAGAATGGAAACTAGGATGAGGTTTTACACTATTTCTTCTTTGTTTTTTTCGTTTTTCGTGACAGGTACTTTATAGCAGTGGAAGATAACAAAATTCTCCCACTAAGTGTACCAGATAGGTAAGAGCTGTTTGTGGGCTTTACATTCAATCACTTGTTTCTTTGAAATAATGAAACAATTACAGCAAAATGGGAAAGAAAACTATGAATCTGTATTCCTGTGCCTGTGTCTTTTAGGAAACCTGGTCCCAAAAGACCACCTTACATAAGGTAAGTGAATTATTTTCTTCCAAGTACTGCTGTGGCTAATGGTTGCTATTTATGTGTTTTTGCCATCGTAGCATTACAATGATACACTTTATATTTTCAAGTATTGCAGGTGATGCACCTCCTGCAAGCTGTGTGTTTAGTCAAGTCATGAACATGGCAGCATTTCTAGGTAGGAACCACAACTGGAATTTGTTTCTTTCTTTCTGTTTGTTTTAAGAGTCACTGAAACATAAGTAATGTCCTGTACATATTTTTCTTAAATGTGATGATGTGAAATCTTTTGAACTCTACATTTCATTGCTCCTTCTTCCCATTGCAAAGAAAGAAATGTAGCAGGGGAGATAAAACCTTCAGACTGCAACTGTGTCGTGGGAGGTGCAATGGTAGGTGACTGTCTTGGCCTTGGTGATCATGAAGTGGTTGAGTTTAGAACCTTTGCTGTAATGAGAAAAAAGGAATTTAGGGAATCAAAGCAGAACTGATTCCCTAAATTTCAAGAAAGCAAACTTTAGGCTCTTCAGGGAGGTACTTAGCAGAATACCTCAGGAATCTGCTTTTGAGGGCTTAGATATCATGAGTGCTGGTCAGTCTTTAAGAACCACCTTTAAGAAGCACAGGAGCAGGCAATCCAGCTGTGTGGGATTGTGCTCAAAGAGTGGGCAGTAACCTGACTAATAGAGATGAAGAAGCAGAGGCATTCAATCCTTTTTCTGCCTCAGTCTGTCATAAAAGCTGATAGACCTTGGGCTGTCCAGTCCTCTGAGTTAAAGGACTACAAGTGTGGGAGCAGTGACTGTCAATTTGTGAACCCTGGAATTGTCAGAGACCAGATGTATCAGCTGAATGCTCACAAGTCCCTTGGTCCTGGATGGGATTCATCCCAGAATACTGAAGGAGGTAGTGATGTTAGGGCAGGACCCCTCTCTGTCATCTACCAAATGTCTTGGGATTCTGGGGAGAGCCCTGCTAACCGGAAGCCAGCCAGTATTATTCCAATCTACAAGAAGGGCATGAAGAAACACCCAGAGACCTACAGGCCTGTTGGTCTAACCTCAGTTCCTGGAAAAACTGTGGACAAGGTGATATGGATACATTTAAAGAATTATGCAATCACCAGGCACAGTCAGCATGGGCTCTCAAAGGAAAAGGCCTGTTGAACAAATTCAATATCCTTCCATGATAAGGCCACACACCTGGTGGATGAAGGGAAGGTGTTGGATGTAGCTTTTCTGGATTTTAATAAGACTTTAGACACTGTCCCTCACAGCGGCCTTCTGGAGAAGTTGTCCACCTGTGAGATCAGCAGTCTCACAGTGCACTGAGTGAAGAGCTGGCTGATGGGCAGGACTCACAGGGCTGTAGAGAAGCTCATCTGGCTGCCATCCAGCCACCAGTGGTGTCCCTCAGGGCTCAGTTCTAGGGCCAGCTCTGCTCAATATTTTTACCAATGATCTAAATAAATGATGTGAAGGCACCATTAGCAAGTTTGCTGGTGATCCCAAACTGAGAGGTGCTGTTGACTCTCCTGAGAAACCAGGTGCCTTCCAGAGGGATCTAGATAGCTGCAACATTGGGTAGTGATTAATGGGATGAAATTGAACAAGTCTAAATGCTGTATCCTGCACCTGGGACAGAGTAACACTGGACTCAAATATAAATGGAAAGAGGATGTGGAAAGGGAGGTGTGGATCTCTTCCTCCTCAGATCCAGTGACAGGACATGTGGGAATGGTTCAAAGCTGCTCCAGGGGGAGTTTAGACTGAACATTAGGAAGCATTTCTTTACCCAGAGAGTGGTCAAACACTGGAATAGGATTCCTAGTGAGATTGTTGATGCCCCAAGCCTGTCACTCTTTAAGAAGCATCTGGACAATGCCCTTAATAACATTCTTTAACTTTTGGTCAGCTCTGAATTGGTCAGGCAGCTGAATTTGATGATTGTTGTAGACCCCTTCCAGCAGAAACAGTCTCTTCTGTTCTAATCTCTGCTTTGTGGATAAAGTCAATCTTTCCTCTGCTGTATTTGTGTACTTCTGAGAGCTGCTTTTAGCTTGTATCTCTGACCACCTTAGTTATGTCAAAGCTAAAGGAGAAGAAAGCTACAGAAACATGCTAGAAA
This sequence comes from Acrocephalus scirpaceus scirpaceus, assembly GCA_910950805.1. Taxonomy (NCBI): domain Eukaryota; kingdom Metazoa; phylum Chordata; class Aves; order Passeriformes; family Sylviidae; genus Acrocephalus; species Acrocephalus scirpaceus. The sequence goes on along the minus strand of OU383778.1, from coordinate 55,741,731 downwards.
TGTGGGAATTACTGAAATTGAAAATACCATTGTTTTGCAGGGAATGCTTTTAATTCCTTTTGGTCATTCCCATCAGGTTTTAGAAAAAGATCATATAATTTCAGGGGTCTGCATTGTAGAAATAGAAATATAAAAGTTCCTGTATGTGAGCTTAAGTAGTCATGGGTGGCTATCTCAAACAATTACCTGGAGCTGAAAAACAGAAATCCTCTTTTTGGGTGGGAACAAAGTTCTCATTTTAAAGGATTTGGAGTGGATTGATTCACTAGAGCAATTGTGAGAGAGCAAATTGAAATATCTTTTGCAGTTTGGGTGAAAGTGGGCATTTTTCACTTACAGTGCCCTTATTTTCCTAAACCATTTCTTCGATATTATACCAGGGATTTTGTGGAAAATGCAGATCTAATTTGCTAAGGCAAACTATTTACAACAATATGAGCTGCATGCCATCAATTTGAGCATGAGCATAAGAAGGTGTTTGATGGCAAGCAGATTTCCCTGTTCAACTAAATTGATTTTTAATGGTCTGGCTTGAATCGCATCTGAAGGCCAGCTGATTGCCTGGCTTTCTGTGTGGCTCCATGAACCATTCACTAGGGAGGACAAGAACACACAATTTGAGTGTCTTCTGGGGTTATGCCATATCATATGATGTATGATGTACCATACACCACAGTGCTTGGGGGAAATGTTAGCTAGGAAGGAATGTTATTCCATCCTTCATGGAAAATTAGTGCAACATTTTGGCTTATGTTTGTGGCAACAGAACTTGTTCCAGAGAAGGTGAAGAGGCAGTGGGTGTTATGGCAAACCCTGCAGAGCTATGTATGTCATTCATATGGTTTTTACTACAAGTGAGGTTTGACATACCTCCTCCAGGAGAGCTCAGGATTTGTGAGTGGAGTGAAGCAATGCAAGTCCTGGTGCCACTAAGCAAATGCATGATGTGCATGTGTTAGGAGCTTCACAGGCAAGCAGGAAGGTGTTCTTTCCCCCAGAATATTGGCAGACAAAGCATAATGAGAAAAGGAAGCCTGGAGCTTGCTGAAGCTGGATTACAAGAGAAATGCTTCCTGTGCTCAGTCTTGCCCCTGATAAAGTGGGAGGGGGCCGTGCAGAAGCACAGAGCTTGCCGGCCTGCAGGTATGAAGAGAAGGAGGGGGCTGTGAGCCCCCAGGCAGGTGTTTGCTGCAGCAGGTTCCACCTACTGATGCCCCTTGCCTTGTGTTTCCTTCCCAGCACTTGTTGTGGCTGTCCTGCGCTTCATTCAGCTGAAGCCAAAGGTGCTCACCCCTTGGCTGAACATCAGCGGCTTGGTGGCACTGTGCTTGGCCTCTTTTGGGATGACCCTACTCGGCAACTTTCAGGTACTGCTCTGCAGGCTTGGACTGCTCTGTCTGTGGTGTGAGTTCCCTGCTTTTCTAGCGGATCTGCCTGGGTCTTTGAACGACCCGTGACGTGAGTCTGGGAAAAGCATGTGCCGCAGCCCTCCCTTTACCTGCTCTGCCACCCCTATCTGCCACTTGTATGCCGAGATGAAGGGCCACAATCACTTTTCATGTGTCTCCAGCAGGATTTGCACCTGCATGCTTAGACCTGACCTGCTGAGAGCCAGCTGAAGCAGGAGCCTCCCGAATCTCTTGAGCCCTGGGAGTTGGCACAGATGGCCCTGGGTAAAAGGGTTGAGCGGGAAGTTTGCAGACACATCTGTGCAAACAGATGCACAAATGCCCATACAAATTTAGCAGACAGCTCCGTGTCTTTCTTTTAAAACTTATGTTGCTTTAAATCCACCTCTTGCTGATCCTCAGACCTGCCAGGAGAGGGACACAGCAGAGGAGTGCCAGGACTTCTTCGGAAGTGATGTGTATCTGGGTGAGGGCCATCTCATTCTCCCTCTGTCTGCAACCTTATAGGAACAAACATCTGCCTATAGGGATGGGTGTTCCCTGTGATTAGGATTGTGTCTGTCAGGGCTGCAGTGAAAATCAAGGTGTTAGAGTCAGTGGGGCTTGGGTTTGACTCTGAGGCTCTGCCTCACACTGGGGTGCAAGTAATGACCCCCAAAAAGGGCAGGAGCTGAGAAAGGTAAGTGCAGGCTGGCTGCTTCCTTGGCTTTGCATGACAGGGACCCAATACAGAAATGGTACTTGTTTTGTGAAGGGTGAGGAGGATCTCTTTGGATTGTACAGTCATTGAAGGAACTTGGTGTCCTTTACAATGGATTTTTTATTTTTCTTTTTGATTGAGGTGTGAGATAATTTGACTTTTATGGACTTGGTCTTCCTAACTCCACAGCACAAGCCCAGACCCCAGGGTCTTGTGTTTTCACAAGAGCTTCCCAGCTAGGAATTATGAAGCCTTTGTAACAGTTTTGTCTACCTCTGAAAAGAGTATTTCTAGTACAGGACAGGCACTAGGAAACAGTTTTGACCTCTCCTTCCTTCTTTCACTCTTCAAATGATTGTCATTTAACAATAGATGCTTTGAATCATGTCTGGCTATAAATACTGATTATTCTCTGATATCTGATTCTGTCTATCCTTTCCTTGTTAATTACCTGTATCCTTTCTTAGATCTTTTGCCAAACATGAAAACCTGCAGTAATGAGACCTTAGTCTATGCCTCTCCCTGAGTGACTGCTGAGCTAAATGTGGCATTAAATCATATTTCTGTAAAATCATCCATTGGGTCTTTTAGAGGGACACTGTAGCTGTGAGTCTTTTGCAGTGCTGACTATCTTAGGAAAGACAGCTCAATCCCATTTTTGCCTGAATGATTATTTGGACCTACCCTTGAAAGAAATTCAGGGTAGAGAGGAGGGGAGATATCAGTGGGGGCACACCAGCTAGATTGTTGTCCTGTAGATGGTGTCTTATTTGATGGGTATTTGTTAAATCATCAAACAGGAATTAAGCTGCAGGGAGAAGTTACAGACTGGTGGTTTCTTTTCTAGAAAAGCCTCAGAGGCAGAGGGAAAATGGAAATTGTTTGGCTTAAGTCCATGCTGGACTTTTTGAATGGATTTGCAGCCTCAAGGGATCTTTTTGCAGATTCTTGCTAGTTGAACCTGGCTGTCATTTTGCCTTGCAGTGTTGCACAGTCACTGAGCCCTGTGAGACAGGGCAGCCCAAGGAACAGGGAAGCACTGGCACTCCAGAGAAGTTGGGTTCATGTTGCCTCAGACCCCAGTGGTTGAGCATGGGCAGAAGAGGAAATTTGGTGGGAGAAACTTGCCAAACCATGAGCATGTATTTGTGTTTTGGCTTGTGCTAGCTCAAGGGGGTGTCAGGGCTCTGCTCCCTGCAGCTGGCACTGAAGGTGCACGATTTGCATCCATTGCAGGGAGCTGTACAAGTCCCACAGTGGGTTGTCCTTGCCTGCCCTGGCCATCACTTTGAGCCAAGGAAGAATTTATTTCTGAGGTCTGCATTTGTGAGTCTTGTCAGGGAGCTGTGGAGACAGTACCCAGGCAACTGCATATTCCACGGTGCTCTTGGGCTTTGGGCAGAAGATCTGCTTGACTGTGACAGCTGTCAACTCACCTTGGTTATGTTAACCCTTACACCTCTGCCAGAAGAAATGATACAACATCTCTGTCTCACACCCCAGTGATCCCCTCTCTCCCCTACCCCACCTCAGCAGCAATCCAGTTAGCTATCAGATCATTCCTGTTGTGTCCAGGTAGTCACTGTTGTATTTGTTCCTAGCTTTCCAATGATGAGGAGATCCACAACGTGGGCACATCGCTGACCTTTGGCTTTGGGACATTGGCGTGCTGGATCCAGTCTGCCCTTACCCTCAAGATCAACCTGAAGAATGAGGGGCGGAAAGCTGGGATTCCACGAGTGGCTCTCTCAGCCAGCATCACCCTGTGTGTGGTGCTCTGTATCCTTTTGTCTTGTTCCCCGGGAAGCCAGGTATTGTGTATGTTCTGCAGCAGCTCTTCTCACACCTGTCCTAGGATCTCAAAGCATTTTGGAATGCTACTCAGTCTGTCTTCATGGCACAATCCTATTTCAGTGCCACACTGTGTAGAGTGATGGATCCAGATTTCACAGAAAGGGACAATTTTGCAGGTGATCTAACTAGAAGGAAATATTTCACAGTGTGGGTTGAAAGGTGTTGCCATTACCTGCGGTGGGTGCAGTGATCTGATCCGTTTCCCACTGGGAAGCTCCTGGTAGGTGGGGGCTCACAGCCAGGTCCCTTCTTGCTGGCTCTGTCCCTGGCTAGCTGGATGCTCAATCACTGACTTCTCTGCACCTGAGTCTTGCCTTCTGTAAATGTTTATCACCCTGATCTGGGATCAGGAAGCCCTGGTCCGTATAGGAGAGCTGCTGTGCTCCATGGGCATCATTGGACACCTGACATCCCTTTGATCTCTAGCATTACGTTCACACTCTCCTCATGATGGCTGGATGGGTTGAATTATCCAGGTAACTTTGTTGAGTTTTTTTCCCCTGTTGGCTTTCAAACTGGTTAGTGTCTCTGCTCCCACTTGTTCTCCTTGACTTTCCTCTTCCAGATTTCATCCTTATGGCCCAGGGCATTCACATGCATGCTTCCAGGATCCAGTGGGGCCTAGTGATGTGCTTCCTGTGCTACTTTGGCACCTTTGCAGTGGAGTTCAGGCATTACAGATTTGAGATCATTTGTTCTGAGTACCAGGAAAACTTTCTGAGCTTTTCTGAAAGCTTATCAGAAGCCTCTGAGTACCAGACAGATCAAGTGTAGCCTGTTCTCTGGCAGGGGGGGAGGGGGGCAGGTGTGGTCCCATGGGTGAAACATGACCTCATTTACACTTTTTTTTTATGGGTTTCTTTTCATGTGCAATCATGATGGTATTGCCAAAGGGCTCTGAGGGTGGCTATCTCTTTAGAAGAGCCAAACAACCAGAGGTGTCTGCTGGAAGAGAAGTGGATCCATCTCAGCAGCAGCATGGGAGAGCACAAGCTGCTTGGTTGGTGCCACCAGGGACTCTTTCTGAGTGGCTCTGTTGCACTCCTGTTTTTCAAAACATCCAGCAGCCTGTCCTTGCAGCGCCCCTCTGAGAGCAGTCCTGCTCAGCCCGCCCCGCAGAGAAGGAGGTGAAGGAAGCAGACCTTTTCAAACAGCGAGAGTCTTCAGGAGTCACAGGTTCCCGAGTCACCAGACTGCCTCTTTCACGTGATTCTCAGGTTGTTTGCTTTGCTGCCGACCGGGGGAACTTGGTAGGGTGAGCCAGAGCAGCTGTTTCTTCAGAACCTGGAATCAGACACGGAAGACCCCAATGGACTGGTTTTCATGGCAAGCAGGCAGGCATTTCTTCCAGCCTGGAAAGCAGCCGACGGTAAATCTGGGTTTGGAAGGAACTGTGCTGTGATCAGGAAGTGAGACTTAGCTGATGCTGCCTTGTAGCCAGGCAGATCATCCCCAGGCCAGAGGGGCTGACACAGTGAGATGCTGTTCTTGGCTTCCTGGTGGGGATGGGTAGGAGTGAGGTGCTGAATTAAGATGAGAGTGTCTGTGTGCTCTGAAGACAACCCAGAAAAATGGGCTGCTTTTTCTGTGTGTAGTGCTTCCACCACATATTGTGTATAGTATTTCAAATGCTTTTTAAAATTTTTTTTTTAATGTTCACTGAGGGGGAAAATGTGATAGAGACACCAGGCTCGTCTGCCATGAGAACAGTGCCAGTGGTTCTGGGCACAGGGTTTGTTTTTGTTCCTTGTGCAAGCCAAACTTCAGACATGCTGGTTTGGGCTCTGGGCCCCTCAGTGTGGCCAGTTGTCCTGAGTGGAGCCTGCCACAGGTTTAAATGGGCTTCCAAGGTGCCAGGAGGGAGTTCTGCCCCCAAGGCTGGGTGATCTGCCTGAGGGCTGGAGGTGTGAGAAGGGAACAGCAAAACCAGAAGGGTTTCTCCCTCCCTAAAGGGAGGTTTTCAAACAGAAGGTCTGTTTTCAGAGAAGAGGGAGCTCAAAGCTTTTGAAAACCCAGTTTTGGGAAAGCTGCTGTATTGTCTGGGTAGGGGAGTGATGGGAGTTGCTTCTCATCAACATGGCTCCTGTTTTCCTCCACAGATCAGGCTCAGCTTAGGTTTACATCTTTTCTGAGCTGCAGGAAGACAAGCAGAAATTAAAATGGTAGGAAAAGGCACTTGAAGGGGAACTTGTACTGCTCTGTGGCATTTCTGACAGAGGGAAAAGGCAAAAGGGCATTCAGTCTTCTGCAAAGGTCACAGGCCTCTCCTGAGAGGACAAACAGTTGAGACAAACTGTGTTAAGTAGAAAGCTTTCAGCCAGCCCGTTATTTTCTGTGCACCACCAAAACTTGTTCTCAGGCAGCTGTTACAAATCCAGAGCATTTTGGCCAACGGAGGGTTCTTGTGGATTGCTGAAGGCTTCCTCCTTGTAGCAGTGTCATTAGTGGAAAGCTTTCCTGGAAGGATGTGCTGAGAGTGGCCAAGGACACAGCAGTGTGGGGTGCCAGTTCCCTAGAGGCTCATCCAGGGAGCTCCTCCTGGGCAAGGACAGGAGGGGACAGTCTGGAGAACATGCAGGTGGGGATCCTCTTGCACTGGCACATGCTCAATCCATATGGAGCACAAAATAGCAATTTGTTCTAAGGGTGTTTTACTGTAAATAGTCCACTGTGACTTTTTTCCCCTAATTAATTAATACTTTCAGTTTATTGTTTCAGCTTTTGTAATTTTATTGAAGGGAAAAAAAAAAGAATATGTGGTTATTTTTTTTTCCTTTTGCTCCTTTTCCTATATGCAATCCAAACTGAACTTCAGGTTTTTAGTGATAATTCTGTACATTTCTTAGAGTATTTCTAACAGCACATTTCAGTACAACTAAATGACAACTGATACACACTGAAACATGACCACTAAATAAAGTGCTTTTATGGAGAAAGTGAGCTTTATTTTTGTCCCTACCCCAAGCATAGCTTTCTGATGGCAAAGGCAAAACAAAAGGTGAGTATTTATTTACAGTGTAATGATTAACATTATCACTTTAGGAAGCCAGGGACCATTCAGCCATGCAGATACACTTATTGTAACAGCACTAATTAGCAGGCTCTTTCTGGGAGCAGATCACATCCACTGCACAGCCCAGAAAGGCATTTGGACTAGTTGCCTCACAGCCTGACCTGCTACTATTAAATTTTTAGAAAGGCCATGCTGGCACAATGTGGTTTCCTCCCCAAGTGCCTGTCTCTTCCTTGTTCTTTACCCATCAGCCTCCCTCCACAGGGACAGCTGTAGGTGTAGATCAGAGCTCGGGAAGGCAGCATGCAGATACTATTTTCTGGCTGGCTGTGAGGGCAAGACACCCGTGCATTAAGTGCCAGCAGCAGGGAATGGGGGAATGGGGATTTCAAACAGGAGTTTCAGACTGCCTCTGACTCCACTACTATCAGGTATAACCTACTTGTGGCTCTCACTCTTGCACTGAGCCACAGCTGAAATCCTAAAATGCTCAGGGAGGTAGTACAGCTTCCTTGGCAGGACAAGGCTGCTGCCTTAAAGAAAGGACTGGGGAAGGTGAAAGCAGGAACACAGTGTTCACAGGTTTAGAAATATAATAAATTGCCTTTTAGGTGCTGGGATCACTGGTGCTAAGACAGGAAGACTAAATGCTGTGATGGAGTGAACACAATGAAAGCAAAGTTGTGTTTTTATTTACTACATTGGGAAAAGCTCCATGACCAACTGATCTACATTGGCACAATTTAGGTAAGGTGAAAAGGTCAGGGGTTTAATTCTCATCAGATGCAGCAGGATGTCTGCCCTCAGGAGCAGTTTGTCAAGGTTTGCTCACAGCTGACCAGTGCTATGAACGTGTGACTGGGCAATGTTGGCTGGAGGAGGAGCTCCATGGGTCAGTGCTGAGATACTTCAGAAATGCTGTCAAGCTGACTCTGGGGTTCAGCCAGTTGTCTCCCACAGCCCAGCACCATGATGCAGCAGTGAAGTGTGTCCAGAACTTAATTTTTAAAGCTGTATTTATATATACTCGACTTCATTCTGGGTAGGCTGGCTGTGGAGCTCTAAGCAGCTTCCAAATGCAAGTTGTACTGTTTTGTACCTAGAGCTGCTGCAGATGCAGCCAAGATAAACATTGTTGTCTTGTCTAAAGAGCTTGCCTGCAGGAAGGGCTGGCTTTTTCTGTGGCAGCCCAAACCCACTGTCTTATAGCCCACAACTGACATTTTCCTTTGGGAACCCTAACTGAATGTTTTTGACTTAGCCAGAAATCTTATCTGCAGGGAGAAGCTCACATATCCCCCCGTGGTCTCCAGCACTCCCTCTGGGACAAGGGGACGTAAACCTTGTTTGCAGACTGCTTCTAAAAATGACAGAGCTCACAGTGGGGCATCTCAGCACCAGATTTCAGTGGATGAGTCTGAAGGAAGCATTCCCTTAGCTAACTGCTAGCCAGGAAAGGAGAACAGCAGGGCTCATGGGTGCTGCTCCCTGCCCTGTTCCCAGCTCCAGCTGCCAGCAGGCCTCTGTCCAACTGCACAAGGGACCCCACACCATACTCTCCATCCCTACCTGCCTGCATGAGGCCCAAGACATAATGTGGATTTGGTTTGAAATTCTGATTATGGACAAAATTACCTAACATTTCACAAGGACAATTAGGTGAAGCACAGTCTTTTGTGCGCGCACCGCTTTCCCTAGGTGGAGGAAGGCAAGAAAAGTTCGGTGAAAGACGAGATGAGGCTGTAATAGGATTTCTCATCGTCCGTCAGTCCTGCGTTGCCTGGTCTGATCACCACAGCCACGTGAGTGTCCGCCTCCTCGGCCGCATTGGCTTCTGAAACACAGTGGGGAGAGTGGAGGTGAGGGCTGCTTACTGACCTCTTCACATCAGGGCCCTTAAGGCTTGAGGATGCCCCGAAACACTCGAGCCTTTTAAAGGCTGAGACTGAGAAAGCAGCGTTTGCACGTGGCAGGGCTCTAGAGAAACCAGCTCCTGGCAGACCTGCTGTGGATGGCTGCAGCTGCAGGAATGGACAGGAGCTGGCTGCCTCACCATCCCCTCCCCTCTGCCAGCTGATGGCTGTCCAAGGCACCTTGCAGGCAGCACGCACCATCAGCTCAATTCCTGTCATGAGGCTGTGGTCAGCCTCTATGGCATCTGTGAGTGAAACAGTCCCCTCCCCCAATCACTTCTCACAAGCTTCTTTTTGCTCCCTGAGCACAAAAGGCCACTGGAAGATGATCCAGGGAAAAGGAGGTAACTACAAGCTCCCACCAGCTCTGCTGCCAAGGCTGGGGAGGAGGTAAGGACTAACTCTGGGGACTGAGCTGGCTTAGACTGAGACCCAGTGCCTTTCTGCCAGAAAGATGTTCCGAGCAAAGGCAGGAAAATAAATTAGCTTCTCAAGCCTGGCTTTCCAGGGGTCAAGTCTTGGCAACCTGAAGCAGTGTTTTCCTGCTGCTGAACACAACCTAACCATGAGTGACACGAAGAACCAGCCACGTAGCAACACAGCAAACACCATCATTTCCCCTGAGCACTGGCCAAAACACTGACCCTGTTTGTAAATGGGGCATGCTCCAGCAGTCTCTCCTTCCTGGCTGGTGCAAAGGCAGGTTTTCTACTTGACCTATTTTCCCTCATTGCAGCGCTGCACACGGACATCCTGCTGCTTGCTGTGTGCAAGCTTGGATGTGTAAAGAATGAGGGTGGCAGCAGCTAGAGGGAAGGTGCTGAAGCATTTCTGGGCTGCCTGTGAGAAGTCAGCAGCACACCCACCTCCCCTGCACAGGTGAGAGCCAGTAGGACTGGCAGGTCACGTACCTCGAGGGACATCTGTCAGGAAGAGGATGTTGTTGGTGGCGCACCCAATGCTGGCAGCGATCCTCCTGTAGCTCTCACTTTCTACCTTGGGGCCTATTTTGGTATCAAAGTGGCCATCAAAGAGCTGAAAGAGAGAGAGAAGCACAGGCCATTGCTGAATGCCACCTGAAGAGCGGGGATAAACTTCCCTCCCTCCCTTTCTGCCATATTAACAAGGGTTTGGTGCAGCCATGCTCTCAGAGTCAACTGCTTGAGCTGAATTCCCATGGATCAATTCATACACTAAGTATTACAGCAAGGGAGGTTGCGAGGGGAGTGCTCTGCAGGGAGAGAAGCTGTAAGGAAGGTGGTAAGGTTATCTACCTCTAGGATATCACCTTCTGTAGAGTATCCAAACAGAAGCTTCTGGGCCTCAACGCTGCCTGAAGAGTAGATATAGACCTTCATCCCTGCTTCCCGCCATTTCCGGATGGCCGGAACAACGTCCTCGAAGATTCTGGAGCAAAACAGGGTAGCAGGTAAGGGCAAACCCAGAGGCACCTGCGTTTCATTAGCCAGGCACTGTGACAATTAGTTCTGTCCTATTAGTTTGCAAGGGGGCTTAATTTTCAATCTGCTCAGGGCTCCTGTAACCAGGGAGGCTCTTTCAACAGCAGGTGATGCAGAGCTGGGCAAGGAGATTTTAAGAGATCTCACTCCTTGAATGCAGCCAAGCAGGCAGCTTTCTCCAGTTTTTGGGTCACTGTAAGACAATTTAGCCTTTTTTTAAAAACAAAACCCACAGGATGTCTGTCTCTCTTGACTTGTTTTTGGGGTTTGTTACTGTCTCTGGTGGATGTTTACATTTTTCTGTGAGCTTATTTTCTTTTTCCTTGCTCCTCATTTGACAAAACACTTTGTGAATATATGGGCTTGTTTTACTTAGAGATCTGTAATTCATAGTTTAACCAAGTATCTCTTAAATAAGATCAGCTTAATTTCAGTTGTCCCTACTTATGCACTCCTGTGTTGTGGCTGAAACATAAAGAGGAACCTGAAGACAAAAAGAAGTGGAAAAGCAGGAAACACACAGGTAAAAGACAAAGCAGGGGGAAACAACTGAAAGGGTCTGACCCTGCAACCCTGGCTTGTTTATACTTATTCCAAAATATGAGCGCAATTTGGGGATAAAAAATGCAAGATGTAGAACTGTAAGAAGCTCATACTTGTGCCTTAGACTCGTGGTTTACCAAGAAATCTCTCAGATACTGGCTTATCTGCTGAGCTAGTGATGCCACTTGTATTTGTAAGTGGGGCTGTTCACAGGAATAGCTTATGCAGCTATTCTGCTAATAAACTTTTAGGAAAGATGCCCCCCATACCTGCCCCCCGAGGAGGGGGCACACAACTACTCACACAATTACTCACTCTCCTTTGACGTGCCCAGTGGCATAGGCTGCCCTCCACATGTGGCCCTGCAGCTGCTTCAGTGCCGTGGTCTTCCTGTCCAGGGACATCTGCCAGTGCACGTTGTCTACAACCGCCTGGATGACGCGCTCCAGCTCCTCTTCCCCGCTGCCGCTCTCCAGAGGGATCGGCACGGCCCCGTCCAGGCTGGAGTCCTCCTGAGCCTGGAAAGAGGCGTTAGAGCACAGTGTTAACAATGCCAAGGTTGTGGGCTTGATCCCTGTACAGGCTGTTCACTGAAGAGTTGGGCTCGCTCATCTTGCAGGTCCCCTCCAGCTCAGAATATTCTGGGATTCTGTGCCATCATCCATGATAAAAAGAGGGGAGCAAAGAGGTGGAGCAATTTCAACACCTCTAATGTAGGGAAGTGGTCTAACACCTGCCTCCATGCACCCCTGTGCAGGACACTGCTTGAATTGCTCCTCACATGAGGGGCTACAATGATGTTTGAATGCTTATCTCAATGGAAAATTGAGACTTCAGTTGTGTTTAGAACTACTTGCTTGGATTGTACTTTCCAAACCAAACAATTAGCATTACTGTAGCCATATTGTAAATACTCTAATGAGAACTATGCTTGCTTAAGTATTTAATTACTGTAATTAAGGCAAAGAAGAAAATGCATCTGTTGGCTTCAGCCACAAATCTCAAATTGAGGCTGTGTCCCTGTACAGAGGCAGCATCCACTGCTCTGTGTGGAACAAGTGCTCTGCCATCCCCCTGTGCTGTTTCCCAAAAGAGGTTTGGATTCAACAAGAGAAGGACACAGTGCAGGCAAAAAGCTGGAAAGTCTTGGCTCAACTGCTGCCTAGGGGTTGTGAAGAGCAAGCTGAGCTGAGAGAAGCTGCTGCCTGCCACTCACAACCCCAGGCTCTGGATGGGGGAGAATCCAACCATCGAGGCAACTGGCCTCCAAGGATGAGGGCAAAGAGATGGGCATGAATGTGGGGTGACCGGGAGAGTCCCAGTGACCAGAAGCCTCGGGCATGCTATGAAAATGCAAAGACACGGAATAACTCCGTTACTTAACCTGTTTCCTCAGAAGTCCAACATCCCGCTGGCACTCCTCCTCCTCCCAGTGAGCACGCAGATACTCCTTCACGTTGTCTTTGATGTACGGGAACAAGGTCTCCTGGCAGAAAAACAGGCTGCTCCTTTAACCTGGCAGAGGTAAGGCTGACGGGCTTCTAAAGGGACATGCTGCCCTGTACAGTTATTTTCCCAAACTTAAGCTTCCCCCAGAGTGCTGCAGCTGATGTAACTTCCTGCCAAGGGTGTCTGCCTGGTCACAGGACTGAGCCAGCCTCAGGCCAGGACCAGGGCAGGTGGATTTTTTTACACAAATGTTTACATAGCTGAAAGTTTTAAAGCCTGCGATGGAAAGGTGGGTGATAACTTTTCCTGGGCTTGCCAAAAAATGTCTCAAATGGCACATGTGACCCCACATTCCCACCAGCTGAGGACAAGGCTGACAATGTATGTACTCTGAACAGGTAAGTTATGCTACTGTATTTTTGATGGGGCACTTGTCCTAGCAAAGGTCATTCTGAAAACACATCTCAACCTCTCGCCAAAGCTAGACAACCTTTTAAAATGAAAAGCCTGGTCTGGTGACACTGAACTCCACAGCACAGTCTTGCAAATGAAATTAAATGGAGTTTGGGAAAAGTGCTACAGGGAAATTACAAACCTTCAAAGAGATCCCAAGGGCAATCAGAAATAATTACAAATTGCTCTCATTAGTGGTGTTTCACGAGTCAGAAGCCACAAGCAGCCACCGTGCATCTCCGGGTGTGGGAAAAGCCTCAAGTCAAGGAGAAGGGCAGGGAAGTCCTTCCTTCGGGTAGCGAACTGAGCTTTTTTTAATTGGGAAAAAAATAACCTGAACTCACCTCTCCTCAAAAAATGTCCCATAGTTTCTTGTTCCTTGTTGTATGTCATTAGCTTGTTACTGAATTAAGAAAGCAGTGGTCCTGAGGGTGTGATGTGGTGGCAGAACTGCAGGATTTTCTATTGCTCTAATATTGTGTTTTTAATTATGTACAATTATAAAATTTTATATACATTGTAAATTGCCTAAAGAATTACCACAAACTTGTCTGAGGAAATCAAAAGCTTGTAATGCCCCCAGTTACTCTCTCATTTCCTTTATTTTCAAACTATCTTTAAAATCATGGAGGAAATTAAAGAGAATCCACTGGGAAATGCAGCTGACCTGCTGGCTTGGTTTAACCTCCTTTACAACTCAGATGTCAAAAGGACCCAATTGTTTTTCAAAAGCGGTGCTTCATACTCTTGTGCTGGCTAAGAAAATCTTCCAAACAGACTCTGAAAGATCAGTGCACTCTGTGATTTGGGGGATTTTAAAAGGGTAAAAGTCTTGGTCTACTGGCAAATGCATTGGTCTGTGAACTAAGAGGGGACACCCAAGTGGCAGCTGGAGCAGTGGACAGCTAGTGGGACAGATGGATGTCAAGAGTGATCCCAGTCAACGATGTACTAAGTTTAACAGGCCAGTCTGTGTAGAAGAGTCTGTGTAGAAGAAAGACTCCAAATAATCCCTTTTCTGGTATCTTTCCTTAATCCACCCATCACCCGACTCATTCTATTTCCTTACTTTGCAAATTCAGTAATTCTAATATTAGAGAAAGGATTAAATAAAATGGTTTTAATATTGAAGAATAAAGCATCCGCTGAACAATCAGTGGACCTTTCAAAGGCAAAAAAAGGTTAACTGAAAGACCAAATGAAATAACTTGTTCCAAGCATTTTCAGGATTTCCATCAAACTGAATTTTACTGAGAACCAAAACTCACTTGGCCTCCCTGCAACAGAAAGACTTTGGGTTTCCACCCGAAGTCTCAAGTGCATGGCAAGTTGTTTGCACAACTGCAAAACAGCTTCAAGTTGGGCAGAAAGAACTTAAGTTGCTCTGTTAGATGTTTAGTAAGAAACCTGAGCTGTCCAAAACCTGAGCTATTTGAATTGAAAAATATTGAGGGAAGGGAGGCAGCTGTAATGCCACCTAGGCCCGAAGTTTCTTCAAGAGCACTGGAAGAACGTGGGCAGGAAAGATGTAGGTCACGCTGTTCATCTGGTAATCTGTGTTAGCAGAAGCCTCTAGAAAGCCTGGCAGGAGCCTTCACCTGCCATGTGGGTCACAAATCACCTTTGTAAGCCACCGGCTGCAAAGATCTACCCAAAGCTATGATGTCTCCTGGAGAAATGCAGGTTAATGAACGGCAGGAGAAGGGATCCCTCCGTTCGCTGTTCCAGCGAGCCGCTCCCTCCTGCGAACCAAAGCCTCCAAGAGAGGAGGGACCCGCGGCTATTACAATCTGCGGTTCTCCGAGCGCCTGTGACTCGCAGACTTCCCAGTCCCCTCGGTTCTGCGCCTAAACCAGCATTTCCCGCAGTCTTAAGCGTTTCCCTAGGCAAGGGAAGCCACTCGCGCCTTCGCTGCCACTACAGTCCCTCAGTGCGTCCCCGGCGCTGCCCTCCCGCAGTGCAGGACGCGCTTCTCCGGCACACCGGGGACATTTGGCTGTACCAGCCTCCCGAAGGGGATAACCCGAGAATTACGGATTACTGCAAATTGGTAATTACTGAAATTAAGGCCAAGAAGCATCGTACTTTAAAGGGATCGCACTTGAGGCTCTCTGCAGACCCGGGTGCGGTGCTGCAGCTCCAGCTATCAAAGGAACAGCGATGCTCGAGGGCTTTTCCCGGATGAGGCTGCGAGCACTCCAACTGCTATAGCCACGAAATAAATCCCTGACCTGCCCGAATCTCCGCGGCAGTGACCTGCTCCCCAGCCCACCAAAGGGGCGGCCGATCGGCAAGACAAGGCGTATTTTCTCGTTAGCATTTTTCGGAAGAACGCAGAAAATGGGTCACGGCTTTCGCTCCCGGCGGCACCTCGGCCTGCCTTGAGGCGGGCTGCCAGGGCCGGGGAGGTCGCGGTACGAATGGCGATGCTACCGGAGCCCCCCGCGACGCCAGGGCTGGGGGGTCACGACGGGAGCGGAGATGCTACCGGAGCACTCGCGGTGCCGGCGGCCACCGGATCTCACCTGGACGAAGGCGATGGGGGTGGTGGTGCCCTCGATGTCCAGCAGGATGGCGCGCACCTCCGCCGGCACCGGCAGCACGCCCATGGCGGCTGCGGCGGCACGTGGGGCACACCGGGGACGCGCGGCGGCGGCGGGGAGCGCCGCGCCGGCCGTGCCCGCCCACGGAGCGCCCGCCCCGCCCCTCCCCGCCGCCGCCGGAACGGGGTTTCTGGGTTACGCGTTACAGCCCACCGCCGGCCGGCCCGCTCGGCCCCGGCTCCCACCCGTGCCGGTGCGCGGTGCGGCGGCGCCCGTGGCCGCCCGGAGCAGCGGCACCGGCCCGGCCCAGCCCGCGCGATGGCGGCCGCAGGGCGGCTGCTGCAGCCCCGCCGCGAGCCGCCGGGGGCGCTGCGGCGCCGGGCGGGAGAGCGGCGCTGATTGGCTGCCGCCGCGGGTATATAAGGGAGACGCAGGCGGTGCCCGGATCTCTTCCGCCGCCATTTTCTGCCGGGCGCAGATCTCCGCTGTCTCCGCCGCTCGCACGAGCACCCCCGCCGCCCTCGCCCCGCCATGGAGGACGCGACCGAGATGAGCGGCGGCCAGGAGGAGTTCGCCGAGGGCTCCAAGATCAACGCGAGCAAGAACCAGCAGGACGACGGGTAGGGCCGGGGACGTGGTGGTGGGGGAGATGTGGGGGAGTCGCGCGTTTATTTCCGCCGCCTGCCCTGAGGCCCGGGGGGAGGCGGCTCGGTTGCTGGGGGTAGCGCGGCCTTCCCTTCCCGCACCGCGGCCGCGCCCGCCTTTGTGTCCCGGGCGGGTGACCCAGTTTCCGCGGGGCGGGGACACGGACGGGGGGGCCGATCGGGGCCGTGACGTCACCGGCAGCCTGTGGGGGCGCGGGGGGGCTCCCCCGTCGCTCCCTCACCCCTATCCCTGCGCCTTTCCCGCCCTCTAGGAAAATGTTCATCGGAGGCCTCAGCTGGGACACCAGCAAGAAAGACCTGACGGAGTATCTGTCGCGGTTTGGCGAGGTTGTGGATTGCACAATCAAAACAGACCCGGTCACTGGAAGGTCGAGGGGGTTTGGCTTCGTGCTCTTCAAGGATGCTGCCAGCGTGGAGAAGGTGGGTGCTTTTCCTGCGGACCGATGGCCTGAAGCCAGCTTGTGTAGCTGTAGCCGTCTGAGACTTTGTTTCTTTGTCTGCTTTTTAGGTGTTGGAACTGAAGGAACACAAACTGGATGGGAAGTTAATAGATCCTAAGAGGGCTAAAGCGCTGAAAGGGAAAGAGCCACCCAAAAAAGTGTTTGTTGGTGGGCTGAGTCCAGATACATCTGAAGAACAGATTAAGGAGTACTTCGGTGCTTTTGGCGAGGTATAGTATATTGGCATACACCAGTGGTTCTCAAGTGTAGTCTTCCCTCTCTTAAGAAAGAATTTGTGAGGAGGGAGTTGACCAAAACCAGAGATTGTTGAATCTATATGCTAATGATTTCATAAAATTGTAATGGCCTGATTTATAGCTGTCAGTAGTCAGCATAGATTCTGCACTGCCAGATGGTTCTGGTGGCATAAAAAGTTGCTTACACATTTCACTTATTGTTTATATTCATTTTGATTTCAGATTGAAAACATCGAACTTCCCATGGACACTAAGACAAATGAAAGGAGGGGCTTCTGTTTTATCACATACACAGACGAAGAGCCAGTAAAGAAGTTACTAGAGAGCAGATACCACCAGATTGGTTCTGGCAAGGTGAGAACTCTTGTTCTTAGCATGTGAAATCTTTCTCTGTAGGCTTCTGTGAAAGCAGCTCACAAAATGCTCTTGGAATTCTTGATCAGTTAAAAGATTTTTGTCCTTACAGTGTGAGATCAAAGTAGCACAGCCCAAAGAGGTGTACAGGCAGCAGCAGCAGCAGCAGAAAGGAGGGAAAAGCAATTCTTCTGGTGGACGTGGAGGCGGAAGGGGGCGTGGACGGGGTGAGTGTTTTACCTGGTTCTGTTACTTACCAAACACTCAAGTGTTTGTAGATAGTTCAGGTTGCAGGCTGTGTGCAGATCTCATGTTTAAATCAAATGTGTAAAGTAGCTTTTTGTTGGTTATGGTTGCTTGTTGAAGCTGAGGAATTTCCTCTTGCTCTGTTTGTATTCAAGTGGTGAAGCGGCAAAGTGGATGTGGGGTGCTTTGTACACCCTTAGTGGACAGTGTAGCCAGCACAGTTACACTTTCACTTGAAAGGGATATACTTAATTGGCCCATGGGCCAGAAACCAGGAGCTGTGTGCTAAGGAGTAGGGTGGTCACTTTGCTGCACCTTCAAATGGATCAGAAGGAATCAGCTGTTATGTTACAGGTTAATGCATCTCCGTCTTTAGAGGCCATGCAGTCACAACTCAGACCACACAGTAAAGCTTGTCCTGTGGTGTCACTTGGTGCAATTACTGATTATTCTCATATCCAGAAAGTTAGATGAAGGGGTACATGAGAGGAGTGAAATAAGTTTTGAAACTTACACTTGCTATACTTGGTTTCAGGTCAGGGACAAAACTGGAACCAAGGATTTAATAACTATTACGATCAAGGCTATGGGAATTACAATAGCGCTTACAGTGATCAGAGCTACAGTGGCTATGGAGGCTACGACTACTCTGGGTACAACTATCCCAACTACGGATATGGGCCGGGATACACAGATTACAGTGGTAAGTGGTTTTGCCCTCATTCCTGATAACAAAGAGCATGCATCCCTTCTCTGGAATGTTGCTCTTACTCAGCCCATGGCTCTAAAGATGAGATCTGTTGGTGTGTTGCTGTGTGTGAAGTCTCCTTCTGAGGCTAGATGTTAACGCTTGTGGGTTCTGTTCTTTCCCCACACATTACCTCCAGGCCAACAGAGCACGTATGGGAAGGCGTCCCGTGGCGGCGGCAACCACCAAAACAACTACCAGCCGTACTAAAGCAGTACCTAGTACCTGACCAACAGGTGTGTACAGGAGCGCAAGCTCCATTCCGACTATGTCTAATCTAATTTAAAGATCAATAGACAAACGAAGAGTAAAAACTTGCCTAGCATGACTTTTCCTTTAATTAAGCTTTTGTTAACTTTAAAAATATTTTTTTTTTTAAAACCAGCTTTGCCTACGTGTCTATAGATCTTTAACTTTGTAAAAATGTGACTTTATCTTCTTTAGTACTTCAGAAAAACATAAGAGTTTTTCTGGTTTGCGTTGTGTACCAGGTGGTCTAGAGGAATAATTAAACTTATTAGAAGTATTAACAGGTAAAGTACTGAAATGGGTACAACTTAAGGAAAACAAGAATGTTGTCTTCTAACTCTGACATTATACCTTGTTTGTACCCGCCAGCGGGAACTTCATTGCAGGCCGTGTGTCACCCTGACCACGTCTATCTCTGGGGTCGCACGTTGCAGGCAGAGCGCAAGGCATACACCAGAAAACGCTGTCCTGTGGTATGGTCTCTTCCAACTTCATGTACCAGCGTAAAGATTAAAGTGGAAAACTTCAGACTTTGGCTTCTTTTTTTAATCTTTTTTGGAGATTAAGTGTCTTTAACTTAAATGGTTTTTTACAGGAGTTAAAGTACATAAATGCCTTTACAGCTTAATCATTTGGTCTTCTGTTTAGTGTTGTATTTCAATTGTGGAACCTCATTTTAAATGTGCATTCTTTAAGATTTTAATGCTTGCTTTTTTCTTTTTATAGCTAATAGTGAAATCTGCAAACCAAAACGAACTTTTAAATCTGGATAAACATTAAAGATCATATGCATATGGACTTTCTGAACTAAAGTGACCTGACTTGTGTTGCACATAAGTCGTTTAGTTGTATAAACAAGTAATCAGAAAGCCTTTTGGCAGTGTTTCCAGTGGAAAAGAAAGCGACCCAGAGCCTGCTTACTTATCTAAATTGGATGGTTGTTTTGGAGCAGCCTCCTAGATGGGCTAAATGGCAATATTTGGGAGAATAAATTACTGATGGGTAACTAAACGAACCTCTTGTGTTACCTGAATAAATATGCATATGATCTTTAACAGTGAAGAAAGGAATATATAGAAGACTTAAAGCAGTTCATGAAAATGGACCTTTTAACAATCCTGTAGTAACTGTCACAGATCTGACATGCATTTTGTCTTGATTTTTTAGGTAGAGATACTGCAACAAAAAGCCATCTTGCAACGCATCGTGAGTGAATGGAGGGTGGTCTTCGTGAGAGGAAATGACTATTTTGTAAAAGACTTTTAGTGTATGACACAACTGTGTCCAACTGTACATAGCGGCCGACTAGTTTTCTTTTATGGTTTTTACTTTCTTTTTGCCATTCATGTTATGACACAATGTGGACTTGTGTTTATACAAACTTTATTTGTATAATTTCATGTTAAAAGATTCTCTAATAAATGCTTACTTAAGTGAGTGTGTAGTCTTACCGTCACCATGAAGTGGTGTAACTACTTGGATAGAAGGGCGGGTACCTCTCTGGAGATCAGGTTACTGTGAGAACAGGTCCATACACGCCATTCTTCCTCCTGATCTGTCCTGAGAGCACCAGAGTGCTTGGAATTACCATCGCAGTGCAAGACTGGCAGAGTTGTGTCCTGCCCTCTGTAGCAACGAGGAGAGTCATCTGTGGCACAATGCACAATGAACCGGTTTTGTACATCTCAGAAGGGATCCAGAACTATAGCAGCACCTTTTTAATGCTGATAGTACTGCTTGAGGAGGTGGAGCTTTTCAAGGTTTTTCAAGCACTTTAAACATCAAGTATTCTAGGACCTAGTTTAATTCCTACACCACTTCTCTTCCAATTCCAAGCAGGAGATTACAAGTTCTTGAACTTCAGGGTCAGCAATGATTTTCTGTACAACTTGGTACAAGTTAGGTGCTGTACTGGACTCCTCTCACCTGGATCAGAAAACAAGTTCCCCATCTAGTGCATACTAGCAAGCAACAACTAAAAGCCTGAGTGCCTGATTGCTGGAGAAGGAACACTGCATTAACCCAGCACATTTCCAGATTAGGAGAGTGGTTGGGATGGGTAAAGGAGCATACGCATTATGTCTGAGGCAAAAGGATTGCAGCAGTCTGCATGAAGATTTGATGGATC
Organism: Acrocephalus scirpaceus scirpaceus; assembly: GCA_910950805.1. Lineage (NCBI taxonomy): Eukaryota > Metazoa > Chordata > Aves > Passeriformes > Sylviidae > Acrocephalus > Acrocephalus scirpaceus. Next base: position 55,721,307 of record OU383778.1, on the reverse strand, counting down.
TCAGCACAAATACCTAGAAAAGCATCAAAATAAACCTTGCATGTTAAAGCTCACCACTGTCACTGACTAGAAATGAAAAGAATCAGTAAGAAGCTACAGCAGTGAGTTCATACACTGCATTCATGAGCGCAGGTGGATCCAGCACTGTCCTCCACAGCAACTGAGGGGCTGAGGGAGACTTGTGCCACAAGGACATGGCTTCATTGCTGCAGTGGTTTGCTAATGCCCAAAAACCCCGCTAAGAGCCAAGTTTTACTTCAATCTGTGATCCTCCCATTCTACTTGGCCCTAGTGAAATGCAGCTGGAGTGCTCTGTCCAGGTCTGGGCTCATAAACACAAGAAAGGCAAGGGGCTACTGGAGAGGTTCCAGTGAAGGACAGAGATGATGGATGAGGGGGCTGGAGCATCTCCCTTCTGAGGACAGACTGCAGGAGCTGGGCCTGTGTAGTCCGGAGAAGACTGAAGATGATCTCAGCAATGCGCATAAATATCTCAAAGGCAGGTGCCAAGAGGATGGTGCCAGACACTTTTCAGTGGTGCCCAGTGAAAAGACGAGGAGCACAACCCAAAAGACAAGTTCCACTTCACCATGAGGAAAGACTTCTTAAGCGGAGGGTGGCAGAGCACTGGCACAGCTGCCCAGGGAGGCTGTGGAGTCCCCCTCTCTGGAACCATTCCAAACCCACGTGGATGTGTTCTTGTGTCACCCGCTCCAGGTGGCCCTGCCTTGGGCAGGGGGTTTGGACTGGGCGATCTCCAGCGGCCCAGTCCAGCCCTATCGATTCTGTGAGTGTCCGTGCCGGCCCCCCCGGCTGCGGCGGCTCCCGGGGCTGTGCCGGAGCTCCCCCCGCGCTCCCTCACGGCTCCCCGGGGGCGGTGTCACGTGTCCCGCCCGCCGCGCTCCTTCCGGCCGCCATTTTAGGTTGGGTCGGTGGCGGCGCCATTAAAAACAGGGAGCAAGAGGAGGAGGGATCGGCGGGATCGGCGCGCTCGGCCGGGGCCGCCAGCGGGGCCGGGGCCTCGGCGGGGAGGCGGCGGCACCGGGGGTGGCCGGTGCGGGGCGGCGGCGGCGCCATGTCGGATCAGCAGTTCGCTCTGGACTCGGCGGCGGTAGCGGCTGGCGCCGGGGGCAGCGCGGCGGAGCCGGCGGAGCAGCCTGAGGGGCAGGCGGGGGCGGCGAGCACCGATGGGGGAGGTGGCGGCGGCGGCGGCGGCAGCGGGATCGAGTCGGAGGGAGCCAAGATCGACGCCAGCAAGAACGAGGAGGACGAGGGGTGAGCGGCGGGGGTGGGTTGTGTGTCCCGGGCGGGGCCCGGCGCCCCCGGCCCCGTTGGCCGCCCTGTTTGTTTACTTGGCGCCTCGGCGACGTCACGGGCCGGGCCGGGCCGGGCGGCGGGGGCGGTGTCTGGTCCCGCGGTGTACAAATGGTGTGACGTGCCTCGAACTACAGACCCCTTTTACTTATTTTTCTTTTCAACGGTGCCTTTTCCATGAGTTAAAGTGCGGTGCGTGCGTGAAGACCGTAACTCTGTAGCTGAATGCTCTGGTTGCAGTCGCAGCATTGCCCTGTGCTGCAAACATTACAGCGTGTCAGCTGAGTGCCAGAGGCGTCAGGCACCGGGACTTCTTCCCGACCAAAAATATGCCTCTGCTTCTCACGGAACTTGCTGTCGGGAGGATTGTGTTAGGTGGTGTCCGAACTTGAGTAGGAGTCGAAAAGGCAGGAAGTTAAGTCGGGGGAGGTTCAGGTTATGCACCAGGAAAAGGTTTTTTACCTAGAGGGTGGTTGGGTAGTGGAACAGGCTTCACAAGGAAGTGGTTACAGCACTAAGTCTGACAGAGTTCAAGAAGCACATGGAAAATGTTTTCAGGCACGTGGTGTGACTCTTGGGGTGTCCTGTGCAGGGCTGGGAGTTGGGCTGGATGATTCTGATAGGTCCCTTCCAACTCAGCATGTTCTGTTACTCTGTTTTATGGAGAGTAAAGACAGCTTTTAATCTTCATAGGGTCTCTGCCTTGGGCAGTGTCCCTTTTGTATTGTCGGTGAAATTTCTGTGTAATAAATCCAGTGACAGGCTGATGCACTCTGCCGTCTCCTGTCGAGCCCGTGAGAAATTCGAGCTGCAGGTCTGGTTTTTTCTGTTTTATCAGAAAATAACTGGATAAAGGATCACTAACTACTGTGTCCTGCAGATACATGCTGCAAAACCTTCCTGAGTGTCTTCCTTCTTCTGTAATAACCTGGGATGTTGCTGGGAGAGATGTTAATAATATGGGATAATGGAGAGAGAGAGCATAGGAGCCCTTTCTTGAGTATTTTGCTGGGATTAGCAAAAATTAAAACGGTTTTGTTACTTTTCATCTGTTCTTAACAGCTTCAAATGCCTTTGGAATTTGCATGTTTGTTTGACTTACTACCCTTGAAATACACAACAGTTAAAGGGTTTTCATGGGCAAACTCAGGTTCTTTTGAGGCAACAGAACCTAGAAGTTGTCTCTAAGCGATGCAGTGGCATTGGGCAGTGATTACATGTATCACACATTGACTTGTAGTCTAGTTCAGTCTTTGACCTGTCAATTCTTAATGCTGTACAGGAAACTAAGTGTTTTGACAACACTTCTGGTAGTAAATGGAAAAAAGCATATCTGTGATACCTTATTTAGCTAAGTCTGAGGTTTGAAAGCTTTCCCAGTGCACTTCTGGTAACTTATTTCGGGAAACCGTGTGTGCTGATGTGAGTTAGACCAGCCCGACTGTGGGCTAGGAAAGGTATGTATTTTACAAGCTTTTGGCAGTGCTGTGACACTGCTGCTGAATTGTTGTGCTCATGTTTGTGGTGTAGCCTTGACGTGAGCTCAGTTTCGTCTTGGAGCAGTAGTTTTTGTAGGGGCAGACTGAAGCAGCCGTGCTTTCCTGCTCTGGGACTGGGCTCAAAGGTGCAGTTACTGTGTGGAGAGATGGAATACCTTCAGAGGCTGTTGGTTTCAAGCTCGTGTTCTTGGTCTCTCTGTCCTTGGGGATACAAAGCAGGGTCTGTATGTTAATATTGAGACAGGTGGTTTGTGTGGCAAGTGTCAGTTCAGTACTAACTGCTAGAGCATCACTATCCCCCATGTGTCAGAAACACGATGCTGCATCTTCTGTGTCTTCTGTTTGGCTGCTTAAAAAACCCTCCACAGAGCAGCAAACAGCAGGCAAGCTAAGGACCTTAATGATGGGTGAACGAAGGGCAGAAAGCTCCTTTGATTTACTGTCTGTACTGGTATGAGGCTGCTGGTTTACCAGGGTGGACCATTTCTTCCATGAAGACAGTAAGAAGTCACAGCTGATAGAAAGGGCTCTTGGTACTTTGTTGAAGGGAAATCTGGAACTAATTGGGAAAGTGGATAAAGGGACGGGGAGTTGGTGCTCCTTCTTTACAGATTTGGAGACTTGTTATAGCAACAACTGAAGCTCCTGAACCCTTCATCTGTATGGATGTTTGTCAGAAACAGAATGCTCTTGTTGATTTTATGAGATCACAGCTAATTCAACAGAGGTGGTTCACAGGAGCAGCTTTTGATTCGAGAGAGTTTGAGTTGTGGAGGTACAATGCTCTTTTACATGATTGGCAGGAATATTTGTGCGTGGGAAGTGGAAGGGTTGGAAACATGATACAGTGGTTTTTCAGGTTTTCTGATAACTGTATTTGATTGTGAAATAAGTTGGGACAATGAAAATCGGCAAAGCTTTGAAGAAAGTGCTTTTATAGATCATAATGGATCATATTTTTTGGTTAGAGCTCACGGTAAAATCTTCTTTATCAGTATTAGGAGAGATCATCTCAAATCAAATCCTCTTTTGAATGAGTTCCTAAGCCCTATGCCTAATAACCTGGAATGTTTCATTTGTGTGTTTACTGGCTTGATTTTTCATCTTTTAATTTTTTTTTTTATGCCTTACTAACATGGTGGGATGGTTATGATTTGATTCTAAGCTTCCAGTGTGCTTTTGAAAACACAGGTTATGAATTATGTGCTGTACACATCTGCCGAGCAACACTGGTGCTATAGAAATATTGGAAAGATATTGTCTTGATGAGAATGGATTATGCCAGGTGTTTATATAAAGTTTATGTAAAGAAAGAGAACTTCTGACCATCCAGTGCTTTGCTTTTTCTTAACTGCTTTCTGGGGAAGAGAACTTGGCTAAACTTTATTTATTTCAGTTTAATAATTTGGGCATATGTCCTGTCCAGACTGGTAGATAAATGCTTCTGTTTTAACCACACCTCCTTACAAATCGAATCTGCCTGTGAGTGTTTCATGAGCAGTTGTGTGGAGGCTCCACAGATAATTGAATGGAATTAAACCTTTGGTGGGGATGTAAAGAAGTAGTAAAATATCTCTGTGTCACTGCCCAGTGGTTTCTTGGGACAGCAGAGTAAGCAGCTGCAGGAGAAGACAGTGAAAAATGTTTGTGTATGTGAAAGTCTTTATCTGACCTGGCCAGAATCATTTAAGCATGTTGTCAAAAAGTGCAGGCCTGTGTGTGTAGTGACTGATAAAATCCTGCTAGTTCCGTGCATTAGGCAATTGAGCTCATAAAGTTTGGCAGTGCAGGATTTTGGGTAACACACATTTACAGATTGACCACCTTGTCTTAACAGGAAAATGTTCATTGGTGGCCTTAGCTGGGACACAACGAAGAAGGATCTGAAGGATTACTTCTCTAAGTTTGGCGAAGTTGTAGACTGCACTCTGAAGTTGGACCCCATCACTGGGAGATCGAGAGGCTTCGGCTTTGTACTCTTCAAAGAATCGGAGAGCGTGGATAAGGTAGGATTAATGTAATGAAACACCTTCAGATTCAGGTATCAGAGATAAGGCACTCGCTAGGATGGCTGTAGGTGGTGTTTGTACATCTTCTGGTAAAGATGATTCAGGAGTGTGCAACGTGCTTTAAGCTTGTTGAAAATGCCTTCTTTTATGAGCCATCTTACTTGTGATGCAGTGTCCAGGACTAGCAGTGATTCCTGAGGTATGGATTTGGGCACTTACAGGTTCTGCAAGCTGTTGGACTTGGGCTCTTGAAAAATACGGTGTATAAGTGTCTGCTGCCTGCTGCTGTGAAAGCAGCATTTGTAAAGAACTTCCAGTCATTGCATTCCAGAGCTGTAACGTGAACCCCTAGAGCAGAGCAAATAGCTTTGATACATTTCGTCTCTATCCAAGCAAAAATTAGCTGTTAGCTTTTCTAAAATGCTGTGGATACAGCACACAGAAAAGTTTCCACCTTCATGACCTTTGTGATATCTAAAGTACATATTTTTTTACTTCATAAGGTTTGAAGATGAGAAGAGTACTTTTTGAGAAATATTATACTCTTGCTTCTGCTGGGTAATAGGTGGTTCCAGTTGTCAGAACTGACTGTGTCAATGGATAGTGATCAAAAATCACAGGACTCTCTGTTTTTGTGCAAGAAATTATTGATGTGATCCAAGTATTGAATCCGAAGCAAATTTGGCCTTACTCAAAACATCAGTGAAACATTTAGCTTTAACTAAGCTGTGTAAAATTGTGTTTTAATTTTCCTCAGGTCATGGACCAGAAAGAACACAAGCTGAATGGAAAGGTCATTGATCCAAAAAGAGCTAAAGCCATGAAAACAAAAGAACCCGTTAAAAAGATTTTTGTTGGAGGCTTATCTCCGGACACACCTGAGGAGAAAATACGGGAATATTTTGGAGGTTTTGGTGAGG